>CM042846.1:41155812-42458312 GCA_023653725.1 Bungarus multicinctus
CACATTATCTATGCCATTTATCTTTGCTCTTCTACAATTATTTTTTATTGATTTTCTTCCCCATGGCTGATCATATCATGTAGCACGTCAGTAGTTCTAAAGCAACATATGCTTCCTTTATTATTTGATAGAAATATGACAACCACCAGTAATTTTCCTTCCAGCCTATATGCCTTCAGTCTTCCTGCCATTTTCTAGGCTACTTCCATCAGAAATTTTAAGAAGTACACCTTCCTCCCAAAGTTTTTTCCACATCCTTGAATATTAGCTTTCTTTTGTTTAATTAACAACTGAAATAGCAGAATCTCCTTTTATGATTCATTGACATTCGTTGTCATTTTATGACTCATTGATATTTATTAACATTCAATATATTTTTGTTTGGGGCATTTTAAAAAGTATTTAAAAGGCAACAAGTGAAGATCTCTAGTTTCTGTGTAACCAACTTACATAGGTATTGAAATGTGTATAGTAAGAAACCTATATTTAAATCTAAACCTACATCCAATACACATTTACACTATTATGTCTGTAAGTAAAAGAAAAGACCAGCACATATTCGAGGTGATGCCACTAAGAGAGATAATTTCACAGTCTTTTCAGTATAGACATAATCAAAATTTTATACATATAATAATGAATACATGAATTTACTACACTGGTTTGAAAATTGAATAGATTGCAATTATCACTTAGAAAGAAAATAAAACTGAGTCAAGGAGGATGTACTTATCAAAGTTATTCATCAAGTTGATTATGTGGGACTTTTTTTGTTCATAAATACAAAACAATAAAATGAGTGGGATTGATATAAATTTTTATCTTAAGGTTGAAATACTTATAACATTATAACATTACTTATACATTATAACATTAAGAGAACTGAAAAACCTTCACTAACTTGTTTAAGCTCCCAATGGCTTAAATAATGAATAACGTGGAAACAGAAGTTTTCTCTCCTTTTCACAGAAGGTTAGAACTCAGGATCACCTATTGAATCAAAGGTTGCATGCTGTTAATGTTTGCTGGGAAGGAACAATATAAAACAGGGGTGTCAGACTCAATTTTATTGAGGGACGCATCAGGGTTGGGATTGACTTAGGGGGGGCGGAGTGGGTGTGGCCAGTGTGGGCTATGGCCCGCATGACATCACTTGTGTCGGGGGAAACTCTGTTGGCCTGAGTGTTCTGCCAGCAAAAATTATTTTTTATTTTATTTATTATTTATTAAACTTTTATACTGCCCCCTCTCCCAAATAGGGACTCGGGGCGGTGAACAGCCTTAATAAAACAGTACAATCCATAAAATTTTTAAAATATATTAAAAATTATTAAATTAATGGCTGAATTAAGAATACAGAAAACCCATAAAAATCCGATAAAAATTAAAAAAATTAAAAATTAAAACCCTTCTAACGATACCAGGCCAGACTGGCCTGCTGGAAAAGGTGGGTCTTCAGCGCGCACCAGAAGGTTCGCAGGTCAGTGATGGCTCGTATCTCCGTAGGTAGCTCATTCCAGAGGGAGGGTGGCCCCACAGAGAAGGCCCGCACCCTCGGAGCCGCCAGCCGGCATCGCCCAACCGGTGGCACCCCGAGGAGGCCCACCCTGTGGGAACGCACTGGCCAGCAGGAGACCGATGGTGGCAGCAGGTGGTCCTGTAAGTACCTGGGTCCCAAGCCATGGAATGCTTTAAAGGTGATCACCAACACCTTGAATTGCACCCGGAAGACCACCGGAAACCAGTGCAGCTCACGCAGGAGCGGTGTAACATGGGAGCTCTGAGAAGCCCCCAAGATCACCTACGCAGCCTCATTCTGCACCAGCTGAAGCCTCCGGATGCTCTTCAAGGGGAGCCCCATGTAGAGAGCATTGCAGTAGTCTAGGCGGAAGATGACTGAGGGCAGAAGTGACCGTGCGCAATGCATCCCAATCCAGAAAGGGCCGCAACTGGTAGATCCGATGGACCTGACAAAAAGCGCCCCTGGCAACAGCTGCTATCTGGTCTTCTAATGACAGCCGTACATCCAGGAGGACACCCAGATTGCACGCCCTCTCTGTGGGGGTCAAAATTTCTCCCCCCACAGCCACCGATGGAATAAGTTGGATGTATCTGGGCACAGGAAACCACAGCCACTCAGTTTTGGTCGGGTTGAGCCGAAGCCTGTTTAGACCCATCCAACTTCGCACGGCCTCCAGTCATCACTTCAACGGCTTCGTTGGGGTGGCCTGGGGTAGAAATGTATAGCTGAGTATCATCAGCATACTGATGGAACTCTACCCCCAAACCACGGATGATCTCACCCAGCGGCTTCACATAAATGTTGAACAGCAGGGGCGAGAGCACGGACCCCTGAGGTACCCCACAGAACAGGGGCCTCAGGGTCAATCTCTGCCCCCCTGCCAACACAAATTGCGAGCAGGTCAGAGAGGAAGGAGGAGAACCACCTGTAATACGGTGCCTCCTACTCCCAACCCCCCCCCCCCCGCAACTGCTGCAATAAGATATGGGCTCCCAAGCTTCATTTTCAGTTGCAATGGCCTCTTACAACTCTTTGCCAGTGAAAATGGAGCCCTCATGAGTTCCATTTTCACTGGCAGAGGCACCATTGGCCAGTCCTTGTTTCCAGGGTAGCCCCGCAGGCTGGATCTAAGCACTCTGCAGGCTGCATCCAGCCCCCAGGCCTTGAGTTTGACACCTCTGATATAGAATAACTTCATTTCCCTCTAATCCAGTCTTGCTGGCTCCCCAAAAGTATACCATACACTCTCACTATAAATCCTGAATTACAATATTTTTGCAGTTGAGGATTATTCACCAAAGTGAAACAGAGGATAATTATTGCCATATTGTGATGGCACAAATAATTTATAAACTAAGCTCATCCATTAGTTGATGGTTACAAAAATTTCAGCAAATGTTCAAATATCTAGATCCCAGTTACAGGACACAGCCTTTTTGATGAAATGTACTCATTTGAGTACATTAATTTGAGACAGATGAATTCAGAATATCTGTATGTAAATATCTAATCAATTTTTATGACACAAAAGTAGTTTCTATGTTCCTATATCCTAATTGCTTCAGACAGATTAACAAAACATGGAAACAATATATACTATTACAATAACAGTGCTTAAAAAAAAGTAAAATGTGGTTATTTCATGGTGAAATGTTTAATTTTTGCAACTACTACATTATAATGTAGAAGAAACCATAATATATATAGTTTTTAAATTATTGAGCTTCTTTTTTGCCTTTGAATTCTTCTATCTGAAAACTGGAAAACATGATTCATACTTTGTCAAACAAATTGTTCTGCATAAAGTTTTTTAGTATCTTTTATATGCTTGGTTGCTTAATACAGTTCTCTAACATTATTGTCTGTATTCCTGCTTAGATTTGCAGATACCAGATCATTTTGCTACAAACATTGCTCATTTTTCTTGTTCTTTGAGCAAGTAGAGAAAAATCTCTAGTGCGATTTAAACAAATAATGTAATTGTTTCCAAGGCATAAATGACAGCAAACAATGACATTAAGAAAATAGATTGAATAAATTGATTTTCCACTAGATAGCTTTATAACTTTCTAGTTTGAATATAAGCCAATATAGGATTAGTACAATGCTTCTTTAGATATCAAGCAGAAAAGTTTGAAAATAGGTAGGAGCAAGAGTTGTCCATGGGGGTCAAAATAGTCACAATCACATTGTGATCATGTGATAAAAGATCCACTCCTTTATTGTGTGCTAGGTCTATTGATATTTCTAAAGGAACCGAGACTGAACAACTTAGTCTTTCCATTCCATTCTGTGTTTTATCTAACAGATCCCAATGTTTTAATCCTGGACATTTAAAAAAAGTATCTATTGGGTTTAACTTAAAAATACAGGTCTCCATGCACACAGGCTCCACTGGATAAGAATAAAGGCTTATTCTTCACTCACCAGGTTGAAGGTGGGGCAAACAAAAGAGTTTGCAAGGAAATGTAATATGAGCAATCAACCCATAATCCCATTTTTATAGCATGTTGAAATCCAGCAGGATGTTTTGAGAGAAATCTGGCAATAAAACATTGATGGGAAGCAAGTTCATTTGGCAAGATCCTTTGGATACAGGAATACATATTTTAAAGGAATACACAATTGATTCAGAGTTTGCTGAACAGGTGATTTAGTGTTGTTTAAGGTAAAATACTAACTGTGCTTTAGTTTTGTCAAATCTTAAATTATATCAAGAGCCAAATTTGAAAGGTGATAAATTATTGTGCTCTTATTAGCTAGACGCTGACTCTCTACTTAAGGATGACAACTCCTATTCTGGTGTTGTGGTATTCTGTTTTCATTAACATGTAGGGATGTTTTAATAAAAATTACAAAATTATAGCTGAAGATGCAGGTGGGCAGCTCATTTCTGGATGAGATGTACAAAGATTATATTATTGTATTATTATTCAAAGTAACTTACGCTGATTCCATTTTCTTAAGAATCTTTACTTATCTCAGATTATACTTTTCTTAACTGAGAATATCTACTAAACTTGTGTTCTTTTAAATATAATCTAGAGCACACAAATTCAGTTCATAACACTAAATCTATAAAACTCAAGTTTCACCTGGATGTTTTTTCTGCTGTAAGGCTATACTGCCATCTGATGGGTAAACACAATACTGCATCCAGAAAGAATTAATACCAAGAATTAACCCAAAATATCCATATTTAATTGCAGAATTGATTGATGTGCTGAATACAGTAAGTATTCAGTATAACTATACATGAATGTGATAAGTATACTTGAATGTTCCATGCAAAATATATAAGTACATTCTTTTAAAATAAAGAGCAAGAGGCTTTGATACTGTGTATTTGCTTACAATGAAGATAATAAAGAGATTCTCACGCACATTGAAAAGGGAAGATTTAAAAATTTTCAATAGTATATCCCTTATATTATAGTTTAAAATGAGATATCTGTAGCTTGCAGATAGGCTCACATTCAGTCCTTATGACTATCTGATTAACTGAACTATGTGATTCACAATATTATCATATTCCTTTCAGCCCAGCTTTTTCTTTTCAGAAAAATTATTAGGGGCACAACTCATCAGTCATGAGCCCCTTTGCATCCACAAGAGATCTAAGTCCAGCCCACCTTGAATTCCTTCTATCCTTAACTACTGCTAATTTTCTTTGGCAGTTATTAATTCAGATTCTTGTAGAGAGTTTAAGGTTGCAATATATTTTTATATCCATTTGAACTACCTTGATCTCCTGATTTCCCTGGTACTTGACAGTTAAAAGGGATTAGTGAATTACTAAGCAGTAGCATCATAATGGAAGAACCAATGATATCTTTCTCTAATTAGGAACCCTAAACTTTTCTTCCCTTGCAAAACAAATTCATCTCAGGATGTTTTAGAATTCCTTTTAGTTTTGAGGTTAGTTTATTATTGCTAATTGGCAGAAGCAGACAATGTTTTGTTCTATATATTCTTTCCCTTTTTGCCAGGGTGAAAAAAGCCTGACTGGCAGGAGCTCTCATAGAGTTTAATTGAAATGTGGGACCTCAGAGAACTGCAGATGGCAGGAGAGATGGTTTTATAATAAAACAGAGAAATTATGCACATTTCATAACAGGTCAGTCTAAGAACACTGTATTTTATGCAAGAGAGTTATTCCCAATTTTTCTCTCCTTTGAAGAAATCAATAAAATTGATTTTCTTTCCCATTAGATAGAAGACAGGTTAGAGGAAAATACAGAACTAATGTTCAGCCCAGCCTTATGAAGAACATTTGGATGCATTGGATAGTCTGGGTACACAACTGATTGGCACTTCAATGTTGTCCCCAGATGGCAGACAGTTTAGTGCTGGAGAGTCTCTCCTGGCTGAAGGGAAAGACCTTTGGAAGTCAGAAAAGCAACCGATTGGCTCCTCCTGGAAGTTCTCTGAGTAATTTCAATTTCTTCTCCACCTGGCTCTCCCTTAATTAAAGGCTGATGAGAAGATCCATGCAGAAAAAGGCTGATGAGAAGATCCATGGAGGAAAAGTAGTAGTAAAGGAGAGAAAAAGTGAAAGAACACAACCAAAGCAGGTCATTAGAATGACAGCCACTACAGCAAATTATGCTTTCTTTTTTCTTTCTTTTTTAAAAAATAGGGTTGGCATAAGCAGGGGTGTCTGGTAGGTTTGTCGAGTCAAGACATACAACCGCTGGTGTTGCTATGTCCTGAACCACTTGAAGCTTACAAATGGATTTTAAGGGCAGAACCATATTTTAAAATTGATTACTGATTACTTTGCACTGCAATTTTCATTTGTTTTGATTCATCTGCATTTAGATGGAAATACATACAAATACAAATATTATTTCCTATACTATTTCCTATAGAATAGAATAGAATAGAATAGAATAGAATAGAATAGAATAGAATAGAATACTTTATTGGCCAAATGTGATTGGACACACAAGAAATTTGTCTTGGTGTAAATACTCTCAATATACATAAAGAAAAGATACATTCATTAAGAATCAAGAATCATAACGTACAACACTTAATGATAGTCATAGGGTACAATCAACCATCAAATCATACTAGGAAACAGTCAATATAAATTGTAAGGATACAAGGGACAAAGTTACAGTTCTACAATCACAAGTGGGAGGGGATGAGTGATAAGGAGTGATGAGAAGATTAGCAGTAATAGTAGTGCAGACTTTGTAATAGTTGAACAGTGTTGAGGGAATTATTTGTTTAGCAGAGTGATGGCTTTCAGGAAAAAACTGTTCTTGTGTCTAGTTGTTCTGGTGTGCAGTGCTCTATAGTGTTGTTTTGAGGGAAGGAGTTGAAACAGTTTATGTTCGGGATGTGAGGAGTCTGTAAATATTTTCACAGCCCTCTTTTTGATTCATGCAGTATACAGGTCCTCGATTGAAGGTAGGTAGTAATTGTTTTTTCTGCAGTCCTAATTAACCTCTGAAGTCTGTGTCTATCCTGTTGGGTTGCAGAACCAAACCAGACAGTTATAGAGGTGCAGATGACAGACTCAATAATTCCTCTGTAGAACTGTATCAGCAGCTCCTTGGGCAGTTTGAGCTTTCTGAGTTGGCGCAGAAAGAACATTCTTTGTTGTGCTTTTTTGATGACATTTTTGATGTCAGGTGTCCATTATAGGTCATGTGATATAGTAGAACCTAGAAATTTGAAGGTCTCTACCGTTGATACTGTGTTGTCTAGTATTGTAAGAGGTGGTAGTATGGGAGGGTTTCTTCTAAAGTCTACCACCATTTCTACAGTTTTGAGTGTGTTCAGTTCCATATTGTTCCACAAGGCAAGTTGAATAACCTCCTGTCTGTATGCAGATTCATCGTTGTCTCGAATAAGACCAATCACTGTTGTGTCATCAGCAAACTTCAGTATTTTAACAGATGGATCATTTGAGATGCAGTCATTGGTACATAGGGAGAAGAGAAGTGAAGATAGCACACAGCCTTGGGGGCACCCTGTGCTGATTGTACAGGTATTATATATCCTATACTATTATTTCCTATCTTATGATATTTTCTATTAAATAATTCTAAGTGGTGGTGCCTATATTTAGAGAATCTTTCCTCAAACAAGGAGTTAAAGGCATAGCATAGATCAGTGACGGCTAACCTTTTCCACGTTGCGTGCCAAAAGTGCATCCATGTACATGGACAAAAGGCATGTCCGTGTGTTCACATGCCTGCACCCATGATGCAATGCATGATTCCCCTGCCCCCTGTGCGTGTGCACTCAACCCCTCTGCACGCTGCATGCCTCTGTGCATGTGCACACATCTCCCATGCGTGCATCTTCCCCAGCAGATGCGTGGCTAATACCCAACAATCAGCTGGCTGGTGGGGGGCACACATGCCTGCGCAGTGGGGTTCTTTCAGGTGACCTCTCACATGCTGGCAGAAGTGTCTCTGCGTGTCACTTCCAGCACACATGCCATAGGTTTGCATAGATTATCTTCTTCACTTCTGCAAAATCGTACAATGATAATAAATAGTCCAGAAGTTCAAATTTATGGGCTTGAATTAATATCATAACATTAGTCAAATTAGTCAAAGTTCAAATTCTACAGAGCCCAGGTTGACATTGAAAATTAATCAGAAAGAAGATGCAGAATACTATCAAACATGGAATTTATTCGACCAGTGGTTGGAAAAAAAGAAGTGGAGATTAAGAATATAATTAGTATTGTTAAACAAATTAAATAGCCAGACAACACAATGTTTATTAAGCACTAGGAAATATAATTAATTAAAAAACCCAATAAAAATAATAATAAAATTCTGATGTGCCCATATAATTTAGCCTGAATCCCTGGAAAGAAGTTACTTATAATTCCATATATTTTGCAAGTTTAGCCTGTTAAAAGGAAGCTGATCTCTTCAGCTCCTAAGCCTTCACCACGAACAGTGCCATTGAACAGGAATCTATGGCTTTATCAACTTCAATCAGCATAAGCGCTTCTGATGTTAACATGAAAGCCATTTCTCTGAGTTAGCACTTTTTTAATGGAGTAAATTTCTCCATTGAATTTGTCCAGTGCAAATGGCAATGGCCTCTAGGATCAACTTAGCAGAATGTGGTTTTCTAATTACAAATATCTAGTTTCCATCCCAAAAGTTGCCTTTCTTAATAAATGCAAACTGGGATAAACTAGAGAACTCCCTATCATAATTCACTAGGACTTATCCAGAAGCTGATCTTATTTAGCAGGCAACTTTAATGCCAGACTAGGCACCAGTGAAAATGTACCCTCTTTTCTTTGTTTAACAGTCTTATTTCTGCACTAAGAGGTCTTTCCAAAGGCCAACTATGCCACTCCATGTTCAAGGGTGTTGATTTAGCAGAATGGTGCCTACAATACATTGTCAGAAAATTCAGGCATTGTATACTAGATAGAGGGTGGATGGTGACCTTACTGACGGTTAGCTGAAAAAAAAGTTTTGATGTTTTAAATTATTTATGATGTTATTCACTGGTGGGATTCAATTTTTTTTTTACTATCGGTTCTGTGGGCATGGCTTGGTGGGTGTGACAGGGGAAGGATACTGTAAAATTTTCAGTCAGAGGTGGTATTTGCCGGTTCTCCAAACTTACTCAAAATTTCTGCTACCGGTTCTCCAGAACTGTCAGAACCTGCTGAATACCACCTCTGATGTTATTATAACCATGGCTAGAGTCAAAAATGGGGGAAATAATCTCAGGAAGAAGACAATTCTCCACTTCTGCAATACTGCCAAGAAAACTATGATTGCATGAAGTCAGACATCAGGTTCGGCTTGCTAGCATTTTACTTTGTACTATGCATAGTTATTCTGAAATAAATCTGAGTTCAGGTGGAATTACTCCCAGCTCAGGTAATTGTATATGCGGTAGAATAGGGAATAGGGGCTATGTACAAGAGTCAAGAAAATAGCATATTCAATAGATTAGGATGCCCCAGCTCTACTGGTCTTTTGTAAGACCCTAAAGACCCTGAATATGTGAAAGAACCTGTCTCCAGACTGTATTAGTGGTGTTGATTGAGATTTTTTTCCCCCTCAGCTTCTATGACTTTAATTTTTGTATGAATGGTGTACCGTAATTGTGTTTTACTTGATATTGTTCACTGCCTGGAATGACTTGTTGAGATGGGCAGTTACACAAACTAATAAATAAGATGGGTGAATGCCATGTAAAAACTGATGTCCTAGAATATCACTGGACCATTTTATTTATTTTTTTGGAAGCAGGAGATTTATTTTTATTTATTTATTTATTATTTATTTATTTATTTATTTATTTATTTATTTATTTGATTTGTCAATCACTTACAAGATAATAGGTATAAGTATATACATAGTTATGAATACATGAAATGAGTACATATAAGAAAAATAAAAAAAACAATAGAACAGGGACTGTAGGCATGTTAGTGCGCTTATGCATGCCCCCTACAGACCACTTAGGAAAGGGGTGAGGTCACTAGTAGAAAGTCTAAGGTTAAAGTTTTTGGGGTTTGTGGAAGAAACCACAGATTGTAGCCTAGTGGTATAGGTAGTAGCATGATCATGAAATTCCTGTCATATTTTGTGGCAAAATAGAAACATTTCTCAGGCGGTGTAAAACATTCAGGAATAGATTCTTAAGACAGATTTCTAGCTTCCTCTTTGTGTCTGTCTCTGATAGCTGTTCAACATCCTTTTAAAGCACATAAACCAAATATGAATCACTCCAGATATTTTCTGACAGAATTAGTTCAATGATACAGAAAATATTTAATCAATATCTTCAGGTGTCATAAATAGAACTATGGGCAATGGGTTAGATTTTGCATACCTTAAATCCATGGAATAAATGAAATGGTGTATTGATTCTCCAAAAGAGAGTGTGATGAGATAAATTATAACTTTGAACTGCTAAATATTCATAGATGTACAATGATGTATTTTATTCTAACTTTCAGATTATGTGATACTTTAATTCTCCAATTTCCCACATACTAGCTTTGAATTGTGGACATAACCACATCCAGTAAAAGCCTACATCATTTAAAAATTGCCAGCATATTTCACTTTAGGCACTGGGAATTACCAAGGATACATGTAAGTAGAGGGTGGGGGGTTCAATGAGGCATTAACAATACTTAGTGATTGTTGTGTATTGACTGAAGTTTCCACTCAGGTCCGCACTTTGAGCGGGAAAGCACGGACCTCTCCCATTGGTTGATGCCGTTTGACAGCCGGATATAAAAGGCAGCTGTCAAACGGCATCAGCTGTTGCCGCTCCAGCTGGCTGCCGTGTTAGAGCGGCAGTAGCGGTAACCCTTTATTTTTTAAAATAAAATTAGAGCTGAACCTTTGCCTCGGTGTCTGCCTGAGTGATTACCGCCGCTCTACAACACTGGCGACGAGGGCGGGATCCTAAATAAAAGCAAGCCAGGCAAAAGGAAAAGAGCAAAATCACTAGCCGAGAGCTGAAATCACTACAGAGTTGCTGTCACTGTTCGCGAAGCGCGGTCTCTAACTCGCCTCAGGAGAAGCAGCACAGCTGACAGAAAGATGACTTCGAATCCTGCATTCCTGCCCTTCAGATGGACGGCAGAGACATGGGAATCATACAGGAACCGGTTTGACTGTTTTTTAGATGCTATAGACCTTACTGATATTTCTGACCATAGAAAAAAGTCTTATTTCCTAAGCTTTTGCGGAGCCATGATATTTGACACCGCAACAGCATTACTGGCCCCACGATCTATTAAGACTATTCCCTGGGAGGAATTACAAGAAATTCTCTCCAACCATTACTCCCCTAAGCCTTCCAGAATTGCCAGACGCCATGCCTTCAGAAGGCGCATTCAGTCAGAGGGAGAAACCATTAGTGACTATATGGCAGCACTCAGAACAGCTGCCTTACATTGTGGATTCAGGGATTACCTTGAGGATATGCTGTTAGATCAGCTGGTCTGTGGAGTTAGAGATCCCAAATTGCAAAGACGATTACTAGCTAAAGGGGATCTAACCTTAAAACAAGCCATAGAAGAATCCCAGGCTGCTGAGCTATCAGCACTCTCAGCAGCTGAAATACAGGGAAACCCAATCAGACTAGATAACCCAACAGTGCATTTTGATGAAGCCTCCACAGAGGAAGGTTTAGAAGAGGCTACTGAGATAAACTGCCTCAGACAGCCCCATGCAAATCAAAGGGAGTACAGGCAGGTTGCAAGCCAACCTCCACGAATACAGACTACCTGTTTAAGCTGGGGGGGCAACCATCTCAGGGCACCCTGCAGATTCAGGAATGCCATATGCTTAAGATGCCAAAAGGAGGGCCATTTGGCAAGAATATGTCAGGCAGGGAAGACCTTTAACCAGCCGCAAAGGCCTCAGAAACCCATACAATATCCAAGACAAATCGAGGACTGCTTCACATGCTACCAAGCTATGATACCTAAAAGTAATTCTAACAAAATTACTGTCACTGTTTCTATAAAAGGTAGACCATGCAGAATGGAAGTAGACACCGGCTCTGCACTATCCATCATCTCGTGGGGCACCTTGAAGAAACTACTTGCCAGGGTAACAAGAAAGAAGATTCCAGGCTGCAATCTGACACTACGGGACTACCAAGGCAGAACCATTCCTGTCATCGGAAAAGGCAAGTTTCTAGTTCATTTTCAAGATTTTAAGGGTCTAATGCCTCTAGTGATAGTGGATGGCGCCCCCCCAAACCTATTGGGATTAGACTGGTTCCCTGCCCTGGGCCTACACATAGGTGGAATCCACGCCATTGCAAGCTCAGAAGTTGACTCCCTGTTCAGGGAATATGCTGACGTATTCAGCGAGGGCCTAGGCTGCTACGTGGGAACCCCAATATCCTTCAAGGTGGACCCCCAAGCAGTACCAATCCGTTTAAAACCCCGCAGAGTTCCTTTTGCAATTCGTCCTAAACTTGACAAGGAACTAGACAGATTAATTAAACAGGGCATACTACAACCTACAGATTTTTCAAAATGGGAGACCCCTATAGTGATGCCTCTAAAGAAGGACGGAAATTTAAGAATCTGTTCTGACTATAAGTCTTCAATAAATAAATATTTACAAGTAAGCGCTTATCCGGTCCCCGTGGTGCAAAACCTACTCCATTCCCTTGAGCCTGGCTCCATTTTTGCAAAATTAGATATGTCCCAGGCTTATCAGCAGTTCCCTGTTGATGACGAAACTGCTGAACTGCAAACAATAGTGACACACAGAGGGGCTTTTAAATGTACACGCCTACAAGTTGGAGTTAGTGTGGTCCCTGGGATTTTCCAGTCTCTCATGGAAAGAATTCTGCAAGGGTTGCCTGGCATTTTGCCATACTTCGATGACATCCTTATATCTGCCACCAACCAAACTCAATTGCTACAGAGGGTCAGAAGTGTGCTTGAGCGTTTTAGACAGTCAGGTCTTAAATTGAAAAGAGAGAAGTGCACCATAGCCACTCCACAAGTGGAATTCTTAGGCTACAAAATTGACGCCAAGGGTATTCACCCAACAGAGTCAAAGGTCAAGGCCATTCATGACGCTCCCACTCCTACTAATAAAACAGAGCTCCAAGCTATCCCGGGACTCCTGAATTTCTATGCTTCATTCCTGCCCCATAAAGCTTCAATTGCTGAGCCTCTTCACAAGCTCCTAGACAAGAAGTCGCCATGGCACTGGGGACCAAGGGAAAGTCTTGCTTTCAAGGAAGTCAAATTGCTACTAACGTCCAAAGCTGTATTAATTCAATTCAACAAGGATTTACCACTAGTTCTAGTAGCTGATGCTTCCCTCTTCAGAATAGGGGCCGTTCTCAGTCACCGACTGCCTAACGGTGCAGAAGCACCTATAGCCTTCTTTTCACGGACACTGTCCTCCACTGAACGCAACTATAGCCAAATTGATAAGGAGGTCTTAGCTGCAGTTGCTTCAGTAAAGAAATTCCATGAGTTTCTCTACGGTCATCACTTCGAACTCATAACAGACCACAAGCCACTGTTAGGTATTTTATCTGGCACTAAACAAACTCCCCAGATTTTATCCCCAAAGATGACCAGATGGACCATTTTTCTGGCTGCATATTCATACATTCTAGTCCACCTCTCCGGAAAAATCCTTTGCCATGCTGATGCCCTCAGCCGTTGCCCCCTGCCTGTTCCAGTCGAGGACCCAGCGCCAGCGCCTGCCGTTTTCCTCATTGAAGAACTCAAGCTGCCGGTCACCGCTTCTGACATCGCTGCCCATTCGGCCAAGGACAAGGTAATTTCTCAAGTCCTTGACTGGGTAGGGAGAGGGTGGCCTACAACCCCTTATCCATCAGAATTCCTACCCTACAAGCTACGCCAACAGGAACTTTCCTCACTGCAAGGCTGTTGACTATGGGGAACCAGAGTAGTGATTCCCCCCAAGTTGCAAACCTCGATCTTAAAGGTGCTGCACAAGGGTCACCCAGGGATAGTTAGGATGAAGGCCCTCGCCCGCAGCTACGTATGGTGGCTGGGCATGGATGCCCAAATCTCTAGCTGGGTCAATTCTTGTCAGGCATGCCAAGCCACCAGGGCATCCCCACCAGCAGCCATGCCTAGGACCTGGGAGGAAGCAGGCAGCCCATGGTCCAGAATCCATATAGACTTGGCTGGCCCTTTCCACGGGCGCACAATTCTGGTGGTAGTGGATTCATTTTCAAAGTGGGTGGAATTGACCTTAATGCACTCCACAACTACTGAAGCAGTTAACAAGGCACTGACCAGGATGTTTGCCACGCATGGCCTTCCTGATTCCATTGTATCTGACAATGGTCCCCAATTTACCTCTTGTGAATTTGAGATCTTCCTAGCAAACCTGGGCATCAGACACATATTAGTAGCCCCATTTCATCCTGCAAGTAATGGGCTGGCTGAGAGGGCAGTCAGATCTGCCAAGGAGGTTCTACAGAGATTGGGACCCATTAATTGGCATTCTAGACTGGCCCAATACCTGTTGAGCCAACATACAACACCATGTGCCTCCACAAATAGGTCACCAGCTGAAGTGTTAATGGGACACTGGCTGAGAACCACTCTTGACAGGCTGCACCCAAATTATGCCCCAATGCTTCCCCTTGGGTCTAACAGCCAAGACAGAGGGTTCCTAGTAAATGACAAAGTGTATGTCAGAAACTTTGCTGAACAACCCGTGTGGTTGCCTGGTCGTGTGGTAGCAGTAACTGGTCCTAAGTCTTATAGAGTCCAGCTAGCTGATGGGCGTGTCTGGCGGCGCCACGTGGACCACTTGAGGAGACGTTGGAGCACTGTACCCAGAGGTCATCTAGACGGTCCCACTACAGAAGCACCACCACCACCCAGAGAAACCAGCCTCCAGCCCACCGGGGATGACAGCCTATCTGGAGAAGAAGCTGACCAAGGTCCTGACCCAGTTCCAGACGTTCCAGCAACCTTACCTCCGATGGAAGCCATGCAGCAAGCAGAAGGCAACAACCCGGCGCCATTTCCAACCAAACCAAGAAGATCTGGATGACTACGCAGGCGCCCAACATATTTACAGGACTACGCATGCTCCTCACTGGGAGGGAGGAGTGTTGTGTATTGACTGAAGTTTCCACTCAGGTCCGCGCTTTAAGCGGGAAAGCACGGACCTCTCCCATTGGTTGATGCCATTTGACAGCCGGATATAAAAGGCAGCTGTCAAACGGCATCAGCTGCTGCCGCTCCAGCTGGCTGCTGTGTTAGAGCGGCAGTAGCGGTAACCCTTTATTTTTTAAAATAAAGTTAGAGCTGAACCTTTGCCTCGGTGTCTGTCTGAGTGATTACCGCCACTCTACAACAGTGATATTTTGGGAGTTCCCCATAAAGCTATTGCCTGACTACAGCATTAACCATAAAAAACGATGTCTCCTTGGTGGATGACAAGACTGAATGTTACAAAGACTTAGGTCTATGTACAAAAGGATGGGCCCAGTGGTGGGATTCAAATTTTTTACCACAGGTTCTGTGGGTGTGGCTTGGTGGGTGTGGCAGGGGAAGGATACTGTAAAATCTCCAGTCAGAGGTGGTATTTGCTGGTTCTCTGAACTACTCAAAATTTCCGCTACCGGTTCTCCAGAACTGGTCAGAACCTGCTGAATACCACCTCTGGATGGGCCAGACACACTCTTCATGCTCACTTGATGAAAGGAACAGAAAAAGACAGCCCTGTCTACATTGAAATATCACTGCAGACATTTCTATGTTCCTTTTTTCTCCCACAACTTTAAAATTATCTTTGTCTGCTCTTTGGCTAGATCTGCCATACTCTCTGTATTTTGTGTTACTGCCTTCTATATCCCACCCCACATGCTTTCCCCAGTCGTACTTGAGCTCAGCCTCATGTAATCCTTTGTCAAGTGAGCTATTTTGTCTGGTTCATGATAAGATGTATTTATCAAAACAACACTATTGGATCATCTGGCAAGCACAATGAATTTTGCCAATCTCCTAGACCCAGCAAATAAATCAGATGAACTGGAGCTGTAATTGCAGGCACGGCCAAAGATAAATGCCTTTTCTGTCAACTGCATGAACCAGGCTGAATTGTGACCCGGCTTTTAGCTCAGACTATCTTTACAGCTCAGACGGAACTAAGAATATCAGCAAAATAAATGTCTGAATATTCCTGTTGCAAAGTAAACGTTGTTCATCTTCCAAATCTTAAAAATGTTAATTAGCACACTGTGAAATTTCATCTTTTCCAGGGAGATTAAGTCCAACTTTTTAAATCTTTCCACATGATTTCAATCTTTGAAGCTTTTTTCCCCTCCAATTGTGCTTTGCTGCATTAATGCTAGAATAAAACATGAATAAACATTAAAATGCTTAGATCTTAGAATTTCAACTCCACATCATTAATTTTTATATCCTATAAACTATACATATTTGCTACCCTGAATTCCTACTATTCCTGAATGCAGATACTATCTGCAAAAATAATAATTGAAAGTTGGGAAGTTTCCATTAAATTGGGCAGAAATTTCTGATAAAAGTTCCATACTAATACCTTCCTTTGGAATTTAACTAACAAATGGAAAGCCAGGAAGCTCCTCAGTTTTTTTTTATGACTAAATAAAAGCAAAAACATTTCATCTATCAATAAAAAAATCATCCATCTGAATGAGAGCTGATAAATACAGAAAAAATTCTCTACCTGGCATAACGTTATTCCCTATCAGGCCATTACTTAGTTCATCCAACTCAGTATTATCTGTGTTTGTTTTTTCTCCAGGATTTTACAGGGGAGACTTTCCTAGTTCTAGGTGTTCAGAGCTGAACCTGGAATAGGAATTTTACTATTTCAAAACTGTAAAACAAATAGAAAAGGCTGATGTACTATAGATATATCTCTTCTCATATCAGCCATCTTGCATACACTATCATCTCCATGCAGCTGATAAGACAGAGAAAGCAGGCACATGTTTTTTCAGGAAAGCGTTCTAATGTTATTTTGGGGTCCTGCAGAATTTTGAAAACTATAGTGCTAGTCTCTGCTTGCTTAATTAAGATAAAATGTCTTTGAAATGTTCTCTTACCACATTTTTCACTGAATCTCTTTTAAGCCTTTTTTCTTATTTCCCAAACAATTGGCATACATTTTAGCAAAGGTGTTTTTAAACTCAATAATAATAATAATGATGATGATGATGATGATGATGATGATGATGATGAAAACATCACTTTTGTAATTGGGTGTATAAGATAAATCAGCATTCAGCCAAATGTTTAACAATTAAAAATGCAGATCAAAGCAAAATAAAACTTCAACAAGTGATGTTAAACTGAAGCATGCCTAAAAAAGCAAACAGCTGAAAAAGATGGAAATCAGATCCTGCAGCTGCACTTACTGAAAATTGGAATCCACTGGATTCTCTTCCCATGCTAGTAGACAGTCATCTGAGTGTCATTGTGGGTTATTCCAAGTTACTCCCATTCAAAACCTGGGAAGCCTGCTGCCAAAAAGCCAGCTTTAGCAGCAAAGTCAGCATTTTGTCAGGCAAGAGAAAAAAAATAATCACATCTCTCAGTGCACCATTTTCTGGACACTTCACCCACCATTTTTTGGAGTCTTCACTAAGTTATTCAATATTGTTGACAGAGGAATCAGTGCAATGGCAAACAGTAGTAGTGATAGTGAGTCTCTTTGAAAAATTCCTCCCTTGATATTAACCTGTCCCAACCTCTCACCATTAACTAGCACCATTGACTGGTATTGTGCCATCAATATTTGCACAAAGCTTCTGATGTTTCTGGTGATTTCTATTATTTCCAAACACTTGGTTATGCAACCTGGTGGCAGGGAATCAAATACCTCCTTATAATCAACCCCGTGTTATATTCAAATTCCTTCTCTTGCAGTTTTCCAAAATCATCTTGTCAAATAGGAACTGATCTTTTGCTCCTCTGTTGTTTGGGAGGTTCTTTTGTGCTTAGGAGGAAATAACTTGTTTTCAACTAGATGCTATTGGACTACATCAGTTACCACACCAATTAGCAATGTGAAAGTGGTTGGTAAGCAGATAATTGGTCTGTATTGCCTGGTGCTGTTATTAATTAAATGTATGCTGTCCAACTTTCCATGACCCTGAATGGTACATAACAATGGAAATTATGTGCAAATGTATAGTGATTAAGGATGACAGCTGGCTGTAATTACTCCCAAATGTGAGCAGCAAACTTGTATCTTGTTGTGACTCCTGATGACAGGATTGGCAAAACAGATGTCATATACTCAAGGAACATAGAATGGGTGAAAACTCATCATTAAATTTTGAGCAGAGTTATCATGGCTTAAAGGCATAAAACACCTTGTTAGATAATTCTGATCTTATGGTTGAGGATTGTGCTTCAGGTGCTACAAGAGTAAGGGAGGATTATTGCTGTGCTACAGCTGAATTGTCTACATGTGTGACATCTCATGGGAGAACTGTTGTCTCATCGGTGCAACTAAGAGACATAGTCTTTGAATATAATTAATGGTGGTATAAACCACCCACATCAATGGGCTAAACACTGGCTTCTTCTGGCCTCATTAAGGTCTTGTTATTTTTTAAAAATTGTTTTATATGTTTTATATACAGTATATGGTTTCAGTTAATTCTTACCAAAGGGATAAGTAATGTATGGTCCATTTAACAGGACTTAGTGTGAATGTTACAAATAGTTATCTCTGTTGAAGTGAATTCCTTCTCTTCCTCTACCATTGTTGCTCTCTTTAATAAACATCACCATACAATACTTGGATCATCCCACGTCTTGCTGCCAATAGACACATCATAACATTAATGCTATTTTATGATAATGTGCTAATGTTGTCAGGTAGACTGAGGTAGAGGAGGAAGAAGTGTGAAAAGAAATAGGAAAGAAAACACAAAAGGCTCAGGCAAAAACTTGTAATTATTAGGAGATCAACTATCACTTTGATGAGAGGGCATGAAAAGAAACAGGTGAAAAAGATTGTCAGAACCAAGTTATAGATGGACAAGGTGGAGAAGAAGGAACAGTTAGCATCTTCTGACAGAAGCAGCAGGTACATATATTATACCTCAATTCTGTGGGCAACAACTAACATTCTATCCTTACATATGATGCTGAAGTATGTATTAGGCAAAGCAGGAAAACTGAAGCTATCTGATGCCACTGGAAGGGAAGGAGACAACAAGAAAGGAGATTATTATTTCTTGTGTTCTGTGAAGGAAATCAATATATGGGTGCAGCATATGATATTGGTTATGTTACAAAGTCCTAATATCAGTAGAAAGCTTGACGTGTCCTTAGAACTTCAGAATGTAGAGGCATCAATAAATCCATAGTAAGGATGCCAATAAAAGATAACTTGAAACATCTACCTCTGAACTCTTTGGTTCCTTATTTAGGTGGGCATTTCTCCCACAACTGTACAGCTGGCTTCTCTCAGGCATTATATCCATAGTATCCTATCTCTTAGACACTGGTGTTTAGTTCCTTGTTTTATTTGTGATTTGTCTATTTTTTTTAACTTTTCTAAGGAAAGCAGCTCAGCTATTTGGTGTTGTTGCATGTTAATTGCTTTGATATTTCTAGTGTTTTGTTTCTTTCATCCTCAACCTAGAAGGAAAATATAGAATTTAGGGATCTATTAACGGAATTATAATTATACAGGTTACATGAAATATATTGGTTAAATTAAAAAAAAATCTGTAGTCTGCCTTTCACACACTTGAGTTGCTGGAATACATGTTTGCAGATAAGAGAGAGCTGGAAAAAAATTGAATAAAACAATATGTTTATTAAGGAGCTCTGGTAACATAATGGTTAAAGTGCAGACTTGCAGGCAAACTCTGCCCACAGCCTAGAGTTTGATCCTGACAGGCTCAAGGTTGATTCAGCCTTCTATTCTTCTGAGGTCAATAAAATGAGGGCCCAGCTTGTTGGGAGCAATGTGCAAAATAATGTTTACATTGTAAACTGCTCAGAGAGTGAAGTAATGCAGGGGTTTCCAACCTTGGGAACTTTAAGACTTGTGGACTTCAGTTCCCAGAATTCCTCAGCCAGCAATATCATAAATGCTATAGCAGTTGCTGTCCTAACAGCAAAATACAGAAAAAGTCATAGATTGGACAATATTTAATGTGTTGCAATAACTAAAACTGACATGACTTATTTTCGTTTGTTCTTTTAAACATAGCTATGAAAGTTAATGATCATGGCTATTTCTGATTTATCTCTAATTGAAGAAAGAGAGAGAGGACCTTTTGCTACATCAACTTATAATAATTCTTTTGAAGGCTGTTAGATATCAATTTATCCTGTTAAAGTCCTGAAGGGAAAGCCAAGGAATTTAGGATAGTAACAAAGATAGTAACAACATACATATATATATATATGGGACATGAAGATTCTGTCCATTAATGGAATTGATGGAGCCATTAAGGTTGAACCATCAACTGCAGGTTCACAGTTGGTCAATCCAGAGTCACCATAGCTACATCACATATATTTCTAAAGAAGACTTGTTCTTGTCCTTGTCCTCATTCTCCTCTTTCCTTCCTGGAAGATGTTCAAGAGGCACACAGGAAAGAGAAAGAATGAAATAACAATGAAGGTCTAGTTCTCTCCCACTCCCTCTCCCTCTCTTTCTCTCTCCCTCCCTCCCCCCCCTCTCTTTCTCTCTCTCTGTATGTTTGTGTGTAACTGTGGTCAAGATGTATGCATGTTGGCCAGAGGACATTTTGCCCTGTCAAACCTGACAGCACTATTGAATTAATTCGATTTTGCTGCCACATACTCTCTTTTTTGTCACATAATATGCCTCCTTTAACTCTCTTTCTAATTGTCTGCTAACCTTAATTGCTCTCCCAGCCTTCTTTTCTTCTAATAGATGGAGAGAGGAATGGCAATGTCTTCATTTTACTGTTGGAGTTTTATGCAATTCACCTTTTCAGAAAATAACAAACAATTGACAATAATTCTGCTTACCTTCCCTGGCCTAGAGACAGAAAATTCAGCTGAGCCAGAGACTCTGCTGAAACGATCCATTTGACCTACCCTTCTGAGTCCCCTGATAGCATTAAAAAAGAGGAAAAGCCACAAGAGCCAGCAAATAAGTGAGGGCACACTGTTTCTAATATAATTGATGAGAGGATATGAATGTGACCCAGAGAGAAAAACAGAGTCACATTTCTGAAAATGGCCCAATTTAAAATCAAGCCAGCATAGGTCCCAAAGGCATTTTTGGATGCAGTTTGTAACTTGCTTGCCAATCGAACACTTATAATGCATGTGGCACTCACTAATGTAATATCTGAATTGACTCAACTCTGGAAATACAATAGTAATAAGTCAGCCCTTGAAAAAGTTAAGATAAAATATTTTGGATTCAGCATAATTTTGAATTTTAAAAGAGTTTTCTTGCTTGCTCCTATTAACCTTCCAATCTATGAAAGTTCAAGGTTCGATTTCTTTGAACTTGAAGCATCACCTTGTGTGTTTTGAAATTCTCTCTCGGATTCATTATAGATGAAAGAAACTTCACCGCTTTTTTTTTTCTTGTGACAAAACTCAAATGGTATTTTCAGAAATCTAAACTAATATTAAGTTTATGATCAACACTGATATCTTGACATTTTATTCTAATACCTTTTGCATACAATCTGGGGAAGATATATGGCATAAATTAGAAGGGGTAGAAAAACCTGTTGCACTGCTTTTAAATCTAAATGTCAAATGACATAAGAAGTTTTTGCACTAAATGTAAATTGGGGTAGTAAATTGATAATTATTGGAATAATAATATTAATTTTGAATTCTAAAATTAAGTTTAATTTATGCCACATATTATACATTTTCTCCCTTCTCACCTAGGTTACAGACTTTTCAGGTGTGCCAAATTGCACCGATACTTCAAAAGGTAATGTTTATTTTCTTTAATCATTTTCAAGTTTTTAATGGAAATACTAAGAGAAGGCTTTTCTTTTCTTTTTTTAAAAAAGGAAAGAATACTGATGCAATTAATTCCTAAATAGTTTAGAAATATGCCATGCTGTCAGAAGCCCAAAAGAGGCTTTTTTCTTCCAAAAGAGATAAAAAAATTTCTTGCAAAGTTTCAGGGTTATAAAATCCACCATATGAAGTATCTTATTAGTCCTTATTCTATATTTTCAAAACAAATATCAGAATGTGCCTTTACCAAGCTAGATATTTATTGACAAATAATTTCACTGAATAACAGAGAATATCAGAATAACACTCTCCATTTAAACGTTTCAATTTTAAATATAATTTTTTTTAGCCAATATCAAAATAGAGAACTTTGGTATAGACCAACCAACCAACCAGTGGTGGGATTCAAATTTTTTTACTACCAGTTCTGTGGACATGGCTAGGGAGCACGGCTAGGGGGTGTGGTCATGTGACTAGGTGGGCGTGGTTTTCTTTTTTTTTGCTTTTTGAAGCAACCCTCCCCCCCCAGTTCTGGGCCTCAGGGAAGCCTCCTGCGGAGGGCGTTTTTGCTCCCAGAAAGCTTCCCTGGGGCTCAGGAAGACAGAAAACTGAGCCTAGGGGGCATGCAGCTCCCACCACACTTCATTTTGGGGCCTTCTGGGCCTCAGGGAAGCCTCCTGTGGGGCATTTTTGCTCCCAGAAGGCTTCCCTGGGGCTCAGGAAGGAAAAAATAGAGCTTTGGGTGGCACAGTCCCCCCACCATGCTTTATTTTGGGGCCTCCCTGGGGCCTGGGAAGGCAAAAAATCTCCCCCCCATTTTTTGCCTTCTTGGGCTTCAGGGATGTCTCTTGGGTGAAGCAGTAAGTAAGTGAGGGGAATCTCGGCACAGCTGATTGTAGGAACAGTTGATTGTCAGGAGGGGAAAAAGGAAATATCTTAAGGAGTGACTGGGCGGGCTAGCATCTGGCAGGTGGCTAAGCAAACATCAGGTGGGCAGGGCAAATAAGCAAACAGCAACCGGGCAACCAGATTGGGGGCATGGCCAACCAGAAGTTACTACCAGTTCGGCGACCCATGCCAAATCCTTGCTACTGGTTCCCCTGAACTGGTGCGAGCCAGCTGAATACCACTACTGCAACCAACCAAACAAACATATATACAATTAGTTGTTACTTAACAACTACCCTTTTCAACAACCATTTTAAGTTACAACGGTTCGAGAAACTATCTTTATGACCAACTCTTGATCTTTCAGTCACTGGAGTATTACATGATCAAGATTTGGATGCATTTACAATTGTCGTAGTATCCCATAGTTATGTGATTGCCATTTGCACCTTCACAACCAACTTCTAAGGAACAAAATCAATGGGGAAGCTAGCGGCAAAATCATGAATTGTAATCATGTGATATTGCACTAAATGGCCTGGGGTGATTTGCTTATTGACTATGGCAGAATTGAAGTCATAAGTCCGTTATGGTCACAGGATGTTTCACTTAATGACTGTGTTACTTAATGAGTGCACTGGAGTTGCCAATCCCCATTGTGATATTTAAGTTAATCATGTGGCCACGGTGGACTTAGGACTTCAATTCTGCCATAGTCAATAAGCAAATTATTAAGTAAGGATTATCTGCATTGTTATCATAGTCAAGTCTAGGATAGTATGACATATGTACACTTTACATCACTCTATTTCATTTCCTATGCTAATATCTAGGCTGTGCTGACATTCATCCTTTCTTTCCATATTTGGCTTTTGGGATTAGTGGATATTTTTGGGAAATTTTATTGCAGCACTTTCACAAAATGGATCCTTTTCATAAGAGCTATATCATGAGTCATAAACTACTATGGTTGAGGTCCAATTTGGTGAAAAAGCCCAATTCTGTGTAGTCAGAATCAATTTGGGACAGAGTTATTTAGTTTAAGCAAGCTGAATAGTTCTCATCTTCCCTGCCCTTATTCAAATCTCTCAATGAATTTGAATTTTGATTTGAAGTTCTTTTCTTCTATTTGTATTTCAAGCTCTGCTGTGCCACAAGATGGTTTAATGGAAATTTCCAGTACTTGTTTTGTATAAAATATCTTTCAGAGAAAGAAAGAACTATTGGATAATCAAAACATGTGCCTTCAACTCTAAGTAATTCTACTGATCACCATTGGCCATTCCAAATACAGTTTTCTGCAATGGTATCAGGGTATTGGAAGATGAATTTCTCTAGCCAATCAGAAAACCATGAGGTGCAGGGCAAAAATGGGACTCAGGCAAATCTAGGTGCAAAAAAAGTGCAAATATTGGAAAAGACGTAGAAATGGATTAAATGATTGGATGTGGTGGCTAAGTCGCTAAGATGCTGAGCTTGTTGGCGGTTCGAATCCCTAGCACTGCATAACAGAGTGAACTTCCATTACTTGTCCCAGGTTCTACCAACCTAGCAGTTCGAAAGTATATAAAAATGCAAGTAGAAAAATAAGGACCACTTTGGTGGGAAGGTAACACTGTTCCATGCACCTGCAACATTTAGTCATGCCAGCCACATGACCACGGAGATGTCTTGGACAGTGCTGGCTCTCCAGCTTTGCAACAGAAATGAGCACTGCCCCCTAGAGCCAGAAACAACTAGCACGTATGTGTGAGGGGAACCTTTCCTCCTCCTTCCTCCTCACCAAAAAATAATCTTTTGATGCACTGTGTCTCCCTAAGATTTAGGTGTGTGATTCCTTCAGGTTGCTATTACCAGGAGGGGTACTTGGGGTGAATTCCTCCCTCCCTCCCTCCCTTCCACCCTCCCATCCAAGATCTAATTTGGGTATAGTAAGGAATAAAAAGTAAAACAGCAACTATTGTGGCCCACCCTGAAAATGAAGAAGATAAAGATCATGTGGAAGAGCAGCCTGCCTCAGAGAACAGCAGGGTGGAGACACCTTGAATCGAATTGATTGCAGAAAAACCAGAAATAGAACTTGATTCAAGACCTCTTTGTATCCTAAACCAAGTAGAGCTGAGAGTAGAACAGATGGGTCTTCATGGCTCCTTAAAAAGCAAGGGTGTGCCCATCAATGTTTGCTTGCACTTTCTGGGGCTTTATTTTAGAGCCATTGCCAGCAAACAATCCTTGGTTGGGATTTACTGGAGTCTCTTGTCTGTTGTACATTAAACTCTTGCCTATTAAAACCCTATGCCTTAAACCCAGATCGGCTGCTGATCTATGATTCTATGACCTTTGGACTGTGCCCTGGTTATACTTTTCCCTGATCTTTGGGACTTTGCTTATTGAGACCGTATCTGTACATTTCCCAAGTGAATTGGAACCATTTGAAATTTGTGTGTTCGTGTATCCGCGTGTGTATGTGTTCTGCAAATGCATGCTTGCCCTGACTATTGCTGCTGCCTTACTTTACCAAGTAAAGCCTTGTACTGTTCTCCATGTATGTGTGCAAGACACTAGGTGATTGTGTTTTCAGGATATATGAAAGAATAGGGCAGAAAGAATGAGTTGGAATGTATGGTATCTCAAATAGGGCAAGCTATTTCTAAAGCCTAGGAAAACTGAATTAAAAACAGTTAATAATACTAAAGAGTCATTCAGGGCAAGGAGCCTGAGAAGTTCCACAATAAGTGGTTCATGAATAGATTGATACTTGTTACTTCTTTCTCTGTTACAGTCCTCTGGGCCATAAAGAATTCTGTGCAAGATGTAAGAGCAATATCTTTCTCCTTCCTCTTTTTCCAATAAAAGCAGCATATCTCTAGCACAGATCCAGATAAATCTGGGTTACAGAAAGCTATGTACATAATACTACTGTTCTGCTGTAGGATGATAAGATCAAGCAAATAACATGAACGATGATGGAATGAAGATGGAAAAGGGAGAAAAAAACAACCTCATAAAATGTAAACTGTATATATGAAAAAAAAAACATTAGTTTCTATATTTTGAATCATTTTAGCATTTCAGAAGTACAAGCAATGATTATTGATTGGGGTGCCCCCATTTTTTCCCCTTATGTTTATAAACTAGTTTTTTTTTTTTTTGTGAATTGTAAATTGGAGAGAGTTGTCAGTTCATAAAGCAGTATGTTATTTGACCCGCATATTTATGTAAAATGGCCTTTCCACAACAAAAAATGTTTACCTGATTGTATTGCCACTTAAAAGTTCCAGGTCACAGGAAGAACATTTGTTAGAAGGGCAGAAAGGAAACTGCTTTTTTTGCTTTCATAAACATCTTCTGAACACAAATGATTTATAGAGCAGGAAGTAAGGATAATGAGATAACAGAATATTAAACAGGTAAAATGGACTGCGAAGCAGTTTATCATAAGTAAATATTTGAATAGTCATCATAGTTGTCAAGGTTGAAATGAAAACATAACAGAGGAGAACATCGTCCACACATGTGAAGAACTTTCTGAACTGTGACAAGGAACAGATTCATCTCACTTAAAAGCACAATGGGCTGGATCCAAGTTTCTGCAGAATGGTACTTTCTAAACCAGTGGTCTTAATTTATTAATTTGATTAATATCCCATCTTTTCTACAGGAGCTCAGTGCATTTTATATAGGAATCTTTCTTCAATTTTAATCATACAATAGAAAATCTGTGTAGTGAGCTAGTTTAAAAGAAAGTAACTGACCCAGTAACTCAAGGAATTTCCATGGCTGAGGATGGACTTAATCTAGTTCTCTTTAGTCCTAGACTCCATTCACAAGCTACAGTCCAAGAAGTGTATGACATCAATCATATTTTAATCTGAGTACAGAAAATCATCTGTCTTCACTTTATTTTAAGTAAATGAATCTCCATCTCCTCCTCCTGCTCCTCCTCCTGCTCCTGCTCCTCCTCCTGCTCCTGCTCCTCCTCCTCCTCCCTGTCTGGAGAACAAATGTTAAGAGACTTCATGAGGAAAAAGAATTAGCAAAACTAACACTTCTTTTTCCAGCAAAAATACCTCTATGAATCCCACAGAAGGAGTCATTCTGTTTGTCCAAAACCAATTTTGAACCCAGCTTGATGGCAACCACTAATGAATGAATAAATCTTACTATTTATCAGAGAATTACTGTGTAGGAAGGAATGTTAGTGGTCATTTAGTAGGTCTATCTTCATTATCCTTGATGGATGAACCTCCAGCCTCTAAACATGTTTATCACAGGGAACTCTCTATTTTATATGGCAACCTCTTCCCCTAGAGAAAGTGAACCAAAGGAACATTGGAATGACAGTATTAAAGAACTACTCCACATATTTACATGGAAGTAAAATTATGGGTTTCTATTAAAAGACAGTTTGCCACAATATGGATTGCTACATGAATAGAATCTGATAATTTTTCTGCAGTGATAATTCCACACAATTCCTTCCACATTTATTTTTGTGAGAACCAAATATATATATATTTGAAAACAGCAAACTATAGAAATGTATGTATGTAAGTATGTAGGCATAAGGCAGATTTATGTATGTTTTTAAAACGATTTCTCAGGGAATTTGATAATTACCTAAGTTCAGTGAAAATACTGAATGCTAAGTAAAATGCTGAGTGAAATGCAAAATATTTACTCTTTCTTAATGTAGCCAGTATAATGAAACACACTTACATCCCAGATCTAAATAAATAAATAAATTTAAAAACTACAATCCTATATACTCGCCAATTGCTAACTTGAATTGTCCTCCTTTCTTAACCTATGCTGCTCAAAAAATTCTACAGCTTTGTTTATTTTGGAACTTTATGATTTATCAGTTTGGCCTAGTGTTTAAGGCACTAGGATAGAAACTGGGAGACTGTGAATTCTAGTTCTATCTTAGGCATGAAAGCTGCCTGGGTTGCATTAAGCCAGTCACTCTCAGCCCAACCCACCTCATAAAGTTGTTGTGAGGAAAATAGGAGAACTGTGGACTATTAGGTATGTTTATTGCCTTGAGTTAATTTTAAAAATAATAAAGGTTGGATATAAACAAAGAATGTAATTCTAAGGAACAGACATAGTGCTAAGCATACAATTAAACTTCACTTCTGAGGTTACAGAGGCCTACATCTCAATGGTCACACATCTTATGTCAAAGAAACATCTGGCTCTCTGTATATTATAAATAGACAAGGGGAAATACATACTCAGCACATTAATCTTCATCAATATGTAGCTGCATTACTGGATGATGACAGCCTATCTCTTTTCTTACTGTACACTTTTCCTTTCATATAAATTTGAAAGAAATCATCCTCTCCACATCTGGTTGAATAGCTAACAAGGCTCTTTTATGTTACTTACCTGCTGTGGATAGTTTCCTGGTACAGTATATGCAGATAGTGGCATATTTAATTTCCAGGCCATTTTAGAATCATTGAAAGGATGGAGAATTTCTCTATCACTCTGCTCTGCTACACTACCTCCAAGTCTCATAAATGAAACATAAGGCTTGTAAAAATAATTCCGAAAGAATCCATGACTATATTTTTAATAATATATACCACTAGGTGTCTCTATATAACAAAATTTTGGGCTAACATGGATACTTTAGTTCAAAAGAAGCTATCTTTTACATGAAGGCATGGAATATCTATAACACAGCATACTAATAATTGCCATAAAAGTAGGCCAAGTAGAAATCTTCTAAGATGATCATTACTACAGTTACAGAAATTACACACTGGGCACTAAAAAAGGAAAACCCACATTATTTATTCTTAGCATCAAACAAGATATTTTATTGATAGCATTTCAGGACAGGGTCTACCATTAGTCTAATGTGAATATTTCAGGTAACAGAAGCAGAAACCAGAAGGGATACCAGTAAGCTTGATTGGCAACAACATAATATTTTGCAACTCGCCCTTCATATCTTAAATTATTCTGTAGCTTTCATTTACAATGCTGTTTACCAAACAGGTTTCATTAATACTTTCAGCTGCATTCTGCACGTTAAACAAAGGAGAACCATTTTATGATATACCATAGCAGCTAAATAGTTTGGATCAATCTTGCACAATCTGATCATATCAATATTCTCTTGCATGTACTATATATATTCGACCAAAGAAATTATTAACCATGTTTTCAAATAAAATGAATAGACAGTTTACGCTACTTTCAATTTATAATTACAGTAGAACATAGCATTTCTTATAGCAGTTTTAAAACTATTGTGATGGGATATAAAAATGATATCTAAAGGAATTTTGAGGGATATTACACCAGGAGCTGGTAATTGAAATACAGCATAATAGATAGATCAGATGGATCAGACCAAAGGTCTCATTAGTTCTGTACCCTATTTAGCTAATTATCTAAATAATCAAAATCCTTTGGAAGAGGAATTACCATTCCAAGATTGTTGTTCTGACAACAGATATCTATTCCACCTTGAATAGTGGTGGGGAAAAAAAAAACCTTTGAAAATGGGACCACCAGATACTTATTCTTCAAAGAAAGCATCTATTTCATAGGAGCATTAACTGCAGATTTTCAACTTGATGAACATATCAAATATGATGCAAATATAAATGGTAAGATTTAAAGAAAAACATCAGATTTAACATTATATATACAGTATATAAAACATCTTAGATTTTTATAAAAATGTGAATCAGTAAATTTAAAAAACCTTATTCATAATTAATTTTATTTTATTAAGGAAGATAAAATTAAAATAGCATCTATTATTATGGATGAAAGCTGCTTTTTATTTGGAGGATATACATTTCAATGCTAGAAAAAAGGAAGACCTTTCTGATGGTTGGCATATTGATACATAATTAATCCTAAATAGGCTGCCAAGTTTAAGCAGCAAGGCATTGGGAAGAAATACTTAGTTGTCAAACTGCTTGGGGGGGGGGGGGGGGTGTTGGACTAGATAATTTACAAGGTCCCTTCCAACTCTGTTAATCTAAACTAATTTAATCTAATCTAGTCTAATCTAATCTAATCTAATCTATGCCAGACTCCTCCTATTTCTGATTGGTGTTTATTCTCTATCACTTCTGCTCCCATTCTCAGCATCAGTTGCATTGCTTAATAGGTGCTTTTTGTGATAATTGATGAACAGACAGACAGACAGTCAGAGAGACAGACAGATACAGCCATACAAATTCCCCCTCTTTCATATTTAAGTTTCCATACTTCACATTACAGTTTTATTATGCTTGATATAGTGTACATATTCTTCATCTTTCCCTCATCTTTTCTCTAAGGAAGACAATATTAAGTAAGTGTGTGTGTGTGTGTGTGTGTGTGTGTGTGTGTGAATATGTGTCTGATCCAGGGCATCTCAGCATGGCCAGATCACTGCCAACCAGCTCACCACCACTAAGTCGCCTCTGCCAATTCACTGCCATCAAGTTGCTGCAGGACAACTCAACACATCTAATTCATCATGGGGACAACTCGCCACGAGTGTCTTGACAGGCAGGCAAGCAAGCAGGTGGGCAGAGTGCAGAGCAGCACTGGCAATCAGGGTCTTCCCATTATCATATCTCCTGCCATCACCACTGTTGCTGCACCAAGCTCCAGGCCATTTGGAATTCAGGCTGTTTGGTGATGGTGATGGTGAGCAGAGTGGGTGGTGGGACACAGTGGCTCAGTTTGTCCCATTTTCACACACTTCGCCAATGATACTGCGCTGAGCTCCCAGAGTCTAATGCAGTGGCAGCGGCAGCAACAGGATGTGTGAAAATGAAACATGTCTAGCCACCACCTCCCCACTGCCCACCTTGTCCACCACTGCCATCATTATTGTAAGCCTCTTCAGCTCAGAGCTCGACAATAGTGGTAGTGAGTGGATGTAAAATTGGAAAACTGTGATCACTGCCACCGCTCTGCATTCTGCCCACCCATTTGCTCATCCACCTGCCTGGCTATTCCTCTGGCCACCTGTGCCAAATTGTCCCTATGGCAAATTGGTCCTGGTGAATTGTCCTATGATGACTTACTAGTAATGAGTTGGCAAGAGTGACTTGGCAACAAGTGAGCTGTCTCCATCAAACTGGCCATTCTGAGCTGTCCCATTCTGATATATCTCTGTGTCAAAATAACAATTGTAAGCATTAAGGTATACCCCTATACTTAGAAGCAGTGCAAAAAGTCCCTGTAGAGTCCTTGAGCATAAAGTATTCTGTTTTCTTTTTATATATCAATAGTTACCATGCAGATGTTATTTTGGACCAACCAACTTTGCATAATAATAATTAAGAGACTAAATCTATTCCCACTGGTCCAATAACATGCTATGTCACCTCACAAAATGGAACCAAATTACGAATTAGATTTTAAATATGAAATTATAATTAAAGTAAAATAATTCAATGTTGAAATGGAAAACACCCCCCTCCCAACTAATACAAAATACAAATCTAAAACCCTGGTTACTTAAAAAAATTACATACTCCCCTGTACTTATGTAGTTCTCTTATCCATCTTGGGTTATTGTGGCATCTGTTGCCTTTGTTAACATAGTTTACTATTGCTTTCTTTGTGACAGGAAGGAGTTGGAGAAGGATTCCTTTTTATTATAGTTTAAATGATCGCTAAATGCATATTTATTTATCAATCTTTCAATGTTTTACTATTTTGAAGTCAAGGATTATACTTTTATGTTTCTTACTTTTAATGCTGCATTTATCGCTTTACTTTATTTTTGTTATTGCCCAGAACCATTAAAAGAATGAATAACATATCAATTTTCATAAATAAATTAATGTGCATCACTGCTGCCTCTCTATCAGTGATTTTACTGAAAGCAGTGGCAGTGGAAATCAGCATTACACAAAGCCAACATTATGAAATAATGTAAGCTTGGAGCAAAGAAAATCTTTTTGATAAATGAGTTTTGTTTGAGGAATGGAAGTGTGCCAAATGATAACAAAATAATTTAGATAGTTCTGTAGGCTATAGAGATATTCATGTTTGTGAACAGGAACTCAAAAATCAATATACAATTCCATTCTATTCTAATTAATCTAGGATCTTCTATCAGCACAGCATACATTTTAACATATTTCTTGAATGAGATTGCTGTAGTTCTTTCTTTTCTCTATCCACCATCATTACAGGGAAGGAAGAAAAACACTTTATTCCAATTGTTGCAAAGCCAAATAATAAGTCACTGTGGATGCAAAGATGAGGAAGAGAAAAAGAGAGGTTTATTTAATTTTTGCTGTTGTTGTTTACAAATATTACAACTCAGCAGGTTGCCACATTGCAGTGATTCCTGACAATAACACCACAACACTGCTTTATTAACTTAATGACATAATTGCTTTACATTTATATTGAATAAACAGGATAAGATTTGTGTTAATTAGAAAAAGAACAGACTTAATGTTATGTCTTCATATTGAGGCTTAAGTATCAAATGGATGTTATGCCATGCAGCAGAATACAATTACATTTGATGAAATAACTCTACTCAGCCAGAGCAGGGGCAAGCAGGGGCAGATGTAAAGCACGGTGTCAAACTTTGGCAACTTAAGACTTGTGGACTTCAAATCCAAGAATTCCTCAGTCAGCATGGGTTGGACACCCTTCAGTATGGAGACTACATCTTCTCCCTGCATGGTGCTCTGAAGAGGTTGCTGGTTTGTCCTAATATGAAACACTTTTGAGAGTGCAAAACTCTCAATTTAAACAGCAAACTTCTAGCTGAGTAACAATACACTCAGGGGTGGGATTCAACATTTTTAACAACCGGTTCTGTGGGCATGGCTTAGGTGGTGGGCATGGCTTAGGTGGTGGACATGGCTTGGTGATCATATTATTGGCTGGGAGTGGCCTACTCAATATCACTCACATCAAAGCACACATCTCCTCGCCTGGCCTCTCATGACTGTGGTTGTGTGACTTTATGCTGATTGCAACATCTTTGCACACTGCTTTCATTTGCTGCATACTCCTTGTAACCAAGGAAACTCTGCTAATACTTATCACTATCTATCTATCTATCTCTCTCTCTCTCTCTCTCTCTCTCTCTCTCTCTCTCTCTCTCTCTCTCTCTCTCTCTCTCTCTCTCTCTCTCTCTCTCTCTCTCTCTCTTTCTCTCTCTCTCTCTCTCTATCTCTATCTCTCTATCTATCTATCCAGCTACCTACCTACCTACCTGTCTATCTATCCATTCATCCACATCCATCTATGTTCGAAGTGCCAGCCCCGCAGGCACATCGGGAAAATGGAGCAAAGCCAGTCTGGGAGGGAGAGAGGGATGTAGGGGAGGGAGGGAGTGAGATAGAGAGAGAAGGAGAGGGGGAGAGAGAGAGAGAGAGAGAGAGAGACCTGATGCATCAGATTGAAATGAGGCCTAGTTTAGACTGAGGCTCTTTTCCATATTGAAACATCTTTGGTTTCTATTAAAAGTTTTGTGGACAAAACATGGTCAAGACTATCAGGAAGTTCTCACATTTTGTTGAGGTTTTAAACAGGATCCATTGGACCAGATCTCCACACTAAAAAATTACTTTTCCCCAATATATTACAGTGCCAATTCTGAAGAAAGCAAAACCAAAATGTACTGGTAAATTACAAGGAGAACATTCACACACACACACACACACACACACACACACACACACTCCCTTCTAACCCTGTTGGAGCAGGCGACTGGACTAGAATAGCTATCTCATTATCTTTCTCCTCCCTCTCTCTCTCCTTCTTTATTTCTTTTTCTTTCTGTTCCTTCCTTCCATCTCCCCCTTTCTTTGTCTGTCCCTTCTTTTTCTTTTCCTTTTCTCTTTCTTTTCTTCCTTCTCTCTTCTCTCTCTCTTTCTTTTCTCTGTCTCTCTTTCCCTCTCTCAGGCTCACCCCATTGACTTGGTGCACTGCTCTGCTCGGACTTGCTTGGGCAGGTCCCTCCGGTGCAGCAGGCTCAATGGGGTGGACCTGCGGGACCGGCACCTAGAACGTGGCAGTGGCAGCACATTTGAAAAGTAGAGCAAAGCCAGAGGTCAGTAAATTTTGCTGCAAAGAATCACAAAAGCTTCTGGGTTGTGCACAAGAAGGAACACACATGCCAATGCAATTCAGCAACATAAAATAAAGAAATACAAATAAAAATCAACAAGAATCAGCAAAGCATCTCTGATTAGATTCTATTCACTACTAGAATCTAATCAGAGATGCTTTGCCAATTCTAGTTCAATGACCTGCTCCAGCAGTGTTGGAAGGGAGCATGTGTGTATGTGTGTGCATGGCTGTTAAAACTCCAAAAACAGGTCAAGTAGCTCTGGGGAGGCCAGTCATAAATTAGAACACTTGCTAAACAACTGGCCATTAAATGAGGACCACTTGTATTTGGTTTGCCAGTCACCTGGCCATGCCCACCCAGTCACATGACCACCAAACCACACTTACCTGGTAACATGACCAGAAAGCCATGCCCATCCAGTCACATTATCAGCAAGCCACACTCTCAAATTAGGCCATGCCCAAAGAAATTTGAATCCCAACCCTGGGTGGGGGGCACTGAGGATGAGTTTGTAGCACCAAGGGGGCTTTGTGAAAAAGTTTGGGAACCACTGCTTTAGAACAATGTTTCTCAAACTTGGCTACTTTAAAATATGTGGAGTTCAACTCCCAGAATTTCCCAATTGGCCTGCTGATAAAGTCAACTTATCTTAAAGTTTCCAAGATTGAGAAACACTGCTTTCGACAGCTAGCAGTTAATGCACTCAAAGAGATAACAGCTACCTCTGAAGGAAGGAAGGTAGAACGAAGTACTTAAGTACTTAAGACTCATGAGTTGTAGACTTTTTTATGGAGGACTGACAGTGGATTAGACCAACTAGCACAATAAACAGGGAGATGGGGGGGCCTGACTTCTATATTTATAATTTACAAACTTAAAATATACATAAAGAAATTCCTAATTCGGAAATGCCATACAAATAGTGTGAAAAGTCATACAGAAACTTTTAAAAAAGAAAGTGTGTATACCTGATACCATTGTGTATATCTGATACCATTATGGGAAGCACTTCTCTATGGGGATTATGGTTTATTAAATGAAAAAGAAAAGTTGCTTTATCGTTATCATTTTGGTGCGTATGAGTGAAGAGACCATCAGCAATTTTTCCAAATTGGCCTTTTGTCTTGATCTATTTGTATCTCCTGATGCACACACTTCAAATCTAGTTTGGCTCATTCACAAAAATCCCCTGTGCAGCTTCTAACCATTATTCAAGCAAATAATAACCTCCAGTTGGTCCTATATGGAGATAGACCAGAGGTGGTATTCAGTAAGTTCTGACCAGTTCTGGAGAACCGGTAGCAGAAATTTTGAGTAGTTTGGAGAACTGGCAAATACCATCTCTGACTGGAGATTTTACAGTATCCTTCCCCTGCCAATTATTAATTTAATTTAATTTAATTTAATTTAATTTAATTTAATTTAATTTAATTTAATTTAATTTAATTTAATTTAATTTAATTTAATTTAATTTAATTTAATTTAATTTAATTTAATTTAATTTAATTTAATTTAATTTAATTTAATTTAATTTAATTTAATTTAATTTAATTTAATTTAATTTAATTTAATTTATATACTACCCCCTCTCCCAAATTGGGACTCGGGGCGGTGCACAGCCCAACTAAAACAATACAATATCAAATATAAAATTTAAAAATAGATTAAAAATGAATGAAATTTATGGCTGAGAGATTAAGACTATAATAAATAATAAAACAGGGTAAGGTACTACTTAAAGTTGGTGCCATGCCCACCAAGCCATGCCCACGGAACCAGTAGTAAAAAAAATTGAATCCCATCACTGAGATAGACTAAACTTTTTAATTTACAGATAGGAAGCAGTGAATGTTAGTCTATAATTAACAGGTCGGCTTTGTCCTTAACTGTTGCAAGAAGATTGTGTTTCTGGAAACAGGAGAAAAATAGACTGTATAGGTAAAATAAGTATTAGGTTGTGTCTACAAGTCCTATATAAAGTAACATAAACAAATGGAGGCAAGAAACAGCATGAAACAGAAGAAAACCTATTGGTGTTAGTAGTTTGGATTTTCCTGGTGGTGTTTCACTGTTGGGCTTCTTTCCCAAAAGATTCTGAGCAATTATTACTATAGCTATACCTCTAACAACCTTACTAGAAAACATAATTGTCACCTCCAGAATTAAGCTTCTGACCAGTATAGTCAAAGCCAGTCAGATTTTTCTGACTGAAAGAGAAAAGACTCATAGTAATGTTTTCTTCTCTTGACAGTAAAGCAATTCAAATAAATAAATATGCAAAATAATCAAAATTTGCTCCCCATCTGAAATCTGCTGTCTGAGACGTTCTTTCTAAAGGAAGGGCCAGATCTGTTTTTAGTCCCTTTGTTTTCTATAGTTTGCAGTATGATTGCTTTAGTTTAGATTTCTGGATCAAACTGTACTTTGTTATTTTATTGGTTGCTATAGCATGCAACTTATTCAGGAAAAAGGAGAAAGTTACAGTAAATGAATTGCTTCCTGTAACCCACTATATCAGAAGCATTTTATTAAGACTCACCAGGGGCTTCCTACATGAGTTTTCTTATGCTGCTGGCTGTGCACCAAACAATTATTTTCTTTTAAAACTGATTTTACTGTAAAATGAGGACTCATAGAACAACATGGAACTATATTCTAGAGAAGGATTATAAAACTGTATTTGGACAAGAACAAACACATTCCCTTTTCCCATTTTTAATTTACTTCAGAGGCAAAATTAATTCAAGAAATCAAAGTTCCCTGCAGATAAATTCTAATCTTTTAAAATATTCTCTATCAGAGATGTTTGGTAAATCTCTATGTATGTGTGTTTGTGTGTCTGTATCTTTACTGACAACCCAATAAAATGATTTGTGTGAAAAAAATGAAATATTGCCTCATTAGGAATAGTTTTATTTTAATCATTGCTCTTCATGGTAATGATTATTTTATACTTTTGCCCCAGCAGGTTGAGATTCATTTTCACTCCTGAAATTGCTTCAATTACCAGATGGTTTAAAACAATAAACAATAAACTTTGTATGTTTATTTTCTTGAAATATATATATATATATATATATATATATATATATATATATATATTCACAAATACATGTATGTATGTATGTATGTGTGAAAATATTGGTGTTTGTTTTAGGAGCAAATTTTAAAAAAATAGCTTCAAGCAGGAATTACGGTTTAGTTAGGCTGAACCATGAATGTTTTTTTTAATTGTGATAGGAAATTTATTCTATTTATTATGAAACTTAGGGACACAGTGGCTCAGTGGCTAAGACACTGAGCTTGTCAATCAGAAAGGTCGGCAGTTTGAATCCTTAGCACTGATTAACAGAGTGAGCTCCCGTTACTTGTCCCAGCTTCTGCAACCTAGCAGTTCAAAAGCATGTAAAAATGTAAGTACCACTTTGGTGGGAAGGTAACCGCATTTCATGTGCCTTCAGCATTTAGTCATGCAGGCCACATAACCACGGAGACGTCTTCGGACAGCTCTTTGGCTTTGTAATGGAGATGAGCACTGCCCCTGAGGCAGAAACGACTAGCAAGTATATGCAAGGGGAACCTTTACCTTTATATTATGAAACTTAAGACACAAAATTCAGAAACTGATTTTAAAAATCACATGTAAAACAATTCCTGTTGGATTTTAATGAGCCTTAAGTTAGAGTGAGGTCCAAGTTATTGGAAATTCATATAATTTAAATAATTTAAGTCATCAGCAACAAATATTTGTCTGAACTAGGATTCCTTGGGACAGTCATTCTCACTTTGATTAACTTTCATCTGGACTACCACAATATGCTGAACATGGAGCTGCTCTTGGAAACTGCTCAGAAACTATAGCTGACTAGAATAAATCAGCAATGGCAATTTTAGATGTATAATTTAACATTTCAGTTTTGTGAGGTGTACTAGTTGTAAGTAAGTTTCCAGATGTGGTTCAAGGTGTTAGTTATTATCTATAATAGCAAAGGACCTGACAATCTAAAGGAAAGTCTGGCTTTCATGGCTTCCATTCAGCCTGGCAGTTGGCATGTGTCAGATCCCATCCATCAAGTAGTGTCATCTGAAGGAGTTTGGTAAATGAACCTTTTATGTTACAACACCTGCCCTCTAGAACAGCATATCTCCTGGGATACAGCAGAGCCCCCATTGTCATGCTTCAAAGTCCTATGAAAACTGACTGTGTCCCCAGGCCTTAAAGTTGGGGTTGAGTAGGTGACACATCTTGTGTACCTGGTTATTTTTTGTTTGTTGGTGTTCTTTACCATTTTAATTAAACAAAAGAAGCAAAAAAAACCCTCCTTTATTGAATAACTGTTTTATTGCATATTGTCCAGTATCATTGCAAAATTGGCTGGCCTTATACATTTATAAATAAGTAAGTAATTTTAGTTGGTGATCCCCTAGTTACAAATATGCTAGTTATGATCTTGTCCCAATGTGTTGCATCTTTTAAATGCAATATAGAGAAAATAATTGCTTGTGGCTCTTCAGAGGACTGCCATGCCACTGATTTTCCTTGTGTGCTTCTAAATTACACTTATGCATCGTTACAGTGACATCCACATAATGATATATTACACTGCCATGTAATCAGTAGTATATTTCCCCTGTAATATATTAATTCAAGCCATCAAACTAGGAACATTACAAGATTACTTCAACAATCATTTAAACTAGTATATCTTCACAGCTGCTAATCATTCCTCCAATGATTCAGTATGTTAATGCCTCGACAGACTGATGATGCTGTAATATAAAAGATATATATACATAGGGTGATGTAAGTTCAATGGGTAGGCTTTCTTCTATGCTAATATGGTACAATAATAGAGCTATGACAGTCAGTTTTTCTTACATATTTTTCTAGATCTTTTAAGTTCATATGTACAAGTTACTTTAAGGAATCTGTCCAAGTTATGTTTCAGTGTGAAAAGAAACATGGTCAACTTGTTATGAAAGGCAGATAACTCTGGCTAATGGATTCTGCACCAACTGAAGTTTCTGAATTCTTTTCAAAGGCAGCTGTACAAAAAATGTATTATAATGTGCTATTTTCAAATTAGCACAGGATGTTTCATAGGAACTATGTCCTTAGGATCAAGGATTTGTTAGTTTACAAATCAAGGTCATTGTCATTTTACAAACTGGAAAATGGACCTCCTCTTCCACCTCTTCCTCCTCCTCCTCCTCTTCCTCCTGTTCAGAGGTGGTATTCAGCAGCTTCTGACCAGTTCTGGAGAACTGGTAGCAGAAATTTTGAGTAGTTCAAAGAACCTGCAAATACCACTTCTGACTAGCCCTGCCCCCATCTATTCTCTGCCTCCTGAGTCATAGCTGATCAGCTGGGTTTTCTTTTATTGCCCTGCACAGGAAAACGGAGCTGGAAAACAGATTAGTAGGGTGGGGAGGGAATAGGATTTTGCAGTAACCTTCCCCTGGAGTGGGGTGGGAATGGAGATTTTACAGTATCCTTCCCTTACCATGCCCACTAAGCCATGCCCACCAAGCTACACTATGCCCACCAAGCCACGGACCACAGAACTGGTAGTAAATTTTTTTGAATCCCATCATTGTTCCTGTTCTATGCAAAACACATTGGGCAATAAGTATTCTTCAGCAGTTTCAAACATTCATAGTATCTTCGGCATTGTCCCATCTCATAATCATAAAAGAGCAGACATATGCTCTTGCAATCTGGGCCTTACATGTGTGCCAACAGGAAAAGCTTATGCATATTATCCATAAGCCCATTAAACAAGAAAGAGAAAATCAGACATCTTTCTCACTTTCTCTTCAGCCACCCACCACTAACAACTCTCTTTATTCTCCTATGTCAGGGGTGTCAAATTGTCAGCCCACAGGCTGAATGTGTTAGGCGTAGGCCACACCCACCTCAGCTCTCTAAATGGGGAAAATATCATGAAACATCACATGATGGCAACGTGACATGGCGAGTTTGACACCTGCATCCTATGTTTTCTAATACCATCATACACCACCCATAACACATTCAGTAACCAGCTTTCAGTTTCCTATTTGCACAAAATATCCCATAATTCAACCATATTTATGCATTTATTTAATCTATATGGCATCTGACTTTCATCCATTTGCAAAACATTTTAAAAAAACCCCTTTAAAACAGGAAAGCAGCATAAAAAAGGGAGAAAGATCATGAAAATAATTAATCCAAATGGGAATAAAGGGGGAAAAAAAGGAAAAGGACTTCAAACATGCATGTCTTTCTTACATGCTTACTTTTACTCATGCAATACAATAAACTTTCTAATTTTCATAAATTTCTCAATGACCTGCTGAAGAACAAAAATACAGCTCACACATTAACAATTCTGTTTTTTGCCACCACTTTTTCCATGTTGATCAGAATTCTGCCAACAGTATTCCCAATTATCCTTAACCGACTAATCATCTTGCTTGCTTTCCATTTGCCTAGGGTAGCAAAAATAGCATTCTTCTAGTCATTAAGAACAGATGCAATTTTCCAACCCATGTTAAGCAAGTTATAGCATATGCAAACAACATCCTTACTGTAACATTTCTTCAGTTATGCCAGATAGAATCTTACAGTTTCTATCTTTTATCTTTTATCACTTATCCTATTTTTTATCATTTTAATATTAACACTTCTAGGATCCTATGATAGCATTAACATTGATATATCTTTCTCTTTCTATACAAATTATAGTATATTTTTTTCCATTTTTTCCCATTTTTGCGGCAATCATTTTTTTAATGATTGCTACATTTTTCCTAATTCACAACTTATAGGAGCCATAATGGCACAATCAGGGGTGGGCTGCTGGGGGGTCCCCATGCAGCACATTTTGGATGCAGGTAATTGCAGGGCACACATGGAAGCTCAGGGTGGGTAAAAAATAGGCCTTCCGGAAGTTCGGGAAGGCAGGAAATGGGGCTATTTCTGGCTTCCAGAGAGCCTCCGGAGTCCAGAGAGGCCATTTTCACCTTCCTGTGGCTTGAGGAAAGTGGAGCCTGGGGAGGGCAAAAATGCCCCCCCCCCGTAGTGTAGGAGGCCAACTGGGCCATGCCAACCATGACCACACCCACCCAGCAACCAGGCAGAGAATCCTTTGCTAAAATTTTTGAAGTCCAATCCTGGGCACAGTGGTTAGAATCCTGTATTGCGGGATAATTCTGCCCACAGCCAGGAGTTCGATCCTGACTGGCTCAAACTTGACTCAGTCTTCCATCCTTGGTGGTGCAGTGGTTAAACTGCAATACTGCAGGCTACTTCTGCTGGCTGTTGGCTGCCTGCAATTTGGCAGTTCAAATCCCACCAGGCTGAAGGTTGACTCAGCCTTCCATGGGTAAAATGAGGACCCAAAATTGTTGTGGCAATATGTTGACTCTGTAAACGACTTAGGGAGGACTGGAAAGCATTATGAAGCAGTATATAAGTCTAAGTGCTATTGCTATTGCTATCCTTCCAAGGTCCCAAAATAAGGATCCAGATTGTTGGGATCAATATGCTGACGTTTTAAACTGCTAAGAGAGGGTTGTAAAGCACTATGGAATGGTATATAAATCTAAGTGCTATTGCTGTTGCTATTCCTTCACTTCATCACTGTTGCAAGTTTATAATTCTCACTAGCATAATTCTACTCACTTCAGTAAAATAATTCTTATTCTATTCCAAGAAACTTCCACATCCTCTTCCCTTAAATCCACTGTTCATCATGGGAGATTAATCTTTCGTCAAACACATTTAAGATGCATACTTATACATTAATGGCCTTTCTTCCTAAAGCCATTCTACTTTCACCCTATTTTAATTTTTTTTCTATTATACATTTTCTTCCTACCAAAAGAGTTGTCCAATCTACAATCAGAACTTTCAGAACCCTTGTATCCTGCACCCTTGCATCCTTAATAATGAAATCAATTGTGGTTTCAGAGAGATATTCATTCTTTTGCTAGTAGTACTTTTAAATAAGCTTAACTATATATTTGAAACAATAATTAGACATTCATTGAACAATAATCATTTTTATATATTTTTGAGCCTTCAAATGATTTGATATTTTCTTTCTGTACTTGCTTTACTTTTTCCCATTCACACACACACACACACACACACACACATATAATGACATGGGAAAATACCCAAACATAGATACATACATAGATACATACATAGATACATACATAGATACATATATATATATATATATATATATATATATATGTGTAAGGTTTTTAAGCTGATAATTTTAAATAATAAATAAGGGAGACTAGTATAGATCTATTTCGAGCTAATTAGCTCTCTTCAGCTAGCCATACCCTTACTGGGATTCGAACCAGGGAAGTATTACATGTCAGGCAGTTGTAATTGCCACTACACCACTGGCTCTCTCCTTATCAGCTCAGGCAGGGGAATAAGTATATACTTTGTATTACAACACCCTGTTAAGCCCCAATTAAGGGAGAAAGCATACTGCTTTCTTTTCTGTCTTTCGGCTCATCACCAGAGACCATACCGACAGAAAGCTATTTGTTTCGTTGCCTTTTGTTTACATGTGTGTAAGGTTTTTAAGCTGATAATTTTAAATAATAAATAAGGGAGACTAGTATAGATCTATTTCGAGCTAATTAGCTCTCTTCAGCTAGCCATACCCTTACTGGGATTCGAACCAGGGAAGTATTACATGTCAGGCAGTTGTAATTGCCACTACACCACTGGCTCTCTCCTTATCAGCTCAGGCAGGGGAATAAGTATATACTTTGTATTACAACACCCTGTTAAGCCCCAATTAAGGGAGAAAGCATACTGCTTTCTTTTCTGTCTTTCGGCTCATCACCAGAGACCATACCGACAGAAAGCTATTTGTTTCGTTGCCTTTTGTTTACATGTGTGTAAGGTTTTTAAGCTGATAATTTTAAATAATAAATAAGGGAGACTAGTATAGATCTATTTCGAGCTAATTAGCTCTCTTCAGCTAGCCATACCCTTACTGGGATTCGAACCAGGGAAGTATTACATGTCAGGCAGTTGTAATTGCCACTACACCACTGGCTCTCTCCTTATCAGCTCAGGCAGGGGAATAAGTATATACTTTGTATTACAACACCCTGTTAAGCCCCAATTAAGGGAGAAAGCATACTGCTTTCTTTTCTGTCTTTCGGCTCATCACCAGAGACCATACCGACAGAAAGCTATTTGTTTCGTTGCCTTTTGTTTACATGTGTGTAAGGTTTTTAAGCTGATAATTTTAAATAATAAATAAGGGAGACTAGTATAGATCTATTTCGAGCTAATTAGCTCTCTTCAGCTAGCCATACCCTTACTGGGATTCGAACCAGGGAAGTATTACATGTCAGGCAGTTGTAATTGCCACTACACCACTGGCTCTCTCCTTATCAGCTCAGGCAGGGGAATAAGTATATACTTTGTATTACAAACGGTATGGTCTCTGGTGATGAGCCGAAAGACAGAAAAGAAAGCAGTATGCTTTCTCCCTTAATTGGGGCTTAACAGGGTGTTGTAATACAAAGTATATACTTATTCCCCTGCCTGAGCTGATAAGGAGAGAGCCAGTGGTGTAGTGGCAATTACAACTGCCTGACATGTAATACTTCCCTGGTTCGAATCCCAGTAAGGGTATGGCTAGCTGAAGAGAGCTAATTAGCTCGAAATAGATCTATACTAGTCTCCCTTATTTATTATTTAAAATTATCAGCTTAAAAACCTTACACACATGTAAACAAAAGGCAACGAAACAAATAGCTTTCTGTCGGTATGGTCTCTGGTGATGAGCCGAAAGACAGAAAAGAAAGCAGTATGCTTTCTCCCTTAATTGGGGCTTAACAGGGTGTTGTAATACAAAGTATATACTTATTCCCCTGCCTGAGCTGATAAGGAGAGAGCCAGTGGTGTAGTGGCAATTACAACTGCCTGACATGTAATACTTCCCTGGTTCGAATCCCAGTAAGGGTATGGCTAGCTGAAGAGAGCTAATTAGCTCGAAATAGATCTATACTAGTCTCCCTTATTTATTATTTAAAATTATCAGCTTAAAAACCTTACACACATGTAAACAAAAGGCAACGAAACAAATAGCTTTCTGTCGGTATGGTCTCTGGTGATGAGCCGAAAGACAGAAAAGAAAGCAGTATGCTTTCTCCCTTAATTGGGGCTTAACAGGGTGTTGTAATACAAAGTATATACTTATTCCCCTGCCTGAGCTGATAAGGAGAGAGCCAGTGGTGTAGTGGCAATTACAACTGCCTGACATGTAATACTTCCCTGGTTCGAATCCCAGTAAGGGTATGGCTAGCTGAAGAGAGCTAATTAGCTCGAAATAGATCTATACTAGTCTCCCTTATTTATTATTTAAAATTATCAGCTTAAAAACCTTACACACATGTAAACAAAAGGCAACGAAACAAATAGCTTTCTGTCGGTATGGTCTCTGGTGATGAGCCGAAAGACAGAAAAGAAAGCAGTATGCTTTCTCCCTTAATTGGGGCTTAACAGGGTGTTGTAATACAAAGTATATATATATATATATATATATATATATATATATATATATATATATATATATATATATGTGTGTAAGGTTTTTAAGCTGATAATTTTTAAATAATAAATAAGGGAGACTAGTATAGATCTATTTCGAGCTAGTTGGCTCTCTTCAGCTAGCCATACCCTTACTGGGATTCGAACCAGGGAAGTATTACATGTGAGGCAGTTGTAATTGCCTCTACACTATCTGGCTCTCTCCTTATCAGCTAACACAAACATATATATATATTATTTATTATTTAAAAATTATCAGCTTAAAAACCTTACACACATGTAAACAAAAGGCAACGAAACAAATAGCTTTCTGTCGGTATGGTCTCTGGTGATGAGCCGAAAGACAGAAAAGAAAGCAGTATGCTTTCTCCCTTAATTGGGGCTTAACAGGGTGTTGTAATACAAAGTATATACTTATTCCCCTGCCTGAGCTGATAAGGAGAGAGCCAGTGGTGTAGTGGCAATTACAACTGCCTCACATGTAATACTTCCCTGGTTCGAATCCCAGTAAGGGTATGGCTAGCTGAAGAGAGCTAACTAGCTCGAAATAGATCTATACTAGTCTCCCTTATTTATTATTTAAAAATTATCAGCTTAAAAACCTTACACACATGTAAACAAAAGGCAACGAAACAAATAGCTTTCTGTCGGTATGGTCTCTGGTGATGAGCCGAAAGACAGAAAAGAAAGCAGTATGCTTTCTCCCTTAATTGGGGCTTAACAGGGTGTTGTAATACAAAGTATAATACAAAGTATATATATATATATATATATATATATATATATATATATATATATATATATGTTTTCGGAGATTTTCGCGGGTATTTGTATGTGGATCTTTGGTTCTTCGGGTTTTGCTGAATCCATCAACTCACATGTAAGAAACTCATTCCAGTTCATCGAGATCATAAAGAAACAAAACTTACAACCCAGCGATCTATTAGTGAGCTTCGATGTCATATCCCTCTTCACCCAAGTGCCTATAAAAGAAGCCTTGACAGCCATCCAAAATAAATACAACCCCCCCAAGCACATCCTAGATCTGACCAACCACTGCCTATCCAATACATACTTCACCTACAATGGACAAAAATACAAACAAATAGAAGGAGCACCCATGGGATCACCCCTCTCACCTGTCATCGCAAACCTTTACATGGAACACTTTGAAACACAAGCTCTAGAAAAATATGATCACAAACCCAAACTCTGGCTCAGATACGTAGATGACACCTTCATAATCTGGCCACACGGGAAAGAAAAACTGAACAACTTCCTCACACACCTCAACAGCCTACACCCCAAAATACAATTCACCATGGAAACAGAAGCTAACAATCAACTTCCCTTCCTAGATGTCTTAGTATACAAAAAATCCAATGGCTCCCTAGGACACACCATCTACCAGAAGAAAACACATACAAACCGCTATCTACACGCACTCTCACACCACCACTCAGCACAGATCAATTCCGTAGCTGAGACACTCATCTCCAGAACAAAATGCTTAGCCGATGAACAACACCTAAAAACCGAACTACACACTCTCACTAACGTACTAACAGCAAATGGATTTCAAAGAAGAAAGATTACTCACCTAATCCAAAAAGAAACCCCAACCAAAATCCAAGACAGAGAACAAGAAACTGGCAAAGCCCTCCTCCCATATATAAAAGGCACTACAGACAAAATCAGCAAGATCCTCCAAAAACACAACATAAAAACAGCATTCTGCACAAACGGAAAAATATCCACCATCCTAAGAAACCCTAAAGACAAAATCGAGTTAGAAAACCAAGGAGTATACGAAATCCCGTGCACCTCCTGCCCCACCACATACATTGGACAAACTAACAGAAGGATAAGTGCACGCATTGAAGAACACAAGAACTCAATCAAAAAAGAAGAACCGACCTCTTCCCTGGTCCAACACCTCAAAGCCACAGGACACAAGATTGACTTTAAAAATACCAGAACTATCGCCAAAACTGAACACTTCAACAACAGAATAATCAGAGAAGCCATAGAGATAGAAAAACGCCCACACAGCATGAATAAACGAGATGACACCTCCCGCCTACCAGCCATTTGGAAACCCGCCCTCATTAACAAAAGAGTACCTAACATAAAGGACACCAGACCCACACCCACGAGGGCCACACAAGAAACTACCACCACACTTCCACGCAGAAAGCAGACTCACACCCACACAGAAGATGAAACACGACCACGGACCAGAAGCCGTACCACAGCTGCATCACTACCTGCTTCAAACCCCCCCAACCCATACATGAAGGGAACTGATGCCCACCATGAAGATGTGGCACGACCACGAACGCGAAGCCAAACAACAGGATCACAGCTCACCAGCTCAAATCCCCCAACAACTGAGTCTAACCTGAGTACAATCAAACCCCCACCAGAACAGAACATACCCCCAGCCAATCAGAACACAGCCAAACCCCCAACCAATGAGAACACCCCCCCACCCAATCAGAACACAGCCAAGCCCCCACCCAATCAAGTCACACCCCCACTAGTAGTTAAAAGGAAGAAGCAGCTGCAAGCTCACATCACTCTGAGAAGCACAAGGCCGAAGACACAAGCCTGAAGATGATGAATGAGACTTCATCGAAACGTCGCCTAGATATTTCCAACTCTACGCGGGAGAAAACCCGAAGAACCAAAGATCCATATATATATATATATATACATATATGTGTAAGGTTTTTTAAGCTGATAATTTTAAATAATAATAAATATATATATATATATATATATATATATATGTTAGTATATATATATATATGTTAGTATATATATATATATGTTAGTATATATATATATATGTTAGTATATATATATATGTTTGTGTTAGCTGATAAGGAGAGAGCCAGATAGTGTAGTGGCAATTACAACTGCCTCACATGTAATACTTCCCTGGTTCGAATCCCAGTAAGGGTATGGCTAGCTGAAGAGAGCTAACTAGCTCGAAATAGATCTATACTAGTCTCCCTTATTTATTATTTAAAATTATCAGCTTAAAAACCTTACACACACACACACACACACACACATATATATATATGAAGGTCTTGGCGTGTTCGTTTGTAGGATTGAGAGTATCTTGGCAATGTTTCGATGAGATCTCACTCGGCATCTTCACGCTGGTCCTTTCGGCTTTGTGCTTGTGCGAACAAAGCATCCAGAAACCAGACTACGGCTGCATCACCAGTTGCCACACACCCCAATCCCCAAACCAAACAAACTGACACAAGCCATGAACACATAGCCAGGCCTCAAACTCGGAGCCAAACCAAAACCCGTAACGTCACATCACAGCCACCCGCTCAGGTTATCACATCATAGAACTCAGGAGGTTACACCACAAAACCTCAGGATGTTGCAACACAGCCAACAACCCAGGAAATTACAACACAAGACCCAGGAGGTCACAACAATAGAACTTAGAAGGTCATCACACAGCCCATTACCTAGGTCATTACGACCCAGGAGATTACAGCACAAGACCCAGGATGTCAAAACAATAGAACTCAGAAGGTCATCACGCAGCCCACTACCCAGATCGTTACAACACAGGAGGCTGATAGACACACAGTCAATACCTCAGCCACACATGTTCTTAAGAAAAAGCCAGCCAATTTGCAAACATAAACTCCATCAACCAATCAAGAAAAGACAGCACAGCCAACCTCCCCACCAGTATATATTTATTTATTTATTTATTTATTTATTAATTACATTTATATACCGCCCTTCTCCCAAGGGACTCAGGGCGGTGAACAGCTCATCTAAAAACCCCACAATACAAAAGTTAAAAAGTAATTAAATTTAAATCAGCTGTAGACTAAAATTAGGAAACCCCCCCCCACCCTTAAAAACCCAATTTAAAGTTAAAAATGGAGATCAAATCTAAAATCATTATCTCAGCCCAGGCCGGCCTGCTCAAAGAGCCAGGTCTTTAACGCGCGCCTGAAGGCCCTCAGGTCCGTGCCGGTGCGAAGTTCCGGTGGCAGAGTATTCCAGAGGGCGGGGGCCCCCACAGAGAAGGCCCTACTCCTTGGCACTGCCAGACGGCACATAGCGGCCGACGGCACCCGGAGCAGACCCTCCCTGTGGGAACGCACCGGCCTGTTGGAGAACGTTGGCAGAATGCGGTCCTGAAGGTAACCTGGTCCCATGCCATGGGTCGCCCTAAAGGTCAAAACTAGAACCTTAAAGCGAACCCGGAGAGCCATCGGCAACCAATGCAGCTCGCGCAGGAGAGGCGTCACATGGGCGCTACGCGACGCCCCCATAATCACCCGCGCGGCTGCATTTTGCACCAACTGGAGTCTCCGGATGCTCCCTGCAGGGAGCCCCATGTAGAGGGCATTACAATAGTCCAGGCGAGAGGTGACAAGGGCCTGAGTGACCGTGCGCAAGGCGTCCCGATCCAGGAAGGGCCGCAACCGGTAGATCCGACGGATCTGATGAAACGCCCCCCTGGAGATGGCCGCGATGTGATGTTCAAGCGACAGCCGTACATCCAGGAGGATTCCCAGGTTGCGAGCCCTCTCTGTGGGGGGCAAAACTTCCCCCCCAATAGCCAGCGAAGGTGTCAGCTGGCTATATCGGGGCGCCGGAAACCACAGCCACTCGGTCTTGGATGGGTTGAGCCGAAGCCTGTTCCCGCCCATCCAGTCCCGCACGGCCTCCAGGCACCTAGACATAGCCCCCACAGCATCGTTGGGGTGGTCCGGAGTGGAGATGTACAGCTGGGTGTCATCTGCATACAGATGACACCTCACTCCAAGACCACGGATGATCTCGCCCAGCGGCTTCATGTAAATGTTGAACAGGAGGGGAGAAAGGACCGACCCCTGAGGCACCCCACAAACCAGGGGCCTAGAGGTGGACCTCTCCCCCCCCACCAACACGAATTGCGAACGGTCAGAGAGGAAGGAGGAGAACCATCGAAGGACGGTTCCCCCAATCCCCAACCCCTCCAACCGTCGCAATAAGATACTATGGTCGATAGTATCAAAAGCCGCCGAGAGATCTAATAGGACCAGGACAGAGGAGAACCCTCTGTCACGAGCCCTCCAGAGATCATCAACCAACGCGACCAATGCCGTCTCAGTGCTATGTCCAGGCCTGAAGCCCGATTGGAACGGATCGAGGTAAGTTGCTTCCTCCAGGTACTGGGGGAGCTGACGTGCCACCACACTCTCAACAACCTTCGCCACGAAGGGAAGGTTGGAGACTGGACGATAGTTGTTTAAAATAGCTGGGTCCAGGGAAGGCTTCTTGAGGAGGGGGCGCACCACCGCCGCCTTCAGGGCGGTAGGGAGCACCCCCTCTCTCAAGGAAGCGTTGACAATCCCCTGGAGCCAGCCTCGTGTCGTCTCCCTGGCGGCCGAAACCAACCAGGAAGGACACGGGTCCAATAAACAGGTGGTGGCATTCAGACCCCCCAGCAACCTGTCCACACCCTCGGCGGTCACAGGATCGAACTCCCCCCAGATAACACTCTCAAGACCTGCCCCGGACACCTCCCCCGGGACCACCCAATTGGAGTCGAGCCCCTCCCGAATCTGAGCGATTTTATCATGCAGAAATCGGGAAAACTCCTCTGCCCTACCCTGCAAGAGGTCATCCCGCGCTCTCGGTTCAAGTAGAGAGCGGGTCACTCTAAACAGGGCGGCAGGCCGATTTTCTGCTGATGCAATAAGGGCGGAAAAATATGAAGATTTTGCCGCCCCTATCGCCACAAGGTAAGTCTTAATATGAGATCTCACCTGTGTTCGGTCAGACTCAGAACGGCTCGCCCTCCAAATGCCCTCTAGACGTCTTTTCCGGCACTTCATCTCCCGTAGCTCCTCCGTATACCACGGAGCCAAATGGGATCTGTGCCGAGTCAGAGGTCGCATAGGCACAACTCGCTCTAGGGCCCCGGCGGCCGACCCCTCCCAGGTGGCCACCAGGTCTCCAGGCGAGCTGAGAGCCAGAGATTCAGGAAATGGCCCAAGCTCCCTCTGGAACCGATCCGGATCCATTAGGCGCCTGGGGCGGAACCATCTAAGTGGCTCCGCCTCCCTGCGGTGGGGGGTAGCGGAACAGAAATCCAGCCTAAGGAGGGAATGATCTGTCCATGACAAGGGTGTAATAACTAAATCCCCCCAATTACAGTCATTCAACCACTGCCCAGAGACAAAAATCAGGTCCAGCATGTGTCCTCCCATGTGAGTGGGGGCAGAAACTAACTGGGTCAGGTCCATGGCCGTCATGGAAGCCAAGAACTCCCGGACCAACCCCGAGGTTTCACCGAGCGATGGCAGGTTGAAATCCCCCATGACCAAAAGCCTAGGGGTCTCAACCGCCAGCCCGGCTATTACCTCTAGGAGTCCGGGTAGGGCCGATGAGACGTGGCAGGGAGCCAGGTACGCCATCAAAAGACCCATCTGTACCCCTTGCCCCCACTTCACAAATAGAGATTCACAGCCAGCCGTCTGAGGGACAGTGGCCTCCCTAGGACAAAGGACTTCCTTTATAAGCACCGCTACCCCACCACCCCTTCCCTGAGCCCTAGGCTGGTGAAATGCAAGGAAACCTGGTGGGCACATCTCAACCAGAGGGACACCACCCTCTGGGCCCAACCAGGTTTCGGTGACACCTACCAGGTCCGCGGCCTCCTCCTGAACCAAATCGTGGATCAGGGGAGCCTTATTAACCACGGACCTGGCATTGCACAACAACAGCCGGGTATTCAGGGCCTGAAATTCCGGACAACCAGGGCTGCAGGATGGGTAATGAGGGTCGGAGCGCGCTACCGTCTGCAAGCATCGGGAGCGCGATCCCCTTACCGGATATGGCCCTCTACCCCCAGCATATCTACCTCTCCCAGTCACCGTGCTAATAAAATTGACCCCCCGCTGCCCACCCCCTGTCTGCCACCCCGACACAGGAACCCCCGAGGTCCCCCAGGCGCGCGCGCCGGCCTGGCTGCCCCCATATCCATGCGGGCTGTCTCCCCCGCCCGCCCTGGATCCTTCCAACCCCTTAAAAAATCCCATTAAAAATATATATAGGGAGATGGCAGCTCCGATCATGCTTTGCTCACACAAGCATGAAGCCGAAAGCACCAGCCTGAAGATGCCAAGTGAGATCTCATCGAAACATTGCAAGATACTCTCAATCTTACATGGGAAAAGACCTGAACATGCCAAGACCTGCATACCTGTACCCGTGAAAATCTACGAAAACACACATATATATATGTTCACTTCAGAATTATTTGTAACTACCCTCAACCAATGGATTTTTACTTTCAGATCTATTTATAGCAACAGATAACAGATAATCTGAGTTGGAAAGGACCTTGTAGGTAATCTAGTCCAAACTCCTGCCCAAGTGGGAGACCCTACACCATTTCTGACAAATGGCAGTCCAATCTCTTCTTGAAAGTCTCAAGTGATGATGCTCCCACAATTTCTGAGGGCAAGCTGTTCCATTAGTTGATTGTTCTCACTGTCAGAAAGTTTCTCCTTATTTCCAGGTTAAATCTCTCCTTGTTCACTTTCCATCCATTATTCCTTGTCTGGACTACAGGCACTTTAGAAAATAGCTTGATTCCCTCCTCTCTGTGGCAGCCCCTCAAATATTGGAAGACTATTATCATGTCTCCCCTGGTCCTTCTCTTCATTAGACTAGCAACCTAGATTCATACTTTCTGACTACATTTTAGGTTTTCATAATTGAAATGCATCTTCACTTTCTTGAATATAGTCCATATATTTATCAGTTTTACTTCACAATATTATGTCATCTTCAATGAAATTTGTTACACTGTACCATTCTTGTCTACATATACCATATATTTTTATTTCATGTTACTTGTTAAATGGTATTTACTTCACATATATTCCAAGTCACAATCTTCCTATGCATGGGTCATTACCAGTTCAGTCCCAGATACTGATCTCCAATAGCCCTTAAGCATTTGATCGATTTAGGCTTTCCCATAATGATTTTTAGAAAATGTGTGGATTAGTGTCTTAGTCATAATCTTGCCATATTTAGCATTCTATGTTAACACTATGTGAGAGTTTTGATCCCTTTTGGTCAATATATCCCAAGCCCAAATTTATTTATTACTCTTACAAGAAAGAAAAATATATGATTATATTAATTAATTGTGTGCAGAACTCATTTTCTGGTAAATGCCATTATGTTCCATTTCATTCCCAGAGTATATCAGTCTGTCTGTTCTGAAGGCAATCTAGTAGTTTTCTAGAAATAAATCTTTTGCATTTGAAAATAGTCCAAGGCATTACAGATGTTGCAATCATTTTTCCCCCAATGAGAATATCTTAAGTTGTTTTACCAAGCCTCATATGTTATACCAACTGAAATGGTCCTAATTTGAATATTTGAATATAAGTAAACTGCTTATATTCTTGGTTTGTGAATGTCAGCATGCAGAATTGAAGTAAATCAGGGCTGTCAAATTCACAGACCGTGGGCCAGATGTGTCACACAGGCATGGGCCTGTTTTAGCAAAGGGGGAAACAGTTGCAGTACATCATGTGATGCTGCAGTGATGACATGAGTTTGACACCCCTGAGGTAGATGAGGTGGCCTTATTTTTTTTTTAATTTTATAAACCTTTATTGAAAAATTAAAACATTAAAATATAAAATACAAAATACAATACAAATATTTAAAATGTTATGTATATTACTATCCATTTTGACAGTGCTTACATTTCAATTATTATTCCAGTGCATATTTTATACTCCTATTTGTTCTCTCTAACTTTCTAGATTATATATTCCTTCTTTATTTAATTGCTTATTTCTATTGTTTATCCAATGGTACCAATTTTCCCATACTGTATGATAAACTGAGTCATCCTTCTCTTTTAATTCTAATGAAAGTTTGTCCATTTCTGTGCAGTCAAATATCTTTTAGATAATTAAACTATCTGTCAGCATAGAATGTCCTTTCCAACATTGTGTGAGTGCTAATTTCACTGCTGCTATTATATGCAGGATTAAATATTTTATCTCTTTTGTATAATTCCCTTTAATGATTCCCAGAAGAAATATTTCTGTTTTAAATTCTATTTGGACTTTCGTAATTAACCATTTTCATATTTTAGTCCAATATTTCTTAACTTTTGGACAATTTGGATTTAGGATACATTTTATCCAATCTTGAAGGAGCTAGATACCACCAAAAGCACATTTTATATTGATTTTCTTTATATGATGCTGATTTTGTTATTGTTTAGTTTTTTTTTCAGATCTTTTCCCAATCTTCCAGTTCTATATTATGTCCCAAATTCCTGGCGCATGCTATCATTGGCCCTTTCACTACTGCTTCTGCTAGATCGTATTCTAATAAATAATTATATATCTTTGATATCAATTTTCCTCTGTACCTGTCATTAGTTTATCTAATTGATTTGGTTCTATCTCAATTCTGAATTCCTCTTTGGTCTTTTTTATATTTTGATTTTAATTGAAAGTACGGCATCCAGTCTATATTTAATCTCAGATCATTTAGTTCCTGGTTGGTCTTAAATGCTCCTTGGGGGTCCAAAATTTCATAATATCTGGCCATTCTTCCTAGATCTAATGTATTGGGTTGGCCTTACTTTTTTTAAAATATGCTCTAATAAAACAGAATTACCAGGCCTGTAGAAACTTCTGTTCAAGAAGTCAATACTATACTGTAACTCTCCTTCAAATCTTCCATTAGATACTTGGAGGTAGAGTTAGACATGTTAAAGACATTGGAGGAAGCTCGTTTGGTTTTATATCCATTAACCTTTCCTGTACTTTGTTCAGACATAACCTCTAGGTTAAATCATACAGTGATTATACATTAAATATAATAGTTTACCATTATACTTGCAAGGTAGAAATGCATTTTGTAACCCAACAATTGGAGATGGGAAACAAGTGCAATTTTTATATGAACTTAACCAATTCACATTATTCTACATGCACATTGAAAGACAGGTGCATGTCTAAATCTACATTATTCAAATTGCATTGATGCCATTCCCAATGTAAAAATTGCATACTATAGAAAAATACATAAAGGAACAGATATAATAGAAAACTATGTATGAAAACAAATTAATAGAAAATTATGTATGAAGACAAATTCCAGGAGCAATTTGCAAAAAGACTATATTTGGAAAAGGAGGTACATATAATAATAGCACTTAAACTTATATACTGCTTCACAGTATTTTACAGCCCTCTCTAATCAGTTTACAGAGTCAGCATATTGCCCCCAACAATCTGGGTCATCAATTTACTGACCTTGGAAGGATGGAAGGCTGAGTCAACTTTGAGATTGGTGAGATTTGAACTACCAAATTGCAGGCAGTTGACAGTCAGAAGAATTAGCCTGCAATACTGCATTCTAATCGCTGTGCCACACAGTATCTGAATAAAAGTGCATATTTGTTTTATATGGAGTTTTTTAATGCACAAGTGGCTGAAATGAGTGTAATGGTGAAAAATGAGAGCCTGATATTTATAGATTTGCTTTTTTTTCACTGTTGATTGCTCAGGAAATTATAATTATTACATGACTAGAGATGCTAAGATGATGTTTTTTTATTTTCTGTATGTAAAACATGTGCGTTAGAGATAGATATGGGTTGGTTATAACTTAGAACTTTTATTTTTTATCACTTCAGGGAAGTATGCAAACTTAATGCTCCCACTTCCTTTGAGGTGGACTGAGCTAAAGTCACCCTGCTGGCTTTTCTGCCTAAGGAAGGCCTAAAACTCACAGACTCCAGGTTTCAAGAACAGCATTCTAAGCAGTACAATCAAATTGGCCTTCACAAAATGCATGCTTGCTTTGGGATTCTGTTTATTCTTTTTACCTTTTTAACAGCATCTGCTTGTAGAGAGCCAAGTCTTTTAGCTTTTTTGGCCATTTATTTATATTGAATTTATAAACCATTTTCCTCAAGGCAATTCTAAACAGCATACAAAAGCAACAGCAACAGCCAGTACAATAATAGGTTACACCATTTGAAGATGAGATAGATAGATAGATAGATAGATAGATAGATAGATAGATAGATAGATAGATAGATAGATAGATAGATAGATAGATATGGATGGACGGACAGGGAGGCAGGCAGACAGACAGGCAGGTGATAAAATATGGATGATGATAAATAATACATTCAAATTTTTGTGTGCGTGGATGTATACACACAACTTTTTGAGTTTTTTTAAAAAGTGTTCAAAAGTTGTTGTCTGTCTTTGCTAACTTCATCCAACAAATAGAGTCAAGATCAGAATAAAAAATCAGGGGAAAAGTTTATTCTTTATAGCAATGAATTTGGTCCTTCAGTGCTGAAATGCAAGTTCTTTGTTCCTAGTTCAAATTAAATATACAGAGCTGATGGTCCCTTTTAAATTATCATAACAACTCCCTCACTGAAAGTAGATTTGTTTCTCTTCATTTTATTAAGAATGTTTCTCCCTGTCTCAGTTGACTAATAAAAATTGCTTTGACCAGTGACACTACAATGATAAAATTGCTTAGAAGGTAATTTAAAAGGCACACCTTTCATATGCTTAATTTCTTCGTTTTCTTTGTCGTATCTGCTGCTGCCTTCAGCCAATCTATAGCAGCTAACTCAGTCAGTGAAATAACATGGATCGATTTACTATAAACCACTAAAATAAATCTCCAAAACTAGAAAATGTACATCCACTAGGTACATTAATTGAAATATATAGGGTAAAAGGACCAGTTTTTCAATTATTTGTTTGAATGCAGGTGCACTCCCTGTGCTGGTGATTTCTGCAGGCAATATGCAGCAGTGTTAAAAAAAAATGTTCACACGCATTATTCACAACTTCCTCATATTTTTTTTTAGCAAGGAAGGTTTTAAAGTCAACTAACTTCAAAGAAATCTGGACCTGAGCTTCATCTCTTTGTTATTTTATGATATCAATCAGTACCATAAAACTTTAATATATAAAGATATAGAATGATAAGGGACGCAGTGGCTCAGTGGCTAAGACACTGAGCTTGTCACCCAGAAAGATTGGCAGTTTGGCGGTTTGAATCCCTAGCACCACAAAACAGAGTGAGCTCCCATTACTTGTTCCAGCTTCTGCCAACCTAGCAGTTTGAAAGCATGTAAAAATGCAAGTAGAAAAATAGGAACCACTTTGGTGGGAAGGTAACAGTGTTCAGTGCACCTTCGGCATTTAGTCATGCCAGCCACGTGACCATGGAGATGTCTTTGGACAGTGCTGGCTCTTCTGCTTTGTAACAGAGATGAGCACCGCCCCCTAGAACCAGAAACGACTAACACATATGTGCAAGGGGAACCTTTACCTTTTATAGAAAGCTATTGTTTACTCAACTGTTTAGTTAGTTAAGATTGCAAAACGTCAGCTTTCCTAGTTAACTTCTGCATTATTTATACTTAATATTTCATTTCATATGGATTTCTATTCTGCTTTCATAAATATGTCTATATGTTGTTCTACATTAAGGTGGCAAGCATCAGAGACATGCAATTGAAAAGAGGCACTGGGAGGAAGAGGAGAATATGAATGCTGTAACTAGAGTGAACTCAGTGAAGAAGACATAGAAAAAGGAACTGAAGTATAATACTAGAGAAAAAAGAGCAGTTTGAAAACTCTCAGAATTGAAGTGGGAAGTAGGTCTCAAGGGGAATGAAAAGTACCAATTTCTTAGGATTGGCTGAAACATATTAATGCTCTTTGGGTGTATATTATTGAGTTAATTAGAACTCTTTTGTTCTCTATTGGACCAGAACCAACTGGGTAAACAACTTTTATTAGACTATATTTTCATATAGCTTTGGTCAGCTATGGCCCTAAGGATGGGAGAATTTAGTGTCTCAGCCTACACAGATATAGAGGAGCAAGTGATGACACGTGCATTGCAACATCATAATACAAACTCTGCTCATCATGTGCTTACATGCAATACACCATCAATCTGGTGAGGAAAGGATGCATATACTTTATGTCTCAGAGTGCATTGAATATTCTGTTGGACAAATCTGCATGAAGTTGCAGAGCCCTGGTTAAATCTAGTGCTTTGCTGGGCTCCAGCTAGTAGAGTGGAACTAATTGAAGAAAGCAGACACTTTTCCTTTGTGTTACCTTTTGATGGTTGAGAGACCTTGTCTCCAGTTCTAGATGGAATCTTCTATATCAAGGACTAAGTAGGATACAATCTATATCTCTTTTCTCCTCACTATATGATATGACATTTGATTCTTCACTTTTGAATTGATAGGTTTATTGGCTTGTTGAATGAGGAAATTGGTGTGTTCAGCATGATCCTGAAAATAGTTATAAGCAACCTCAAAAGCAAAGGATCTGAAATACTAATAGCTAAAGAGACATGAGCTCAGTGATATATGTAGACTAGATAACTTGTACATCACAAGATAGCTACATATTTTGTTATCCAATAATATTATAAAAGGATTAAGATGCCTTGATGAAAACTTGTTTCTGGCTTTTTTGGAAGACAAGTTCAAATAAATAAAATAATAAAATAAAATATGAAATTTGAAATATGAAATAAACATATTCCTGGGACACTACTTACCCTGGGTGATTGAGGCAGTAAGCCATTTGCTTTTTCAATGCTTGTTGTACATACAAAACCAAATTGTCATACTTTTGTTCAAAGCAGCAAGCCAATAAACATGAAATAGTAAAATGTACAAATGTAATGTAACTTTTTCTCTCTTGGATCAGGACAACATTACTAACAGATGTGATAGATGTTTTGTTTATTTCTTTGTCTATTGCAATTACTATTCCTTGTTGCATTGCCCAAAGATAGAAAACGTACTCTTCCATTATTTAAAATGTTTTTATCTTGACTATAGCATAACTCCTTTCCTTGTATCTTTTTGTAACCTAACATTTTAATTTGCTAGTCTTTAACCATAACTACAAATAAACTTTTTTTGTTCTGCTGGAAAATTTGTTTGTTAAAAATAAATCCCCATCCATTTTATTTTGCAACTTTTTGTGACATATGGAACTTTTGTAAAAAAAAAATAAATCTCCTAATTTCAGTATAAATTCCCATTTTTTTAGCAAAGAGATTGCTCTAAACTCTTACCCTTTATTGCAAATTTTTCCAAAGCCAAGTTTAAAATGTAAATGTCATAATATATGTACAATTTATATATGTATAAATTGTGTAAAATGTGCAGAGATGCTGAGATATAGGTAGCATATAAACTTAATCCATTATGATCTTTAGGACTATGTTCTTTTTCAAATTTATCTTTAATTAACAAGTTGAGTAATTGATATAAACTTTTGTCCAAGAATGTCACTATGTGTTTTGGCAGAACATATAATTCTGTTTCCAAAGCATTCCACTGCCGATTATCTTTTTATATTACTCCTTGAATGCTCAGATGTCCCTGGGAGAGTTAAGAGGAGCAAGAAGAGGAAGTGATATTTTGTATTATAATGTAATTCTGCAAATATCATATTAGTACTGTGTAATTTATTTATTTAATGTATGGTAAGTACTATGCAATGACTGCACGTAGCTTCATTTTGATGTCATTATGGCTTCTATTACATACCTAATTTGCAGGAAGGAAGAGCTACCTGTTTATCTGGAAGTAATTCTTATTGAACTTGATGAGGCTTACATGAGAGTAGACATAAGTAAAATGACACTATGGCAATCAGAAAGCAGCAAAGACCGCTCATTTCAACCGTGAGCTACAAATATTCTTTATTGATATACTATTTTTTAAAAAAGATGTTAAGACAATGTAGAATATTCACAACTCATGCACAGAAATATAGAAAAGAAAATTATAAAATAACACTCTCAAGTAAAAAGCATGAAATTAAGATTGCCTTGAGTTTCACTGCACAGAAGATACATCTCTGTATTTGAAAATATTTTGTCTTTCAGCCCTCACCAATCTGAAAATCTCTAGATAGATTTAGGATATAGGTTATATAAAGTAAGAATTCTGGGAATTGTGGCTCAAATCTGTGTCAGGTTGGAAAATTTACTTTATCCATGGTGGTGCAGTGCTTAGAATACACTACTGCAGGCTACTTCTGCTGACTGCCAGCTGCCAGCACTTTGGTAGTTCGAGTCTTACCAGCTCAAGGTTGACTAAGCCTTCCATTCTTCCAAGGTCAGAAAAATGAGGACCCATCTTGTTGGGGGCAATATGCTGACTCTGTAAACAGCTTAGAGAGGGTTGTGAAATGATATATAAGTCTAAATGCTAAATGCTATTGCTATCTGTATATTGGCAATACTAATAAAAAAGGAAAGCAAACATTTTAATGCATCTAACAAAGATTAGGATGACAGATAGAGCAAGAGATATCACAAGATCACTATCTTACCATGTAATAAAGTAAATTTTATTTTCTACTTAACTACTAGCAATTGTTTTTAAATGTATATTGATACACTTTTCAATCCCTTTCTCATTTTTGATTCTCATAATAATGAATATCATGAGTCATGAGAATAATACTCATTATCATACAGAAATGTATCTCATCAAAGAAATAATTGGTTAGTCTAATTACTACTGAGAGAAAAGTGAGCTTTGGTGCATTTTCTGTATAAAGAGTTGCTCAGTATTTCCAAATATTTGCAGTTCTTCCTTTCAGATGTTGTTAAAAATAGAAACCAAAGCAACTTTTGTCTACTTTTTACAGAAATCTCCTTCCCAACAGCACAAATTTATTTACACATTAGTTTGAAAGATATATAGATGTAAAAAGATATACAGAAAGAAGTGATGCAAACCTAATTGTTTACTAAAAGATATGAAAATGTATGCTGTTCTGGGAACTCTAGAGTAATTATGGGAGATGAATCCCAAATGATAATGTAAAAATGAACATTTCATTAAACATTCATTAATATCATATTGGCCATGCTGAAAAATCAACAACAATTAAAGAGACTAACCAGGTGAAAATAATTAATGTGAATTTGGCCAGAGTATTGATGCTTTGATGCTTAAGAAAATGCTTCACCAGCAAGTCAATGGTAAATGAAACAGTAATGTTGATTTCTTTTTAATTAAAAGACAAATCTGCAGAATGAAATTGGCTTCAAAGCCAAGCTATGATGCCAGATTCACACACTGTACTGTTCTACTCTCTATTCAACTAGGAAGCTTCTAAGGGAGCACAAAACTTTGTTGCTACATTTTGTCCCCCAAAATGGACAAATTTTGGGTGGCTAAAACCACAAGGAACATTTTTAATGGATTTAAGGATTGGTGCAATGCAAGAAAATGGATGGGACTATTAATATGGAGAGTTGTAAGTTTTCCTTTTGCTTTTAAAAATGTATTGACTCTACTTTAGGACTTAGAATTATAGAATCATGATTTCAGAGGCCACTGAGTTCCCTCTTCCCCAGAGAGCAACATAAATAATCTGCAATAAAGAACTGATTTGATTCTATTTGCATTCTTCTAATACAATAACCCTAACAGTCTTTCAAATTGATCCCATCACCAACTGTTCTGTTAGGAAGCGTTTTTTTGCCATTGAGTTAGATTCTGCCTCCCTAAACATCTGAGTTTTGTTTTCTAGGTAAACTATGTTGCAGTCTATTAAATTTCATTCTGACATTTTCAATCTAGTGTATTAGCCAGTCAATATAATTTTAAATTTTATTTTGGGGTCTTCTAGAGTATTAACTGTCAAAGCCAATGTTATATTTGCAGATTTGAAAAAAAATCTTCCCCACCTCTTCATCCAAGCTTTTATTGCAAAATATTATGAAATATTAAGGAATAAAAATACTGGGACTAAACTTTTGGCACCTTTGAACCTTTAAAGCTTTGGCACCCCAGTTGTTACCTTATTTCAATTTGATGGGAAATTGATGGTGATATTTGATGACCTGTTATATATTTTTTATATGTTCTCAACTCAAATGAGATCATTTAACTTTGCTCCCTAATTTTTGGCAATTCTGGACAAATATGGCTTTAGGTTAAAAAAAAGTGCTTAAGACATACTTTCTCCAGGCCATAGTTATCCTTATCTACCCATATACTACTCATTCCTGCATGTCCTGCTTTCCTGCATAGACAGGGTATATTGGGATAATTTTCTTGAAGCATATTAAGATACAAAGTTTAACAAATAATATAGATACAGTTGCAATTACAGATGCAGTTTATTTTATTTATTTATTTATTTGATTTGTCAATCGCTTACAAGATAATAGATATAAGTATAAACATGAGTAAGAATACAGGGAATAGTTATTTATTTAATAATAAATAAATAAATAAATAAACAAATACACAAACAAGCAAGCAAACAAACAAACAAATAAATAAATAATAAGAATAGGGACATTCCCATCCTATCTTCTGTGGAAACATTAATAGATAGCATGCTGCAAGGGAAACTAGCCATCAGAGTGACCCAGATTACTATTCAGACTTGAAGGCTATCAAACAGAGATTCAAGGACACACCTCTTTGAGAAGCTGGTTATATTACTGGTACATAATAGAACAGAAATCCAACAATGTCAACTATAAGCTAATAGATGAATGCAATGAGGCTTGTATATCCCAAGGGCCACCATGTCTAGCAGACTAGGACTGGGTTTTGTGAGAGGGTTGATTGACATTGGCATACTATTTTTATAATGGTTTCAGGGGTTTTGCATCTGTCCTTTATCCTTGTGGCCCTCCCAACTCCATTTGCTTCTTATATTTGTCTTCTGATGTCATTAGCACATTGGGATAGAAACTGAGCAAATATTTTTGCTATTCACATTTTAGAGAATGCTTTGAGATAGCAGAAAACATCTTCCTTTTAAATTAAAAATTGCTTCGAAGTTTTCCATGTCCTGTCACAGGCAAGTTTGTACACACATTTGATATGCAAAATTGATCAGCAGCGCCAGGCTTAAAGCTGAAGACTTCCTTTTACTGCCGTATTTGTTTATCCTTGCTTTGAGGGCATTTCAAATGGCTTGATGTAACTCTTGAAGTTTTTGAACAACATTATGTTCCTACAAGACTCTTCTGAGACAATGTTATAAATACACGGGGAAATGTTTAAATCACTTTGCCAAACTCTGAGCATTTCTACTTGGCAGCCTAAGCTGCTTCTGTCCCATGCTGTCTTGTTTCCAGCCTTTTTTTGTAAGCCAAGATCAGAAAGTCCATCTGGATTGTGCTGTGGGTTGGCAATACAATTAGGCTAGTGCTCAGTCCAGACTAGGGCCAACACAGGATCTGACAGTTGTTACCCAACTTTTTCACCTTCCCATCTGTGCAGGAAAATCAAATATTATTGAGTGGCTGTGGTGTGGCAAGTTCTCCTTGTGCTTGGCTTTTTCTTTTAGAGATTGGTCCTGCCTCAATAATCTCCTGCATGTTTGTTTTCTGTCATGGATGGTCTTCTGCATTCTGCCACTTCCTTTCCTATTTTATTTCTTTTAGACATTTAGTTAAATATTGTATCGGTGTTGCTCAGAACTGACATGCAGAGTAGAATCCATCCTCCTTTATAGAAATCATACTTGCTGGAATATCCCCTCTTTTCACTTCCTCACTGGAACATCTTTCTTTAGGAGCTTGAAATAGTTGCTAAAATTCATAGAAACATGGAGGGATATTGCATTCAATGGCAAGAAGCATGAAAAAAGGGAACAAGCTTTACACAGTCTGTGAAGAAACTCTTCAGAGTTTAGCAGGAACTTTGAGAGAGGCTGGGATATTGAAGATCTGAACATTCAACAGCAAGGAAGAAATGGCTGTACAGCTCCAGCTGAGGGAAAAGGGTATGGCAAGCCATGCAGTTAATCACAGTTATAGCTGTTAACTAAATTGGAACAGAGTACTGGAACGATGGATTCTCAAGGGATAAAGTGATTTGTGCAGAAAATACCACTTTATATCAATTCTGGAAACAAACCATAGGGATAGCTTTTGCAATGGGCCAGAAGTGGGAGGAATAACGTATACTTCATACTTCAGAAGATATGGCTGATGGGCTCAGCAGAACATGTGGCTATGCCCTAAGTCTTCCCCAATTGATTAGAACTTTTCCAGAATCCTAGATGTATGGATATGGAACCCTAGAGATCAGGGTGTCTAAACTTGACAACTTTAAGACTTGGGTACTTCAGCTACCAGAATTCTCCAACAAGAATGGCTGACTAGGGAATTTTGGGAGCTAAAGTCCACAGGTCTTAAAATTACCAAAGTTAGACAGCCCCACTGTAGATGAAAACATAGGTAGAGAAATTATGTTTGGAGGAAGTGGTTAAATAATAACTGATAGAGGAAGAGTTAAACATTCACTTTATATTTCTCCTCAGATGAAAATCCCCTCCCAGAAGAGAAAGAAGGAAATTGCCCAAATCAGTTGGAAAAGTTGCTTTTTCAGTCTTCCTTAAGGCGTGACCAATTTACCTAAGAGTAAGCTTGATTGAACTTAATGGGATTTACTTTTGAGTAGACATGCATAAGTCTGCATTGCTAGTTCAGTTTCAGGCAACTTTCATTCATAGCCATTGTTCCAACTGTTTCAGCTCAACAATTTGTCAACATTTCAGGTTGTGTGATTTTGAGTTTGGTTTTAATTTAACAAGAAGCAGCCTGTTGACATCCATATTATGCTCTTAATAATGTTTTCAGGCTCACTTAACTAAAGAAATAAAGGTTTTAAAGCATACATGTATTGATTTTGGGAGGAGATAGTTCAGTAAACAAACAACACCTATGTCAACAATCAAATTGAGATGATTAAAAAATAAAGCCACATGCTAAATAAAGGTAGCTGTTTCTTTAGGTTCATTTCTTTTCTACCTGACTTTGTGATATTTATAAGAACTACTCATTAAAACACTCAAATTCAAAAAGGAGGAAAAATAATCCAAAACTATACAGGTTGGGGGCAGTGAAATGTTACCCTTGGGCTGACACAGTCTTCTATATATTGGGAGCTATCATATTGAGGATGCAAAAATATGAATGACAAGGAGGTGGCAGGAAAGAGGCGATAATGAAGGCTATAATAAATATCCTGGCATTTCATGGTCATTTAGATTTTTGAAGTCCAGATGTGATAGTCCTAGGCTTTCAGAGATGGTGGAAGGATGAATTCCCATTCCCCCAGAACTATCCTATGCCTTCTCCAATTCCATAACACTGGTAGATGATCCAAGTGTATTGGTATGTGTTACAGGAAAAAGGTGGATTTTAGAAAGGTATCTTCCTTTCTCTTCTGCTTATGAAAACTAAGTCTAACCCAGTGGTGGTATTCTATTAGTTTGGCCCGGTTCTGCCGAGCCAGTAGTGGTGATGAGCAGCAGAGACCAAACAGGTTCTCTCCGCCGCTCTGCTATTGGGCCCACCCACCTGGGCTCTCATATTCACCTTTATCCTCAGAATTTGAAGTGCAACTGCTTTGCGCAGCACAGCAGAGTGCCATATGGCAGCTGCTGAAGCCACCGGGAGAGTGCAGGCTTGCAGGAGGTGAGTTAGAATGCCTCTCCACCTGCGCAAATGCCTCTGCACCTGTGCAAAGTGTGCATTTGGCATGCGCATGCAAGCAAAGTATGTGCACGTGCACAAAGTGCTCCCACCAAGCCACACCCACTGAGCCGGTGGTAAAAATATTTGAATCCCACCACTGGTCTAATCTAAAACAAGAAAAAGGAACATGTTTATGATCTGAGCATGTTAGATGCAGTAATAATTAAAAGAATGACAATAGTCACAAAATGTTTCTCCATTGCTTCTTGAGATTTCTTTTCAAACACAGATTTTTTTAAAATTGAGGATCCTGAAAGCAGTTTCTAAATAGTATAACAGACTTCCTCCTCACTTCCTTATATAAAAGGGGTGTCAAACTCAAGTCCTGAGGGCCAATTCTGGCCCACAGGGTGCTTAGATCTGGCCCATGGGCCCACTCTGGAAACAATGAAGGACTAGCCCATGGTGCCTCTGCCAGCAAAAACAGAGCTTGAGGGCCACACACAATCCTCCTGAGCTCTGTTTTCACTGGTAGGGGGTTGCAGGAGGCCATTCCAGCTGAAAACGGAGCTTGGAAGTCCATTTCTCCTGACAGAGGCACCAGTGCTCCCTGACACGAGTGAAGTCAAGCTGGCCACACCCTGGCCATGCCCACTCCATCCCCCTAAGGTCAAACATAACCTGATGCAGCCCTCAGTCAAGCCTGACACCCCTGATGTATATGCAAGAAAAATCAAGTGGGCATCTATAGAACTACCTGGATGTTATTCCTTACAAACCAAGTGTGTAAGTAGTTGGGACTTTTGCTCCATTGTGCAATTCTCTGTTTATAGAAGGGTGGGGTTTTTCAGTAATAATAAATATCAACTTCAAATATTTTCCAACAGGGAATGCTCCTTTTAAAAATCAACATTAGTCTATAATATGCTATCCCACCCAAAACACTCCCTCCACTGTGAAATTGATGAGCCTGTAAATCATAATAATTGAAGTAATGCCCAAGGCTCTTAAAATCAATCCAGCAAAAACCTACAAAAGTAAATAAAACAATGCAATACACTTTGCAGCACTTGGAACAGCTGGGGAAACTCAATGGGAAGCTGTGGGCGACCATATATTTTCTATCATTGCAGACAAGCCAGTACATGACAGGATTGTCAAAGGCATCATGACAATTGCCATAGGCAGCAAGAGCTGACAGTAGTTGTCAGAGATTTGGAAACAATAGAGAGGTTGTTGCATGGGCTAGTGGCTCTTTTTGACTATACATAGAGCAAGATCTTTCTTACTTAAGGATCCTAAGGTAGGGGCAGGGAGACCCAAGGAAATTAGTTCTACTTTGAACTTCCTTGCTTACGGACCTTGTTCTTGCTTATTTTTTAGTTCCTTGTTTAGATATGCTGCGACTTGGTTTACAAAAATATAAATCTTGATGGTAATGGGCATATTCTGCAGGGCTTCAAAGAAAACTACCATAATTTAGCCTTGTGTTTTTTGCATTCCCAAGTTTATGTTGACTGGTTGATTGATGAGTGATTATATGCCACTAAGTCATTTTTAATTTCTAGTGACCACATAAGTAGAACTTCTCTATGAAAATATATCCCTAACCTGCTCTTTCAAGTTTCTCAATGATGCAATCACCACCACTGTAATGAGTCCATTCATCTTATTACTGACCATCGTCTTCTTCTCTTTCCTTCCACCTTACTTAGCATTAGAGCCTTTTGCAGGGAGTTGGGTCTTCACATAATGTGCCCAAACTGGATCATTCCATATAAAATCAAATCAGTTAATTACAGCCATAAGGCTGAATATGGTAAAATGTACAATAGTAGAATTGTTACATACATCTCCTTATGTAAAACAGAAAAACAGTAAATAAAATAGGATCTAAAAATAAAATAGCATAGTAAAAAGTGATGAATATTCAAACTTAATTAATGGTGCAGCATATTATATAGATTAGTGGTTCTCAATCCTTTCTTCACCATGGACCTCCTTTAAATATCTTTTGTGGCCATGGACTATGTCCACAGACCAACAAACTCAAGATTTAAATCATAGCATTTCTTCAAACCTTCTCAGACCTTCTGTGTCATGCCTCTTCCCCAGAGGTCTACAGACCAAAGGCTGAAAACCACTGTACAGACGGTAGCATTTCCTTTCATCTTTGGATAGCTTTATGTTCAGTGCTAAAATAGGGAGCAATATTTTAGTTCAGATTTGACTCTGTGTTTTCTTTTCCCAATCCAACTTTACAAATTGTTCTATGGAAATCTAAGATCGTTTTACCTTCTTGCTGGCTGACCAGGCATTGGTACATGAGAGATAACTTTTATTAAATAAAGGCATTGTTTGGGATTAAGTAGTTATTTAGGCTAATATTCCATGTAGTCAGTATGATAGGGCTTGTTTAATTGTGTTTATTAAAGACCCAGACAATCACATTAATTTTTCTAGTCCAAGGATATTTAATTTTCTTCTGTTTAAAGCTTACTCCATATTTATAATATAATCTATTTGTCAATATTTCTTTCACCTTTTACTAATACAATTATTCCTTACTTGTGTATAGAGGAAGGTTCTAGTTACATTTAGCAAAATTACAGAATGACAGCTACAAAATGAGATGCTTCTGTATCACAGGTTTTTTTAACTGCTTTTATATCTATAGCAGATAATTTTGTTTCTACACAATAATCATCTATTGAAAAACCTATTATTATCTATTGAGAACAATTTCTGATTGCAGACTTTCAGAGCCAAGGACTTCAAATCTAAATTGAACATGTTTTTTTGGGGGGGAGGGGGTCTCTTTTTGGGTGTGTAACTGGACATAGACTTCCACAAGAAGTCACACTTTGTGGGATAAGCCACAATTGTTCATCAAAAACAAATCACATTATGGCATAGGATTGTTAATACATCTAGCCTTTCTCTAATCTGGTTAGTTTATTGTCTTGTTGGGAATTGGTGAAATAGGGTTATACTTTTTTGGGAGAAAACGGGGCTTAGGAATATGCAAATAATTTCAAAGCACAGAAAAAGCACAATTACCTTCCTTAAGTTCTCTAAACCTGCTTACTCACCCTATTCACACTGTTTAGGGAAAAAAAAGTGGTGAATTTTCTCTGAGTATATGGTACTTGTTACTTTTTCTACTTTTTAAAAAGTAACTAACAGTACCACGTCAATACCAATAACTTTTGACTTTCCCCTGCCCAAGTTGCTCACAGGTTCAAAGGAAAATAAATGATTTCTGTTCCATGAACCTGAAATGTGTTGACATTTTTGAAGACCAATCAATGAATACCTTTATTCAGTGACTTCATCTGGTTAACAGAATCATTACTGAGTGCACCCTCTGGAAATGATATACGGCAATTAATTCAATTGATCTGACTTGCAAATCTAAAGTTAGACAACATTTTCTGCTTTAGTGGAAAGAAAATTGCTTTTTAATGTTAGTTCTTCTTAAGGATGAAAGGATGGCAGATTTATGCAAAGACATGCTTAGATGCACTTTCATGTTTCTAAAAAGCTATTTTCTATTCTGAAATCTTGCAGAAAAAAATTACCTGTATTTTGATTTTTTAAATGTATGTATTGCCCACTCAATGCCCACTCTTGGAGTAGAAAGATGAAAACCAAAACCAAAAAATGAGAGATATATAACAGAACTTATCATTGGAAAATATTAGGAATGAAAAGCATAAGTTATTGGAAAATATGAAAGAAGTTTGATTAAAAACTAAAATCTATAGGCATGAAGGGGAAAATAATTCTTAACTAGAATAAGACAGAGTTCAGAAATTATGAGGGGATGAGTTTGATTAGAAGTTTACTTTCATTTGTTTATTTATTTTCCCTTATTACTCCAAGATGACTCTGGGCAGCTTAAAAATTAAAAATGTATGTATATATACTATTGTGCTACTAATACAACATGAGAAATTGTACTAACATGGGCAGTGAAAGGGCCTGTGGTGAGGCCAGAAAACATGACCTGCGTCCCCGAGTGATGGGTCCCCCGCGAGGCCGGATGCCAGCTGCCAGTGGGATGCGACTGCTCCAGCCTGAACTTGGGTCCCGCTTGGTTTGGCCTTGGCCTGGTCGATGGCAGTCAGGAAAGATCCAGCCAAAGACACAGACATTGATATATTCCTCGAAAGATCTGTGGGCCCTGAGATATGTCCCCCTGTCTCAGAGTTGGCCCTCTTACCTCTCCAAGACTTATCTCAAGGACGGATCTTGGGATCCGGAGAGATGGTGGGGTCGCCGGAAGCGTAGGAGGGAGGGTTGTTTAAAATTTTTAATTAGATTTTTAAAGGGGTTAGGGTTGGCCGGGCGGAGGCTGGGGGACAACCCGCCTGGGGCTGGGACCGGGTCGCGGGCTGAGCGTTGCCGGGAGGGTTTGGGTTCGGATGGGGCTGTATTGAGGATGGGGGGTTGTCCCAGGGAGGGTGATCTTAAAGCTATTAGTACGGTGAGCGGGAGAGGCAGATTTGGCGGCTATAGGGGGTCACATTCTGTTTTGGGAGCGCGCCCCCGCTATTTGTCAGCGGTAGCGCGCTCTGACCCCCTTGTTATGTCCCGTTCCCCAGGGGGTCTGAGTGATCGCAATTTGTGTTGACGGGGGGGCAGAGATCGTCCCCAAGGCCCCTGCTCTGTGGGGTGCCTCAGGGGTCAGTGCTCTCGCCCCTGCTGTTCAACATTTATGTAAAGCCGCTGGGTGAGATCATCCGTGGCTTTGGGGTGGAGTTCCATCAGTACGCTGATGATACTCAGCTGTACATTTCCACCCCGGGCCACCCCAACGAAGCCGTCGAAGTGATGACCCAGTGCCTGGAGGCCGTGCGGAGTTGGATGGGTCGTAACAGGCTTCGTCTCAACCCAGCCAAAACCGAGTGGCTGTGGTTTCCTGCGCCCAGATACAGCCAGCTTATTCCTTCGCTGGCTGTGGGGGGAGAGGTATTGACCCCCGTGGAAAGGGCGCGCAACTTGGGTGTCCTCCTGGATGTGCGGCTGTCTTTGGAAGAACATATTGCAGCCATCGCCAGGGGGGCTTTTTATCAGATTCGTCTGATCTACCAGTTGCGGCCCTTTCTGGATCTGGGCGCACTTCGCACAGTCACTTCCGCCCTCGTTATCTCTCGCTTGGATTATTGCAATGCTCTCTACATGGGGCTCCCCTTGAAGAGTCTCCGGAGGTTGCAGTTAGTTCAGAATGCAGCCGCGCGGGTGATCGTGGGCGCCCCTCGGGGCGCGCACGTAACACCACTTCTCCGCAGGCTGCACTGGCTTCCTGTGGCCTTCTGGATTCGATTCAAGGTGGTACTGATGGTATTTAAAGTGCTCCATGGCTCGGGACCTGGGTACTTACGGGACCGCCTGCTGCCACCAACAACCTCCCACCGCCCAGTACGCTCCCACAGGGTCGCCCTACTTGGGGTACCACCACCTGATCGCTGGCGGCTGGCGGCCCCGAGGGTGCGTGCTTTCTCTGTGGGAGCCCCCTCCCTGTGGAATGATCTCCCCCCCGGAGATACGAGCCATGATAGACATCCTGACCTTCCGGCACGCAGTTAAGACCCTATTTTTTAAACAGGCCGGCCTGGCCCAGTAAGGGTCTATGGGGTTTTAAGTTAATAGGGGTTTTAAATTTTAATCTTATTTTTAAACTTTATTTATCCCGGTTTTAAATGAATTATAGTTGGACGGGATGCAGCCAATTTGTATTTAATCTGGTTTTAAATTCTATTTAACTGTGTATTTTTATGTATTTATTAGGCTGTACACCGCCCCGAGTCCCTTTTGGGAGAGGGAGCGGTATAGAAATACGATTAAATAAATAAATAAAATAAATAATAGGAGGATACAGACTGGTTCTTTTTGAAAACAGAACAAAAATAAAAATAAACACAATTACTATTTGCAAAAACAACCAGTTTCTATCCTGCTATTAGTGCAATTTCTCATATTTGAGGACTATGCTTTGCTGGTCAGTTCTGGTTTTATAGCTTCTGACTTGGCTGTTCATAGTTGTTTTGTGATTCACAGAATTGCAGATAGAAGATTGCTTGATTTCAATATTGGCAACCAAAAATTCTGATGGAAAAATAACCATCCTAACACTCAATATCCTTGCTTTGGAATACTTCCAAATATCAGTTCCAAGATCTATTGTGCCTAATAGAATCAGGACAACAGTCTGACATTCACTGCTTTGATGAGCTCTCCTAACCTTTTACTAAGGATATAATAAATATAGGACATGTAGTGTCTCTATTTTCCTTTTGATTCTCACATTATAACAGATAACAAATTTATTTTTCTAGACAGAATGACTAGTTTTGACTAAATGATTTTAAACAGTAATATTTTAAAAGAGGCATTTATTTATACTAGCCTTCAGAAGCTCCAGCCTGTTGTTGATGATAACACTTCTTCTTTTGCCTTTGTCCATGTAGTAAAAATGTAACATGATCTGGAAGAGCCCTCTTGTTTTTATCTATCATGGAAAATCAACCGGCTCTCACTACCTCCACATGTCTCAATAGACAAAGAATAAGTGCAACCAATCATGTTCTAAGTCATATTTCCTATCTTCTTGTGCCCCCCACATCCTCCTTTTCTAGACCAGCCCATCTAAACTTCCTCTCATTGCATCTCCACTCTTCTGTTCTTCCCCTTGGGATAGGCTTGAGCAGCTCAGCTGCAGTTTGCTTTGTGAAAAGCTATCCATGCTGAGTTAATTTGGCAAATCAAAATTAGTTTCTAGACCAGTTCTACAAGACAAAGAACAAAGTGCCATCCAACAAAAACAGAGACAGTGTGCAGCAAAGGGAAGATGTTTTTGTAATATATAGTTTCAGTTCCCCCAGTTGGCCATCCATTTCTTCCAACATCAGAATGGATTGGTATTGCAATGCATGTTGAAATGCATAGGTAACATCTGCTTGTGACATAGCTATGAAGTCAGTGGCATAATCAAGTTATAATCTTATAGATATTTCATCTTCATTAATTTCATTTATAAAATTTTTCCTTTGAATAAAACAAGTGGATAAAAGCATATGCCTCAATTCAGTAACGTCAAGCTGTGTGTGGGAAACAGGCTTCCGTGCACAGATTTATTTTAATTTTTGTATGTACTTTTGCCCAAGAACATATCAGGTAGCAATGGTTTAGGGGGAAAAAATATAATGATAACTTTTCCATTGTTATGTAGGTTCTTTATCTATATGGAACAAAAATAAAACCAAGGCCAAGCTTATTCTATAAAATAACAAGAGATCTAAGATGGCAAATTATAAGAGGTGGAACTGGAAATATTAGGGGACAGAATTGTGACCTGCTGCTGCTTCTGGAAATGAAACCTGGCAATTAATTCATTTGAATTGAGTTACTTGAAAACCTAAAATTAAATATTTTCTGCCATAATAGATAGAAATTTGATTTTTAATGTTAGTTTTGTGGGATGTAAGAATGATAATGTGTTCTGTCTCCCCTTTCCTTTCCCCCAAAAGGTAAGGGATTATACACACACACAAACACAGACAGGTAAGCTGGCTCGAACTTCGCAGAGCTAATCCTCTGTAACTGATAATATTCTTGGCATCCCACTATGTCCTGCCTGCCAAGTCCAAGCTGGCAGCAATTGTAAATCAAAGTCTTACTCACACAGAGGGAAATGGGTCTTTTACTTCACAAGGCACAAGGCAGTCCACAAAACAATTGTTCTTCCAACATAGTCGTGAATAAAGTCTAAAGTAAGTTAAACTTTGTCCCGTACAAAGTTTAAAGAGAAAGCACACCCACTTTTATCCCCTGTGGGTGTGGCTCAGTGACTCAGCTCACTCTCTGACCCTCTCCTACATTGCTGCTCACATTTCTCCTTACGACGCTGCCTGGGGTCGAGCCAAGACTCCTCCTCTTCACTCCCTGTCAGTGGCTACTCCGACATGCCTTCCTCCTGATTCATCTTAGGCTGTTCCTCTCGGTTGTCTGATGGAACCTGAGGCATTACCAGGGAGGAAGGCATTGGCAGGGAGGAAAGTCCTAGGGAGAAAGGCATTGCCAGTTCCTCCCTCTCATCTTCCAGGTCCTCTTCCTCTGACAGCACAGGCTTGGGAATCGGGGCCATAGCACTATCCCCCACCGCAGGGCCCTTCCCCCGTGTCTGACAGTCAGGACGTGGTTGCAAGGGGAAGTGGTCATGGAACAGCCATGTGAGGTCCGGGGCATGGATCGTGGAAACATCCACCCAGGAGAGGGCCTCTGGCCCACCCCCCTGGCTCTTGATCAAATACTGAAACTGCCCTTTCAGCCAACGGGAATCCCTAATGCTGGCCCCCTCGCCTTCTACTGCACCATCCTCACCAGGCGCAGGTGGTGGATCAGCAGCTGTGGGATGTCAGAGATAACATGAGGGGGCTTTAGGGACCAAAAGGGAATGGTGGAAGACTGGATGAATCCACATGGAGCGCGGTAGAGTTAGTTGATAGGCCACGGGGTTGATGACTGCCTCGATAGGGAACGGGCCGATGAACCGGTGGTCCAGTTTCTTTATCAGTCAGTCAGCCAGGAGATGTTTTGTGGATAACCACCCATGGTCTCCTACTGCCAGCAGAGGGATTGCCCATCGAGAGTGATCAGTGAACCGCTTGTAGTCTTCCTTGGCCTGTATCAGTTGCTGCTGCACCAACTGCTGAACTGATTGAAGTTCAGAAAGGAAGTCCCGGGTCTCAGGAACAGGGGAATCTGATGGTGTCAGAGGGAAGGATCACGGATGGTATCCCATGTTAGCATAGAATGGGGTCATTTGGGTGGAGGTGTGCTGGGAATTGTTGAATGCAAACTCCGCCAAAGGGAGATAATCAGCCCAGTTGTTCTGCCATTGGTTTACAAAGCAGCGCAAGTATTGCCCAAGGATGCCAATAACTTCTCCGTCCCCCCATCAGTCTCTAGATGGTGCGCTGATGTCAAGCACACCTGCATACCTGCACTTGTAACATGGTCATCAGGCTCTTCCAGAATTGGGCCGTAAACTGTACGCTGCGGTCTGAAACTATCCTGTCCGGCAGGCCATGGAGATGGAAAACATGCTGCAAGAACAGACGGGCAGTTGTATGGGCCATTGGCAATGTACGACATGGAATGAAGTGGACCATTTTTGTCAACATGTCGACCACCACCAGCACAGTCATAAATCTAGAGGATGGTGGCAAGTGAGTCAAGAAGTCCATGAAAATCACTCCCCAGGGTCTTTCTGGAATCGGCAGAGGTTGGAGGAGGCTGGGAAGCACACCCAACATGGTTTTTGCTTGCCGGCATGGCACACAGGATGTCACATATGTGTGGACATCGTGCCATACTCGAGGCCACCAAAAAGTCCATGTCACAAGATGGAGGGTCTTAAAAGAACCAAAATGGCCGGTTGCGGGATTGTCGTGATACGGAGTCATAATAAGGGCTCGAAGCGGCCCAGTGGGCACGTACAACCACCCCCGATGCTTGAGTAAGCCCTCCTCCAAAATCCATGGGGATTCGGGTCCAACCTCCCCTGTCCTCTGCTGTGACCAAGCGTCCAGGCACTGTGCCTTTTGTACCTGAGTCCACAAGTCCAGTTCCTGGACTGCGGCCAAGGATTCTGCTGGCAGCACCATTCATGGAGGAAGGGGGTCCTCAGGGCAAAAGTACTCAGGTTTGCGGGACAGGGCATCCGCCCTTGAATTGTGACCACTGGGGATATAGGTCACAGAAAAGTTGAACCGGGCAAAAAAAAACGACCACCCGATCTGCCGCTGGTTCAACTTCCTCGCTGTTGACAAGTATTCTAAATTCTGATGGTCCATCCAGACCTCCACCTTGTGTCAGGCCCCCTTGAGATGATGCCACCAAGCCTCAAATGCAGCCTTGATAGCCAGCAACTCTTTTTCCCAGATGGTGTAGTTGCACTCAGAAGGATTGAGTTTCTGGGAATAATAAGAGCAGGGAAAAAGAGTGTCGCCATCCACCGGGGCCTGCAACAGCACCGCCCCATAGCCATGTTGGACGTGTCCATCTCCATCACAAAAGGACGATGCAGATTGGGGTGCCTCAAGATGGATTCTAAGATGAAGGCATTCTTGAGGGCCTCAAAAGCCTGTTGTTGCAGGGGGGCCCACTGGAACGGGACCTTCTGTTGAATGAGCTGGGTTATCGGACCTGTCAGCGTGTCAAAGCCCGGGATGAAGGTCCGGTAATAGTTAGCGAACCCCAATAGGTGTTGGACATCCTTCACACCACGAGGGGGTTCCCAACTACACAAGGCCTCCACCTTATGCGTGTCCATGGCGATGTCTTTGGGAGAGTTGATGTGCCCTAAGAACTCTAAGAAAGTCTGAAAGAAGAGACATTTTTCCTGCTTCACATAAAGTTGGTGCTTCGGAAGGCATTGCAAGACCAGATGAACATGTTGAAGGTGGCTGTCCCTGGACCATAAATAGATCAGAATGTCATTCAGGTACACCACCACGAACTGATCTAACATATCCCAAAACACGTCATTCATCAGGTGCTGGAAGACTGCAGGGGCGATGGTCAACCCGAACGACATCACAGTGTACTCAAAATGGCTGTATCGGGTGCCAAATGCCATCTTCCTTTTGTCCCTCTCTCATATCCACACCAGGTTGAAGATTGAGCTTGGTGAAGATAGTGGCCTCCCGCAACCTCTCCATCAACTCCGGAATGAGCGGTAAGGGGTAGCAATTCCGCACCGTGATGGCATTAAGCCGGTGGTAATCACAGCACAAGCGTAAGTCCCCCGTCTTCTTCTTGACGAAGAGAACCGGGGCTGACAGAGGGGATGATGAAGGCCAAATGAACCCTCGGGCCAGGTTTTTGTCCAAAAAGTCCCATAGGGCAGCCAGCTTGGGCTCGAACATGGAGTACAAACATCCCCTTGACAGCAGCACATTGGGCAGAAGGTCCATGGGGCAATCATAGGGCTGATGCGGGAGTAACCGATCCACCTCCTTCTCGCTGAACACATCCGCGAAGTCCATCAGTTCAGGAGGTATGGAGACAGCAGAGGTGGAGATGTCCTGGCCAGCACAGGTGTGGCGGAAGTGGTCCACGCACTGCAGACTCGGAAAAAAGATGACATTCCGCGACCATGCCACCTGAGGATCGTGAATCTGAAGCCAAGCCATGCCATGGACCAATGGGAAATGGAGGTCCGTGGTGACATAAAAGCAGATCGCCTCCTCATTTGCTCCAATGGCTAGGCGCAAAGGCTAGGGGGAGAATTTAATGGGTCCTGCAATAAGTTCCCGCCCATCAATAGTCTCAATCTCATTGGGGGTTCCCCTGGATCCAAGGGGACATCAAAATGGGCCGCAAAGGCCTGGTCCATAAAGCTGGTCATAGCCCCTGTGTCCACCAGTGCATGCACCAGAATGCCCTCTGACTGGTTAGCCAAAAAAACCTGAGTGTCCAAAATCAGATGCTGAGGGGGCCCAGAGTCAACCTCCACTAATTCAGGCAGGCATTTGGTATATGCCTGGCCTAGGGTTTCCCCCAGGTTAGGCCTGCTCTGTTTCCCGATTGATCATGCCGAGATTCAGGCATAGGCTTGAGCGTCCCACTTCGCTTTTGAAGACAAGAAATAGAGAAATGTCTGGGCTCTCCACAATACAGGCACAAACCCCCTTGGCATCTCCACATTCGCTCCTGGGCCATCAGTCAAGGTCTGGCTGCTCCTAGCTCCATTGGCTCCTCAGCCATTGCCATAAACGCCGGGTGAGCTGGGGCACTGTCAGCGCAGGGCACAGTGGTGCAGATGAGGATGGCGATTTCTGGACAGTGCGACAGGCCTTTCGCCATTGGAAACATGTGTTGATGCGCAGGCGTTGCACCACCAAAGCGTCGAGGGTCGGAGGTGCCTCCACTCGAACCAATTCGTCCTGCAGCTCATCTGACAGGCCATCCTGGAAGCCGTCCATCAATGCCATGTTATTCCAGTTGGAGTCCAGGCACAAAAGCCGAAATTCAGAAATAAACTCTTGCAGGGGGCGCTTCCCTTGGCAAAGGTCCTTAAGATGCCTGTCTGCTGTCTGCATTCATACGGGATCCTCATACATGTGGCACAGGTGTTGCCAAAAACCCTGGTAATTAATTAGTAATGGGCTGTTCTGGAGCAACAAGGGCATGGCCCATTGGGCAGCGAAGCCAGAAAGGAAGCTTATCACAAAGCCCACCCGAGCCTGGTCATCTGGGAAATTATCTGGCCTCATAGCCATAAATAACTGGCACTGTCCCATGAAGGCCAGGAACTTCTCAGCCTGCCCAGAAAACTTATCCTGCACAGCCACTGGGTATTTCCGATGGGGAGGGGGAGGAGGAGCTGCAGGAGCCTGCAGCAAAGCAAGTTGGGCTGTTAATTGAGCCACTTGCTATTGTAGAGTTTGATTCTCATCTTGCAGCTGTTGTTGAAACTGCTGCTGCTGGTGGTTCATCTTAGGTAGAAGATAGTTTAGGTCTGGTATGGGACAAAAATGTTCTGTCTCCCCTTCCCTTTCGCCCAAAAGGTAAGGGATTATACACACACACACAAACACAGACAGGCAAGCTGGCTCGAACTTCACAGAGCTAATCCTCTGTAACTGATAACATTCTTGGCATCCTACTACGTCCTGCCTGCCAAGTCCGAGCTGGCAGCAATTGTAAATCAGTCTTACTCACACAGAGGGAAATGGGTCTTTTACTTCACAAAGCACAAGGAAGTCCACAAAACAATCGTTCTTCCAACATAGTCACGAATAAAGTCTAAAGTAAGTTAAACTTTGTCCCGTACAAAGTTTAAAGAGAAAGCACACCCACTTTTATCACCTGTGGGTGTGGCTCAGTGACTCAGCTCACTCTCTGACCCTCTCCTACATTGCTGCTCACATTTCTCCTTACGACGCTGCCTGGGGTCGAGCCAAGACTCCTCCTCTTCACTCCCTGTCAGGGGCTGCTCTGACATGCCTTCCTCCTGATTCATCTCAGGCTGTTCCTCTCGGTTGTCTGATGGAACCTGAGGCATTACCAGGGAGGAAGGCATTGGCAGGGAGGAAGGTTCTAGGGAGGAAGGCATTGCCAGTTCCTCCCCCTCATCTTCCAGGTCTTCTTCCTCTGACAGCACAGGCTTGGGTCGGGGCCACAACAGTAATGCATATTCATGAAGTAGAGTAGAAGATGTTATTCAGTGAGTGATGAAGAAACACAATTTAACTACCAATTTAGTTGATTTCTATATGTGGAATGAATGAGGGGTACTTTCTTACTCTATCACCACAGCTTAGCATTAAAATTCTCTATTTTCAGAGCCAGATTAAAGATAAATGACATTTCATCCTTTTGGAAATACCACACTGCCCTTGATAAATTCATCCTTCATGGCCTGAAATTGAAGGGCAATAGTTGATTCCTATATATTATTTACATTATTACATGTGGTTAAAAAGTAAGAATGAAAATATTGAAACAGAAACCTAGTAAATTATAATAAACTGAGTTAAACCAATAATCTGCCTCATTTAGACCATTAAGAAATTTATCTAGTAAAAAGCTCTTTAATTTTTTAGAAAAAAAGAATTAGAAAAATATTCTCTCTCTCTCTCTCTCTCTCCCCTCCCTCCCTCGCTCTCCTTCCCTCTCCCCGCTTCTCTCTGCCATTCAGTGCTGGCCTTTGAGATTTCTGAAAGCTTTACTAGTCCCTTTCATTTTGTCTTTAATTTTCCCTGTAATATGAAGAAGCAGTTTAAAAATTACAACCTTCTTGCAAGATAGAAGGAACCTTTTATAAAAGAAGCATCTCCCCCATCTGTGGAGTCAAGAACATGAAAGTTCTACATTAAGGTAACAGTTTATTAGAAACTGATCATAGATTTCCCTAATTCCTATATAATCACAAGTTTATCTAATCAACATTCTATCATTTCTACCTGGGTTTTCCTTAAGTATGTCCATGACTCAATTATTGCTAAAGTTAGAAACTTCTACAATCAAGTTTAAAAAATATTTGATATCATCAAAACCTCATATTGGCATTAACAGGATGAAAGAGATTGCAGATGGGCAAAATAGTAGCAAAAATAATAATAAAATAATAGCAAAAAAGTAGGGGGTGTGCATAACGCACCAATGTGCCTACCGTCCCTGTCCTATTCTTTCTTTTATTTTTCTTATATGTATCCATGTATTCATAACTATGTTGTTACTTATACCTATTATCTTGTAAGTAATTGACAAACCAAATAAAATAAATAAATAAATAAAATAATTACAGTAATGAAATTGTGTATAAAACTGTAGACATTATAGCAGGGAATGTCAGCCTTTCAAGTATTTGAGCATTATTGGGTGATTTCACATGATAGCTCAAGAATCTCTTCTATAGTGCAATAAAATAAAATGTCTGAAATATCAAAATAATTATCATATGTAGCAGACATGGAGAAATCAATCCAAAATACTAAAAATATATACTGTACATTGTATACTGTAGAAAACTTTGAGACTTAAATTTGAAATGAAGCACAGCTCTTCCTATTACACATAATATCAGAAAGAAAAAAACACCAGTGAGGTGTATGCTTACAAAAACAAGAATAAATTTTGCTCAATGCTAGAAAAAAAGATATAATTTTGTTAGTAACTGAGTGGGAAATTGAATGTAGTGAATATGTAGCAATCGCAAAACCTATCTATCTATCTATCTATCTATCTATCTATCTATCTATCTATCTATCTATCTATCTATCTATCTATACATTTTTAAATTGTAAGCCTCCCTGAATCATTAATAATAAGAGAAAATTAAATAAATGAAAGTAAACATGGTTTAACTTCTATCTCTTAAAGTTTATTTTCTATTATTAGTTTGTAAAGTCTTAACTGGCACTTGCTAATCTAGATCAAGTTCTGAACTATGATATCTACAGTGTGTGTGTGTGTGTAATTTTTCATTTTTCAATTTTAGCTGGATTTGTGTTTCTATTATTGTGTTTATTTACCAGCATGAACTTCTGATTAGCAAACAAACATCTTTATTTACAATGAGTTTTATACTTTAATGAAAAAGGAACAAAACTTCTTGAAGACTCTTTCATATGCTAGATAAATTGTTAGTTTCTGAGTGGTTTGTGCAATGATTCACCTCACTTCTAACAATCCTAGGTCCACATTTTTCTATCACAGATATAAATACAACCCTGCACTATTCAAACTGTTTGGTACATCACTCCTAGAATACCAAAGACTATTTAGATTCATTTATTTCCTGCAAGGCTAGTGCATTCATAATCATCACAAAGCCTAACCATGACCTTCCAATACTAAGAACATGTTAATATAAAGCCATTGTTTTAGAATTTTAGATCTGCCAGATCTGGGCTGTAAAAACCCAGAGGATCTATATAACTTTTAATTTTTTATTTCTTTGTATTTCCTTGTTACCTTTAGGGAGGAGGCTTCATGATATGAGAACATCCAGATTCAGTCACAATTTTGTTCCATGTAGCATCAATCTATATACATGGATGTAGATTAGATGAGATACATAGATGAGATAACACACATATACACATGCTATATACATATGGGTGTTATCTTATCTATGTGCCTCACCTCACCTCACCTCATCTCATTTAGTGAATGTCAGGATCTATGCAACCCAGGCCTGGTAGAATTCACACATATTTGAATCATTTAATAATGAAAAGAGGCAATGCTTCCTAAGACAACAATCATGATTAAAATGTAAGTTATGTACAAGTTATATAGGTGGAACTTCACAGTGCAGCAGTCAGACAAGTTTTGCAGCATTGTACATATATCACTGTAGAAAGAACTTTGGATTAACTGGATTGCTTTATGTGTAAATCAGTTCAGAAGTTGGCTCATTTACTTTCCCTTCCTCCCTCCAACTGATGCCAGCTTGGCCTTGCATAATTAATCTGTTTTATTATAACACAACAACAAATCAGGTGTTTTCTTTGTTTCCTGTAGATAGAAAGGAACAGAAGGTACTTTTCACTGAGTCCATCTTATATGTAGAAATTTGTGAAACTTTTATGTTATTCTTGTAAATGTGTTTATTGTTTAAATAGAAGTAATTATTTTTCTTTTCCCACAAGAAGCTTAAGGCTTCTGCCAAATGTCTTTAGCATTCTGCTAGCAGATGTAGCGTTTTTATAATAGAGCCCATATGTTCAATTGTTTTAAGAGAGGGATGGTAGGTAGCACAATACTGGAAATGGAGATTCAGCTTATGGAAGACGAAAGTCTTCTAAGGAGAGGCTTGATCGTTATATGGGAATGTTAAAGGAAAAGGTTTTTTTGAAAAGCTCCTCTTGTTTGGCAATTGCCATAAAGCAAATAACTTATAAGGAAAACTTTTGTTCATTTAAACCAAACCAGCCTACTCCAACTTGAATTTAGCCATATGTTGTGAAGTAACATTCATTCTTTGCATCTCACTATAATACTTAGAGCTGGAAGGAGTTACAGCTTAGTACAATTCTGGTGGATAAGTTAGAAAACTTTTTAACAGAAAGTTTTTTTTTTTAAGTATATGCCTCTCACTTTTTCTTTGTGTCTTTTTTTATGCTGTTATTTGGGTTCTGCTTGCTCCAGCAGGAAATGATAAATAAGACAGCTAGAATCTCTACAATGCATACATATTGAATGGCATCATACAGTGTACCTTGTCATGAGCTTTTGATTGATTTGTTGTTTAGAAATCACTATTGGCTAGATTGTTAGGTCATTCTAACTGTTCAACCGTAATTTATAAACCATAGTAACTTAGCTTCATACAATACTTTAAACCACAAATAAGCAGATCACATTTTGATAACCTTAATGTGAGCCCAGTCAATACTTTAAAATTCATAGGTAAAAATAAAATCCCTTTTATGTTGAATTCAATTCTTAATGATTTGAAATATATTCCCTTATCAAATTGGCCTTCCTTCCTTCCTTCCTTCCTTCCTTCCTTCCTTCCTTCCTTCCTTCCTTCCTTCCTTCCCTAGCAATTTTCTAGAACTTTCTCATCCAAATATTGACTGAGCCTGACTATGATGTCCAGACAAGTTTTTTTAGTTTACTTTGTTGTCATTGCACCTCATACAATGAAATCAAACACCATATTCAGTGCACATCATGACCATGACCATGAAAATAAACACAAACACACATCCTTCACCCACCACACATTGAACCGAAAAACCCCGACACCGCACCAACACTGCACTATACGGCAGAATTCAAAAGAGCTACTGCCCTGGGATAGAAGCTGTTTTTCAACCTATTTGTCGTTGTTTTATTATTCTGTATGTCGGCTAGATGGTAATAGTTCAAAAAAAGGGTTCCCAGGATGAGATAGATCTGAGAATGTTTTGAACTTTCTTAAGGCAGCAGGAGCTATAAAGCTCTTCCAAAGAGGGAAGAAGGCAACCCGTGATCCTCTGGGCACATATTGCTTCATATATTGCCACATACTGCTAAACCTACTAGGACCAAAATTCATAAAATAACCAAAAAATTTTCTGAATCATGAATTAACACCTCAGTGTCTCTGATAACAGAATGATTGCAATGACAAAGCTCAGTCACAGACAATGTCATTTATTAAAAAAACAAAGTTCATTCATGTAACAGCTTTCTCCTAAACTTTAGATTGATATTGGAAAGCCTGTTGCCCTTTAAAACATGACTTACAAAGCTATCTTCAGAAATACTTGCACAGCAGGGACCATTAAAGCAAATGGAACTTTCTAGTAGGGAAGCATTTTGATGATTCATAGCCTAAGTCAGCTCAAGAGAACCTTACAGAGAAGTAATTCTGCATGGGATGGAATAACTTGCTTTGACAAAGCATAGAGGGAAAAGAAAAAGGTGAGAGATTGTACTCATTCTTATTTTCCAGAAACAAAAAATATCTAAAAAGTATAAGATTTGTTCAAGGTCAAAAGAGGTGTATGGCAGAACAAAGAAAATAAACTCAAACATTGTTAGCCCTTTCCTTTTTAACCATGCTAGTGCATTTCTAGGAATTCTGTTGATTCTTATGGACATTACATTTGTGAAAACAGATCAGTTTTCCAGGCATCATTTGGAGGAAAATAGATGAAATTGTTAGCCAAGCATTTAAGGAACGAACATCTTCCCATTATTCAACTATTAATATCTATTTTGCCTATATAAATGCATTCACCTTAAACATTATTGTGGTTTTGTGGAACTACGCGATCCGACTTTCTTGGACTCTAGTACCATTTTGTATGTGTTAAAATATTCACTTTAGACATCTTTCAGGATCCATCTATACTCTGTAGAGTCTAATATGTGTATATCTATTTACTGAATTCCCAATAGACAACACAAATGCCTGGCAAAATGTTTCCTAATCTCTTCCACCCTTTTGTGCTCTTCTTTCTCTGATTTTAAATATAATGTTTGGAATACAATATTCAAACATAGCAATCTCAGGAATATTCCAACCTTGTTTAACATTTGTTCTGGGTTGGCATAAGTTGGTGATAAGGGGCAAGGCCACTTTCAAGCCAATCCCCTAATGGTTTTGCATGGTTGCTTTCAAAAAGTCTTTGCACAAAGTTTGTGAGAGCTGGTAAGCCTATTCAGCCAAATCTTCTATCATGTCTTCACACTAGCTATGCTAAGATATTTTTAAGCCTCTGTGAGGATTTGGTCTATATCATTATACCGACTCTTAAGCATCTGGTTAATTTTAGCCAGCTTCACTTCTTTATCTTTGATAAAAGACTGCATTTGAGCAAATGGGCCAGGCATTTCCTGAGTTTGACTTCCCAGCTTTGTTTGACCCTTAGGGACTAAGAATTTTCCAATAAAGCAGAAAAGCCCCCCCCCCCCCCCCCCCCCAAAAAAAAAAAAAAAAAGACCATGCACAATAATTGGAATGCATTTTAATGGATTGTTTAGGCAGATCATTGAAGGGATTCACTATTGCATCTCAGTTTAGAGAACCTGTCCAACATATAAAATGGAGGAATGAAGCAATTTTTTTAAAAAAATGCTTATTTCTCACTTCAGCCTTTAGAAGTAAGTCCTGTTTTGTGTTTTGCAACCGATACAAAATATCTTCCTTCAGGACAGACTTTGGTTCTGTTCTTGAATTTAGAAGCATTTGCCAGCAAGACTTCCTGTTGCCTTTGGCTTGAATTTGAGTTTTGTAGCTAATTTGTGCCCCTCCGATTTCAGTCAGTGCCTCTTCAATTTGTTAAACCTGAAAATCTCTGTCTTTTTAGACACTGAGCTCTAGCCATTTTAGTCACCCTGAATTATTTCTAGCAATGGCAAGGTTTTCTTATAAACAAAACATGTTTCAAAAAACATTAAAAAAAAACATGTAGGTTCTATCAGGAATCTTTGGCACTGGGATATTTTCTATAGCCTTTGGTTGATTTAAATGCCAAAGGAACTTAGAAGTGTGTGACTTAACCCTTGCCTCTTTTGTTCAGTTTTTTGAAAAGAAAAGATCAATTTAATGTTACATCTTGAAGTATTTTCTCTTTGGAATTACATTTTCTTCACATTCCTATCAACTGTTTAAAGGCAGGTCCTATCTGTTTAATTTTGGACTTCATAATAACTTGAGATCAATATTATTACCTTCAAAGGAAATTAAATTCAATGTTTATGGAAAATGTGAGTGTGTAGACAATAGTGATTCTGGGTAAATGGAATATAATGCTTTTAGGTCAAATGTTTATCTCATGCATAAATCTTTTCACTGCTTACACTTCTAAACTTTTGCTTTTAAAAAAATGACCAAGTCTTATTAAATATTCCCTGAAAACAAAAGTAAGAATTCTGGTGCACTGTTTTTCGTCTTCCATTATCTTCTACTCTTAAACGTATCCCCTCTCCTCCTTCCCTCCCAATTATATTATATACATTTATATTATATAAATTTTCATTGGCTAATCTGTACATAAAATGTGAAAAGTGAAATTATTTATATAACTTTGGAAACATTTTTAATTTAAACAAACATTTTGATTGCCCCTTGAAATAAGGTTTTGTTATAACAGCATTGGGGTTCAGTTTGGAATTGAGATATGGAATTAACATACCTGCATGTGTGTATTTTCTTTTGAAATAAATCTGAATCTACGCCCAATAAAAGCCCCCAAAAGGTTAAAAAAAAAAAGGTATGAGGAAAAATATCTGAGGAAAATTAGGCAAATGGTATTTAAATATTCAACTGCCAAAAACCTTCCTACCATATCCAGGTGACTTTTTCTCAGTAAAATAAATGTAAATGCTGAAGACCATTGATTGAAAATGTATTTTGTATGTTTTATCTTAATTCCTAATGTTGCAAGGTACAAGTGAAGTTTTTTTTTAAAAAAAAAACTCTTTCTTAAATCCTATATAACATCTGACAATCACCATATGAATATTTTTGAGTATTGTGGAGCAATGAACCTATCAGATGTAAGGCAGACTGATATGTCTTTAAAATTTCATCTCTTATGATAAAATAAATAATTGACCATCTGCTGCACTTCATTCAGGTATGTAAAGCAGCCATGTTGCTCTACCACAGAAGTGTGGTCCATCTTGAGTGATTACTCAATGACAGCATAGGAACAAATGTTAAGAAGACTCTAATTACCAAACACCAATCTTGGCAGAAGAATCTATTTCTGGAATCTCATTACAATTATGTTCAGTCAAACAGCAACCTCATCTGAGGTTTTAGACAGCAAATGACACCAAAGGTCTGATTAAGCAAGTAGTAATTTTAGGTATACAGAAAGTGTACCAAATGACAACATAAAACAAACTATTTTGAAAATATTAACATAAATCTAGGATGGTGTCTATTTTAATTTTATTTTAATGAGGTATGTAATAGAAAACCTAACAGTGCTTAAAGTAACAGATTTTTGTTTGCTAAGCTTGGCTGCTGGTGAAAAATGATCTGCAAACTGATTAGGTTAGAAATATAATGTGCATTAAAATTGCTTAAGTAACTAAGTCAGGATTTAGCAAAAGCTAATGAAAATACCTTGAGGGTAGCAACTATTACTGCACTGCCTTGAAATTATGATTTCAGGAAGAAAATTGAGCAACATATTTAAATGGTGGACAAAAATAACTTTAACTGTTAATAAAGGACAGAGACCATTAAAATATAAATTACAGTTGAACTTTAGAAAGCAAGTTTCCTGAAGCACTGTAATTAGAAATGGTAACACTGTTGTACTTTGTAGATAGAAAACAGGATAAATCCATGGCCTGCTTTTAATCCAAGGGTGAGAGAAAGTCTAATTATGAAATTTTAGAATTCATACTTACTAAACTATTATTATTGGCAGGCATTTGGCATGCTGAGCGTAATTTTCTTTTTTTCTTTTTTGAATTTTTTTTTTATTTTTTATACATCTCTTCAAATGAGAAATGTGATTCCAGGTTATAACATACATACATAGTCATAGTTACATTTCCAGCTTTTTTATCTAGTTTCATATCAAATCATTATTTATTTCATTGATCTTTAAATAAATTTTTGCTTCATATTTTCCATTCATTAATCTAGTAACAAAAACATTTTATCCTAGAGCATATTTTCCACTCTTTATCCCCTATTATTTTCATTTCTAGCTTACCATTTATTTTATTTTACATATTTTCTTTTTTTACTTTCTCAAAGCCGATGTATAGCAAACAGAAAACAAAAATAAAATAACATTAATACATTCAGGATCTACATGGTATCCTCCCCCAATCTACAATGAGTTTTACATTTATTCTAGAGATATTCATATCATCATCATATCATCCCTTGCAGGGGCGGGCTGAGGAGTTTTCTAGGTTTCTGCAGGACAAAATCACTCAGATCCGGGATGAGCTGGACTCTGACTGGGCATCTCCGGGCGGGGGGATGGGGGTGGATGTCGGGGAGGTCATTTGGGCTGAGTTCGATCCTGTTACTTTGGAGGACGTGGACAGGATACTGGGGGGGCTTAATGCCACCACCTGTTTATTGGACCCGTGCCCCTCCTGGCTGGTCTTGGCCACTCGGGAGGTGACACGAGGCTGGTTCCAGGGAATCATCAATGCTTCCTTGAGAGAGGGGCTTTTACCCGCCGCCTTGAAAGAGGCGGTGGTGCGGCCCCTCCTCAAGAAACTGTCCCTGGATCCAGCATTATTATCAAATTATCGTCCGGTCTCCAACCTTTGCTTTGTTGCGAAGGTTGTTGAGAGCGTGGTGGCACGTCAGCTCCCTCAGTACCTGGATGAAGCGGTATACCTAGACCCCCTCCAATCGGGTTTCAGGCCCGGGCACAGCACGGAGACGGCGTTGGTCGCGTTGGTGGATGATCTCTGGAGGGCCCGGGACAGGGGTTGTTCCTCTGTCTTGGTCCTGTTAGATCTCTAAGAGGCTTTTGATACTGTCGACCACAGTATCTTATTGCGGCGGTTGGGGGGGTTAGGAGTGGGAGGCACCGTTTTACGGTGGTTCTCCTCCTTCCTCTCTGACCGTTCGCAATTTGTGTTGACAGGGGGGCAGAGGTCGACCCCGAGGCCCCTACTGTGTGGGGTGCCTCAGGGGTCGGTGCTCTCGCCCCTGCTGTTCAACATTTATGTGAAGCCGCTGGGTGAGATCATCCGTGGCTTTGGGGTAGAGTTCCATCAGTACGCTGATGATACTCAGCTGTACATCTCTACCCCGGGCCACCCCAACGAAGCCGTTGAAGTGATGACCTGGTGCCTGGAGGCCGTGCGGAGTTGGATGGGTCATAACAGGCTTCATCTCAGCCCGACCAAAACCGAGTGGCTGTGGTTTCCTGCGCCCAGATACAGCCAGCTTGTTCCTTCGCTGGCCGTGGGGGGAGAAGTTTTGACCCCCGTGGAAAGGGTGCGCAATCTGGGTATCCTCCTGGACGTATGACTGTCTTTAGAAGATCATATTACAGCCGTCGCCAGGGGGGCCTTTTGTCAGATTCGTCTGATTTACCAGTTGCGGCCCTTTCTGGATCTGGGTGCACTTCGCACAGTCACCTCCGCCCTCGTCATCTCCCGCTTGGACTATTGCAATGCTCTCTACATGGGGCTCCCCTTGAAGAGTGTCTGGAAGCTGCAGTTGGTTCAGAATGAGGCCGCGCGGGTGATCTTGGGGGCCCCTCGGAGCTCCCATGTAACACCGCTTCTCCGCAGGCTGCACTGGCTTCCTGTGGCCTTCCGGATCCAATTCAAGGTGGTACTGACTGTATTTAAAGTACTCTATGGCTCGGGGACTGGGTACTTACGGGACTGCCTGATGCCATCAACAGCCTCCCGCCGCCCAGTACGCTCACACAGGGTTGCCCTCCTTGGGGTGCCGCCGCCTGATCGTTGCCGGCTGGTGACCCCAAGGGTGCGGGCTTTCTCTGTGGGGGCCCCCTCCCTGTGGAATGATCTGCCCCCGGAGATACGGGCCATTACTGACATCCAGACCTTCCGGCGCGCAATCAAGACCTTATTTTTCCAACAGGCCGGCCTGGCCCAGTAAACAGTTTATGGGGTTTTATTTAATTCGGTTTTTAAATTTTTAAATTTTAACTTTTTAATGTAATCCTGGAATTTTAAATTTTGTAATTTTATATTCTGAAGGGATTCGGCCGGATTCATGTTATTTAATTTATTTTTAAATTGTATATACTCCATTTTTAGTAGGCTGTACACCGCCCCGAGTCCCTTTTTGGGAGAGGGGGCGGTATAGAAATTTAAATAAATAAATAAATAAATAAAATCATTTCATATTTCCTCTTTGTTTCCATTTAGCCAAATTTTACCTATGGGATTTTATTTAATTTTCATTCATCTCCTTTTTAATCATAATGATCTCATTACAAATACTTTAAAATACAGTCATTTATAATTTACCATATTCTTTGTTTTTCTAATATCCTTTGTATAATCAATTGCATTTTCTATTTCATGTCTAATATAATAATAATGTATGTATATATGTATGTATGTATGTATGTATGTATGTATGTATGTATGTATGTTTTCTTAAGTTTTAAGAAAAGCACAACTATAATGATGTGGGAAAATACCTGAACAAAGCTGAATACCATACATATCTGTATAATTCATACATATATGTATGAATATATAATTCATATTTCCTCTTTGTTTCCATTTAACCAAATTTTACCTGTGGGATTTTATTTAATTTTCATTCATCACTTTTTAAATCATAATATAACAATCTCATTGCAAATACTTTACAGTATAACCATTTATAGTTTACCTTATTCTTTGTTTTTCTAATATTTGTATAATCAAACACATTTTCTTTTGCATATTTAATATATGTAAAAATAAAAGATTTTAATAACAATAAAATTATCTTAATTTCTCTTTCTCTATCATCTTTTCCCCCTATTATTATTTTTGTTTTAAATTCCCATTCACTTATTTTTCCCCTTCCCTCTCCTGATCAGTCTTTTGCAATTTCTTCTTGTATAGCTGCTTCTTTTTTTGTTTAATCTTGGAAGTATTTTCCCTTTTGTTTATCACATCTATCATTAAAGTCTTAGTTTTAATTCCTTTTGTGTCTTTTTGCAATGTCCATTGTTCTTTTTGCTCTTTCGGACTGGTTTCCTCTTTCTTTAACTCCTCCTCCTTGAACTTTCTTTGTTCTTCTGTGAACTGCATCACCATTTCTAGTTTTTCTGCCAATATATCCCATAGTTCCATGTTTTCACTTCCAGTGAAACTTTCATTGAAGATGGATTTGAGACTGTGATCGTGCATGGCTTCGATATATCTGTGCTATACCTGTTGGAGGGTCCCAAACGGGACCGGATCCATCCTGGAGGAGTAGTGAAAGAGGGGGAGACTGCCAGCTGGGTCAAGGGGAGCTGCATCTCTCCTCCCTGGCTAGGTTCACTCCCCTTGAAGACAGGCTGTAGCGACAGTCTTTAATGGCTGCCCTGAAGATGGTAAGCTATCCAGGAATTAAGTTTGTGCTGGAGCAGTGAAGTGGTGAGAGGTGTGTGATCAGACAAAATACTTTGGATTTTTTTCAAGACAACCCCAAAAAATAGAAGGAAAGAGCCCTTGTTTATGATTGTGGAAGTGGCAATTGGAAAGTAAGAGGAAAATAATAAGGTAAATAAAATTGGACTACAAAATAACTGAAATGGAAATGATATTATTCAGAGAAAACTTTTTAACAATAACAGAATAAGAAGTTAAATTTGGAATATTATACAGAAATTGGCATTAAGTAGGCATTGATTAGAATACTGAACTTTTGGAACTGACTACATTTAAAAAATATAATAGCAAATGATTGAAAATTAGCGGAATTAATACAAGCAAAAAAGAAGAAGAAAAAGAACTTTAAAAAGCAAAAAGTGAAAACTGATGTAAGAACGCCACTTAATGATTAAAGGAACTTTTTTCTTACAATTTAATGGAAAACTACTGATCTAGTAAATGCTTGAATGGGAAATGAAATAAAAGATTATAATATAACAACTACTCTGGAAGCACAAAAAAGATTACAGCAAAGGGAGAAGTGAAAATAATATCTTGGGACTGTTTGGTGGATTGTGATTGTGATAAGGAAATAGAAGGATTAACAGGAGAAACTAAGATAAATGGATACTTTTGGTAAAGATTAAAATAGAAGACGCTAGCTTTTAATAAAATATAGAATAGCTTGATTGAATAAGTAAAATGGATGAAATGTGCGAAGAAGTCAGATCGGAACTGCAAAATGTGAGGGGAATAATAAAAGAAAGCATATAAGAGTGTAATTTTCAAGAACAATCTCGCCCTATGCCTGAGAAGTGTTTGACCAGTGTACTATCTGTTTTAACATATGCCAGAATAACACAGAACCTTATAATTAATATAAAGCTATGAATGGTGCAAAGAGCCATGGAAAGGTGTTACAAGACAAGATAGAAAGTCCTGCACAATGCACATGGATTATCCCAGGATGTTAACAAACATTACTTCAATTAAAAAAAAAACATGGCAGTCAAATGCCACGATCCCAAAGCCTTAATCTCTACTCACACAAACACCAAACAGCACCAGTTCAATTGGAGCAACACAAAAATTATCATGCATTATATCACCCACTACACTCAACAGTTCATCAAAGCCTGGCTCTCCACAAACTATTGTATCTACAGACATATTGATCTACAACCAGCCTACGAACCCCTCAGAATCCAAATCAACCACACAGCTAACGAGAGACAGCACCCAGCTAACAAGAGACAGCACTGACCCTCAACCTGTTGACTGTGGGGGGGGGGAAACTCTTACCCCACTGACAGGGCACGCAATCTGGGTGTCCTCCTGGACGTACGGCTGTCGTTAGAAGAACATATCGCGGCCGTTATCAGGGGGGCTTTCTACCAGGTCCGTAGGATCTATCAGTTGCGGCCCTTTCTGGATCAGGATGCGCTTCGCACAGTCACATCCACTCTCGTTATCTCCCGCCTAGACTATGCCAATGCTCTCTACATGGGGTTGCCCTTGAAGAGCACCCGGAGGCTCCAGCTGGTACAAAATGTGGCCGCACGGGTGGTTCTGGGGGCTTCTCGGGGCTCTCATATTACACCACTCTTGCGCGAGCTGCATTGGCTCCCGGTGATCTTTTGGGTGCGTTTCAAGGTATTTGTTACCATCTTTAAAGCACTCCATGGCTTGGAACCTGGGTATCTGCGGTACTGCCTACTGCCATCATCAATCTCCCATCGCCCAGTACACTCCCATAGAGTGGGCCTCCTTGGGATTCCACCAGCTGGACGGATGGCAACCCCGAGGGTGTGGGCCTTCTCTTTGGGGGCGCCCTCCCTCTGGAACAAATTGCCCCTGGAGATGAGGATCATCCCTGACCTTTTGACCTTCCGGCGTGCATTGAAAACTCACCTATTCCATCAAACCGGTCTGGCCTAGGGTTTTTCATTTACTTTAAATTCGGTAAAAATTGCTCTTAGTCCTCACTTTTAAATCCTTGCCTCATCCCGTTTATTTAACAACCAAACTTTATTCTTTAAAGACTAAAAGATTATATAAAGATTATTCCAACTATTGTATCTTCAACATATTTCTAATATCTGTACACCATCCTGAGTCCCCCAAGGAGAGGGGGTGGTATATAAATCTTGAATATAAATAAATAAACCAACCCATGGCAGCTCCCCTCCATCAGCACTTCACCTCCCAATGACCTTCACCTGATGTAACCTCCCCTTCACAAGACCCATCACAAGACTCGCACTTATGACTCCCACCTGACACATCACCTGACCCATTACAAGCCCATACTTGACACATTCACACCTGACCCATCACAAAGCCCTTATAAACAAAAGAACATTGACATCCCCTAAACTCTGCTGTAGATGTTTCCTAGCCTGTAACAAAATGTTCGGAAATCAACCCACAAGTTTGGGAATGAACTTTTACCCTCAAAACTCTCTTTCGTATCCATTGGCCATTCTAATTTGTATTGCCTGTATATGATAGTCTCTGTTTACTTATCCTGCCATCTTGACTGCTTCATTGAAGAAACCATAGAATACTAATATTCTGTTGATTTCTAAAAGTCTTCTGGTTTGGGTTCCAGCAGTATTAATGTTTTAATTGCAGTATAATGTAGCTTTTTGGATAATTTGGAGCTCGTTTCTTATTGGCCATAGCAACAAAATTGATCAGGACTGTTTGGAATTGTAATTCAAAAGTTAGGGAGAGCAAAGATTAACCATCTTCAGTATAACAAATTACTTCTTTCTCGGTTCAGAGTTAAATGTAATGCTTGAATGATTTGAACCCATTATCCTTATGAAGGCTTTCACTTTATTGAAATGTAATATTGCTTGTTATTGGCTTGAGGTCACTGTAACTATTAGTGCAACAAAAAATGGAGCTGGATAATAGTACTTACAGTTTACAGCAGGCAATCTTATTTTACATATCCTTATAAGCAATGACTTGTGATTATCTTCATAATTTATTTACACAGTGCTACTTCTGAAGGTATTTACAAATAGAGCTGTATTTTCAAATCTAGTCACTTATCCATTGTATCTGCTTTAATTTGCAGTTTAATTGGATGTGAGTTTATAGTTATGTGGTTGATGAAAAAGCCAGGCACAATAGTGCCTTCTTTTATCATTGTATTGCAAAATGGTTGATAATGCAGCCTAAAAAACCTAGCTGGGAGTCATGTAACCCAGGGCTGTCAAACTCTTGGCCCGTGGGCTGGATGTGTCATGTGCTAGCCACACCCATACCCAGTTTAGCAAAGTCTGGATACATCACATGATGCTGCCATGACAACAGGAGTTTGATGCCCCTGATGTAACCATTGGGTTCTGGCTGAGGACTCTGTGATGTCAGATCATGAATAGAATTAAAACAAGTCTGCCTAACTTGAAAACATTGATCTAGCTCAGTGGTCGTCAACTGGTGGGCTGGGGACTACTGGTGGTCCACAAGAAAATGTTGATGGTCTGCAGAAAAATGTCCCCCCCACAAAGCAATTAATCCAGGCTATGTGGATACATAAGACTGTGCTGCCCACATGGCCCATCCACCCACTGGCTCCCACCCTTCGGCACCTGGGAGGGAAATCCCCCCAGGGTGGCTTGCTGACATTGGTGGGAAAGTCGGTCCCATATTCCAGAGCTGCAGTAGTCACAGGACTGGCCCTTTGGTCCTCCTGGAGCAGCTGCTCCAGTCCATGGCAGGCTGGTGCCCCCAGATGGAGGAGCAGCTGATCTGGGATGACCAAAGGGCCAGTCCTGTGACTACTGCAGCTCTGGAATATGGGACTGACTTTCCCACCAATGTCAGCAAGCCACTGCAGTCAAACTTCATATTAGTGGTCCGCAGGATTTAAAATTATGAGTTTAGTGGTCCCTGAAATCTAAAAGGCTGGTGACCCCTGATCTAGCTGGTCCAGTTTTTTCAGTTTATGCTAGCAACATTCTGGAAAAAAAACCAGTGAACTCTCTAAGGACTCTATGAACAGCTAATAGCACAAATTTATGTCCCATATTTTAATACAAGCATCAACTCTGGTCTCTATCCATGTAATTCTTTATAGCCATGGCAGAGTAATTGCTTTAAATATTCCAGCTGAATTAACTTAGAAACTTTCAGAAGCAAGTAATTACATCCTCATCATCCACAACTATTTATTTTTCTCCATGCATAGGACATGTTTTTGGTCTAAATTATCTTATTATTCTGTCACCTAGCATTAGAAGCTTGCATTCTGTGCCATTCTAGAACATTCTGGTTCATCTCTAAAAGGAAAAGCTCCCGACAGGAATTCTGGACAAATACTATAGATCACCACTCATTTAGTGACCATTTGAAGTTATGACAGTGTTGAATGAGGAGGACTTATGACATATCCACAGTCATCACAAGATACTGTATGCATGATCATGTAATGGGAATTTAGGTGCTTGGCAACCAACTCACAATTATGACATTGCATGTGTCCTGCAGTGATTGTCATTTGCAACTTTCACTGTGGGCTTCTGACAAATTCAAACTCAATGGTGGTGAAACCAGCAGGAGATCACAAATGTTGATCATAGGGCACTGGGAGGCTATGACCACATGGGATTCACCTAATGGCAGCAGCTGGATCCCCACAACTGCCACCATAAATCAGCACTGGCACACAGGATATCACATTTTACACTTAGCAATGGAATTGTTTCTTCAAATTATCATAGTTAAGCAGATCATAGTTAAGGTCTACCCGTATTCATAAATCAACAATTCTTGTTTAGAATGACTAGAAAATTGAGGCAGAAAACAGTTTACATACCAGACTATGCCACCATTTCTTTGGGGCCTGAAGTAGATGCACTTTGGATCCAATAGCCATTCTCTATTGTGGCACTGGCCCTCAGGAGTAACCCCCCCCCACATTATTTGGGTGGCTGCCCCAAAATGACATTCAGGAAGCTATTAAATGCCTAGATGTCTTGCCAGGCTTTGGACAGAGGGATGGCTGAATAAACATGTATACATGTTTACAGGTTTGTCTTTGGACTCTTTCTCATTTCTGTATTATGTCTCTCTGTGTGTATGTGTGTGTTTTCTTCCTTTTAATTGTAAGCCATCTGCAGTTATTGGGAGTTGGGCAGACTATAAATTATATGAATCAGTCATAGCCACAGTTAACAAACCATAATGATTGGATTAGCCACCAAAGATAGCTTCTTCATATACGCAACTTTTATTGCCCATTAAAATTATCTATGTTAGTATATTTACAGAGCTGCTAATTCATTGACTTGTGACTTACTGCAGAACAAAGGCTTTTCCAGCTCTTCTCTAACACCAAACTGAGCTTTGTGATATACAATAGTTTCCACCATAGTAAGAAAATTACAAGCATATTTGGTGGCCTTTAAGAAAACCCTAAGGCATTTATCTTTCTGATCAATTTTTACTTGATACTTAAGTGTTTCTAATTGGATTGATTGCCTTGTTCTTACTGTAGCTGCATTTAGGTGTTTCTTTTTTTTTTTAACTGAATTTAGTGCTGGATTTTTTTAAAGACAGGCCAGTAATAAGTGTTTTCCAAATGTAACAACTGATTATAGCTTTGACTGAAATGTGAATCTTGCTCACATAAACTAATGCATAATATCAGAACATTTTTTTGTTAATAGATATTTACAATATATACATGCAAAAACAGAACAGAGATTAATATTAAAGCTCCATGTGTAGGCCATTGCTTTAGGGGATATCTTTGTAGAGTTACTTGACTTTGGAGTAATAAATGCTCACTAGATTAGTTATACATCTGATGTTATGTCAAAAAGTCACAACTTTTTAAAAGTTTGTCTTACTTCCACTTCCGCTCAATGTCTAGCTTACCTTTTAATTCCCCTTTTCTGGTCTGATCTCCTTCTGTCTTAAGGACTTACTAAAACTGGACTGTAAATACCTGAGCAACCAGGAGATGGCTGCAAGGAGAGTTCCTTTATGATTTCACTGACATATAAGGTTGTCCAACCAATTTGATGTGGTGGTGTAAGAGACTAGAAACAGGAATACAAGCTAGGGGAACCATGGACCAGTCATTATTTCTCATCAAAAAGGCAAAGACAAAAGGGAAATGGCCTTCAAATATCTTATCAGGTAAACTTTTCTAGAAGAAATGTTGTCCTGTCTCTGTTGTCCTTTCTCGTACAGAAAGTATAAATCATTCATGTGAAAATAATGGTATTTCTGTCTACTCATTATTAACATCACATTTCCTGAGCTTCATTGCCAACTCCCATCCTATGATGATGTTGTGGAGAGGTAAAAAATGTATCTGAAATTAATAGCAGATCTGTCCAGGTCATTATCCAATGCTCTTATTTGAAATGATTAAGCTCATTGAATGTTTGCTTAATATATTTTACTCTTTTCATAGAGCATGCATGATGCCTCAGGGCAAACCCCTCTAATAATTTTCAATTGAATTAAACCATAACTCATGACCCAATAAATTATTAAGAAGGCTGTATTGCACCTGATCTATCATTCATCTCACTACAACGGTGGAAAGCCTACAGTTTTTGATAATGGTCCTTGCCATGATAAATAGTTCTCTTGAAATTTATGAATACAGTACACTAGTAGACATTAAAACATATTCTGCTGTTGAATTATCTGTCAATTTGATTCCCTCTCCCTCTTATCTTTGCCAATGAGTAGTATTTATATTTGCTCTGGTGTTGAAAATGTACCAGATTAGTAGTTTCATTCCTAGCTCTAAAGTTGTTTTGAAAAAGATTGTCAAATGATAAAGGTTCCACAATATCCAAAGTAGACTCTGAATAATTGCTCAGTAGGATTAAAAAGTCCAAAATCAAGTATCAACAAATATCTATATTGTGGAATTCTTAGAGCTCTCTGAGCTTGGTTGTTTGCTTACAGAGATTGCATTACCCTAGTAGATAACATCCTCTGTATTAGTGAATGTGGGGTTTGGTCATTGTTTATGTGTAATAGCTTGCCCTGCCAATGTTGATGTGAGTGTGGTTTTGTAGTTCCTTGATTAGAGTATTGTTTTTTGCTTGTTTGTTTGTCTTGTGTTAATCCTTACTTACCTGGGTGTAGGCTGCCAGGGAAAATGTCTCTTATCATTTAGTTTCCTTCTTAGCTTTTTATTGAGAAATTCTTAGTCTTGTGACTGGTGTGTAAATGTGATTTATTTCTATGACCTCCACAGTTTGAGCCTGAGCTACATATATTGCCTTCTATTGAAAACATCTATAATGTTTACTTTTCTACATCTGTTTGTCCAAATTATCATTGCTTAGTAACAGTTGCTAAGTGAAAATTTAATGCAGTGTGAGATTTAAAAGGCAGTTGGTCTAGTACAGGGCTGCCAAACTCACAGCCCATGGGCCGGATGCATCGCATGCTGGCCATACCCACACCCAGCTTAGCAAAGGGGAAAAAGTCATGATAAGTCACATGATGATGCCATGACAATGTGAGTTTGACACCCCTGGTCTAGTAGTTAAGGCACCCAGCTAAAAAGTGAGAGAACATGAGTTCAAGTCCCACCTTAGTTGTGGAAGCCAGCTGGGTAACTTTGAGCCAGTTTCTCTCTCTCTCTCTCTCTCACTCTCCCCCTCTCTCCCTCCCTCCCTCTCCCTCTCCCTCTTCCCATCCTATGTTTGTCACCTTGAGTTATTTGTAAAAACAATAAAGGTGGGATATAAATAAATTAAAACATAAATAAGATGAAATGATCTCATTAGATACACCATATGTTTTATTTGGTACATTTCTTTTTTCATTTTTATTACTTTATAGTATAAAATGCCATGTGCTTTATTTGTTTGTTAGAACTACTTTTCAGGAGCATAAGATGAATTATGTTGTATGATGATATGTGGGAATTATCTTTGCAGACAAGAGGAAGAGCCATACAGTAGACAACCATCCTGCAAAAGAAATCTAACTCCACAGCAGAAATGGGGGCATGGGAAGGTTTAAGAAGGACTCTCCCTAGTTTTACAAAGGATAAAAGGAAAGGAGGGGGAGGAATAATTTCAGGCTTGCAAGTTATTGACCCAAATCATTCACTGAGCTTCCATGACTGAGAGTTGACTGGAATTTGGATCTCTCAAGTCCTGGTCCAATATCTCAACCAGTGCACCACCTTGCTTTTCCAGGTTATGTCTTAATAATTAACACACAATGCCACATTCTAGTTTGAATAGCCTTGTTCAGAAGAGGACAAGGAGATGATAGACATTATAAGGCCAAATTCCAGCAATTAATACTCAGTTAACAATTGGTCCTACCTATTTGTAAATTCTGATTCTCTGAAGGAGAAGTCTCCTTCACTCTACTCTCATGAATCTTAGCAGACAAAAACACAAGTATAGAAATGTTCAGCTAAACCAAGACATAATTGCATCCAGAATAACCACCCAAAAGAAGTTAGACCTGATCAAAAGGAAATGAGCTCAGGGCGGATTGAAGATGGATTGAAGTATTTAGGAAACAATATGGTCTCTATAACTACTGGAATTATTCTTTGCCACTAAATCACAATTAATACCAGCTTTATAATTTTTAGTTGCCAAGACTCTTTCCTGTAACTTTCACTCATTTTATCTTCAGATTCTATTTCACTGGTTCTGTGAACTGAATTGTTCTGGGTAATTTTCATAGACACGTATGAAACTTGGACATTATTTATTTATGAAATGTGGCTCTAGGTGTGCACAATTTTGAAATAAGTTTGGTGGGGTGTTACTTCTACTTATATCTCAGGAAATGAAATGTATGAATCCTACCTAAATAGCCCTGATCTTTATTCAATGAAGTCTAGAAGTCAAAGAGAAAGAAACAACCAAATAACTTCTGCTCAGATTGAATTGTTATCAGATTGATTTTAATTTACATCATATTAACAGGCTCACCACTAATGGAGTCAGTCTTTTGGGACAAAGCTTTCCACCTGTGTGTGAACAAACAATATTTGCAGCAGTGCTATCATCAGGAGGCATTTAAATGTGTAAATTATATAGATTGGCACATTTAACCCAAATGCTTTTTCACGGAACATAAAAATAAAATAAAAATAGCAGACAAAACATTCATGGCTTTGTATTATTTTTTTCAATTATCTGATATTGAAGAGTCTACATGTAGAGTCATAATACAGCAAAAGAGAATAGGTTGCTCAAGAAGCCAAGAAAAGAACCTCAAGTAAATATCATGGGATCAATACTCACTGCTTCTCCTCTGGGATCAGGTCCAGAATAATGGACAGAAATTGCTTTTAATAAATTATGTGTTTTCATAATCACATACATATTATCTATATACAAGTACACATTTATAGTATACTTTTAAGTCATTATTTGCAGTCAAGAGTTACACCAAGCATTAAGAAGAATCTTACTAGATTCTAAAGTTGGTCTGGGAGTGTTGGGCAGCCTGGGAGAATCATATTTATGCCACTGTTAAGGTCAAAAGGCTTTATATGAAAGCCATTAATATCTAATCTCCTAATCTAACCATATAACCACTTCTTCCTAGTGTGTTACTAGAGGGGAAAAAAAGCTCTTAGAAATCATATGCTTTATTCAATGTAATTAGCATCAATGAGAAATTAGGGTTTTTTTGCGGTAAAGAGGGAAAGTCTGATTTTAGAATTTCCAAATATATTGAAATGCATGCATGCCAAAATCCATGCTTGTCAGAATTTTGTGATATATTTCACAACCCCTAAAATATACATGTGCCTGTAAGAAAACATAAGAAAATGTGTGTATTAAAGAATATAAACAAAATAAAACAAAAGATTTTGCTCTGAGAAAAATTGCTTGCCAAAAGTGCAAATATTAAGAAAGATTTTTGAAATGTACATATTAGATATATACCTACAAAATTAATATTCATATGCTTTTTCAGCCCCAAATCACATAATTAATAAAAAAATGAGACCTACAGAGCTTGTGATTGAAAAACAATGAGAAGGTTTGCAAAACTATTTGGAATATCTTTGGGGCTGCGGATTGTTGTTTTCTGACTTAAGACATTATTTATTTTGCTATATGTACCTATATGTATACTACACAAGTTAGTTTCTGGGGGTGGGGGAAGAAACAAGGAGCCCTGTTATTCTTTGTCTATCTTGAGGTTTTATATTCTCATACTATCTATCATTTCCTCAATATTTGTTGCATCTATGTGTTTACCTATATGACCTATCGCATACTACATATATAAAATCTATATATTATTTATATCTATAATATCTATATCTATAAATATATGTGTATAATGATCAATCTGAATCAGGTCATTGCAAGATTAAGCCATCTTCCTTGAAGTTTGAAGACAGGTAATCTACCATGTTGATCCTGTGTGAGTTGAATGCTGAGAAAGGTGTGTGTGTGTTTGTGGTGTATACATACATATATAAGAGCCATGGTGGTGCAGTGATTAGAATGCAGTACTGCAGCTACTTCTGCTCGCTACCTGCAATTTGGCAATTCAAATCTCACCAGGCTCAAGGTTGACTCAGTTTTCCATCCTTCTGAGGTTGGTAAAATGAGGATCCAGATTGTTGGGGGCAAACTTTGTATATTGTTTAGAGAAGGCTGTAAAGCACTGTGAAACGGTATACACTGTAAGTCTAAGTGCTATTGCTATATATTTAAAATTATCCAGCCAACATATTTTTACATATATACACACATATACATTTCTTAAACACTTTCAAGTATGGTTTTGTTGTGGCATGCCAGCTGCCAGCCCCTCCAGCAGATAAATCAGATGATGAGGAGGAGTGGGAATCATGGTTAGCATCAAAGAAACCTGAACGCTCCAAGGGAGAAGAGGGAATGGAGCTGTCAGGGGGAGCGGCAGGCAGAGGCAGAGCCTGGGCTGGCCGTCAGCCCTCAGATGGAGAGTCAACACCCCCAGGTCTAGATATGGCTGATGAGGAAGAAGAGGAACAGCTGGGTCCAGTGCTTGATGCGTGGATGTGCAGAAGGCAGAGGAGAGGAAAGCAATGGAAATCTGTGGGCCGATCCTTGGGATGGGAGAGCCACCACTGCTAGCGAAGCCCCATGCTAGCTCTGGGGATAAAAGGCAGGGGGCGGAGATGAATAGATGTGGCAGACAACAATTCATCTCCCTGCCAGACAGACTTGTTAGCCTGTAGTGAGAGAGAAACTTTTTACTGGGACTGCTGGTGCTCCTAATAAAGGAATTATTGATTTAATTTGAGAGGGGTTCTCATGTTTGGGGAGCTGGGTCAGAACAGGTTTTTTTCATTGGCTGCATACCGATGGCATAGGGCCTAGATATCTAAGTCCCTAATCATTTCTGCCTAGCCAGTATGTTTTAGCAGAGTAGTTGCAATCCAGGTCCATACCATTAAATTTTGTTTTCTTGTGCGATATTTAGCAAACATGCCTTATCTATTATGGCTCTCACCCTCTGGGATAGTATCTCTCCAAAAATAAGGATAGCATTCTCTCTCCTAGGGTTCCAGAAAGTTTTGAAAGCCTGATCTTGATCCCAGGCTTGGGGTTGATGTTTATATTATTGGCTTAATGGCTTAAATTTTAATTAGATTTTGTGGTTTATTAGAGCATTTTAGCCTGGGCTGTTTGAGTTAACATTTATAGGTGTGTTTGTGTTTTCTTTTGTAATTTTGTATGTACCCAGAGTCCACTGGATGGCCCACACATTCAAGTAAGTTAGTAAGTAGGTAGGTAGGTAAGTAGGTAAAAGAAAAAAGGGAAAAAAAGTAGTGCTGCTTCATCTTCTTTTATTAGATTGGTCAGGCAAGTTACTATATTTTATCACTTGGCATTTTACTGTCCTCCTTTCTGACAGCATTCTAAAGGCTATCCCACAGCTGCGTTAACTAGCATGCATTTCTTTCTTCCCAGAACCAGCAGAAAAGTATGCCAGTACAATTTTGCCCTTCGTTTCTAGGCCCTATTACAGAGGTTCCCCAACCTTGGAAACTTTAAGACTTGTTAAAGAGTCCACCATAGCTGGCTGGAGAATTTTGGGAGTTGAAGTCCACAAGTCTTAAAGTTGCCAAGTTTGGAGACCTCTGCGCTATTATGACTCATTAATGAGACCAGAGAGAAGTTCTTATCTTTTCATGCAGGATAAACTAAGGAAAGCAATTGGTGGATTCTCCAGCCAGCAGTGAAAATATCCAGGAAGCATTTTCAATGTGGAATGGGATCAGGGCTAGGAAAGGGATTTGTTCTGACAAATAGCTGTCTATCAAATGGGGTTCTAAGTAGCCCTTTTCTCTCTTATATTTTTTATACCTTGATAGATCTATTTTTGTGCCCATGTTTTTCTTAAAATGTTTCCATCATGTTTAACTGATTAATTCAATCATATGAATACCATAAAAATATCAGCAACAACAGCAAAAACCCCCAAAATGCATCATACCATGTCAATTTTGTTTTTCTGATTAAGTATAGGCTTGTGTTTCTTTTTCCTGTCTTACTTTTATAGAATCATTTTGCTTCTGAAAGCATAAACTAAAATGCTTTAAAGAAGGCCATCACCATAAAATTCAAATTATTAAAACAACCATCACACAAGTTAGTATATGAAACTGAATTTTGCTATAGTTCTGTAAAATAGAAGGGAGGGATTGATAATAAGGTGAACCAACATTTTCTTAAAAAGTGTTATAAACATGAACAGAAAGATGGGGAGAGTGCAAAATTGCTGCCATTCAACCTGTAATACAATCAGCCCAGTTTAATAAATATTGTTGTTCAAAGCAAGATGAAATAAATCTTTTGTGTTCTGAAATGCTGCACAGAGCAATATTTTGATTATGTTTCATACTGAATCACACATTGCCAGGAAATGTCTCTAATTCTGCATGTCAGCGCAGCTGGTTTTCCACCCACACTCCATTACTTTTACTGTATAATGTCATTTTTGTGGCTTTGTATAAAATAATAACTGTGATCAGATAGCAATAGAAAATGTTGCTTGCCCCCTCCCTATTACTTCTAATTATATGTTGAGCTTTTCATGATAGTGATACTTGTAAAAATACATAGTTCAATACTTTTTATGTAGGAAAAATTGTGTTAAACCAAATGTTCCCTTTTATGGATATATGTACTGCATAGCTAATATTCATTTATCTACCTAAGTCTTTTTCAAACCAAAGGAGATGAGCATTTTCAAACTACATTACTCTCATTTATCTCTTTAATATTATAAAATGCTGACAAAGTATAAATGTTATGTCTCCTGCAGCCAATTCCACCTTTAGCTACTTAGCCACATTATTAGATTATTAACATAATTCAGATGTCTTGTATAAAAATGAGCCATGTCACTGGCTCCAGATCTCTCTATGTGTACCAGTCAACCCATGATCTCCATTTCCAGCTATGCCTCAGATGTCATATAGTTTTCAACAGCCTTCTTAGAAAAAAAAAAGTGGTGAGTTTCTGCAGCCTAGTGCTTTCCCCACCTTCTCTCTGGCATATGGTGATTTGTGATTGGCCACAGCCACCATGGGAACCATATTACAAGAATATCCATCATCTGCTTCAACTTCCAAATGGGCCAATTGTAAAGTATCTGATCTTATTTCTCTTTTTGGAACTCGCATCATAAAAACCCAAGGTCATTCCCACATATCATTTCAACTTGTCTCCAGCCAATATAAATGGTTCTCTCCTTTTTATCCCATAACAAACTTCTCTGGTAGGTACTGGTCCCAAATCAGGCAGTACAGATTCAGTGGGGATTTGTATATGATCCCCCACTAGTCCTAGTGGAACATCATACACTTTCCTTTAGCTCTTACCTCAAGTATATTTTAAAAATTTTAGTGGAAAGCTATTCTCAGAGTGTTTTTTTGTTAAAGAAAAAATTGTTAGTATTCTTCTGAAGCTTCTTTCCAATCAGAGGAACACAAATATTACACACCTGAACTCACAGGAAACAGCAGCTGCTTTTTAAGGTGACTTTGATAGGAATCAACATGCATCAAGGGAAAAATATTTCTAAGATTCAAAGCCTAAACTATTAATTTACATAATTGTGTGTGCACACTGCAGATCAAACACCCCCCCCCAAGTCTCCCAAAAGATGTCAAACAACATGAGACAGTTAACTTTATTAAAAGCTTTGAAGTGTGGCTTTCCCCTGATGCCTGAAGGGATAGGATGGGGCTAGGGAAGCAGCTGAATACAAGAAGTGGGGTGAAGCGGACATTTTAGAATTAACCCCTCAGGCTAATTTCCAGTGATGCCATTGCTTTAGCAGCTCAGTCGGTTCTTCTGATTCCTGATGAAACCATTGTGTTTTTGAAAAAGGGATCCTTGAGCAATACAGAGATAGTGCCAAAGGCTGAAAAGGGGAAAAATTAAAAAACAATACCCAGAGTGATCTCTATTAGCACCAAGTCACTTTTGGACTGCAACCCAACATATTTCTGCTCCTGTTCCCCATAGTAAGAACAAGAACTAAAAAGTAACATCAGATAAACAGTTGGGATGTTTTTTTATATATATAACCTAGAATCCTAGTAAAGCTAAACCTCTGTCTTCAAGCATGCTTTCTTAAGAATATGTCACATTTTGCCACTTACAGAATAACAGAATAACTAAGCTGGAAGTGACTTTGGAGGTCTTTTAGTCCAAATCCTTGCTCGGCAGGAAACCCTGTACCATTTCAGACAAATGGTTGCCCAATCTCTTAACACCTTCTAGTGTTGTAGCTTCCACAACTTCTGGGATGAAATCATTCCACTGTTTAATTGTTCTAACTATCAGGCAATTTCTCCTTAGTTCTAGGTTGCTTCTCTTTTTGATTAGTTTTCACCCATTGCTTCCTGTCCTGCCTTCAGGTGCTTTGGAGAATAGGTTGACTCCTCTTCTTTATGGCAACCCCTTAGACATTGGAACATTGCTATCATGTCACTCCTAGTTCTTCTTTTCATTAAACTAGACATACCCAATTCCAGCAACCATTCTTTATCTGTTTTAGCCTCCAGTCCCCTAATCATCTTTGTTGCTCTTCTCTGTACTTTTAACTTCTGAACCTTTCATCTCATGTGACAAAACCCTTCCCTATTGCAAGTAATACTCAGTGTCCCATATATGAGAACAATGCTAAATTATGTCTTCTTTATTTCCATCAAATTGCAGTATACATTTTCATGCCAACTGTGCAGCATATTTTCATAGCAGAAGAAAATCACTTAAGGTAAGAAGATCATATTATACTGCTGAGCAGTTATAGCATCTGTTTTGGAAAAGGGAAAATATTGAAAAATATAAACTCTAAAGTTAAGAGCTTCTTTATCCTGCTATTTACAAGAAAAATGTTAATTATTTCTCCCCCATTTGAAGTCACTGAGTTTTGAAGATGCTTTCACTTGAGGAATAACAGATCTTAAACAGGATTCCTTCCCTAAAAGCAGGGTGGGATTCTACCAGTTTGCACCTATTCGTTAGAAGCAGTTGTTAACATTCTAAGCAGTGCGGAGAACCGGTTGTTAGAAGAAATTACTGGCCTAATCCTGTAAGGAAAGCAGGAAGGAAACATTCTGGTGTTGCTTACAGAAACTGCCTCTCCATTAACCCTTACTACATACTTGGACTAGACTTCCCATCTTTGGAACTTCTCTGGAGTTTTTTTCCCCTCCTTTGCTGGTACTTTGCTTGTGTGGAGTGACCATTCAAAGTTACAGTGGCACTGAAAAAAGTGACTCATGACCATTTTTCACACTTACGACTGTTGCAGCACCCTCACAGTTATGAGAGGCCAGGCGAGGAGATGCATGCCTCGATGTGAGTGATGTTGAGTTGGCTACGCCCAGCCAGTCACATGACTACCAAGCCATGTCCACCCAGTCACATGACCACCAAACCATGCCCACCAACTAAGCCATGCCCAGAGAACCGGTTGTTAAATAATTTGAATTCCACCCCTGCCTAAAAGTGTTTTTTCCCCTTCAGTATCCTCATTATTTAGCTCAACAGGATATGCATATGCTAGGTGTCCCCAAACTTGGCAACTTTAAGATTTGTATATACATACACATTTATGCAGGTCTTGGCATGTTCGGGGCTTTTCCAATGTAAGATTGAGAGTATCTTGGCAACGTTTCGACAAACGAGTCCCAGCCATGAAAACCAACACCGGACCCAAAACAACACATGACACCACCACCAATCTCCCTCACCAGACTCAAACCCAAACCCACCCCATAGATGATATTTTTAGAAATATACCATATATTTTTAGAAATATACCAGAAAGTGGGTTCAACCAATAATGTCCCCCACAATCATTTACAAACAGTAGGGATGAAAATAACTTCTAAGATAAATTACTTGTTTTTTTTTTTAATACGGTATGTAAACTTAATCCATCTTCAAAGGTAAAAGTGATCACCAAATGCTAATTTTGGGAAGGACAAGCAATAGAAAAGTCTATATCAACAAAAAGAAAGGAAGGAGGGAAGGAGGGAAAGAAAGAAGGAAGGAAGGAAGGAAAGGAAGGAAGGAAGGAAGGAAGGAAGGAAGGAAGGAAGGAAGGAAGGAAGGAAGGAAGGAAGGAAGGAAGGAAGGAAGGAAAGGTAGGAAGGAAAGATTATACAAAAGGGCAAGCCCAGAATTCTGGATATCATCAGAATATATGACATTTATTGTTATTTTTCCTAATAATGTATTGTATTCACTGACCAGGTTTAAATAAAAGTAGAGTATATAATATCTGTAATCCCTGAGGTCCATTCTCACATTACAATACTAAGGGTACATCTTGCCTAAGACAAGGGTCTTCAACCTCGGCCATTGTAAGCCTGGCAGACTTCAACTCCCAGAATTCCCCAGCCAACTGGGGAATTTGATATTTTTAAATTTTTATCAGTTTTTATAGTTGTTAATTTTATATTCGGCCACTAATTTAATCATTTTAAATTGTTTGTAACTTTATATTCTGTTTCTGTTTTATCTGGCTGTACACTGCCCCAAGTCCCTCTTTTGGGAGAGGGGGCAGTATAAAAATCTAATAAACTAAACTAAACTAACTAACTGTACTTTTTATTGTACTTTTAAAAAGAAACAGTCCACTCTATGTCCAAAGCTAGTCCTGGGAGTTTCCTAAGTAACTATGAAAATCCAAATAATCTTTTGCAATTACATATAAAGTTAAAAATGTTTATTTGAACTACACAATCTTCCTGAATTTACTTATTAATACCCATTGTTAAAAAACAGCCCCTAAAAGTCACGCTGAATCTTGAAATGCACTATATATTTGTATGCTTGCATTCTGAGCTTTGATTTAAAAGAAATAAATTTAGGAAAGAAACAATTAAGACTAAATGAAAAACTAAGAGAATTTTTTTAACTAGGCTATAACAGAATTATAAAATATGGCAATATATTTTACTTGCTTTTCATATTAAGAAGAATGTGTACCCCAAACATATATTTTAATTAAGCATGTAACAAAACTCACAAGCATGCATATTTTATAATACAATACACCTACTACAAGTAAAACACATCTCAAATAAAAAGACATTGGGGAACGACTGTTGAAAATTATATTAGTAGAATTAGAACAAAATAATATTTCTCTGAGTTTCATTGTGACTATGATCAATAAGCCTTGCATTTTCAAATATTAATTCATATTTTATGTCAGTGTACAAAGGATCTTGAAAATTAAAGTAAGTCATATGCTTTCTTGCATTCTATTATCAAGATACACATTCAAACCAAATGAATCACAATGTAATGATGACAGGGATTCTAACACAAAATCATTCAGATCCAAGATCACTCCTGCAATTAATGCTGACCCTGAGGAGCAAAATCTCAGGACCTCCAATTTATCCATATTCTAATAATCATCCAATAGTCAATCAATCAATCAATCAATCAATCTGTCTCTCTTTCTTGCAAACAGTAATTCTAGGTGTGAAATGGATTAAAAGCACAACGAAATCATGAAATCATGATATAAAGTATATATAATGGCAACCAAGAAAATGGCACCATAATAACCCTCTCCGTGGCTCTCTTCACCTCTTGACTCATCATGGTGGGAATGAGACACATTTTTAAGACTTTCCAGACTGCTAGGAGAGTTGGAAGCAGCCAAATATCAGGTGATCTGTCCCAGAGGATATGCACTGCAATGAAAATATTTTTTCCTGGGTGCTATTAAATGACATTCTCAATCACCTGGGACTTCATTTGGAACTAGCAAGCATGTAGAAACAATCAAGAGAGATAGGGTCCCACAAATAACATAGCCCTGTGACATGAAAAGCTTTATATGTGACAACCAATACCTTGAATTGCACCTGCAAGCATGCTGAGAACCAGTGCAGTTTACAGATTTGAGGTGCAACATGGGCATACCATGGGGCACCTACAACTGCCCACAACTCTGAATTCTGGAGCAGCTGAAACTTCCAGATTTCTTCAGGGGCAGCCCTGGGTAGATTATGTTGCAGTAATTCATTCAAGAGATGATAAAGGCACAAATAACTATAAGCAGTATGCCCAATTCCATTAGTTGAAACCACACAAAAATCTTGTTCCATGAAGAGAAGTCAAAACTGCCAGACTTTCAGTGGGATCCAGTAATAACTTGTCAAATTAAAGCTAAAAAAGGATTATATTTTGAAATTCCCAGGTAATAACCGAAAGTAGGATTAATCTGAACATTTAAACAGTTAAATTCATCTATAGGTATCTGTAATTTATACCATGAAAATTGCAGACCAATGTTGCTAAAGAAATGTATTTGTAAATTAATGGAAAATAACATAATGGAATATATAGAAAAGTCTCTTCAAAATATAAATGAGATTTGGCAGTAATCTTAAATGTATTAATTTTAGCCCAAATGCTCAAAAGAATTTCTAAACCATCTGGCTTAGATATTCCTCCTTCTGCATAAGATCAGGATAAATTCAGTTTTACTAGTGTGAAAGATTCTTGGAAAACATTATGCCAAGATAAGATTTAAAATTTCCAATTCTAAACCCCTAATTCTTATGCTTTTTGATATTGTTAGAGAGATCTAGTAACATCAAACCTGGAATACAGAATTTACTCAGGATTTGGATTATACATTTCCTCTCTTTATATGTAAATGTAAATATCAACATATTTTGTTAGCTGTCTTAATAAAATTCCACTGATATTTTGAAAACTTCTAATTAATTTGCAAAGTATATTTTACCAGGGAAAGGCACTCAATAATAATATGTAATTTAGGTGTTGAATAAATCAAATTACTCCATGATATAAAATTCTGAGGAAACTCAAGATACCAATAGAAAAAAATATTTGTAATTTAAGATTTAACTGTGGCTCCTTGGTGCTTTCTGGGCTTGATTGTTTTCAATTACTGATGATGTTACCTAGTTGGGTAATGAAACATCTGCAAGAAAACAACTAGATTCAGAGAGCATAAAGGACCCCTCAAACTTCAGATAAATCAAAATTCACTTGGAACATTGCCAAAACACAAAATCAAAGAGTTTCTCATCATCCAAAGCAATTATAACTATTGAGTCTTGTCGATTTTGAGTTACAGCAAGAACATCAATTAAAAATCTACAATACTGCCAGAGGTTTGATTGCCATGTATAAATTCAACCTGAGCTAGGGACACTATAATTGGATGAATACCAAAAATTAAAATCCCCGCTATCTAAAATCCCTCTCCTTATCCCTGAGCTCCAGTGTGGCAACATAAAGCTTCCAAAATGGCTTCAGTCAGGTCAGCTTCAGGGTTGACAAGTAGCTAATAAAGTAGATAGACAGTAGAAATAACTGGTTTGTTATGCATGACAAGTAACTTGCTTTATCATTTTTAAATATTTTTAATTAAAATAAGATTTTACAAAGATTTTTTAAAAACCTACAGAATCAGAAGAAGAAATAGAAAAAGAAGTTTATAAAAGGGCAAAAGAAAAAGTGAAGAATATCAAAATAGCAAAAATAGGAATGATGATTCCTAAAGAAGCAATTTCTGATTGTATTTTCAGAAAAGTTACAAATATAGAAATTATCATCTCCACTGTCCCACATTACATATCACAGTTTCCTTCTCCTCATAAACAAATCTTTTAATCAATAAATCAGCAGTTCATTTTTATCCATTTTCAGCAAAAAATATCTATAAAGGTTTCCAGTCTTTTATAAAAGTAATTGTAGTTTCCTCTTTAGTCAAACAAAAGGACACCTCTGTCTTTTGAATCTTGTAAAAAAATAATAATTCTGGGTCTTTTTGTACTCTGTATAAATTTGATGACATCTTCTTGCCTTTTTGGTAAAGTTCTCACTGAGATTGTAATAGGCACAATTTAGAATAAATTTATTGTAGGGAATCTATTCATTTTAATAATTGCAATTGATTCTAAGCAAGGTGGGTTCAGATTGAATGGTGTGGTGGCCTAGAGGTGGAGCTCTCGCCTCACAATCAGGAAGCTGTGAGTTCAATTCTAGATAGAGATGGATATTTCTCTCTCTGGACACAATGAGAATATATCTGTTAAAAAAACCTCTGTATTAGCAACAGAAAGGGCATCCAGCCAATAAACACTCAGTTCCATCCAGTTGCCCAGGCACTATCCTGCAAGGGATTAAGAGGATGAAGATGGGTTTAGATTACTCCACCTTTCAAGATCTTTTTATTTTTTTTTGCCATAATTTTTTCATAGCTATTTTGATATATTTCTTGATTGTTACAGGCCAAGATATTTCACTGAGTTATCTGACAGCCAGATTCTTCCTACTAAAGATTAACAAGTAGAGGTATAAATAGATTATGAGTCACAAAACTTTTCTGTAGCCAAGATCTTACCAAAATTAATACAGACCTATAATTAAAAGCTGGAGGTAAAAACAAGTCTAACAATTGAATATAAACAAACATAACAAAACATTAATAGGGGCAAAAGGTTCCACAATGTGAATATTTTTTCAAAAATTATTTCAAAGCTATTTTAAAGCTTCGATGTTACTATTAGATATTTTCAGAATCCATAATTTCAGAACCGAGTGGCGAGAAAGTTGATGAAATATTGATGATTCTTCTCTGAAGCAATATTTCTTGCATTAGTAAATACTTTACTGTGTTGTTCGATTCCTTTAATAAAATTAGAGAAAAACTATCTCATTACAGTACAAAGAAAGGGTGTCCACTCAGATCCTTCACAAATATGTTTCTTTGAGAAAGAACACAAATGCAATCAGAATATACACAGCCATAGCTATTTTGCATTCATCAACACAAACGCAAAATGCTTCAGAGAATAATTTCTTTTTTTTAACCCATGTACACATCATTAAATATGAAAGAGCCAAATTACTTCCACTACAAGAACCCAACATATCAGAGTTATTACAGTTATTATTGGTTACAAATGGACAAGATAAAACAGAGTTCAGTGGTCTAATGCTTATTACCTTTTCCCCCCCTTCTAACCCTCATTTATTAAGAGAAGTTAATTTCATCCCCACTTTGGAAATGAAAACATGGTGGGAAGGGATACTGGATGACCTATGATCATGCAGTTGGGTCAATAGATTTAGTGCTCTCATAACTTCAAATGAGCAAGGAAAGATATTTGGAGAAGATAGGAGCTTTCAGCAGTTCAGGCTAGGCATTGAAGATCTATGATCTATAACTTACAAAATGCACTCTGTTGAGCTGAAGTGGTTTCACTATCCACAGCTCTGTGTTTTAAGAAAGTTGTCCCATTATAATCCCAAAGGTGCTTTTTCAAGAGGCAACTAGACATTCTGTTTTTTCTTTGAAGATGTTTCTTTTCTCACTCAGGTGAGAATGCTCCACACCCGTTTTCACTACTCGTGTGACACAGATAAACCAACAGATGGCCTCAATGACTATAAAAGAATGCAAATGACCAGCTGTCTGCAAAGAGTATAAATCCTTCCATTCTCCACCAACCACACAGAGCTGAAGAAGCTTCTTAGGTGAGAAGTGAAATATCTTCAAGGAAAAATATAGAAAGTCCATTTGGCTCTTGAAAAAAAACATCTTTGGGAAAACCATGACCTGGATGACTGAGAATCTCCATAGATAATTGTCCCATTACATAAACCCAGTTTGTCTCTTTTGCCTCTCTCTCTCTCTCTCTCTCATAACCAGACTAATGCTTCATTTCCAGCCTAATTATCAAGTTTTGCATCTTACTTTTATAAATCTCCCCCACAATGTTCTCATTCCACTGTAATGGAGTGTCATTTTTTTTTTCCAAATACAACTTCCCTGATGTCATACATACTGGGTGTAAATTGCTCTAGGGATTCCTGAGACGTGAATTCCTTTATCGTGTTAATGTCATCATTAGTTCTTATTGCTTCCTTAAGTGCCTCCTTAAGTTTGTTGAGGGTGTTAGAAATTCTCATTGCAGCTCTCTTTTCTGGCAATTTTGTTTTAATGCTTTGTTTGTTTGCAATCTTCCCGTTATTTGTACAGGAGCTTTTGTCTTCATTTTCTTTCAAAGAGGATTCCAGTTGTGTTATTGGATGGTTGTGAAAGTGGTGTTCTATCATTTTGGACAGTTTTATACTTGTTTAATAGAGCTGGAGTTTCTGTTTCAGGAATGTTGCTTGCCTTATTTAGTAAGGTTTTAGACATGCACACTATAAATGACTGCTTCACAGCATCTTTTCAATTTCCTTCTGTTGGTGTTCTTGGCAATATTGTTAAAAGTTATGACCACTTGCAGCTGTGTAATCTTGTGGCTGAGGACCAAAGAAACTCTTCTCAATTTATCAACAACTTTTCAAGGTATCTTGAATTCATTTTATCTCTATCTTTTATTAGGTAACGATATTAATTTCATTATGAAGTAATTTGATAATGTGCTTATAAGCCTTGTAGATTGATAAGTAGAATACTATTACCAAAGGAGTCATGTTTTTTTAGACACTTGGAATAATTCAATAAACACACACACAATATATAGTAACCGTGTAAGCTTTATATACTATATATTTTATATATATTATAATTAATTATAAACAGAACATTGAGAAAATACTATATATTGAAACAGGAGGAAAACCTGGTAAGCTTTGGTATCATGTTTAGAACAAATGAAACAAAATAGAATAATATCTATAAGAGATTCTGCATTTAGATAATATCTACATTAATAGAGATCATTAAAAAATATTTGGTTTGTAGATTCTGATTTACTTCCCTTATCCAAAATAGGGCAATGTCCAATGAAGTATCTTATAATTGCATATACACATATATGACATATCTTTCCTGGATTTTAGAAGCCAGTTAAAAGGATTCAGCCACATGTTCAATTTTGAAGGAGTTATTTGATGGTATTGAAACAGTAACATCTTAATATCTCCAGACAGATGGGATTCCTACTGAGTGTTACTATATGAACACACACACACACACACGCACACACACACATGTACAAACCAACAGGAGAATAAATGCACGCATCGCAGAACACAAGAATGCAGTCAGAAAAGAAGAAAATAGTTCCTCTCTTTTCCAGCACCTTAAAGCCACAGGACATGAAATTAATTTTGAGGGAACCAAATCTCCAATACTGATTTATTTATTATTTATTTATTTTATTTATTTATTTATACTGAACACTTCAATAAGAGAATAAGCAGGGAAGCCATCAAAATAGAGAAACACCCCCATAACAGGAATAAATGGGATGATATCTCCTGCCTACCAGACATCTGGAAACTAGCCCTTATCAGCAAACAAGTCCCAGCCACAAAAACCAACACCAGACCCAAAACAACACATGACGCCACCACCAATCTCCCTCACCAGACTCAAACCCAAACCGACCCCATAGACAAAATGCAACCACCGACCAGAAACCAGACCATGGATGCATCACCAGCTACCATACCCCTCAACCCTCAAACAAAGCAAACTGACCCATGCCATGAACACATAGCCAGGCCTCAAACTCAGAGCCAAACCAAAACCTGGAACATCACATCACAGCCACCCGCTTAGGATATTACATCACGGAACTCAGGAGGCTACACCACAAAATCTCAGGATGTTACAACACAGCCAACGACCCAGGAGATTACAGCACAAGACCCAGGATGTCACAACAGTAGAATTCAGAAGGTCATCACACAGCCCATAACCCAGGTCGTTACAACATAGGAGGCTGATAGACACACAGCCAATACCTCAGCCACAATGTTCTACGAAAAAGCCAGCCAATCTGCAAACATCAACTCCATCAACCAATCAAGAAATGACAACAAAGCCAACCTCCCCACCAGTATTTATAGAGAGACGGCAGCTCAGATCATACTTTGCTTGCACACGCACGAAGCCGAAAGCACCAGCCTGAAGATGGTGAGTGGGACCTCATGAAAATGTCACCAAGATACACTTAATCTTACATGGGAAAAGACCTGAACACGCCAAGACCTGCATATCTGTACCTGTGAAAATCTACTAATATATATATTGGTGTTTCTAATATCTTTTGTCTGTTTTGTAGAGGTTTTTTTTCTTGATTAGCTGGCAACATTGTGTTTCCTGTATTGGAAGATTTTAGTGCAGCTTGGCTTTGGGTAAACGGACGGCTATCATTTATTAGGAAGTAGGTTTCAACTGGGTGCCTGTTTGGGGTGTGTTTGAGCTGGAGGTATCAGGGGGGGTCTGTTTGAGCCTAGGTGTTTGCTTGGCTTGTTGTGTGAAGATTTTTTTTGTTTCTGGCTTCCGGATAATTGACAGTCTGATGGAGTCATCTCTTCTATTTATGCTTTCAGGTCTTTTTTCAATCTCTATGGGTTCTCTGATAATTCTGTAGCTGGAGTTTTCTATAGTGGCTAGGGTTTTGGTACCATTGAAGTCAATGCTATGACCTGTGGCTTTCATGTGTTATATAAGTGAGGAAGTGTGTTCCAGCTTTTTTACTGCATTATTGTGTTCATCCAGGTGGGTACTTATTCTTCTATTGGTCTGTCCGATGTATGTGGCAGGACATGATGCACAGGGGACTTCAAACCGGAGGAAATGTTCTAAACCTTTGATTAAATTTTTAATGGGATTTTTTAAGGGGTTGGAAGGATCCAGGGCGGGCGGGGGAGACAGCCCACATGGATATGGGGGCAGCCAGGCCGGCGCGCGCGCCTGGGGGACCTCGGGGGTTTCTGTGTCGGGGTGGCAGACAGGGGGTGGGCAGCGGGGGGTCAATTTTATTAGCACGGTGACTGGGAGAGGCAGATATGCTGGGGGTAGAGGGCCATATCCGGTAAGGGGATCGCGCTCCCGATGTTTGCAAACGGTAGCGCGCTCCGACCCTCATTACCCATCCTGCAGCCCTGGTTGTCCGGAATCTCAGGCCCTGAATACCCGGCTGTTGTTGTGCAATGCCAGGTCCGTGGTTAATAAGGCTCCCCTGATCCACGATTTGGTTCAGGAGGAGGCCGCGGATCTGGTAGGTGTCACCGAAACCTGGTTGGGCCCAGAGGGTGGTGTCCCTCTGGTTGAGATGTGCCCACCAGGTTTCCTTGCATTTCACCAGCCTAGGGCTCAGGGAAGGGGTGGTGGGGTAGCGGTGCTTATAAAGGAAGTCCTTTGTCCTAGGGAGGCCACTGTCCCTCAGACGGCTGGCTGTGAATCTCTATTTGTGAAGTGGGGGCAAGGGGTACAGATGGGTCTTTTGATGGCGTACCTGGCTCCCTGCCACGTCTCATCGGCCCTACCCGGACTCCTAGAGGTAATAGCCGGGCTGGCGGTTGAGACCCCTAGGCTTTTGGTCATGGGGGATTTCAACCTGCCATCGCTCGGTGAAACCTCGGGGTTGGTCCGGGAGTTCTTGGCTTCCATGACGGCCATGGACCTGACCCAGTTAGTTTCTGCCCCCACTCACATGGGAGGACACATGCTGGACCTGATTTTTGTCTCTGGGCAGTGGTTGAATGACTGTAATTGGGGGGATTTAGTTATTACACCCTTGTCATGGACAGATCATTCCCTCCTTAGGCTGGATTTCTGTTCCGCTACCCCCCACCGCAGGGAGGCGGAGCCACTTAGATGGTTCCGCCCCAGGCGCCTAATGGATCCGGATCGGTTCCAGAGGGAGCTTGGGCCATTTCCTGAATCTCTGGCTCTCAGCTCGCCTGGAGACCTGGTGGCCACCTGGGAGGGGTTGGCCGCCGGGGTCCTAGAGCGAGTTGTGCCTATGCGACCTCTGACTCGGCACAGATCCCATTTGGCTCCGTGGTATACGGAGGAGCTACGGGAGATGAAGTGCCGAAAAAGACGTCTTGAGGGCATTTGGAGGGCGAGCCGTTCTGAGTCTGACCGAACACAGGTGAGATCTCATATTAAGACTTACCTTGTGGCGATAGGGGCGGCGAAATCTTCATATTTCTCCGCCCTTATTGCATCGGCAGAAAATCGGCCTGCCGCCCTGTTTAGAGTGACCCGCTCTCTACTTGAACCGAGAGCGCGGGATGACCTCTTGCAGGGTAGAGCAGAGGAGTTTTCCCGATTTCTGCATGATAAAATCGCTCAGATTCGGGAGGGGCTCGACTCCAATTGGGTGGTCCCGGGGGAGGTGTCCGGGGCAGGTCTTGAGAGTGTTATCTGGGGGGAGTTCGATCCTGTGACCGCTGAGGGTGTGGACAGGTTGCTGGGGGGTCTGAATGCCACCACCTGTTTATTGGACCCGTGTCCTTCCTGGTTGGTTTCGGCCGCCAGGGAGACGACACGAGGCTGGCTCCAGGGGATTGTCAACGCTTCCTTGAGAGAGGGGGTGCTCCCTACCGCCCTGAAGGCGGCGGTGGTGCGCCCCCTCCTCAAGAAGCCTTCCCTGGACCCAGCTATTTTAAACAACTATCGTCCAGTCTCCAACCTTCCCTTCGTGGCGAAGGTTGTTGAGAGTGTGGTGGCACGTCAGCTCCCCCAGTACCTGGAGGAAGCAACTTACCTCGATCCGTTCCAATCGGGCTTCAGGCCTGGACATAGCACTGAGACGGCATTGGTCGCGTTGGTTGATGATCTCTGGAGGGCTCGTGACAGAGGGTTCTCCTCTGTCCTGGTCCTATTAGATCTCTCGGCGGCTTTTGATACTATCGACCATAGTATCTTATTGCGACGGTTGGAGGGGTTGGGGATTGGTGGAACCGTCCTTCGATGGTTCTCCTCCTTCCTCTCTGACCGTTCGCAATTCGTGTTGGCGGGGGGGGAGAGGTCCACCTCTAGGCCCCTGGTTTGTGGGGTGCCTCAGGGGTCGGTCCTTTCTCCCCTCCTGTTCAACATTTACATGAAGCCGCTGGGCGAGATCATCCGTGGTCTTGGAGTGAGGTGTCATCTGTATGCAGATGACACCCAGCTGTACATCTCCACTCCGGACCACCCCAACGATGCTGTGGGGGCTATGTCTAGGTGCCTGGAGGCCGTGCGGGACTGGATGGGCGGGAACAGGCTTCGGCTCAACCCATCCAAGACCGAGTGGCTGTGGTTTCCGGCGCCCCGATATAGCCAGCTGACACCTTCGCTGGCTATTGGGGGGGAAGTTCTGCCCCCCACAGAGAGGGCTCGCAACCTGGGAGTCCTCCTGGATGTACGGCTGTCGCTTGAACATCACATCGCGGCCGTCTCCAGGGGGGCGTTTCATCAGATCCGTCGGATCTACCGGTTGCGGCCCTTTCTGGATCGGGACGCCTTGCGCACGGTCACTCAGGCCCTTGTCACCTCTCGCCTGGACTATTGTAATGCCCTCTACATGGGGCTCCCTGCGGGGAGCATCCGGAGACTCCAGTTGGTGCAAAATGCAGCCGCGAGGGTGATTATGGGGGCGTCGCGTAGCGCCCATGTGACGCCTCTCCTGCGCGAGCTGCATTGGTTGCCGATGGCTCTCCGGGTTCGCTTTAAGGTTCTAGTTTTGACCTTTAGGGCGACCCATGGCATGGGACCAGGTTACCTTCAGGACCGCATTCTGCCAACGTTCTCCAACAGGCCGGTGCTTTCCCACAGGGAGGGTCTGCTCCGGGTGCCGTCGGCCGCTATGTGTCGTCTGGCGGCGCCAAGGAGTAGGGCCTTCTCTGTGGGTGCCCCCGCCCTCTGGAATACTCTGCCACCGGAACTTCGTACCGGCACGGACCTGAGGGCCTTCAGGCGCGCGTTAAAGACCTGGCTCTTTGAGCAGGCCGGCCTGGGCTGAGATAATGATTTTAAATTTGATCTCCATTTTTAACTTTAAATTGGGTTTTTAAGGGTGGGGGGGGGGTTTCCTAATTTTAGTCTGCAGCTGATTTAAATATTTAATTACTTTTTAACTTTTGTATTTTTGTGGGGTTTTTAGATGAGCTGTTCACCGCCCTGAGTCCCTTGGGAGAAGGGCGGTATATAAATGTAATTAATAAATAAATAAATAAATAAATATATGCCTTGGTTTTCCAGGTCAGTTTTATCTTTGGGGTTTCTTAGGATGGCTGCTATTTTTCTGTCTGTATTGAAGGCAGTCTTGATGTGATGCCTGTGTAGTATCTTATTGATTTTGTCTGTAGTACCTTTTATGTGGGGCAGGACAGCTGTTCCATAGGTCTGTTCATCTTCTAGGTATCCATTATGTCTCAGTGTGTTTTTGTGGATCAGGCCTATGGTTTTGCTTTTGTGAAAGCTGTTGGCTGTCAGTACTTTAGTCAGGGTGCATAGTTCAGTCTTTATATGTGTCTTGTCTGCCAGACATTTGGTTTTGGCAATTAGTGTTTTGGCCATGGAGTTTATCTGTGCTGGGTGGTGGTGGGATTGGGTGTTGAGATAGCGGTTGGCGTGTGTTTTCTTCTGGTATATGGTGTGTCCTAGTGTGCCATCTGTTTTTTTGTAGATTAGTACATCTAGGAATGGTAGTTATTTGTTTGTTTCTGTTACCATGGTGAATTTGATTTTGGGGTGTGTTCTGTTTAGGTATGTTAGGAAATTGTTTAGGTTTTCTATTCCATGGGGCTAAATAACAAATGTGTCATCGATGTATCTTAACCATAGTTTGGGCTTGTGGGTGGCATTGACTAGGGCTCTGGATTCGAATTCTTCCATGAACAGGTTTGCAATAATGGGTGACAGTGGTGATCCCATAGGGGCTCCTTCAATTTGCTTGTATCTTTGTCCTTTGAATATGAAATATGTGTTGGTTAAGCAGCGTTCTGCTAGTTCCATGAGGTGTTTGGGTGGTTGGTATCTAGCTTCCTAATAAATGATAGCCATCTGTTTACCCAAAGCCAATGTTGCCAGCCAATCAAGACAAAAAAACGCTACAAAACAGACAGAAGATATTAGAAACCAGAGGTGCTATTCAGCCGGTTCTCACCTATTCGGGAGAATCTGTAGCAAGAATTTGCTGTGGGTCGCCGAACTGGTAGCAACATCTAGCTGGCCACGCCCCGAACCCAGTCGCCGATGTTTCCTGCCCCAGTTTAAAGGAGAATTGCTCCTCCACCCAAGCCATGCATTTTCAAGCAGCCACTTGAAAACACATGACTGTGGGCGGAGCAGTGGTCCATTAACCAGCAAAACTGCTCCAAGGCTGGATTCTTCATGGACACTAGAAGTATTGCTTCCCCTTGTGAGTAAAGTGTCTGGTGTGAGAGGGAATGAAGGCTGGAGAAGGGGGGGAGAGGAAATCCAGCCACAGAGAGGTTTGAATGAGCTCTGTAAATGTGTTGGCTTGGTTAGCTTGCAAAACTTTCCCAATGCTGGATTCCTTTCCCCTCGTGAGTAAAGTGGCTGGAGGGAGAGAGAATGGAGGCTGACAAGGGTGTGTGTGTGAGAGAGAGAGAGAAGAAAGAAAGAAAGAACAAGAAAGAAAGAGGAAGGGAGAGAAAGAAAGAAAAAGAAATAGGGAGAGAGTGTGTGTGTGTGAGAGAGAGAGAGAGAAAGAAAGGAAGGGAGAGAAATACAGAAAGAGACAAAGAGAAAGAAAGAAAAAGAAATAGGAAGGAAGGGAGAAAACTTTGTGCTATTATTTTTAATTGTTCCATTATTTATCATGTGTTAATATTTTACACTGTCCCTATACCTAGAGTGATTCTACTGCCTTTCTTTTGCCCAGGGCTACCACAAAGTTTTCAGGGTTTACATGCATTCAACGTCTATAGTCCAGAGCCTAAATACATGTGTGTTTAAAGGGACTTTGGAGGTCTTCTAATCCAAGCCCCTGCTCAGGCAGGAAAACTGAGGATGCCAAACTCTGAGTAGAGGTCCTGGGAAAGGTGTCAGAACAACACTTAGAAGGGACTTTAGGGGGAACCCTATACCATTTCAGAGAAATGGCTGTCCAGTCTTTTAAAAATTTCCAGTGATTGAGCACCCAGAACTTCTGGGGACAAGCAGGTCCACTGGTTATTTGTTCTTACTGTCAGGAAATTTCTCCTTAGTTCTAGATTGCTTCTCTCCTTGTTTAGTTTCCATCTATTGCTTCTTGTTTGCCTTCTGGTGCTTTGGAAAATACAACTCCCCCCCTTTCTTTCTGTCAGCCCCTTAAAAATCTGCTGCCTATTACATTCTTGGGCAAAGCATGTGAGCCATTTCCTCCTGTCAGTGGTCCATGAAAATACATCTATAGTATGTAGATAATAAAGTCAAAAAAAGGTGAACAACATTTTTACAGAACTATAGATAAGTTGAGGCTGGGTGTGACAAGGAATGACTGGGAAGGGAGGGGCCAGGCAAGGCAGCCCTTGACGTGAGTGACATTAAGTTGGCCACACCCACCCAGTCACATGACCACCAAGCCATGCCCACCCAGTCACATGACCACCAAGCAATGTCTACCCAGTCACATGGCCACCAAGCCACACCCACCCAATCACATGACAACCAAGCCACGCCCACAGTCACATGACCACCAAGCCACACCCACCAAATAAGCCATGCCCACAGAAATGGTAGTAAAAAAATTTGAATTCCACCACTCTTAGAAACACCAATCAAGCAGAACACCGCAAACTCCAAGACCAATAAACACAGACCAAGACTCCCAACCAATCAGGATGAAGAAAAAAACATTCCAACACAGCAGTAGGCTAGCACCAAATTTAAAACAGAAATGGCTGTGAAAGCCTGACTCACAGACGAACACAATACACAAGCCTGATGATGTCAGATGAGATTCTGCTGAAATGTCGTTACAACTTTAAAAGCACAACTATAATGATGTGGGAAATACCTGAACAAAGCTGAATACCATACATACATACATACATACATACATACATACATACATACATACATACATACATACATACATACATAATTTACTCCATAAGAGAGACCCATCTGCTGCTAACTAGGATTGAATTTTCAACCTTTTGAATGGGCGGGGAGTGTCTTCATCACTTGGCCACCATGTCATTCATCCCTCTTGTAAATTCAGTATAAGGAAATAATCCAAATCACTTATCTGGTGTTTTAGTTGTATTTCTTTTTCAATTTTTGAGAAATCTTGAGTTGAATTTAGAGTTGTTTAGGTGACATTAGTGGCTACAAGCAAGATAGAATCCTGCAATTCTCAGTTGACCACAAGCTAAACACTAAAACACAGTTCTGCAGGTCTAAGAGGCACTTGTGGGTAATCTGATGATCTCTCTTTAACTCCAGAGAACCAAAGAGTCATCAGATTCTTGAAAGCAGGAGTTTTTTCATCAACAATATGTTTCTTTCTTTCAGAGGAACATCAGTTTGCCGTTAGATTCACCACAAATTTAGCGTTTGAAGATTTATTTTATTAATAGTGCTATTCCTCAGGCAATTTTTGATATTCATTTATAAAAAATGTGATCTACCCAATTTCTAACCAAAATACATTTTTCATCAAGAAGCATAGCTTTCCTGGAAAAAAACAGACTTCAATAGCCTCACTTTGTTTTTATAAATCTCCCCTAGTTATATCTTTCATCTCTGCAATCTTCCATAATACAAAAAGCTTCTTTAGTCTTAAAAATATTAAAACAAAATGAGATTTTTTTCCATTGGGCAATACCTTTAATCTATATAAATTATTCCTACCTGTGTCATGATTTTGATTAAAATAGGATCTGGCTGTTGTATTTCTACTAAAAGTTCCCTTAGGGCTAGCTTTTAAATATGAAAACCTTGCTAGATTTAAAAGGAGCATTATTACCTTTAAATCTTTATGAGGGAGAAATATGACAGTGGTTCTTGCTGCTGTTGCTGCTGAGCCTGCCAAGACCTAAATCTGAAATATTATGGGGACCTAGTTGAAAATGTAAGAAATTATGCCCCTTTAGCCAATTCTTTCCATCATCCCACACCAGGATCAGGCAGAGATTTTATTTCTATATGAATATGGGAATCAGCTGCCTTATGGGCTTTGAGAAGTAGGATAGAAAGAGTATTAATGCTTCTGAATTTTGGTGCTGTTGCATGGATGATGAGAAGTGGTATGCTTTGTTGATGCTCTCTTTTCTGTTCTTTGACATCTATATAAATCTATGGGAAGAGATCATCTGACAATCTAAGGTGCTATATCATAAGTATGCTGATGATATGCTCCTTACCTATACTAACCTCTCTGGGTTGTAGGCAGGGGTGGGATTCTATCAGTTTGCACCTATTCACTAGAATTGGTTGTTAACATTCTAAGCAGTTCGGAGAACCGGTTGTTAGAAAAAATTACTGGCCTAATCTGTAAGGAAGGCAGGAAGGAAACATTCTGGTGTTGCTTACAGAAACTGCCTCTCTGTTAACCCTTACTACATTCTTGGCAGGACTAGACTTCCTGTCTCAGGAACTTCTCTGGAGTTTTTTTTCCTCCTTTACTGGTACTTTGCTTGTGTGGAATGACCATTCAAAGTTACAATGGCACTAAAAAAAGTGACTTATAACTGTTTTTCACACTTATGACTGTTGCAGCATCCCCACAGTCCTGAGAGGCCAGGCGAGGAGATGCATGCCTCCATGTGAGTAATGTTGAGTTGGCCACGCCAAACCAATAACATGACCACTAGGCCATGTCCACCCAGTCACATGACCACCAAGCCATGCCCACCAACTAAGCCACGCCCACAGAACCTGTTGTTAAAATTTTTGAATCCCACCCCTGGTTGTAGGGGAGATGCGGTCAATGTCTTATCACAGTGCTTGGGGAAGGGTGGGAGAAAACAGCCTTAAATTTAACACAAATCAGATGACGTTGTTGTTTGTACAATCGGATTTTCTGTTAATACTAGTGATCATTGGACAGGCAAGAATCTTCTGTGAAGGAGCAGGTTTCTCGTGTAGATGTCCTTCAACCTTTAAACAGCAGAAGGAGGCCATGGCATAACTCTCCGTAGAAGCCAGAAAGGGATGACTTTGCCCAGTTGTAACTGGTACACCTGTTGCAGACTTATCTGGTGCAGAAGGACCTGTCTATGTCAAGTCATGTTCTCATTTGCTACCTTGCAACACTATTGTAATACAATCTTGCCTTTGATGATCATTAAACCTGTAATTAGTCCAGAATGCAGTAGCCTTTTTTTCTGGAGTGGCTGGGTGGGGAGGGAATGTTAAAAAGGAATTATTTGGGGAGGCATTCTACAATCTTTTTATTTCTCCTGTTTTATTTATTCTGTTCATTTATGTACTGGTTGGGGCCTTTCATGATTGTTATTATGCATTATTTTAAACATACTATGAATGTTTTAAATAGTTTTCCATATTAAACTAGTATCACAGAGTATTACACTAATGATGTGAGCAATTTCAAATTGAATTTCAAAGTTGTGGCATTGTGTGGGATGTAACTGAGATGAATAGATGGATAGATGATAGATGGATGATAGATGGATAGATATAGATTTGTATTTCTTTACTAAAGTTATGACAATTTTAAGCCAATCTATCTGTGTGCTGTTCTTCATTTGTAACAACTAGCTTTCTTTAGCTATTGAAAAAGAAGTTGGAACTCAGTTACAAGTTCGGAATTAACATGATAATTTCTTGAGTCCTTAAAAAAGTGCATTAACTGATTAGCTTTGGCAAAAAGAAAAAATATATAGAACTAAGAAGTGACAAGTTTGAGGAATTTCTCTTGCCAGCCAGCTTACTTTAAAACATTTAAACATACCTCCACTGCAATTACTTATGTTATATCACACATAAAAAAATGATTGGTTTCTATGTGCTCACTTAGTTATGTTTTCCAGGGAATTAAGAATGCATAACAAATCTGTAAATTATAGATGGTGGAAAACATAAACTATCTTCCAGAATTCTGAGGTCCTTTTGCATATTGTAAAACTTTTGTACAGGTTTATGAGGCAGGAACTGTAGCATGTAGTTTAATCTCCCAGATATACTGTACTATTAAACCAGAACATATTTATAGTTTTCCTATTTTATCTGATGAGGTGCTGATGATTATGTACCTGGTATAATTTCACTGCTTAGCATTTTTACTCCTAGATATATGCTGTATGATTTCACTAGTGCAGAAATTCTCTAAGTCTAATACTTCTTTTCACTTTAAAAAAATGAAAAAAAGACCCGAAGTTATCATTGCTATTTTGGGTTCTTAAAAAATCTAATTCAAGTACTATTTTCCATATACATATATCCATATTCATAACCAGGAGTGGGATTCAGTTTTTTTAACAACTGGTTTTGTGGGAGTGGCTTAGTTGGTGGGTGTGTCTTGGTCATGTGACTGGATGGGCATGGCCAACTCAACATCACTCATGTCAAGGGACGCTTCTCCTTGCCTGGCCCCTCATGACAATGGGGATGCTACAACGGTCATAAGTGTGAAAAGTGGTCATAAGTCACTTTTTTCAGTGCCATTATAACTTTAAATGATCACTAAATGAACTGTTGTAAGTCAAGGATTACCTGTACAAAAATATAAAAACCTTCTTTGTTTGCAAAAAGCTGCTCTAAATACCAATCATTAGATAAAAATGCAAGCTAGAATTACAAATCAGGCAGAATGCCAGAGCACCTTGAGGAATGAAAATAGTTAAAATGCAGTGATAACTATTAAGCAGCCAACTCTTGCTCATAAAGTGAAACCCTTTAGCAGAGAGGTCATTTAAGCTCTCCAGAAAAAGCACACCCAGGAAAAGCAATCCTTAGATCCATTTGCACCACTTAAAGATACCAGCTGGTCTCACTCACCTCACAAGATATCCTAAATAAATCATTCAGTTTTAAGGAAAGGTCACATGCCCCCCAGAAAGGCAGTAAAAAAAATCAGTGCCAAGCTTGCATCCTGCCTCTTGCCAAAAGGACAGTGCCAGATAGTATGAAAGCAGTGAAGGAAGACCCCCCTCCCCAAATAGAAAAAGAAACCATGAGGTAAGAAAAAATTCAAACACAATACAAATAATTAAATCACAACAGTTAGCTGTTGCTTGTTGAAGCTGAATAGGGAAAATTATCCCATCAATAAACACATGATTAAATGTCACCAAGCACAGAATTAAGCTTCACCAAAAACCAGTTTTAGACCAAAACTTAGAAAGGGTTTGTAAACTTGAGTTTGAATGTCAATCTTTCTAGCTAGCCAAGAAGCCTTGCTGAATGTCACTAATCTTGGTTCCCTGTCACTAAAAGCTTTGCTTCATTATTCAATGATTTCTTCAAAGCGCTGATTGTCCAGGGAAGTATTTCCTCCCAACAGCAGTGTAAAAATCTTAAAACAACACTTCCCCTTTAAGAAAGCCTCAGAAGCTCCGGAGACAGGAAATCTAGGCTTTCTGCCAAGAATGTAATAAGAGTGGAAAAAAAACAAAAGGAGGTTGCTTCTAACTACCAGTTCTCCAAATTTCTTAGAAAGTTAATAAGGGATTCTACAGAACCAGGTAGAACTGGTAGAACCTCACTCCTGTTCATAACCTCCATGATATCCATTACATAGGGCCTTGGTGGTGCAGGCTGTTAATCATCTAGCACTTAGTGCAAGCTGCCTGCAATTAATGCAGATTCGAATCCCACCAGGCTCAAGATTGACTCAGCCTTCCATCCTCTCGGGGTAGGTAAATTGAGGACCCAAGATTGTTGGGGGCAATAAGCTGATTTTGTAAAAATGCCGCTTGAGGGGGCCAAAAAGCCCTAGTAATAAGCAGGCATATACAATGGAATGAAGGCTATTGCTGAGCACCTAGCATGGTGCTCCATAGACTGTAAGCCGCCCTGAGTCTCCGGAGAAGGGCGGCATATAAATGTAATTAAAAAAAAAAAAACATCAATTGTAACATATCATTCAAATTGATTTTTCTCTTTCATTTCATCATAGATTGTATTGTATCATAGATTGGTATGATTGAGCTTGTATGAAACTCTAAGAAATTTCCTATGTAGGCTAGTATATTTCTCCTCATAATCCTAACCCAGACAATCCAGCAGTATGTTAACTGGAAAACCACAGAGATCATCTTCACTTGAAGGGAGGAGAAAATAGAAAAACCAGAAACTTGATTCCTAGATAGCACAATCTCTCTCTTTTGACATGGGCCCAAAACTTGCGAAAAATGTTTTGAGGTAACTCCAGATTACAAACTAAATATGAATCAACAACATGATGTGGGTAGAAACAGACAAATACAATTTTAGATACATCAACAGGATTATAGTTCCTAAATCATTGGAAAATTTTGAAAGTAGTTGAATTCATTCTGCATTGATCAAATGCCACCCCAGATACTGTGTTCCGTTCCAAGCAACACAAGAGATGTGAACAAAGATTATTGGATTAAAAATGATGTCCAATGAAGAAAAAGAGAATGAGCTGAGATTTTTTTTCTTTCCCTGAGAAGAGAAAACCAAGGAGAGATATGAGAGCTGTCTTTAAATCCTTGAAGGACATCAAACAAAAGAAGGTCAGGACTTGTGTTCCACTTTCCAGTAGAAGCTAGACAGGCATCTGTCAGGCATGCTTTAATTTGTACTCCTCTACTGACAGGAGATTGAACTCAATGACCTAAACACTTTCTTCCAGTATACTACTCCAAGGAACCTACAGTTCAAATTTTTAGCAATGATATTATAACGATTTCTATCAATCACTTATAATATGGTACTATAGTTTTTTAAAAATAGCAGTGCATATTCATAGTAGATACAGTGGCAAAAATGAACACAAGTGGATTGCCCATAATTATCAAATCAGTGTTTCCAGTAAACATTTCATTGTGTAACTTGGGCAGAATAATATTTTATCTTTCATGATTTGAATCTGCCCTCTTTTAGTATTGGTTACACTGCCTAGGACTTATAGAACTGGGAGTTCAGATATTGAAGGACCACAGATAATCTTTCCATAATCTTCTTCAAGTGATGATCTCCATCTTTGCAGCACTTTCACTGTGTTGTTGAATCTTAAAACAGTTGCTACCAAATCTATTCCTGGCTTATTTATTTTGCATTCTATTTCATGAGTTCTGAAATGCTGCCATCATTTCTGTAAAAAAAAAAATTGCCCTTCACCAGAGCTTCTGAAAGTACCTGCTATAAAACAAAAGGCCCATCTTCTCCTGTGATGTGGCAGTCAAAGGGCTGGCAATTTTTCCATCTCTTTTTTTCTTCTTCTGGTGTGACAGAAAAAATATAGCTAGCGTGTGGCAGCAGAGCTCAAAAAAGCTTGCTCATGCCCTTTCTCTGTATTTATCTCCTCACATTTGTTGAAGCCATTAATAAAAACAGCACTGACAGATTTCCTGCTGAGTAGGCAGCTGTAGGTAGATGTTTGACGTTTCAAATGGAGCAAAAGATTTAACACAGAGCTGGCAGATTTGTATATTTTGGGCATTGCTATGAATATACAGAAAATTAAAGACTGCAGAAGTAACTTTTAAACTTAAAGGAAGATAACCTTGCTCCTCCACGATCACCCAAATTAAGTAAATATGACAATTGTTGCTGGAATACAAAAGCAGGAAATAGCTATTATAGTCATTCCCTCTCAGATTGTAGCCATGGTGGGAATGTAATTCTGGACAAATTAATGTCTCTTAACTGCTAGTCATGGGTATTGTATACAAATACACTTATTGATTTATAGATTTGGACTTTACAGCTTGAAGAACTAATTTTTAAAAGTAGCACTACATCAAACAATGACCTTTCAGATTGCTTTTCTTTGTAAGAATCTTATCCAACAATGCTTCAAATGGTTCAAACAGGATGCAATGACACTTGCATTTCGTAGGAATTCAGGAATTCAAAAATGTTTACATATAAATAGAATTCGCATAGATAATGTAAATTACATTAGACAGGTATTGAACAAGATGGCTATTTGTTTGGATCTTAAAGTCCTGTAAAATCTTAACCCACACATTTTTCAAAACCTCAATGTGTTGGTTTCAGTGGTTTTTAATACATTCAAATACAAATCTCTGGTAAATTTTCAGATGAATAATTCTGGCAAGTTGGTCATGAAATTGCTTGTAATCAGTTTTTGAAATTTTGCTGCAGCTACTGTTCAAATGGTTAATGGTTTCATCTTTTTTAATTACAGCATGCTGCATGTTGAATTTCTGCTTTCATGCAATTATTGGCAAAGCTTGTTCTTGGAGTCATTAAAATAAAGACTTTAGGTTTTTTTCTTTCTTTTTAATGCTTCTGATCTTAACCAACTCCATGTGGGATTTTTTAAAATCAGCTTTTCTTTCTATATCTTTCAAGTATTGATTATGCATTGGCTTGTTCTTCAAATTAACAAATTGGTTTTCAATTTTTTTTTTCTATTTTCAGCTTTCAGTTTTATTGTTTTCATTATCTTTCCTTGATTGAACTTCTTTTGGCAAGGACTTTTAGCCTTTCTTAATGTAGTCATTCAGATCATGCTTTTCTTCCTTCACAATTTGTTTCATCTATGGAAGTCTTTTCTGTCACTCAACGGCAAATACAGCTGATCAATGTCGCCTTTTGGGTGCATTATCATTAGATTTCTTGTCTTCCAATCCTTTATTCATGTTATCAAGTTCTATCTGGGACCAGTCAACCATTTCTACTGTATGTTGAATAACACTGTGACCCATAGATACTAAGTGGTCTTTTGACAGTGAGTCAAGAGAAAAAGCAGGGTCTCTTCTCTTTCTCACATCTCTTTCCACTACAGTGTGTTGGATCCATCATCTCTGCCCACCAAAGACTTTTCTTCAGGATGCAAAGAGAGGAAGAATCATCTGGCATCTTTCTTTCCATCTTTTTTTTACTGCTGTTACATTCATAAAAACAAACAGGTTTTCTTGAATAAGTGCTGCATCAATCAATATATCTGAAACCAAGATATGTTTATAAGCCTTGATGAATCTTACCAAGAAAATATTAATTTAGGAAATCGAATATTTAGAGAAATGTGAAAAAGATGGTATTAAATTGAAAAGCTTAATAAATCATAAAAAATTGGAATGTAATTTTTCAAGAATAATACATAGTAGAATTCAATGCACATTATGCTCATATCTTATCTTATATTTATTTATTTATTTATTCCATTTATATACCGCCCTTCTCCCGAGGGACTCAGGGCGGTGAACAGCCCATCTAAAAACCCCACAAAGAATACAAAAGTTAAAAAATATTAAATTTCAATCGGCTGCTTGATAAAACTAACAACCCCCCCCCCCTTAAAACCCAATTTAGAATTAATAAAATGGAGACCAAATTAAAACCATCTCAGCCAAGGCCGGCCTGCTCAAAGAGCCAGGTCTTCAACGCGCGCCTGAAGGTCCTCAGGTCCGTGCCGGTACGGAGCTCCGGTGGCAGAGTATTCCAGAGGGCGGGGGCACCCACAGAGAAGGCCCTACTCCTCGGCGCCGCCAGACGGCACATAGCGGCCGACGGCACCCGGAGCAGACCCTCTCTGTGGGAACGCACTGGCCTGTTGGAGAACGCTGGCAGAATGCGGTCCTGAAGGTAACCTGGTCCCATGCCATGGGTCGCCCTAAAGGTCAAAACTAGAACCTTAAAGCGAACCCGGAGAGCCACCGGCAACCAATGCAGCTCGCGCAGGAGAGGCATCACATGGGCGCTACGTGACGCCCCCATGATCACCCGCGCAGCTGCATTTTGCACCAGCTGGAGTCTCCGGATGCTCCCCGCAGGGAGCCCCATGTAGAGGGCATTACAATAGTCCAGGCGAGAGGTGACAAGGGCCTGAGTGACCGTGCGCAAGGCGTCCCGATCCAGGAAGGGCCGCAACCGGTAGATCCGACAGATCTGATGAAACGCCCCCCTGGAGACGGCCGCGATGTGATGTTCAAGCGACAGCCGTACATCCGGGAGGACTCCCAGGTTGTGAGCCCTCTCTGTGGGGGGCAGAACTTCCCCCCCGATAGCCAGCGAAGGTGTCAGCTGGCTATATCGGGGCGCCGGAAACCACAGCCACTCGGTCTTGGATGGGTTGAGCCGAAGCCTGTTCCCGCCCATCCAGTCCCGCACAGCCTCCAGGCACCTAGACATAGCCCCCACGGCATCGTTGGGGTGGTCCGGAGTGGAGATGTACAACTAGGTGTCATCTGCATACAGATGACACCTCACTCCAAGACCACGGATGATCTCACCCAGCGGCTTCATGTAAATGTTGAACAAGAGGGGAGAGAGGACCGACCCCTGAGGCACCCCACAAACCAGGGGCCTAGAGGTGGACCTCTCCCCCCCCGCCAACACGAATTGCGAACGGTCGGAGAGGAAGGAGGAGAACCATCGAAGGACGGTTCCACCAATCCCCAACCCCCCCAACCGTCGCAACAAGATACTATGGTCGATAGTATCGAAAGCCGCCGAGAGATCTAATAGGACCAGGACAGAGGAGAACCCTCTGTCACGAGCCCTCCAGAGATCATCAACCAACGCGACCAATGCCGTCTCAGTGCTATGTCCAGGCCTGAAGCCCGATTGGAACGGATCGAGGTAAGTAGCTTCCTCCAGGTACTGGGGGAGCTGACGTGCCACCACACTCTCAACAACCTTCGCCACAAAGGGAAGGTTGGAGACTGGACGATAGTTGTTTAAAATAGCTGGGTCCAGGGAAGGCTTCTTGAGGAGGGGGCGCACCACCGCCGCCTTCAGGGCGGTAGGGAGCACCCCCTCTCTCAAGGAAGCATTGACAATCCCCTGGAGCCAGCCTCGTGTCATCTCCCTGGCAGCCGAAACCAGCCAGGAAGGGCACGGGTCCAATAAACAGGTGGTGGCATTCAGACCCCCCAGCAACCTGTCCACACCCTCGGCGGTCACAGGGTCGAACTCCCCCCAGATAACACTCACAAGACCTGCCCCGGACACCTCCCCCGGGACCATCCAATTGGAGTCGAGCCCCTCCCGAATCTGAGCGATTTTATCATGCAGAAATCGGGAAAACTCCTCCGCCCTACCCTGCAAGAGGTCATCCCACGCTCTCGGTTCAAGTAGAGAGCGGGTCACTCTAAACAGGGCGGCAGGCCGATTTTCTGCTGATGCAATAAGGGCGGAGAAATACGAAGATTTCGCCACCCCTATCGCCACAAGGTAAGTCTTAATATGAGATCTCACCTGTGTTCGGTCAGACTCAGAACGACTTGCCCTCCAAATGCCCTCTAGACGTCTTTTCCGGCACTTCATCTCCCGTAGCTCCTCCGTAAGCCACGGAGCCATATTATACAATATTGTTGCAAAATTTTGCTTAACAGTGGGATTTGCAGTACTACAAAACACTACCAAATAATGTTAAAAGGAAAGACAAAACAGTGTTATTAATGTGCTGCAACTTATGCAAACGAAAAGAAGCAGAGTGCATACATTGTAATAATTCTGCAGAGTGGCAAAGAATATTTTGTCTCAGCAATGAAACTGCCATACAGAAAATAAAGGATAAAGACTTACCAAGTGGATTGAGAATTTCTTCTTGCAAGAAACAACAACAATAAAAATGATTGTTGAGCCAAAAACAAAAGGAAAGTTTTCCTTGGCTTGAATTCATGCAAGTAAAATGATTATTGGAACTTACTTTTTTTAAGGTATTGCCAATCAAAATGATGGGCTAGAAAACTACTTGTACTAATATGCATAGATTGTCACTCAAAATACACTTGTACCTCGCAAAGTATTTATTTGCTTCTCTAGGATGATAAAGCAGATTCAAAGAAGTGACTCTTATTTAGTAAACTAATAAATGGTTTTGTGGAGACTTTTACATGAAGGAGAGTTCATTATTCGCTCATGGCTATAATAATTGATTTACAAAGAAATATTTTCTCCTGCCACAAATCCCACATGTGTGAACATACACATTTGTACATTATAAAATAGCTATTCCTACCCATTTTAGGGAGGCAGAAATCTTCTTAAAAAAACCATTTATTTTGTTCTCGTTTGTTTGCATATATTTTTTTTAAAAATAAGTTTTTTGATTACAACAGTAAAAGCTAATAGAACCTAAATTAACAAAACAGTTTAGAAAGCAATAATAAAAAGTGTAAGAAAGAAGAAAAAGAAAGAAAATAGAATAGAATAGAATAGAACTTTATTGTCATTGTACAGTACAACGAAACCGTGAATGCACCCCAGCAACTGTTTGCAATACAATAAAACCAAAGCACTTAAAGATGAAAATAAGAAAAATAGAGTACCCACGTCTCCATTTTCAATTTGAGAGTACAATATCTATGAATATACACAAAATATACATCCAGCATTGACTGTGATGCTTGCCAAGTGTAATACACAAAAGATGGATTGAACTGTAATATATTATTATACATCTGAATGAGGTATTGCGATTTCACCTCTTTTCACATCATAATAAGGTAGTGACTTATATTTATTTGCAGTACGGATGGCCCAGGGAAAGAAACTATTTGTTAGTCTAGTGGTGTGGGATTTTACTTGACCTAAAGTGCCATCCAGATGGCAGCAGGTCAAAAAGATAATTGCCAGGGTGTGAGGGATCTTCTATGATGGCCTTGATAAATAAATATATAAATAAAATAAAATTTTATATAAATATAAATAGAAGAAATATATGGAGAAGTGACTTTGGTACAAATATACAGTAGATAAATTTAACAAGTCTTCATTCTTTATAAGATTACAAACATATATTTCTTCAATCCATACTGTATCCTTTATCAATTAAAAAAGCCCCATAAAACATCAGATTTTCAATCATTGTATCAGCAGAAAGCCCATAGAGGTTTGCCAGAACAATTTTTTTTCATTTATTTTAAACTGAAGATGCTAAAGTAGAAAACATCCTTTAAGAGAAACTATTCTTTTATTCATATTGATGGGCCAAATCCAAAGTAGGTGCTTAAATGACAAATTATTAGAAGAGATATCAGATCCATAACCAAGTGAAATAACGGATCAAAAGAACAAAATAGAATTGAATCATATATACACATGACCCAGCCACCATTAATATAAACACCTGTTTCCTAAGATAAATTCTGGATGTAACTAGGACAACAAAGTCATTTTCCTTCTGTAGGCAAAAAAAACTGTAGATAGAGTAATCCTCGGAGATCTAATTTCCCTTACATTTTGGGTTCAGCTGCTATTTGCAGGAACTGAATTAAGAAGGAATTAAAACTGTCTTATTTCAAGAAGATGAATATGTCTGGTGTTTCAGAGGGAGATACAATTAATGTGATAGCAAGTAGTGATGTGTCATCACCCTCATCTGGCAAGGTTCCTATGAGACTTGCAGGCTATCATAATTGTGAATAGAAGGAAACATTCTTAGTTCATGGATTCTAAACACAGGCTAAGATAGTTTTCTTCCTGATTAGAGGTACTGCCTCTATTATTTGTGTAATTTTGGCTAATTTGCTTTGTCTTTTGTATCAACTACATTGTGGCTGATACAAAAAAGAAAACTAAATTACATAGACAGACCAAAGGGTTACATGTATTTTTTCCCATGCTTTGCAAATTTGTGAAAGAAGATCAAAAGCAGCTTATGCCACAATACAATTAAATTGTAGGCAAATGCCAATAATGGTGTCAATTCTCATTGAATTCAATGGATCAGCTCTTAGTACAAAGCATGAAACAAACAAAAAAAACTTCAGATATTCCCAGTGTATTGTAATTATAAAACCCTCTTCCCTAAATTCCAGATGAGAATATAATTTTCAGACAGTGCTACTAGAACTGCTCCACCAGTGCTGACTTGTAATATGTTCTAGGAACTTTCATAGGCATTGTATTTAAGCCAACCTTTATTGCTAGTGGAGTATCAATAAACCCTCTTCTATAATACAGCTAACTTTCCTCTGAAATATTTACAGAACTGGGAATAAAATAAAAAATGTACATCAATGAATATTTGTAAAAAGTCCTATTTTCATGAAGTATATAAGCAGAGTAGGAACAGGGCACAACAGAGGTGGTATTCAGCAGGTTCTGACCAGTTCTGGAGAACCGGTAGAGGAAATTTTTGGTAGTTCCGAGAACCAGCAAATTCCACCTCTGACTGATTTTACAGTATCCTTCCCCTGCCATGCCCACCAAGCCATGCCCACAAAACTGGTAGTAAAAAAATTGGAATCCCACCACTGGGGCACGAGGTTATATTGTATTTACTCTTACTTAGGGATTGTACCTTCTTTTAGTCTAAAAGTAAATGTGCTTCACCACACATTGAAATATCAAGTGAGGTTTGGGAAATATATATTGTGGGATGCAGAATTTCTTCCCTTTGATTCCCCATTTTATTTTATTTATTTTTCTTCTCTTCCAATAGCCAGCTAGAATTCTACATGAACTAAGCAGGCTCAGAATCTCAACAGGAAATCCATTCTTTTGGTTAAAAATGCTGTTTATCAAAAGTACAGAAAATAATACTACACACAAATGTATTGGTTGAACCTGAATGAATAAAACCATGTTCTTCCTATAGTTCCCATAGGAGGGAGGAAAAAGGAGAGAAGGAAAGAAGGAAGACAAAAAAGAAAAAGCAAGAAGGACATTTCCATTTTTTTCTCTAAAGCAAATAATTAGTTTAAAAAAACTTTATTGAAAATAGATAGAATTTTGTTTTTTTCTTCAAGGTACATTGCTGCTGAAATAAAAGTTCAATAGAATTAATTAAAGGTCTATTCAGGCCACCTTTCTTTATTTATAATCTGAATCATTTGTGGCTCTGACAAAATCCAATTGTATGTAAAATCAAGATCAATTTGTCAGTGAAAGAGTAAAAATCCACAATTAATTGGAAAGAAAATTCTCCTTTTATTTGCCTTGGTTAAAGAAAACAATACCATTGGTGCAATGCATTAAAGAAGTAAAGTGCAAATCTTTCAGAGATTTAGTCTAGCCTTCAGTTCACAAGAGACTACCCTTGTCTCCTTTCCCTCTTTATTTCCCAAATTCAGTTTCACAGTCACTGATATATCTTTTACACTCCAAGTTTCCTCTTCTATCAAAGAAATGTTAATCTTAGTTCTAAAGCCTTTGTAGGGCATACAATACTAAAGGATGTAATGCACAGGTGTCTGCAGAAGGAGTCAAAGTCTTCAGATTAATGATAACTCTATGTGCATTGTATATGTTTGTCAAAATCTGCAAGGTATCGGTGTTATGATCCAAACCTGCCCCTTGTTGAGCCCTGCAATAAACACACAGGCACAAAACAGGCATAGTTGGATTGCAACACACAATCACCATCGTGTACATTTTGGACCACAAATTGGGCACAATATGAGGTTAACAATGATGAGATGTGACACAAGGAATGGAGAAAGTATCCTTTCTTTTGGAAAAGGAATGAAAACTGAAGCTCAAATTGTTGAACCAAATCTGAGACTTACTTCCTTAAACAAAGAGCAAATATGAGGATACTATATATCTGTCTATGCAAAACTTTGGATGATTATTAAGTTGTATCAACTTTTGACTAAGAATTGGTAATAATCTTTGAAGAGTCACACAGTAGTTAAGGTGCCAAGCTAGAAACTGGGAAACTATGTGTTCTAGTCTTACCTTAGGTACAAAGCCAATAGATGCACTTGGGCCAAACATCCATTCTCTCTCCAGCCCATGGAATCAGGCAATGACAAGCCATTTCTGAAATCTTTCTAGGAATATTGCAAGGTCTTATATACATCTTGTATATATACATAGACACACACACATACTGTACAGTTTTATATGACTATGGGCGGAGGGGAGAATCCTTCCTTGCAGAGAAAAAAGTGTTAGATTGGATTATAACTATAATATATAGTCTTCTCTCATCACTTATATAGTTGTGTCCAGTGAAGTAGATCAGGACTTCATCTTTTATAACTAAATTCACTTAGCAGGGCTATATCAGCAATTTAGAAGAGTGACAATGTAGTCACAATTACTTCCTGAACAGATCCGTCTCAGTTTGTCCTCATCTTTATGGCCTTCATTTCCAGCTTTATACACTAGCCAAAACATGAGAAAAGAATCATCTGATTTTATTATACAACTGTTAATACTGGAATATGTTTAAGGACTGGAAGATTCAAAGAAGATAACAACAGCAATTAACCATAACTTTTAGCGTAAACAAAACCTTACACATATTCAAATCCCAAGAAAAGACAAGAGTAGGCTTGCCTGTTTAGGTTATAGATGTTGTCATCATGATATTATGTTATTATATTATGATTATATGATAATATCATGATATCATGCTGTCATCATGATACATTTATGTTTACAAACCTTGCGTGTTTGCTACAACATGCATGCTGAAGATAATTATATCATGATATCCATGATATAAATGCATTAAAAAGCTAGAATAAAAAATATTCACATAAATATGAATAAGATATAAATATACTACTTTCATCCCACCCCAAAAATTTAAGATGCAAAAAAGTAAAAAGAACCTAGAAGTCATCTCAGCTCCTACATCCACATATTCATACAGTTTTCTGAGCAACAATATACAATAAAATCTCCATTGCCTTTTTCAGGAATTTTTTTACTTTACAGGGTTATCTAGAGCAGGGGTCGCCAACCTTTTGGGCCTCAGAGATCACCAAACTCATAATTTTAAATCCCACGGACCACTTATATAAATTTTGACTGATGGTGGCTTGCTGACATTGGTGGGAAAGTCGGTCCCATATTCCAGAGCTGCAGTAGTCACAGGACTGGCCCTTTGGTCATCCCGGATCAGCTGCTCCTCCACCCGGGGGCACCAGGGTGACTACTGCAGCTCTGGAATATGGGACCGACTTTCCCACCAATGTCAGCAATCCATCCTGGAGTGGATTTCCCTCCCCCACTGCTGAAGAGTGGGAGCCAGTGGGTGGACGGGCCATGTGGGCAGCAGTCGTGTTCCCACACAGCCTGGATTAATTGCTTTGGGGAGGACATTTTTCTGCGGACCACCAAAAATGTATTGTGGACCACCAGTGATCCCCGGCTCACTAGTTGATGACCATTGATCTAGAGTGTGAGAGTTTCCAACACTCTCCCATCTTAGTGTTAATCCAGTCTGACCCTGCTTAATTTTTCCGAGATAAGCTAAATGCTGCTGATTGCTACAACCTTTAGTCCAAAGTAGCAAACAAACTAAAAAAAATTGAACAATTGAGTAATTGTTTTATCTGTACACCAGAAATAATCAAACAGGAACTTTAGGAAAGTTCTCGAAGAGATTCCAGTATGTAATGTAGGCCATTCAATATTTTTCTCCCAAATCTCTACCAAATGTATCAATCAAAATGACAGGACAGATGCAAAGATTTATCTAGAAACAGATCTGTAGAAAAATGGGCAGTGTTTCAGGCAGATTACCTAGAGATTTATAAGTTTTAGACAAGACTAGGAATTTTGTTATGAAATAAATCAGTAGCCACTGATGTTTTACATGCTATTTATTGGTGGCCATGGCCAATAGGGCTATACACATTTTAAAATGTTGCACATCTGATTATAATACTTCTAACATGTAATGAATGGAACAGTCACCCTACTTCACTCTACATGGTACTGGCAGTTTCAAATCTTGGTTATGAAGGTTGACTGCAATATCCCATATGCATCCCATTATCCTCTGTTATCAGTCTCCTAAAACTTCCCAGAGGCAGGACCACATTATGTTACATCTCTAAATGAACAGCAGTAAGCAAAACATCCCTATGGTGTGATCTAACATCTTTAAGAACAGGAAGTCAAAGAATTCCTAGCCATTCTTGAAGCCCTGCCCCTACCTAGAGCAATTTTGTCTCCTTACCCAACCTCACTCCCACTACATATTTGCATCTATATAGGAAACATCTTAGATATTTGTTTACCCCTTCATCAAGCCCTTAGTACATAGTTCCTTCCTTTGGAGAATTTGCACATCCTTCTATTTAATGTAGTCTCATTTCTGAATTCATAAGAAGAATGAGGTGATACTATAGTGTTTACTGGTTATTATAGTGATGTCAATCTAGTAAACGTAAAAAGTCCTTGGCTGGTGCTACAAATAAGGAATACTATCTAACAATTTAATTACATTTTACACATTTTCAGACTTCTGATGCAGAATGATATATGAACTCTTCCAATGAGCAGGCAATCAAGGAACTAATTATGCAGTTCTGTCATCCCATTTACAAATATGTGATTTAATGATTGTACAGGTATAACTACATTGACCTTATAATAACTCATTTCTGGTTCTTATATGCAAATACATGATTTGGTCCAATTCCCAGTTGGTAGTACCATTATCATGCCATTATGCATCCCACTGAAGATATATGTTCTCTAAATTAAATGCTTGCTGGGTGACCTTTGTTGGTTCATTTGATTGCTTGCTAGCAGAAGTGTACACAAGAGAGCTGTTGCACAAAATATTTCAAATCTGAAGCATGTTGAGTTTGAAATAAATTTATCCAACCATTAAGGAACTCTTTCAAATTTGTAGGTATTTTTCTGGGTGAGTAATTTATCTGCATGGAGGAATTTGACATTGGTTTTAAAAAAGGATATGTATATAAGAAAATAGTGCACAACAATTTTGGATCAAAGAGCTACACTTGTCCTTTGAATAGTATACAAGGATTTTTATTTCCCCAAAAAAGAAGTGCTAAAATAATCATGGGAAGGGATAGGACAAAACCTAAATATTATAATTTAAGTTAATATAATAATCCCGCATCTATTTAATAACATTTTGCTTCAGTCACGTTAAAAATACAATCTGGCAGTAATTTTGGGAGCAGTCTGAGGGGCTTCATCTAATGCTTACAGAGAACATATATGGCCTTATGTCAGCCTTTCCTAAGTAACATACTCTTCAGAGTTATGGACTTTAACACTGCAAATGTGCACATCAGCGTGACAATTGCTGAGAATTGGGAAATTCAGATTATAAAACTGTCAGAGTTTATGGAACTGGCAAAGCTGACCAATTTTGTCAAGGCAAAATGATAATGCTGGAAGCATTATATGAACTTTCTACTGAAACAAGAAAAGTCTAAATTGATAATGTGTGGATTTTGGAATTAAAAAGAATCAGTGAGGATGGGGAAAGAATAAGATAGCAATTATTCAAAAGACAGTCATAATTCTATGTTTTCTTTTCTTTTTTTCTTTTTATTCTCTATATTCTTTTTTCTTAACTTACAGAGAGAGAAAGAGAGAGAAAGAGACAGACAGACAGACTGACTGACTTTTATTGTATTGAAAAATTCTAGTAAAAATAATGTTTTTAAGAAAGGAAATTTGTCTCCCTACTTGGAGGCATCCAGAGATAAAGGAGGCAATTATGAATATGATGTCTATATTTGGTGAATGTTGCAGTTAGAATCTTGAATAGCCCCATTATTATAGAAGAACATGAAAGGAAAGGAAATGCAGAATCCTAAATAGTGCCCACTTCTTTAATTGTAAGCCAGGTTTTTTTGAAGGAACATCAGTAGTACAAAAGTTATCCAGAAAAACTCAAGGGCAGTGGTGAGTTGCTGACACTTAGTTGCAGTTGTATGGCCACATCCCTCCCTTGTAATATTTTGTTCCTTGCTGCAGTAATTTTTACCTCATCATTTTTCCTTGAGGTGTCAATGCCTCGTACAATTGTGGGACAACATGAAAACACAATATATCAGTGAAGGCAGAGGCTTTGCACAGAATATTGGACTCAGAATGTAACTCAGTCTGGCCTTTAATTTTCTTGACATGATATTTTAGGAAAAGAAATGAGAAAAGAAAGAAAACAGCGAAGCAGAAGGAACAAACAGAATACATTAGAGTTGAAACAGATATTTCAAGAGACCTTTGAACCTGATAAATATATAGAGAAGAAAATATATCTCTCTTTTTTCTCCTGAAAACTATCCAAGGTTTAAGGATTTCTGGAAGCTTTATAAGACTTCTATAATTGCTCAGACTTTTAAAGGTGAACTTGAACTTGGATATTTATAGAAAGATTTCATTTTTGTTCAGCCATCTAGATTCTACTTTTAAAATTGGGATTTAATGGTCTTTTATGGATACAGCTTTAGATAGCAATGTGTACTTTTCAAGAAGAAGGTTAATTTTGTGGTAGACAGCAGTGCATATTTCCTAAAAAGTAATGCAGCAAGCATCTGTACCTATTAGTGAACATTATTTGGATCCAAAGTAGAAAGGTGCATCATATCTGCCATGGGTACACTTGTACTGTATCTGTCAATGAGGCTTTAAAGAAACTACTTTTTTCTGGCCTAGCCTGGGAGTGAACTAATCATAGAGCAGTGCAAATATTGTTCAGGACATATTAGGGAGAAAGCATGCCCCATCAAACCTCCTTAATGCTTCCTTCATTAGAAGCTGTAATTTCTTGGGATTGCAAAGCTGTCATGCATGGTTTCTAGAACAAGAAAAGTGTAGCTTTTTAAAAGTGCACTGAGATGTACAACAACTGTGCGGACACTGAATCTGAAACATCTTTCCCACTCTGGATATAAGCATCTGCAAATTTATACTATTTATGTGTACAAAATGCTTTTTAAAATGAGACAAAGCAAAAGATGGAAGAGGATGAGAATGAAAAGATGTTGGATTGGAGTGCCACATGAGCCATAGTGATTTAATTAATTAACTAAATTAATTGAATTAATTAATTAATTCAATGAGTTTCAAAACAGTTGAGTACCAAGGTACCACTGTATTAATTAACAGTGGTACCTTGGTACTCAACTGTTTTGAAACTCATTGAATTTGGTACTCAATGCATTTTGATGGGAAAATTTTGTCTTGGTACTCGTTATTTGTTTGGTACTCAATACACAAGCTAGAACTCATCAGTGTCAGCTGTCTTGTGACTCACTACATTATTCCTTATGGGAAAAATGTTTGGTATTCATTGCTTTTGGCACTCATCCTGCCTCCTAGAACCAATTAACAATGAGTACCAAGGTACCACTGCATTTGAAATTATCTTAAGAAACCTCTGTGCATCTATCCAGAAGTAATTTCCAATTAATTTAGTGGAATTTATTTTAGAATATATGTGACTTACTTTAGCATTGGTTCTGTAAGTATGTTTTTCAACTAAGATTTAATAACATATAGTTATATTTTCAAATATGGAAATTGAATGTATATTTAAAAATAGGCATCCTTGAGATAAATGAAGATGTTTCTAAGATCCGATATTTTCCAAGAATAGATCAGAAAAATAAGTTATTTTTCTAAATAAATTGTTAATGTTAAGTGCACTGAATTTTTAAATTGAAATAGGAGAAATGAATATTTCTTTTTAAGTTTGCCTTATATCTTAAGTTTGTCTTTTGCACGAAAGCAATAGTATGCCTCTACACAGGAGAAGCATGGAGACAGCAATGTCCAATTTACAGTAGTGAAATATTATTTACAATAATATTATATATAGAAACAAGCAGCTACATTAAGAAGAATTTATTGGGAAAAGAGGAAAGGAAGGAAGGAAGGAAGGAAGGAAGGAAGGAAGGAAGGAAGGAAGGAAGGAAGGAAGGAAGGAAGGAAGGAAGGAAGGAAGGGAGGGAGGAAGGAAGGAAGGAAAAAGATTTGGCTATTGGAATTACAAAAAGTTTTCCAGTTCAGTTTTATAGGGCTAGATTAATTTAAATCATATTATTCCAGTTATCTTAACCATTAGGATCATTAGGGTTAACTGATTTAAAGCCTTTTTCAGTCCAGCAAATGGATATATTCACCCAAAGTTTAAACTGAAACAGAAAAAAACCCCTTCACTGTCTTTTTAGAAGTTGAAATACTTTTGCTGTCCTAGATATCTAGTGATCCCCCAAGAGGAGGGATATGTGATAAATGGCCAAATACCTACTGATGTACAAAAGAAATGGCTATGATGCATGACCTGATTTTAAAATAGAGGCTTTAGAACTATTGCCTTTTCATCTCGTAAAACCGAGTTAAAAATAGTATAATATAAAATTACGCATGAATGTCATCACTAATAAAAGTAAATTTATGTGGACCTTCTTAAAACTTCATTTAATTCAGAAGAAACTCTTAAGACTGTAATTAAAATATTTTAATTAGATAATTTTGTGTGTGTGTGTGTGTGTAATTCCAGCATTCTTCTATGTGACAACCAGGACGGCCATTTCTACAGTATGTCTTCTACGAGTGGACATCACTTTTGCTCCTTCCAACCTTACATTAAATTCTCAATAATGTAGATAGATTCCCTCCACCGCCTTATCTTAAGCGTTTTAGTTAAAGTTGAGAAGCAACTTTATTAAAAAGGAAGCAGTGCAAAACTCTGGTTCAGATTCCAGCTGTGGGATAAAAGGCTATAGTGAGTGCTCATCTACCCCAATGCCTGTGTTAAAAACAATTAGAATACTTCAGCTTCCTGGTCTCTGAAGACCTACACAGTTATTGAATAATGGTGTGAATTGAAGCCCTGAAAGCACTACCCATTATGTTTTCTCTAGTGGGAGACATTATAGCATGGGTCAGAAGTATTTTCCATCAAGAAAACAGCATATGGGAAAAGGACTAATTCCCACCCCAACAGGTCTTGATTTGAGTATTTTCACAATCTATTTGACTTGCATTTGAAGACATTTAAAGAGGCAGAAAATCAGATTATGGATCTTCTACAGCAGGGCTTTCTAAACTTTTGCAACTTTAAGACTTGTGGACTTCAACTTCTAGAATTCCCCATGCTTGCTGCGGAATTCTCAGAGTTGAAGTTCACAAGTTTTAAAGTTGCCAAAGATGGAAATTCATGTTTTATAGCCTGTTAAAATGATATCCTTGATTTAAAATTGATCATGCAAAAGGTGTGAGGAGTCCTTCCCTTCTGTACAGTTGTGCTGATAAGAGCAGTGAAAAACTGATTTGCACAAATATAGTTTAATTATTTTCATTGGGGAACTTTGTAGAGTATGTATGAAAAGGCTTTCACGCAAGTTGAAATATTACCAGGGCAGGCTAAGTTTAGGATTACACAGAAACTTTCTGTGCCACACAGTCTTGAGTTTACTTGTAAGAGGGTTGCAATTTGAAAAAGGGTACAAGATTTCCATTCTATTCACAGTTTTACATCTAAAGGTATTACCTGAACAGTTTTACATCTAGAGATATTACCTGAACAGTTTTACATCTAGAGGTATTACCTGATTAGTGTCTTTACTGCCACACTACAATTCAATATGGTCACATAATGTACGGAAGGAAAGAACTGACAATGGTGACTAGTTTTGATGGCCTTTGGGTATCTTTTTCAGAAGTATAGTAGAGAACTATTGTCCTCGTGTTCTGAGTGAGTGGTGGCTGAACACTGTGTTATACAGGTAAATAGGAGCTTAATTCAAGAGTTATAACACCACATTTTTCAAAAATGAATTTGTCAGGGCTCATAATGTTTGCAGCATTCATAAGCATACGAGTAGAACAAGATTAGACATATTCCATTATGATGCCAAAGAATGGATAGGATGAGTAGAAGATATCACAAAACCTGAGGACATTTTTTCCATCTCAATTCTTTCATAAGCTTCTGAGTTCTGAAATAGCTTTAAAATACATAGAATCTTTAATAAGACTGCAGCTTTGGTTTATAAACAAAACTACCCAATGTAATTTTTGTGCTGTCACCCAAAAAATAAGTGATTATTTATGTCACCCATACTATACACTTTTGACAACTAATCTATTTTTTCCATGTACCATGGCTGCAGCTTAAAATTGCAGTTTGCTATTATTATTTTTAAAAGTATTGTTTATTATGCTGAGCATTTACAAAACAAGCAGCCTTGAATCACTTCTGGATCAGGCTGATATTACCATAAAAAGGAATTTGATGATTTTCAGACAAAATATTATAGAATGGATTAACTGTTCATCTACAATGAGCCAAAGGCTTAAAGTTAGTAGTTTATAATGGAGTTGGTTCTATTATACTTCTAAAAATTATTCATAAAATATTTTATTCATATATATATATATATATATATATATATATATATATATATATATATATATATATATATATATATATATATATATATATATATATATATATATATATATATCACTGGAATTAAGTTTATAAGCTTACTACTGTTGGTAGAAGTAAATAATAATATAATCTAACATATAGCCACTGAGGGTTATATCAATAATATTATTTCTATTAAAGCACATAATAGTAAGAAAGCAATGTAAGAATAAAGGAATAATACAAGTTCCATCTATTATATTAGAGCATCAGTCTATCTAGTTCACTACTGTATAGACATTGATTTGAAACTGCTGTCCAAGTTTTCATTACATCTTCTCCAGCCTTGATGAAATGCCATTGCTGAACTTGGTATTTTCACATGGGAACATATTCTGTAATAGGACTGAGCAACGTTTTAATGCAGAGATTCACTTCAAAGCCTATTTGATTGAATTTTTAAATTAAACCAACATTCCAGACTGCATTGGAAAGTTTAACTAGGCTTGTGCCCCATGAATAATGCCAAGAAAGTGTAATATCATGGTATGGTCCAGGTATTGATAGCTTTGATCATGTTTCCATTGTTCAATTTTGTCTTTAACAATTTATTCACTCTTTGGGTGTATTCTTTATTAATAACATTTTAACTTGTCCATGCTAGATGTTAGCCAGCTATAAAATGTTCAAATACCTATAGGCTTCATCCTGATGGATTATTTTTGTTGCATCAATGGAAGAGAATATTTGCAATTTGGGGTTGGATTTTGGGATCCTGGGTGCTCTCTGAGTTTGGTTTCTTCCTTAGATATTTCTTCACCCAGCTAGGTAACATTATCAGTGCACTGTTACTTGGTTTGGTAATGATATGTCTGCAAAAAAAACAGCTCAGAGAGCACCATCGTTGTTGTTTAGCATTCTGGGAGGACAGTATTGATTTTAGTGGCCGTGGGAAACATCTAAGAGGCACATGATTAAATTTTTGATCCTTTATCATCCCTATCTCTCAATGATTGCAACTCCTCATTTTAAGAGTTAATTTCATCTCTTTTTAAAATATTTACAAGGGTTTAAGGGTTTGAATGGAAATAGGACAACTCTAAAAGTTAAACTACTCCATTCCCATAGACTCCCCATAAAATTATGAAAAAACTATTTTGCAAAACAGCTATTTGAGTTAAATTTTAAGAAATAAAATAAAAGAGCAATAAAGTTTGGAATGGATTAAAAAAAACCAAGGCTGCACATATTTTTCTATGATACCAACATATGGTTTCCTGGGGTCTTCTAGAACAGAGGTCGCAAACCTTTTGGACCTCAGGGACCACCAAACACATAATTTTAAATCCCATGGACCAGAGACCCTGGGAAAATCTCCAAAAAAGTCTGCAGGAAAATTTCCCACCCCTTTTTCCTACCGATCAATCATTCTTTATTTGGGATCGCAGGATACCAACTCCAGATCCGTTCTCATGGGGAGGGAGGGAGAGACTTTTGGCTTCATGCAAGGAAAGCAGCAGAAGTCTTTTCTCTCTCCCTCCCAAACTCCACCAGAAATAAGTCTTTGTGAGACTTGTTGCTCCAGCGCAGCTTCTTGGAGCAGGATGCCTTGCAGGATTCCAAAGACTCATTTCTGGTGGAGTTTGGGAAGAGAAAGACTTTTGCTGCTTTCCTTGCATGCAGCCAAAAGCAGAAGAAGAAAGAAGCAGAAAGAAGCAGCCTGGTGGCCAGGCGAGGTGCATGGAATGAGTGCAGCAAGTTCCCCCCTCCACCCTTTCCCACTCCCCTCACTACCTTGTGTTCACAATGCAAGCGACACAAGCCTTGTGTTCTCGCGCAGCCTGGATTAACTGCTTTGGGGGGTGCTTTGGGGGTGACATTTCTCTGTGGACCACCAAAATTTTCTCGCAAACCACTAGTGGTCCCCGGACCACTGGTTGGCAACCACTGTTCTAGAAGATTGGGCGGTTGAGCTGAATTGCAGCCTACAATTTCTCAAACAATGTTCATTCTAATTATTCACTCTGTTAATTATGAATTCATTATTGTATTAATCCATTGCATTTGTCAGATAGCAGATTATATTTTTTTCTCTAATTCAGCTGTGAACAAGTCAGACATACAAGTTCTAATGAGCTATGCACTTTATCTGACTCCTTCTAACATAGTATGTTCTACAGAGACTGATAATGTTCACATTGAAAGTCAGATGTATTGTAAATGTTTGATTTTTTAAATTCATTTATAATAATACTTCAATTACCAAACCTTCAACTGAAACCAGTCTTCAGAGAGGTTTTTTTTTAATTCATCCATATGACTATCATTACTATGTGCAGTATGATATTGTTCTGACCGAGGCTTCCTGAAACAGTAACAATCACATGCTCAGCCTCAAAAACTCTCTTTTTATTTCAGTGACTGTGAATTATATTCATTCATAGCCTGTAATAAGTCCCAAACAGTTTGTGAATAGTCTGACAGAAGTCTGCCACAATCTTTTCGGGATAAGGTTGATAAGCACCCACTTTTATCTCCCTTGAAATGTTGCCAATGACTAAATTGCCAATTAGCTATACAAAACCAAATGGAGCACAAGGTCAACATGGAGCTTCAGAGTTTAAACCGATCAGAATGAACAAAGTTGCTTCCTGCAAAGGCTCATATCCTCCTTTATGTCTTATGGGAGGGGCCAATCATCTCCAAGCCTTACTCACGAGTTGCCCCTTTTCTTGCATTCTGGCAACTCTGCGCAAGCATGCATTGGGAACAGGCTCCCCCTGTTCCTCTGCCTTGCTGATATCAGATTCTGGAGGCTCCAGAATCAGCATACAACTCTCAGATGGCCCTGACCCCATCTCTTGTGTCAGATGCAGATTCCTCGTCTGAGCCCTCCCCAGACCCCCGGAGTGGCCCATGTTCCTCCCCACTGTCCAACTCTGTGCCAGCTCTGTAGGCTGCCAAAGGACCACAACAGGTATACTGACCCACTAATAAACTAAATATTTTATTTTTGATAACATAATCACATATTTTAAATGGATTTTAAGGAACAGTTAAGTATAGAGAAATCTATTAATGATTCAATTATTTATCTTCCATGGTATATTTTAACCATCTCTTTTCGCGTGTAGAAAGTTCGCTATGTTGGATGAAATATACAAATACATTTACCAAATTTACAATCAAAATTGCAACAGCATTATTAATGCAGGGATGAAAAAAAGCACAGCAATAAGCTCTTCAGACAAGCAAAATATTGTTACAGCTCACATTAGAAGATCTGTGATACGATATGTGCCTTGAGGATTCAATACTGCATGCAGAGAAGAGATTGAATTCTAGCTAATGAGAATTCCAGCTAATGGAAACGACTCTGTTTTCTTTGAGAGTACAATAAAGTCAAAATAACACTGGGACCATAAAGGTAGATCATGTGTTTCTATCTTCAGTTAACTGGGTTTCATCATTAGCGACTGTCACACTCATAAATATTTCCCATTTATCAACTTTCAGGGTTGGCCTTCAGGATGAAGAAGAGGGAATCATGATGTCTCTTTTTAAATATGCCTATGGAATAATGCATATGTTATATTTCTTAGGTAGATGGCCATGTAAAATGTTTTGCCATATTTCATAATATCACAGACAGTAGTTCACAGATAACAAGAAGTAATAACATCGCTGATAGCAGCTTTTGATAGCATGTAGCTGCTTACCCCAGCTCCTATTAAGAGCATTCAAAGATTATGTGGAATGATATAATCTGCCTTACCTAATAACAAGCTTTATACATAGCTTATCTTGACCACCAGCTATTTTATAGGTTATCAAAGAATAACCTTTTCTACCCAAGATTCCTTTATTATTAATAGGTATAAATGCATGAAGCCAATTTGCTCTAGAGGGTTCAAGCATACAGCACATTTTCTTCTTCCTTGGTTTATACAGAGAGATCAGAATTAAGTGCTAGCCCACATGCTTTTTTAAAAAAGAAAAGATCCCAAGTCCTATTCCTAATATCTCCTATTAAATGGATCATGCAATACTAAAGAAAAAGAGTTCTATTAATCATTCAAAAGAATTGTTATGTTAATCTGAACTAGTATAATTCTTTGTTTTGTAGAATCCTTATTTGTCATTCAAGTTCTAAAATTAAAATTAATTGGTAGGCCAGGCAGTTCAATGGATAATAAAGATGCAGCTGGACTTTGGAACTAGAAAGTGCTGTAATGGCCAGGAGGCTTCAGAAGTATTAAAAGTTTCAGCCTAACTTAATGTTACAAATCTTTTCTCCTTACAAGAATTTTAATAGAAGCTTGTGCATTTGAGTTCACAATTAAATCTCCGGTTGCATTGGGGATTTAGTGGTAGGACAGCACTAGATGGATTCCAGATTAGAGTTAACTATATTTAGATGAACTATTGGAATATTTTTGAAGATGCCTCTGCAGACCTAGATGAGCTCACAGATACTGTAACATTGTATGTTAGCTTCTGCGAAGACTTATGTGTACCAACAAGGAACCTGAAAATATATAACAACAATAAACCTTGGTTCACAGCTAAACTTAAGCAGCTACGTCATTCCAAAGAGGAAGGTTACAGAAAAGGTGATAGAATGCTATACAATCAGGCCAGAAACATATTAACAAGAAATATCAGAGCAGCAAAAAGAAGCTACTCTGAAAAGTTAAAGAACCAATTCTCAACAAATGAACCAGCAAACATGTGGAAAACTCTTTAAAAAATCACTGGCTTCAGCAAACCTCCTTCCCAGGCAGAAGGAAATCAACAACTAGCAGATGACCTGAATGTGTTCTACTGCAGGTTTGAAAAGAAACCACAGCCATCTATCTCCACAACACACATCTCAAACACACCAACAATAGACAAGCCTCCTACAACTGGCTCCAATCCATTGGGCTCACAACCTCTGGTGATCACAGAAAAAGAAGTGCAAGATCTATTACACAGACAAAAGCCAGGAAAAGCACCAGGGCCAGACAAGATAACTCCTTCTTGCTTAAAAGTCTGTGCTGAGCAACTGGCCCCCATCTTCACCTGAATCTTCAATAGATTACTAGAGATGTGCTATGTTCCTTCCTGCTTCAAACGTTCTACCATCATCCCAGTGCCAAAGAAGCCCTCCATCAAGGAACTGAATGACTACAGACCAGTTGCTCTAACATCTGTAGTTATGAAAATCTTTGAAAGGCTTGTGCTGTCCCACCTGAAAACCATCACAAATCCGCTGTTAGATCCCATGTAGTTTGCATACCGAGCAAATAGATCGACAGATGATGCTGTTAACATGGCTCTGCACTACATCCTACAACACCTCGAATCTCCAAATACCTATGCAAGGGTCCTCTTTGTAGACTTCAGTTCAGCATTCAATACCATCATTCCAGACAATCTTCTAAGTAAACTAAACCAACTAGCAGTACCTGAACACACTTGTAAGTGGATCATAAGCTTCAGGTGAAGCTAGGCGAAATCACATCCGATAACTGTACAATAAGCACAGGTGAAGCAGGTGAAGCTAGGCGAAATCACATCCGATATCTGTACAATCAGCACAGGGGCCCCCCAAGGCTGTGTGCTATCTCCACTTCTTTTCTCCCTATATACCAATGACTGCATCTCAAATGATCCATCTGTTAAAATACTGAAGTTTACTGATGACACAACAGTCATTGGTCTTATTCGAGACAACGATGAATCTGCATACAGAAGGAAGTTATACAACTTGCCTCATGGTGTAACCGGAAAAATCTGGAACTGAACACACTCAAAACCGTAGAAATGGTGGTAGACTTTAGAAGAAACCCTCCCATACTATCACCTCTTACAATACTAGACAACACAGTATCAACAGTAGAGAGCTTCAAATTTCTAGGTTCTACTATATCACATGACCTAAAATGGACACCTAACATCAAAAACATCATCAAAAAAGCACAACAAAGAATGTTCTTTCTGCGCCAACTCAGAAAGCTCAAAGTGCCCAAGGAGCTGCTGATCCAGTTCTACAGAGGAATTATTGAGTCTATCATGTGCACCCTATAACTGTCTGGTTTGGTTCTGCAACCCACCAGGACAGACACAGACTTCAGAGGATAATTAGGACTGCAGAAAAAACAATTACCACCCACCTGCCTTCAATCGAGGACCTGTATACTGCATGAGTCAAAAAGAGGGCTGTGAAAATATTTACAGACCCCTCACATCCTGGACATAAACTGTTTCAACTCCTTCCCTCAAAACGACGCTATAGAGCACTTCACACCAGAACAACTAGACACAAGAACAATTTTTTCCCGAAAGCCATCATCTGCTAAACAAATAATTCCCTCAACACTGTTCAACTCTTTACAAAGTGTACACTACTATTACTGTTAATCTTCTCATCACTCCTTATCACCCATCCCCTCCCACTTGTGACTATAATTTTGTTGCTTGTATCCTCTGTTTCCTAGTATGATTTGATGTTGATTGTACCCTATGACTATCATTAAGTGTTGTACATTATGATTCTTGATTCTTAACTAATGTTCCTTCTTTATGTATACTGAGAGTATTTACACCAAGACAAATTCCTTGTGTGTCCAATCACACTTGGCCAATAAAGTATTCTATTCTATTCTATTCTATTCTATTCTATTCTATTCTATTCTATTCTATTCTATTCTATTCTATTCTTGAAGCTATTTCTAATTCAACAGTAGGTATGTGGGTGTGGATATTAATAAAGTACTTCCAGTTTGTGTGCAAATGTAAAGGCTATAAAAAGCTGTAAAATGTGGGAAAATATATGAACATTGTCTTTGATACACATTCAAGAGAAGAAAAAAATTAATCAAAATATTTTAAAGAAAGAAAGAAAAGAAGGAAGGAAGGAAGGAAAGGGAGGGAAAAAGAAAGAAAGAGAAAGAAAAAAGGAAAAAGAAAGAAAGAAAGGGAGGGAGGGAAGGAAGGAAGGAAGGAAGGAAGGAAGGAAGGAAGGAAGGAAGGAAGGAAGGAAGGGCGAGCTGATATACTGGCATGAAATTGGATAGGGTGACCATTTACTTGTACTGTATGTGTTTTACATCGACTAATGTATATGGTGATAGAAAATGTATATGCTTATAGAAAAAGAAACAATGCATAGAATGTGATATTCACCAAAGACAAATCAGGCAGTTTCCAGTCCAAATAATTATCCTCCAAAGTTTTAAATACATTTGTGCTTCTTCCTAAAACATCAGTGTCTTAGTTATCTCCATGAAATCAAATAGGTAGTCCTTGACTTAGGACCATAATTGAGCCCCAATTTTTGTTTTGTTTTGTTAAGCAAGACAAAGTGAGTTCAGTGAGTTTTCCCCCATTTTATGACCTTTCCTGCCACAATTGAAATGAACGGCTGCAGTTGTTAAGTTAGTAATACAATTGTTAAGTGACTGGCTTCCCCATTGACTTTGCTTATCAGTAGGTCACAAAAGTTGATCACATGACTCCTAGGACACTGCAACTGTCATAAATATGAACCAGTTGCGAAGCCTCCAAATTTCAGTAATGTGACCATGGGGTTATTGCAACAGTCATAAGTGTAAAAAAAACACCATACATCACTTTTTTTTCAATGCTGTAGTATCTTCAAACAATCATTAAACTAATGGTTGTAAGTGGAGGACTACCATAATCATGGAGGTGTATTGAGTTTTCCTTCTCCATTTGCCCTTCTAAAATAAGAATTATTCATCAAAGGAATGTTTAAGGAATGTTGTTTTAATGATTTCCCTGTTGTTTCCATTTGTGGACCTTGAATTCAAACATATTCTTGCAAAACAGTGGTTTCAGCTATGAAGCAGCCATGACATCATAAATGGTTTTAAATAATTTGCAAAATTTCTGCTGTCCTGCAAAATACAACACTGTATTCAAATTCTCACATCTTATGAATCTGTTCAGCCTTCAGTAGTTGAAGTTGAGAATTTTGTAGCACAGCTTGAGTTCATCCCTTGCCAATTTCGTTGTACAGTATAAGTTAGTTTACAAGGGTCAACTATAAAATGGCAAAAGAGAGCTGTTTTTGAACTTAGCTATTATGGATGAACTCAGTATCTAAAAGTATTTTGATGCCCAAAATACAGAAAATGTCTTCTGATATGCTGCTTTAAGTACTATAGATATTGTTTTCTAAATATCACATTCTTGCATTCCTTAATATTTCTGACAACATTTATTATTTGACACTAATATTGAAGTAGGACTGTATACCCATTCTCACAATCATCTAACTTACGCAGGTATTATTTCATGTTATGAAGGATATGAGATATACTATGTTTACTTCCAAAACTCCAGTATGAAATGTAAAATAAGATCAGCAATTTTATGTAAATTGCCCTCTCCCTTTTCACCTCTACCACTGATATCATCCAGGACACTTTCATATTCTAGTAAAGATTCATCAGGATAACTATTAACTATGATATAATTGTTTGCAATTGTCTCTTGAGAACTAATATGGATTTAAAGCAGCATGATTTAATCTGAATTAGTGATTCAAAATTCAGAAGCAATATGATTCAAGACTGAGATTCAATTTCACTTTTTAAAAAATGCCCTTAGTCTATCTGTGGGAATGTGATATTTGCAGCTTTTTCCTAGCACTACAGGGTACAAGGCTTATTCAGAACATACATATAATTTTAGGATAACATGATAAAGGTTAATCTTTATTCACAAAGTAAAGTAAGTTAATACTTTGAGATAGTGCCACTTTTTGGAAACTGTAAATAAATCAGTTCTTTCGAACTTAGGGGTGATCAGAGGCTAGATTGCTTGAAAATGCATGCCAGTAGTATATTAAAATGTACTTGATTTCACAATTTTGATTTCACAATTTTGATTTCACAATTTTGATTTCACAATTTTGTACCAGGTGCAACTTTCAAATAACTATCAATATGTATTTCAGATGATTCTAAGCCCACAGTGTTTATTTAAATAAATAAACATTATTGTTGAGGTGGGTAAAAAGATCAGAAAAAAAAGAAATGGAATACCCCTTATTGAGAAACCAGCATTTACATTTCTTGAAAAATATTGTGGTTTTTTGTGTGAAATTAATCCAAGCAAAAATCACATTGATTGGATGCTGCAAATGTTATCTTTAGAAATTGGTTATCAATTTATTTATGCTAGAAATATAAAGTGATCAACACTTGCATATAGAGAGCGTGGCTGCTTCACAAAGTGGTACTATGTTGGTCTCATAAAACTCATTTTAAGATACACAATATGATTTAAGGATGTTTTGACTCACAATATATACCCCCAAAATGGAAATGTATCAATATATGAAGAACTATGGATTTGTTGAGCATGAGGTGTATCAAAAGATTATTCTGTTCTAATGGAAAGAATTGTAGTGTAGAAAATAAATTTAACAAACAAAATGCAGGCTAAAGTCTTCATCCATTTATCCTCTGTCCTTTGAACATAACTTGGGTCGAATCCTACTCCTCTCTTTGCTTAATCCTTTCAGGCCCAAATCAGTCCGCCCTGCTACAAAACAAAGTTCCTCTGCACACTCCTGTGTACCAATGAATAGAAGCCCATTCATGACCAGCTTTATTAATGAAGTTAGTAATAAGCTGATAGACCCCAACATTCCATCCTCAATCAGCCTGATCATCTCAATGTTCTATCTCCTTGGCAGTGCATTTTCCCAGTTCTACTTTTTTCAGGAAAGGGCCACTTTGTTTAACAATAGAAATAAACCCAAGTGCAAGTTCAAGGACCAGCATTGTCCTCCTCAAAGGTTGCCAGCAAATTAGATCTCTAGGATTTCCTGTCTTATAGCTTTCAACTTCTATTTTTTTTTTTTGCTATTGTATTCTTTAGAGTCCCTCTTTCTTGTAAAACAGGCACTCAATAATCAATAAACAATGTGATAAATTTGGTTTTTATCCTCAGTGTTGTGCTCTGTACTTCTTAATTTTCCACAGCAAACTGCATCATTGGATGCGTTGCATATGTTTGCTCTCTATTTTTGAGCTGCTTCTCCATTTAAACAAAATGCAAAGATCAGTCAATATTATTTGGTGCAGGGAAGATTTGTTGCTGTATTTTACAGTGGAGTTAATTGATAGGAACATGAATATCCTCTTTTATTTTCAAGGATGTTAAAAATTCTGCAAATGAAGAAGGCAACTTGTTATTTTTCATCACCTTCAAACCAGTGGTGGGATTCAAATTTTTTTGCTACTGGTTCTGTGGATGTTGCTTGGTGGGTGTGGCATGGATTGATGGGCATGGTTTGGTGGGTATGGCAGAAGAAGGATACTGTAAAATCTCCATTTCCTCCCCACCCCACTAACCTGCTTTCCAGCTCCGTTCTCCTGTGCAGGGCAACAAAAGAAGACCCACCCAATCAGCTGGGACTCAGGAGGCAGAGAATACATGGGGGCAGGGCCAGTCAAAGGTAGTCTTTGCCTCCGAACTACTCAAAATTTCTGCTACCAGTTCTCCAGAACTGGTCAGAATCTGCTGAATACCACCTCTGCTTCAAATCCTCCCCAATGCAACTTGAATACCCCAAATTTGACTTTTGATGTTTTAGTTTTGGTGTCTAAATCCTATAAGTGGCAAAGAATCATTTGAATTTGATGGGACAGATGTATCAATAAAATAAATTCATTTGATTCAATACTCTAAAATTTTGATTTAAAGATTATGAGAGCATGTTTGGTTTGAATCCATGCTGAATTGAATCATCCTTTCAAAGATGTGCATGATCCAGTTCTAGTGTTGTTGAACCATAAGCAATTTATGCCAAATGCTAATATTCTCAAAATTCTGCTAATATGATAATGGCCCAAGTAAAGAAAACTGGAACAGTAATGTTTCTTCTCCAGTATCTGAGACTGCTTTCATTTCTGAATAAATTGAAAACAGCTTGGAAACCTGAAATATAATTGAATCATCACATACAACCAACTTACAATTCTAACATTATCACTTATTGTACATGCCCTGTATTAGAGAAGAAAGTAAACTATTCCTTTTTTGAATAGTGTCTTTGTTACACTCAAGGAATATATACACAAACACATACACACCAACCCTTTTACATTTTTGTAGAGCTAAGCCTTTAAGTCCATGTAAATCTAAACCTATTGTTAGCTCAATGATTTAAAATGTAATAACCAGAACACATTGGGAACAATGGATGTTATGTGTATGTTAAAAAAAAAAAGCAAATGACATTGGCACAGCCCCTTCAAGTATCACCCTCACTGTAACGGAATTGACTGATTGCTCATTGTTATGCCTACAACTGCAGGTGGAATCCAATTATCTATACAAAGCATTGGGGATTTGAAGGTGCAACCAGAATAGCTAATAATTTACAAGATGGAATCATCATACTCCTTGGCAAAACAATAGCACCTAGCATTGTCCCTTTCACTGAATATGTAAGAGAATGTGATTCCATTTTTTTTCAAAGCATATATGCAACCTAATTATTCTCTATTTCCTGATTTCAGAAAAACAGGAACATTTCAGATACATAGAATAGAAAGAAGTCAACTGAGAAAACACCAATTATGTTTCATGTTCCATTCTGAAGGGATTCAGTCAAGCTAGGTTACCATAATGCTTATTGCAAAAACCTATTTATATACTACTAAAACTCTCATTATCATGGGTAAAATGGTGCATAGGGCAACATATTTTGAATTTGGTACTTCAATTTGGTTTACAGAATGCATCCAAAATTTGGGACCCATACCTTCTGAGTGAAATTTGGGGATGTTGTGGTCGCTTCAGTATACTAAATACTCCTGCAGTGTTGGGATGCTTCTATGGTCACATTTTCAACATTCTGTGAGAGTTACTCAGCCAGTCTAGCAATCCCTCACTTTCTCCCACACCTAGCAGTAGCCACTTATTTATTTGTCAATTTGTCAATTGCTTACAAGATAATAGGTATAAGTAAAACATAGTTATGAATACATGGATACATATAAGAAAAAATAAATAAAAGAAACAATAGGACAGGGACGGTAGGCACATTGGTGTGCTTATGCACGCCCCTTACAGACCTCTTAAGAAAGGGGTGAGGTCAATAGTAGACAGTCTAAGGTTAAAGTTTTTGGGGTTTGGGGAAGAAACCACAGAGTCAGGTAGAGTATTCCAGACATTGACCACTCTGTTGTTGAAGTCGTATTTCCTGCAATCAGGTTTGGTACGATTAATCTTGAGTTTGTATCTATTGTTTGCTCTTGTGTTGTTATGGTTGAAGCTGAAGTATTCATTGATAGGTAGGACATTGCAATGTATTTTATATACTACATTTAGATCGGACCGAAGGTGGTGTAGTTCTAGGTTTTCTAGGTCTAGAATTTTGAGTCTGGTGGCATAAGGTATTCTGCAACGAGTAGAGGAGTGGAGAATTCTTCTTGTGAAATATTTCTGGACTTTCTCAGCTGTGTTAATATCAGATACATAATGTGGGTTCCAGACTGATGAGCTGTATTCGAGTATTGGTCTAGCAAATGTTTTGTATGCTCCAGTTATTAGTGTAATATTACCAGATAAAAAGCTACATAAGATTAGGTTAACAACTCTTAACGCCTTGTTGGCTATGTAATTACAATGGGCTCTAGCACTTAGATCAATAGAGATAAGTACTCCAAGATCCTTGACAGAGTTTGGATCATCAACAAGGTCTTGACTATTCAGCCTGAATTTTATTTTGTGATTTTATTTGTCAATATGTAGGACAGAGCATTTATTTGTTGAGATTTGAAGTTGCCATTTGTTTGACCTTTCTGATACATAGTCAAGGTCTTTTTGAAGGGTAGCAGTATTGTCTGTGGTGTTGAATAGCTTTACATCATCAGCGAAGAGAACGCAGTTGCTCTTGATATGATCACAGAGGTCATTTATGTAGAGTATGAAAAGAGTTGACCCTAGAACACTGCCTTGGGGGACACCACTGTTGACAGGTACAGAATTTGATAAGATGCTCCCAATTTTGACCATTTGTTGTCTGTTTGACAGGAATGCTTCTATCCAGTTATGCAGGTGTCCAGAGATACCGTAATATTTTAATTTTAGGAGTAGTTTGTCGTGTACCACTGAATCAAAGGTTTTACAGAAGTCTATGTAGATTGCATCTATTGCTTTGCCCTGATCGAGTTGTGTAGTCCATATGTTTTTGCAGTGTAAGAGTTGCAGATTACAGGATAGTTTTTTTTTTTCTGAAACCAAATTGTTTATTAGAGAACAGAACAACTGTTGAAAATTATACATGTGTAAAATACTTTATTTTAAAATTTGTTCTTCCCTTTCAACTAAAGGTAAAAATACCACTCTTCAGTATGCTCCAAAATTTGGGTAACTTGGAAATTACATGATAGTTTTTTTTCCTGAAACCAATTGTTTATTAGAGAGTAGGTTGTTTGTTTTTAAGTGGAGGATGATGGATTGGTTAATAATTGATTCCATGACTTTACAGATGACGCAGGATAAAGAGATTGATCTGTAATTTTCAACTAGGCTGGGGTCTCCCTTTTTGAAGATGGGAATGATCGCGGCTTGTGACCATAGTTTTGGCAAGGAGCTGGTCCTGAAAGATTTTTCAAAGATTATGCTTAGAGGTTCTGCTATGTCAGTGGATAGCATTTTTAAGAAGTAGGCACATATTCCGTCCGGTCCAATAGATAGAGATGATTTTAGATTGCATAGTGCAAAAGGAAATATTGGGCATGATCCATTGCTGTTTACAAATACTGAGCCAAAGAATGTGTTAACTTGCCTACCTGCTGGAAAGGGAGAGAGGAAGGAAGGAAGGAAGGAAGGAAGGAAGGAAGGAAGGAAGGAAGGAAGGAAGGAAGGAAGGAAGGAAGGAAGGAAGGAAAGATTTGTTTATGCTATCAGTCAACTTCCCACAAGAAAACTCAGTAAGGAAGTTGACAGGAAGTTGGAAATTGCTCCTGCTCTCACTGCTGTTTTCCTTGTGTTCATTGTTTCTCTGTTTAGGTAAGGAAATATCTCTGAAATAATGTCCTAATGGGGTGTGGGTTGTATAGTTGATCCTAAGGAATAGCTACTGTTGATCACAGGAGTCTGCTGGCGTCAAGGGACTCCACTCTGCCTATAACGAGATAGGAATCCTGACTGGCAACTGGGCTTACACTACCATTAAGTTTGCTGTTTAGGTAGTGTTCTCCTGCTCTAAAGCAGCAAAAATGTCTTCCAAGACTGCTTGATCTGATTGCTGCACTGGCACTCAATACATTGGATTAGATTGCATTGAAGTGTTGTTCCCCACTTGCATATCATTTGCAATTCCTTGTTCAAAGAGAATCCTGGCAAATATTCTTTTGCTTGTATTCTAACAATTTTTATCGACTGTTTCCTAGTATGATTTGATTGCTCATTGTACCCCATGACTATTATTAAGTGTTGTACCCTATGATTCTTAACTCTTAACAAATGTATCTTTTCTTTTATGTACACTGAGTGCATTTGCACCAAGACAAATTTCCTGTGCATCCAATCTCACTTAGCCAATAAAGAATTCTATTCTATTCTATTCTATTCTATTCTATTCTATTCTATTCTATTCTATTCTATTCTATTCTGAAAAGGACTACTGGATAGTATCTGATGGACACAATAAGGTGAGGCAAAATATTTCTTTTTTTATTGCCTGAATCACCACTATGTAGGCTTAAACAGATCTTGTAACAAGATCTGGTCAGACTCAAGATGAATCTTTTCCCAGTAGGCATCTAGTCAGCTGCTTCATATCCATGAGCTTCTCGCTATACCAAGAAGCAAAAACAAATATGTCCATAAGTACAGACTGCTGTGGTGCAAACTGCTCCATAATCCCAGACACTCTATCATTCCAATGAATGACCAGAATTCTTGTTTTCATATAGAGACTGCATAGCATAGATGATAGTGGTAGTTATAGCACGGAACAGTCAGATATTCTCCAGCATTTTTGCAATGGTGGGATTAAAGGAACACTTTTTAACCAGCTTAAGGCCCTGAAGATGCATGGCTGGCTTTCAGCTTGGCAACAAACAATGATAATCATTCTAAACCCTAGTTAGAATGCCACCTTTCCTTATTTCTGTTTCCATCATTCTGTATTTTTATATTTCTCTGTTCTTCCATACCTTTCAATTTGTCTAAACAACTTCTCAAAAGAAGACTCTTCGACTCCTCCTTTACAATGGCCACAGCCTTCCATTTCTCAAAAAACAGTAAATTTATAGTTTTTCTACTGAATTTTCTACTAAAATCTTTCTAATTTATTCCCTTCAAATGTACCTAACTTAGAAAATTGCAATTTTTTATTATTGTCTGTCCACCTGTGCCATTCAATAGAAAATTCAATCAGCATTTTACCATTAACATTTTGGAAGCAAGTGTAAAGAATGAGATGAGTTTGACAGAAATGTGCAAGCATTGTTATCAAGGCAAAGGAAACTGAAACATTTTAAGCCCTCTTTGCCTAGGTAATGGTTCTTGCATATTTACATCGCGGACATCTTCCTTATTCTCTATAGCAGGTATCCCTTTGGGAAAGGGGAACATTTCTAAAACTGAAGAGGTTATGAATATGTTATGGTCCACTCATAAATGACAGTTACTTTTTAATCCTTTGAAACCCACATAGCTATCTGATATCCCCCCACATACTGCTTTCTCCCCTTGTCACAGTGTGCTAGATGTGGCTAGGGGATTCTGTGAGCAGCCTGGGTCAATAATTTGTTGATCATAGACAAACATCCATACCCAGCTGGAGTATACACTGCCATCCATCTCACTGTTTTCCAAAAGCACAAGGTTGTAGCTGGGGACAGCTGAGACTTATTAGCAGCTAAAACTTGCCAATGGTGGGACATAAATACAAAGAACATATAAAATTCAGTACCCCAAACTTGATCCAGTCCTCTCCAGTTTAATTTCCATTTCTGGTAACACTTCAGTTACAGCTGGTGACTTTCATAAGGGCAATTCTGCCATACCAGACAAACTCAAAATTGGCAAACTTCAAATGCCAATTTCATGAAATTCACAAAACTCACTCAGAAGTGAAGCATTTGCAATCCTTTGGCTCAATTTGTGCTACTTAATGTTGCCTTGCCAAGATCTCATATACAGTAAAAACAACAACAACAACAACTCTGTTTGAGTAACCTCTGATAGTAGAGGCTTGAATCAAGCAAGGATTCCAAGGGACTGCATTCCTTTACAGGCAGGGGTACCTCCCCCAAATCAGCTTCCTATCCTAGATAACATTTATAACATTTAGCACTTAGACTTTTATACCACTTTATAGTGTTTTAGAGCCCTCTCTAAGCAGTTTACAAAATTAGCATATTGCCCCCAACAATCTGGGTCCCCATTTTATCCACCTTTTACCCACCTTGGAAGGATGTAAGGCTGAGTCAACTTTGAGCTAGTGAGAATTGAACTGCTGGCAGTCAGCAGAATAAGTCTGTAATACTGCATTCTGACCACTGTGCCTCCATGACTCAATATGACGGGGGGGCGGGGGGGAATCTCATCAACTATTAAGGAAAATCCAACTATCATTTCATTAAAGCTAGCAAATTCCAGTGAGTACCTGTTTTTTTGCATAATATTCTTGCACTCAAAGAAGCCAAATGCAAGAGCTCAAGGTTAATAAATCTTATGTATAAACTTGATCAAAGATAGTGTGATCATAGAAAGTTGTTTTATAGCAGATAAGACTATAAAATAGTTTTTTTTAAAAAAAAAAGAAAGGGAAGGGGAAATGGGGTATTTTTCACATAAGTGAGAAGATGTTTCAGACATATTCTCTAATTGGTATTCTAACAAGCTATCTCTATGACATTTATGTGGAAGGTGGGAAGAGGTAAGATGAAAACCACGTATCCTTGAATCTTCTGTGAAAGATATAGCTAAAAGTTCACATTCTATAAGCATTTTACTAATTCACATCATTGAGGCAATAAAATTTATTTTAAATAAGCACTAACAAATATATAACTGAAGAGATATACAACAACGGGAATAAGATTATACATGTAAAACAAAACTATAGAAAGGCATAACAAATCATGCTCAATTCTTTTTTTTATTTAAAATATTAAAATACAAACTTCAAAAAGAAAAAAAGGAAAGTAAAGAAAAAAGTAATACAAAAGCAAATCAAAATTAGATATTATTTCTGTTTTCTTTGGGGGATTGTTTACTAAATGTTTATGGTTGCCCATTTCACTTGCATGTAAATCTGGATAGCATATATAGATAGTTAAAATCTACATAAAATTGTGATCTCCTATCAGAACAATTAAAAGTTAAAAACTATGCAATAATAAAAATTCAGAGAATGCATTCTAACAATCAAACTATTTTATGAGCTCCATACTTTCTTGGGATCCCCAAATCTGACAGCACATCCAAGGTTAGACATTCCAAAAGCCTGGAAGCATTAGGCCAGTCTCACCTTGGGGAAAATGGATGGTTGTAACAAAAAGCTTTCCTTCTGGGTTGTGCTAAATAAAGCTCTGGGATCAATGATACCCATAATATTCCCTTTTTGCTGGACCCAATGTAGATGTAATTGGAGAAACACCCAACACTCAAGTAATTTGGACTATAACCTTCTTAAGTCCTGAATCTCTTGGTGGCTTTTGACATCCTCAACCATTGTATCTATAAGAACCCATGAGGGTTTAGAGCAAGGTTCTTCACCAGAGGTAGTATTCAGCAAGTTCTGACCAGTTCTGGAGAACCGGTAGCGGAAATTTTGAGTGGTTCAGAGAACTGGCAAATCTGACTGGAGATTTTACAGTATCCTTCCCCTGCCATGCCCACCAAGCCACGCCCACAGAACCAGTAGTAAAAAAAAATGAATCCCACCACTGGTCTTCAAACTTGGCAAGTTTAAGACTTGTGGACTTCAACTCCCAGAATTCCTAAGCTAACATGACTGGAGGAGGAATTCTGGGAGTTGAAGTCCACAAGTCTTAAAGCTGTCAAGTTTGAAGACCCCTGGTTTAGAGTACAGAGCATGACCTTGCAGTAGTCTTTTCCCTTTCTAAGCAGTTGGTTCCAGTTGTAGATAATGGGAGAGGAAAGATATACCTGAAATCACTTGATCATGTTTCTCAGAACGCCAAGTTGAATTTGTTAAATGTATATCTGATGATTAAATGGTGGTGGTTTCTTTCTTTCTTTCTTTCTTTCTTTCTTTCTTTCTTTCTTTCTTTCTTTCTTTCTTTCTTTCTTTCTTTCTTTCTTTCTTTCTTTCTTTCTTTCTTTCTTTCTTTCTTTCTTTCTTTCTTTAAATTCAGCACCCATGCCCTCAGATTAGCTTTATTAATTGGTAGCATTTCTGTTTCATATTACAAATCATCCGACATCCTAAAATATGTCATATTTTGAAACTAAAACATTTAACTAAAAAGAAAATGTTAATTTTCTTAACTCTGCCAGAAAAAGAAAGGCAAGTCCCACCAATTCTTACTAGTGGCTTGAAGTATATTCAAAGACTTCTAGCTTGAACTCATGCAAATAATGTTCTCTAGGCCCACTTTTCATGCATAAGAGAATGATCCATTAAAACTGGAAAGTGGCAGGAAACAATTTCAAGAAAAAGCAGTCCTGTGTTTCCATTCTATCATTTAACGCACTGCGTTGTCACAACAGAGCTGACACAACCTTAAGTAAAACGATTCAAAGAACTGTGATGGATGCCATGTGACACAATATAATTACAAGAAAGCCATCAAAAGAACATTATATTTCCAGCAACTACCACTTCCTGTGCATACAATGCCTAATCAACTAAAAGCAGATATTTCAAAGTTTGGTTGTTGTTGTTGTTTTGTTGGGCTAAGTGTAGCAAAATGAAAATCTAACAAACAGCAAACAAGGTGGCAAAAAAAATAGAAAGAAAAAACAGGGAGCAGAATCAAAATGCTTGGCTTTTTCAAACCTGCTAGGTAAATTTAGAGTAACAGATTACATATATACCTGTAGATAAAATTTATGTATTTCATGAGGACAAATGAATAAATGTTTAATGTAAGCAATCTAACAATATTGTGTATTTTTCTTTTTTCTTTTTCTGGTTCTAAGTGCATAGACACAGAAAAAATATTAAAGACAGTATAGGAACTATATTGATAATTAGTCAAATAATTATACCTTTGAGTGGAAAAAAATCCTATAATTCACATTTTTTAAAAAACCAACAGTAAAGATTACACATTAAATTATACATGCATTATATTGCGCTCTCTCTCTCTCTCTTTTTCTCTCTGTCCCTCCCTCCCTCTCTCTCTGTATGTTAGTATCTGATATATACGTATTTGATATTAACACAGTTGAGAAAGTCCAGAAATATTTTACAAGAAGAGTTCTTCACTCCTTTACTCATTGCAGAATACCTTATGCCACCAGACTCGAAATTCTAGACCTTGAAAACCTAGAACTACGCCGCCTTCAGTCTGATCTAAGTATAGTATATAAAATCATACATTGCAATGTTCTACCTGTCAATGAATACTTCAGCTTCAACCATAACAACACAAGAGCAAACAATAGATACAAACTCAAGGTTAATCGCACCAAACTTGATTGCAGGAAATACGACTTCAGCAACAGAGTGGTCAATGTCTGGAATACTCTACCTGACTCTGTGGTTTCTTCCCCAAACCCCAAAAACTTTAATCTTAGACTGTCTACTATTGACCTCACCCCTTTCCTAAGAGGTCTGTAGGGGGCATGCATAAGCGCACTAACGTGCCTACTGTCCCTGTCCTATTGTTTCTTTTATTTTTCTTATATGTATCCATGTATTCATAACTATGTTTTACTTATACCTATTATCTTGTAAGCAATTGACAAATAAATAAATAAAATAAAAGCATCAGATTGGAAATTGATAGGCCAGCTGGGCAACTTTTGGCTGGTTGAAAGGAAGGTGGCAACCGCAACCAAAAATATTGCCAAGAAAATTGCATGAACTTGTTCAACCTTTTTTCTTTTCTTTTATTCCAGAACTTGGAGGCAACTGGATTAGCTAGTTTGTTGAGACCAGAACCCAGCATGCCATGAGTGACTGGAATCACAACAGCAGCAACAGTAGTTGATTCAAAAGCTCGGGCTTCCACACAATGAGCAAACTGCAGAACCCAGCAATCGAACCATCTTTTACAGTAGCAGTAACCAGCAGCCACTAACAAACTGATGACAGAAACCACCCCTCAAACCCAAAATTAAGATGTGACAAAATACCAATGACAGCTGAAGGCAGAGATAACAAATATCCTGTAAGAAAGTCTACAGGTAGGTACGGTCTAGCCATGCGACAGAAACAGCATTGGTTGCTCTGATCAATGACCTAAGTTAGGGCCTAGATGGAGGTACACCTGTTCCCACTTGATAGCATTTACAATGGTAGTGCAGGGACTGAGATCTGGAAGTACTGTTTTATAGTGGTTCCATTCTGGTTACAGACATTATGTATACACTTTTTAATTACAAACTTTAGGCAACATGAACAAAACTGTGTACAATTCCAACCTAAAAGCCAGAAGAAGATGAAATAATGTTACTTTATGGCACACTGCACACTGCATACATACACTCGACAGCACTGTTGCACAAGCCTTTACCACAGATAGTAATGGATGTTTGCACTCAATATCTGAGGGAATGGGGCTGATGGAACACCAGAAAGAAGATCCAACGATTCTGAGAAGGGAGAGGACCACCAAGTCAGGAAGGCTGTTTTATCCCAGGAGTTGTGGGCCATAAGGTCTGCAATTGATCAGCTCAAGAAGAGAAAAAAGTTGATCCACATCTGGAACCACCTGGAAGAAGAGTTGGCACCCATGTCTCCCCTGGATATCCTTGAGAAACTCATGGTGGGGGAATGAAGCAGCACGAGAAAGTCTGGGGGCCTTATGTCACTGGAAAACTCCACCAAACATACTTCCAGTGTCCTTGTGGAGAATGGAATGACATGGGACTGTCTACTGCTCTGTTCCTTGTAAAGTCGAGATCAGTGGTGGGATTCAAATTTTTTTACTACCGTTTCTGTGGGTGTGGCTTGGTGGGCATGGCAGGGGAAGGACACAGCAAAATCTCCATTCCTTCCCCACCCCACTAACCTGCTTTCCAGCTCCGTTCTCCTATGCAGGGCAACCAAAGAAGATGCAGCCAATCAGCTGTGACTCGGGAGGCAGAGAATAAGTGGGGGGGCAGTCAAAGGTGGGATTTGCTGGTTCTCTGAACTCAAAATTTCCGCTACCGGTTCTCTAGATCTGGTCAGAACCTGTTGAATACCACCTCTGGCTCAAGACTGATCATTATGCACATCACTTCTCTGCCTGTTGGCAGCCTTTTCCCATCAAGGCTCCCAAAAGCCTGTGGACCACTAGGCTACCCTGGCACTGGCAGTCAAAGCCATGATGGATCAATACTGGAGAGGACCTGAGTTCATCCATCACTAGGTGGGAATGAGAGGTAAGAAAAAGCTGAGGTATTTTCTGCTGCTTGGAGACCGCGAGGGTTGGTTATTGTGATTTTTTAAAGATTTGTTGGACTAACAAATAAAAGAGACTTAAGAACAGTCTCTCAGAACATAATCCTTTCGTAAGTAAGTACCATCTTTTACTGTCAGTGGTGATTAAAACTGAGATATTGGCACATTTAATTTATACAGTATTTTTATTATTGTCTTCATGTTGTGAACTGCCAAGAGGCTGTATATGAATGTGATAGAATATAGATATAACAAAGAAATTAATATATAAATAAATAGTAAACTGCCAACCAGCAAGGAAAATGACAAAACCTAGGGAAGTGAAGGATCCATAATACTTGGGCTGAGGAGAAAATGACTTTAGGTTGTTCTCCAGTGGGGAAAACTGCTAAATATAATCCACTTTCTGATAATCCATATAAATGTGGAGAATTGAACCATTTAGTAAAAGAAAAAAGGAGAAAGGAAAATAAATGTTTAGAAAATTATAAAAATTCATGTATGCATTGTAAGATGCATTCTATAACATACACAGAATAAATAAAATTCAAAAAAATAGTAAATAAAATTCAGAATGATGAAATACATAAAAACTCATTATAACTGAATAACCTGTAGAGGTAAACCTACAGAATAAGTTGCATAGTAAATATTATTTTAAAAGTTATATATATATGCAGAAACCCTTATCAATAAGTGGATAGCCTCAAATTTGTTTGAAATAAAGCATGATGTTTGCACAATAAATCCTCCTCTGCAGTAAAGGGAGGCAATGCTATAGTTTTTGTCTGCAATTTTTTTTACCATTTTGCAAAAATAAACAAACAAATCCCCCCTAACAAAAATACCCTTTCACATCACCAACACATTTTCTCCTATATGGGGGTCCACGGCTACAATGTTTAAAAATATGTTTTCTCATAATCTGCACATCTCTGGGGACAACTGAGTTAAAACTTCTGACCCTTTTTATTGTGGAAAAACTTAGAACAAAACAGAGGTAATAGACCTTGTGAAAGCTTAATGGTCTTATTCGCAGCCAAACTACTTTAACAAAACAATTCAAAGTTTTGCCACTGAAAACTGCAGTTCTACTGCCAAATTTCAACAATGTGATCTTGGGACAATTCAAAAATGGGATTGGAGCAATAAACAATCTATTTACTGTATGTTCCCCATCCTTAACATCAAACAAGAAATTACTATAAACTCATATTAGCAACAGAAAACATTTTAAGGAATTCTTCCTGGAGCCTTTGTTAGATTAAGAAAAAGAAGTATGGAGTACGGCCACAGCGGCGGCGGCGACCTCTGGAGTTACTGTGGTGGCGCTTTTAGCGCTTCGAGTGCCGACGGTCCCGGCGGTCTCCGGGGCAGAGATACCGCCGCGGCATGGCCCCGGCGGCCCCCTGAGGAGCGCGGTAGTCCTGGATTTTCCAGGACGGCGCAGACTTGGGGGAGCCACCCGAAGGGCCCTGGACTGGCCTCGGCGGCTCTGTTAAAGCCGTGGAGGCCTTGGAACAGCTGCCGCGGCAACCCCGGAGTTTCGAGGGACTGTGAAGAGGCCTCGACACCCCCGGTGAGGCACGGCGGTGTGGCAGGCTCGTCGGCCTCGCTCGGGCCGCGGCGGTCTTGGGGGGCCCCAGATGGTTCTGAAATGGACCTGCTATGGCCATGGCGGCCCTGGACTGGACCCGGGGCGGCCCTGATGGCCCCGAAGATGGCGCGGAGGCTGGGGGCTAGGCAGAGTTGTGGTTATTCCCCTCTCTTCCCTGGGGCCCCCACCGGTGGCAGAGGTGGTGGGCCCGGGGGGGGGATTGACTCTGCCTATGACTCTTCTCCCTCCGGGGGTTCCACCGGTGGCAGAGGTGGGACGACCGGGGGGAGGCAGTGCATACCCCAGTCTGATTGGACTCCATCGTTCGTGGCCGGGGGATGGCAGAGATCGCAGATGCTCCGGGACCGTCAAGATGAGGTGGCCGGGGCCACGGATGTACTCGAGGGCAGAGCTTTGGGCCCTGAGGGATGTCCCCCTCTCCCTTAGGTGGCCTTCAAGGCTCTCTAGAACTTTCCGCAATGAGGGATCCTGGGATCCTGAGCGATGGTGGGGCCGGAGAAACTGGAGAAAGCGCGGGAAACCCGGGGTCATTAAATTTTTAACGGGGTTTTTTAAGGGGTTGGAAGGATCCAGGGCGGGTATGGGAGACAGCCCACATGGAATTGGGGGCAGCCGGGCCGGCCCGCGCGCCTGGGGGGCCTCGGGGGCTTCCGTGTCGGGGTGGCAGACGGGGTGGGCAGCCGGGGGCCAATTTTATTAGCACGGTGACTGGGAGAGGTAGATATGCTGGGGGTAGAGGGCTGTATCCGGTAAGGGGATCGCGCTCCCGATGTTTGCAAGCGGTAGCGCGCTCCGACCCTCCCTACCCATCCTGCAGCCCTGGCTGTCCGGAACCTCAGGCCCTGAATACCCAGCTGTTGTTGTGCAATGCCAGGTCCGTGGTTAATAAGGCTCCCCTGATCTATGATCTGGTTCAGGAGGAGGCCGCGGACCTGGTAGGTGTCACCGAAACCTGGTTGGGCCCAGAGGGCGGTGTCCCTCTGGTTGAGATGTGCCCGCCAGGTTTCCTTGCATTTCACCAGCCTAGGGCTCAGGGAAGGGGTGGTGGGGTGGCGGTGCTTATAAAGGAAGTCCTTTGTCCTAGGGAGGCCACTGTCCCTCAGACGGCTGGCTGTGAATCTCTTTTTGTGAAGTGGGGGCAAGGGGTTCAGATGGGTCTTTTGATGGCGTACCTGGCTCCCTGCCACATCTCATCGGCCCTGCCCGGACTCCTTGAGGTAATAGCCGGGCTGGCGGTTGAGACCCCTAGGTTTTTGGTCATGGGGGATTTCAACCTGCCATCGTCCGGTGAAACCTCGGGGTTGGTCCAGGAGTTCTTGGCTTCCATGATGGCCATGGACCTGACCCAGTTAGTTTCTGCTCCCACTCACATAGGAGGACACATGCTGGACCTGATTTTTGTCTCTGGACAGTGGTTGAATGACTGTAATTTCGGGGATCTAGTCATCACACCCTTGTCATAGACAGATCATTCCCTCCTTAGGCTGGACTTCTGTTCCGCCACCCCCCACCGCAGGGAGGCGGAGCCACATAGATTGTTCCACCCCAGGCGCCTGATGGACCCGGAGCGGTTCCAGAGGGAGCTTGGGCCATTTCCTGAGTCTCTGGCTCACAGCTCGCCTGGAGACCTGGTGGCCACCTGGGATGGGTTGGCCGCCGGGGCTCTAGATCGAGTTGTGCCTCTGCGACCTCTGACCTGGCACAGATCCCATTTGGCTCCGTGGTATACGGAGTTGCTACGGGAGATGAAGTGCCGGAAAAGACGTCTAGAGGGCATTTGGAGGGCGAGCCGTTCTGAGTCTGACCGAACACAGGTGAGATCTCATATTAAGACTTACCTTGTGGTGATAGGGGCGGCGAAATCTTCGTATTTCTCCGCCCTTATTGCGTCGGCAGGAAATCGGCCTGCCGCCCTGTTTAGAGTGACCCACTCTCTACTTGAACCGAGAGCGTGGGATGACCTCCTGCAGGGTAGGGCGGAGGAGTTTTTTCGATTTCTGCATGACAAAATCGCTCAGATTCGGGAGGGGCTCAACTCCAATTGGATGGTCCCGGGGGAGGTGTCCGGGGCAGGTCTTGTGAACGTTATCTGGGGGGAGTTCGACCGCCGAGGGTGTAGACAGGTTGCTGGGGGGTCTGAATGCCACCACTTGTTTATTGGACCCGTGCCCTTCCTGGCTGGTTTCAGCTGTCAGGGAGACGACACGAGGCTGGCTCCAGGGGATTATCAATGCTTCTTTGAGAGTGGGGTCGCTTCCTACCGCCTTGAAGATGGCGGTGGTGCGGCCCCTCCTCAAGAAGCCTTCCCTGGATCCAGCTGTTTTAAACAACTATCGTCCAGTCTCCAACCTTCCCTTTGTGGCGAAGGTTGTTGAGAGTATGGTGGCACGTCAGCTCCCTCAGTACCTGGAGGAAACGACTTACCTCGATCCGTTCCAATCGGGATTCAGGCCTGGGCATAGCACTGAGACGGCATTGGTCGCGTTGGTTGATGATCTCTGGAGGGCTCGTGACAGAGGGTTCTCCTCTGTCCTGGTCCTATTAGATCTCTCAGCGGCTTTCCATACTATCGACCATAGTATCTTGTTGCGACAGTTGGAGGGGTTGGGGATTGGGGGAACCGTCCTTCGATGGTTCTCCTCCTTCCTCTCCGACCGTTCACAATTTGTGCTGGCGGGAGGGGAGAGGTCCACCTCTAGGCCCCTGGTCTGTGGGGTGCCTCAGGGGTCGGTCCTCTCCCCTCTCTTGTTCAACATTTATATGAAGCCACTGGGTGAGATCATCCGTGGTCTTGGGGTGAGGTGTCATCTTTATGCAGATGACACCCAGTTGTACATCTCCACCCCGGACCACCCCAACGATGCTGTGGGGGCTATGTCTAGGTGCCTGGAGGCTGTGCGGGATTGGATGGGTGGGAACAGGCTTCGGCTCAACCCATCCAAGACCGAGTGGCTGTGGTTTCCGGCACCCCAATATAGCCAGCTGACACCTTTGCTGGCTATTGGGGGGGAAATTTTGCCCCCCACAGAGAGGGCTCGCAATCTTGGAGTCCTCCTGGATGTACGGCTGTCACTTGAACATCATATTGCGGCCGTCTCCAGGGGGGCGTTTCATCAGATCTGCCGGATCTACTGGTTGCAGCCCTTTCTGGATCGGGACGCCCTGCGCACGGTCACTCAGGCCCTTGTCACCTCTCGCCTGGATTATTGTAATGCCCTCTACATGGGGCTCCCTGCGGGGAGCACCCGGAGAATCCAGCTGGTGCAAAATGCAGCCGCGCGGGTGATCATGGGGGTGTCGCGTCGCGCCCATGTGTCACGCCTCTCCTGCGCGAGCTGCATTGGTTGCCGGTGGCTCTCCGGGTTCGCTTTAAGGTTCTAGTTTTGACCTTTAGGGCGATCCATGGCATTGGGCCAGGTTACCTGCAGGACTGCATTCTACCAGTGATCTCCAGCAGGCCGGTACGTTCACACAGGGAGGGCCTTCTCCTGGTGCCGTCGGCTGCTATGTGTCGTCTGGCGGCCCCGAGGAGTAGGGCCTTCTCTGTGGGGGCCCCTGCCCTCTGGAATACTCTGCCGCCGGAACTTCGTACCGGCACGGACCTGAGGGCCTTCAGGCGCGTGTTGAAGACCTGGCTCTTTGAGCAGGCCGGCCTGGGCTGAGATGGTTTTAACTTGTCTCCATATTATCTTCGATTTTAACCGGGGTTTTAAGGTTGGGGGGGTGGGTTTTCTTATTAATCAGCCAGTATTTAATTTAATTCTTTTTTAACTTTTGTACTGTTTTGGGGTCTAGATTGGCTGTACACCGCCCTGAGTCCCTAGGGAGAAGGGCGGTATAGAAATTCCATTAATAAATAAAATAAATAAATAAATAAATGAATTGCAGATTGATAGGAAGAATTATACAGAATTAGTAGCCTTAACTCCTCTTGAAATTAAGTTAAAACCCCCCAAAGAAAAAAATAAAAAGCTAGCTTCTGGGAAACCAAAAGCCTAGTTCTGCAAGGAAGGAAGGAAGGAAGGAAGGAAGGAAGGAAGGAAGGAAGGAAGGAAGGAAGGAAGGAAGGAAGGAAGGAAGGAAGGAAGTGTTGAAAGAAATATCCTTCTGGGTTCAGTTCCAAGTGGGGAAAAAGACACTGGAAACATGGAGGCTGCTTGGAAGGTTTAATGGTTACAGGGCCACATGGCCTGGAGGTCCAGAGAAGAATGATCACATGCTTCAAGGTGAGAAGAGAAGGGGAAAAAGGAAGGAAAAGGTACTGAGAGTGCCTAGGTTTTATACCCTCTGTTGGGATTTGAATTGGAGCTTGTATTCTAATTGGTTGTCAGACTCCCAGGGGCGGGGGTCTTAACTCTGTAGGCTTGGTCTGGACCACATGGCTTTACCTGAATACTGGCTAATGCAATCTTCCTAGACCATTTGGTGAGATGGGTAATCCTATCATTTCCTGAGGGCCATCCTTAATCCCATCACCCTGGAGTTCCTTCTTATGTAAAGTATTCTGGCCCAGGCCTTAATGGCCCACCCATTAACAAAGGTGGGGGTGAGTTTCTGCTTCTGAGGTGAGTTTTTGCTTCTTGAGTGACTATTCTTTTTAGGAGAAATGTTCTGCCTTTTTAATATTTCCTAGGCTATTTCAATTTTTCTAGGAGAGGGGTGGATGCTAACTTCCTACAAAAGAAAGAAAGAAAGAAAGAAAGAAAGAAAGAAAGAAAGAAAGAAAGAAAGAAAGAAAGAAAGAAAGAAAGAAAGAAAGAAAGAAAGAAAGAAAGAAAGAAAGAAAGAAAGAAAGAAAGAAAGAAAGAAAGAAAGAAAGAGAAATTTATCTAAGTTACCGATATGCCTACTACTTTTCTTGGGCAGAGTATCAAAGGAAATATGTTGAATGTTCCTATTTCCAATGAGAATAATGAGAACAGTCTAACTCCAGCAATTGTGTTATGTTGTAACAACATTAATGCATGAATGGCTGAATCATTTAACTTATTTCTTGCATTCACCCTTCCCATTGGCAAACATTTCTGACATCTGAAACAACTTGCTCCTTGAATTTTAAATGTTATTGCTGCCAAAGGACCTGCATTCAAACATTCCCTTAATGCTGTCTGACATGAGAGTAAACAACTGAATTCCAAACAATCCACAAAATAATGATATGTGAGCACAATACCGCTGCCAACAAGGAGCCCCTAAAGAGCTTTTATGTTGAAGAGAGATAAGAAAGGTGATGCGAACTGTAGAAAGTTAGCACCCACTAACTTTCCCCTGGATGAGAAAAGGAGAAACATGATCTTGGAAAGCAGCCCCCACCTTTGTTAATAGCCCCAGAAAGACTGAGCCATCCTATCTACAAGACAAAAGACGTTTAACTCCAGGGTGATAGGATTAGCTCTCACTCAGAACCAAACCAAGACAAAGTCATTAAGCCATAATAGCAAAGGTGATATTCAGCAGGTTCTGACCAGTTCTGGAGAACCGGTAGCAGAAATGTTTGGAAAATCGGCAAATACCATCTCTGACTGGAGATTTTATTGTACCCTTCCCCTGCCATGCCCACAAAGTCACGCCCACAGAACCAGTAGTAAAAAAATTTGAATCCCACCACTGCATAATAGGAATTTTCCAAAGCCCCTTCATTATATCAGTCAGCAAGATTCAACGAAGCCTGGGACTCAAGACAACCTACAAAGTTACCCCTGCATGGTCCCATGGGAGAATACATTTCTTTCACATCTCTCTCTCTCTCTCTCTCTGTCCCTCCTTCCCTCCCTTCCTCTTCCTCCCTCTCCCTCTCTTCTCAATTTTGCCCAGGACCTTTAACAAAACAACAAAACAACAGAACAAATACTGTTCATTTTTTAAAAAAATGCATCAGAAAAAGTGATTTTCACCACAAAAGGTAGCATTTGGACATGGCATTTTAAACATATGGAGAAAGAGAAGAAAAGGCTAGTGGTATATTACATTACTTTATGCACTTTTGACATTTGTCCTATTCTTTTCATTTAACTTCAAGAGTTTGTTAACAATCTCTCTCCCTCCCTCTCTGTCAACCTATTTTATCAGCTTTATTTTCTTGACATTTTTCACAGGCTGTAGATGTACGAGATTGTCAGCCCTTCATGGTAGAGCACACTAGGAAACCAATGCCATGAAGATCAAGACTACTTTGATTCTAAAGCTTTAGTAACAGAATCCTATAAATCTGAACATGCTTCCCCCCATTTCCTCTTTTTAGTAACAGAATCCTATAAATCTGAACATGCTTCCCCCCATTTCCTCTTTTATCCTCATATCCACTAGGAAAGGGTTTGTCTGAGATGTTTACTCACTTTATCAAACTGCAAGATGGGCAGCAGGTAGATTTAACAGTAATAATTACATTTCTGCCCTGAGCTCAGATTGCTTTTATCTGACCATTATGGTTATGGTTTTTCCTCCTGTCGTTCAAAATCATTTCCTTTTCCCTCTGTAGAAATAGAGGAAGGGATATCATGCTGATTGGGGAATTCTGGGAATCAAAGTCCATACATTTTAAAGTAGAAACATTGGCATAGAAGTTTCCAAATCAAACTTACTGTTTCAAAGCACTCCCAGCAACAGTGGGACATCCAACTTCACTTGCTTCCATCCCTTGCTCAAGAGAAAAGTGTGAGACAAGCTAATATGATTTAATGTAGCATTAAATGGAGTAGTGTGATGGCCTAGTGGTGAAGATGCTTGCCTCCAGAAGTTGTGAATGCACTGGAAGTTTTAAAGAAGAGATTGGACAACCATTTGTTTAAAATGATATAGGACTTCCTACCTGAGAAGGTGGTTGGACTACAAGACCTCCATGTCCATTCCAATTCTGTTATTCTATTCTAAACAATGAAACTAGTTAATGAGACTCTTCTTCACCTTGAAGCCCGTATCTCTGTGAAGGAATGAATCTGCTTTCATAAGGAACCATTGTTCTAAGTACTTCATATGTACACCTTTATTGAGAGAGGAATTCGAGGTTAGATTCAGGTGGAGTTACCATTTTGTAAATGATACACAAGAATTTATTCTTTTTTTATGGTGGGTGAAAAATAATCTTAAATTCAGGCTTGTATTCCTTAGAGATGCACATAATGTGTCCCTTAAGCATATTATATAGCATATTAGGGTAACAAAGTTTATTTCCTACAAAAATATTGCTTGTGAAAATGTGTAGAGAAATGAATACAAATATATAGGTAAATCTTTTCAGCCAGAGAGAGAAAAACAGACATTCAGCTGGAAAAATATAGTGACAGATAACTCCTGTGGGGTGATCATATGTTCAGTGATGGACATGTGAATGTAAGACAGCTCTTATATGTACTGGTTTAATAGAGGAAGCAAGCCCCATAACAAGACAAAACACTTACAGAGTCATCTAGAATCTACTCTTAGGCTGATTCATTTGGCTTACAGGAAAATATACCTAAGAAGCCTTCAGTGACAGGTATTCTGTTCCAAAGATAATTACTCACATGTGATAATTACTCTGTATATCTGAATAAGCAATTCATCACTTGATAACAAACAGCTCCATAAATTTCATGAAGCATTGTTTTAATGTTACAAGAGAGGCTAATAATTATCTTAGTGATCTTTGTATTTGTTTATCTGAATTTATCTTTTAAAAAAACTATGAAAAAGATGTGCAGTTAAGATGCTGGGCTGGTGAATTGGCAGTTCAAGACCCAAGCACCCAATGAGACAGGGTGAGCTCCCATTCTTGTCCCAGCTCCTGCCAACCTAACAGTTCGAAAGTATGCACATGCATCCAATGAACCTCAGTGTATAGTCGTGCCAGCCACATTACCACAGAAGTATCTTCAAAAACTCTGGCTCCCCTGGCTAGGAAACGAAGATGAGCACCAGCCCCCAGAATTAGACATGACTGGTCAGGGAAAACCTTTGCCTTTTTAATGTAAAAGAAACAAATTATACAACTGCATAAACTTGTGATTATTTAAGGTACCTACACAAAGACACCCATGATTCCCATGTGATTCCAAGAGTTCAGTTATGATAGAACCAAATACTGCAAGATATTTTCAATTAAATATTTTATGTTCTGAAGACTTTGGGATAGGCCACTTTCATATTCTGGAAATTTATGTCTCCTCATTCTTGAGACCTCATGTTGTCTGCAAGGGTCCAGCTGCAGCACCATTTTGCCAAGATAAAATAACTTTATCTCTCATCTTGTTTAAATTGTGGGTGTAGGCATGGTACTGTTTAGCTGACTCTCATTTTGGTCTTTACAACAGATCAAACAATGAAATACCATGTGAAAGGAATTGATCTGGCTATCAACTGGTCAATAGAAGCACATGTGAGATTCTTTGGGGTTTTAAATTAGCTACAATGAGTCATGAGTCAAGTTGAAAACATTTTTAAGAGACTGAGGGCCACCAAATGATGACATTGTGGGCAAGCACCACAATAAGCACCACAGAATTCAGGAGGGATCATTTCTAGATCAGTGAATATAAAAAAGCAGACAAAATGGTTCTCTGCTATGCAAACCTTGTCAAATTTAAGTCCAAATGGGGAAGTTACTTGAAACACATTTCAAACTCATTAAAAGCTAATCCTAATATTGGAGTACTCCTTCTTATATCAGTTTGAGAAAATTTCTGTCATGATTGCTTGAATGTCAGAATGATTTTTGAGCAAGCACAATATTTTGTGACTTTATGGCTTCTTGGCTTTATGGTTGAACATCATTTGAATTCAATGCATTTCTGTTACGGTTAGAAATAAAGATTCTTATAAAATTTATGTATCATGCTTAAGCATATGGTTCCTCTAGAAATCAGGAGGGAAAAACCCAAGCATATTGTTGTTCTCTTTATGAAAGTAGATTGTCAATAGAGAAGCATCAAGGGATCATCTGCTAAAGTAGATGCAAATATTTGCCATTTGTTTAAACAGATCTTTCTCAAATGAGTTGCTGGAAGTTCCTTTAATCATAACAATTATTAAGAAGAATCTCATCATAAAAATGTCTGGTGTCCTCATAGTTTCCTACAGTTGACTGTAGAATTATCTCAAAAATAAGCAATGCATGATGACTCAGGGTGTGGCACAAAGGCAACAAAGTCAGATAATAAGAGTCCCTTTAATAGCTCCAATTTTTCCCCTAATGTCCAGGTTATCTTCTGGCTGGAGAAAAACTCTCCCAGGAACAGCCTTTAACTGCAGAGAATCAAGTTTAAAACATGGTCAACAAAAACTGTAACTTTAAGTCCAATCAAGCCAAACTGAAGTAATTAGTTTGGCAGGGCAGGAGCAAGAATTCCAGATGTGAAGGCATGGGAAAACTCACATGGTTGGGAAGATGCCAGGAACACAAATAAGCGAAGTCAACACAAGATAAAGTCACATTTGCTCCCAGCAGCTGCTGTAGTCAGCATTCAGTTCTTTTAAACTTTCATTCCCAGGTGTGGCTGATGAAGGGAATCAGGGCCCTTTCCTCCCCCGTAAGACATACAACCCACATTGCTCCCTTCTCCATTCCTCCCTGTATGCCCTAGGATGAAGAAGGCATGGGCCTGGTCTTCCTCTGAACTCCCTCTCCCTTGTTCTATCTCTTTCCTGCTCTGCCCAGCTGGACTTTGCCCTTTCCCAGCCTCCTCCACAGCCAACAGAGCCACACTCCCACTCCCTCAGCTGTTGGTCTTCCTCCTCAGATTCAGACTCTGACAGGGGGCATGGCACAATGTGAGAATTCTGGGTGCCTTTCTAAGTGACGGAAGACTTTTGTATAAGTGATCATTTATTAAATCAATAAATATTGAAAGTATAGTACCATATGTAATAGTTATGTTAATTTGCATCATCATCATCATCATCACAATCATCTACCATTAGTATAATTATATTTGGAAGGATAAATTGGGATGAACAATCTAATACTGCATAGAATGTTCTCTTTCCCTTTATGGCTGAATTCTGGGTGCACAAAGTCAATGAAAAAATGTTAATTTGGACATTTACATATGATTTTTCCCCATTTTCTTCTATTGTGGTTTTTAGAAATCAGAAATAAAACAAAAAAAAAAGTATTTTGCAGGGTGGAGAACACACACACATGCACACACATATATATCCTTAAACGAGGAAAATCTGTTCTAATATCAAATCTGAATGAAGCATATAAGCTTAATGAGGATAAAAATATAATTATATTTGGAAGGATAAATTGGGATGAACAATCTAATACTGCATAGAATGTTCTCTTTCCCTTTATGGCTGAATTCTGGGTGCACAAAGTCAATGAAAAAATGTTAATTTGGACATTTACATATGATTTTTCCCCATTTTCTTCTATTGTGGTTTTTAGAAATCAGAAATAAAACAAAAAAAAAAGTATTTTGCAGGGTGGAGAACACACACACATGCACACACATATATATCCTTAAACGAGGAAAATCTGTTCTAATATCAAATCTGAATGAAGCATATAAGCTTAATGAGGATAAAAATTAAGTATTACTATTATTAATATATTATGTTAAATATCTTCAATTGAGTGCTCTCCAGATGTTTGAGACATGGATATCCATCAACCTGGAAGGCAATTGAAATGGATGTACATTTTTATGATTTCATATACACAAAATTAAGTACCTTTACCTATGTTCAATTAGCAGTGAGTTGAAACAATCAGATTCTTTGGGGAATGCAAAACCACTGAAGCACTGAATTAATAAAGGGCAATTAGCAGAAATCGCCCTGTCTTAATATTTCACTACCATGATACCATGCTCATCAAATTTCCTACTGTTACCAGGAGCAATGCTACTGAGTGTCTCCCTGATTAGTTTTTTTTCTTAGGCTGTTTTCATTCATATGACCTGGCAAATAATTCATTTCTACATTGAAATTTCTTTTAAAGAAGGAAATATTGTATTCTTGCACTTAGAATTTAGCTAAGCAAAGTCATCTGTTTAATAAACGACAGATAATCTTGGATTTATGACCACAGTTGGGAGCAGAATTTCCATTGTAAGTATTGAGATCACAAGTCAAGTCAAATCCAACTTTACAACAATTTTTACAGCAGCTGTTAAGTGAATGACATGGTCATTAAACAATTCATGTGATTGTTAAGCAAATCCAGCTTCCCTAACGGGCATTTTTGCTGCTTTTTGCCAGTGTAGGATGCTGCAACCAATTGTACAGGAATAGAATAGAATAGAATAGAATAGAATAGAATAGAATAGAATAGAATAGAAATTCTTTATTGGCCAAGTGTGATTGACACACAAGGAATTTGTCTCTGGTGCCTAAGCTTTTAGTATTTATACAAGCAACAAGTGACAAATCATGATCGTAATCATAAAATACGATAATCATAAATCATAAGATACAACACTCAGTGAGTCATAGGATACTACATAAAAAACAAATCATAGGATACTAAATAAAAGCAATCAACATAAATCATGAGATAAAAACAACAAAATTATAGTCATAAGAAACTAAGGAAATAGGTAATAGGAAAAATGAGAAGGATAATAGTAATAGTAATGCAGCCTTACTAGACAGTTCGACATCCCAGGGCATAAGACAGTGTTATAGGAATTAGTTGTTTATCACGAGGGGAAAACTGTCTTTGTATCTGGTTATTTTGGTGTGCAATGCCTTATAGCATTGTTTTGAGAAAATAAGTTGAATCAGTTTATGTCCAGGTTGTGAAGGGGTCTATAGAACTAGTTGCCAAGCATCTGGATTGCAATCACTTGGCTGAGAGGGTAGTGTGATGTAAGTGTGTTTACAAGATGTAAGTCAATTTTTCTTAAACCATTGTAACTTTGGATTGTCATTACATGAATGGTCCCAAGTTGAGGGCTACTTTTATAGCCTCTCTGGATCCCTCTGCTTCAGTAAAATTTCAAGGAGAAGCATTAGAAGAGAACTCATCCAGATGGGCCTTTTCAAATTGAAAAGGATGGACAGTTGTGGTGGAGTGAAACTTTCCATCACTGTGATAAAAGATGACTAACATGAAAACAGTAAACCTGCAGTGGCACCTTCTGACACATCCAATAACAATACTAAGAGAACTGTGATAGAAATGTTCAGGTGCCATAAGAGTAAAAGCTTTGGCAGACAGCTAAGGATCAAATGCTACATGGCTATCCAGGCATTCAGTGCTGTTTAAATGATATCACTGTGGCTGGAGACAACGAGGAGCTTAACTGCAAAACCTCAAACCAATATTGCAGAGATTGTCAGACTGAGCATTTGAGCAGGACATAACCCATGTGACTTCTTGCAACCTATTAACATATATTGTGGTCAAAGCAAGGGTCTGCAAAAGTCTACTAGAAAATTGAATAAGTCACAAATGCCTAGAACCACAATATGTGTTACAGCTCTGCTGCTTTTTAGGATTTGCTAATTATTAGAACAGATGTCTGCCAGATTTAGCTGCCATGCTACCACTTTACTATGAATGGGAAGTGCTTGGCAGTGGACAAAATAGTGTGAACAAGTTTTTGCAGAAGCAAAGAAAATAATGACATCAGGCATGGTGATGACATATTGCTGTAAAATTCAGATTTACCAGTGAAATCAGCTCATGGTGTCTCACCATATGGCATTCATGCACTTTTCACATATCGTGATAACATATGAAAGGCAGCAGTGAATGCCTGATAGCTTTCACATCATGTTCACTGAGAGCTGCAAAGAAAAAATATATATGCATAAATAGGAGGTAATGAGATTTGACGTACTACATGCTTCAACCAGGTGTGCTGTCCTTTTCACACACAAAGAAATGTAACTGTGATTAGAGTGGGTTTATTAATATTCCCCCTTTAATATAACCCCAAACTGTCCCTGTTATGTCCAGGTATAAGCAGACCAATGCTAGTCCACAGAGCAATGGCCAATGAATTCATAAGGCACTTGAAAGTTTTCCAGTGAAAATAAACCCACCGGGCAAAATTAAACCCACAATAGAATAGGGTTCACAAGGCAAGAAAAGTTCACAAGGCACAATCCAAGTCAAGGTATAATGTCAATCCAAAGCAAGGCAAGAATCACAATGAACAGAAAATACACAGCTAGGAAATAAATGTGTTGTTTCCACCATTGCTTCCATCTCTCTGCTGTGTTAAATAGCCAGCTTCTGGTGCAGCCCATCAGGAAAGGTGAAGCTTTCTCCTCCTGAGTTATCTGGGTGGCCTTCTCTGTTCCTGCCTTTTCTCTACACTACATGCTCTTGGATCAGTGTAGAAGGCAGTTTCTCTTCCTCATCGCTGACTGGCTGCAGCTGCATGCTTTCCCCACCTGAAGCCTAGGGGCTGTCCTGCCGCAGCTGTGCTTCAGCTAAATCTCTCAGAGGCTGATTGGAGCCATTGACCAACTTTGCTCCAGACATGCCTAGAACTGGTTCATCTTCCTCTGAGTTGACATCTGGAGAGGTATCATATATGGGGAAGCATCCGGGAGAGTCATATTTATGGAACAGAATTTAGTGACATGCCACTACTACTATCTCTCTTTCCCCCCACAAAACTAATTCTGCTTATAGTGGATGTTTGAGTGCTGTGGTGGACGTTATTCCTTGACGACCAAGGACTTTTTCCTGCACAAAGCAGAATTCAAAAGAACACACAATCATTGCAAATACAGACCATCTGATTTATTTATACATAGAGAGAAACAACATGAAAAATCCATACCGGGTAAAGATTCTTTGAAAAGTTTTCTGTCACAGAGATTGACAATCTCCCTATCACTGAGATGGTTAAAAGAGAAAATAAGGGAAGCCTAACATGGTCTGATGTCTACACAATAACTCAAAATAACTGAAATATATAGTAACAATCTGTTTATAATCAACACCATGCTGCATTTAAACTTCACAATGGTTATCTTGCGTAGGCACTGATAGTTTGGGGGACCTTCATTTAATGTAGCAAAATGGGTTGAAATCAACCAACAAATTGAACAGCTTGGAACAAGTTGCTCAGGTTTTTAAGTTTTGTCAACTGTCCAAAAGAAGCCATAAAAAACACAATTTCATTTATGGGAATGGCTTCCATTGCCAAGACAAAGAATTCACATATAGCCAGAATTATTTATGGGCACCATGTTTTTAGTTATAGATGTGCATTTGGTTGGACCAGAGATGTTTCCAATGGCTTCAGTGACTCCATTATACTGAGAGAATGTTTTGTGAGAACAGGTATACCACAAGAATTAGTGAGCGACAAATAGGCTACAATTTGTAATTGGACAGTTTCAGACTTTGAGAATGAAATTGGTAATAGAACATGAATACTCTATCATCAAACTACAAATGGAAAGCTGAAGGTATGCTCAAGAATGATTTGCAAGTAATCTTTGGGGGAAATATTATATCTAATCAAAAACTTGAAAATGTTATATGTGCATATCACAACACAGAGCATGCCACGATAAATCAAATATCCAAAATGTTATTTTAGCTCATGCCTTACATTCAAAGTAGGGCATTTTCAAACCTAATTTGAAAAGAAGTGTACAAGATAATCAGCTCAAACAAAGTGAGTGATCTTTTCGTGCTGAAACTAAACATCTTTTTTTCTGGTGGATAAACAGAAAAAATTGAAATTCTTCTTTGGAATTTGGAGGTGACATATATATATAAACTGAAGAGAACAGAGGTAAAGAAAGACATTCCCCCTGACATGGTTGGATCTACAATTACAATTCCCAAGCACCATCACTTAGCTATCACTCCGCAATAGTAGGGGACTCAATGGCTCAGCAGTTAAAGACAGTGAGCTTGTCAGCTGGAGAGGTGACAGCCCAGATTCGAGACCCAAGCACCACACAACAGGGTGAGCTCCCATTACTTGCCTCAGCTTCTGCTCACCTAGCAACTTGAAAGCATGCAAATATGAGTAGGTTAATAAGTACCACTTTGACGGGAAGCTAATAGCATTCCATACACCTTTGGTATGTAGCCATGACCATAGAAATTGTCTTTGGACAATGCTGACTCCCTCAGCCAAGAAATGGAGATGAGCATCATGCCATAGATTTGGACATGAGTGAACAGTTTTACCATCATAGTTTTTGCATCTTGACAAGTAGGAATTTAATTCATGGTTTATCACCGTTGCTTGATAAAACATGCCAGTGATTTTATTATTGTTGTTGTTGTTGTTAATCTTTGGTGAGATTCACAGCCTCTGGGGCTGGTTGGTAGCTCAACAGCTAACCAAGGACCTAGGAACTGTTCAGGTAGCATCAGAGGATATAAGCTGTTCCAGGTAGGATGGTTTTTTTTGTAGAATCAAAGTATTCAAGTCTGATAAATTCAGAATTTCCAAATAGCGAGGTAGCCCTTTAGATATTGCTCCAAGGGCTCCAATTACAATTGTGATAACACACAATTTCTTTTTCAAAATTCACTCAACTTCAATTTGTAAGTCTCAATACTTTGTGATTTTTTCTTTCTGCTTGTCTTCAATTCATGCATCACCAGGTATTGCAATGTCAATGAACCAACCCTTTTTCTTTTCAACTATTGTGATTTCAGGTGTGTTGTGGGCCAAGTTCTTTTCAACTATTGTGATTTCAGGTGTGTTGTGGGCCAAGTGTCAGTCTGAGTTCTGAAGTCTCGCAAGATCTTGACTTTTTCATTCTCCAGAACTCATTCCTGATTTTAGCCAGTTCCAAGCAAGCTTTTGGTTAGCTTTGCCTTCAATACTTTTCAGTACTTTCAATATTTTTCAATACTTTCCAGAGATCCATGCATAGCCTTGCTTTTCAATTTTCAATTAGTTTCTCAATTACTTCTTTTTTGTATTAAGTTTTTGACTTGGTTGTCTTCAAAAGGCCTCCTTTATGTACTTCCTTAATTATTAGCTCTTCACTTTTCTGGATATAGTCATTCAAGCTGTGTCTTTCTTTTTCTACAGTATGAGTATACAGGAGACCTTGACCACCCTCTGCTCTTGGTAAATGGTTATTGTTATTTCTCTTGCTCTTGCTATTGTTATGTTGTTGTTATTGCTATTGTTGTGTTGTTGTTGTTGTCTTGGACTGCCTATGTATGTTTCAATTCTTACAGGGTCCCTGAGAGGTAGTACTTTTAGAAATTTAAGTCAAAGAAACAGCAGAAAAACAGCTTCTGATTCTAGTGTTGCTTGTGAGAACAGAAGAAAAGACACAATCTCATTTGGTTTGGTTTGGTTTGGTTTTGCCTCAGCTGTTAGCCATCTTACATTTCCCCAAAGGTCAACTTACTCAACAATTTACTCTCCAATAAATAATTTGTTTTCAGAAAAAAATTGCCCTGCAATTTGCAACTTCTACAGTGCAAAAACATATGGACTACACTACTTGACCGGCGTAAAGCAATAGATGTAATTTACATTGATTTTTGCAAAGCCCTTGACTCAGTGGTACATGACAAACTACTATTAAAATTAAATTCTTACGGCATTTCTGGATCCCTTCACAAGTGGATTACTGCCTTCCTGACAAACAGGCAACAAATAGTAAAAATTGGAAATACCCTATCAGACCCTGCACCAGTTATCAGCAGTATCCCCCAAGGGAGCATTCTAGGACCCACTCTCTTTACACTCTATGTAAATGACCTTTGTGATCACCTTATTAGCAACTGTGTCCTCTTTGCTGATGATGTCAAACTATTCAACATCACAGTCAATGCTACCGTCTTTCAAAAAGACCTTGATTATGTGTCTGAATGGTCTAACAGTTGACAATTCCAAATCTTGATCAACAAATGCTCTGTCCTACACATTGGCAAAAAAAAATCTATATACCAAATACAAGCTAGGCAGATATGACCTTGCTGGTGAGCCTCACTCTGTCAAGGACCTTGGAGTTTTCATATTGAATGACCTAAGTGCCAAAGCTCACTGCAACAGTATTGCCAAAAACGCTTTAAGAATTGTAAATTTAATTTTAGAAAGCTTCTCCTCTGGTAATATTGATTTGCAAACTAGGGCATTCAAAACTTTGCTAGACTTGAATTCAGCTTTGCTGTCTGGAATCCACATTGTATATCAGGCATAAATACAATTGAGCGAGTCCAGAAGTATTGTACCAGAAGAGTACTATATTCCTCTGTTCGCAATAGAATACCCTACACTACCAGACTTGAGTTTTAGGCTTAGACAACCTTGAATTATGCCGGCTAAGATTGGACTTAAGCATAGTACATAAAATTATATGTTACAACATCTTACCAGTTAATGAATATTTCAGCTTTAATCTCAACAACACAAGAGCACACAACAGATATAAACTTAATGTAAACCACTCCAAGTACAATTTCAGCAACAGAGTGGTCAATGTCTGGAACTCACTACCTGATTCTGTTGTGACTTGATCAAACCTCCACTCCTTTACCCTCAAACTAATTTCTATTGACCTCACCCCATTCCTAAGAGGTCTATATGGGCATGCAAAAGTGCACAATCATGCCTACCATCCCTGTCCTATTATCCCCAATTATTAGTTCCTATTTCTTATATTTAAATTTATATTTATTCTTATTTTTATTATATTGTAAGCTTTTGACAAAATAAAATAAATAAATAAAATGAAATAAAGGTCAGTTAGAGCTGGAAATGGTCTTTAACTGCTATGCCCATATGTTAACTGCTAATATTAAGCCCAACAGATAAAGGGGACTGGCTTAGACATATTATTGTTGATCCATAAAATCAATAGTTTAAATTTGAAAAAAAAGTAATCATATACTATACACTGCCCAGAGCTATGTTGTATACCATCCACAGCCTGAGATGTGTGATTTAGAAATAGGAAATATCAATCAATCAGAAACCTCTTCGGTGTTTCTGTAAGTTTGTTTAAATGAGTGCCGAGATATTTTTGAGTGAATTGTAATACAAGGTACTCCTTGACTTACAACCATAATGGAGGCCAGAATTTCCATCATAATTCATAAAGCACCCACATGAGTAGATTTGATTTTACTATTTTTTTGTGAGGCAATCATTAAATAAACACTGTGGAGTGGCGCAGTGACATAGAGATGGAGCTCTTGCCTCCTAATCAGGAGGCTGTGAATTCGATCCTAGGTAGAGGCAGATATTTCTCTCTCTGGGCACACTGAGAATATATCTGCTGAACAAAACTCCACATTGGCAACCGAAAGGGCATCCAGCCATTAAAACACTCTGCTAGTTCCATTTAGTTGCCCAGACTCCACCTCGCAAAGGATTATGGGGTAAATAAACACTGTGATCATTAAGTGAATGTGGTAGTTGTTAAGCAATGCCATGGATCTTAAGCAAATCAATACATTTCTATGGATTTATTTTTTTACCACAAGCTATTCAAAAAGGTTGGAATCTGACAAAAAATAAATGTATATTGCGATCACATGATTGCAGAAGACTGCAATCAACCATAAAGGTGAACCAGTTGCCAAACACTCCAGATCTAGTCATGTGATCATGGGGATATTTGCAGCTGGAATTGGGTTGAAAGTAGTTTTGGGGGATTTGGCATAACTTTGAATGATTGCTAAATGACCAATCATAAGTCAAGGACTATGTGAAAGTGACAAATTTTTTCAAGTTTGTTTTACAATGAGCTGGAATGTTCTTCGTTTATTCTTTTCCATTTTTCTTTCAGTGGTGCTTTTTTATTATCTCTGTAGAGCCTTTGGGATTCTTCTGGCTGTCAAAAATTAAAATCTATCATTATTTATAGTTTGGAAAGAGAGGGAAGGAAGGAGGATCTGCCCAGCATACTAATAGAATGTCAATGTTCATTTAAGCCTTTTAAAACCCATTCTCCAAAATCAAATTTAGGTGCATAAATTAATTTTGTATTTATATGAAGATTGACTTCTACATCACCATGACCTCTTATCCTCTTGTTTATCAGCTCTCCTGGAGAACACTCTTCAAATTCATTTTTATTCAGCACCTCCATAAGCTTCTTCTTGTTGACATGCATTTAAACATCACTGAGGGATGACTTACAAATAAATCTGGCTGAATCTTCTTTAGAAGGAAAAAAATAAATAAAACACTGTGCCTCTATCCTGTGAAATACCAATAGAAAGGTGACTTACCACAAAAAATCATTCCTTTATCAACACCTGAATAATGACTACAGACATGACCCAAAATTTATTTATTTAGCAATGATTGTCCATAGTAAACTGAACCAAAGAGGGAAAAATTAAAATGAATAAAAAGAGATGTGAACTATCTATGTTTAATCTCTAGATCCATCAGAAATAGATTAACCAGCTAACTTTGGTTCCAAAATAATTAATTATACTTAGTCTCTGGTATAATTAAGAACACTATAGCCAACTCCCCAAATATTCATTAAGCAATCAGAAACAATTCAAATTAAAATAGGAACAGAGATTGAATAGAAACAGTCATTGCTAAAAGAGAATCAGTACACATCTGAGATGGAATCATTTGAGCAATACAAAATATGGAAATACATCTTGTGTTAGATTTAATTATCATTAATTCCAGCACTGCAAGCTGGCAGTTATTTTAGGCTCATTACAAGCCTAAAATGGGTCAGAATTTTAATGTGAATCAAGTCTCACTAGAATAATAGGGATATGATTTAAGCTTTCGGGAAGTTTCAGACTTTAAAAAAAAAAAACTTCTCATGCTTTCATTTCATTTTAGAAGAGTCCTTGATTATATTTTTTCAGTGTATTAATGCAAAACAAAAGCAAAACAAAAAAAGACAGAGTGAGTATGAATACACTTTGAGAATTCTGACCTTCAGCATTAGCGGTAAGCAGGGGTGTGATTCTGTTGGTTCGGATTGGTTCGGCTGAACCTCTAGCTCCAATGATCAGCTAGCTCAGAATCAGGAGTGGGATTCAATTTTTTTAACAACCAGTTCTGTGGGTGTGGCTTAGTTGGTGGGTGTGGCTTGGTGGTCATGTGACCGGGTGGACGTGGCTTGGTGGTCATGTTATTGGCTGGGCATGGCCAACTCAATATCACTCACATCAAAACACACATCTCCTTGCCTGGCTTCTCATGACTGTAGGGATGCTGCAACAGTCGTAAGTGTGAAAAATGGTCATGTCACTTTTTTCAGTGCCATTGTAACTTTGAATGGTCACTCCACACAAGCAAAGTACCAGCAAAGGAGGGGAAAAACTCCCGAGAAGTTCCTGAAACAGTAAGTCTAGTCCTGTCAAGAATGTAATAAGGGTTAACGGAGAGGCAGTTTCTGTAAGCAACACCAGAATGTTTCCTTCCTGCCTTCCTTACAGTATTAAGCCAGTAATTTCTTCTAATAACCGGTTCTCCCATCTGCTTACAATGTTAACAACCGGTTCTAGCAAATAGGTGCGAACTGGTAGAATCCCTCCCCTGCTCAGAATTGGTTTCTTCAACAATCATGTGGACTCACCCACCTGCCCCTGCACTATACTTACCTGTATTTGCTCAGCTGATTCACATGGCAGAGCAGATTGCCATGCCTCAGATGTGTTACTTCCCCAAAGTAACATCTAAGATAAGTAATTTTGAATGCTGTGCATGCACATGTAGCACACATCAGGCACGCACATGATTAGTGAACCAGTTGTTACACCAGCCGCATCTCATCACTGGCAGTAAAGATACACTTTTCTGGGACAGAAGCAGATTTTCATTTTTTGCTTATATAAAACTAAGCACATCGCCTTATATGATCTGATATTGCGCGTACGGTATATGGTCCTTGTTTGCTGAGATGTAATGGGATGTCTCCTTTACTTATAGCAGAAACAGACTGTGATGACCCAGAGCGTGGCACAGAGGCAACCTAGTCAGCTGATAGTTCAAACCACCCCTTTATTAAACTAACTTTCCCCCAATGCTTCCACATTTCTGTCAAGTCCCAGAGAAAAGTGATCACACAAAAAGAAAAACCACACATACCTCCAGCAGCTTCTGACTGCAAGTAGTCCAGCACAACACTGTGAGCACAACGGCTGCAAAACAAGAAATCCATCAGGGCAAGAGAATAAGCCAATGAGTCCAGGAAACAAACAAACAAGGCAATTAATCCATGAAGCAAGAAATAAAGCAAGAAGTCCAAGAAACCTAAAACATCAGCAATGGCACACAACACTCCATTAATTCATCATTTGTTCCTGACAAGCACTCTTCTCCACAGTGTCTCTTTAAGTCTCAGTCCCCAGGTGTGCCTTGTGAAGAAGGATAGGACCCTCTCCTCCCAAGTTGTCCTGTCAGCCTGCACTGTTCCTACCTTCTGTCTACTCTCCATGCTTGGGAGTCAGAGGGGGCGGTTCTTGCTCATCACCTGAACTCTGTCTCTCATGTTCACTGCTTAGCCTCTCTTGGTCATCCTGCCCCCATTCCTTCCTGCCTATAAGCCATCCCAATCCTGAAAGGCACTGGCCTGCCTCAGCCTGCTCCTCCCCACATTCCTTCAAAACCAACAAAATCACCCCCTCGATGATCTTTGTTGGCTCCAGTTCTGTCTCATCTTCCTCCAGAGATTCAGGCTCTGATGGGGGCATGACATAGACTATATTTATTAAGGGCTTCCTTTTTCTAACGTATCTGCAGTCTGTAGCAGTGTCCCCCAACCTTTTTGGCACTAGGGAGTGGCTCCATGGAGAGAGCTTTTTCCACAGACCAGAGGGGGTGTGGATTTGCATGCTGCGTGCATCCCACATATAAGGCTTCACTTGTTTGAGTGGCCCAGTTGCTAGCATGCCGTGGACTGGTGCTGGTCCACGAACCAGGATTTGGGGACCCCTGGTCTATAGAACACACACACACTTTAATTATGTACAATTTTGAAGATGTCAAAAATCATGTTGTGCGTTTCATGTTTTCTAAATTTCAATATTTGAAAGGTGTGGGCAAGCATAATGCAATACATCATAAAATAAAACAGGATTTTATACTGGGCACATTCTGCTAATGTTAACAGCTGCCACATTTACCAGATTAGCCATTTGCTATCAAAAGTAAACTCCAACAGACAGAGTTGTTCCATTCACCACTCATTTCCGCTTTTGGGTGGCAAGCAATTTCCTGCTAATACAGAAAAACATGCTTTTCTCAAAAGAAAAGAAGAAGAAAAGGAAGGACACAGTTGTGCGTAACAACTACATAATTGGTTTTGGTCTGCTAATTTTTTAAAAGAAAAAAAAAGTCATGTAGCAAATACATAAGTGATTTCCTAAATTATTTTAACCCTTTGGTTACACCTCAGTTCATATTATTTTTCTGAAATTTGGACCAGAATGTCTCCTTCTCCTTCTTCTCCATCTTCTTTTTCTTTTTCTTCTCTTCCATATGGAAGATAGGTGTGGGCAATTTTTAGTTTTATATTTGCAAGCCTACATGCTGGATCAATCCAACAAAGGTAGCCTACACCAAATATAACAAATATAAAAATGCAGTCATACAAGATTATAATCATATTTTACCATTTAAATAAGTTGAATAATACATTAAATTATATTCTACACACAGTTTTTGAAATTACAAAATAAAATATCAGTAATAGAGCAGCATAATCAATCAAATATATTCATTGAAAGTCATTTGAAAGAGATAAATTCCAAAGTAAGCTTTGTGTTATGGTACTGATGAGTGGGGAGATCCTTAATCTTCCCATATAAATATCCACTGTTGGGTTTTATACAATTGGAATAGAACATGCATGGTTGGAAAAACTTTGCTGTTGTTATAAATTGAGCAAATAAAATTAAATTGGATTAAATTTTTGTAATGACTATGCAGCAAGCTCTGTTTAGAATGAAACATTACAATACATCCCATTTTTTCCTGCTTTTTTTTTAAAAAAAGCTCTTGTATCAATGTTAGAGAAACATAATCAAGTAAAGTTAGAACAATTACAATGTTTTTTTTACAAATGACAAAATTTCAGGAACTCTGAAATCTGTTTAACCATGCCAGCAAAAGCAAAGGAAAAAATTCAGATCTTCAGTTTAGAACGGTGGAAAGCAATATGATGCCCAAAGACTCTGAGAGATCTCAGGGCACTGCCCTTGATGTCCGTAAGATTCTGTGATCCATCCAATTTTGATTTTTTTAAATAGATTCCTCTTTTTAAAAAAAACAAAACTAATGCTTTTAGTAAATCACAAGCTTCTAGCATCACCAATGTTTAAAACCATATCAGTGAGCCATCTAGGACTCCAGAGGTTTTCTTACAAAAAAAAACAAAAAAAATGGCAGGTAGTCTCAGCTCAGTGATTTCTTTGGAAATGTGCTCACTTGCCAGACAAGGTAAATTAGAGTTGTAAAGAACAGTCTAAGGGGATGGGAACAATTGCTCACATTTATTTTCTAGCATTGATGAGCAAAACCTAGCATGGAATATAATTTGTGAATGGTAAACCTCTTGTCATGCTACTTACTTTGTGTAACATGCTCTCAAAATTCTGAAGTATATAGCCATCCCCAAAGATTGTTTCCCCTGCTTTATGTGTAAAAATTACAAGCATTAGAACCAGTCAAATTTTAATGACAAGAGGTTATTCCACGTGAGCTGACCACGTTTTTTTTTTCTGAAGGAGAAATGAGAGGAAATTGTCTCTAGCTCTTATGCATTTCTAGCATACCAATACCATAGATATTAACACAAGAGGTTTCTTTTTTCTAAAAAGAAAAAAGAAAGGAATACATATTGTATAATGTAATGAATATTAAAGATTTTTTTTTGCTATATTCATAGCATACTCAAAGCTCTAATAAACTCTAATAATAATTTAATAAGGATTGTGCTGCATCTATTCCAGATGTAATATTCATTGTACAGGAAGAAAATTTCCTAGATTTATTTTATATTGATTTATCTTTATTTTAAATAATTAAGGAAAATCACTTCTATCACTCATTGTCAAGAGAATGAAAAGGGCTCAAGTTGCCTTCTCCACAATAGTACTTTGTAAGTTTGGGAAGGCATCTGTTATGAAGAAAGAGTTCCAAAATAGAACTTAGCTTGAGCTTCATTTCTGAAATTAAGCATTTGACAGTTGATGAATGGTCAACTGTAACCCAAAAAAGAACAAGGTGGATAATCAGATAAGGGAACAATCAGACAAAATGACAATTGTATTCATGGATTCCTTAGCAGTTAATGACAGTTTCACATTCCATATGAAATATGTGTACAGTAATTGACATTTGTGTCAAGTAGTTGTGATGTGCAATGATTTCAGCAATGTTGCTTCTGTATAAAATATGGGGTTCTCCTTATTAAATATTATGTTCTGTACAAAAATCTAGTTTAAATTTGGAAAAACAAGTATAGAAATTGTTATCACTCAATTTAGGTATTCATAACACATGGATGAATGAAATAAGTTAGTTTAAATCTGGGCATTCCTACATTTGATCCAATCTGAGGTATATCTGTACTGCACTTCTAAGCTCTTCCTATTATGTATTCATGTTGACTTGATTTTAAGCCAGTTTATGAAAATTCTGCCTGGATTGAAACCTCTTGGGAACAGTTTACAAGATATTCAATTTGGACAGTTGGACAGTTCATCTGCTGCTGTGCCCTCCCACCTGTATCTTTCAGAAAAGCCATGGCCATCAAACATCAAATGCATCTGCCAAACTATCTCAACTCCTTTGCATGAATGAACTGAAGCCATATGGGAAAATACCATCTGAACTAGAACCATTGCTCAACACTGACCATACAGACAGCCAAGATATCGGAGTGGTCTTTGGACTGGACAAATATGTTACTCTCACCAAAATAGGGAGTCTGAATATAGATGGTCACTACAAATACCTGAGCATCCTTCAAGCTGACATGCTCAAGCACACTAGAGAAAGTCATAGAAAATAAAGAAGCTAACATACTCTGGAACTTCAGAATTCAAACAGACAAGTATCTGTCATATAACCTGTGAGTCATAACAATTATGAGTAGGAAAGGCAAAAATAATGATAATGGACATTGCATTACCCAAACAGTATAACAGAAGAAAAAGAACTGGGGAGAATCGCAAAATACAAAGACTTGCAAATAGAAGTAAAACGACAGGCAAAGAGAGTAATAGGCATTTTAGGTGTAATCCCAAAAGATCTGAAGCCCCCCTTCAGCACCATCCGCAATGACAAAATCACTGTCAATTTCAGAAGACATCTTTATTTGAACCAACTTACATTGTGATGAAAGGAAAAAAGCAGCCTTGCCCTTTTGTGATAGGCAAAGTTGTTCCCTTTGTGGATTCAAATTTCCCGGCTGGGAGAGATGCAAAATAATTCGGTCAGCTGCGTTGAAAGTCAGAATCAGTTTATTAATAGGAAGGCAGGTAAGAAATCTCACAGCGTTCCTAGGATTAATCTAATAAGTGAGTAAGAAACCCTCTCTTTTATACATTTCAGATCCTTTGATTTTGTAAGTGTGAACTCTTGAAGTCTTTGATTTGTGTGTGTGTGATGAGTTCCTGTCTCTTGATATTGGGATTTCTTCCTGGGATCTTGATAAGAGTAATTGTTTTATAGTAGCTGTTTGTTCCTGAGTTTCCTGTCCTGCCTTTTGGTTCGCTTTTCCCAAGTTTTATAGTTTGCTATCTATTTGATTTCTATGGGAAAGGATCTGAGCTAGTTTGTGAAGTTTTTTCTCTGTATCTCATGTCTGTAATTTTCTCCTTCCTTTTGTTGTGAAAACTGGCACCAGCTATTTTAATAGCCCTACTTGACAAAGGTGGGGGCTGTTTTGCTAGGAGAGCAGGGGGAAATTGAAACTTCCAACAATCCCTCATTTATTTTTTTTTTATTCTTCTGGGTAGTTTCCCTCATCCTTATGATCTAGTGTGGTATCTGGATATATCTGGTATTCATGGTCAATTTGGACCATCATGAAAGCTGCCTGTTTTTCCAGGGTGCTTGATTTAGAGAAGGCAGGACTACAGGCTTTCAGGCCACTGAGGCAAGGGGGAATGCATTGACAGAGGCAGCACAGAAGGACTCCCACAATACAGACAGTGACAATGGTCGAAATGAGGATTTTTAGCCAATGGAAGTCCGGCAACCATGAGAAAAGCCAAGACAGATCCAGGAAAGATGACTCATGGCCAATATTCTGAGCTAGCTCCTTCAAGTGGTGAATGTCCTTTTCCACAAGTCCAGAGCTGTCCTCTAATTGGAAACAACAGAGTCCCTTGAATTCCTCACATCCATAGTGATGCTGGAGCAACAAGAAATCTATAGCCGCCCTATTCTCCAGGGTGGCCTCCCTGACCTGTCTCAGTTCCCTGTTGAGGGCGTCCAAGGCGTGGGAAGTCGAATTTAAACTCTTGGCTAGGGTACATGCCAGGCCATTCAGGTTTCTGGAATTTCTCACTGATAGCCCTGGTACCCCCACTAGAGAGACTGCCAATGAAACGTATTCAGCTTTTGTAAGTAGGGAGACTTTTGAATCACAGTCTGATTCTAAAGTATGGAAAGCTCTTCTATGTCGTCTCTGTAAAGAGGGCATAAGCATTGTCAACCTTCCTAGAGTGCAGGGCCCACCTGTGGCGTTTGCAGGAAGATATGAAAAAGCTTTCAAGCCACACAGGAAGAACCATCCTGGAGGAAGCCTCAAGTAACTGTAGGAGAATGAGATGGTTTCTGTGTGATTGCATTTGAGATCTATATTATCTAGGTTGATGCAATCAGTGATGATCTTTTGAGATTGGCAGCCCGTGAGGTTAAAACATTGTTCAGAGGTGGTGGTTGCAGCAATGTGTAATGTGTACATAGTGTGGTCCTTTGTGTCAGAAGAATAACCCCAATCAAAGATAGTAGAGTAGGAATCAGGGAGATGGATATCCCTAAGCCTAGTGTAGTTAAAGATGTTGCGTGGTCTAGATGCTACTCCCGCTAAGCATGTGGTCAGGATATCCTTTACTGATTTTCCCCCTGCTAGGCAAAAGTTGGTGGTGTTGAGTATTTCCTTGGCTAGATATTCCCATATGTTTCCTTTCTCTGGGAAAAGACTTGGTTCCAGGAACGCTGTTACACATGTTACAAATAATATACAGTACAAGCTACATAGCATGTTTACACTGAGTTTTCTGTTTCCCATGGTTGAACCTTTCCCTACTCCCCCCCCTTTTATTTTTATTTTGTTAGATATATATATATATATAAATAAAAATAATAAAAAAAAATGAAAAGAAAAGAAACAAAGGAAGTAGAGCTATAGCAAGAATAAGAGGCAATATTAATGATTATAGTTTAAAAGAAGGGGAAGGAAAACAAAACAAACAAACAAACAGAAAAAAAAACGAACCTAAATACTCAAACAGCAACAAAAAACTTATGGTTCAATGTTCCAAAAGGGTTGTACGGTCCAGTATCCTAATAATAATAATGAAAAACTATAGTCCCATGAATTATAGTCCAGTGGTAGTCAAAAGGTGTATAGTACATTGTCAACAAAAAAACAAAAAAAAAACACACAAAAAAACCCAAAACGGTAATCCAATGTACTACAGTCCAATGTCTTTATACAGGAATGCCAAGTTCTGTGGTATCAAAGAATGCTGCTAGTGACCATTGGTCTGTTTCAGGACCTTTTCTAAGCTTGATGGGTGGGACTGTTTGAACTGGTACGACACTGTGGTCAATAACTGCTGGTTTGGCATGTGTCCAATGGATCCAGGAATCTCTTTCAGCCACTTTGATGGCTGTATGTGTGGTTAGCAAGACTTGATAAGGTCCCTTCCACCTGGGTTGTAGTGGTGATGTTCTGGTGAAGAATGTTATCCACACCCAATCTCCTGCTTCAAAGGGATGCAGAGCCTCTTCCAAGGGCAGGGTTTGCGTTAGGGCACTCTGTATCCACAGGGTCTATAGTCTCTTGTGAAGAGCTGAAAGATAAGAAGAGAGAACCATATCCCCCTTATCTAAGCTGAGGGAGTGGGGATCCAGGCCTTGTAAAGTGTCTGGGGGACGTCCAAAAAGGATTTCAAAAGGAGAGATTCCTATATCTCGTCTAGGTCTCGTTCGAATATAAAAGAGAGCAATTGGAAGCACTTGTGGCCAAGAGAGGTGGGTTTCTTGGTTTGGCCTGGTGGTATGGGTGGTCAGTCAGGCTTGGGAAGGTCTGCTCCACTCTGGTTTGCTAAAATGACTTTCAGTGGATGCTGGATCCAAATCCAGTTCCTGGTTCTAATGGATGGAATGTCTCTAGGGAGTAACATCTGCTTCCAAATGTTGCAGGGCTGAAAGACAAAGAACAAGGGTCCCCTCCCCCCTTTGCTGGTAAGTCTACCAGGCAAGACTTTGTAAAAGGATTAGAGTTTTTTTTTTTTTTTTTTTGGGGGGGGGTAGATAGCTTGCAGACATGGTTTGAGTAGGAATAAAAATAATACATCCCTAAACAGATAAATCAATTTCAACAAAATGGGGACACAATAGATGAGAAAGGAAAAAAAAAATGGTTTCACATGCTTCAGAGAATTAAAAAAAAAATCAGGTAAAGTTATTTAAACACACAGTAAATGTGAAACTTTTCTTCTAACTGAACTTAAAACATTCGTTAATAACCTTGGGTTTTTCTTAAAAGCATAGAGAGATGTTTGTGCAGGTAAGGTTATCAACCTTGATGCCAACCAAAACCAAGCATTTAATAGTGAGTGCCATACCATGTGCACTAATCAAACAGGTGGCAAGAAAGTAGGGACATGAAGGCACAACACAGGTTATGTAGACAGTAAACACAGTGTCAGACATAAAGATCTCAAGTGCCTATATACAAATGCACAAAGTTTGGGGAATAAACAGGGTGAACTCGAAATACATGAAGGTAAATATGATATACTGGTAGAAGGATACAAACTTATTCAAAACAAAAACAGACCTCATAAAAGAGAAGGTGGAGTTGCACTATATACACTATATACAGAAATGCATGAAACCAAAGATGAAAACCTCCTAGAATGCATATGGGTCAATATACATATTATAGGCCACCCAATCAAAGATGATAAAAAGTTTCTTCCAACATATAAATAACAAGAAAAAAATCAAGGAAACAGTTGGTCCACTAAAGAGAGAAGATGGCAAGGAAGTAACAGGCAACAGAGAGAAAGCAAAACAGCTTAACTTATTCTTTGCATCGGGTCTTCACGCAGGCAAATAAAATAGTGGTACACATATAGACTGGGTAAAACCAGGCTCAATAGCAGTGACTGGAAGAGGGATTTTGGAGTCTTAGTGGACAACCAGCTAAATAGGAGCCAGCAGTGTGGAGCAGCAGCCAAAAAATCTAATGCAATCCAAAATTGCATTAACAGAGGAATACAATCAAGATCAAGGGAAGTACTAATACCACTCTATAAAACCTTAGTAAGACCACACCTAGAGCATTGCATCCAGTTTTGTTCACCACATTGTTAAAAAAAAATGTTGAGACTCTAGAAAAGGTATAGAGAAGAGCAGCCAGGATGATTAGGGGACTGGAGGCTAAGACATACAACGAACGGCTGCAGGAACTGGGTTTGGCTAGTCTAGTAAAGAGAAGGACCAGGGGAGACATGATAGTAGTCTTCCAATATTTGAGGGGCTGCCATAGGGAGGAAGGGGTCAAGCTATTTTCTAAAGTGTCTGTAGTCCAGACAAGGAATAATGGATGGAAGGAGAAACTTTCTGACAGTGAGAACAATCAACCAATGAAAGAAAATTGAACTGTGTTCCTCATCTAGTCTAGTTGGCTTGACCAGATTGGGCGAAGACATTTTCTTTTCCCTTCAGTGTCTCCAACTTAACAATTTAAAAGTAATATCTGAAGAGATCAGAGACACTTAACAGTTGCAGTTGCAATAGTTACCTCCAGGACACACAAAGACTTAGACACACACACACACATGCGCGCACATACAAAAACAAACAAGGACATCAAGAGGAAAAGAAAACTGAGGTTTACACACAAACATTGATCATTCCCACAATAAATCTCAGTCAAATTGGGGAAGGCACAAATCTTAAGGAATAAACCACGTGGTTGCATAGAAGACAGAGAATGAGACACAGAAAGAAAGAATTTTTGTTTAAAAAAACAAGAAAACAAACCAATCCCTGTGATCCTGTTTTATATATTGCCCTTTTTAGTACCTTTATTTAGCCAAATTGGTCTTCCTGTATCCCTCAGCAAAGCCCATTCTCCACATACACATTTTGCTTTTTTTTTTTTTGCTTTCTTTTTGTTCTCCTCTCAGCTGGGGCAGGCATCTGCCGCTTACCAAATTGTTGGAAGAATTATCCTTCTGGGTTCAGTTCCAAGTGGGAAAAAGACACTGGAAACATGGAGGCTATGGTGGACAGGACACATGGCATGGAGCTCCAGAGTGAAAAGAAGGATGATGAAATGCTTCAAAGTGAAGGAAGAGCTCAAGATGGGCTGATATGCTGAGACAGCCTGGGTTGTATAACCTTTGTTGGGATTTAAATTGAAGCTTGTATTCAGATTGGTTGTCAGACTGGAATGGAGCCATGCAGGGGCAACGCTGTAGGCCGTCCTGAGTTCCAGGCTTGGTTGAGCTTTGCTGGATGGTGATGAACTGAAAGGGCTTTTGGCAATTGCTGTAGCTTTACCTGGAGATCTTTGTCATGTAAAGTATTCTGGCCCAGGCCTTAATGGCCCACCCGTTAACAAAGGTGGGGGTGAGCTTCTACTTCTGAGGTGGCTTTCTGCTCTGGAGTTTACTCATTTTTTTAGGAGGAATATTCTGCCCTTTTATTAAAAAAAAATGCCTAGGATATTTCAGTTTTCAAGGAGAGGGGTGGATTCCCCCTTCAGGGCCATTTCTTAAGGGAATTGCTAGCCCAGTGAGGGTAGCAGAATATTCACTGGGTTCATTTTCATTTTCTAGTCAGGAAAACTTCTCATCCCTTCCCTGGCCCCATTGAGATCTATCATTATCTCTGTGCTTGGTGTTATGTGGGAAAGGGCTGTAGGTGTCTCGCGAGGTTGGTTATATTTCTGCTGGCCTCTATGATCATTGCTTGGCATGGAGCCTCTGGGCGAATCTTGAGGCTGACTGCGAAACCAAGTTTGTTTACAAGAAATGCCCTGTTTCACCACATTTATAGCAATGTTGGCACCTATCTTGGGGCCATCCTTCCTGCCTACATAGCCAGCATCCCTACCTGATACCAGGGTGCTCCGCTGTACTTGCCTGGTATTATGGAGCATGGCAGCAAAACTCTTAGCTCTTCATGTCTCTCTATCTTCCTTTTCCTATCTTTTCTTCCTCTTTTAATTTATCCCTTTGGTCATAGATGAAGTTTGTGATCCTGGGCAATTCTGCTATTTCCAAGGTGGGCCAGTTAGATACAATACAATGGAAGTGATCCCTTATATCACTAGTAGCCTGGTCCACAAAGGCTGAGGCTAACATTCTCTGTCCTTTTGGCAGCTTGGGTCTGGGGGGGGGGGTATATGTCACAGCTGCCTCTGAGAGAAGTACCCAAAAGACATCAGGATTTTCCTTTTTCCTTTGCAATTCTAACTAGTTGAGAGGCCTTTTTTTTTTTTTTTCTATTTCCTCTAGGGCTTCCATTAGATTAGCTTTTGCCCTTTAATAGGTTGGTTATTGGTGCTGTTTTCTCAAATAGTTTCAATAGTTCATCCTGAGTTAGGAAATCATGTAGTAACTGGTTCATGTCTTCCCAGGATGGGTTGTGGCTCTCTATTATTGATTTCAGGGTTTGGATCACTGCTTAAGGGTCTGCCCTGAATGTTGGTGTCTTTCTTTCAAATAACAAGATCTGAGGCAGAGAAGGGAGTGTGTGTCCGAATATAGTTATATCTGCCTCTTCCTCCTCCCATTACTGGTTTGCTCAGTAGGAGAGCTATTATTTTTGTCTCAGTTTTCCCTTCCGAGAAATGGGTTTCTTTCTTAGCTTGATCTTTCTCTATAGTTAGGTCTAGGGTTTAAGCGCTTTAAAAAAAAAATTTAAATCAAAAGTACCGCTGTCAGGCCAAATCTGCTTCCCAGTGTCATCCCTTAGCAAAGCCAATTCTATACATATCTTCTTCGCTTTCTTATTCATTCCGGCCAGGACTGGCATCTATTTTTTCATCCCATGCCTCAAGCAAATCTTCTAAAGGGGTATCTACCACCCTCGAGTTGCAACTTCCCATGTTTCCCCTTCTGATGTGGGGTGTGACACTTCGTTTGCAGCCGGGCTACGCGTCAGTTTTCAGAAAAAAGGTCTGAAGAGGACTCTGGTTCCCTTACAGAGTATGAACGCACCTCTTTCCTTAGGGAATTCTCCGCCACCAGTTTTCAGATCCCTCTAAAAAATGGGAATCTGGGAGGACCTGCTGCCCCCAACGCAGACGAGTACGGGCACCTCCTACAACTTCTTAACTTCACAACTTCACAAATTCCTAACTATCTAACTAACTAACTAATTTCAGAAGTATGTAGAAATCTCTGGGTTTGCTCTGGGAGACACTGGAGTTCCCCTAATTATTTCTTTTCTTTTATCAGCCACTTCTCACTTCATAGCCCACTCGGCTTATCCTTGTGTCTTTCAGAAGGTCTCACACTCCGTGACCCCCCCTTGCTTTCCCAATCCTGCTGGTCACTGCTCTTTTCGAACTAGCAGCAGGTTGGGGTGCGGCTAGAGGCCAACGGAGGAGGTGGGATCCAGCTGTTTTCCACAGGTAAAGCCCGCACGCATGCACACTCACAGCATTTCACTCTCCCTTCCACAGTTCTAATATTTTAAATTTAAAGCGGTACTCACCTGCTTTCAAGCAGCTGTTGAGTTCAAGTCTCAAGGAATCCCTTTACTACCCAATGCCTCCCAGGCAGGGTCCGTGGATGCTCTCCCCGGACAAAGAAGGTCCGTGCCGGCTGGGTTTTGATCTCCGGACCCTGTCTGGTGGCTAGGTTGGCCAGGAAACCACCAGAGTCGCCAATTGATGAAAGGAAAAAAGCAGCCTTGCCCTTTTGTGATAGGCAAAGTTGTTCCCTTTGTGGATTCAAATTTCCCGGCTGGGAGAGATGCAAAATAATTCGGTCAGCTGCGTTGAAAGTCAGAATCAGTTTATTAATAGGAAGGCAGGTAAGAAATCTCACAGCGTTCCTAGGATTAATCTAATAAGTGAGTAAGAAACCCTCTCTTTTATACATTTCAGATCCTTTGATTTTGTAAGTGTGAACTCTTGAAGTCTTTGATTTGTGTGTGTGTGATGAGTTCCTGTCTCTTGATATTGGGATTTCTTCCTGGGATCTTGATAAGAGTAATTGTTTTATAGTAGCTGTTTGTTCCTGAGTTTCCTGTCCTGCCTTTTGGTTCGCTTTTCCCAAGTTTTATAGTTTGCTATCTATTTGATTTCTATGGGAAAGGATCTGAGCTAGTTTGTGAAGTTTTTTCTCTGTATCTCATGTCTGTAATTTTCTCCTTCCTTTTGTTGTGAAAACTGGCACCAGCTATTTTAATAGCCCTACTTGACAAAGGTGGGGGCTGTTTTGCTAGGAGAGCAGGGGGAAATTGAAACTTCCAACAATTGTAAGATAATCTCTTTAATGTGATCAAGCAACAACATCCACCTATCCCAGGCTCATGGGAAGAACTCAGTAGTTGGATAAAAATGTTAAAACCATTTAAATATTGGCTGACTGTATGACTAATAATTAATTAAAGCGGTAAATAAATCTAAGTGCTATTGCTATATTGACTGACTGTTATTGTAAATCAATCGATCATCAGAATACTTTGTATGAAGGTAATATATCCTTGGTTCCTATTTGGCTCTTTTCATTCAAGATTCTGATCAGCTAAACTATTCCATTTCATCTTCCATATTATATTTTGCTTTTCTCATTGCCAATTCAAATTTAATGCCATTAAGCATGCTCAAACCCTACTGAACAATGTTTTGATGTGTTTAGTGTTTGTGCTTTAATCTTTTAGATACATAAGTTTCCAACCATTTATTCTCGTTACTCTTGCAGGCTTTGAGGTTCACCAAATATAATGATGCTTCCATCTTCATTCTCGTACTGAGAACCCATTTGGAGTAAACAGTGGGATGCTGGTACATTCCTAAGTGGATTTAAGAACATTCAAAATACTTAGCCAGTGAGTGCACAGACATACAGTAAATGACTGCAGAGATATGCAGTATAATTATGGAACATCCTGGGGTCAATTAGCAAGGCAGAGTCCTTTGTTCAACTTAGTAGCCATAAGCACAAATGTTTTTTTAGGGCAGGGATTACAAATATCACTAGTAAAATCATACAAAAGGAAGATTTTAGGGAGATAAAGGCTTTTCAAAGACCCCCTTTGTATGCTCAAAATAAATGTTTAATAGGCATGATCCCTTTAATTGCATTTTCTTAATTAAGTTAATAGAGCTGAGAACTGGGAAAGTGCACAACATGAAGGAAATCTTGCTTCCCAACCACCATGTCTCCCACTGAGGTGATAAAAATCCACAGAATGGTAAATAAATAAACACTAACTATTTGTATTATAGTCTTGAACATCCCATGCTACTTCAGAAAATGATTAAAGGAATTCTCTTAGCAAGACATACTGGTGTACACAAAGCATCCCTTCTGTTAGCAAGATTGTTTCTTGGGAAATAATTTACTTAAAGGTAGCCAAAAGGCCTGGTGACACATTAAAGACTACCAGATTGATTACACATAGTGTAAATCAGTGTTTGATTTGTCAAATGTAGGAAAGGGGACAGATGTCACACATAGAGAGAGAAGATAAAAAGGAAAGTCTGACAAAATGAGGTCAGAAAGTTAATCGGTGCCAAAAATACCGATTGGTTTATTCCTCCATAGAATAAATTAATGCAAATTCTATCACACAAACACATTTCAATCATTTACCAGTTTCATGCATATCATTAAGTCGAAATTTGCTTCAAACTTTGTGTGCGTGTGACTTCTGAATAAGCTACATTTTTGTGGGTTTCATAGAATACCTCAGCCATAAAGCAGGATTTATCAACTTGGGGAGTTGGCTTTGCATAACATATAAACCCCAAATCTAATGCCATGATATGGCTGGGTATACTATGTGAACTCTGTCACTGAATACATCCAACTTATAGCCACTAATTAAGTACATATATAAGCAAGGTTCAATTTGTACATTTGATACTACCAGCAATTTTACTAATTTATAAATAGCAAGCTGTGTTTGTGCACATAAATATATAAACAAACAAATGTATGATTTCAATGCGCTTTCCACAGGATGTTTTTAGAATAACATTTAGTACATTTTAGCTCATTTTATGGTTGTAGACAAAAAATGATAGCATTGTTGTGGTTGTTTTCTGTTACTTCTAATGTTTGTTTATTACTCTGCAACTTTCTTAACCTGTTGATCTGAGTAGAAGAGTTTCTTCATGAGGCCTTCTGTTGGGTTGAATTGAATGATGGGAAGCCAGGATGGCTGAGGAGAAGATTGGATAGTGGAAGAGAGGACTTTCTAGCTACTTTATGAGAACGTGTAGTCAGTCCAGTGGTGGAATTCAAATTTTTTTACTACCAGTTCTGTGGGCGTGGCTTATTTGGTGGGCATGACTTGGGGTCACATGACTGGGTGGGTAAGGCTTGTGATCATGTGACTAGGATGGTCATGTGACTGGGTGGGTGTGGCCAATTCAATGTCACTCATGTCAAGGGGTGCCTCGCCTGGCCGCTCCCCTCCCAGCCATTCCTTGTCACACTCAGCCTCAATGTATCTATAGTTCTATAAAAATGTTGTTCACCTTTTTTTGACTTTATTATCTATCTATAGATGTACTTTCATGGACCATGAAGAAATGGCTCACATGCTTTGCCCAAGAGGATGGTAGGCAACAGGCTTTTAGGGGGCTGCCAGAAAGAGGGGGGGCAATGTATTTTCCAAAGCATCAGAAGGATGAAAACTGAACACAGAGAGAAGCAACCTAAAAGTAAGGAGAAAGTTCCTGACAGTGAGAACAATTAACCAGTGGAATTTCTTGCCACCAGAAGTTCTGGGTGCTCTAACACTGGAAGTTTTCAACAAAAGACTGGATAGCCATTTCTCTGAAATGGTATAGAGCTCCCCCCAAGGTCCCTTTCTGAGTGTTATTATGTTATTCTGACACCTTTCCCAGGACCTCTATTCAGATTTTGGCATCCTCAGAGTTTTCCTTCCTGAGCAGGGGGTTGGACTAGAAGACCTCCATAGTCCCTTTCAACTCTGTTAAATGCACCTGTATTTATGCTCTGGACTATTGACATGTAAACCCTGAAAAATACCTGGGCAAAAAAAGGCAGTAAGATCACTTTAGGTGTAGGGACAATGCAAAATATTAATATATGATAAATAATGAAACAATTAAAAATAATACCACAGAGTATTCTCTCTCCCCCCTTCCTTCTTTATTTCTTTCTCTCTTTCTTTCTCCCCTTTCCTCTTTCTTTCTTGCTCTCTCTTCCTCTTTCTTTCTTTCTTTCTTTCTTTCTTTCTTTCTTTCTTTCTTGTTCTTTCCTTCTTGCCCTTCCTCCCTTCCTCTTTTTTTCTTTCTTCTTATTTTTCTTCCTTTCTCTTTCTTTTTTCCTCTTTATTTCTTTCTCTCTCTTCCTCTTTCTTTCTTGCTCTTTCTTCCTTTCTTGCTCTTTCCTTCTTGCCCTTCCTTCCTTCCTCCCTTTCTTCCCTCCTTCCTTCCCTTCCTTGCCTCTATCTCACACACACACACCTCTTTTCTGGGAAGAACTTATGAGCAGCGAGGGGGGGGAACCATATGAATGTTGCTTTGGCATGTTATGAATTGAGCCAAAATCACCTTACCAAGAGTTAGAAGACTCTGTAGGCTCTGGGTTACTAGATGATGCTATCTGCTTGGAGATGGTCACCTATCAACTGCATGGTCATGTTGCTGGATGCTTGAGGTGCTTTGCATCAAAAAGTGGAGCTGGTCTTGCTAATTCTTTGTCCCCTGTTCCAAATCCGCAAAACCTTTCCCTTTGCTTTCCTGACCCCCCTCCCCCACTTTCTGTTCTCTGCTGGGCTGGGAGGGAGGCAGACGTGTCCCAAAACTTTTCCCTTGTCTTCCCCCCCTCTCCGCTTTCTGTGCTCTGCTTTGCTGGGCTGGGAGGGAGGCAGACGCGTTCCAAAACTTTTCCCTTGTCTTCCCCCCCCCCTCCGCTTTCTGTGCTCTGCTGGGCTGGGAGGGAAGCAGACGCGCTCCAAAACCTTTACCTTGTCTTCCCCCCCTCCACTTTCTGTGCTCTGCTGGGCTGGGAGGGAGGCAGACGCGCTCCGAAAGGGTTACAAAACCTTACCTTTCCTTTTGCTTTCCCTTCGCTTTCCATGCTCTGCTGGGCTGGGAGGGAGGCAGACACACTCCCAAACCTTTCTCTTTGCTTCCCCCGCCCCCCCGCTTTCTGTGCTCTGCTAGGCTGGGAGGGAGGCAGACATGCTCCAAAATGGAAGGGTGGGGCAACGGAGCAACCAGCAATTGGAGAACCGGTTCGGGGGCGTGGCCAACCAGAAGTTACTAATGGATTGGTGACCCACACCTAATCACCACTACAGGTTCTCCAGAACCGATGAGAACCGGTTGAATACCACCTCTGAGTCAGTCACTCAAAAACAAGAACCAAAAAATGATGCAACGTCTTTCTTCCAGCAAACTGAATGAGAATGAAAAACAAAAAAAAAACTTCAGAACCAATTTTTGACAAGGGCTAAGAGAAATATATTCATAATATCTGAGCTGACAAAACTGAAAGGGGGTTGATCCTGCTTGTTATGGAAATCTTGACTGGTAGTGAAAAATAGATGGATTATCTGACTTTACCACAGTGTCTTAGAATGCTTTCCTAGGATTAACAGAGCCATTCAGTGCACATCTGAATTGTAGAGGCGTGCATCTATCAATACAATTTTCAGCCATTTTGACCATGAAAGTGTATAGGAGCATATGAAAGTGCAGCTGCCACAAAATTCTATCATTACCCACTGTGCTATTATATCAAAACAGATTGAGCAAACCACCAGGGAATAAATGAGAAAAATGTTGCTTCTTGCATCTCTGTATGGAATTAAAGTCCCTACAATGAAAATGAAGTGTCTAACAAGATTGCTTTCTAAGCATGCACCATCCTTTCGAAATCTCCAAGAATGCTGCTTTTGATATTCTAATTCTAAAATGAATTATTCATTGGGGGACAGTTTATCCATTAAACTAATATTGAGATGCACCCAAAGAAATGGTTTCTGTCTATGTGTGCCTCCAGCACCTCTTTCAATTCTTTAACATCTCATTTTAAAGAGTATTTAAAACCAAGGTGCACAACCTTCAGCTTCCCTGAGACTGACTTTTGGAGCTGACTTCAGAACCCCCGAAAACATGGCTATCAATTGTAATATTTTTAGTGTTGCAGAAGTTGAAAGTGATTAAATATATAGGGAATAATCATATTAACTGTATGCTATTAATTTGAACAGGCTTAGTTTAGGTCCTGCTCTGCCCGCTTATTTTTCTGGCTACACCCACTTATTGGAATGCAGCCTTTGATTTCCTGTTCATAACTTAAGTTTAGCCATCATGCCCCACATCATTACACATCTCTGAATAAAGAAATAGACTTATAAAGTTCTAATAAGGGAAAGCTGAAGACTAGATTGCCGTCTCTTTATATACAGCTTCATACATAACATTTGCAAGTTCACAAAAAATAGGAATAATACACAATGCCACTAAGATACTGTTCATTTTTTCAGTAGTTAGTCACATTTGTTTGGTGAATCCCTGGTAGCCACAAATCCATGTATGAATGACAACTATGTAGTGAAGAAAGTGGCATTGTTTATTGGTGTCAACTGTGACTTTCAGGTACAAATGACAAGCAAGATTGTAATCCTGCAGAACAGTGTAGTGCTATTTTTCCTGTGATTTGTTCAATCTTACATTCATGCTAGTCATCAATATTAAAGACATAACAAAATGAAGGAAATGAAAGAATTCCTGTTTTAGAAACTCAGCTGCTAGTAAAGTAGGCATCTTTGAGTTTCCTGCAAGAAATATTGCTAGTCTTTAAAAGATCCTGGAAAGTATGACCATCTAATTTGAAATATACCCAACAGAAGAAACTGTACATACTGTGACCAAAAGTATTTGGGAAATGCTGTGGCTATTTTATATTGTATATTGCTCTCAAGTGTGCAAAATTCTTAACCTATTGTAAATGTCTGCTGCAATAACCAGACAACACATGCTGATCCTGCCTTTTTTTGTGGAATGTCAAAGTGGGAAGTAATCAATGGCATCATTGATCTAGCTCCATCTTGACTTGTCCTGATTCATGTTCAATGTTCTACTTCCCTGATACCTTCTACTTTCAGATATTGGAAGGAAGATTTGAAATGGAAAGCTTATTCCATCAGCTCTGACTTTGTGCATGATTTAGAAATAGTGCTGGGCTCTGTTAACAATGCTTTTTCTAATTTTCATCTGTACAAATATAAATCTGGATAAAAATATTGAATATTGTTAGTTAAAATGATTCTTTTCTTCAAATCTTGCATGTTTTTTTACACAGATAAATATGTACACACACTTCCAATGTTTTTTTTTTGTACTTTCTTTTGTCATTGGTTATTATTTTCAATTCAGTTTTTTCTTCTTGTTGTTGTTTTTCTTTTTTTAATAGCTCATATTATTTTATACACATATGCATACATGTACACACACTTGCAGTAATATATTCAGTAAAAAAAATTGTCCTGATTTGATTTTGACCTTTGTTCATCAAAGAACAAGGTCAAACTGAATCAAAGCGTTATCAATATGTCCATCAGCTTGTCATTTGTTGTTGTTTTTTTCTTGATTGAAGTGCATCATTATTTTAAATGCTGATCATATAGAGTTTTAAATCACAGATGAAGGCAAGGTTATAAATAAGTCTCAGATTTTCCCATTCTAATATGACATATTTGACTTATGATAGGTTTATACAAGAGAGATAATCCTAGAAAACATTCCTCTTAAAAATGGTTGTGATTCCTCAAGGGAGAAGTACAAGGGCTTAAATTATCAAGTTCATTTAAACACAGAAGAAAACATATGTCTGAAAGGATGAAGTGGGAGAAGGACAGGGCTGTGCACACAACCTTGCCATCTTTACACGAGCAGCTTCCTGGTATGTAAAAGGAGTGTATGCCATATGTTTGCTTGGCTTGAATATAAGTACAGCTCTCTTCATAGTTCAGGCAACAAATAGAGAAGGTTCCCAGCTTGCATGCCAATCAGGCTTGAATTAATGAAAAGTCAAACATAAATGCACCTTCATCCCTCCCATCTGACTAGGAGGAAATAGGAGAGAGATCAAGGCAGAGTTGTAGGCTTGCTTACATAGTTGCCCCATTTGAATAATTCCATGCCTGAATAAGACTACCCTGAGGAGATGTGAAACAGTTTTCTCATAATATGTTGATAAACATATCTAGCATTTAGTAGCATACAGAAGTATACTATTAAATGCCACATAGAGAACTTGACCCAAAAGGGATAAATTTTTCTATTGGTTTCAAAACATTACCAAATACCATTCACAGATACAATTTTCTTGAATATAATCATTCAAGAAAGGAATAGCATTTGTAATATATAGAATTTACCCTTGAAACATAATTACATCCCTGCATAATATTTATTGCAAACATGTATTACTTTTTGTAAACTAAACTATATTTTTTTATTCAAATGTGTTTCTAATAACATTTTGTTCACTTACTAATTCTGTTATATATTCACATATAGTAAAATACTGTTTAGGATTATCCAACTGATTAGATCAGGGGTCCCAAAACTTGGCAACTTTAAGACTTGTGGACTTCAACTCCCAGAATTCCTCAACCAGCTATGCTGGCTGGAGAATTATGGGAGTTGAAGTCCACAAATCTTAAAGTAGCCAAGTTTGGAGACCTCTGGATTAGATCTTTACATGGAGAGATGCCAGATGCTGAAGCTGCTTTTGAAAAAGGTTGAGATTGCTGTGCATATTTCACAGATTATAGAAAAGTCTGTGGTTTTGTTGACCAGGTCAAGTTGTGCAATGTCTTTAGGACAATTAGAAAGCCATAACACCTTGGTGTTAAGGAGCACTTTCAAAATAATACTTCAGACTGAATATGTAGAAGACCAGGTAAATGACAACAGCTAAAAAAAAAAAAAACCAGCCAGAATATTTTTTATAAAGTTTTTATTTTTTACAACAAACATACAAACAAAACATAAAAACATTTTTCAATTATATACATACCTGTATATACGTACCAAGCCAGAATATTGATGGTTTTGAACTTGGGTATTGGAGATGACTTCTAAGAATACCATGAAAAGACAAAAACAAATAAACAAACAATTGGCTCACAGAACAAATCAATCCAGAATTTTTACTTGAAACACAAATGACTAATTCATATTTCAGACCTATTGTGTGAAGAATGAACTCTCTTAAAAAGTTCCTACCCTGGGAAAAATGAAGAAAAGACTTACCAAAAGGATGATGAATGGGCAGATTATTATAGAGAAGATCTATCTATGTGGTTGCTAAGAATCAACATTGACATGATGACACATAATCAATCAATCAATCAATCAAATGTACTATGGACTAGATTTGTTTAGTTCTGTCAAGCATACTGTTTTTAAAATCAACTAAGTTAGGGAATATTTAAAATAATTAACAATAAAAATAGAGAATATGAACATTAGCCACACCTAGAAAATTGTGCCATTTAGTGAGAATCAGTAAAACATGATAGAATGGAAATTTATAAATGTGTCGGGTTTTTGACAGAAAGCTAATTAAAAGGTCACTTAGGGTGATCAGATTATCTGTCAGAATATCTAGTAAGCTAAATGATCCAAATCTCATTGAGACGGTGTTTAATTCATTTGTAGAATTCATTATCCCAACACATGCTGAGGGTCACTAACTTTAATGGTTTTAAAAGAGGATTAGGTGAATTCATGAAGGACATCAATATTGAAGAGTGCTGGTCTTGAATACTCAATATTATCTCAAGCAGCATGTTCCCAAACCCCCACTCTTACAGGCTGGAAAATAGATGAGAGAGGTATATCTTCATTTCCTTTCTTTTTAAATAGTTTTATTAAAAACTACAATCACAAACATCAAAAGTTTTTTACAGTTTAACATAAACTGTAAAAAAAAAAATAGAAAGTGCATAATGGAAAAATAGAAACAAAAATAGAAAAAAGAAATAAAACTTTGAATATAGTAAAGAAAAAGAAAATAAACACAAATAAATTATTTCCTCCTTTATCATAACAAGTATAAACTACTTCAGCTTCTCTTAAAGTACAACAAATAATCTTTTCTTCCCATATTTCATCTCTTATCTATAAACAAATCACTAAACATATTTCATTAAGGATTGAAGGAAATTCACCCAGTGTTTTTATTTGTTAATCTAAATATCTAAAATACAATTAACAAGCAATTCCAAACGTAACCACAAAAAGGGTATAGAAATAGCAATAGCACTTATATACTGCCCTATAGTGTTTTACAGCACTCTATGGGCAGTTTACAAAGTCAGCATATTACTCCCAATCGTTTGGTTCCTCATTTACCAACCTTGGAAGGTTGGTAAAATAGAAAGATGGAAAGTTGAGTTAATCTTGACCTCTGTCAGAATGGATCTCCAGGCTGTAAGGCAGAGTTAGCCTGCAATACTGCATTCTAACCACTGTGCCTGTTGTGGAGCGACGGAAATACTCAGGCAGAGACCAGGGCAAGGTTTCAGCTTAACTCTTTATTAACAGCAAAGAGGGTTACCGCTACTGCCGCGCTAACACGGCAGCCAGCTGGAGCGGCAACAGCTGATGCCGTTTGACAGCCGCCTTTTATAGCCGGCTGTCAAACGGCTCCAGCCAATGGGAGAGGTCCGTGCTTCCCGCTTGAAGCACGGACCTGAGTGAAGACTCAGTCCATACACAACACCCCTCTCTCCCAGTGAGGAGCATGCGTAGTCCTTCAGATACGCTGGACGCCTGCGAATTCGTCCGGATCTTCTAGGCTCCGTCAAAAATGGCGCCGAGTTGCTGTCAGGTGCTCTCTGCGTGTCTTCGGACGACGGTGAGGCTGCTGGGCTGTCTGGAGCTGGGTCTGCACCTTGGTCAGCTTCCCCATCTGGTAGGTCATCGTTCCTGGTGGGTTGGAAACTGGTTTCGTCGAATGGTGTGGTTGTTTCTGCATGGGGCCCATCTAGATGACCTCTGGGTGCCGTGCTCCAACGCTTCCTCAGGTGGTCCACGTGACGCCGCCAGGTCCATCCATCAGGTAACTGGACTCTATAAGACTTGGGACCAGTTACTGCTATCACAAGCCCTGGTAACCATAGTGGTTGCCCAGCAAACTTTCTGACAAACACCTTGTCATTTACCAGGAACCCTCTGTCTTGGCTGTTTGACCCAAGGGGAAGCAAAGGGGCATAATTTGGGTGCAGCCTGTCCAAAGTGGTCCTCAGCCGGCGTCCCATTAATATTTCGGCTGGTGACCTATTAGTGGAGGCACAGGGTGTAGTATGTTGGCTCAATAGGTATTGGGCCAGCCTGGCATGCCAGTTAATAGGACCCAATCTTTGTAGCACTTCTTTGGCAGATCTAACTGCCCTCTCAGCCAGCCCATTGCTGGCAGGATGAAAAGGGGCTACTAATATGTGCCTGATGCCCAAACTTGCTAGAAACATCTCAAACTCACAGGAGGTGAATTGGGGGCCATTGTCAGATACGACAGAATCAGGAAGGCCATGTGTGGCAAACATCCTAGTCAGTGCTTTGCTGACTGCTTCCGTAGTGGTGGAGTGCATTAAAGTTAATTCCACCCATTTTGAATATGAATCTACTACCACCAGGAAAGTGCGCCCATGGAAGGGGCCTGCCAAGTCTATGTGTATTCTGGACCAGGGGCTTCCTGCTTCCTCCCAGGTCCTAGGGGTGGCTGCTGGTGGTAATGCCCTGGTGGCCTGGCATGCCTGGCAAAAATTTACCCAGTTAGAGATTTGGGCATCCATGCCTGGCCACCATATGTAGCTGCGGGCGAGGGCCTTCATTCTCACAATCCCTGGGTGACCCTCATGCAGCACCTTCAGTATTGAGGTTTGCAATTTGTGGGGGATGACTACTCTGGTTCCCCATAGTAAACAGCCTTGCAAGGAGGAAAGTTCCTGCTGGCATAATTTGTAGGGTAGGAAGTCTGAAGGATAAGGGGCCGTAGGCCACCCCCTCCCTACCCAGTGCAGGACTTGGGATATTACCTGGTCCTTGGCCGAATGGGCAGCGATGTCAGCAGCAGTGACTGGAAGCTTGAGTTCGTTGATGAGAAAGACTGTGGTTGCATGGTGCTGGGTCCACGACTGGCACTGGCAGTGGGACAGCGGCTGAGTGCATCAGCATGGCAAAGGCTTTTCCCGGATCGATGGATTAGAGTAGTAGGAATACGCAGCTAGGAAAACTGTCCATCTGGTCATCCTTGGGGACAAAATCTGGGGAGTCTGTTTAGTGCTGGATAGAATACCTAACAGTGGCTTGTGGTCAGTAATGAGTTCGAAATGATGCCCGTAGAGGAATTCATGGAACTTCTTCACTGAAGCCACTGCAGCCAAGGCCTCCTTGTCAATCTGGCTATAGTTGTGTTCAGTGGAAGATAGTGTCCTTGAAAAGAAAGCTATAGGTGCTTCTGCACCATTGGGCAGTCTGTGGCTCAGTACGGCCCCAATTCCGAATGGAGAAGCATCGGCTGCTAGAATGAGTGGTAAGTCTCTATTGAATTGGATTAAGACGGCCTTTGAAGTTAACAATGACTTGACTTGTTTGAAAGCAATAGTTTCCCTTGGTCCCCAGTGCCATGGTGAGTTCTTGTCTAAAAGTCTATGAAGGGGCTCGGCAACAGAAGCTTTATGGGGCAGGAATGAAGCATAGAAATTCAAGAGGCCCAGGAAAGCTTGAAGCTCAGTTTTGTTAGTAGGAGTAGGCGCATCGTGAATGGCCTTGACCTTTGACTCAGTCGGGTGAATACCCTTGGCATCAATCTTGTAACCTAAGAATTCCACTTGTGGAGTGGCTATGGTACATTTCTCCCTTTTTAGCTTTGAGGCCAGGATTGTCCTAAAACGGTCAAGTACACCTTCTGACCCTTTGTAGTAATTGTTGTAGATTGGTAGCGGATACCAGAATATCATCAAAGTAAGGCACAACGCCTGGTAACCCTTGCAGTATTCGTTCCATAAGGGATTGGAAAATTCCAGGGGCCACACTAACTCCGAATTGTAGGCGTGTGCATTTGAAAGCCCCTCTGTGGGTTACTATTGTTTGCAGTTCAGCAGTTTCATCATCAACAGGAAACTGTTGATACGCCTGGGACATGTCCAACTTTGCAAAAATGGAACCAGGCTCAAGGGAATGGAGTAAATGTTGTATCACAGGGACTGGGTACATGCTAACTTGTAAATATTTGTTTATTGACGACTTGTAGTCCGAGCAGATCCTTAAATTTCCATCCTTCTTTAACGGTGTTACTATGGGGTTTTCCCACTTTGAGAAGTCTGTAGGTTTCAGTACGCCCTGCTTGATTAATTTGTCAAATTCCTTATCTAGTTTAGGACGAATTGCAAAAGGAACTCTGCGGGGCTTCAAACGAATTGGTACTGCCTGGGAGTCTACCCTGAAGGATATTGGGGTTCCCACATAGCAGCCTAGGCCCTCACTGAATACATCTGCATAGTCCCTGAACAGGGATTCAACTTCTGAATTGGAAATGGCATGGATTCCCCCTATGTGGAGGCCCAGGGCTGGGAACCAATCTAGTTCCAATAGGCTTGGGAGGACGCCATCCACTATCACTAGAGGCAAGTGACCCCTAAACCCTTGAAAATGGACAAGGAACTTGCCTTTTCCGATGACAGGGATAGTTCTGCCTTGGTAGTCCCGAAGTGTTAGATTGCAGGCTGGAATTTCCTGTCTTGATATTCTGGGGAGTAGCTTCTTTAAGGTGTCCCACAAGATGATGGATAATGCAGAGCCGGTGTCAACCTCCATTCTGCAGGGTCTACTTTCTATAGAAACAGTGACACTAATTTTGTTAGATTTTTTATTTTTTTGGATTTTTGACTGGTAGCATGTGCAACAGTCCTCAATTTGTCTAGGGTATTGAATGAGCTTCTGGGGCCTTTGTGGCTGGTTGAAGGTTTTCCCTACCTGACAAATTTTGGCCAAATGGCCTTTCTTTTGACACCTTAAATATATGGCATTCCTGAATCTGCAGGATGCCCTGAGATGGTTGCCCCCACAGCTTAAGCATGTAGTTTGTAAATGTGGGGTTTGGCTTATACCTTGCCTGAACTCTTTTTGATTTGCGTTGGGCTGTCTGAGGCGGTTTACCTCAGTACCCTCTTCTGGGCCATTTTCTGTGGAGGCTTCCTCAAAATATACTGTTGGATTTTCTAGTCTGCTGGGTTTTCCCTGCATTTCAGCTGCTGAGAGTGCTGACAGCTCAGCAGCCTGGGATTCCTCTATGGCTTGCTTTAAGGTTAGGTCCCCTTTGGCTAATAAACGTCTTTGTAATTTGGGGTCTCTAACACCACAAACCAGCTGATCGAGCAGCATATCGTCCAGCTAATCTCTGAACCCGCAATGCAAGGCAGCTGTTCTCAGTGCTGCCATATAATCACTAATTGTTTCCCCCTCTGTTTGGATGCGCCTTCTGAAAGCATGGCGCCTAGCAATTCTGGAAGGCTTAGGGGAGTAGTGATTTGAGAGAATTTCTTGCAGTTCCTCCCAAGGAACAGTCTTAATAGATCTTGGGGCCAGTAATGCTGTTGCGGTGTCAAAAACCGTGGCTCTGCAAAAGCTTAGGAAATAAGATTTTTTCCTATGCTCAGAAATTTCTGACAGGTCTATAGCATCTAAAAAGCAGTCAAACTGGTTCTTGTATGACTCCCACGTCTCAGCGGTCGGTCTGAAGGGCGGGAATGCAGAAGTCATCTTCTGTCAGCTGTGAAGTTTTTCCTCAGGCAAGTTAGAGACGGCGCTTCGCGGCTAGAGGCAGCAACTCTGTAGCGATTTCAGCTCTCAGCTAGTGATTTCGCTCTTTTCTCTCTTCCTTGCCTGGCTTGCCTTTATTTAGTATCCCGTCCTCGTCACCAGTGTTGTGGAGCGACGGAAATACTCAGGCAGAGACCAGGGCAAGGTTTCAGCTTAACTCTTTATTAACAGCAAAGAGGGTTACCGCTACTGCCGCGCTAACACGGCAGCCAGCTGGAGCGGCAACAGCTGATGCCGTTTGACAGCCGCCTTTTATAACCGGCTGTCAAACGGCTCCAGCCAATGGGAGAGGTCCGTGCTTCCCACTCGAAGCACGGACCTGAGTGAAGACTCAGTCCATACACAACAGTGCCACCAGTATGCGAACCCAGTGTCCTTTTGAAAATATGATTGTGGTTTGAGCAACATAGCTCTTCCCTCATCTATCAGAGTTCTACACCCACTGCAGACCACAGTCTTGCAGTCTCTTTGTGAGGAGCCACGTAATGGAGCACTTGTGGCTAATCTCAAGTTCCCTTCTTGAGATGACTTAAGAGAGAGATGAATTATGAAGAATCAGTCTACTCACCAAAGTCTTCCTTTGGTGCATTGACTCTGCTTTTAGTCTTCAGTTTGCTATTTCTTTCTCAAAAGTCAGGTACATTTCCATTTCATGATTGAAAGCATTTTAAAGGCAACTGGCTAGCTGCTTTGAGAAATAAAAATAAGTTTGTTTTAGCACACTAATGGACATGTATAGTTTGAATAAGCATGTAATCAGAAGCACTCTCATTCAATCACAAAATAATTTTTTCTAACAACACCTTGAGATTGTTTGATATTTTACAGTTCTGAGCTTCATTGTCACAAGAAAATAGAAAAAGCCCTTTTATTTATTTATTGCTGAGGATATATATTCTCAATAGATTATTTATTTTGTAGGCAACTTTCCTATGCAAGTGTTCTAGGTCAGATGGAGGAATCTACAGTGCTTGATGGGCTTCCCTCTGCCTCTAATCACTGATTGTATTTTAAGCTTCCACAGTCATTTGTTCTTTTAGAGACATTAAAATCTTGCTTGGTAAATGTTATAAATGTATGCATCAACCATGTCATAGAAGATCTAAAAAAGATCTTCCACAAAGTCATGACCTTCCAAGAGCAAGATGTCTTGCCAGATTAACTGCTTCTTTACCTTCCTTATACTTTCCTTCTTTACAGAAAGGAGATGGTAGGCAGAGGGTGAATGAGATGATGATATTGATCAGGCAACACAACACACCTTTCTATTTATATGGGGGGAAATGAAGGCAGAAAGGTCTAAAATTAACCAAGTTGCAACAGGGAGAGAACCACTTCCCCAAAATGAGAGAAAAGCATGTTGCTGCAGTTATGTAGTCATCAAAGATTTTTGACAATGGCAGTGCTCATGGCTACATTTTGCTTTCGTGTTTCCTGGGAAACTTTGCAAAGCAAACATCAAATGACCTTTCAGTGTTGGAAGGGGGCAGGTTCTGATCAATATGAATAAGATTTGGCAGCATATCAAGTTTTGAAGGTCTTTTTCACACTTAACACAACTCACACAGGCAGAGGCTCTCCCCTAGGATCAACTGACTTTAATACAACTTGATTGCTATATATTTAATTGGAGCATTAATTAGCATTTTCTTTTCATTGCTCTTTCTCTCACTTCTGGGGATGTCTTTAGAGGGGGAACTACAATATTATGCAGGTTTGCTTCTCACAGTTCATTGAATCTCCTCCCACTGACATGTATATTGTGCCATAGAAAAATAATGATGGCAGTTATGGGCTATGAACTAAAACATAAACTGTACAGCTCACTCAGCTGACCTGCAGTTTGATACCAAGTCCTTGTATATAAGGGCATTTGCTTTACACAATTATGCAAAATAAGCAAACAGTGCCAAGCATAAAGATTTAAAGTCACAGATTTTTGCCATGAAGTGCTCCTGCCAATTTTTCTCTAAAACAAGACCTCTTTAAAATGACATTTTTATACGGGAGCAGAAGTGGATCCAGATTTATAATGCTACCCTGATGTCAAGGATTTTCATTCTATGATATTTGCATACTGGGCATAACTGGCTGGAAATAAACCCAGTATTTAAGCAGCTGCTCACATGTGCTTAAAACTACTGTGTAAATGGGTATCCTGAGTAGGCTTAGCCTTAATAGACTCAGTTCAATAAAGGGATGCCAAAGATTGAATTCTAAGAAACACAACACAAGCCAGGGGTTGGTGGAGGTGGGTATGACAGTCAATGTAATAGAGTGTACATAGATTTCAGCTACATAAGGAGGAAACAGGACAATTAAAATTGAGACAAGAACAAGAATTCTACAAAGGCAAGAGGGTGAGGATTTCAAAAAGAAAAAGAGGGGAGAAGAGAGAAAAACACATTCTTGTCCAATAATAGCACCAAGAATCTTCCCACACCAAGGAGGCATTCAAAGGCATACATGCTAAAGGACAGCACCTTACCTGGAGCTAAAGAATCAAGAAAGAAAAGTTTCCATTTTGTGGAAGTAGAAAGCAATTTATAGTTGAGGAAGAAGGGAAGGAAGGTGAGAGAGAAGGAGAGACCAAAAAAATCAGCTTTTCCTAGTGGGACTAGTTTTGTGTGTGTGTGTGTGTGTGTGTGTGTGTGTGTGTGTTGTTGTTGTTGAATATAACAGAAGACATCTCAGCTTCTTTGATAAGGAGAGAAAGGGAAAGGGAAAGAGAAATAAGGTCTGACTTCATTGAATAGGTAATGGGGAATTTAGCAAATTAAAAGTATCAAAGTTGATGATAGGAATGCTAGGAACTCATTACCAATGTGCCAAATAAGAAAGAATAGGAAAAAGAAGCATTTTCCTACTGCTTCCTAAGGTGAGGGGCCAGAAAAGAAAAAGGGGCCAGGACAACTTTCAGCACAGTACTAATTTAGCAACTCTGTGTATTTTTCTGTACCAAAAGGTTTTACTGAAATTACTGGATTTGCCAAGGATATGAGTGTGTGTGTGTGTGTGTGTGTGTGTGTGTGTGTGTGTGTGTGTGTATACACACACACACAACCCTATAATCCTATGCTTATGCATAATTCTACAGATATACCAACAGAAGCACATACAGAGGTATAATCTATCTTTCCCTTTTTATCTCAAACAGGATAGTTCAAATCAGTATAAACTTTATGAGCTGACTACTTTGATGGCTCTCTCCTTGGGCAATGACAGCAATTATATGAGTGTTAACAAGGAAGGGGATACATTAAGGGAGCTCATCAGGGAAAATGCTTACAGAAGGTCATACATTGCCTGACTTTTAATAATAAAGAGGCTTTTACATTTTTCACAAACCAACATGAAAACTTTCGGTTCAGCTGCAGACTATCTTCTCTAACAAAACATGAGAGTGCTCCAAGCAATTTTCCTTGGAATTGGGGTAAAAATTGGGGGGGGGGGAATCACACGCTTTTGTTCTGTTCCAACAGAACAAAAGTTTCCCACCTTCTCCTATAATTGATAAATGTTAACTAAATAGACTTAGCTGAGAATTGTCTTTCCAATTCTGTTTTGCTGCTATTGCATACATTAAAGCAGGGGGTCTCCAAATTTGGCAACTTTAAGACTTGTGGACTTCAAGTCCCAGAATTCCTCAGCCAGCCTTGCTAACTGAGGAATTCTGGGAATTGAAATCCACAAGTCTTAAAGTTGCCAAGTTTGAAGACCTCTGCATTAAAGGATTAAGGCGGGAATAACCGGAGACATGCCTTTGGTACAATCCATGCTGTTTATTCATAGTGTTATTTCCAATGGCTCTGAAAAGTTTTGTGCCAAATGATATACAGAAAGTCCCTGAGTTTCTCACCAATTCTCAACAGCTGATTTGTGGCAGCATTTCTGCCTCCAGCTGATCACTAAACTCACTTAGATTGCTCCATCTTGCTAATGCCAACTCTATTTCTATTGTCTTCTTCAACATATCCGTGAACTGGTTCCCAAAGACTCATTCAAACTCAGTCACTCTAAAGCAGAGATGTCAAACTCAAGGTCCATGTGCAGAGTCCAGCTCATAGGGTGCTTAGATCCAGCCCATAGGGCCAGCCTGGCAATAGCAAAGAACCGGCCTATGATGCCTCTGCTACTGAAAATGGGGCACAGAGGGGCTGTCTGTAATTCCCGCATGGCCCGTTTTTGGCCTGGACAACCTCCTGCAGCATCCTGCTAGTCAAAATGGATTCCATTTTGACCTCAGCACCATGTACACTCATTGGAAGCCATGGTGGCACAATGGAGGAGCCGTGGTAGTGGTGTAGTGGTTAAAATACAATATTGCAGGCTAATTCAGCTCACTGCTAGGAGTTTGATCCTCATTGGCTTAAGGTTCACTTAGCCTTCCATCCTTCCGAGGTCAGTAAAATGAGGACTCAGATTGTTGGGGACAATATGCTGACTCTGCAAACCACTTAGAGAGAGCTGTAAAGAACTATGGAATGATATCTAAGTCTAAGTGCAATTGGTAGTGCTATTGCATCTCCCTGCCAACTCTTTATAGAATTCACTTTCTTCTTCTTCTAGTTTTTCACTTTTGAGCTTTGACTTGCAACAATGCAGTCTATTTTTTTTTTCAGACATAACTATCTTGGTCTTTGAAACATTAATTTTCAGTTTGACATTCCTCCTTTTATCAAATTATTTATTTGCTGCAAATTATTTATGTTCTCAGCCGACAATAATGCATTGTTTGCATACAAAACTACACTCATATTTATATCTTTGACTAACACACTTCTAACATTATCCCACACATTCCTTATACTTTAATCCATAAATATATTGTATAAGAAAGAAGACATTTTATACCCATCTTCCATATTGGTCACTGTTGAGGCATTTACTAATCACTCCATTTTGAGACATGCCTAACTTCTGGATACAATAACCATGATTTGTTCATTTTCAGAATCTCTCAGCATTATTACATTCTTTGCTAGTAGTACCAGTGCCTCCTTGCCTACAATAGGGACCTGTCAGTTTTGGCACATTGAATATCACAAGTACAACCACAGCCATGTTTTACTCCAACCACGTTTAGGACTGTCTAAGCAATTTATGATCACTTTTGCATTAATTTAATTATGAGGTGATGAAGAGATTTGCTTGAGTCTTCTGTATTTCTCTGTACTTTCATCATTTCTTTATTCAGAAGCTTCTCTGCTTTCCAAGATTTCAATTAAATCCCAAAAGCAGATATCATGAGGGACTTCCCCTCTCTCGTTTTTTATAGCAGATCTGCTGTCATCCCTGATGGGGCAGTCCCATTCTTAATCCCATTAAGAAATTGTTGAAGAATTTCTATTTGTTATGGAGGAATTCAGAGAAATCATCCACCCAATTTCTTTTCCCACAGATTTTGAAAGGCCATTTGTGCTCAGCTATAAATCATATACCATCTCATCTTCATTGTCAAACATTGCAAAATGAATGTTCATTCATCACTGGCTCATATCATGCATGCAAATTATATACAGGAATTATGCAAAGGAGTTGCAAATAAATTTACAACTAATGCACAGAGACTGAAAGCCAAAGAGAATCTTTTGTCTTTAAAGTCATTTACTGCAGAATTAACTCAACACTTTTCCTTTCCCTCTTTTACCTTCCATATTTAGATAGTTTTAATATAAATGTATTAATCTACATTTATACACACAGAATAATAGATGGCACAATGCTCTCATGAGATTGGACTGCATGTAGAATATATGAAAGAGGATAGCTTTCTTGAAAAGGTCCATCTGTAAAAGACTTTGGGGAAGTTGGAAAACTATGATGATAACAAAAGGGGGAAAATGAGAAAAAAAAAGGAGGGCAAATGTATGTAATGTACACATGTCAGATACCCATCGATTATTAACTATTTAACTCTTTTTTTTCTAAATCCACATTAAAGAAAATAAATGATTCTTCTCTATTGTTAGAAAATATTGATACCAAAAGGCAATCTACTGGATCATTTTTCTTTCTTTTTATTCATAGGTAAAATTGCCTTTTCAAAATACATGTTCTCATGATGTGAGGATGGAATGTAAAAATGGAAAAAGCTGATTCTACAAAAGAATCAGAGGCCGTGAGACTAAGAGATTCAAAGTCTGATTCAGCCCTAGTTTGCAATGCAGGTGGCCACATGGAAAACTGCATGGGTGGAATTTTGTTAATGTACAATAGCCCTTTGTTAGAGACAATCAAGCAGCATTCTTTGACTTTAGAACCTGGCTAGATATCTCTTCTCAATTGATGGCAGGTTTTTCTTTAATTTGTTTGGAATGAGCAGGGGAAGGGGGTTCATAAAAGAAGAGGAGGTACAGAGAGTGTATATAGGTGCATATATTTACATGCTTAATATGTACTATTAGACTATTTAGGGAATTGTAATGAGAAACTGATAGAACTTTAACTAGAATTGTACCATTGACCACCATTGGAATTATAATACAGGTAGTCTTTGGTTAATCTTTCAGCAATGGAAGTCACAATCTGGGCACTTGGCAAAAAAGCTTGCATTTATGATAGTTGCAACATCCAACATTCATGTGATCACCATTTGCAAACTTCCCTGCCAGCTTCCCATAGACAAAGTGAATGGGAAAAGTGTCAGAATAGTCACAAGTTGTTTTTCGTGAATTGCATTCCTATGGCTTTTTGTCTTGGGGAGCCTGATTACTTAGTAGGAGATCCTAGGGACACATAGCATACCTATTCCTTTGCCCAATTCAGCAACTTAAGTATCATCCGGCAGCAGTATGAGTACTTCCTATGCTCATACTTCCTACAGTATGCTCGTACTTCCTATGCATCTAGACTGCTTGTCAAACTCCTGTGCCTTTTGACTTCCTGCTGCCTTCCCCATTGTCATTGCTTGTTGGAAGCCAGCAGGAAGTTGTGAGGAGGTCCTTGCTTAGTGATTCATGATCCTTGTTTAATAATAACAATGGGGACTTCCAGAACTGCCTTAGCTAAGCGATGCAGTCATGTGATGCCGCACTTCACAATCACTATGTCTAACTATAGAAATGCTGGTTTTAATTACCACTGTTAAGTGAGAACTTCCTATATTACATTTATTGTGGAAATAAGATTATCAGCCATTTGTAACTTACAGAGTATATTGGAAAGATTGTAATAGCATGAAATAGACAAGCTGAACAACCTCTGGTAACTTGGGCTGATTGGTTATTTCATATCAATTCTAGTCTTTCAAAAATTGAAGTGCATAATTTAATCTGCTTATGCATAAGAATCAACAATTCATCATGATGTTATGATCTTTGCACAGAGATGGCCAACAGTACAATTCTGTGGGCATATACACTATAGTAAGTCTGCTGAAATTAAGTCAGATTTATTCAGAACAAATATGGGAAGATTTTGAGTTGAAAGTTTACATCACTTGCATTATCTGAGGTAGATTTATTTATGGTCGGGGTATGTGTGTTAAAAAGTCAACATAATGGGTATACCATTCCATTTGCTGTACACTCTCTGATTAGTGTAAAATGGTGTGTAGCTTTAATCACACTGAAAACAGTCCAAATGTGATCACAGCCCAATACAAAAAAACCCTTAAATATGGTCTTTAACAGTTTCTGAGTTTGAAACAATGAAGACTTTTTGATATAGAGATACAATAAAAACAGGGTTAATTCTTAGTGCCAATTTCCAAGTTCTTTTCCTGAATGGGAAATACCTTGGAACAGGAAGAGATAAGTGGAGATACTTTCTTAGCCCAACTTCTGAAATGAGTCTTATTTTTTCACTTTCTTTGATGCCAAACAAGAAAATTTCTACCATGGGATAATTGACAAGAGAGAGCCAAAGGGGAGGTTTACATCCCAACAGAAGTGATGAAATGACTCTGAAACCTGATCAACATTCCTTGTCCTGCATTAAGTGGTCATCATTTTTATACTGATCTGTCTTTGTTTGCATAAATCATGTATTTACTGAAACATTTGATGGGGGACATGTGAAGGTTTAAGAAATCTTGGCTAATTCCAACACTAATTGTAGTTTATATGCAAACAAACACAGCATGAAGGATAAGGTGTGCATGCATATTCATGTTAATTTTGAAATTCCAGACAAATCAACATTTTATGCTATAAAACATTAATTAGCATTTCCAGCAGCAAGTAATCTTTTAAAAAGTCTAAAGGTTTGCCATGGATTTTAAGTGTTTCTCTTGACTTTGGGATTGAAATTGAGACAGAATTTTGTTTTATGTAAACATATCATTAGCAGTAGTTCTAGTTATATGGCAGAGATGAAAGTTTCATTCTGCAAAAATCAAAGCAATGTTTCTTTGGCCTTATGAAGACATGGGGGAACAGATCAGATAAAATAAGTGTTTCTCTTTGAAGAGAAAGAAAAGCCTTAAGTTATACGTGCAGTCCATTAGTGCCCTGTAATCACCATCTTTAGCACTCTATCTCAGCTCTCTGTTGGAGATTGGCAGCGTTGTTTTCCAGTGTTTTTCTTCCTGCCTGACAAATCATATCCAAGTGGAGATATGAGACAATTTCAGCATGTCTTTATGATGCCCATCCTATTAGGTCAAGGAAGCATTCTCCCACGTTTATTGCCCCAAGTATCAGGATTTGGGGTAGATTTTCATGGTGATTATAGCCTCATTATTAAAATCTGTTCATGAGAGGTGCATTTATTTTTATCTTGTTATGCTGTCAACAGCAGTGAAACCTGTCTAGGCATCAAGATCTTATTCCCCTGCGATCAAACTTCTTCATAACTTGTCAGTAGGGTATCATTTTAATTTTTATTTTAGGTAATATATTGGTATTCTTCATTTATTATTTGGCAGATAAATACCTGAACTTTGTTTTCAGTGATGATGTTATGAATTTTAATAAGTAGATAAAACAACCTGAGAAACTTAATGCAGAAATGAATGGATATATCAATATCAAAATGGGGAAAAACTATCCCACCCAAAAAATAGTAGTGAGAAAAAGAAACTCTCTCCTTTATCCACAGCAAACGTATTTGACATTAATTATTTATTGCTGTCTCTTAAATTACGACCAGATTCCATTCCATACCTTCATTCCATTTCTCACCCCATTTTTATGAACTAATCTCTATAGTTTCACCTTTCCTTATTCATCAACAAAGTAAACATCCATTAAAAATTAGCCAACATAGCTAACAACATAAATATGTAATCTCCTTATTAGTTTAAATATCTCTCATCCCTCTCTTAACAATTAAATATTACAAGAAACAGAAATAAAATTGGAAGCTATTAAACATTTTTCTAGACAATTTAATTAACCAAATTAATTTGTTATTTCCAAATTGGAAAAAAAAAGTATTTTTCTCTTGAGGGCCTTAGGAAGTACACAAATGATTTTGGTGCTCTCTAGGATGAGATTCTTAATTGATGCTTCATTTTTTTTCTGTGCATCTCTGTGTATGTGCACCGATGAGTAAATATCAGCTGTGAACTCTACATTGACAACAGGAAGGGCATTCGGCCAGTAAACACACAGCTGCATTCAGTTGCCCCAACTTCACCCTGTGCATATGCACAATGTTCCACATGGTACATTATAATCTGAAACCATCCTTCTTAACTTTAACCAATTTCCTTTATTTCAACCATTTTCTTCAACTTCCTGTGCCTGTTTAATTATAATTTCCAAATTCCCATGCACTGACTACTAAATTACTCCGATAGTATTAGGGTCATATGATTTTGTAAAGGCGTCTAGAATTTTGTTTCATTCCTTCATCTGTGATATTTCAGATGTTTTATTTAAATGTTCTGATTTCGTGGGATTCTTCTGTCTCCATCTAAGCAATTCCAATCTACTTTAACATCAAAATTTGCAGTAGTTGAGTCATTTGGCTAAAATGGCCAGCTATAGAAATTGAATAAAATAAACAAATAAATTGCAGCATTGATATTATTGTGCTACACTATTAATTTATCCAATTCTTTTTTTTCTTCCTCAAGGAAACTTTATATTATTTCATATGAGAATTATTACACAGAGTCCTTGAAATACATCTTGTGTAATTATTGAGAACTTCAGCTGATCTAGATTGAGGTTGAGTGTATGACACATTTGGTAAATCAGGATATGATCTCTGCTATTCACAATTATAAACTCATAAACAATTCAGGACCAGGTTATTGCTAAATCTGTCCAGAAATGATTTAACTACAATTAAACATAAATTTGATAAGAAAAGGAGAAAGATATTCTCGGATTCCCAACTTCTTGTAAAAACTTCTACAAATAAAGGTTTGTATTTTTCTTTCAGTGGCAATCATGTTATTATTTAGCTAAGCTTCTCTGTGTAGGCAGATTGGATTGGTGCACTGAGTCTTAAATGGATCTCCTTTAGTCTTCAGATTTTAATCATTTCTTTATTTTTCTTATTTTAGAGTTGCTTGTCACTTTTCCTTCTCAGAAAGAATATAATTTATAATGTATAAATTAATTTATACAAACTAAATTGACTAAAGAGGCTTTCATTATTTTTTTTTTTTTAAAAAACCCATTAAGTCAGTTACAAAAAATAGCATTGTAACAAGTGCTGAAAAGTGTTTTATTTTTCTTCTTCTTCTCCAGGCTTCATAGATATATCATTTTTGGGAGTTTAGTTAGAACATTTTTAAATAAAAGAATAAGCCAGTTATACAGATTTCAACTAAAATGTCATTCAGTGTTAGGATAGGCAATACTTCAAAATGCTAAAATTATTCAGCGGTATGAACATAAAAATCCTATTATACTCTCAATTGGATTTCTTTCTTGACTCTAGGAAATGTTTGGCTTTTCATGGTAGGATCCATGTCCCAAACTGGCGTACTTATATACTTTTTTTTTCAAACATACCTGGCAAAGGGGGTAGTTATTTTCTCTTTGCAGGTTTCCTTGGCTGTCTTCCATCCCAAGAGCTTGTAAAATGTCTAAAAAGATCAAAGATAAATATTTGGCAGTAACAGCTAAACTCCAACATTACAAAACCTTGTAGGACTGAAATGCTTGAAATTATTGCTTTAAGTGTAGGATTCTGATATCATAAAAGGTAACACAGAAACACCTCTATCAAAACTTTAAAGTTTATTATGATAGGAAAGTTTATAGTATGAAGACCACATATCTTGTTGTGAATCTAGGAATTTAAATTTATGAGGTAGACCTTTACTATTAGGCCTATGTGAAAGCCCTCCCTTCTATTCTTATAAACATTTGGAAATACACTTCCTTCAGGCTAAAGTTGGTTCTCATCCAGTTTTTTTAAATAAAATTCAGATATATCTTGTTTGCCTGGTTCATTAAAAAATATAATGTTAAGTGAGGTTTTTAATGTTTTATTACTATGCCCTCCTTGGTTTTTTAAAAAAACTTTTAAATATGCTGCCTGTCATCCTTACTATATCTCCATCTTTTTTTCTGGGCAGGTGGACACACTTCAAAACAATTTTATGGACTGCAACAAGTACAATATATTTTCTAAGGAGTTAATTTTATATAATTCAATTTAATAATTGAATTTTTATGGCTCCCCACCTTGCACAAGTGATTCTGGGCACCAAATAGAAGTACATGCCTGTGGAGCAAATGTGGTGCTCAGAAATAATAATATTGCTGGAGGTTGATGATTTGATTATTATTACTACCTTTATTGTCAGAGTACAACATGTGTACAGTGAGATTGGCTGAGCCTCCCTTCGTGCATCCCCACCCCCAACACCACTCACAGTGAAGACAGAAGTCCCTAACCCATTCCCAATCTTATTACACTATGTGACCTTGTGACCCCACAAGTCTATCATACTATGTTGACATGAAGTTATTTTCTGTTCAGAAGTCTGACAGCCCACGTGTAGAAACTGTTCTTCAGCCTGTTGGTGCAGCTGGTTATGCTTCTATATCTCCTAACTGATGGTAGGAGAGCAAAGAAGTGCTGACCGGGATGTGAGTCATCCCTGAGAATTTTCCTCACTCTTCTAAGGCAGCTAGCCCTAGCGAGGTCATCTAGTGGTATCAGGGAATAGCCCACGATATTTTGTGCTGGGCTCACCATCCTCTGTAATATCTTTCTATCCGTGGCTGTCAAGCCAGCATACCAACCGTAATGCAATTTGCTTTGCTGCATTCCCTGTACCATTATTTTATTGGATTTTTTTTAATTAAAAAAGATTTTTTCCCCTTAAAAATCATGCCAGCTTTTAAGAATCCAAGATTAGAAAGCATCAGTGGGCCAAATAGACTTGCAGGGCACCGGGTGGTCTGTACAGATAGTCCTTGACTTATAGCATTTTATTTAGTGACTGTTCAAAGTTACAATGGCACTGTAAAAAGGGACTTATGGCCTTTTTCACACCTACAATTGTTGTGGTATCCCCATAGTCACATGATCAACATTTCGATGCTGACTGATATTTATGATGGTTGCAGTGTCCCAGAGTCATGTGATCCCCTTTTGTAACCTTCTTACAAGCAAAGACAATGGGGGAAGGCAGATTCACTTCACAACCATGTTATTAATTTAATAGCTGCAGTGATTCGCTTAACAACTGGGGCACAAAAGATCATAAAATGGGGCAAAATTCACTTAACAACTGTCTTGCTTACGAACTGAAAATTTGGGCTCTATTGTGATCATAATCAAGGATTTCCGTATATGCAGTATTAGAATAGTATGATGTGGGAAATCAGGGGTTATAAGAAAATGTGGCTGCTGATTTAAGAAAGGGCCATGAAGATTAAAAAGAAGAAATTGTGCACTTCTCTGGAGAGCAGCAGCCATAAAAAGATCTAAAAGTGGGACTTTTGTGATGAATAGATTAATTCCCCATCGCTCGGCTCCATTTCTAGTGAAGGAACGAAGATAACTGACATTAGTTATCAGTAGATTCGGTATTACTTTGGTACTTAATCTCAGACTTGTTTTGTGAAAATTCTCCCATTCTTCTTCCAGTGCCTGAATGTAAAATAAACTACAGACTAAGGTGAATTTGACCAAGCTAGTAATTCTTAAAAAGACTGTTCCTGTCACCTTTGGGAATGAATCTTGGGCAGAATATATCTTGCTGTCAAAGAATCTAAAAAGGTATTTATTTTTCCTTACTGAAAAAGACCATCTGATATCAAAACTAATGTAGGACATATTTCACTCTGCACTCCCTGAAGAAATTCGCTTAAAAGGTGAGAAGTGAGAATGGTTTGAAAATATATGGGGATGGGAAATTACCAGCTTTGTCTCTTAAATCCTAGACCCTGATTCTGACAACTGAACATTATTTCTCAGTTGTTCTTCCTTGCTCTTTTCCATTCCTTCCCTTTCTAAAGGCTGCTCTCTTCCACCAGGGCAGTAAAGGTCATGCAGGTTAGGAAGAAGTCTCCTTAGCCTTTGAACTACACTTAAAGCAAGAATCCCAGTTTACTACTGAAAGTAACAGCCTATTATTAAATCTCCTTATAAGATACAGCATCTAAAGAATTCATACATGAGGCATGTGGTTTCATTTGTCTGAATCATATCCTTGGAATTCTCCACCTTCTTCAAACCCAAATATTTTTCCCCTTTCTTGATCCTACCAATAAACAGTCTATCTCACATTCAGAATCTTGCATCAGCCTTGTATCTTCTGTTTTTATTATTATTTGTCATATTTTTAGATTTATAAACATCTCTGATCATTTTTCACAAACAAGCTAAATACATTCTCTCCTAATGTGCTTTCATCTCTAAGTTGTTCTTAGTGCTTTATTTTTGTGTTTTTGCTTTGATTGTATCCAATATTTTATCTTAATGTTATCTGCCCAAACCCTATCCGGGACGGGATAGAAATATGAGGAAAAACTAGCTAATGGTTATAGACACACATGTGTTAATTGGTATATATTGAAGTGATGCACTTGAAAACACAGACAAATCTTTTTCTCACCATTCTCTACATTATTCAGTTTCTGAATGGCCAATCATTTTTCTGTATTCTTTTGTCTTATTTTTAAACCATCCTTTCATGTCACGTAATAGAATTTGTTTCCTCTCTCTCTGTTTTTCTTTCTTTCTTCAATTCCTACAAAAGTTTTTTGCGTAGCTTTTTCCCAGATCGTTTTCACCATTCATTGAAGCATAATATACAATTATCACAAACCTATTGGTTCTTACCTTCATACATATCCTAGCAATCCTGACAACATGAGGGCATGTAGCATACCCCTTAATATTTTTTGACGTACATGCTAGCGTTTTTATTCATAATTTAATCTGTATGTTCTTTTTCTTCTGAAGATTATTCAACAACTCTATCCAAATGATCAGAACCATATCAGTTTCCCTTTCTTCTAAGGTTCACAGAGACATCTTTTATTTTTAAAAAGAATTTCATTGGTTGGGCCCAGTGGTGGGATTCAAAATTTCTTATTATTGGTTCTGTGGGCGTAGCTTGGTGGGGAAGGATACTGTAAAATCTCCAGTCAGAGGTGGTATCTGCCGGTTCTCCGAACTACTCAAAATTTCCACTACCATTTCTCCAGAATTGGTCAGAACCTGCTGAATACCACCTCTGGTTGGGCCCATAGATATTGACCTCGGCTGTCTGTTATGTTTTTGAACAAATAAGGCTGTCACAAAATACTTTTGAATAATGTATATTACTTTACAGTAATACAGAGTACTTTTGCATATTACTTTAGAGTAATATAAAGAACGATGCTGTGATATTTACTTGTTCTGTGTATTAACAAATTTAAAATATGATTAATTGGTACTCTAATAAATAATAATATATTTGTCCAGTGGCTTTTTTAAGTTCCTTCTTTTTTTTCACATATCGAGGAAAATAAAATCCTGAAAATGTTTTGTGCTTTTTAAAATTTTTAAATCTTTAACATCAGCAAATAACATAATGAAAAATACTTTTGCAATTATGCAATATTCTATAATTAACATGATATATTCTAAATATATACTATACAGCTTACATGAAATATACACTTTTGCTTTCAGAGTAAACATGGCAATGACTGAACATAGTAGTTTTGAAAATAGTATAATTTATGATTGTTATGGCTTAAGATAATTGTTGTTATTGTTATTTCTTATTCTCGAATTAAAGTGACACCCTGTATTATAAACAGACTCATCTATGTTTACTGTAAAAAGATTATAATAATAAATCAGGCTGAGTATGGAAGGAAATTATATCATCCTCAAATTTGCATATACCATTAACTCTACTTTATAAATCATCATCAAACATATGCCAGGATTCCTACTTGTTCCTACTTGACTAAAAAAATAAGATCAAGGGAAAAAAAAGAATTGCTCATTTTTATAATTATCCTGAAATAAAAAGAGCCAACTATTATAATTTAAAAGCAATTTTTGAAAGATCTGTCACAAAGTAAGACAAGCCTAGAAAAATTATTATCTTCCTCTTAATTACTAATATTGTAACAGTTGTTTTTCAGCAATTAAGTGGTAATTTATAAATGCATCTCTATTTAAAGTTTGTATGGGGTAGAGTAGGGATAAATCAGCTCCAATCTGAAACTTTTATTATGACATATTATGAACATACATAATTTTAATACGGTTATATTTGTGGAATGAAAGATAGCACATATAATTTTTAAAATGCATGTGATATAGTCAGCCAGGGCAATAGAGTTAACATTAAATAGTATTATTTTCATATTTAAAAAGAAAAATAAAATAAATTCAAATCCAAGTCATTTTCAAAGTGTGAGTAGTCCTAATGTATACAATTACTTTAAAGAAACAACTCTGTCCAGGAACTAAAAATGGAATTAATCATATGGGGAAATACATTCAATAATCATTTAGCGATGATAAAAAGGAAGCAGCACTTTGGTTTGTTTTGAAATCAAGAAGCCCTTTGCCAAATGTTTCATAGCTGTTTAAAGATTTTTACACATGTTTCTTTAATCAAATCTGTTGAAACAGAAGAGGTATCAGCCTATAAACATCAAGACAATTGTACAATTGCTACAGGTAGGCCTTAATACCCAATTTGTCTCCAAATTTCTTAAAATGGAGATTTCTTAATTCTCTTTTAATATTTATTTCATGAACAGATAGCTATCTATCTAGATAAATGGGTAGATTCAACCCGTAATACTTTTCCAAAGTAACATCTTTTTTCTAACCTCTGAGAAGTTCATTACACCATTGTTTAATGATAACAAAAAGACAGTCTCAGAATGGAACAATATCATGTGATAATTAACATTACTACTCTATTTGCATACCATAAAACAAATCTGAGAAAATATAGAGCAACATCATTTAGATTCTCCATTAACAGTATTGAAATTTCAGAGGGAAAAAAACAATGCAAAATCATTAGAACAGAGGAAAATCATGCAGTGAAACTGATAGAAGTTTGTAAGTTATCTCTACTGAATACATGTGTGATATGTGAATGTTTGGATGTCCTTGAGATGTTTTAATAGTATGAACAGGATATTTTGTCACTTTTTCCACCAAATTTGCTTATGTTAATATAAGTATGCTCACATTTTGCCAAAAGCTTTTCTTTAGAAAAAATATTATATCTCACTTTTTCTCTTAGACTTATCTAAAGATCTTCATTTTCAGATAAGCAATAAAGTGATGGGTCAAACACATGAATCACCATATCAGATTATGTATACTTTTTTTGAAGATAATGCATGTTATCCAACAAGTTATTGAGTTGCAAACTGTGTAGCAAAGTTGTGAAAATTTAGCTTTGGTGTCATGTTTTCCATTTTTGGTCTTCTATATTTCATCTAGTTTGAAACAAGCCTGCCCATCTACAAATTCTGGTCAATCACATTTTCATCAATCCATAAGCTAAGCAGTTGTCATGATGAGAACCCATACAGGTAGTCCTTGACTTACAACAGTTTGTTTAGTGACTATTCAAAGTTACAATGCACTGAGGAAAGTTATTTATGACTCTTTTTTCATAGTTACAACCTTTCCAGCATCCCCATGATCATGTGATCAAAATTCAGATGCTTGGCAACTGGTTCATATTTATGTCTGTTGCTGTACCCCAAGATCATGTGATCACCTTTTGTGATCATCTGACAAGCAAAGTCAACTGGGAAATAGATTACATAACAAACTGGTTACTAATTTATCAACTGCAGTGATTCACTTAAAAACTGAGGCAAGAAAAGTCATAAAATGGAGTAAAATTCATGTAACAAATGTCTCATTTAACAACAGAAATGTTGAGATCAATTGTGGTGATCAGTCAATAACTACCTGTATTGTGGATCTGAGTACTACCTCATTAAACATACTATGTTTATAAATATTTCTGATGTGTTAAAAATCTCTTAGCTTTGTGGTAAAGATCTTGGTATTTATTGAGTAGAAACATGGTTTCAATCATCTGCTTCTTTATTTGTTATTGTTTTTAAAAAGGAAGTCTGAATTGCACTGACTTGGATTATGTTTTATTTTTTATTTTGTTGTGCTTTGCAAGAACAGCAAAAACAACTATTTTCACAGCACACTTCTAAGGGCTGATGAACAAAAAACTTGTAATTTTTTAATGGCCCCATGTTCATCCACATGAGTCGCTTATTTTTCCTCTCTATGACATCTTCCAAACTTTAATTTAGCATGGAAATAACAGAAAAAATATGATACAAACTGTTGAATTATTCAAAGTGTTACATGACAATCTTAATTACTGTGAAAGTTTACCATTGGAGATCAGTACCGAACGTGTTCTAGTTAATTTGATTGGCCTTTACACTGATATTTTAAACTTCCTTGGCCCATTTAAACAAAGAAGTGGACATGCTGCAAAACAATATCTGGCTAAGTTCCAACATGTTTGAAAAAGTGAATGTGAACCCAGAAACAAATTTCCTTTGTCTTAAAACATACTTTGTATTCTGCAGAATCATTAAAATGTTTTAATTTTCTGAGCCATCTGCTCAGCAAAGAAAAGAATAGAAAATAAATGAGCTGAGTGACCCATCCCTTTTTGTGAAGAACTGCTAAAGATGTTATGGTGAATTTTGTTGATCTATACATGACTATAATATACTGTACAAAATTCAATGACAGCAGCTCTCTCTATATTTACTTCTGGAGAACTAATTGGTTTCTGTGGGGTTTGCTGGTTCACAGGTTCATACAGAACTGGCACTATACATCTTTTTAGAAAGCACATGCACATTAAATGAATGAATAAAAAATGCATTAATCTGATTGTCTAAATATTGCCAAGGTTATTTTACTATACACTAATTTAATCATTATATGAATGATTTGTCCTTATTTTGTGATTGACAAACACAGTTTATATATAGCAGAAATGCACTTATAATTTGCTATATCAAGAGTTTTTCATTAGTGGCCATAATATCCAAAATCCGTAGAGATGGTAGAGTTGCTATATTCTTTAAAAAAATCTCTAAACCTAAAAAAGATCCAAATTATACAACAGCTTACTGTTCCCGAGACCATCGTCTGTGAACTGTCCTTAAACTTCTCAATCTGCTTCTTACTTTGCTATCCTGCCCCTGACTATGATATAATTCATGCAAACAAGCTAACTTCATTACTGACATGGGCTGGTTCCTGCCCACACCCTCTTATTTTTCTTGGTGACCTCAACTTACCTCTTATAAATTGTACACTAAATGAATGTACATCTGAACCCATTCATACAACCCTGTACAATGCCATTACCACACTAGGACTGAAACAACTAGTAACCAACAATACTAGACTTAACAACTGCCTCGATCTCATCTTCTGCAATAGTTTGAATTCAATTTATGGAATACAAATTAATTAACCCTTTTCTAACAGTGACCACAACATGATTGACTTTTGTCTCAACATATGTTCTCACAAAAATCACCATAACAACAGGATCCCCAATTATAACTTCAAAAAAGGCAACTATGATCTTATAGACAATGATCTCTCATCCCTTGATTGGCAAATTCTATTCACTGGATGGAATACTGTTGAAGACCATTACAACATATTTTTACTTGAAGTCAAAAGAGTCATCAAACTATATGTACCAATAACAACTCCCAAAACTAGAAAAAACAAATTACCCATAACAATAAGGAAGCTCCAATCCAAAAAGAAATCCCTTTGGTGGAAAAACAAATCTGATCAAGTTGCGAACTTTAAAAGCCGATACAAAAATTTATGCCACCAGATAAAGGCTGAATGTACCAATTATCATACTAAACAAGAGGAAAACCTTCTGTGCACCAATTCCACCCTCACTTTCTACAATTTTGTAAACAACAAACTAAAAGACTCAAGGTCCATCCCACCCTTGATAGGACCTAATGGTAGAGACTGCAACAATGACACCATCAAAGCCAACCTCTTTAACACATTCTTTGGCTCAGTATTTGTAAACAGCAATGGATCATGCCCAATATTTCCTAGTCGAATCACAGACAACTACAATGATCTAATACATATCGATTTTACAGAAGACAATGTTGAAAAAGCACTATGCAATCTAAAATAATCTCTATCTATTGGACCGGACAGAGTTTGTGCCTACTTCTTAAAAATGCTATCCACTGACATAGCAGAACCTCTAAGCATAATCTGTGAAAAATCTTTCAGGACCAGCTCCTTGCCAAATCTATGGTCACTAGCTACAGTTATTCCCATCTCAAAAAGGGAGACCACAGCCTAGCTGAAAATTACAGACCAATCTCTTTATGATGCATCACCTGTAAAGTCATGGAATCAATGATTAACCAATTCACTATCCTCCACTTAGAGACAAACAACCTACTCTCTAACCAACAGTTTAATTTCAGAAGGAAACTGTCCTGTAATCTGCAACTTTTGCACTGTAAAAACATATGGACTACACAACTTGATCAGGGCAAAGCAATTAAGGCAATTTAAATAGACCTCTGTAAAGCCTTTAATTCAGTGGTACATGACAAACTACTCCTAAAACTAAGGTCTTATGGTATCTCTGGATACCTGTATAACTGGATAGAAGCATTCCTGTCAAACATGCAACAAATGGTCAAAATTGGGAGCGTCCTATCAAATCCTGTACCTGTCAACAGTGGTGTCTCCCAAGGCAGTGTTCTAAGACCAACCCTCTTCATACTCTACATAAATGACCTCTGTGATTATATTAAGAGCAACTGCATTCTTTTTGCTGATGATGTAAAGCTATTCAATACCACTGACAATGCTGCTACCCTTCAAAAAGACCTCGACTATGTGTCAGAATGGTCAAACAAATGGCAACTTCAGATCTCAACAAGTAAATGCTCTCTCTTGCATATTGGCAAAAAAATCTAAAAATAAAATACAAGCTGAATAGTCAAGACCTTGTTGATGACACAAACTTTGTCAAGGACCTTTGAGTACTCATCTTAAATGATCTAAGTGCTAGAGCCCACTGTAACTACATAGCCAAAGAGGCATTAAGAGTTGTTAACCTAATTCTGCATAACTTTTTCTCCAGTAATATCACTCTACTAACTAGAGCATATAAAACATTTGCTAGACCAATACTGGAATACAGCTCATCAGTCTGGAACCCGCATTACATATCTGATATTAATACAATAGAGAAAGTCCAGAAATATTTTACAAGAAGATTCCTCCACTCCTCTACTTATAACAGAATACCTTATGCCACCAGACTTGAAATTTTAGACCTAGACAACCTAATACTACGCCGCCTTCGGTTCGATCTAAGTATAGTACATAAAATTATATATTGCAATGTCCTACCTATCAATGAATAATTCAGCTTCAACCAAAACAATAGAAGAGCACAAAATAGATACAAACTAAAAATAAACCGCACCAAATCTGATTGCAGGAAATATGACTTCAGCAACAGAGTAGGTCAATGTCTGGAATACTCTACCTGACTCTGTGGTTTCTTCCCCAAACTCCAAAATCTTCAACATTAGACTATCTATTATTGATGTCATCCCTTTCCTAAGAGGTCTGTAGAGGATGTGCATAAGCGAACCAAAACGTGCCTACCGTCCTTGTGCTATTGTTTGTTTTTCTTATTCATATCCATTTCATGTATTCATAACCATGTTTACCTGTTATCTAATACCTGTTCTCTAACAATTGTTTGACAAAATAAATAAATAAATAAATAAATAAATAAATAAATAAATAAATAAATAAATAAATAAATAAATATCTGGGGATAGTTAAGTTTATTATTTAACTACAACTGGAGGTTCACAGATTTACCTTTCAGTCATACAGTATAGATTCCTGTACAGTAATGTATAGGTGTTCATGTATACATTAGCATCATGCAATGATTCAGAGTTTGAAAAGGAAAAAGTATTTTGGAAGGCAAACTAATATCTGTTAATTCATTCAACCACGTGTGTATCTTCTCAAAAGAATGTTTGTTACCCCAACAGTCCTGAGGGAAGACACAACTGTTTTAAGATGTCTATACATTACCATGACTACATCAATCTCTGATTGCATTTCAGCTTACTACCATAGTATCCTCCCACCTTGCAGGGAGATAGGGCCCATTTGATTGGTCATGTGGGTCTTTCTAAATCGTTCCACCTTTGAAATATAAAAGTGTCAGTATCATTATCTTATATAAAAATGAAGTTCCATAAATTGTCTCCATTTGTCTGTCCATTAAGCTTTTCTTTTTGCTTTTGTTTTGCTATAAACCTTTAGAGTCACTTCTAGGCAAAATGTGAAACATATAAATTTAATAAACATAAATAAATAAAATAAAGGTTTTAATTGTGCGCTCCAAGTTCCTTCAATTAAATAATGCCATGTATCAGGACCACAAAAGTGACTTTTTCTGTCACTATACTTGCCCCCTGGAAAGAAATTCCTCTGAAATGCCTCCTACCCTATTGGGGTTTCAGAGAGACTAGGTTTTCATCACCTAGGATTTGACAAGATAATTAATGCCCCTTCTGGATAGCATGGGCATCTTTTCTTGTGGTCACTTTATTTGCCGTACTTTCCTTCTAATTTTTATTTTTGATTGTTTTACTGTTATTTTTCTGTATTTTTTTAATAGTGAACTGCCAAGAGTCATTGAAAGCCAGATGGTATACAAACAGAACACATAAATGTCCTCATGCATGCCAAAGAACTTTCTTCCATTTGAATCTAAAACTTTGTATAATGCTCGGGCAAAATGAAAGACAAAGATGTACACAATATTTGCATATTCTAATTTGTATGTTTCTGTGTAATTATAGATATAATTAGACAAATGATATAAACTGACATAAAATACATTATGGAGCTGATATAAATGGATGAAAATCACATACGTTTTATCAGTTGAGCAGACTATGAAAATAACAGACCTTATCTCGTATTTTGGAGAATGATGTCTTATGTACCTTGGATCCTTTGTAGTACATTGAATGGTGATCCACAGAACCAAGGTTTCAGAATAATGAATTTCAAATGTCATGAGAGTCAAGCTGATTTGCCATACAGATGAGCCCTCTGAATTCTTTGATAAATTTCCATCTCATTCCTTCTCCTACTCTGATTAACACAAATGTTATCCTCTGTGCAATGTTTTTTGGCAACATGAGGAGTTTGAATTATGAATGAACTTTGAAGAAGGTCAGAGTTAAAAGGGTTAAATGTTCATACTCATCCTATGTGGAAGACCCTGAAATACAATTTACTATAAACTCAATTTGGGAATGTAGGTCTGAGTGATGAAATTAGTTTAGTTTCCTTTTTAATTCTGAGCAAAGGTTAGAGGCTAAGCATATTTCTGGGGAACTATCATATAACGATTATGGTCTTTTTTTCCTGCTTGAATGAGTGATGCTTATTAACACTACCACAATTTTAATGTTGCATTCTGTGATTTATGATGTGAAAGTAAGCAGAAATATTTTTTAAGAAACACCCTTGCACAGACACTATTAGACATGGATCTGTTAATTTTATGGGATTACACTAAGAGAGAAAGCTATAATATACATGCCAATTACTTTCTAAGAACACCACTGCCCATCTAGTCTACAAAATTGAACTACATACTGAACTCCAGACTTAGCCTTATCTATGACCCAAAAGAGTCTGAATGGCACCAAGATGGAATAATGTCAGTACCTTTTTCAACTATAATTAATTTACTGTCTCTGTTTATCTACAATACTAAGCACAATTTCCAGGAAATAAGCTACCCTGCCAATAAATAAGTAGACTATAAATTCAAGACTTAAGAAAGATGAATGAATTTCTTAAACATTTACTTTACCATACAAGATAAGAAGTAGTTCACAAGACAAATTATGACTCAATGCTAGTATCATTAAGACGACATCACAGAAGACATAGGATTATTTGATCTCCTTTTCCTAATTCAGATCATGATTCTGGTTTTAAAAGGTATATCTGACATTGGGTTTTACTGCTTGCCCCATTCTCTACAAGCAGTCAGGAAACTCTCAACTTCAGAAAATATGAAGGGATTCGAGCAGAAGGTGAGGCAGGAATGGGAATAGTATACAGGACAGTCAAGGGATTTCAATGCTTCTAGCTTTCTTTCCTAATCGAAGCAGAAATAGTAAGCAAGCTCTCAAACACTTTTAAACGTATCCCCTTCCATTGCACACAATAGGAAGAAAAGCTTTTTAGTCACTAGTTCTGCTTTGTCTGATTGCTGTCATCAACGTATTGGAGAAGCTGCTGCACTCCAAAGAAAGGAACTCTAATTTCAAAATGCCCTAAATTTAAACTAGAAATGTCTCAATAAGCAGATAGTAATTATCTAGCTGTCCTCCAAAATGGGCCAATATGATTATGGAAGTTTGTCCTCTGATTCAATGTTATGAGCTCTCTTGGGATTCCTTAAAGTCCTTCTATCTGTGACAAAGCAAATGATATATATTGCTGGTGTGGGACATATTTGTCATAACATATACTAGGTAGATACTTTAGATTCCAAAAAAATAAAATCAACATCTAGATTATTGTGAACAGTATGGAGGATGTATATCCATTAGGGAAAATCATAGTACTGTGACTTAAACCCACTATGTGTCACCATACCTATTTTAGAGTATTACCAGGAGTGACATTTGTGAATATTGACTGCAGCAGGGGTCTCCAACTTGGCAACTTTAAGACTTGTGGACTTCAACTCCCAGAATTCCTCAGTTAGCAAGGCTGGCTGAGGAATTCTGAGACTTGAAGTCCACAAGTCTTAAAGTTGCCAAGGTTGGAGACCCCTGGACTGGAGCATTGAGTAGTCATGATGCAAGCTCTGACTATCATTGTTATTGTTCCTTGTGATGTTACATAGGTATACAAAGGGAGCAGAACTTTCATGATGAAATTGCAATGTTGCTTTCATTGTTGTGATGGAAACATTAGATCTGGTAGATGCAAAAAGAATTTAAAGGCATCACAGAACAGAGACAATCACAAATTGATGTCATAACTATACAGATACTACTGGATATATCTTTATGTAAAAATTTCTTCCAACCACTTATTGAAAAGAAAACAACAGTTAACTATTCAATAAAATGCAAAGAGACCCCATATTTCAGAACTGTAAACAAAATAAAAATAAACTGGTACAGTGAAGTAATAACATTTAAAACAAACAAATTTAAAAAGAGAAAAAATTAAGTTTCTTGTTTTTACAGTCATCTAATAACTCTAACCATCATAATCCTCTTAAAAGAAAGTGGATATTTAGCTTAAACAATGATTTGAAATGCTGCTTTCGTTGGGATTTATATTAGTTACAGCTTTTCTGCCATGCTGATAATCCAGTTGCTTTCCTTAGTCCTTATCTTTCAAACAAGATGACTGCTTCTACTCAGACTCTCCTCTTAACTAAAAAGCATATATCTGTGTCTCTGCAAAACATGATGTTTTCTTTCTTTTCTTTCTTTTCTTTTTAAGAACCATTCCTGCAGGAAAGATTTTTGTTCTTTTATTAACCAATCAATATGATATTAAGCCAAATTCCTTTTTATCTTTCTTATCTCAGTCTATTGGCTACATGGACAATGGTTATCCACCTTAAGTGAAAAAGAAAGAAAGGGGTGAGAAGGGGAGTAGTGTAAAAATTATTAATTTTTAAAAAAATTGCCATCGTAAATGTAAGGTTACACAAAATAAAATGGAAGTGCTGTAGAGAACCAGAGTTTTTGATGATAGTACTAGGTAATTTGTTTCTAATTTTAATCTGATTACATATTGCTTCAAGCTGTTATATGGAGAACTACTATATGAAGAGCCATTTATATGGAGAGATCATTTTTAAAGAATGAATCAAGAAGGAGATCAAATCTTCCCATCCTGATTAAGTTATTAACTATCATCCTGACTGATAATTAAAAGATATGCCAATTCAGTTCAGCATTCATCTGGTCAATTTTGCAAACCAGCCAGTATGTTTCAGTTCTTCACTACTATTTGATACCAAGATAGATTTTCCTACAATACCTGCATGACCATCCTTTGCCTATGAACTATTTGGAAGAACAAAGCTATTTGTGACAAATGAGTTCCCATGCTACTGAGAATCTCTTTCATATTGTCTTTTATAAAAGATTTATTCCATTGCAAATTTAAAAAGCTGCAGAAAATTAAGAAGCTAACTAATTACATGAAATCAAACTTTGATTATAGTCTTGAATGGACCAACATCCTTTTTCATCTATTTTATTATGGCTGGTGGCTGATGTATGTATGTACAATGAAAACTACAGTAGAACATATAGTCCTATCTCTAGGAACTCATAACCTCCCCATGCTGGAAAGATATCCGGGGGTTGATTTTGTGTTGTTTTGTTTTTATCATTGTACATAATGTTTCTTCTGCCACAACTAAGGAAGAGTCCAACAATTAAGAAAGCGTTTTTGAAGAAATTCAAAAGAAATCATCTACTCACTATATTTACCCATAAAATTATTTTGAAATAAAACACTTAGAGGCCATTTATGCAAACTCTAATAGTGGCCAAACTCACACCTGACTTCTAGGCAGAATTTCAAAACATTCTAGATGCCTTCTTCAATAATGGCTAAGCCAGGCTTCTTTGTTATCCACTGATAATCAAACACAATGAAAGGCCATTCAAAGATCTATTCCACCAGGCAGAATCTCAAGAAATCCCACCTTAATGAAAATATTCTTCTGTTACAATCTGGGAATCCATTGGAGAGTGAAAGCTCCTGTTTTTGGTCATGTTATGGTTGGCCATCCTTTTGTTTCTTTCTGCCTGCTATTATGTATAATAAATAAATAGGGGCTTGGAGCAAATTACAGAAAATATTCATACACCTTTTCATTAGGAAACAAGACAGCAAGAAAATTTATAATTAAATGCTCTGTTATTTGAATGCAAATACAAAACAAATATGCATATATTCCTTTTCTAATTTTTTTAAAAAGATTTCATTGTGTAAACAGCAAGGGTCACAGAAGAAACCAAAAGAACCATTCAAATAGTCTACAATATTTGTTTCATTGGCCAAGTATTGAGAAAAAAACAAGAACAATATACTCTTAAGAATGTATGCTCTCTCTCCTTCTTAATTCCTATCATGTGCCATTAAATTCATCTGGAATTGTTTATTCGTTTCAATTATAACTATTTAATCAACCATAGACTCATAATGATATACAATAATAATCAACAATAAAACATCCAGACCACACAATCAACAATTTAAAATACCCATGGTAAAAAATATAGAAGGCAGAAAAACAAGAGCAAAACAATTATCAATAAATGTGCACATAATGATTCCTACTATAAATACAAAAGAAGATGATTACATACAAATCACAATCACAACTCTCTCTGAAAAAGATCTGTATTATTATGATAGATGGATCAAGGCTTAATTCTAAGGAGATACTATTGCCAGACTGCAATACAAAAGCATTATCTTTTAGATTCAATTCCTTTCACTTCAGAAAAGTGAGATATATTTAAGATGAACATTCTGTCTAGAATCCCAGTGCTACCAGATCCAGACTGCAAAAATCTAGATGACCAGTAAAATGATCCAGATATGCTAGTCCTCTAGAAACTAAAGTTTTCCATAAATAAAATATGTGAACTATTGGCATGTCTTAACACTGTGACCATATTAATATATAAATATGAATCAACTCAATACAGCACAGTGTAATGGTTTCATTTTAATAAATACAAACTTTAAAAAACAGCCAAAGTTTTTAAATTAAAAATATAGGAGAAGAAAGTATTTTTTTTATACTAGATGTGACCTGGTTTCAGATCTCTTACCTTTAAAGAAACAGAAGCCTAGGTTTTTTTTTTAAATACACATCTCAACTAACAGCTTTAAAGATAAAATACACATCAGGCAGCATCAATTTCTCATAGTTTCTCAAATCAGTCAATCCTGTATTTACTTGCCAGTCTTAGACACAGTCCTTCCCCTGTTTGGGACATATCAAAGGCAGCTGGATGTTTTTTGAAAGAAAAACATTTTCAGTTTTGCTACAGGTGGTAATCAGTAGAAGACTTTATAACAGGGGTGTCACGCTCGCGGGCCATGGGTGTTACATGCTGGCCCCACCCCCGGCTAGTTTAGCAAGGGGGGGTGGAAGTCCAGATATATCATGTGACATTGCTCTGACACCACAAGTTTGACACCCCTGTTTTATGATATCAACTTCATTATTTGTTCTTTCAGCAACCCAATTTGGAGTTTATTTATGTATTATTTTATTTATTTAATAAATGTATAGGGCACCTCTCATATGTACATGACTCTGAGTGGTTCACAATAAAAACAGAATAAAAGTGGTAAAAAACCAACCAAAGTTCAAAATTGCAAAAATAAGATAATATTGTAGAATAACATCGTGGAAGTGATGACCCGGTGCCTAGAAGCCGTGCGGAGCTGGATGGGTCTAAACAGGCTTCGACTCAACCCAACCAAAACCGAGTGGCTGTGGTTTCCTGCACCCAGATACAGCCAGCTTATTCCATCGCTGGCTCTGGGGGGAGAAATTTTGACCCCCACGGAGAGGGCGTGCAATCTTGGCGTCCTCCTGGATGTACAGCTGTCGTTAGAAGATCATATAACGGGCGTCGCCCGGGGGGCTTTTTGTTAGGTCCATCGGATCTTCCAGTTGTGGCCCTTTCTGGATCTGGACGCACTTCGCACAGTCACTTCTGCCCTCGTCATTTCCCGTCTAGACTACTGCAATGCTCTCTACATGAGGCTCCCCTTGAAGAGCATCCGGAGGCTTCAGCTGGTGCAGAATGCGGCCGCGCGGGTGATTCTGGGGGCTTCTCGGAGCTCCCATGTTACACCGCTCCTGCACAAGCTGCATTGGCTTCCGGTGGCCTTCTGGGTGTGATTCAAGTTGTTGGTAGTCATCTTCAAAGCGCTCCATGGCTTGGGAACCGGGTACTTACGGGACCGCCTCCTGCCACCATCGGCCTCCTGCTGGCCAGTGCGCTCTCACAGGGTGGGCTTCCTCAGGGTGCTGCCAGCTGGGCGATGCCGGCTGGTGGCCCGAGGGGGCGGGCCTTCTCTGCGGGAGCACCCTCCCTTTGGAATGAATTACCCCCGGAGATGCGGACTATCCCTGACCTGCGAACCTTCCGGCACGCACTGAAGACCCATCTTTTTCAACAAGCCGGTCTGGCCTAGTATCATTGGAATGGTTTTAATTTTTGAAACTTTTTACTCTGTTTTATCATCTTATCGTTTTTAGTCTTTCAGCCTTTGTTTAATTCATTTTAATCTATTTTTAAACTTTATATTTGTAATTATATTGTTTTTAGCTGGGCTGTACACCGCCCCGATTCCCAACTTGGGAGAGGAGGTGGTATATAAACTTAAACAAACAAACAAACAAACAAACAAATAAATAAATAAATAAATAAATAAATAAATAAATAAAAATAGCAGCCAAGAAAACTCATAACCTTTCAAACTAATCATTAGTCAGAACCCCAGGCTTGATGGCAAATCCAGGTTTTTAGTGCCCTATGAAAGACTAACAAGTTTAATCTCTGGAGGGAACATATTCTGGAGGTGATCACTATGGCAGAAAAGACTGTCATCTTGGTTTCTCTTGGAGCCCAACAAATAAACATTGTCCCCCAGAAGAAACCTGGATATGTCCAACTAGTTCCTAAAGCCAAAGTTGTAGCCACAGAATGCACATTCTTATATACTGTATGTATTAAGCTATCTATATGATAATGCTTTCTTCCTAGAATCCTGATACATAGATAAATAGCAATTCCAGTACATAATTTATTTCTTCTCTTCAGGTGTTCATGACACCAGCTTAGAACTTATGATTTGCAGAAATCCAGTTGACCACTAGATATATCCAGTTGTTACACTCCTATTCATGCTATTATTTTCAGGGGGCTTAGTTTGCAATACACTGCATCTTTCCAAATTACTGAGTTCATATGCTGTTTTTAAGCCAAACCCTAGATCATGTTTCCATGAAGGTGTAGAGTTTCACGTCTCTTTGAAGGGTATGCAGTATTTTATCCTATTTCTCCACTGGCCTAGGTCAAATATATAGCTGTCTTTCATCTTCCTCAATGAAATTAGTCTTGTTGCATTTGTCATATTATTACTAACATATCAACTATGAAGACAAGCTATTAAAAAAATAAAAGGAACAATACGAGGGGAATTCTATTGAACTCTATTAGGAAGGATTATACAATGATTAAATTATGATTTTAAAAGGTGTGTTATAATAGGATCATACTGGCTTTTACAAATGAACAACCACTATTTATTGAACCTGACAATAAAGTATAGATATTACTAATTTTTAAATAATCACTAATGGTTTTTGCCACAATTTTTGATGCACTCAGGAAAGGCAAGCTATAAGAGAACCATTTATAGTATGTTAATTACTGCACACCACACATGCAAGCATGCACATATACACATGCACACACACACACACACACACACACAAACACACACACACAAAGAAAGAGAGAAGTTTGGTGTGATATAATTTTCAAAACCGCATTTAAATTATTTTGCAATGCATTACAAAGCTAGTTGCTGCTTTTGTTACTATTTATGATAGCATTTCTTTGATTCAACTATCTATGATCAGGAATTTCAATTATATTTCATGTCAATGATCCATTAAGCAAAAGAAAAAGTAACAAATAATATAGCACTCTGGGCATTTATTACATACTTCTAGATTATTTTTGCAGTCTGTAAGACAAACTACCATGTCTTGAAAGAGGTTTTATTCTGCATTTTAATGACCACATTAGCAAAGCACCAGAGAGGAATTATTTCTCTTTTCAATCAAGGGTCTGATCTAAGGATGGATTCAAAACTGTTGTGCTGTGGAATGACCTACATCTGGATTTGGATGCAAGAAAGGTGTGCTCTTCTTCATCCTTTCAAATTTAGAAAGGTCATTTGATACATTTGATAACTCTATCCTTTGGGGATGCCTGTGAGTGTTGGGGCACTTCCTGCAATCTTTTTTTTTTTTTTTCTGTGTGGGCAGTTTTAGTTGGTGATGGTAAGATAGGAGAGATCGACAATAGCTCCTCTATTGTGGGTTGCCACAGCATTCTTCTCTTTTCCCTTATCATTTATTTACATGAATCCACAGGAGAGATCATCCATCAGTTGAGGATGATAATATTCAAGCACACATCATCCTCTGTCCTGTGCTAGACTAATGATGTGGTGAATTGATCAGATGTCTGTTTCTTTTTTTCCATGTTGGAAGCACCAAAGTGCTTCTGTAGCGAAGGGATTTGCCAGCAACAACACTAATGGCCAGGGGACACCCAATTGGGGGCTCCTTTTGTGTTCCTGTGAAGTTGTCCACTGAAGCTATACCAATTAATCTGCTTTGCAGTCATCCACTTTCAAACTGTTGGTAGGCAGGAGCTGGAGCCTGTGATGGGAACTCACCCCACATGAAAGGAGCAACAAGTCTCAAACACATGCTTCTGTCAACTCTCAAAACAACTCTAACTGAAGCCATACTTTTCTTGCTTCATTTCTTTGCTGCCATACTTCAGAGAGGAGGAGGACTTATGGAATGTAAAATGTTTTCCTCCAATCTGCCAGGTATAACAATGATAAGATTCCTGAGAATCAAGGCACTAGCAACAGCAGGAGGGAGTACTGAGAATTTCATTACTTGCTTGGTTGGCTAACATGACCTGTGACATGAGGGAGGTGGACAGTATTTATTTTTTTAATTATACAAATAATGTGGGAATTATTCAGTGTTGGTTTCACTTTTGATCGTGTTGATATGATGTACCCAATAAACTGGATTTTTGAGGAAGCCAAGGCCTCAGAATCTTGAGTTGGTTGGGAGCATTACTTGGAACCATGACACTTGTCAATCGTCAGCCCAGCATTCTAACCTCAGGGGTCACCATGCTCCTTACTAGGTGTCTGGTGTCAGTACAGATATGTATGGATGGGGGAAAATAGACTCAGCAGATAGATTTAATCTATCTGGCCTTGGGATGACTCTGCATGATGTAAAACTCCCCTTGAAGGAGCAGATCTGTTACTTGGAATCCTCTTAGACTGACAGCTAATAATGAATAGGCAAGAAGAAGCCCTGGTTAGGGCAGACTTTATCTAACATTGGCTGATGCATCTGTTGTGGCTCTTCCTGCAGAAGGAGGTCCTAGCAACAATGGGTAGTTCCTGCCCTTGCTACTTACTCAAATGTACCCCATATGGCTTGTCTTTGACAACAATTCAGAAGAAACATGATACTTGTTGATGGATAGAAGCCATTAACATCTAACATTGCTGTAAACTACGTTGCTACATTGGTTGAAAGATTTTGGATACAGTTCAATGGGCTTTTTTGATTTATATGATTTGTCACCCAAATGCATGCAGAGCTAACTGTTTCAAGTGCATTCTGGGCATCCAGTGTGCACATCCAGCATTCATAAGAGATCCAGAGGGATATGAGAGAGTTTTATTGGTGGTCTATGCCCTGTAGAGCAGTTTCCCACCAGAGATCAAGTGATCTCTTGAATGTAGGTACAGTATGTTTAGAAAACCCTCTGGGCTTTAAAAACATGTCACTAGATAGCTATTAATAGTAATATGTTAAAACTGTGTAGTATTTATTTATTGGAACTGATGATTTGAAGGAACCTATAATGTTTTTACTGTGTCATTTATTTATTGTTTTGCTGATTATTTGGTTTTGTTGTGCTCTGCTTTGAGTATAAAAATGTATTCAGTACATAAATACATCCTCTAGGAAAATACAAAATGATATTTTATGAGGCTTGATAAACCGCCACGTTTCGATAAATTTAGGTAAATTGTATTTGTGCGAACAAATGATTACATGCAGCCTTCTTTAAGCACTGAAATGAGTTGCTTGCATATATGGAAAAGTCTCTGAGGATGGCTTTACAAAACACACTTTACCTCTAATCTGCACTGCTTATAGAATGTGCTTTGTGGCAAACAAGTAAATCAGATTATCTTTTAGCTTGGGCCAGTTCAATTAATATGCTAAGGCAATGGATTTCCCACAAGACACTGAAACCCAAATGACCATATAGCCCATTTTAGTTTAATCTAGCAAGTTGTATAAATAAATATAGGCATTATCAGGCATTTGTGAAATCAAACTGGCACACACCTTAATTCAAAAATAAGAAGTCTTTCACTTGCTAGGAACTCATTTGATCCTCGGTATATTTTCAGCACCCTATATCATGGGTATGTCCACATCATGCAAATCTGTTCATTTAAGGAACATCTTCAGGTTGAATATACAATAGGGAAGTGAAGTAACTCTTCCCTATTGTATATTTAGAAATGTAAAGATCTTATTGCAAAAGGTCCCAAAATTAACCTATAGCCTATTCTTTGGCATAAGAACATAGACGAACAGAGTTGGAAGGGACCTGTAAGGTCTTCTAGTCCAACCCACTACTCATGCAGGAGATCCTATACCATTTCAGACTTGTTTGCCAAGTCTTTTCTTAAAAGCCTCCAACTTCTGAAGGCAAAGTATTCCACTGATTAATTGTTCTCACTGTTAGGACATCTCTGCTGCCTGGTGCTTTGGAAAATAGGTTGGCCCTTTCATCTTTGTGGTAGCCCCTCAAATATTGGAACACTGCTATCTTGAAAGTAAGAAAATGTTTATTTTCCTATGATCACCCAATATGAACTGCAAAAATCCACATAATCACTAGAAGGCACCAATAATTGCCATGCTCTGAATATAGAATTGGTAACAGTAATTGAATTCAACCAAGATAATACAATTTTCATGTCTATAATCAAAGCAGGCCCTTAGCATGTTTGTTACTCTTTGCTAAGGGTAATTATTTTCATCAATAACACTTTGGTATGCTTTGGCTGGAAAGAATAGCATCCAGGATATATTTTGTGTATTTTTAGTAGGAAGTTTGTGGCTACAGAATTACCATGGCAACTTTATACTCCCCCCTCCCTACCCCCATTCAGCCAGACACATTAGAATGTTGTGCTCTTGAAGTGACAAGAGCTGAAGGGAATGTGAGGCACCCAGGTGACAGTGTCTCATTTGGAAATAGTCATTGTAGCATAGATGCACACTGCTTCTCGGCTGACAGGAACAACCTGCCCTTGGAGTGACAGGATCAGAATAGAACATTGCTTCCTAGCATTAATGCCAAAGTGACAGCATGCCTTTTTTAATAAGAGAAGATTAAGAGCATTAAAAATGTATGAAAGTGTGTATGTGTTGGGCTATGGTGGGGTGGAGGTCAGTGCTTGGCACGAGAGAAAAAAACACAATCTGAAACCTATGTTAATGTGGCATTTTTACCATATTCTGAAGTAGCAAATATGTAACCTCACTGATGGCCATCTGCCAAGCATAAGGCAAGACAAACCATCCATGCCACTTTAATAAAAGCCTTTTTCTTCCCGAGTTGCAGATACATTTCATGATGCCAGCATGTACTTGATGGAACACAAAATCACACTTATGAGAAGTCAGTGAGTTGCTGCTCTTCTAGGCAAGAAAACGCCAGCCGTTTCCCTTGCTGTGGGAAGTTCTCATATATTCCAATTCTTTGTCCTCACTGGGAGAGCTAGAGGTTGCTCACAATCATCAAGAACAAATCACACAAGTCATTAAAAAACCCAGCAGCGCAGAAGTGGGTTCTTTTATATTAAATGTCAGGATATCTTAGATGATTTTTTTTTCTTTTTTTAAACAACCAACTTTAAAAAAAAACTTCTTTGGAGAATAAAGGCTGGTTTTAAAGACTTTAAAACACTGTTTGATAAGAGTGTGTATGAAATGGGTGTTAGAAGATAAAAGGCCTCTGATCTGCCCTTCCATTTTTAGCAGTCCTCTGAACATTTAACTAACGACCAGTCTCAGAATAAACATACAGTCCTAATACTTGGACTAGCATCTCCCTGACTCCATCAAAGAGCAGGAAATCCCCCCCCCCCAGGATAAAGGGAGATAGCATAGGTGAAATCTACATATCTGAGGGTGTGATCTTTCTTTCTAGATTTCACACAGTTCTCAGGATCAAACCCCAAATTTAGAGTATCGCAAACTGCACAGTACATCTGCACAGGAAGAACACACATTAAAACCAGGACATACATGAACCACACCCACCGAGTTCACACCAGGGATCAATCCCCTCTATAAAACCAAATCTCTGGACCCCGTTTCCTCAGTAGCTACCCCCAAAACAAATCTTTTTGTTCTTACAGATAAAATGTAAAATGCCTGGATTTCATTTTTTTTTTATTTGTTCTTGCACTACCCGGGATTGTGGAATCCCCAGATTATTCTTCTAACATGGGAAATCTGTTTTGTTTTGGATCAGCACAAGCTGATTCCCCAAAACAAATTGTTTTTGGATTAAGCAATGGGGGTGAGCAGAAATGAAGTTTAGAAATGGAGAGGAGATGTCTTATGATTTTAATATGGAAAGACATTTCCCTCATCTTTTCAGAAGCTTAGTTGTTAGTTGTAAGTTGTTAGCATAGTTGCCACCAACTCAACCATCCACTCTTCCCAATGGCTAAAGTGCTGCTGCCATTCTCCCAAGCCTATGATATAACAGTCCTACCAACCTTTCCTGTAAGTTCATTTTTCCTCTCTTTGGCATTGCCAATAGCAAGGCACATCCAACCATAACCATCATCTTCTTAGGCACTATCACTAATGATGCCCTTATCTCTTGTTTCTCTTCCTACAAAATATCCATGTCTAAGGCCCATATCTAGACAAAACATCCATATTTTAGATCCATATCCTGGGCAAGCATACATGTTGTAGCCTGTACAAAAATTGCCCCAAATTAATTGTTCTGCACACAAAATGGGGCATGCAGAAAATATTTTGTAAATTTCTCCTACCTATTTGAAAAATAAACTGTCAAAGTTTATGACCCAATCCCCATTTATAATAAATCCTTTACAACCTAGTTTAGAGATGTTATTTCAGCCTTCTTCAAATATGTGACCTTTAGAGAATGCAGCATTGTTTATTTATATATTACTTTTCTTTCAAAATGTGCAGAACATTTAAGTAATAACTTTTAGAGACTGCATTTATGTGATATGAAAACCTGACTATCTGTTTTTCTGACCAAATTTCTCTATTTCTTGGTTGAGCCTATTTCATGAGTATAGCTGACCTGCTATTTTATCAGTTTCTATTCAAACATGGATTGTGCTACAACCTACCAAGAAAACAAAACCAAAAACATACAGTAATTTAATATGCAGTAATGCAATTTCAGTGCAGAGTGGATTACAAAAGAAGTTAAGTGATAAGGATATGGAGAGAGGGCATCATTCCTGCCACATGTTTATGTCTAGGCTTGAATCATTCACCAGTCCCCTTTCATTAGCTACATGAAACTACTGGGTGATGTGATGTGATTTGGTGGCATCTAGACCCTTGGAGCTTCCAGGCCCTGATCAGCACCTAAATGGCATTGTTTGTCCAACCAGGGTTTAAGATGTTTTACTGAGTTCCACCCATATGCTTGTGATACTCTATCTTATGCCACCAAATGGGTCAAAATAGCTTGTTATCCATATTCATGAAAAAATAAAATTTGGACTACACACTGGATAGGTTTTTTCAAAAAAAAAATTTAATCACTTAATACATCCAGTAATGAGAACATTGGAATATTTGACGATAATTATAAAATAATGGATAGAAAATGTATGTGTGTTTACATGCACACATACAGTTTAAAAAAGGCTAAAGGTAATCATTATATGTGTATAATAACATGGATTTCAATAAACCCTTGGCAGAGAGAAAGATAGAAATTGGATTCATTCACTGAGAGGATATCTGCTTGCTTTCTCCTCTCCATTTCTTTTAAAATATTATTTCTTCATTTCTATTGTATTTTAAAAACTGAGATTCTCTCTGCTTGGTTTCTTAAGACTATTGATAATGTCAATGACCAGTCATATGGCTAGGTTTGTTAGTGGAAATATTTAGTTGATTTATCAGCTTTGTCTGCTCTGATAAATGGTCTTTCTGTAACATACAAGACATTCTCTCATATAAGATGGTACCGCCCCAGGCACCTGATGGACCCAGATAGGTTCCTGATGGAGCTTGGGCCGTTTCCCGATGCTCACACACACGACTCGGTCGAGGGCTTGGTAGCCACCTGGGATAGGGTGGCCGCTGGGGCCCTTGACCGGGTCGTGCCCTTGCGGCCTCTGACCCTGGTGCCAATCCCAAGTAGCTCCTTGGTTTTCCGAGAAGCTAAGGGAGATGAAGCGCTGGAAAAGACGCCTAGAGAGTAGTTGGAGGGCCAGCCACTCTGGATCTGACCGAACACTATTACGATCCTATATTAAGGCGTATTTAGTGGCGATAAGGACGGCGAGGCAGTCTTACCTCTCCACCCTTATTGCGTCCACGGAAAACCGCCCGGCCTCCCTGTTTAGGGTGACCCGCTCCCTTTTGGAGGTGGGGGTGCGGGAGGATCCCTTACAGGGACGGGCTGAGGATTTTTCTAGGTTTCTGCAGGACAAAATCACTCAGATCCGGGATGAGTTGGACTCTGACTGGGAATCTCCGGGCGGGGGGACAGAGGTGGATTTCGGGGAGGTCATTTGGGATGAGTTTGATCCTGTTACTCATTAGGACGTGGACAGGATACTGGGGGGGCTTAATGCCACCACTTGTTTATTGGACCCGTGTCTCTCCTGGCTGGTCTTGGTCACTTGGGAGGTGACACGAGACTGGTTCCAGGGAATTATCAACGCTTCCTTGAGGGAGGGGCTTTTACCCGCTGCCTTGAAAGAGACGGTGGTGCGGCCCCTCCTCAAGAAACCGTCCCTGGATCCAGCATTATTGTCAAATTATCGTCCGGTCTCCAACCTCCGCTTTGTTGCGAAGGTTGTTGAGAGTGTGGTGGCACGTCAGCTCCCTCAGTACCTGGATGAAGCGGTATACCTAGACCCCCTCCAATTCGGGTTTCAGGCCTGGGCACAGCATGGAGATGGCATTGGTCGCGTTGGTGGATGATCTCTGGAGGGCCCAGGACAGGGGTTGTTCCTCTGTCCTGGTCCTGTTAGATCTCTCAGCGGCTTTTGATACTGTTGACCACAGTATCTTATTGCAACGGTTGGGGTGGCTGGGGGTGGGAGACACCGTTTTACGGTGGTTCTCCTTCCTCTCTGATCGCTTGCAATTTGTGTTGACGGGGGGGCAGAGATCGACCCTGAGGCCCCTATTATGTGGGGTGCCTCATGGGTCAGTGTTCTCGCCCCTGCTGTTCAACATTTATGTGAAGCCACTGGGTGAGATCATCCGTGGTTTCGGGGTAGAGTTCCATCAGTACGCTGATGACACTCAGCTGTACATCTCTACCCCGGGCCACCCCAACGAAGCTGTTGAAGTGATGACCCGGTGCCTGGAGGCCTTGCACAGTTGGATGGATCGTAACAGGCTTCGGCTCAACCCGACCAAAACCAAGTGGCTGTGGTTTCCTGTGCCCAGATACAGCCAGCTTGTTCCAGTCGCTGGCCGTGGGGGGAGAAATTTTGACCCACATGGAAAGGGCTCACAATCTAGGTGTCCTCCTGGACATACGGCTGTCTTTAGAAGATCACATCACGGCCGTCGCCAGGGGGGCCTTTTGTCAGTTTCAGTCTGATTTACCAGTTGCGGCCCTTTCTGGATCTGGACGCACTTCACACAGTCATCTCCGCCCTCGTCATCTCCCGCTTGGACTATTGCAACGCTCTCTACATGGGGCTCCCCTTGAAGAGTGTCCGGAGGCTGCAGTTGGTCCAGAATGTGGCCGTGTGTGTGATCTTGGGAGCCCCTCGGAGCTCCCATGTAACACCACTTCTCCTCAGGCTGCATTGGCTTCCTGTGGCCTTCCGGATCCGATTCAAGGTGGTATTGATGGTTTTCAAAGAGCTCCATGGCTTGGGACGTGGGTACTTACGGGACCGCCTGCTGCCATCAACAGCCTCCCGCCGCCCAGTGCGCTCCCACAGGGTTGCCCTCCTCGGGGTTCCGCCACCTGATTGTTGCTGGTTGGCGACCCCGAGGGTGCGGGCCTACTCTGTGGGGGCCCCCTCCCTGTGGAATGATCTGCCCCCAGGAGATACGGGCCATTACCGACATCCAGACCTTCCGGTGCGCAGTAAAGACCTGTTCTTCCAACAGGCTGGCCTGGCCCAGTAAACGGTTTTTTGGGGGTTTTAAATTAACTAGGTTTTAAATTTTAAAAATTTTAATATAATCCTTAAATTTTAAATTTATTAGTAACATTTTGTATTTAATGGGATTTTGGCCGGATTAATTTGTTTAATTTGTTTTTAATTTTTAGTAGGCTGTACACCGCCCCAAGTCCCTTTTTGGGAGAGGGGGCGTATAAAAATTTAATAAATAAATAAATAATACTGCATGTTACATTTGAGAATCAGGTTGTGTAGTTGTTGAGGTGTTGTATAAGAATCAAGAAGATCCAGGTTTAAGTACATTTTCAACAATGGAAGCTCAGTGGATGACTTTGGGCTTGTCACTTTCTCCCTCGCCTTAACTGACCTCACTTTGTTGTGGTGGTGGAGAAAAATAGAGAAAGGATGGTTGTCTTTAAATTCTTAAAAGAAAGACAGGTTTTGAATCTAACAATAAGATGAAAGGAAAACTTTGAGAAAGTTATCTCTTCTTCAAAGATACTAATGATTGGTCATCTATCTATCTATCATCTATCTATCATCTTTCTATCATATCATATCATCGTCACCATCACCATCATCATCATCCAAAGTTTCAGTTATTAATAATTGTCAGCAGCCGTGCTTCTGAAAATATGTTTTGTCCTTCCATGAAAAGTTAAAGGTACTAATGTTTGCCTTTTACACTGTTACATAGAAGCTATAATAAACTGATACATAAATAATGGTACCACATTAATATATTTGCTGCTTACATCATTCCATTGTGTGCTGTATGAATATGAGGAGACTGCAATACATAGCAGTATGTCAGTAGCTTATTTCTATCGGAGAGAGAGAGAGAGAGAAAGGGTTATTATTTACCAAAACTTGAAAACTAATGACGTGTCAACAAAACAATATTATTGATGCATCTTGCTGGAAACCAACTTAAACAAAAATCATCTATCAAGTCTAAACGCCAAAGGACTGACATGGCAAAGAGAAACTACTTGCCAGAAGCAATAGCACAGTTTTTATATGGAAATTAAATATATTTTTGTAGGGAGATATAGAAACAGCTTTCATCAGCTATTTTGTTTTTTGGTTTATTCATATATGAACATATTCTGGTGACTTTTACACTAGAAGATTCTAGACTCTCTTAAGTCTTATACTGTTGAAGATACAGTGTAGCTCATATACATATTTACAAAATCATGCTAAATGAAATGGGTAGGACTACTAGATAGGGGGTGAAAAGTTTTGTGTTAGATAGCATTGTTTTAAACAATTGTGCATAGGCTATAACTTAATGATATATTTATTCTGATAAGTTTAGTTTAATCAGTGGTGAGATTCAAATAATTTAACAGCTGGTTTGCCCAGGGTCAGATTGGTTGTTGTGGGAGGTGTGGCCCATGCCCATCCTTCAACTCTACTGCACTTGTGGGATGAGCCTCCCATGACAGCCAACCTGACCCTGGTGAACCGGTTGTTAAATTTCACTAACAAAGTGGATCTTGGGTGCTGTGCTGCAATGGAGAAACAGGCAACAGAGCAGTCAGCATGAGGGAAGGAGGAGGAGCAGGGAAAAGAAAGAGGGAAAGTGGCCTTCTCCTTCCCTCACACCAGACACTCCGCTGCCCATTTCTCCACTGCAGTGCAGCACTCAGGATCCACTTTGATAGTGGGGTATGGGTAATATAACAAACAGTTCACCTGAACTGGTGAAAACCGGCCGAATCCCACTTCTGAGTTTGAAAGATAATACTGCAAGCTTTTTCTCCTACTGCCGCACAAACACAGTACACATAGTGAAAATTCTTCAGCTAATACACAGGTATGTTAACCTTGAGCTTCTAAATATCCCTTTAAAAGAGCTGGTTTTAAAAATCTCTCAAACGGATCTGCTTTCAATATGTCATATCAGTACAAAACAACCAGTTAAGAAATATAGTCCTCATTCTGTCTTGACAATTACTTTTGTATTTTTCCCAGTCTGTCTCCTCCTAGCTTATGGAATAGAAAAAAAAAAAATTTTTTTTCTTCAAGAGAGAAAAAAACTAAAAAAAATTCTGGTTTAGTGAGTTTAGAAAAAAAGCAGTGACTTTTTAGCATCTTTTTAGTGCAGTAGAATAAAATGATAACATTATAGCCTCATTTTTTTTTACTTTTACATAGTTAACATGTACTAACAATTTCTATAACAATGATCTTAATTAATCAGCAAAACCAAAAGACATTGCTTCATTTTTTTTCATCTCATGCACAGAATCCAAAAGCAAAGAGAAACAAAGTTGGTTGTATTCTTTTCTTTGACTAGAACAGTTAATGATCTCTACTAGTTCCATCACTTTTTACAGTCATTTATTCATTGTGGGAATTAGCACCTTTTCATGTGTGCGCGTAAAGCATTCTTGTTCCTGCCAACATATATAACCACAAGGTTCCATTTTTTCCAAGTTCTTTGTTCATTAAGTCTAAAAGAAAGGTCCTTAGTTTAATTATTCATTTTGAGAATCTTTATTAAATGAGAATCTTAGCCCGGTATTTCTTTGCTTTATCACAGGTCTATCGAAGATAGTAAAAAGTTCATTTTTTTCCATTTTGGAAATAGAACTGCAATAATTATTTCCTCTTACCAGTCTCTTCTGCAGGAAAGAGAAATTCACCTAACTGCTTATAATTTGTCCAATTCTGCCAGTTCTTAATCAGAATATGACATGGGGTTATGAGAACATACAGCAGAAAACAGACCTTATGGTGTAGCTCAATGAAAATAAGAGAACTTGACATCAAACTGTCATTTTTCACCAATGGTTCCATAAAAAGGAAAGAACCCTCAGCCATCAATAGGTTAAATATATTGTAGAACAAAAGCTTGATTCAATCAATGGAAAACCATCTTGTCCTAGAATTGCCTTTAGTTACCTGAACCTTTTTTAAAAACCATACAATATTTAAATTCTGGAATGAGAATCATTCTTACTATATTGAATATGAAATTGATAAAGGAGCAACATTTGCAGATAAACTTTGAAAACAGCTAATTCCCTTTTTGGGGGAAATGGTTCTCTAAGGCCAAAATACCATGAATATATAAGCTTCTCTTCTTTTTACAGAATGCATATTGATAAGAGTTTCTATAGTTTACTCAGAAATGCTATCTTTGCATGTTTTGTAATGAAAGGAATGAATTATATTCTGCATGACCTGCAGTCTAAATCCAATGCAAAAGCCTTTAGGGAACCTTGATGGTAATACGTGCATGTTAATAGATATATTCAATCAATTAGTTGGTGGGTGCTTTATTACACTATTAGAAGCTTGAAAACAAAATATTTTTTTCAGAAGTAAGCGGTCCTGAACTAACACTATAAATGAAGTTCAGGCACAGATGGAACTACAGTATTGCATTATAGTATTATAGTTATATTTCTCATTTCTTTTATTTTTCTCCTCTCTCTCTTTTCTTAGACTCAGAAATCAAATTTTGTCTGAAAAGTGCTTTTCCAAGCAAGATTCATTTTGAATTTCTTTGCCCCAATATGAAGCAATATACTGCCAATATACAGAACAGCAAGAGAAAAACATAACTTTGGAAATTTATTGTGCAGCACAAAAGTAAAAACTTGCTCTATAGGCCAGGTACAGCTTCTAAACTTTTCTCATAACAATTTAAAATCCAGATGTTGATCTGAAAAGAGATAAAGGATACTTATCGATATCGTGATTATTTTGATTAAGCTTATAGTAGACCCCACAAAATTAGACTATTACTTTCTTCTCTGTCATTTAGAGTAAATTCCATGTCTTGGTTATGGCCTACGAGCAGATGCCTGTGCTACTATGTAAGGCTGCCCTGTTTGAGTCATAGCTGAACCAGATAGTACTACAGAGCCTATTGTGTTCCTAATATAATGAAGTTTACTCAGGGACTGATGTACTTAAGGATATCATGTTTTGGCATAGCTTATTATAGGAACATGTAGTGACGTAGTGGCTCAGTGGCTAAGACACTGAGCTTGTTGATCAGAAGATCGGCAGTTCGGTGATTTGAATCCCTAGCACCATGTAATGGACTGAGCTCCCATTACTTGCTCCAGCTTCTGCCAGCCTAGCAGTTTGAAAGCAAGTAAAAATGCAAGTACAAAAATAGGGACCACTTTGGTGGGAAGGTAACATCATTCTGTGCGCCTTCAGCATTTAGTCATGCCAGGCACATGACCACGGAGATGTCTTCGGACAGCGCTGGCTCTTTGTTTTTGTAACGGAGATGAACACTGCCCCCTAGAGCCAGAAATGACTAGCACATATTTCTGAGGGGAACCTTTACCTTTTGTTATAGGAACATGGTAAGCAGGCTTGCACTGAGTCAGACTGTTGGTCTATTGAGCCCCAAATTATTAACATTAAACCACTGAAAATTTCAAGGACTGTCCCTGTGATCATCAGGAAATGGAACACTACTCCAGAGCTCTGGTCCTCCTGAAACTACAACTCCTTCTTACTGCTAATTATGAATGAAATTAGAGAACCTGTCTCTACTCAAAACTCTATTTCAAAACAAAGAAATAAATTTAAAGCAGTGAATATTTATATTACAAGTTTGTTCAATGCAAACTTAGTTAGCATTACTTCCTCGAAGATACATCCAACATTCATCACATAATGTTATTTCTATTTTTTTAATGTTTATCTGAGTCCTAATATTGATAGGTAATTAGTATCATTTATGCACAATGTGATTGTGTGCGTGCATCTACACACTTGATTATTTCAAATAGGATAAAAAAGGAAACAGAATGATGTTTCATTACTTTTATTACCAAGCAATATACATTATCTGGAAATTTTGTAAAGATTGGGAGCAATAACAAGGATAACAATAAAGAATGGTTATTCCAGATTAAAAAGCTAGTTCAAAAATAATAATATAAATTTAACAATATTAAAAAAATCCAAGCAAATGTTATTGTGAAATGCTATTCAGTATTAAAAACTGTATCATATACCAGTTTGGTGGCCTCTATCCTATTTTTTAGGAAAGCCATTATTAGAATACATTGAGAAAGATAACAGCTAGAAGGAAACTTTGCCAGCAGAACTGTTGGCATTCATTCATCCAGTCTGCTGTACTTCATATCCAGCGGGAACAGAAAAAGATTTGTAACAGGCACTGATAAAGCTATATGTAGACCTAATTAATGTTATCATCCCTGTTCAACCTGTAAAGGATTCTATGGTGAATCTTTTTGTGAATGGGACTTCTTACAAATAAAATATATTGAAAACCAGTAGAATTTAAAAAAAATCACCAAGTACTGACTATGATTATATGTCAATCATAAAATAGAGGGAAAAAATCAGTATTTGATACTGAGAACTATTTTAGACATGTAACCAAAAAACCCCAAATATTTGGAGAATATTATTTAAATCATTGCTGTATCTAAGAACAGAATATTTGATCTCATATTTCAGAAAGGAAATGTTTTGTGAGGAAAATAGAGAATATATTAATCACAACTGTAAAGACCAAAAAATCCATTTTTTCTCGTCTTCAGTAAGGGATACATTGCTAAAATGAAGCCTTGTTTACTTTTAATTCATCGTACTTGTAAATTAAATCCATTCCAATTTATTTTAACCCTACTTCAGACTAAAGTATGATTCTTCACCTTTATTTTTGCTGATGACCTGAGTGAAATCCATCCATCTTCTATGGAGAAATTTAACAGCTACATCTACTCCTGGTATGAAAGTGGTTAAACTTTACCTATGAGCCATATAACTGACAGAAAGAAAAAAAAAAGATGTGGTTCACCTTAGGTCTTGCCATTATGGCAGGAGTGTCTATATAGGGGGTTAAAAAAGTTAAGATGATGATCATGAACATTAATTTGAAGCACCTCTCCTTTTTATATGCATTGTAAAACAAAATGAGACTTCAGTTCTGTAGTTGCAACCACCCCCAATCAATCAGAATAGAGCTGGAAGGGAACTTTTAGGTCTTTTAGTCCAACCCCCTGCTGATGCAGGAGATCTTATACCATTTCAGACAAGTGACTGTCAAATCTGTTCTTAGAAACCTCCAGTGATGAAGCACCCACAACTTCTGTCAGCAAGCTGTTCTACTGGTTAATAGCTCTCACTGTTAGGAAGTTTCTTCTTAATTCCAAGTTTTTATTTATTTTTTATTTATTTATTTGTCAATCGCTTACAATATAATAGGTATAAGTATATACATAGTTATGAATACATGAAATGGGTACATATAAGAAAAATAAAAGAAAGAATAGGACAGGGATGGAAGGCATGTTGGTGCGCTTATGCACGCCCCCTACAGACCTCTTAGGAAAGGGGTGAGATCAATAGTAGACAGTCTAAGGTTAAAGTTTTTGGGGTTTGAGAAAGAAACCACAGAGTCAGGTAGAGTATTCCAGACATTGACCACTCTGTTGCTGAAGTCGTATTTCCTGCAATCAAGTTTGGTGAGGTTAACCTTCAGTTTGTATCTATTGTTTGCTCTTGTGTTGTTATGGTTGAAGTTGAAGTATTCCTTGACAGGTAAGTCATTGCAATGTATGATTTTATATACCATACTTAGATCAGACCGAAGACAGCACAATTCAAGGTTTTCTAGGTCTAGAATTTCGAATCTGGTGGCATAAGGTATTCTGCAACAAGTAGAGGAGTGGAGAACTCTTCTTGTGAAATATTTCTGGACTTTCTCAACTGTATTAATATCAGATATGTAATGTGGGTTCCAAACTGATAAGCTGTATTCGAGTATTGGTCTAGCAAATGTTTTCTATACTCTAGTTATTAGAGCACACATAGAGAAAAAGCTATGTAAGATTAGGTTAACAACTTTTAATGCCTTTTTGGCCATGTAGTTACAGTGGGCTCTAGCACTTAGATCATTAGAGATGAGTACTCCAAGATCCTTGACAGAATTTGGATCATCAACAAGGTCTTGACTATTCAGCCTGTATTTTATTTTCTGATTTTTTTTTTTTGCCAATATGTAAGACAGAGCATTTATTTGTTGAGATTTGAAGTTGCCATTTGTTTGACTATTCTGATACATAGTCAAGGTCATTTTGAAGGGTAGCAGTATTGTCTGTGGTATTGAATAGCTTTACATCATCAGCGAAGAGAATGCAGTTGCTCTTGATATGATCACAGAGGTCATTTATGTAGAGTATGAAAAGAGTTGGTCCTAGAACACTGCCAGTTGCTTCTCTCCTTAATTAGTTTCCATCTATTGTTTCTTATCCTGTCCTCTGGTGCTTTGGGAAATAACTTGACCCCTTCCTCTTTGTGGCAGCCCCTCAAATATTGGGAATACTGCTATCATGTCCCACTAGATTTGACTTGACTAGACCACCATCTTGATTTAAAAGATACAGTAGAACCTCTGGTCATGACTATAATTCATTTCTTAACTTTGGTCTCAACCTGATTTGGTCATGACCCAAAACTAATTTTGGATATTTGGCTTACAAAAAAAAAAATGGTGTACAAGGGGAAATAGGTCGCAGAAAAAAAATGTGAATGTTTTGGTTGGAACCTGATTTGGTCATGGTCAGAAGCGTTCGTGACCAAAGGTTCTACTGTACATACACTATCACCACCACCTCAGGTTTTGTAGACATGTCTGTGTCTGGGCCTGCTAAAAGTTGCAGTTTGTACAATCCAAGTGAATTTGCCATCCAGGTTTATAAGAATAGAGAAAGCATTTTTGTGGTTTCAATTTAACAATCTAGATAATTATCTCTATGCAAACTCAGTCTTATTTTTGATTCTTCTTCAACTAAGAATTTAGATATGCTTTATCATAATTATTATACCGGCTACATTTCTATAAATTTCCCCAAATACAGTGTGAATTACAGCAACATGGTTGAAACAAACTCCATGCCGTTCATAGCACAACTGGGATAGCCTAAGATAGAAACTTTGTGTGCTGTACAAAATTCCCTATTGAAAATTTCCTATGGACTAAACATTGACTCCAGTGACACTATTTTATCTATTTTCTGAAATGTCAGTGGTCTCAACTTGCTATAATGTTAAATATGGCCATCTTTCCATACAATAAATCAGGAACCCTGGTGATATTCACTGTTGAAAGTCTTGTCATCTTTCAGATAGCTTGTGGAAGAAATATTTAAAATCTTGCCACTAGATGGCAGTGCACGTGCAACAGTGAATGTTTTTGAGTGGTCTTGGTAAACTGCGAAACAGCTTTAAAACTAACCAGGATTGTCTCTCAATGGCAACTTGCCCTTAAAGGTTAACCAGAGGACACTATAGAATATTATGTAGAAAGTGCAGTGTAATGTAACAAAGAATGTAAAAAAAAAACACACAATTACTCAGCGGCACAGCATCAACATGTTGTACTGCCTTCTCTTCTGTAATGCCTGTCTGCTTTTCAAGTATGCACTTAGATGCAAGATAAACAGATTGGACAGATTTTTCTCAGACTATTACATTTCTGTTAACCCTGATTTTAGCTTTCCGTAATAATATATCTCTGATTTACTCCTCAATAGAAAAAAAAAACATTTTTCATGTATGGCGCTAAGCTAATGTTGCTGGAGAAATGAGCATATTTATTACATTTTTAAAATGAGAACCTGGAACATATCGGGGCAAACCTAATGTCCACCCCTAAACTTCTGTAAGGCTTTCCTCTTAGCAGAGTGGATTGTCTTGTAGATGTTTCTTCCTTTCTTAAACAAATGGATCATAGGTTGTCCAAGACAGACAAGATAGTCAAGGATTCAAACAAATTAAAGTGAAGGAACATTATTTAGCAGTACAGCTAACTCTTTGTCCAGAGGACATCTTAAGAGGAGCAGTCGTCAGAATGCAGTATTTATTTAATTTATTTTGTCAAATGATTATAAGATAACAGGCATAAGTATTAACATAATTATGAATACGTAAAATGGATACATATAAAAAAATAAAAAGAAACAATAGGACAGGGATGGTAGGCACGTTGGTGTGTTTATGCACGCCCCCTACAGACTCTTAGGAAAGAGGTGAGGTTAATAGCAGACAGTCTAAGGTTAAAGTTTTTGGGGTTTGGGGAAGAAACCACAGTCAGGTAGAGTATTCCAGGCATTGACCACTCTGCTGCTGAAGTCGTATTTCCTGCAATCAAGTTTGGTGCAGTTTACCTTGAGTTTGTACTGTATCTATTGTGTGCTCTTGTATTGTTATGGTTGAAGCTGAAGTATTAATTGACAGTATTGCAGGTAAACTCTGCCCCTAGCCTAGAATTGAATCCTGATGGGGTTGAAGGTTGACTCATCTTTCCAGCCTTCCGAGGTTGGTAAAAACCCAGATTGTTCAGGGCAATAAGCTGACATTTGTAAATTGCTCAAAAAGTGCTGTAAAGCACTATGGAGAAATATATAAGTCTAATGCTATTGCTATTACTAAATTTAGTTTCTAGAATCTGCAAGTAAGTCTGAACAAATTGGTAGAAATGAATGAATGAGCTGGAAGGGACTTTGGAGGTCTTCTAGTCCAGCCCCCTGATCAAGCAGGAGAACCTATACTATTTCAGATATGTGACTGTCTAGACACTTCTTAAAAACATCCAGTGATGGAGTGCCCAGGATTTCTTGAGATAAGCTATTCGACTGGTTAATTGTTCTCATTGTTAGGAAGTTTCTCCTTAATTCCAGGTTGCTTCTCTCTTTGATTAGTTTCCAACCATTGTTTCTTGTCTTGCCCTTTGGTGCTTTGGAGAATAATTAAACCCTCTCTTCTTTGTGGCAGCCCTTCAAATACTGGAATACTGCTATCATGCAGTAACCCAAGGATGGGCAATCTGAGTGCCTACGTTTTTTTACATATTATTAGCCACACTAGAGAGACCAAACTAGAAACTCAACCCTACAGGAAAGTGAAAACAAAAGCTGAGATTTGCTATAATAACAGAATTTTGCAATTAAATTCAGCTCTGGATCTATCTGTAACAGTCCTAACTCTTAAAAAAAAATCCATTGAAGAATAATAAGGATGAACAGCAATAAGAATAGAATGTTTTCAAAGTTCCTAAACTGGAGCAGGGATGACAGGAGAAGAATTGTGTTGTCTTCTGAGCAGCATCCAACAAAATATTGCAGTTCCATTTACTGCAGTACCAAATATTGGGATTCCAAATATTGCAGTTCCAATATCAGTTTCATCTGATAATGTAGGCAAGACAGTCAAGCAGAATTGTATTTTATCAGCCACACAATTATTAAAAATAAAAAAGGCAATGCTGGAAGCACATGATGTTCTATAAGCTCAGCTTTGAGAGAAAATATCTTATTAAACAAGAATAATAATTGTACAACATTTAAAATATCCTATTTATTTAGGTTATTCTTTATTAAATCCATCTATCCAAAAGCATAGTCTGAATTACCAACCAAGCAAAGGGAAAATGTGGAGCCATATTAAGAACCAGAAGGTATAATAATTATAAATCCCAAGTAGCAAAATTTATAACATAACATCTGGGCTTGCCTGGAGCTTAAAAGAATTGCTTCTCTGACCTCCGGTCATTACCAGCAGTGTCCCCTGTGAATAGGAGCTTCAAAGGAAACTGCCATTTGGTCCAGTTGGAGTCAGGAAGGGGGAAAGTGTGCTACATCAATGCTTGCTTGCTTTGCTACCTGCAAAAAGACTAGCTTCTCACAGAGGCATTTGCACAGGACTGCATCTTTTCTGAGATCTGAAGCTTGCTGCCTAGATACAATAAAACCATGGAGTAATTCTATTATGAACACATTACATTTGTTTCCTTGTTTGTTTTATATGAGTATTAGAGAGGATGTGTGGGAAGGGACCGCTGGCTTGTTGTGGCCTGTTGTTAAAAGGTGATTCAGGAAAATGGGACAAGATAACCTAGAGTAAACACTGAAGTAACCTGGCAGCAGAAGAGATGTTGATAATCTTGAACAAAACTGTCGGATGGAAAGTGAAGAGTGGGTAATGGCTTATTTTCTTTTCATGTTGCAGCCAGAACAATTAAGGCTACAGCAGTGGTAAACCTTCTCAATGAAAGACCTGCTTTGTAATGTTACAATAATTGCAGATAAAACCTTTTATTAACTCAGATTTTAATCTTGGATGAAAATTGATGTGTATCTCAGACACCCATCTGACAGAAGAATAGGGAGTCCGCTAGTTACGGTGTTATAATGTAAGATTGGAGGGGCAGACCCTGAGTCCACATTGTTTTATTTGGGCTACCAGAATAGAGTAGGGATAATAGTCTGTCTTGGGTGCTTTGTTGGATTATCCTGGGATTCTTGTGCTGAGAGATTTTAATTTCCATTCTTTGCCTACTGAGGAGCAATTTCAGACTTTGAGGTGATTATGTACTGTTGGAATTAATATTTAGTCAATCAATCAATCAGAATAGAGCTGGAAGAGACCTTGGAGGACTTCTATGTCACTGCGTTTGTTTTGAGTTTGTCTGAGGAGCTTTCCACAGATGTTTACAAATAAGCTGGACTGGTTATCAAGTCTCCATAGTAACAAGATATGAGTGTCTTGTGAAGTTCTATTTTACTGCGCATGTGTGCAGGAAAGGAGTTTTACTTCCACTTCACCTTTCTTTATAGTTTCTTTTGCTTGCTTAGTAGGATGGTACTGCTGTTTCTTTTATGTCTTAGTTATTTTGTAAATAAAGTATGCTGGCAACAGAAAAACACAATCCATTTCCTCTAATTTATAAAACTGAATGTTTTCGTTTTGACATGGTAGTAGATGGTTTATCTTTGTTTTGAATTGCCGGCTAAGATATTTTGATAATTAGATTACAAAGTCTGAGGATTATGTAATTAATTTTGATAAACTCTACAATGCCAAGAAAGAAAGGCAATGCAAAGCAGAGAGCTTGATTGGCGGAGGATTTATTGTCATTTTCTGAAATTCCTGAAGAGATAAGAAGTCCGCTGGCTACCGCTACTCATCTGGAGGAGGAAGCTGCCATAGGAGGACAAGATAGCAGGTCGTTACCAAGTTTTATTTATGATTCATGCTATCAAACTCAGCCTGAGAAGCCAGAGGCTCGAGAATATGAGAAGCTTGGTGCTAATTCTGAAGTTATACAGGCAGCTGATAGTTTTTCAACAAAAGAGAAAGGTGAAATTTATTATTCTCCATTAAATCCTGAGCCAACAATGAGTCAGAGAGCTATGCAGAATTATATGCAACAGATTGCATTTTATGAACAAAGCCTACAGCAAGCTAAGGCCTATGCACTGTCTATTCAGCGAGATAAGGGTGTGATTAGAGTTCCTGAGTCTTCCATCTTGCCTTCTTCATTGAAGCCAAGGGTCCACCCACAAATTGGTCACATGGGAGTGGTATCAGACCAATCAGAGCAGAGAGCTATGCCTACATCACAGATACCTCATGATATGTCTCGTGATGCTGACTCAGTTGAAAGAACTTCTAATGTTGCAGTGCCATCTGTTGGTGATTTGCGTGAAATACAGGAACAATTACAAAATTTGCAAAGTGCATTTACAAAGTTGTCAAGGAGTCAGTCTGCTGTACAGATGTCTCCATCAAGCCAGCCAGTGCAAGCATTCATGCATGCCATGCCACATTTTATTTATTTATTTTATTTATTTAAATACTTATATACCGCCCTTCTCCCGAAGGACTCAGGGCGGTGCACAGCCGATCATAACCCCAATACACTATACAAAAATTAAAATGAATTAAATAATTTAGGCTGTTTTAATTTAAAAAAGTTTACCCCTCTCCCATAAATAATTAAAAACCCCATATATTCAAACCCAATTTAAAGCGAGAGACAAAGTTAAAATCTTGTGTCAGCCTAGGCCAGCCTGCTCAAAGAGCCAAGTTTTTAACGCCCGTCTGAAGGCTCTCAGGTCCGTGTTGGTGCGTATCTCTGGGGGCAGACTATTCCAGAGGGCGGGGGCCCCCACAGAGAAGGCCATACTCCTGGGGGCCGCCAGACGACACATAGAAGCTGATGGCATCCGGAGAAGGCCCTCCCTGTGGGAATGCACAGGTCTGTTGGAGATCACCGGCAGAACGTGGTCCTGCAGGTAGCCTGGCCCAATGCCATGGATCACTTTAAAGGTCAGAACCAGAACCTTAAAGCGAACCCAGAAAGCCACCGGCAACCAATGCAGCTCACGCAGGAGAGGCGTCACATGGGAGCTTTGCGATGCCCCCATAATCAATCATTTGAGAGGACCAACTGCATTGAAGGCTCCAACAAGGCGTAATTTCCGAGGAAATGCCTTCGTTCCAAGGATGCCAAGATGCTACATCTGGGACATATCACATTTTGACATTCTAGTCCAACTCCTGCTCAAGCAGGAGACCCTATACCATTTCAGATGGTCCTACACATGCAGAAGAACCTATAATATATTTGTTATTCTATTGTTTTAGTTATTACCCAACTTGAATGTCCATCAAAGTAGAACCTTTTAAATAAATAACACCTTTGTTCTAACTGAAACAAAATAATACTCTTTCAGCACATTTACCCAATATCATTAAGTGATGACTGTCCAATATTAGCTTTACAAATAGCTGGTTCGCACCCACAAACTGGTGTGGGGAAGGGGAGATTGGATTTCAAACCAATATGGCCATTGCTTCTAGGAACTAGGCAAGTTTACCTTGGGAAATAAATAGTTTTCATTGTGCTATGAACATAAAGTATGCCTCCTTATCTAAATGCACATCCAGTTTGATGTAATGGTTAACGCACCAGACTAGAAACTGGGAGGCCAGGAATTGTAGTCCCATCTTTGGCATGAAAGCAGTTGGATTGCTTTGGGTCAGTCATACTCTCTCAGCCATAGGAAGAAGGTAATAGCAAACATAAAAAGTATTCCTAGAAAATGTCAGGTATCTGTTCAGGTTATTATCAGGCCAAGGCACACAGATGCCTTCTCTATATATGAAAATTCATGGATTTGGAAAGGTAAACTCTTGTAAGATAAACTCTTGTAAGAAAGAGGTGCATGTATTTGTACCAGATCTTTTACAGTCTAAATCATCAAGTTCCTAAGTTAGTACACTGAGCTCTCACTGGGAAGTATCAAACTGGTTAGAATGCTTAATTACTGCTATCATTTCCATAAATTCACACATTCAGTATTAGATAATCAGTATTTACCTGATTCTCCAGAAGTATCAAGCCTACAGCTTTAAAGATTGTGCTTTCTCCTAATGAACCTTTTAAATGCATGTAACTCTTACAGGAAATGGAAATATGAATCTGCTTTAAAGATTTCAAGAAGACTTCAGATACATATTTAGTTTCTCTGATTCTTTACTTCAAAAGAACAGTGCATATCTCATGAAGAATAATTGATATGAACAAATATATGTTTGAAGGAAGGAAGGAAGGAAGGGAGGGAGGGAGGGAGGGAGGGAGGGAGGGAGGAAGGAAGGAAGGAAGGAAGGAAGGAAGGAAGGAAGGAAGGAAGGAAGGAAGGAAGGAAGGAAGGAAGGAAAGAAGGAAGGAAGGAAGGAAGGAAGGAAGGAAGAAAGAATAGTTGCTAGAAAGGGAAGAAAGGAAAAGGGGCAGGGCAAGCAGTCTAGCCAGCCAAGAAGTCCCTTCTATATGAATCTCCAAAGGTATCAATGCCTACCAACAGAAATCCCTTCAGCCTTTTACACCATCTTTCCATTCTCTTCAACAGCATTTGCTGTTAGTCTCAGGGAATGTAAGATGACATTCCCCCTTTTCTTCCATTTGCAAATAATTATTTTGTCTTCCTGTTGGCTCAATATATATAATTGGCTCTCATAAGAAAGCAAACTCCAATATAGAGAGTTACCTCCCCATTCATTCGTACTAATAAATGAAGTAAAAACCAGAGTTTTCTTGATATCTTCCCTGCAGTAAGGTACAGTTGCTGTCAGGTGTAAATCAATGTAGTTTACAATTGCAAAACAAACAGCAGTGATTCAAATGGCTACCATCCTTATGCACTCTATAAATCATCAGCTAACAGACTGGATCAACAGTGTCTTCCAGTTATAAACAGAAAGGAAACATTCAATTTCACTGAAATCTAATAATGCAACTCAATATTTTATTAAAGACATATGGGCTGAGATAATATGAACAAAATCAAAAAGACATACTTGTTAACTAGGAGTTGTTTATATGGATCAAATATAGTCTCTGTCTTCAGTTTTATTATTTAAGATGTTGCTTGGTTATGTTTTATTAACTCAATGCCAACTTTTAGTGATCACATAGACCTCCAGAATGTTGTATCCTTTTAAAACTCTGAATGGTGCACACATTGTTATGGTATGCATGTCTACAAAGTTCATCCACCTTGTTGATTGTCCTTCTCCTCCTCTCTTTCCTTTGACCTTTCCCAGAATTATGGTATTCTCAAACAATTTAAGATGCTGGAAATCTGGAGGGAAATAAGAACTGGAGAGGAGGGGAGGGGAGAAAACGGGAGGGGAGACAGGAAGGGAGGAGTGGAGTGGAGAGGAGAGGAGAGGAGAGGAGAGGAGAGGAGAGGAGAGGAGAGACTGTATGGGAATGAAGATGTTAACAAATATTTGTTGACAGTGATATTCTTGTCATTCTTGGGAAAATATATATAAAATCTCAGTCGGTGATGGAGCCCGGTTACTTATCCCTTAACTTTTGAATCATTGGCTTTATCTAAAAAGAGAGATATTTTCACTGGGTCTCAATGCCAGACAAATTCTGACTGAGAAATACATAAGCTATTTTCAGTTGCACTAATAAATAATTGGTACTGTCTTGGAGGCACTTCTGAATTCCAATAGAATTTTAAACCTGATGGAGGAACTTTTCCATTTCTTTGGTTGGGCTTTCTTTATTTTCACCATGCAGCAAAGACCTGTTAATAATTCTAGCAGCACTTTTTCAGACAGATACATCTTGAGTGAATAGCATTCACCATCGCTTGCATTTAGCAGGAAAACAGATTGGTTATCTAAGTATTTTCACCTGACAATAAAGCTGTAAAAATGTAGATTTCATGCCTTATGAGAATATTTTATACATTAAGAGTCTCTGAGACTGGCATATTTTTTAAAGTAACACAGGTGCAAAAATGGAGGTGCAAACAGATGGTATGAATTTAGTGAACCTCTCATGTTCCAGAACATTTCAAAATTCAGATTTTATAGTGAATAACAAACAAGAATTGCATTGTAAAACTGTACTAATAAGCACACAAATATTATGAAATATGATTGTCGTAACATAGTATTGAACACTATATTGGTATCTAATTATGTTGGCATATAAAAACAACTCTCAGTGTTTCTGTATTTACTGATAATGAGCTATCTTAAATCATTCTCATCAACCACAACATCCTTCTATGCCATCTAAATAAAATTTGGAAATACTGCTTTAAAATTCATCTAGCCCTCTATAACACTTAGGTGAGGTTGAGAGGCTGAAGATCTGCCCTATAGTATTTAACATCTCTGATGCCAACAGTTTCAATATTGCTATATATTTTTCAACATCTACATGTAAAAGATCAACTAAAGATTTGGAAGTTAATATGATCAATATATGAAAGACAATCAGCAATACATCTTAATTTTCCTAGATATTCCTGCAGAGACAGGGAAATTTCTTGAAAAGGTTTGGACTCAATATCAAAACCCATTTGAATCTTCATCCAGAAAAAAGTGTACGTATCCATGTATGTGCATATGTGCATATGCATAAGCACATATAAAAGACACAGTCTGGTTGGTAGTATGTATGGAGCTGCCCAAAGTTGTTTGATGAGATGGACTAATAACTAGCTAGCTAACTAACTAACTAAGTAACTAACTAACTACCTGACAATATGGCCATATTCTATGTTGCTGTATAATAATACTCAGATGCTGTATAATGATAATGCTTGATAATGTCACTGACCAATACTTTAAAACCACATCTATGTATAATGATCCATGGTAATCCATCACAACCAAGGTTCATGGATGGAACTTCCTTTGAAGCAGTTTTCTTAAACTGGTGTAATTATCCCCATGGAGTTAGTTGGGGCATAACCTGGGGCTAATAGAGCAATTTACAACTGCTTTTTTGTGAGTTGAGGTTTAAACATTTGAGACTATGCCTACAAAAGACACATCTGTAAAACTTTTGGAAAACAACAAAGTCTGTTTTTTGTTTTTTGCAAGAGGGATAATGGCAATATTTCAGATGAGGAATAATTGAGATCACTTTAGGAACCACTGCTATGAAATTATGAGACTGCAGTGGGAATTAGTCATGGTAACACTGTTGTCATACCTTACAAATGCAAGGGATAGATTTATATATTTTATAAATATTCAAATTTATAGATTTTTAAATATATTTTCCATATTGCTTCTGAAATTGTATTCATAACTATGTTTATACTTATACCTGTTATCTTATAATCGCTTGACAAAATAAATAAATAAAATATATAATTTAAGACGGCAATCCTTTCGTGTGAGCAGGACACACTTTGAGTTTGAGTGGTACTGAAACAGTGACTGGGAGAAAGAAATAAAACAAAAAGAAACCCAAATCTGAAGAGTTACAATGAAGAAGTGTTTTAAAAAGACTTCTAAGATATGTTTAGAATGAGATTTCAGTTGCTTAACAACAATATGTTGTAGGTTTCTGTGGCTCATGATTTGCTGTACATTTTTATCCAAAAATGAAATATATTGGCCAATAAAGGTGAATCTTTTGTTTTCTAGTAGACGTTTCATTACCCATACTAAGTAACACTATGTCACTATATCACTATAGTATCTAGCTTGGGTAATGAAATGTCTGCAAGAAAACAACCAAACTCAGAGAATACCAAGGACCATTGAAAACCATTCAGCTTAATATGAGTGTGTGTACACACAGTCACACACATTCTATACACACATCATCTCAAACACTATGATTTCAAGTATATTTCAAAGTTTTAAATACTTTGAAGCAGCCAAATAATAGTAATCAACCGGCTGTCCCTTTAAGATGAATATATGCTTTAAATGTATTTTACTCTTTACATGAATGCTGCTTTGAAACTACCTTGCTGTAATGAGAAGAAAGATTATCAAGTAACCCAATTTATAAAATTTTAAATATTGTTGTTCATCATCTGGTACCTTTTCTAATGTGCTACAATTTTGCTGTCTGTATGATATGCTTGAACTGGCATATTATTTTTCTGCTATCCAAAGTTGCATGAACTTTAAAATAAAGTAAGCAAAAGCTTCGTTCTTGAAGAAAATTATTTTATTTATTTATTTGATTTGTCAATTGCTTACAAGGTAATAGATATAAGTATAAACATGAGTAAGAATACAGGAAATAGGTATGAATAAATGGGGATAATAGGACAGGGATGGAAGGAATGATGGTGCACTTATGCACGCTCCTTACAGATCTCTTAGGAATGGGGTGAGGTCAATAGTGATTAGTTTGAGGTTAAAGGAGTGGGGGTTAGAGGATGTAACAACATAGTCAGGTAGTGCATTCCAGGCATTGACCATTCTATTGCTGAAATCATACTTTCTGCAATCAAGTTTGGACCGGTTTACATTGAGTTTGTATCTGTTGTATGCTCTTGTATTGTTATGGTTGAAGCTGAAGTATTCATTGACAGTTAGGACATTGTAGCAGATAATTTTATGTGCTATGCTTAAGTCTAACCTTAGGCGGCGTAGTTCAAGGTTGTCCAAGCCCAAAATTTCAAGCCTGGTGATATAGGGTATTCTGTTGTGAGCAGAGGAGTATAGTACTCTTCTTGTGAAATATTTTTGAACTCGCTTGATTGTATTAATGTCCAATATACAGTGTGGATTCCAAACAGATGAGCTGTATTCAAGTATTGGTCTGGCAAAAGTTTTGTATGCTCTAGTTAGCAATTTGATATTTCTGGAGGAGAAGCTTTGTAAGATTAGATTTACAACTCTTAATGCCTTTTTGGCAATGCCGTTACAATGAGCTCTGGCATTAAAGATGTTCACAAGATAGATGGTAACTTCTTGTTAATCTGCACACAGAATATAAAGTGGTGACATCTGCATGTAAAATACATTTATCCACTCATTTATTGGAAAATATAAGCTAAAGTTAAAGTTAAAATGCAGGTCTTGTATGTTCATTTAAAGTTAAAGGACACCATATGAGATAACTTTATTTTACATTGCATTCAATTGAAGATCGCTATTGGATAGAATAAAAAGACCTACTTTAACTGACCAAGTGAAATCCTCCCACTACACTGAATAGCCTGTTTCCATACTTCCAAAGTCCCTCTGAAAAGTGATTAACAGTGTGAGAAATGGAGACGGGTTGCTGTGTGACAAATTCAATCTTCAAAGCCTGTGAAACACTTGAATCTGGTTATCCAGTTCTTTGAGCTTTGCAAATTGGTGTTTAAGAAAGGAAAACAAATGAGAGGCATGATCCTTATTCTCCATGAAAAGATAGAGCCTTCTCTCGGCATGAACAAATATGCTGGCAAAGTGACACTGTACTTTTCTCAGTGTCTTTTTCCCCAGCAGAATGGCATAGTAGAGATCTTCCTATGGATACCAGAACCCTTCCAAAATTGCTACTGAACTGTCATTTCGCATCAACATCATTCAACTGAATTTTTCTCTTGGGCGCTTTAGAAAAAACACTGGCTTCGTCTACTTTCACAATGTAGCTCCAACTGTCTGCTCAAAATGAAGCAGAGCTCTCAGTCTACAAATGATTAGATGATGAAGATCAATAATTTTAAAAAGGCTTTTAAAGAATAGGCATTTATGCATACAGTTGTAGGCATATATACTTCACCTCACTATGCAAACTTTCAAAAAATGCTTTGCTTTTGTAGCAGAAGGGCTAAGCTCATAGGATAAAAACAATAGAGGTTTCAAATCACTTCTCTCACAATATCACTTAACCCACACACCTGCTTCAGTGTGGGTGGATAGCTACCACTACCAGCCTCCAAGTGCGGCCTCACGTGGTATTTTCTCCCTACAACTCCCACATCTTAAACTGATATCTAAAAGGATAAACATTACAAGAAAAGGAAGAAAGAAATCTAATAGTATTTCCTCTTAGTTCTATAGCATGTAAACTGTATTTAAAAGAAAATGCAATCACCCAACATTATAACTGCAAACATGGATAGCAATAGCAATAGCACTTAGAATTAAATACCACTTCACAGTACTTTACAGCCCTCTCTAAGCAGTTTACAGAGACAGCATATTGCCCCCAACAGTCTGGGTCCTCATTTTACCAACCTCGGAAGGATGGAAGGCTGAGTCAACCTTGAGCTGGTGAGACCTGAACTACCAAATTGCTGGCAGCAGAAGTAGCCTGCAGTACTGCATTCTAACCACTGCGCCACCTCAGCTTATGGTTTCAGGAGGTAAATTTATGTAGTTTCCCAGAGTACAATGTACAATAACTAGCAAATTGGTTAAGTTAAAAAATGTAAAAGGCCTCAGTGTGGCGCTGGTTGGTTAACCATGAAGCTGTTAATATTGATGAGAAAAAAATATAAGAAAATAATATTCACCATCTTATTTGTCAAGTAAAATAAAGACTACTAGGACAACCATTTTCAGAGATAGTATAAAGTCCCTTCCCTTTGGCAGGGGGTTGGAGTAGATAACTTTGGGGATCCCTTCCAGCCTTACAATTCTATGTCTATATCTCTGCCCCTTTTTGAGCAGTTCTATTAGCTGCAGGAGATTTCATACATACACAGAAGCATCTTTCAGTGTTATATTAGATATCAGAAGTCCAAAACAGAAGCTCTCTGTGCATACAATGCTCTTCTTGTTATTGGAAGTTGGACAACATTTTCAGATAAGACAAAGCACCTTGAAGAAAATAATCCCATTAGCTTTTTATCCCAAAACATAAATCCCATTTCCTACATGCCCCAAAGCAACTTTTCAAGCCATAACAGTCACTTCCTGTAGATTAAATATGAAGATATGTCTTGATATAGTATCACAAGTGTGATGTTGAGAAAGTAGAGCTTTTTGCTACGAGTTATAATGATACTTGCAATCCATGGATAGGATTCAAGTGGCATGTCGTGTTTTGTTATGTTTGGTAGGGGAAGCAATGTAATTTAATCCTGAAGTGCACTTATTGGAAGCAAAAATTCCCAGGCTAGTGCCTGGAATCTCCAGATAAGATTGAAGTGTCTTCCATGTAGATCTGCAGAAAATCAGCTTTGTCTATAACAAGCTACTCTTGGGATGAAACATTTATTTTGCTGAAAATAGTGCTTATTAAATGCTAATCATAATTTTTTTTTTCAAAGTGTAACCTGAAGATTTGCAAGAGCATTAAAAGACACTTAGTAGACTATGCAAATCCATCAAAAGAGGTTCTTCATAATGTGCAGGAACACCACGGTATCACCAGTCATAGAATCAAAGCAGGAATCTTTGTTCCAGAACCATGTTTCTACTCTTTTTGACTGTTTTCACTTGACTATGCATCAGAGGTGGTATTCAGCAGGTTCTGACCAGTTCTAGAGAACCGCTAGCGGAAATTTTGAGTAGTTTGGAGAACCAGCAAATACTACCTCTGACTGGCCTGCCCCCATCTATTCTTTGCCTCATGAGTCCCAGCTGATCGGCTGGGTCTTCTTTTGGTGCCCTGCACAGGAGAACAGAGCTGGAAAGCAGGTTAGTGAGGTGGTGAGGGAATGGGGATTTTACTATCCTTCCCCTGCTATGCTCACCAAGCCATGCCCACAGAATCAGTAGTAAACATTTTGAATCCCACCACTGCTATGCATACATAGTCATAATAAATTATCTTTTTCACAATCACAACTAACTTAAACAATGAAAATTATAGGTGAACACAAGAAAGCATTCTCACAAAAAGTTTATTGGAAAATAAGTTTGAACCCATAGATAAATATATTTAGAATAGAACAGAATAACAGAGTTTGAAGGGACCTTGGAGGACTTCTAGTCCAACCCCCTGCCTAGGCAGGAAACCCTACATCACTTCAGACAAATGATTATCCAACATATTTTTAAAAACTTCCAGTGTTGGAGCATTAATATTGGACTCAACACCTAGACAAATCGATTTAGTAATGGACATGGATGTTTATGTGTGTATGTAAACATTTCTTTCCTCCCTATTAAAAAGCACTTATTTTAACTTAAGGTTAAATGATTACCATTAGCCCAATTTTAAGTTGAATCATATTTGTTTATTTTTCCAGGGATTGCCAAATATTAATTGAAAGAGTGACATTTTTATATAAACTTTTTGTTATAAATGAAATAGTTAGATAGAACATACATCAGAAGGGAGGGGAAGTGTCTTAAATCTGTGTCTAATGTCCAAGCACTTAGGAAGCTGAAAGTAGAATGGACTTTTGCATCAATGCTATCGATGAGTTAAAACAACTGAACCTTTTGTTTGCAATTACTTAATCATCAATCAATAGGTATAATTTCTTTTCCAACCTTTTTGTGACTTTCTCCCTTCATTGCTGTGACATTTTCACTATGGGTGCAAATGTTTCCAGACTGCCTGTAGACAGTTCACTTCAACAGTTGGTGGTACTACTGGTGTAGTATTAATGGAAGTGCCAATATTGGTTCCCACAGCAGTTGCTTTTTTTCATATATCAGTGATCTCACAGGGGAAGTTCCACTTCCTAACACGCAGGTTAATGCTCTGTATGACTTCTTCAATTCAAATATATGAGCTTAACAGCATGAGACTGTGCCACTCTTAAAAGGACTAGTCTAACAGGATCAATAAGCATGTTTCTAATACAGTTTGTCAAATATTGAGAAGACAATGATATAACTGCACCAGGATGGTAGAATTACTGCAAATAACATGATTGATTCACACACAAGCACAACTCTCTGAGCAGTTGGAGCCAATGGGTTGTTTCATTTCTTATGTTTACTAGGAATAAATGAAGATCATGCTTCTTGTTTTTGCTGCTGTTAGCAGTAAAGAAATTGTGTGCTTAAAACAGTATTTTTTGTATCTTCATTTTATAGTTTCTACTAAACATTTTTTGGAGATGGGTAATCAAACCTATATCCACATATATGGTTGAAATGCTTTCATTGCTATATTTATAATAATAAAGGGTACTGATATATGTGATGTATTGTTTCCAGGTGAAAAAAAGAAATGAGTAAATAACCTGCTTAGAGGTCCTTGCAGGACATTCAGGCCATAATTTTGGAATCAGTATAATATAGTAAAATATGATCTCTGTTGTCTGCAAGATATTATGATTGATCACATAGTCAACCAGATGTTTAGAGTGGATATGGCATTTTTCTTCACCTATCAAGTCCATCACAAAAACCTGCTATAGGCAGATACTGTTGTTAATAATATGAGAAGTAATATGAAAAGTATTACTATTCAAATTAGAGCTGCCTTTTGCAACTGATTGGTGGTGATGTTTTCAATACCAAGCTTGTTCAGGGGATGCTCTATATCAAGAGTGTCAAACTTGCGCCATCACGTTGGCATCACATGATGTAACAGGACTTTTTCCCCTTCGCTAAACCAAGCATGGGCGTGGCCAGTAGATGACGCATCTGGCCGGCAGGCCGTAAGTTTGACAGTCCTACTCTGTATTATGTTATTTTCCCTCATAGAATAGAATAGAATAGAATAGAATAGAATAGAATAGAATAGAATAGAATAGAATAGAATAGTTTATTGGCCAAGTGTGATTGGACACACAAGGAATTTGTCTTGGTGTAAATACTCTCAGTATACATAAAGAAGGAACATTCGTTAAGAATCAAGAATCATAATGTACAACACTTAATGATAGTCATAGGGTACAATCAACATCAAATCATACTAGGAAACAGAGGATACAAGTAACAAAGTTACAGTCACAAGTGGGAGGGGATGGGGATAAGGAGTGATGAGAAGATTAACAGTAATAGTAGTGTACACTTTCTATTCTATTATTTTCCCTCATCTTTTAAATATATTATAACTTAAAGTGGCGAGCATACCTAATACTTCTATTTCCTGTTTTCTCCAGAACAACAATCCTGTGAGGTGGGTTGGGGGAATTCTGGGAGTTGAAGTCTACAAGTCTACACTGAAGTAGCTCTCTGAATGTTGCTGCAATACTACTTTTTTTTAGTGACACTGAGAGGAAAGGATTTACTCCTTTCACCTCACTGTTCTAATATTAGTGGATGTCTCGCTAACATAAACAGCTGAAAGTTTGCCTAAGGGGAAAAAATGGAACATTTCTAATATGGTATCAATGCAACAAGAAGCAAGACAAAAAGGGTCATCTTCTTAGCAAAGACCTTCTTGTGTTTGTCAGAAATAGGGTTGCATTGGGGTTTGTTATTTGTTTAAAATGGAATTTATTTATTTATTCGGTGTCATTGTTAACCTTCTTACATGGAGACAGTCCTGCCAGAAAGACAGGTTAGAAAGGGGAAAAGGACTTCTTTAAGAAATCTGATTTATCTACTGATCTAATTCAGGAGAAGAAAACACAAATGAAATCTCCAGTCACATTCTGTCTAACTCTCTATAGATTCAGTATAGTTTGTGTGTGTGTGTGTGTGCGTGTGTGTAAAGAATCCCTCCCAGCAGCTGTTTCTGCCCAGCAGAATGTACCAAGTTCAGTTCCCCCTTTATATATATGAACTTGAATGCTCCTATGTTTTTATCTTTGTATTGAGTTTCTGCTGGTAACACTGCAATCCTTCATACATAGCCATTTAAAGTACCGTAGATGACTTCCTGCTATGAATAAATCCACGGAGTCCCACTGAAGTATTCTTTCTAAGCTAGAACTGTGTATGTCAAATCCTTCTTAAAAGAAACTCCTCTACCAGGAAAGTGCTGGAATTGAAAGATGTCTACTGTTACAAAAGCATTACCTTGATATAAAGGAAAAGGCAGCCAATAAATCCAGGGCATATTTGTGAGGGAGTGAAGTTGGGGATGCTGTCTGCTCTTTTTATAAGTAGCTGCAGTCATGCAGAGAAGCTCCACCAGTTCCTTTCCTCAGGCATTCATCCATCCCCTCAGAACTGCTCTCAGATGCATCCAACCTTATGTCCTCTCAGTCTTGTATATTCAAGAAAAGTGGGGAAAACATTTTGAATCAGGTCTAACTGGAGCCAGTCAGGTCCATCCTTAGAAACTGCTACCCAAGTTTCACACTCATATTTCTGCAATTCAATGTAACAGTATAGACACTGATCATCAGCCACAAACACTATTAAACTACTAAAACATTATTTACAGCTCTAGAAAGTTAGCACCCACCCCACTCCTAGAAGAATGAAATATTTTGAGGAATATTAAAAAAGACAGAATATTATATTTCCTTAAAGGAGGAATGGAGAAACATGCTCTTGGGGACAGAAAGCAGCCCCCACCTTTCTTAATAGCAGATGTCAGCACTTAAAAGATAAGGAACATATTGAAAATTAGATAGCTCTATTCATAAGCAAGTGCCCTCATCCAAGAGCCAAACTAGGACAAAACCATTAAACCATAATAGGAATTGCCCAACACTCTTTCAAAACACACACCTCTTCATTGCATCATCTCAGCAGTCCAAACTTCAACCAAACTTATCTTAGACAAACACCCAGGTCCTAGCTGTGTACTTCGCCTATAGAGCCAGCTATGACCCCTACATAACCCCTACATGGCCCCAAACGAGTCTGACAACAGCCAATAGAATACATGTTCTTGCACAGGAACAGGAAGCTCAAATACAAAGCCTAGGGAAGGTATAACTCTCACCCCACATTCTCAACTCCATGTGGTCAGCTGCCCAGAACTACTCATGTGATTCTGCTTCATTAAACCATATTTTCAATTAGCCTCCAGCCTCCATTTTGTTTCCAGTGCCTTTCTCCCAGTTTGGAACTGAACCAGATGGATATTTCTTCCCACACAGCAGAGAGGATTTCTGGGGGAGAAACAGTAAAAGAGAATGGGAAGAAATTCAGATGGAGATTGCAAAGGAGCTCCAAATTACAACAGAGGTAGATGAACCCTGAAAGAGATGATTCTAAATTAGGTGCTACAAAGATTGACTTTTCTAAATGTTTAGCCTAATTTATGATTTATAAATGTTTAACATGGGATATAAAGGGAATATCTGTTCCTCAAAAAAGAAAAAAAAATCACAACTTTAAAATAATAATAAAATAAAATATAATGAATTTATTTCATTTATTTTTTAAATAGAATTGTTTTGTATATTAATTCCCAACTAAAACCAGAACTTCTACTAACTGATGAACATGGCAGATTTGCTAGCGCAAAAGTTGAATTACTTAAGGCTAAAACTATGAAATTGGGAATTTATCCCCCAAATAAAAATAAAGGGTTTTTTAAACCAACTTATAAAATTTTTCTTATGAAATTGGTATTTGAAAGGAGATTATAATGAAATAATGTTTGAATAATTATATAAAAGATCAAAGAAGAATATAAAAATTATTCAAGACAAAGTACCATAAAAAAAAAAAGATTGGTAAGGAACTTAAAGTTAATGGCTACATGCAAACAGAAAAATGGCAACCAATAATGAAGCATTACATGCACACACAAAAAACCCCTTGATAGTTGGGGATTGCAAAAAGAAATTAACAGTTAAAAAAAAAAAACTTGAGTAAAGGCACTGATTTAAGAATAGTTTGGGATACAAATTAACATCAGATATTACTTCATACAACATGATATTTAAAAAGAAAGCCAAAGAGAAAACACAGTTGTTTTGGATGAGATGAAAAGAAAAAAAAAGATGAATTAAAAAAATTGCCAGAGAAAATAGGTATTTCACATCAAATCAAACTTTTACAGCAATAGCTATCAATATGAACAGTAGAAGAAATGGAATAAAAAATGAACTATACAAACAAAAGAACTTTGAATGTGTTAATGAACCAAGGAAATGGTTAATGTATAAACTAAGAAAAGAAAGAGAAAATGATTTTCAAATTTCAACAGGGAGATGCCTATTAACAGACAATGTGGCTATACAATAAAACCATTTCATCAGGTTATTATTGTAATGACATATTTCTTTGGTAAAAATAAATGATTTTTTTTTTAAATCAAAACTTACAAAGGCTTATAGAGAAGCAAAGACAAGTAATGAATGGACTCATAACAGTAAGGGAAGTTTCTGACATTGTAAAAAAAAAAAAACTTGAACAGGAAAAGTACCATGACCATGGATTAGTGGAGTTTTATTCAAATGCTTTGAGGATGAACTTTTACAATCCCTGCAAAATATAATGAATTCTATCCTATAGGGAGGAAAGATGTCAGAGAGTTGGAAAGAGGCTAATATATCATTAATACCTAAAAGAAACAAGATCTAACTCTAACAAGAAATTTTAGACCAATATTAATAATGCATAATAATGATTATAAGTTATCCACAATTATTTCAGGAGACTGAAAATAATTTTGCAAGATTTTATTAATGAAGATCAATATGGATTTTTCTCTAAGAGATAGTTAAAAGATAGTGTGTCAGAGTGGCCTAAGTCATTTTACAATACTTAGAACAACATAATGAAAAAAACTGCAAAACTTGCAGAGAAAGTTTAAATTGCCTTTTTTAATTAAAGTTTTGGAAGTTATGAGAAAATATTGGAAATAATTTTATAAAAAGGGTAAATTTGGTTTATACTTCACAAAAAGCATACATTATTCTTAATGGATATCTAACAAAAACATACCACGTACAAAACAAAAAAAACAAGACAAGTTTGCTACTAAATAATCACTTCTGATTATTTTGATTTATGAATTGGCAAAACGAGAGGATAATGGGTGCACATGGGTGCAAAAAAGAGAGAGTTACAAATTGAGAACTTTTGCAGATGGTTTGGTTATGGTTTTAGAACAGGGGTGTCAAACTCACAACCCGCAAACTGGATGTGGCACACGCTGGCCACGCCCACCCCCAATTTAGCGAAGGGGGAAAAAGGTCACGATATGTCATGTGACGACGACATGATAATGTGTTTTAAAAGATCCTTTGAGGGATTGAATTATTAATGAAAAAAGTTTTTTTTTTTAAAGTGATGTATTAACTGATTTTAACACTGTGAAGAAGAAAAATGTTTTTGAAAGAGTGGGAACATGTTAGCAAGATAGAAACATAGAAGAAATATGTGCTAATTGGTTAACCTTGCAATGCTCGGTTTTCAGTACGCTTTATCCAAACTTCTATGGCAATGTAACTGATATGTTTTTTATATTATTATTAGGACTATAACACTTTCTTGTGTACCAGGATAGTACCAGAAGAAGGGCAGGAAAATAACTCAAGGTTTGCTAATTATGAATATCTATGCTTACATGATATCTATTATTTTATCCCCCTTTCCTGGAATCCATAAATATGAGTGCGTCCTGTTCTCGGTAGAACTATCTCCCATTATTTTCTAAAGAAAATTGCTCCAGCATGCACTGAATAAATAATTACTGCAGTTAATCTTGATTATTGGTTTTTGGGTCCTGAATTTGATTCCACAATACAAAGAAGACAAATGTCATATGTTAAGAAAAATATGAAGATGCCAGGTCAAACACAACTGATGAACAAAATGGGCTTGATGATTGAGAACAAAGTAAAATATTTTCATATTAATTTCAACTGGGTATTATTTCAAAATAACATTTAAACACGAGTTGTATATTATTTCAAAATAATTATGTTAAGACATGGAATGAAATAAGGAAAATGGGAAATGCAATTATAAATTTAGGGAAGAATTTCTGGGATTAAGATAAACATTTTGCCTAAAACATTATTTCTGATTCAGACTTATTTTGTAAAGTGATGTACTTTTTGTTTTGCTTTTTTTCTTTTCTTTTTTTCTCTCTTAAAATAGTTTGATATTTATCTTTGTTTAAAAATTATAAAAACAAAATAAGCAAGTTCAATACAAATGAATAGAAACTAAATAAAACATTACTTACAGTGATTTAAAACTTTGCTATAATTAGGTTAGAAATTACTTTCTCACTTTCTGTACAACTTGTTTGTTGAATTTTCTTACAAGGTGTTAGTTTAAAATATGTGTTCATTACTTTATTTTGTTGATACACACACACACACACACACACACACACAATATATGTGTGTGTGTGTGTGTGTGTGTGTACACATAAGGTATAAACACATGCCACTGTTGTTAAAATCAGCTTGGTTTTCCACATTCATCCCATTATCCAAGTCAGTCTGCATTCAATTGCATTAGCTGTTTTGGTATTATATTGCAAACAGCAGAGTATCACATCACAGCCGAGTGGCATCTCTTGCCAAAGTTTTAAGTAGCCTTTTCACAAAAGCTTGATGAAGATATTAAAGCTTCAAGTTTTGCAAGTTAAGAATTGTTCTAAATATCCTAATATAAATGCATTTTTTCCTATCCTTCAGATAGGATACTACATATAGCTGAGACACTGCAAGTATTTTCTAAAGTCCAACTTTTAGTTAATTTTAAGCATATAAGTGTGTGATATATATATATATATATATATATATATATATATATATATATATATATATATTTGTATGCATGAATGCAGTGATATACAAAGAGACCATCAGAAGTCATTGCTAAAAGGACGCTTATTATATACTCTAATCATTTTCTGACATTACATGTTCATTCTGCATAAATGATAACAGTTCTGCATCCCAGCTGAATGCTAAGTTAAAATGGGCCCATGTCATCAGTCTTGAATTATGTTCAAATCTTGAACATTAAGAGGGTCAAGACCTTGATGCTGAACTACAGCTCCTAGCAGACCACAATCAAACAATCAAAAGCAGGTCATACTGGCATCTGCTATTCAGCAACATCTAGAGAATTCTAAGACATTCAGCCCTGCATTAAATGAATATTTCTTCTTAAGGAAAAAAAACTCCACACATTTCTTAGTGGCTGAATTCAAGACAGATGTTCAGGAACAAACACACTCAGAATGAGCATGCAATTATCTCTTTTTACAGAATATCACAGCAGTATGTGTTGAATTAGGTTGTAAAAAGATTTTATTGAGCTGTTTGAAGATATTGGATTCTTTCAGTATTTCAGAGCCAGCCCTCTCATCAAGTTTACTGATCCCTGTGAAAGCACTGTTGTGCTTAGACAGGTCAACATGCATGGCATAATCTCACTCAACATTCTTAATTAAACTATCCTGCACATATACACACATATGCACCAAGTTCGCAGGACCTACTGGGCTTAATCAACAGTGATAAGCATATACAAGTGAAAAAAAATTAAAAGGCACAGAACTAAATGCAAAAAATAGTTCATACTAAACAAAATAAATGATACTCATAGGTAAGAGTTCATTTGCATGACAAAAGAAAAGTGGCAAAAAAATCCCATTACTGTTACTGAGAATTTTCAAGAAAGAATTACAATGATTACTTTTATTATTTTGTTCCTATTACCGTGTTTCTCCAACAATACGCCTCCCCCAATAGGAAGACCCAGCATGTTTTCTAGAGATAAAATGAAATTAAGCCCCTCCCCCCAAATTTAGACCTATTTTAAAACATGTGAAATTGGGGAGAGGGCAGAGGGGGAACTTGCTTTTAGGAGTGCCCCGCAGGCAGCCATGCCTCATCACCAGCTGCTCCTAACAGTCAATCATGGCTGAGCACGGAGTGCTTCCTACCCCTGCCAAGCGCCTTTGCTGCAGACCCGGGTATGGTGCTGATTGCAGGCTGTGTCAGCAGGCAGGTGGTGGCACGTGGATGTCAGCCTTGGCAGGGCACTTTAAATCATGAGACCTTCGGCGCCCACTGCTGCTACTTCCTCCACCGCTCTTGCTTTCCCTTTGCACTCCTCCACTGGCAGCGTTTCAGCCGCTTCTCGGATGGGGGAGCTGCCTCCATAGCTTCCATGGTTCCCGCCAGCGCTGGTGAGAGAACAGCGGCAGCACTGGTGGGAACTGTGGAAGCTACAAAGGTGGCTCTCCCCCCCCCCCCCCCGAGAAGCAGCTGAAATGCTTCCACTGTTCCCGCTGGTGCTGGCTATAGAATAGCGGCAGTGCCGGCGGGAACAGTGGAAATGTTTCAGTCACTTCTCGGGTGAGGGAGCCACCTCTGAGGCTTCCACAGTTCCCGCCGGCGCTGCCACTGTTCTCTTGCCAGTGCCGGTGGGAACAGTGGAAGCCACAGAGGTGGCTCCCCCGCCCGAGAAGCAACTGAAATGCTTCCATGGTTCCCGCTGGTGCTGCTGCTGTTCTCTCGCCTGTGCCAGCAGGAACTGTGGAAGCATTTCAGCTGCTTCTCGGGTGGAGGAGCCGCCTTTGTAGCTTCCACTGGTTCCTGCCGGCGCTGCCGCTATTCTCTCGCCAGTGCCAGCGAGAACAGTGGAAGTCACAGGGGCGGCTCCCCTGCCCAAGAAGCAGCTGAAACACTTCCACAGTTCCCGCCAGCGCTGCTGCTGTTGTGTCACCAGTGCCAGAGGAAACCGTGAAAGCTACGGAGGCAGGTCCCCCACCCAAGAAGCGGCTGAAACCTGCCGGTGGAGGAATGCAAAGGGAAAGCAAGAGCGGTGGAGGAAGCAGCAGTGGCGGGTGCCGAAGGTCTTGCAATTTAAAGTGCCCTGCTGAGGCTGACATCCACACCACCACCGCCCACCCGCTGACCCAGCCTGGAACCAACACCATACCCGAGTCTGCAGCAAAGGTGCTTGGTGGGGGTAGGGAGCGCTCCGCCATGATCGGCCATTAGGAGTGGCTGGTGGCAAGGTGTGGCTGCCTGCGGGGTGCTCTAGGCGAGGGGGGGAGAAATTAATTCACCCCCAAAAAGAGGCCTAGCTGTTTTTTCAGGGCTCAAAAAAAAAATTAAGACCCAGCCTTATTATATGAGAAACACGGCATTAAATTACTATTTCATTATGTCATCTTCCAACATATATGTAAGAAATGTCCATTAACTAATTATAAGATTATTTATCAGAATAGTTATAAATTGATTTTTTGACTTGGGACCTCAAAAGAACTGAAGTCTTCTGACTTATCTCCTTGCACCTCTTTTAAGAAATAGAGAGCAGATATGAGAAAAGGATGCATAACACACTCCAAATTGTCTATTAAAGTGACCACGAAGAAGCTGATGAAATAAAAGCAGAAGAGTTCTCCTCCAATTCAAAAACCCAAACTTACAAAATGCATATTATTAAAAATAAAGTTTTGTTTTTCCGTTTCCTTTTATGGGATGCTAAAGGTTTGTGCATTGCTACTCTCTTTACTGGATTTTCATTGGCATCAGGAAGGATAGCATAGTTGGTTGTCAATCTTGGCCACCTTCTGGGTATAAAGGTTTTGTGAAGCTTGACTTCTTTTGGACGGGCATCAGAAAAATGAAAACTGACTTCCATTTGGAATGGAGTAGCTTTGCTCCCTATGACCAACTGGGAATAGGCTGGCACAATTGCTTGTAAACTTGGGGTCTTCTGGAAGACAAGATTAGTTTTTTTAAAAAAACTGGTGATATTCTGTGCAGGATTGTAACCTTGCTGCTTCTACCTCTATTTTTATAGCAGTATTGTAGAAATTTGAGTCAGTACTTGTAAATGTTAGCCTGATGTTAGTTTACTCATTAGCTAGAGCAAGGGTGTTAAACTCACATTGTCATGGCGACATCATGTGACATATCAGGATTTTTTCCCCCTTTGCTAAACCAGGCATGGGCGTGGCCAGCATGTGATGCATCTGGCCCATGGGCAGGGAGTTTGACAGCCCTGACCTAGAGATATCAATATTCCCCATTCGTATAGAATTTGAAAGTAAAATCAACTTGAGCCCATATTTAGAATGCTGAGGATTAAGTTAGATAAGATGTCCTTTATTGTCATTTTTACTATGGGCACACTGGCACACATTAAAAATGAAATTCTGTTGCCTGCTTTCAAAACTGAACACATACATAACACACATAGAGACATGCTATATATATATATATATACTTCTAGTTGAGTTGGCAGAACCAACACAGAAGTGACACAAGAGCCTAGGTATTTGTTGAGGGATGTACATGTACAAATGACCCAACATGCTTTGTCACACTTTTGGTGTATATGCCATGATTTCTTCATCAAGCATATAAGGTATGGCACTTACATATTAATGCCATGATATGTGTTTCATTATTCTGATGAAAAGTCCTGTTTGCTGCTAACTAATTCCTGTCCATAAGAAAGAACAAAGTTAGGGATTATAGTTAGCCACTTTAAAGAAGCTGGGAGTTGAGAAAGTAAATGAAGCCCCAGGTAAAGTTATCCTTGTCACTCTGAAGACCTCCTAAATAAGAAACTTTAAGGAGGTAATAAATCTCATCAGTCAATTAAAGTCAGTATTAGGAAACTCACTCCATTATTCAATGTTATCACCACTAAGGGACTGAAGTTACAATATTGTGTATTTCAAACCCAACATTGGTTTGCCATGAGATCAGCTTGAGAAAAGCCTGTTAGTGGAATATTTAAGGCTGTCTTCTTCTTCTTCCTCTCCCTCTTCCTCTCCCTCTCCCTCTCCCTCTCCCTCTCCTTCTCCCTCTCCCTCTCCCTCTCCCTCTCCTTCTCCTTCTCCTTCTCCTTCTTCTTCTTCTTCTCTTCTTCTCTCCTCCTCCTCCTCCTCCTCCTCTCCTCCTCCTCCTCCCCCTTCTCTTCATTGTTCAGCAAATGACTTTTTTGTAAAGGGAAAGAAGCAGGCAAGTCCACAGCCTATAGAAATCCTATAGGTTGTAGTTATATTGCTTAGTGATTTCTTTTTTTTTTCTTTTTTCTTTTGTTAATAACCACAATAAAAATGGATGGTGAACAGAAAAAAATCAATAAAACTGAAGTGCTTTAGAAGGTTTGTTTTCCTTTCCTTAACCAAGATTATAAGAGTAAAGCCAAAAATAAAACAGGAAAATGACTTCATCTTTTTATTATTTGAGAAACACCAGGACAGTTGAAGTGTGGCATCTTGGAAGAGAATTGAAGAGGCTTAAGCATTTTAAAGATTATATCCACTTACTTACCCACTATATTTACTTAGAGTTGTGTTACAATCACATTTTTTTTTTAAAAAAAGTTGTCCTTCTCACATATACTGTACTTATCAAGAAACATATTCCATGGCTCAGATTCCATTAAATATTTTTATCTTCACAGCCATAAAACATTAAAGTAAAAAAGTGCATATTTTTGGTCAAGATGCCCACAATATAAAATATTGAAAAAGTAATTTGTTTCCTTGTAATTTTTCTGAGAAGCAGCACACCATTCCTTGACATACTTGAAGAAAAGCTATTCTGAGTTCTCTCCCGAGAATATGTTTGTGACTAAGTGGGTATCATGTTCATACTAATCATGCAAAGTGCTTCCAATGCTCATAGGTAGGACCATAAAGGAAACTGCAGTTGCTAAAGTGCCAGCACTAGATTCTGATTTCAACAGAGCAAAGTGAATTAATGGCACTAAAGTAACCTTCTATCACCTGGCATATAGTTCACAGATTCAGAAATGCATTCGTGCCCCCAAGTGTGTTTACAGTTTTTTTTTAATCTTTTGTTGCACAATATACTTGCATTGTAAGCATTTCAGAAATATCATTTTTTAATTGTTCTAGATATCAGCCCTGGCTTGCATCTATCCGACAGTCTCTGGGAATGTGTGCTTTAACTGTGTAACAGGAGCATCTGCTAAACTATGCGAAACATTCTTATTGTAATGAGACCAGTGGTGCTATTTTACCGGTTCGGCCCGGTTCTGGCATACTGGTAGCGCAGAAGATCAGTGGAGAACAAACCAGTTCTTTCTGATGAGCTGCTGTTGGGCCCACTCCCTGCCCGGGCTCCCATACTGATCTTTCTTCCCTGCTTTTGAAGTGCAGCTGCTTTGCGCGGCACAGCAGATTGCAGGATGTCAGCTGCAGTGACAGTGAGAGTGCAGGATTGCAGGAGGTGAGTCGGAAAGCCTCTGCAAGTGCACAAAGTGCACATTTGGTGTGCGCGCGTGCAAAGCGCACTCACCAAGCCACACCCACCGAAGCAGTGGTTAAACTACTTTGAAACCCACCACTGATTTATATTTGGTCAATATAAATATAAATAATATCTCGGTTATTTCTTTTCTGATATAATTTGATTTGAGACTTTTTTCATCGTACAGAAGGATAAACAGTAAACAGAGTTCATTGCTTAGGCAATTTTTTCCTGATGGTTAAAAAAAAAAACAAATGAGGCTTTTTGTTCACATGTATATAGACATAGTTCAAACTTAACTCTATTTTTTTCTGTCATGGCCTCACAAATTTTCCATTGTTTTTTTTTTTTTTACAGCTCATTAAATGGGTTTAAAAATGAGAAAACACTTTTAAAATAGTTTTACAGATCTGGAGGCTAAAACATACAAAAAGTGGGGGCAGGAATTGGGTATGTCTGGTTTAATGAAAAGAAGGACTAGAGTGACATCATAGCAATGATCCATTATCTAAGGCCATAATGGCAAACCTATGGCACGCATGCCAGAAGTGGCATACAGAGCCATTACTGCCGGCATGCAAGCCCTTGCCCAAAGCAGATCTACTGTGCATGTGCAACGCGCCACCTGCCTGATAGCTGATTGTCGCGTATCTGGCATGCATGTGTGGGCGGCATGGGGGTGTTGGAGATGCACACGCATGTGTAGAGATGTGCAGCATACATGGACGGGTCATTCACGGATGCGGAGACACACATGGCACATGCAGGAGGGTTGTGCACGTAAGTGCAGGGGGCATGGGGTAGACACGGGTGCATTGCCTTCTGGGTACTGGAATGCGAGCGCACAAGTTCAAATGCACACACAATTATCATCATGGGAGCCCAAAAAGGTTAGCCACCACCACTGATCTAAGGAATTACCACAAAGAAGAAGCGGGCCAACCTATTCTCCAAAGCACCTGAGGGCAGGACAAGAAGCAATAGATGGAAATTAATCAAGGAGAGAAGCAACCAGAACTAAGGAGAAATTTCTTGACATTTAGAACAATTAATCAGTGGAAGGCTTACCTCCAGAAGTTGGAGATGCTCCAACACTAGAGATTTTTAAAAATAGATTGGACAACCATTTGTGGGTTTCCTGATTGAGCAGAAGATTGGACTAAAAGACTTCCAAGGTCCCTTCCAATTCTATTATTCTGTTATTATTTCAGATGCAGATGATGCTGGATGCATTTCAGATTTGTTTATTTAATTAAAGAGCATAAGATTTAATAGGGAAAGTTATGTGGGGCACCTGATGGACATAGAGGTACATGTCAACAAACAATATTATTGTCCAATATTTGCCTACCCCTGTTTTAGCAACAGTGAACTTATTTCATCATAATAGAGAGAGGGCAAAATTGCATTACTCACCATAAAAGATGGATCTATTGTTCAATGACAGGACAGAAATTGTGCACATGCTAGTTCCAGGATCAACCTAGAAACTTCCAGCAGACCTCAAGCTCTAGAATCATTGTCAGTTCAGGACAACCATATTGAACTAGCCAGGTGGACACATGGTCTAATTCAGCACAGGACAGTTTTCTATATTTCTGCAGAACAGTGTTGAATGGATTTCAAAGGATATGGCTAAGAGAGAAGAGCGAAACAATTGTACAGGTAGTCCTCAACTTACAACCATAATAGAGCTCAATATTTCTGTTGCTAAGTGAGACATTTCTTAAATGAGTTTGGCCTCATTTTGTGACCTTTCTTGCCATGGCTATTAAGTGAATCACTGCAGTTGTTAAGTTAGCACAGTTCTTAAGTGATTGTGGCTTCCTCATTGGTTTTTCTTGTCAGAAAGTCATAAAAGGTGATTACATAGTCCCAGAATACTGTAACCATTATAAATGTAAATCTGTTGAAAAGTGTCTGAATTTTGATCAGGTGACTATGGGAATCCTGCAATGGTCATAAAGTGTGAAAAACAGTCATAAATCACTTTTTTCAGTGCCATTGTAACATCAAATAATCACTAAATGAACTGTTATAAGTTCGGGACTAACTCTATAAGACCAATTAAAAAATAAACTCTGTGACACTATTGGACGGATACAGAAGTTCACTTCACCAGTGTGTTTTTATGTCCACATCTACAGTACATATCATAAAGAACAGTGATGGCTTACACATCATTCTTCACACAATCAATGAAGCCCTGAGAGAGTCTCATTTTGCCAGATGTTCTGAACAAAAATCAGTATCATTCCCTGAAGAGGCACTGGACAAAGCTGGACCATGAAGTTGCCATAAGTATGATTCATTAGAATGTGTGATGGGCAACCTCCTGGTAGTGATCTGTGAAGCTAGAAAATGACCAATGACAACATTAACAATTATTGGATTTTTGTTTTTGTAAGAGACGCTCATCTAAATAAAACCAGACAGTTAATAAGAGTGTTTTCTGACCCTTAGATTTAGTTTGTCAGAATTTCATATCCTGAAAAGTCCCTTGAAATGATAAGTAGTCAGCAGAGAGCATCATAATTATGCTGATGAGATTTTTACACCAGCTGCCAGTAATTTAAAGCACACACATTCTTCACACTGCAGGTTTAAGCAAACACATTACCTTTGCAGGAGGATGTAGCATCTGTAGTATGCTAAGCACTTGTTTACATGATCTTTTTTTATTTAAGGCAACTGAGTTTAGCAGATTTTTTTTTACCTACACTGCCTTTCTTTATAAACTGTTTTGACCTGTGCCCTTATAAGCAGCAAAGGCTTATGAAGGAAATTGTTCAAGTGAACTCTGCTTGATATAGAAATGTATTTGAGTAGGGCAAAGAGGATCCTTTGATAACTAAGGGCCAATTTGGAATAAGTGCAGCTCTCAGCCTTGTCCCACCTTAGGCATTGAGGAAAGAAAGACCCTCAATTCCATTCATAGACAAAAGGTACTCTTTTACTACAGCCAAATGATTACAGCATAAGCAAAGCCAGATTTGAATATTTCCACATAAATTCTGAGATTTTCCCTTCTCTCAGGACGATCCTCTTAGTCATTTCATCAATGTTCAATAGTATTTAAATGAGGTATTTTGGCAACAGTCCTAACGTTTGTGCCTCTTTGGTGGGTGTATGAATTCCATTCTCACACCTGTGACCTTCGATCCCTCAACTGTTGTCACTGGTTGGCACTTCTGGTTCCTGTCATCCCCCTCCCAACATTCCCCCCATTCCCCCTTCTGCCCTTTTATGGCAGGATGCCATCAATGGAAAGGGAAGCTCAAGCAGTATATGGCAGATCTGACAATAGCACTATAAGGGTATCGTAAAAAATGGCTGTAGGTCAGGTGTTGGTTCTTCTCGGGGAGAGGAAGGGTGTTATTTTTTAAAAAGTTAAATTTATTTTAGAACTTATGCTCAATAGTATATCAGCCACATACACAAAAGGGAGAATGACTCTGACCTACTCAAAATTTTAGTAGATCAAAATTACCTACTATATTTGTCCATCTTAAGTTGAAGAGGTAGCCTGGATTACAATTGCCAACTCTTCCTGATTTCCAGGAATAGTAAAATCTAAAATCTTTAGAATTATGGAAAATATCTTCATATTCATTTTAAGAATATCGAAATATGGAATCCTCCCTCCTAGAAGTCAGAGTACTTGGACTGTTCTAAAGAAAAAGAGAAAATGACAAATACTTCTTAAGTATCCTGGATACATACAACAATGTTAAATTTATTTTTGTTAGAGAAATTCCCTTATGAGTGAATTTGGTAATCTATTAAATATAGTACAAATGAGTCTCATTAGGAAAATCTGGCTTGCCTTTGAATATATCTGAAAATAACTTAAAGTCCACTGAGATTTTCCACTGGGAAGTTAAAAAGGCTCTTATGATCACCTTTCTTAATTTGATTTTCTCTAGAAATGATGGGCAACAATATTAAGAAACCTTGGCTAACACGTTTATCTGGAATTATGGATGTTGTAAAATAAAAAATCTGAAAGGGAGTAACCTGGAAAAAATGGAAAACTTTTAAAATATGTAGATTTACATTTTACATTTACATATTATCAATAAACAATGAATATGTTCTGTAGTCAACTTCTGTATTGTTTTTCAAATACCTGCTTGCGAGGAAAAAAAATTGTACATATTATATGTGTAAATGTGTGTGTGTGTGTGTGTGTTCACATATACTATTTTTCCTCACAAGCAAATATTTGAAAACAATACAGAAGTTAACTGGGAAAGATATTCATTTTTTATTGGCAATGTAAATTAAGTGTGTTTTGTTGTCTTGAAATGTTCTAATTATTAGAGCAATTTACATTTAAACCTCGAAAAGGATATGGAAAGAATTTTAAAAAAACTACTAAAAATTGATGACTGATAACTACCTTCATAGCTTATCTTTGAACTGCAAGTTAATGGATAAATTAGGTGCAGTGCAAACAAGCCAAGGAAGATTTTTTTTTACAGATCAAGTCAATCACTGATTCATCATCCAAATAGATACTGTTCCACTGTGGGGATCTGTTAATGATGTACAAGATTCAGTGAACTGGAAAGACTTGAAAAAAATATCCCTAATCTCAATGCTCTTCAAACATATTGGTTTAGCTAGATGATATATTTTCCAAAGCTCTATGTGGAATATTGGATATAAAAACAGAACCCATGTGGCACAGTGGCTATGTTGTTGATGGACCAGGACAGAAGAGATCCACAATCAATTCCACTATCAGATATGAATGTTCATGGGCCAGTCACTTTACCTGTGGAAACTTATTCATTATTTGAGAAACAAAGGTGGGATTGCTATATATTTTACTCTAGAATGCTTTTTTTTAAAAAGACCTGATGGGAACAAGATAGAGACCAGGTTTTTTTTTATTATAAAAGAGATTCATTGTACAAATATGTACACTGGATGTTTACTTGCGAAAGACTGGGATTTCTTTTTTAACACACTTTAAATGTTATCCTTTATCAGAAGGGGTGGGATTCAAATTTTTAACAACCGGTTCTGTGGGCGTGGTTTAGGTGATGGGTGTGGCTTGGTGGTCATGTGACTGGGTGGACAGGGCTTGGTGGCCATGTTATTGGCTGGGCATGGCCAACTCAATATCACTCACATCGAGGCACTCATCTCCTTGCCTGGCCTCTCATAACTGTGGGGATGCTGCAACAGTTATAAGTGTGAAAAATGATCATAAGTCACTATTTTCAGTGCCATTGTAACTTTGAATGGTCACTCCACACAAGCAAAATACCAGCAAAGGAAGGGGAAAAAAACTCCAGAGACGTTCCTGAGACAGGAAGTCTAGTCCTGCCAAGAATGTAATAAGGGTTAACAGAGAGGCAATTTCTATAAGCAACACCAGAATGTTTCCTTCCTGCCTTCCTTACAGGATTAGGCCAGTAATTTATTCTAACAACCGGTTCTCCGAACTGCTTAGAATATTAAAAACCGGTTCTAGCGAATAGGTGCAAACTGGTAGAATCCCACCCCTGTTTATCAGTTTAACTCTAAGGGGTTGTTTTTTTCTACCTTATTTTAGCATCTTCTACTTAGGATTCAGTTTTTAACCTGGAAACTTTATTTCTATTAATATCTTTTTCTCCCTGGATACATTCTTCATCTCCCCACTCCTGTTTGTTTATAATATTGTTGTGTTCGCTTATTATTTTATTCATCAATTTTATTTATATATTTTATTATATTATTTATAAATTGCACCCTTGGGTATGACTCGGAGATGCTTACAATGGTTAAAAATAATGTCATAATTAAAATAAGATTATAACAGTTTTTACTTCTTCTTTATTATTTCTGTCAACAATTTCCAGGCTATTTTATTGTTTTGCTATTTAGCTGTTACATTTTTATTCCTTTTAACACATCTTATGTTCCCCCCCCCCCCCCCCCCGCAAACCCGGCTTCCCTTTTCTCAAGACTAATTTATTCTGCTTCTTCCATTTTTTTCCTTCAGGTTTGGTTGGTCCTTATAATAAACAGCAATTATTCTGCTTTTGTCAATATCAATCTATTTTTTTTCCTATTTCTCTCAGCCTTCACCCCTTCTTTCAATAATATACATGGGAACTTTCCCGGAAGAATGCAGGAGCTTCCTTTTGTTCCTTCTTGTTCCTGGTCTTCATAGATTTTACAAGTGCAGTTTTGTGAGAGAGTCTAATAGATGCCTAATGTCTTTGAAAAGAGACAGACATAGTTGTCCGCTCCAGCCACCTTGAACTTCTGGAAGAAGGGAAACTGTAAATTAAATAAATGAATAACAAATATTTCTAGCATTCTGTTCATCATTAATTTACAAGGCCAGAATTTTTGTCTAGTAGTTTTGCAATTATTGTTTTAATTGTATTATTGAGAAGACAAAACAATGGCGGTGGCAACAGCCAACATTCAAAGACATCAACAAGAAATGACAATGTTCTAATTCTGTTTTGGAAACATATATTCTTCCAGAATAACAATAACATTATTCCAAAGCTCGGGTATCTATTTGATTTTACTCTGGCTGCTTAAAGACACAACGAAACATGGGAAAACATACTATTTTCCCAAAGCAGTTATATATCATGATGACTTTAGTCATCCTTCTTCCTTTTATGCATGATGGGAAAATAAAATATAGAAATTTAAGCTCTGAACACACCATTCACATATGCATATAAATACTTTTCATGAAGAGAATTGTGGATTCAAACCCAAGACTATTTCTTTCCCTCCCAGTAGTCATTCCATCTCCCATGCTGTTATGAATAAAAGTTGCAATTGAAAACAAATTCTGTTTTCAAGTTTTATGGGGCTTTATTTTGATCAACAGTAGATTAAAAAGCTAGAGCTTTTCCCCAAATACTTCAAGAATTTGAAGTAGGGGGCATGTATCTTACTCTGGGTCTCTGGTCTATAGAGGTTGTTGTCAGTTTTTTCACTAAACAAAGTCATTACTCATAGAGGTATAAGGACCTTTTTTCTTGTAATGATCACTATACCACACAACATTTCTCTACCTAAGAAAGAGGAAACAAGAATATGAAGGGAACATGTTCATGAAGAAAGAGAAAACAAAAACAAGAACTTGGGATATTTCAGATATATGTGAAGCTTCCTTACCCTTCCAAATTCTGCGAAGAAGTCACACCCTCCCTTTCAATTTGATTTGCTTTAAATTCATCTCTCACCATCATGAACAGCTGAATTCAAAATAGAAGGAATAATTTGCTAAAGAATTTTGACTAGAGTCTACACTCTGCCTAATAATTTAGAAAAAAATATATTCACTTTGTTTCTGCACAATGCAGAAATGGTACCTTTGGATTGATTTAGAAAAATAATGTAATTTAAATGTGTTTCTTATAGAGTCTAAAACGTAAAATCACAAGATAATGCTAGGTAATTAAACACAATGAAATATTTGTAAACTGAAGGGTTGTTGGGAAAGGCACAGCAACCTATTTTATAAGTTTGCAACTAGAATCTCAGCCAGTTTACTGCTGCTTACCCTGTTTATGCTCTATGATGTGAAAGGAAAGCAGCACAATAGTACCACTGGCCCTATATACAATGTTATGCAGTTTTCTGTCACTACTAATTGATGTCTGGGGGGGAGTGTATATACACACTCACAATACAAGAAACACCAATATATCCATGCCTAAGATATGGATGTAGATATCAGAACTAGCTACTCCATATGCATGGGAAGCAGATAAGGATCTGACAGCCCAACTTCTCTTTTTACATACATATCTTTTTGAGTAATATATGAAGAACTTGTACATCATTTGAGTCAAATGTACAACACATGCTTCTTTTCTCTTATTTTTAAGACCCTAATTATGAAAGAAATGTCATCTTCTCGGTTGTCTAATAAATAATTTTTAAACACTAAAGATAGATTTTCTTCTTTTTTCTTCCTGCTATCAGAAAGTACCTCTTCCCACCAGCTTCTTTCCAATTATAGAATAACAGAATAGCAGAGTTGAAAAGTACCTTGGAGATAGAGGTGTATTCAGCAGGTTCTGAGCAGTTCTGGAGAACTGGTAGTGGACATTTTGAGTAGTTTGGAGAACCACCAAATACCACCTCTGACTGGAGATTTTACAGTATCCTTCTCCTGCCATGCCCACCAAGCCACGCTCACAGAACCGGTAGGAAAAAAAATTGAATCCCACCATTGCTTGGAGATCTTCCAGTCCAACCCCTTCTCAAACAGGAAATCCTACACCATTTCACACAAATGATTATCCAATCTCTTCTTTAAAACTTCCAGTGTTGGAGCACCCACAATCTCTGGAGGCAAGATTTCCATTGGTTAATTGTTCTGTCAGGAAATTTCTTCTTAGTTCTAGGTTGCTTTTCTCTTTGATTAGTTTCCATCTATTACTTCTTGTTTTGCTTTCAGGTGCTTTGGAGAATATGTTGACCCACTCTTCTTTGTGACAGTTCCTTAAAGATCAACAACTCTTCTGGATTCAACCAATTTATCAGTCACCTCATTATTAAACTTTTTAAAAAGGTTATTTTGAGTCTGCTATCTAATAACATTCAGACCTTCATATGGGTTACATTTTAATTCATGAAGGTGCAGGATTTCAAGGGTACTAATTCTTGAAGAGGGAGTCTAATATGTAGCTTAGATTTATTTTACTTTACAGTGCACCACTAGGCATGTGAATTAACTAGTCAATTTTCATGTCTTCTGCCATTAGTGTCACTCTTCCTGATAGCAGCTTCTGCTATCCCCATCCCCATTTATAAACCATTTCCAGCTTTATTTCATTTCTAACACAACCTGTTCTACTTATCCTACATTCTCCATTTTCTGTCTAGTTCCACCTAGGGATGGATTGTCCAGTTAACAACAGAGACAATTGTTATTCTCCTTTTTATACCTCTGTTACATTAATGTAATATTCTTGATAACAGACAGTCGATAATTGTAATGGTAATAAAAACACATTATGCTATAGAATGGGAGTTGGCAACTTTTTTCAAACTCAGTGCAGCCCCTATCTTTTGAACAGGGCACCAGAGATCACCACAATAGAAATTCTTCTACAAAGAAGTAATTAACACTGGACTAAATTTCATTAAATATACAATATACTAAGAGTTAATCTGATTATTCTTAAATACAATAGTAGTTTTCCCACTGATATTAAGAATTACAATATGATTATATTTCTCCACCAAGTCTAATGTAGGCATGACAGGAGAGGTTATTGGGAAATAATACAAGAATTTTATTCTAGATTCCTGGGAATCAAAATGTCTTATTGCAAATATATACATGATCAATAGAAGGCATAGATCATCATGTTCCCAAAAATAGTTTAAGATTTGACCCCAATTTCAAACTATTAGCCTCTAAGGAGCCCAAGCTAGATATGGACTGTATACATTCATGTTAATTAATATAACATTAACATTTTTTTTACCTAGCTCCAATCTTTCGAGACATTATGAAATGTCTTTTCTTAAGTACAACTGTGCAGCAATTACTGAAAAATAGAATTCACAGGAATCTATGATCTCCAATATCACTTTCCTGGAGGCATATTATCACCTATCAGCAGGTCTTCCCATAACTTTGTTCTCCATTGTCACCTATTGTATTGAAGTCAAAGTAATTCTCAAAATCCCTGATGCATTTTGTCTATTTTTACCTAAGGCTATATTATGATTGGCTGAGTGCCTGGACAATGATGTCCAACTAGAAATATCTCTGAGGAACATTATCAGTAGTAAAAGTGAAATTGTGTTGCCATTGCAGGAAACCTCTTAACTGCTGTCAAGAGGCAATTTTTCATGCATAAATTTTGAACGAAGAATTATTTATGGATCTCTGATTCATAAATAGCAGATTAAAAATGAAAGCAAATGTTATATTTCTAATTTCCTCTGATAGATATGTAAAGGTTGAAGATTGGAATTATATATATATATTTGTAGATTTTCACAGGTACAGGTATGCAGGTCTTGGTGTGTTTGGGTCTTTTCCCATGTAAGATTGAGACTATCTGGGCAATGTTTTGACGAGATCTCACTCGCCATCTTCAGGCTGGTGCTTTCGGCTTTGTGCTTGTGCAAGCAAAGCTTTGTGCTTGTGTGAGCAAAGACCTGCATACCTGTACCCGTGAAAATCTACAAAAACATATAAATATATATATATGGTTTTCTCTTAGTGCCAACATCTTCTTTTTTCTAAAGTATGTCAGCATTCTACACATTGTGAATGACACAAGAGAAAACAAAGCACAAAGAAATAGAACATTTAAACAGTACAAGTATGGGTCAAAGAAAGGAAATAAAGATGGCATTTTCTAATTTGCTATCGTGAATGTACATGTTTACAAAGAAAAAGATACTGTTTACAGTGACAGAAAACAAAAAGCGATACTCTTTATTATTGGCAGTTATTTCCATATAGAATCATAGGACTGGAAGAGATCTGGAAAGTCTTCTAGTTAAAACCCCCTACCTAAAGCAGGAGATGTTATTGCATCCTGGACAAGTGGCTGTCCAATCTTTTCTTGAAGATCTCCCGTGACTCACAACACTGGGAGACAAGCTGTTTCATTAATTGTTCTTACTGTTATGAATTTTTTTCCTTAGTTCCAGGTTGGATCTTTCACTAATGACCTTCCACACATTGCTTCTTGTCCTATCCTCAGGTCACCCTAATACTTCTCTTTGTCAGGCTAGACAAATTAATTGTTCAATATGTGGTTTAGCCTCCAGTCTCCTTATCACCTTTGTTGTTCTTCTTTGCGCTCTTTCTAAGTTCTCATCATCTTCTTTGCAACCAGAACTGGATGCAGTATTCCAAGTATGGCCTCACTAGTTAGTTACAGAGTGGTACTCTCACTTCTTGATGCTATATCTCTGTTGATGTAGCCCATGACAGAATCTTTAGGTACCCCACTATATGCCTCCCCCTCCATTAAGGACTACATGCTGAGTGCAGTTGGTCAGCCAACTGTGAATCTATCTAGTGGTAGTACTGTCTAAGTCACATTGTTCTATCTTACCAACAAATAGACGGTGGCCTATTTCATCTACTTTGTGTTATTGAAATCCAAATAAACTATATCCACAGTCTGGTATGATCTGTTTTTAATGTTCATGCCAGGCAATAATTTAGTTGCTTTCAGTGATTTCAGTGATTGTTTATTTCTAACAGTTCACAAAACTTCTGTCTGATTATCTTTTCTAGGATTTTTCCAGATGTTGAGGTCAAGCTGATTGTTCTGTAGTTTCCTATATCCAATTTTTCCTCTTCTTGAACATTGGAATCACATCAGCTCTTTTCCAATCCCCTGGCAGTTCTCATGTGTTCCATGAACTCTGAAAGATTTTGTTCAGTGGTTCTAAGATCACATCTGCCAGCTCTTTCAGTAACTCCCTCATGATAATAATGATGATGATGATGTTATTCATTGAGTCATGTCCAATTCTATGAGCCAGATCTCTCCACGTCTTCTGATCTTGCACTATTTCTTTAAATTGTTCTATGCTCTGACCGGTATCCAGCTATCATAATCTTTGCAGCCTGGTTTCCTTTTATGTCTAATTCTTCCATACATAATTGCTTTCTTTAGTCAATGCCCCCAAATGACTGTCCAAAATAAGTGAACTCCCTCATATCAGTAAATAAAAATTCCAAAAAATAGAAGACATGATCTTAAAATCCTTCTGGCATCTTAATCAAAGTCACTTTCCTATTAGGATGAAGAACTATCCTGGAATACTCCTTGAATATGAAGTTTGAACCAGACACTGTATATAGCCGTGTAATTGTCACACAATCTAACCCATGCTGTAAGTATCTCATGAGGTACTTTGTCAAATTCTTAGGATATATAAAACACTAATGTTCTTATGCCAAATTTAAATTCTTACATCTTGCCATGGGAAGAGGCTAAATAACCAGGAAGCATATCCACAATTATGATCAGGACCCGAACTTGTCTAACTCTATAAAAGTGGAAGCCAATATTTTTTTCACTATTTGAAACAAGTACTTTCAAACATCCTTTGTGTGTAATTCCATTTGCACTCTATGCTGCAGTTCACTTTGTACTCTGTAAGAACAATAACCTATGCTTTTCATTCTTTGCAACAAATGTATGTATGTATGTATGTATGTACTAAATGTTCTTATGCTTCAATATGTAACAGTCTACCACATGACTGGGGCTGAAAGGAGTAATTTGGCAGCAACCACAGGTTTTTATTTCAGAATTGTTAGCTAATTTCCAAGGCCCCAGAAGTATTGTGACACATGCCAGAGGTAATGATCTAAGAAAATTGAAAAGTGTGATACTTATTAGGCAAATAAAGAAAGATATCTTTGCTCTGTATGAGTCATTACCAAAATGTTTGATAACGTACTTAGGCATCATCCAGTGACAGACTTTTAGCAAGGGACAATTAGAGGAATACAAATAGTGGAACAAACAGCTCATAACTGGATAAAAATAAGGATAGGTTCATTTTTGAGGAGAAACAATGAAAGTAAATCTGGCATGCTGCAATTTCAACAGCATGGATCAAAGTTTTATTTGGATGCTGATGTGGATAAGAACTTAAATTGATCCTGAAATTTGCTCTGAATTTTAAACAATAAAAGGAGAATGGTTCTTCCTGTTTTCTAGTCCATTGATTCTTATATTTGCATCCTTCATGGTTTCCACCCAAATCACCTTCTCTGAAGATCTGTGAGCAAAAGTAATTTCTCACTATATATTGTTTCTCTTCAGAGGAGCTCGGGGTAATGTGCACCAAAGGATTAATTATCTTATTTATCTCCATCCATATCTCTGTGAGGTTAAGGCTAAAAAAGCAAACTGACTTATCCAGGGTCATTCAATGAATGCCATGTCAACTTACTTTCATGCTGTCCCAATCCAATTTAGGAATGTATCCAGTAAATGTATCCAGTGAATAGGAGATCATTCAAGCCCTTTGTCAAGAAAAATTTCCTGTTCCTCCCATATTTCAAGTATGGATACAGGTAAATCAGGGGCTTTTCCTCCAACACTACCACCACATTCAGAATCAATTATAGTTCATTTTAACCTAAAAACAAAAATAAAGCATGCCAGGAAATCTAAAGATGGATGTGGTGTAGCTTTGATACTGAATCAGAGTTAAATGTTGGCATTGGTTTCAATATAAAGAACCAGTAATATGATTAAACCAGAATGGAAAGATTGCACTTTGTGGAAATACTTTTCACAACTCCACCACCAAATTCCACTCCATTTCAAAGAAAGAAAAATATCAATGAAAACCCCTTCATTCATCCAGCTCCAAGATCCCAATTAAGTTTGATTATGTGAGCAGCCAAGGATGCTAGCTGAATATTTGGAGACTCAAGGAAAACCAAGATAGTAAAGATGGAATGGAAAGCTTATACCAGTAGTAAGCTGGTTGGAAACCTGCAGAAAGAACTTCTAAACATGTTAGAACTTGCTGTAGTTATTCTTTAAGTTTAGAAATTGGCAGTAGACTTTTAATAAAATTGTTGAAGATAATTGGAAATTAGTGCTATGTTGAATAATATTAAAGGCATAATAATATGCTTATTTTTGTAATCATTTAATTGATTTAATAACAGGTTTTGGCTTCTTGTCTACTTCTACACTGTGATTTTTTTTCTAATGAAACGAGAGGTTTATCATTTAAAAGATTAAGAGAAAGAGAGTTTGCAGAAATGTAAGTATGTATTGACTTCACAATTTACATATATTATGTATAGGAGTGGGGAGGTGAATATACATGTACATTAAAAAAATTTCCATTCTTATAGGTCTTCAAGCCGGTTGATTTTTTTTCTATGAGCATAAAACAGGTTTACTCTAGAGGCTATCTTAAGAGTATTCTTCTCTGCCCCATAATACGCAATTAAAGTTTTGCTATTGACATTAAAATTTATGACTCACAGAGGAAAAATATCTCAACAGTTTTGAGGGATTTTTTTTTGAAGGAGAAAGAGAATGTTTTGTAGAATGAATGGAGAGTAGTAAACTGTTACATAGTTAGTTATAAGGTCAGAAGGAATGTATTTGTATGACTTTCCTTTCTTTTGTCAAACAATTCCTGAATATGCCAGTACTTCCCCTCCCACCACCACTCCACACACTCACTGCAGCAACTCCCTCCCATCTCATGTTACTCCAAAGCAGTGGTGGATTCAAAAATGTTTACTACCGGTTCTGTGGGTGTGGCTTGGTGGGTGTGGCAGGGGAAGGAAACTGTAAAATCTCCAGTCAGAGGTGGTATTTGCCGATTTTTCGAACTACTCAAAATTTCTGCTATCGGTTCTCCAGAACTGGTCAGAACCTGCTGAATACCACCTCTGTTCCAAAGTACACATCCACCTGCTTTCAAAAGCTGTTTGGGACTTGCAACATTTTGCCACTGACTTTGCTTATGGGAAACCAGCAGGAAGTCGCAAGTTGAGATCCTTGCTTAACAATGTATGATTCTTATTTAATAATGTAACAGGGATTGTTTGGATTGCTGTTACTAAGCAATGTGGTCACATGACATTACACTTTATGACATCACTTAGTGACAGGAATTCCAGGTGCAATTGTCATCATTAAACGAACTACTACCTGTATTGCTTCAACTTTTACCTCCCCCATGCTATGTTTCTGCCCTTGCTATATTCAGGATGTAGAGTCCTAGATGGGCAAAGTGCAGTCTATTGCTAACTCATGAGTAGTCTTTCTTCTTTATCTTAAGAGGTTTTTTTTTATTTTCTTTCTTTATATTGCTCCTTTTTAGGCGAAACTTTTCCTTTACTATTTCTTATTTTCTTAATGATATCTCCAGGCAAAACTTCTAAAATTTCTTCCACCACTTACTTTATAGGTGTATGGAAAAGAGTATATTTGTGCACCCACAGCTTTTAAAATATTTTCTAATTCTTCTGGGTTTTAGTTTGTTTCTCTATTCCTTAGACAGAGTTCTGACTTTGCTGGAAAGTCATAATCTGATTTCCTTCACTGATTCTAAGCTCTCTATGAAGAAATGACTTAATGCTTCTCTTAATCTCTGTTTACCTTAGTATCTCTGAGGATATAATTTCTTTTTCTTAACCTCCTCCAGTTATAAACCCGCATCCAAACTCTGTATTTTGCCTGGCAGCTTCTTGCCTGTTTATATTATCTCCTTTACTTATTTCTTATTACTTATTTCTCAACTGAGAAATCTCCAACTGAGATGCAGTATAAATGTATCTATGTTTCCTTAATTCCACTTATCTCATGTTTAATTTATTTAAGGAATAACTTGATGTATATATGCATATTTCCCTGTAACTTTATCAGCCTCCCTGGTTCTTCCAAATTCCATGAAATCTCAAAAATATGATAGAAAAGATAGTCCTCTTTAGAAGAGAAAGAAAATGATTGGGAAACTGCAAAAGTAGTTTCATTCTTATAAGATGCCCCAGCTTCAGTTGAAACTGACTAAAGTCTTATTTTAAAAGTTCATGTTTTATTTATACAGTTTCCCTAAGAAGGTCATGATTGCATATCTGAGAATACTTTAAGACCATTTTTATCAACTTATTTTCCTGTAAATTTGATCAGAAAGGGAAACCACGTTGGCAAAGGTGTCTTATATCTTTCACAATTGAACTTAAGACTTCCTGAATCTTCACCCAATGCTTCTCCACTCTGCCACACTAAAGATAATAGTTAGAAGTGCTGGAGTAATATAGCTCCAAATATGTTTTCAAGATAAGAAAAAAAAAGTACAGAATTTACATAACTCAGAATTTCATTCACAGTTTTTAAGGGGAGGGGGAGGGGAAGGAAATGGAATCTCTCCAGTTTAATAAACTAGCTCATTTGTAATTAAGCCACAAGCCATAACAAACCATAAAGTATTTTGTCTTCCTTCATTACTACTGTTTGGCAGCTGATTATGAGATGGAGAATAAGCCACTCCATATGTAAACAGGAAAAAATTAGGAGAACTTCAAAAATCACACTGGAGAGTGTTATTACTACTGTAAACTATTATACACTTAGAGATGCCTAATTAAAGGTGTGCACACGATAAACAATATACACTTATAGAGATTCCTAATTAAAGGTGTGCAGAAATGCCACTAATTCTTGCATGTTCTATTCATTGTTTTAAAACAACAACAACATACCTGCACATTTCTTCTGTCACCATAGAGAACTGCACTCCACTTTGAAAAGAATTTTCAACTGACACCTGACATCCTTAGCTCAGTCTTCAGTGGAGAGAAATAAAGTTTACTGCCTAAGGCTTCTAAATAATAACTGTAGTTCTGAAAGAATAAAGTATATTGTTTTTAGTGCTTTTAGATTTTATTTTTTTTTGGTCAAATGCTCAATATCTATTAAATCAGGGTTTTTCAGCCTTGCCAATTCACAGATGTGTGGACTTCAAATCCCAGAAGTTCACAACCCGGAATTCCATTTGGTCATTGATGAAAATTCTGGGACATGAAATTCACACAACTGAGAGTTACTCAGGTTAGGAAACACTGTATTAAATGGAGTTATAGCACATAAGTCCTAGATACAACAATAAGGCACTTATAGAGGTCAAACATGTCAGGATATGTACAAGCATATAACTGAAGTCTCATTCCTTTTCTGACTATGTCATAAGTAAAAAAAATGGTGTGGCTTTGACTACATTGTCACAGCTGCTATCTTGATCATCTCCTGTAGATACCCCGATAAGTTGGCTTCATGTGTTTGTGTTTTCATACCAAAATTCATTCCTGTTTCATTAAACACAAAATACAGGAACATATATTAAAACCAAGAATACATTTGAATCCCTTGTATTAGTAAAAACCAATTAACTACACAGTGGGATGTGAAACATAGTATCCACCCTCACTCTCTATCAAATAAATTATCATACCACTTCTGAATATTATTACAAGATTGTTTCCTCTCTGTGCAGTATGCAAAGCTTGGTTTTTGGCCAGGGTGTATCATAAAATCTGGCAGAAGTACATTTTGGCAAGCATTAATTCAAGCAGCAATAAGTTTTTATGGATAATTAGTTGATTGAATGGCCATGCAAGGTGGGTATCTCTTAATATTCATGATTAATTCACATCTATGAATATCTTCCTAGCTGAAAGTTTTGTGGTTAGTGATACTCTTTCAGTTACTTTAACCAGACAGTATTTTATTGCAATAGTAATAAAGACAAATCAATATAAAAAAGAATTATAATATGCTTATGAGCAAAAGTCCTTTGCATACCACTGCTATAGGATAAAGTAATCTATTCAAGAACTAGATGAAGGTTCTTCATCAGTGTAATAGCATTTATCTCCTCTCTGATGAGACAGCAAGGGTATCACAAATTCATATAAACCACTGTGTCTAATCTCCCAGATTTGAATCCAGATTTGAACAGACTGTGAATTTTGAAGTAGGCTACAAGTACATTGGACTTCTAAATTATTTATTCCTCTTTATGGGGTGCCAGAAAAGAAGAGGCTTTGAAGATTTTGACTTCTAAATGAACTTCAAAATAAAAAAAAAATCATCAAAATCGCCTGCATAGTTCAAAAGAAATTCAAAGGGGATGTAATTATGGTTCCTTAAAGTCTACCTTTAAGACCACATTTTAATGTATTAGTGTGTATATATGTGTGCGATTATATATGTATGCATGGATGTATATAACAATATAAATCCATTTAGCACTTACTTCTTTGGATTATATTTCTGATAAATCATGATTCTTCTTTATTATTATTTAATTGTTATTATTTAGATCTCACAAAAATTGTCTGCATCTTCAGTAGATTAAAAATGATTGTACCAGGACTTGTTCGTACATTTTGTTATGAGATCATCCAAACCATATTTTATCAACATGTTTATTGAGAATTTTGCAGCGATAATACAGAGCCAGAAAAATAATCACAGATGGCTGATGCTTTATTTAACATCTTTTTAAACATAAGTAGATTTTACAAACCAATTGTAGATTTCTCCAACATGGAGCAAACTCAAAGAGAAACATGTTGCAAGCTCAGAGCAGAGCTCCAGTCTTCAGCAAGCAAGCAAGTTAGTTTCATTTTCCATAGACAGACTCAGATCTCAACATAGCTTCAGAGCTTAACATAAAGCTATGCCTAGGCAACTTTTAGTTTCAATTTCCAGCCTAGGCTAATTCTAGTTTCAGTTTCCAAAACAGTCCTGAATTAGTTACTATGCCTATTCATTGGCTGACCTTGTTACCAAGCTCTATTCCAGTTCATGAATATACTCTGACAATGTTACACAGAAGTTGCTGCTTGTGAGATCAAGATGCAGTTTTGAAGAACTCTGAAGTATTGCACAAAGGGAAATATTTGAAAAACAGTGTTCCTTTTGTTGAAAGAAATATCCTTCTGGGTTCAGTTCCAAGTGGGGAAACATGGAGGTTGCTTGGAAGGTTTAATGGTGGACAGGACCACATGGCCTGGAGCTCCAGAGAAGAATGATCACATGCTTCAAGGTGAGAAGAGAAGGAAAGAAGGGCAGTCCAGATGCTGAGAGACCCTTATATAACCTCTATTGGGGACCACCTTAGTGTTTCCTGTTCCTGTGCAAGAAATGAATCCCATTGGCTGTCAGACTCCCAGGGGCAACTCTGTAGGCTGTCCTGAGTTCCAGGCTTGATCTAGCCTTGCTGGGTATTATGCCCTTAAAAGGGCTTTTGGCAATTTCTATAGCTTTTACCTGGAGTTCCTTCTTATGTAAAGTATTCTGGTCCAGGCCTTAATGGCCCACCCATTAACAAAGGTGGGGGTGAGATTCTGCTTCTGGGTGAGTTTCTGATTCTTGAGTGACTATTCTTTTTAGGAGAAATATTCTGCCTTTTTAATATTTCCTAGGCTATTTCAATTTTTCTAGGAGAGGCATGGATGCTAACTTCCTACACCTTCTTATGATGAAACATTTCCCTTTTTTTCAGAAAAGAAAAAAAATGGTTCCACAAATGAAAAAAAAGTCTGATAATGGATTGGCAATGTGCCTCGTTGAGAACACAAAATCACATAGTGACCACTTGATGTAGAGAAAAATGCATGCTAGTTTTATTTCTATCTTCCCTGTTGTGAGGAACACAGAGCTTATCTTAAAGAAGCAACTCAGGTCAGGAAAATGAGACAGAAATAGTTTTTTTTTTTCACTTTGATTCTGTTTGGTATAAGAGGATATGAAGGAAAATGCTACTAGGTCTTCAATAGTTACTTCAGGTCTCCTAGATAGGCAAGGCCAGGAAACTGATACCAGAAGTACTAATGCACTGTTTTCCCATATGCAACAAATTTTGATTCAACCAGTTTCTTTACTTCTGGATTTTTGCTATACTAGGAGATATTTCAAGGAAAGGGGGAATTTGACAATTTGCAGGTTCTTCCATAGCCTGTATGGTTTATTTAATTATTTCCATTTAGCACTGACATCTGCCAATGATATGAATTAAGAATATGGCTGACAGTGTAAGCAATTTATGTTATTTTCTTTGTTTAAATTCTATCATAATTCAGTCATGACAGTGATTCTTTCCTTTTCTCACTGATGTGGTGAAGATGATGGTAGAGCATCTTCCAACTGCTTTTGAAAGGACTGGGAATGAGGAAAGGGTCACTGTGGAAATCCCTTTGATTGTAGCCTAGAGAGTTCAATAATATGACTCAGTGTAAATGTAACAATATTGAACATATTCATTTGTGGAATTATTTGTACTTTAGTGTAAGACAGCTTCTTACGTTCCTATGATTGATAACGTATTTTTTCTGTGTTGTATATGTTCTGTTTCTTTACTTTGTATTTGTGTTTTTGAAGTTGAATTCAATCTAAAAATACTAGAAAAGAAGATATATAATACAATACACATTTCATATATCAAATTGATTTGACACTTAAACTGATTGCCTCCTTTCCTCTCCAAAAAAAAAAAAACATGTTCCATGTGTGTGAAAAATGTTTCTGAGAGGTGATCAAGTATTTAATCTTGTGCTGAAAAGAAATGGCTTTGATTCTTTTCTCTCTCCCTCCCTTCATAACATCACCCAAGCAAAAAAAGATAAGTTAAAGTCTTCATAAGTATGGGTTATGGAACTTTCCTTTCACTGGGTTTAATACAAGGCTGTCAAACTCACATTGTCACAGCATTGCCACATGACACATTGGGACCTTTTCCCCCTTTGCTAAACCGGGCATGGGCATGGCCAGCGGGTGATGCACCCAGCCCACAAGCTGCAAGTTTGACAGCCCTAGTCTAATATGTCTCTAGGATTTTTCCCATCTCAATTAAATGCCCAGGAAGGGAACTCCTCCATTGAACTGTTTCCTGGAAGCAGGAGCTACCAGGAAAGTACTCCAGCATTACCACTTGCAACCTCGCAACAATAAAAGACAGAAAAAATAATTGGTCAAGAATCATGGAAGCATACTGAGAAAGGGCTGGAAAGAAAAAACACAGGCTCTTTCATAAAATCATGAAATATTTGAGAAATAAAACTTAATGCCTTCTTTTACAAAAAGTAATCAAATCATTCCTGCTGAATATATGTATTTCTTGAGTTGGAGCCGTTTGAGGGTTGAGGGTACATGCTCTGAGGTTCATAATACCCTTGAAATAAAAAGGAACAGATGATCACCCAGCCTTTTGATACTAATGATCAAATGGCCTCAAATGCCAGCTGGAGACTTTATTGCCTTATATCCATTTTACATTCATTTGACACTCAATAAAGATGTATATAAAAGAAAATTGGATTAATCATAATTCCTAAATAACAAAAATGGGAGAGGAGAGAGAAAGAGAAGAAAAATAAGCTCTGCAAAATTCAGGAGCAGCACTCTGAATTTCAATGAAGGTGAGAATGCAAGAGAGCTGCACAGACCTTTTATCTTTCAAATTAGGAGGATGTGTCCAGGATGCTGCCCTTTTACAGGGATGGAGAAGGGCTACATTAATGGCCCCACGTCTTCAGAATCAAAAAGTGTGCAAAATTATTCTCATGCCATGCATATTGAATATTAATGGCATCTAATACTGTAGTTTGTTAACCTTTTCCGTTAGTGGTCAGGAACGAAGCAAGCTAGGAACAAATGCATGACAGAAGAAGAAAATGTTTCTGGCAGCAATTGGGCTTCATTTGACACTTAATAAAAACTATCAAGTCTGTATTATGTTAGATTAACTGAGATCTGGATACTGTATGACAAGTCATTATTATTAAAGGCAAGTGGAGGGTATTTTCAAATACACCCTGGAGTGACACATGCTAAAATATGTATGGCAAAGTCTTGAATGTCAAGGACATTTTTGTGTAGAGTGTAATAGAAACTACATGAAATGTGCAGTTTGGGATCTATTTTATGCACCACTGAAGGTCTCAGAGCATCACAATGAGTGTTTTATTGAAAGTTGTCATCCACTGTTGTCAGTTCAAGTGAACAGTAAATACCTAAGATTAATCATCAGTTAGATCTCATGCAGTGGCTGCAAGTGCATTCAGAATGGCAAGATAGATGGATAGTTTACCAAATATCATTGTTTTTATAATACACTATAATTGTATGTTTTGGTTGTATATAGAGACTTAAATAGCCCTTGTTTCTTACATTCTTTGAGGAAGAATCCAAATAGCACGGCAGAGATAGAAGTGTTCTTTTGTAACATGTGATAAAACAGAAGTGGAGATCTGTGGGTCTCCAGATAATTGCTTCAAATATAACCCCCAGTAATGCCAACTAGACTGACCACTCATTGGAGATGAAATCATAATTCAACAACCTCAAAATACCCATAGGCTTTTTCCCCTTGCTTTAAGGCATCCACTAATTTCAGCAAATTGTAAAAATAGAACAGATGGTATTTATCCATTTTGAGGCAGTTCTTGAATTAGAAGGCTCACAGGCGATCTCTTGAACTCATATCTTTAGTTTATTGAAGGATGAAATAAATGAGTGCATTTTGCTAAGAAAATTTAATTCTAAGCACTATATTGACTTTTCAGAAGAACTTACCTGCATACAGGCCATATGAAACTTAACAATGTGATAGCATATCTTCGAGAGCCAGCTCTCAAATCACATGTATCATCTTCCCAATTCTTACATTCACAACTTCAGCAAATGCAATATGAAAGATTAGTCCTTACTTTCATTCTATAAAAAGTTCTTTTATTTGCAGGTGTCGTGCATCATTTTAAAATGATTTTGTCCATGCTAACTGCTCCATTAAGAATATCACAATTTTAGGATGGTCAGGTTAGTGCAGTAGTTAAGGAATTAAGCTAGAAATGGAAAGACTTGAGTTTTAGTTCTGCCTTAGGCACAAAAACATCTAAGTGACCCTGGGTCAGTCACTCTGTCTCTTAGTCCTAGGAAAGCAGGCAATAGCAAACCACTTCCCAAAACATTGCCAAGGAAAACTTCAGAGACTAGTCCAAGCAGTTGCCAAGAGTCAAAAACTGAACTGAACACACACAATAAACATATATACTGTATATGTGAAGAATATCTCCATCTGCATCTATTATATTTATATCTACCCCTGCCTTCCAAATCATTGTCCTAAAGTAACTTTGCCCTCTAGATTGGATTACAACTTTGAGAATTCCCAGAAATCATAGCAGCTGTGTTCCTAATACTCTTGGAGGACACAAAATAACAAGTGCCTTTGTGTAAGTCTCTTGTCAAAAGCACTGTTTGGCTAATTCTATTGAGAGCATTTTCTGCTTATCCTTGGTTAACTGTCAAGACAAAAATGGAAACATTCATTATCTTATTTTCCAATACAACTCATCTCTCACAGCTCTGTCAGTGGCAGCCCCTGTACAGCAGGAATTCTTTTTTTAAAATCTTTCATTCTCACAAGACAGCTATGCCTGCATTTTCTTTGAGATTTATCAGCTTTTAAATTTTTTACTTTAAATGCAAACAGCCAGTAAAGCTACCACCAGTGAGTCTCTGAAGTCTGATAACAAGGGAAAATATCAGGCCAACTGCTATTACAAGGAGCGTTACATTAAAAACTGCAACTTTCATGCCTGTCCTTCAAAAGATCTTAGCTGCCTCTGTTGGTCTTCTATTTTAGACAGCTGTTGCAGTTCTTTGCACTTCTATTAAATATCTTATTTCCACATGTTATTCAGTCAGCAGTGACCTTTATAATAAACCTCTTAAAGTGAAAAATGTATCTCATATTGAAATTACAAAGTTGTTATTTGTAACACTTCATTTCTTGTACTGAGGGATTTTTAAAGGGGCAAAAAACAGGGTTCAGACAGTTAGATAAAGCAGACAGGACAAGACTTTCAGAAAGAAAATGAGGAACAGTTTCCCAGAGGGTAGGAAAGAATGTTTATCTTTATTCAGCCTAAAGAAAGACTGTAGGTATTCAATGTTTTGATTTCCTAGATAAAGACTGTTCCCATTCATCTGAAAGAAAAAAGAGTCTGTCGCATAATAATGTGGCATTATATTACCATCTGTGGTTCAATGTTGAAGTGACGCCTCTGCACAATAAATTGATATGACTGGTTAAATGAGTCTGGTGTCTTGGTGGGGCTGAGGAGGAGTAGCACAGTAGGGACAGCAGACAGAAAAAAAAATGCTTCAGGCATGTTGCAAGACTTTCTCTTCAAGTTTCAAAACAGTTTCCATTTAGCCTGGTTCATTGGTCAGTTGAAATATATTTCTATATGGGACGCTCCCCCCCCCATTATTTTTTTTTTAAAAAGACTTAGCAATTTAGCATGCTTTAAAAAAATGAGTTGTCAGCGTGACTGCCAAATATATCTAAAATTAAAATGAATATTCCACTATTTGCTGCGATCTTTTAGTAACTACAGAATGACCTGGAAAGGACAGATTAGAGTTGTGTCCCTGACTTGCAACAACCCATGCCACAATTATGCCCTCAAAATGTTTTTGTACTTTGCCCTCATGACACTACCATCATCTTATTCCAATCCAAGAGTAAGACAGCCTATCCCTTGTTAAAATAGCATTCTCCACACAAATAATCAAACATCTTCTGATGACAGCACTTCAACGTACTGTATACTGTATCTAATAGGTTAGGTTTTGTTACTTCTATCTTGGAGAAAAGTCAAATGATTGCCAAGAACTTGGAACTTACAACAGAGGTAAGATGCATTCTCCCAATCAGAGGTGGTGCACAATTTGGGGTTTTTCTTAGAGTCATGGCTTCTGTTCAAAGAACCGATGGCAGCCAATGGTCAAGAGAAACAAATGTTCAATCTTGTGCTCAAGTTGTGTCCTTTCTTAGACTGGGAGGCATTCAATCATTCTATGCCTTAGTTACTTTACAATTAGACTACACAAAGCACTCTACATGGGCCTGCCCTTGAAGATATTTAGAAGCTGCAAATGGTCCAGAATGAGTGGTGGAGGCAATAGTGGGAGTACCACAATATGTTCATGTTACACCAGTATTACACGATCCACATTGATCCCAATAGACTCCTGGATGCAATTCAAGTTGGAGATTGTCACCTTTAGAGCTCTATATGGGATGGGCCAGGTTACTTGTAGGACTGCCTCTCATTTATTATTTCTGCCCATTCCAGATCTGGTACAAAAGTTCTGCTTCAGGTCCCCTCTGTGAAACAGTGCCATCTAGCAGACTGTGGAAGACATTTCTGTTAGGTGCTTACATTGTGGAATAGCCTCTTTTCCAAAGATAGAGTTGGCCCCTTTGATCTTCAAAAAAGTAATGAAGATCTGGCTCCCCACCTCCCCTCCAGGATGTGGATGGAATTGTCACATTATGGTTGATCTATGAGTGTAAATGTTGTCAAGGATTTAATGTATTGTATTATTATATTGTAATTATTTTTTTCTTATTTTGCTGCCCAGAGTTGCTTCTGGTAAATGGGCAATTGTATATATTTGTTGTTTGTTTGGCTGATTGATTGATTGATAACTAAATCATAGAGTTAGAACAACTTGGAAGTCTTCTAATCCCACCCTGCAGTATCAGAATTCTCATACCATCCTGGATAAATGGTTATCCATATTTTTATTGAAAACTTCTAGGGAGGAAGCATCCACAACTTCAGGAGGCAGCCTCTTCCATTGTTTAACAGCTCTTACAGTCAAGAGATTCCTCCTTATTTCAAGTTTAAATACCTCGGTGCAAAACTGTAATAAATATATAAAAGAGAGAAATTATCAATGGTAATAGCAAAGTTCTGAAATGCATATATGCCCACCATTAGATGAATGTCTAATAAAACTGCGAATACACACACACTATATTTTAGATTAAACGTCTTCTGTTGGTTCATGGAAGCAAACCTACCAAGCTAATAATTTGTTCATACTTCTTAATATGAATACAAAAATAATGCCATATGCTTTGCATTTATCTTGCCACCATCTACTGCACATCATTTTGGAAAGAGCAATTGGTCTCAAAGGATTTTCCATGTAAAATAAAAGAACATGTAGAAAATAAATATTTCATCTTTATAACAGTGCTTTACAGAGCACTGTAAATTAATATGAATTTAAAAGGAAAAAAATCAAAATTGAATAATGTTCAATTTCAATTTTTAAAACCTACTTTTCTTTTATTGTAAAATATAATTGCCTGACTTCCTAGAGTCATTTTCAAATACATTATCCATGTTTCTATACTCACGGAAAACTATAGACTTTTAGCAGGTAAATTTGTCAGCAGGCTGAGGAATTCTTTTATTCTCATTAATGCTTAATTCTGTATTCTCATTGCTATGGAGAAAAAGTTGGTGAAAAGGTGGGTGAGAAGATTACCCATCTTCAGATCATCTGTTCTTTTATTTATGAATGCATTCTTCTGAAGTCAGTTGAGAACATTATTCTCTGTGCAACACATGGACTTGTTTTTGAGGTGACTGTAAAAGTAGCATAATTGGCTTTCTTGTTTATTGCCAGGAAACATTTTGGTCCAGAATAAGTCTTACTGTTTTCATTTTAAGAAAAACAAAATAAATTCATGTGTAGAACTAAGAGGATTTAAGTTCACCTCTTAGAGCCCAGTAGTTTTTGTTTTGTTGTTATGTATGGAGTGTTTGGAAAATAGTTCAGCACAGGAGTTCCACGGCACACAAAATCTCCATCTTTTTTTCAGAATTGTATCACTGCCCTTTGCTGCTGCTCTGTGTTTCTGGGAAATAATGTGCAAACTTTAAAGAATTCCAGACAGGTGTTACATTTATGCCCCCACATGTTATAAAATACCCTTTTAAAAAAAGAAATATGCAGCATTGCATATTCTTAGCATGCATATTATTCAGGAAGGACCCTAGCTTACCAGCAAAATGTCTGCTTTGCATACATGCATTTCCTATTGTAGGAAGTTAGCACCTACTCCTCTCCTAGAAAAATTGAAATAGCCTAGGAAATATTAAAAAGGCAGAATATTTCTCCTAAAAAGAATAGAAACTCAAGAAGCAGAAACTCACTCAAGAAGCAGAAACTCACCCCTCATGTTTGTATTATCTGTATTGTAAAACTAGCTGCATACACAGGCACATACACAGAGACACACCATTTAGAATTAGATAGAGGCTAACCCCTTTCACCTACCTCCACACAAAGCTGCTCCTAGCTTACAATTTTAATGTGGTTTTTTTTGTTTTTGTTTTGTTTTTGTTTGCTGCTCTGAGGCACTAAGGCCCAAGCAGTCATATTGCCCTGCTAATTCCATGAGGGAGAGGGCATCTCCCTCAGGCAATTCCTGTAGAGATAGCAGAAAAGAGATCTCCAAACCCCAAGTCCTGACTGATTCACAAATAATGCTGCCCAATTGCCCAGTAAAGCAGGATATGTTGCACTGGTGGTCTCATGAATAGAAGTTCCAGGGCTCATTGTGTGTAACTTTAAAAATACTAAATAGCCTGGTTGCACACTGGCTAACTTCAATTTGGCCTCACAAACCCTGGAAGCTAAGAGCTAGGCAGGTAGTAACCATAACCTTGGATATGGGCAGCCTGTAATTTAAAGGTTGTGAAGAAGGTAGAGGCTTGTGCTTACAACCTGACTGTAAGCTCACAAAAAGTACATCAAACATCAGAAAATTATTTGGCATGAAAAATTGGATACTGTTAAAAAAAAAAAAAAAACACCAGAAGTTTTCCCAGGCTGCTAGACCATCATGGTTGAAAGCTTTTGGGAGCCACTGAAGGAATCCTTTTCTGTAGCCTTCTTTTCAATGCCTTTCCTTTGCATCAGAAAAAAAATTAATAGCACCCTTCAAGTCTCCCTGATCTGATCACCTTTTCATCTTTTGTCAAAACTCCCATGTGTTTTGGAAAAAAAAAAAGAGGGATTGTAGGAAGTTAGCACCCACCCCTCTCCTAGAAAAATTGAAATAGCCTAGGAAATATTAAAAAGGCAGAATATTTCTCCTAAAAAGAGTAGAAACTAAAGAAGCAGAAACTCACTCAAGAAGCAGAAACTCCTTTATTAATGGGTGGGCCATTAAAAGCCTGGGCCAGAATACTTTACATAAGAAGGAAGTCCAGGTAAAGTTGTAGAAATTGCCAAAAGCCCTTTTAAGGGCATAATTGCCCAGCAAGGCTAAACCAACTCTGGAACTCAGGACAGCCTACAGAGTTGAACCTGGGAGACTGACAGCCAATTAGAATACAAGCTCCAATTCAAATCCCAACAGAAGGTATAAAACCCAGCACTCTCAGTATCTCGGTCCTTCTTTTTTCTTGACCTTCTCACCTTGAGTATGTGGTCATCCCACTCTAGAGCTCCAGGCTATGTGGTCCTGTACACCATTAAACTTTCCAAGCAGCCTCCATGTTTCCAGTGTCTTTTTACCCACTTGGAACTGAACCCAGAAGGATATTTCTTTCAACACTATGTTGCTATTACAAGGGATAGTTGAGCTCCTTTTTGTGTTTGATTGATTTTTGGTATATACAGTAGGCTCCTGAATGCAATTCTTTCACAAGGTCAGTAATTCTATGGGAGATATAGATATTAGAACAAACATATTTTTAATATATTAACTTTGCATAATTCAGGGTTTATGATTAGTAGCAGTAAAAATTTGTAAGGTTGACATAACAAAACCACAATGCAAAATAACAATATAGCTACCCATAAGGGTGGGATGGAAAAAAGAAAACTTACCCAGCAGGTCAACTACTCCCACACTCATATCTGGGGAAAAAAAAAAATCCAGATATTTAAAGGCAGCAGACTAACTGATTCTTGGTGAGGGTAATGCATATCCATCCATTGGAGAAATTCTTATACAGAATTTGGATTGTAGATTTAAGTTCTGGGTTTCTTCAAGTGCCTCACTATCTTGCTCAGAACCAGAGTGGTATCCATGAGCTGTAGATATGTATAAATGTGCTTTCTTCTCCTTTTCCTCCTCTACCAACTGCCATGCTCATTTGGTAACATCCGTCATTTCAGAAAATGTTTATTTTTGACCCCCAGTTTTTGTATCTCTGCTTCATTTTTGTGATTGTATTTTGCAGGCTCATATGCTTAGAGTAGCTGAATGAGAGAGAGAAGAGGGATCGAGAGCTAACCATAAAAAGAAAAAGAATGATCACATTTTTAATTATTTTTTGCTCCTTGAAGTATTTTTCTCAAAAATGGGTGGGCAGCTTTGGTTGAGGACAGGTGACTCTTTTTGTCATCCTTTCTTTGGGCAAACACCATGTATTTGTCAGTGCCAAAAAGGAAAAGCAAACACTTTTGCTCCCCAATAAGAGTCACAGCCATTTGGAGCAAGGCAAACTTCTGCCCTTAACCTTAACTTGATATGATGGGTTTGGTTTTATAAGAAGACACAGGAAAACCATTTTCTTTTTCTTTTTTAACAAATTTTATTCAATTTTTCCAAAACAAAGAGAAATAAAAAAAGTTCTTTTCGGTGTACAACATAATTCCGGATCAGCACTTTTACATGCAAATATGACAATAATTATCTATTCATTTTCTACATTTAACTTCCTATCTTATCCATTTTTAACTTAATTCTCCAACTTTTACGTAAGAAAAGGAACAAACAAATTAATCATGTTCACTAATATTACTTTCACTCTAAATATCTTCTCAATTCATTTCAATTTATTTCAAATATTTCTTAAACATTAACGTTTCTTTTAAGCATGACCTTTTCCATAATACTCTTTTCTCATTTAAATCACTAATAATTCCCATATCTTCATACTTGTTAACTTTTAATTATTTTACCTGTCAGGTTTGCAATTCCATTGCATATTCTTTCCATAGATTCTAGATTTATACAAGCTATTACACACAAAATAAAACCTGGATTTCCCCTCCCCTTTTACTAATTTAGGAGTGTCACCTCAGTGGTTTGAATATACCTTAATTCTTTCATCTTAATTCCCAATATACATTTATTTTAATTAGTTATATTAATAATTCCCTAAAAAAGAACTACATAACATTGTACTTTTCAGTCAGATTCTGCAATATATTTTCCTCTTTTACTTCCACAGTTTTATTTATAACACCAAAAGAAAAATAGCAGAAAAAAAGCAATTAATCCATTTAGCTAGTCCTGGTCACTGATATTAATCTCATTTTAAAACATCCTTGCAATTCATTTCAATTATATATATATATATATATATATATATATATATATATATATATATATATATATATATATATATATAACATTAACCTTTCTTGTAACAATGAAAGGAAAAACATACATTCATCTAGTAAAAAAATACCAGTGTCCTTCCCCCTCTCAATAATCTATATTCCCCTATTGTCTAAATAATTTGTAATTGCAAATACATTCTTATTACCCCTCATATCAATGTGGAATCCCCTTTCTTAATTCATTAACCCTATGTATTCCAAATAAACATTTTTTTCCATTATTTTACAATTCTCATATTTCTTTCCTGTTCCTGTTCCTCATTACCTCTCTTCCCTTTTATTTTCCCAATCCTTTTCTCCCTCTGATTTACATCCCTCTGCCTCTTTATATCTTCCTTCCCCCTTTTATTTTTCTGTTGTTTCTTCCTATCTTTCCCACATTTACAGGTATTCTCTTTTTTAGTTACTTTTTGGAATCTCCTATTTTTAACCCTCTTCTTTTCCCTCCTCTTTGTTATATTTTTTGCACTGATTGTCTATTTAAAATGGCTTCTTCTTGATCTGACTCTTCCTTCTCTGAAGTTTCTTTTTCATGTTCTTCAATCATCATTTCCACAGCTTTTAACACTGAGGAAAATGATTCACCTCTTGCATCTAGTAGTTCTTTCATATTTTTAAGCAACATTTTAATCCCCATAGAGATATCATCATTGCACACTATTGTATCTTATAATTTTAAAATCCACAAAGCAGCTTCTCTTTTTCTTTTTTCTTCTTCAGGCTTTCTGAATTCACAACTATTCCAACACTGGATTTATACCAAGTCACCAAATTAGTCCAACAGTTTGTCTTTTTTATTTTTTTTCTTAGTTTAGCTTTCACTTTCTGGGGTACTTGTTTTGTTGTTTCAGTATTTCCTTTTCATTGTATCGAATCAAGTTCATAGAGAAACAGAAATTTTTTCTTTATATTTTCCACTTTAAATTTTTGTCCACAAGATGGCACTCTCTGTTATACAAAGTCCCCGCCCTTTTTTTCCTCCCCCTGTTTTATTGTTAGGGGCTTTCCGGGCCTCAATATTCCAAAACAATCAAGTCTCCAATTTGTATATTTCCCCCTTCTTTTTAATACTCTTAAATCCAGTTTTAGTTTATGCCTGTTTGTTGCCAATGTATTTTAATTCAATTTATTTAAATTTCTTGTTCTGGCTTCTTCTTCTCCCAGTTTGAAGCCCCATTTAGCTGTCAAAGTTATTTTCTCTTTTTTTTCCTTCCCTTTTTAATTCTGCCGCTTTCTTTTCTTTCTTAAAAATTCTTAAAGCATCAATCCCAAGGTACCTTTTATTTAGTTGTTGTGCCAAATTTTCCCAGTTCTTATGTTGTCCACCTCCTTCTCCACTCCTGCACAAATCTTAGTCCAGCTGAGTCATCCCCTTCAGGGTGGCCATTTTGGACCATCGCTCAGTCATCTTTGGGGGGGGGGAATGCCAAGGCCAGAGGGGGGAGATGCAGCTCCCCTCAACCTGGCTGGTGGCTTCCCCTTACTCCACCGCTCCTCTGAGGCAGCTTCAGCCCCTAACCACAATGATTGGGGTTCTCTGACAAAAGGGCACAGACCGAAGCCACGGACAATCATGGTCCCTGGTCCATCAGCGAAGAGGGCTTAACTGGACGTCCAGGAAAAGTAGGAAGAGGAAGGTGTGTTGGATATATTTGCCACCTTGAATTATTTGTAAAAAATAATAAAGGTGAGATACAAACAAACAAATAAACAAGCCAGCTAAAGTTATGGACTATATGATATGATTTAGGATATCTTTCTCTGCTCTTCCCTCCAATTTTACAGTCATTCAAGATATTCTGATAGGGGCAAATAACAGTAAGATGATGATTTAGTCAAAAATGCTAAGCTTTTAAGAAGAAATGACACTTGAACTTTTGTTGTTGTCCAGATTGGAATGGAGCATGTTCACACCCATCTAGTCTTCCATCACCAGTAAATGAATATTTATTCCAGATTATTCAAATGCTGTTTAGATTTGAGCATATGTCAGATTTGATCCATATACACATGTATCTGTGGCAAGTGTTAGGTTTCTTTAAGAAACTTAACTATATTGGTTTACCATATATGGCTGCAAGTCAGAAATGACTCAGCACTATCTTGTAGCCAAGATGCTGATTGGCTACAGCAAGCAGGAGTGCTATATAGTAAGAAGCCAGAGAGCACATGGCTATGTCTGTTAGAGTGCTGTTTGTCTGTTGGAATGCTGCTACTGGTTTGCTAGGCTTCTACTATGTTACTCTGCTATTTGGCAAATATCTTCAACACTGTAACTATATTTCTCCATTGATGCATGGATGTATTGAAGATGATATATTGCTGTTATATCTACTGAACAAGAATGATTAGTAAGCTAATCTACTGATGGATGAACTGTGTATGATATTGGAATGAAACTTGGACTGTGCTTATATCACTGTATATAAAGACTTTGCACTTCAACTGCTGTGCTTGTTTGCTTTTATACTCACTGCTACAATCAAACACTACTTCCATCTGCTGTATTAATCCTTGACACCAAGGATACTCTGCTAAATATTTAACATTGGTTATGGGCCCAGGCTAGCCAAGTTAGCCCAGGCTATCCAGATATCCAGAACATCAAGATATAACTCAGACCTATGCAAGTTATCCAAGGTCCAGAGTCAAAAGTTGTTAGTGTGAACTGAGTGAGTCACTATACAGAAGGTTCATTGTGGTATATGGTTGAAGTGAAGATGGTACAAGAACATATATCCAGCTTAGCTATGATTACCTGGTTGGATGGCACCAACTATGTTACCTGGTCCACCAAGTGCAGTTTGCTCTTGAAGAGAGAAGGACTATAGAATGCTTTTGTCAATCCATTGGATGTAGAAGCTTTGAATTCCTCGAATGATGCTGATAGAAAGAAGCTAGATGAATTTGCCAGGGATAATGAGAGAACTTTGTGCGTTATTGGACTTACTCTTGTTGATTCACAGCTTGTGCATGTTCGAAGTGTGGAATCTGCAGCTGAATGCTGGAAGACCTCAAGAAGCTCTATGTTAGAGACAGTGTTGGTTCTCATATTAATCTAACACGAAAGCTTTTAGAGCGCGTATGCGTAAAGGCAGTGATATGCTTGCTCATTTGGAGTACATGAAAAGAGCTCTGCAACAACTTCATGAACAGGAGCTGATTTTCTCTGAACTTCATCAAGTCTATGTTATTTTTTCATCTTTAGATGACTCTTATGATGACTATGTATCTTTACTTGAAGTGTTAGACAAGGCAGAAATGACTTTGACTAACATAAAAGGGAAGCTAATAGAAGAGTCAAGAAGAAGAAAGGACAGACAACAACTGAGACAAGATGAGAAATCTATGGATGAAGAACAAGCTACAGTTTATGTTGTTAAAAAATGTTATGTATGTGGGGCTAAGGGTCATTTGGCTAGAAATTGCAAAAAGAAAAATTACACAGGGTAGAAAGTTGAAAAATAACAGCAATAATTTAGCTATATGTAATGCTAGTTTAGCAGGAAACCATGATATACGGGTTATAGATAGTGGAGCATCACATTGTATTACTAATAGAAAGCAACAGTTTGTTCATATGGAACACAGTGCTCAAAGTATTTCACTGGCTAATGGCTGAAAGCTTAAGGCTTCAGGAAAAGGTAATGCATTTTGTTCTTGTTTAAATGAGGAGTTACCCATGCTGTATGTGCCTAGTACAACATAGCAGTTATTATCAGTGAGTGTGCTGATAAAAACGGGATATACAGTAACATTCAAAGGATTAGAATGTGTGTTAGAGAAACAAGGTAAGCATGTTACGGCTAAACTTGATAATGGCTTGTTTATATTACAAGATAACCCAGTTCTAAACACTAAGGTGGGGTTTGAGAACAGAAAACCACATGATGAATGTATCCATCTATTACACAGACGTATGGGTCATATTAACTTTAAAGCATTAAGAAAAACTGAAATTATCAAAAGGTATCAAGATAAAGCCTTGTAATCATTATGTTGATTGCAATGTTTGTAATAAGGAAAAGGGTAAGCTAACTCCTGCTAATAGAACAAATGGTTTTAAAGCCAGTGAACCTTTACAAGTAGTAGTAGCAGACTTAATTGGTCCAAAGGAACCCAGCTTTGGGGAAGCTAGGTATATATTAAATATTGTAGATTTATATTCTCGATATGAGTTTTGTTATTTAATGAAAAGCAAGGCTGAAACATATCAGAATTTTATAAATTGGTTAAGGTTTGTAGAAAGGAAGACAAAACGTAAAGTCATGGCATTAGTGACTGATAATGGTTCAGAGTTCACTAACAATAAGTTTGTAACTATGTTGAAAAAGGCAGCTATAGATCATAAGCGGTCTGTGCCTTATAGACCTCAACATAATGCTTATTGTGAACAGAGAGGTCAGACATTACAAACCATGGTTAGAGCTATGCTTAGTGATTCTGGTTTAAATAAATTGTGGGGAGAAGCCACAAAATGTGCTAATCATATCCTAAACAATGTGATCCACACAGCAACAAATGAATTGCTGTTTGTTCACTGGCATGGTAGACAACCAAATCTTAGTTATCTCCATGTATTTGGGACCCCTGCATGGGTACATATCCCAGCTCAGCTGAGAAGCAAGGAGCAATCTAGGGCTAGAAAAATGTATTTTATAGGATATGAATCTAATCACAGGTCATTTAGATTTTGGGAACCAGGCACAACTAAGGTTTATTGTAATGCTAATGCAAAGTTCCTAGAGCGCATAGGATGGGAGAAAATATTTATTTTTTATTTTATTTATTAATTACATTTATATACCGCCCTTCTCCCTAGGGACTCAGGGCGGTGAACAGCTCGTCTAAAAACCCCACAAATACAAAAGTTAAAAAGTAATTAAATATTTGAATCAGCTGCAGACTAAAATTAGGAAACCCCCCCCCTACCCTTAAAACCCAATTTAAAGTTAAAAATGGAGATCAAATTTAAAATCATTATCTCAGCCCAGGCCGGCCTGCTCAAAGAGCCAAGTCTTTAACGCGCGCCTGAAGGCCCTCAGGTCCGTGCCGGTACGAAGTTCCGGTGGCAGAGTATTCCAGAGGGCGGGGCACCCATCAGAGAAGGCCCTACCCCTTGGCGCCGCAGACGACACATGCGGCCGACGGGCCCCGGAGCAGACCCTCCCTGTGGAAACGCACCGGCCTGTTGGAGAACGTGGCCAGAATGCAGGTCCCTGAAGGAACCTGGTCCCATGCCATGGGTCGCCCTAAAGGTCCCAAACTAGAACACTTAAAGCGGAACCCGGAGAGGACACGGCACCAATGCAGCTCGCGCAGGAGAGGCGTCACATGGGCGCTACGCGACGCCCCATACTCACCCTCGCGGCTGCATTTTGCACCAAATGGAGTCTCCGGATGCTCCCCGCAGGGAGCCCATGTAGAGGGCATTACAATAGTCCAGGCGAGAGGTGACAAGGGCCTGATGACGTGCGCAAGGCGTCCCGATCCAGGAAGGGCGCAAACCGGTAGATCCGACGGATCTGATGAAACGCCCCCCTGGAGACGGCCGCGATGTGATGTTCAAGCGACAGCCGTACATCCAGGAGGACTCCCAGGTTGCGAGCCCTCTCTGTGGGGGGCAGAACCTCCCCCCCAATAGCCAGCGAAGGTGTCAGCTGGCTATATCGGGGCGCCGGAAACCACAGCCACTCGGTCTTGGATGGGTTGAGCCGAAGCCTGTTCCCGCCCATCCAGTCCCGCATGGCCTCCAGGCACCTAGACATAGTCCCCACGGCATCGTTGGGGTGGTCCGGAGTGGAGATGTACAGCTGGGTGTCATCTGCATACAGATGACACCTCACTCCAAGACCACGGATGATCTCGCCCAGCGGCTTCATATAAATGTTGAACAGGAGGGGAGAAAGGACCGACCCCTGAGGCACCCCACAAACCAGGGGCCTAGAGGTGGACCTCTCCCCCCCCGCCAACACGAATTGCGAACGGTCAGAGAGGAAGGAGGAGAACCATCGGAGGACGGTTCCACCAATCCCCAACCCCTCCAACCGTCGCAATAAGATACTATGGTCGATAGTATCAAAAGCCGCCGAGAGATCTAATAGGACCAGGACAGAGGAGAACCCTCTGTCACGAGCCCTCCAGAGATCATCAACCAACGCGACCAATGCCGTCTCAGTGCTATGTCCAGGCCTGAAGCCCGATTGGAACGGATCGAGGTAAGTTGCTTCCTCCAGGTACTGGGGGAGCTGACGTGCCACCACACTCTCAACAACCTTCGCCACGAAGGGAAGGTTGGAGACTGGACGATAGTTGTTTAAAATAGCTGGGTCCAGGGAAGGCTTCTTGAGGAGGGGGCGCACCACCGCCGCCTTCAGGGCGGTAGGGAGCAACCCCTCTCTCAAAGAAGCGTTGACAATCCCCTGGAGCCAGCCTCGTGTCGTCTCCCTGGCGGCCGAAACCAACCAGGAAGGACACGGGTCCAATAAACAGGTGGTGGCATTCAGACCCCCCAGCAACCTGTCCACACCCTCAGCGGTCACAGGATCGAACTCCCCCCAGATAACACTCTCAAGACCTGCCCCGGACACCTCCCCCGGGACCACCCAATTGGAGTCGAGCCCTTCCCGAATCTGAGCGATTTTATCATGCAGAAATCTTTCTATTATATCCTTAGATTCCTGCATAGTCTTAGTGATTATGGCAATATCATCAGTAAATAATAATAACAATTCCAACATCCCATTCTTCTTTCTTTTTAACAAACATGGATCTGCCAAACCATTCACAAAACCTAATTTGTTTAATTCTTTTACTATGCATTTATTCCACTCATGGTCTGACTGTTTAAGACCATATAAACTCTTCTTCAATAACCAAACAGTCTCCTTCCTATTATCATTCACTCCCAGAGGTTTCTTCATATATATAGTATGTTGTAATGGAGCGTGCAAATATGCCATTTCAACATCTATTTATTCTTTGCTGCCCATACAAGCACTGTTCTTAAAGTGCTAGCTTTTAGGCTTTGAGCAAAAATCTCATTGTAGCCTAACTTTGTTTGAGTAAAACCCTGAGCGACTAGGTGTGCCTTATGGATAACATTTCCTTCTATATCTTTCTTCAGTTTATAAACCCATCTGCACCCAATTGCCTTTTCATCTTTAGGAAGTTTGACTTCATCAAATACCTTTAATTCATTCAATGACTTTAGCTCCTTTTTCATAGCTTCATTCCAAGCTTTTTGCTCTTTCACAGAGTAAGACTTAATGTCTTCATAGTTATAAGGTTCAATACCTGTTTGCTGAGCAACATTAGCCTGGTATCTATCAGGAGGTCGTGACACTTGAGTAGTCCTTCTGGGCAATACTGGACTAATCACCTGATTAAACTCCTCTTTTACCTCCCCTATTGAGCTTTCATCTACTTCTTCCTCTTTTAAAGAAACAGAGGATTCCTCTATATCTGAATCATCACTTGGTGTTTCCTCTACAGATTCATCATCATCTTTACTCTTAATTGTTATCTTTGATTCTACAATGATATAATCCTGGTCTATTTGCAGGGTAGAGCGGAGGAGTTTTAACACATAATACTAAGGAATTCCAAAGCAACATAGGCCAACGTGCTTTGAATCTGACATGGATCTCTCTCTGTTTCGGATTCCAAGATAAGGCAAGAAAAGATTATTTTATGTTAAAGAAATTATGCATGATAACTTATTCTCTTCACTTTCACCCTTGAAAATCTGCTTTATCATGTTCAGGGAACACCAGCATTATTCTTTATCACCTACACACTCACAACAACTCCCACTTGCCTCTAATTTTGCCCACATATATTTGTTACTCTAGGAACAACTTTCATGTCCTAATTCTTTTCAATGTGCCTCAGGCAGAAACATTATGGGTAATTTTAGAATTTTAAGGGAACACAATTTGGAAAACTATGCAGGCTGCTATAAAATTTGGCATATTTCATTTTTTTTTATTTATTGTCTACTAGATTTATTTTTCTTTTGGTAAGAAAGAAAGAAAAGGAGAGAGAGAGAGTGGTGAATTTAAGAAACAGATTTTAAGGACATGTGGTTCAATAGACCCTAAACAAATTTTGGTGAAATGTTGATGATAACTACCTGATAAAACATATAAGCTTTTCCTTCATACATAAAACAAAATGTTATAGCCACTTATAAATATTTCCCATATTAAATAATAGGAATGGAGATTCCCCAATCTAAAGATAGAATTTCACCCAGGGCTGACCATGAGATGTTTTCAAGGCCTCCCCAACACATAGAGGCTTTGAGCATCTGGATGGGGGAGAATAGGCTCCAGCTCAGCCCTGGCAAGGCTGACTGGTTGAATTGGTTTTAAGCTGCCTCCTGATAGCTTTGGAATTTTCCATTTTAACTCAGCATGAGAAACTCAGTTATAAAACCCAGCATTTTCCCCAGTCAAAATTGATGTATGATTTAGAACTCTGAACTCTGGGCTCCTGCTCAGTGAGAAAGTGACAGCTGTTTGTACAGATTCATCTTGTACAGATTCATCTTGTACACCAATTGTACCATCCCTGGACTGAGAAGCTTTATTCATGGGCACTCACACCTGAGCCAGTTCCTATTTGGATTACTGTAACAATGATACATGGGGCTGCCCTTGAAGAACACTTGGAATCTGTTGCTACTCCAGAATGTTTCTGATTAGCGCATATAACACAATTGTTTTGCAAGCTACACTAGCTCCCAATAGACTCTTCATGCAATTCAAGCTGCCAGTTTTCATCTATAAAACTCCTCATGGTATAGGGCCAGACTATATGTGGCGTCCTTTCGCCCTTCTCCCCACCAGATCTAGTAGAGAAGGAATGCTCCAGCTCCCTTGTAATCACCGTTTTTGGGATGATGGTATCATTCCTTTTCAGTGGCATCTATAGAACACTATCTCTGGGGATTTGGAAGACTCCATTTTTTTTAGCCTTTCACAAGACACTAAGACTTGGGTGCAGCCCAAGGCATTTGGCTATGGCAGGGGAGAGAGGGAGAGGGGGAGAGGGAGGGAGGGAGAGAGAGAGAGATTTTCTTGAATCTATATCATGAACTTTAATTGGATCTTTGCTTATGAACCAAAGTCAGTAAATCTACTTGGATATCACCTTAATAACAAAAAAGGCAAAAACAATAATTCAGCTTAATATTCACATAAAAATGAAAAAGCCCATGGTTTGATTTTTTTTCTTTGTTTCTTAGCTCAGCCATTCTATCAAGACAAAATAAGGAATTTACCTAAGCAACTGTTCTGCCTAGGATGCCAATAAAGTACCAATAAAACTTTTACATCTTGTAATAGATTCTGTGCTCGTAAAACAGCCTATTGCCTCCGGGTGCAATGAAGGATACATCTAAAATGATTGTTAAATATTGAATCCAGAACTGTCAGTTTCTGCACATGGAATGATGAAGGAATCTTTTTTTCAGGCATCTAAATCTGGCTCAGACTAACTAACTCTGCTTACATTCATATTTGAAATGCTGTGCCTAAAGTTACATGACTGCACTAATACTTTCAGTATTTCATCTGACAGGTACTGAAAGGTATATACAATGCTATGCATTATTATTTCAATAATTTGTGTATCTATAATGGAAACTTGTTCCAGACCAACATTTCACAGCCTCAGCCTTGCACTCTGCCTCAGTTCTGTTTCTGTATGTCCAGAAATATGGGGATAAACCAAGAAAAGCTTGATAAATGGAAGACCAAAAAGAAATGAGGTGGAAGAAGAACCAAGACTGGACTAAGGCCGAAAGGGCTGCTGGAAAGGGAAAATTTTAAGTGGGAAAGGGACTCATGGAGATGAGAAAATAGAATAGAAGGAGAGAGGAGAAAGTAGAATAGAAGGAACAACTGACCTGAATAATAGCAATGGGTTGGATCCAGACTTAATTGTATTTTGTCAAACATTTAAAATCAATACATCAGATGTTACTTCTACAATAATCTGTTTTTCTAACTGATGTCAGTGTCTTGCTTTTAATTTGGACTATATTCATATTCAATAAAATAAGATCTTATCATCAACTTTTAGGACAGAACCCATTACAGCATGAAGCATTGCTTTATTGTATAATTCTGCCTGACATACTCCTTAAAGAGCATCAATATTATTTTACTTGTATAGCTGTGTATATTTATACAATGGTATATGTATACAATTTATACATGGTAAAAGTTGGCAAGCCCAACTGTCAGCAGATTGCAATTTTATCCTTAGCTTTGACATACTACATTGTTTAAAGTTTTAAGTCAAAAGGTTATCTTGATATTTCTAATTAATGGGGTTTTCAGTGAATAAAAATAAGGATTGTTTGTTTCTCTATGTGCATTACAGAATCACAAATAGCAGAAATATAGAAACAGAAGAATTTTAAATGTTGTGCCAATGAAATGAAGTTTAACTTGTTTTAAAAGACTCAGAAACTTTCCACTTTTCTTCCTTTCCTCTCCAGACTGTATAAACATAGAAAGAGCAGTTTTAAATAGAAGCAGCATATGCCCAAATGGCAGCTTTATTCATAAACGGTTCAGTTTAAACTAGTTTTCTTTCGGCAGATGCTAAGTACCATTACCAGATTTCTAAATGTCAGTCAGACAGTTCTCATATATTCCTATCTCTAATATTTTGAATTATTATTTTAAATAGTTATGTTTCTAATGTTTGTCAAATTGAACCAATTGCTCTGAAGATGAGGCATAGACAGCCAATTTAGCATTTGCTAAAATTAGTACCCATGTTTTCTATATCACCAATAAAGCTTCATGGAAATAGAAAATCCAAATGAGTCTTTATATTTGTGCTGTAGACTCTAGTAATCAGCTTCATGCACTTCCTTTCTTTTTGCAAAAATTCTCCTCTATGTATGTTTCTGAGTTCTGGCAAGACTGTTCCCAACACAAGGGGCTATTATTACTGAAAATTTAATCACATTCTGTACTAAAAGATCAGCTACAGATGATCTATTTAAAAAGTACAAAAATAGATTTTAAAGGAGCATAGCATGAATACTCCACCAAAGTTTTCCATGAAAATTTTATACTTTATTCCTCATAAAAATCCAGCTACAAATTTTATTTTCCTCTATTCTATGGTCATTCTGTTTTCCCCATTAGTGGCTATGTAAAAACAGAGCTCCATCCCCACCCCTCAAATCATACTCCAGAGAGATACTTGAGAAGGATTAAACTATTCTTAAACCCATTTGAAATTTGTCAGACCATTTCTGAAACTCTAGAGTTTCCTACACTATTTTAGGAGTAGATTCCTTTTTTTTTCTACAGCCACATTTTAAAATTAAGGGACAATCTGTTTCTTTCTTGCCATCTGTGTCTGTCAGTCTAATTTCAAAAAAACATTATACACACAATCAACTTAGAACTTTGGTAAGAGTGATTTGTCCTTCCTACAAGGAGAAGGGATGAGCAAAACAGCAATATATGGAGGTCAGAAACAGAAAGGAGGAAAAAAAATGGCAACAGAAGGGTAGGAATGGTTTACATCAGCTTTTTGCTAATGTTATCCTGCCTACCATTAGCTTCAACGTACTTTTGACTTTGACCCTACCTAATTAGTTACATTAGTTCAGAGGAAAAAGTAATTAACTGCTCTCTTACCATATAATTTCCTTTTGGGCTAGTGCTTGAACTTCAGAATGACCTAGGCAGCACATTCATCAAGTACAAGCCACAATATTTTAATATGTATCATGGTATCAATATGCAAATGATGTGCATTATATAAAATGTGTTCGTCACATCATGAAGTGAATGACATAATGTATGTCCTTGTTTGCATAACAGTGTCATGACTCATATGATAGACACTATGTTTGGTACAGGCAAGATCTAATGAAGAAAGTCATAAGCTGTCAATTTTGGGATCTTTTCAACAAAGCCCATCACTTCATTACTGTGACCTGTGATAATTACAAAGCTACAAAACTCAGTGAAAATATAACAATTCAGTTAATTGGGGAATATAAGCAAAAGAGCAGATTTGAATAGCGCAAAAAGAGATTGAGAAAGAAAGAAAGAAAGAAAGAAAGAAAGAAAGAAAGAAAGAAAGAAAGAAAGAAAGAAAGAAAGAAAATTGTGGAGAGGTGAGTTAAACCAGTGTCAGATCTTCACTTTATACCTACATTAAGCCAACACTAGCATAATCATTTATTGATTTATAATTTAAAGAAGTCACAGTAGCCAGCAAAACATCAGGAAATCAATTATATGGATTTAAATTTATCAATCACTAAATCCTGAAACTCAACACTGCCCACACTGAAATGTTCTTCATGAATCTTCTGTTTAATTTGGTAACTTTCTGAGCAATCACTATAAATCATAATTTTAGTAACTGGAGATTTATAATTCATTTCAGAATATTTTAATGATTTTGAAGCATGCTTAATGCTCTCTAATCATTTAATATTCTTTATTATTAGCTTCTGATATAGGACTTGCAATAACTGCTACTGAAACAACAGATTCTGGCAAGGATATATTTTAAATCTCCTTTTAATAGCCATCCAAGTAATAGGCCAGCTCTATAACTTGTGGAAATACAGGTATGTTATCCTTTTATTATAGAGGAATGGTTGAGTGAATAGTAAACATCATCATCAAAATAGTCTCTTGCTGCAGGGCAGAAATTGAGACTCATTATGACTGTAAATCCAGTATCTTGGCTACTGATTCCCCCCGCCCACCTTCCTCAGAGTTTCCAGAGAGAAAATTATTTCATAATGTAGGGTCACTCTGAAAAAAGCCTCTGAAAGGAAAAAAGAACCCCACAGCGTTAGGGTTATGGTATGCAGCCTGTAGCTAGCAAAAAAAATTCCATAGGTTTTGTCTCTCTCAAATTTTGCCATCTGCCTCATGAAACCTATTCTGACACATGCTCTGATGCCAGCTAACATTCAAAAGACTGACAGCTATTTCACGGCTGTGCAATTAGCATTCCTCTGCTTCAAACAGTGACTACTTGAGGAAATGTATTTAAATCAGCAAGAAGCAAAAGAAGATCTAGCCCCTTTTGGGTATGATATAGTTATAGTACATATAATATAGCTAGGAAAAGTAGCCAAGGAACATTTCCCCTGACCTTGTGATTAAAAGTTGATATCTAATAAAACCTGCAAAATCCAATGGAGGCAAGCAGGATACGTTTGTTACAACTGATTTATTCATTTTTAATTAGTAAGTAATGAAATATCATTTAAATCTTTGTGTTTTTTTCTAAAAAATGGAACACATACTTTTTAAATCTTTATAGCTTCCGATTTCTATGCATTCTTCTGAATGTATATCGTCTTCCTGCAAGCTTTATGATGATGTGTTTTAGCCAAAAAAATCAGTAACATCTTAGGTCTTTTCAGAATTTTAGCTGTTCTATATATATATACACTGCTCAAAAAAAAATAAAGGGAACACTTAAACAACACAATGTAACTCCAAGTCAATCACACTTCTGTGAAATCAAACTGTCCACTTAGGTAGCAACACTGATTGACAATCAATTGCACTTGCTGTTGTGCAAATGGAATAGACAACAGGTGGAAAGCATAGGCAGTTAGCAAGACATCCCCAATAAAGGAGTGGTTCTGCAGGTGGTGATCACAGACCACTTCTCAGTTCCTATGCTTTCTGGCTATGGTTTGGTCACTTTTGAATGCTGGCGGTGCTTTCACTCTAGTGGTAGCATGAGATGGAGTCTACAACCCACACAAGTGGCTCAGTTAGTGCAACTCATCTAGGATGGCACATCAATGTGAGCTGTGGCAAGAAGGTTTGCTGTATCTGTCAGCGTAGTGTCCAGAGCATGGAGGTGCTACCAGGAGACAGGCCAGTACATCAGGAGATGTGGAGGAGGCCGGCATCAGGACCACTACCTCCTCCTTTGTGCAAGGAGGGATAGGAGGAGTACTGCCAGAGCCCTGCAAAATGACCTCCAGTGGGCCACAAATGTGCATGTGGCTGCTCAAACTGGCCAGAAACAGACTCCATGAGGGTGGTATGAGGGCCTGACGTCCAAGGTGGGGGTTACAGCCCAACACCGTGCAGGACGTTTGGCATTTGCCAGAGAACACCAAGATTGGCAAATTTGCCACTGGCGCCCTGTGCTCTTCACAGATGAAAGCAGGTTCACACTGAGCACACGTGACAGACGTGACAGGGTCTGGAGACGCTGTGGAGAACGTTCTGCTGCCTGCAACATTCTCCAACATGACCAATTTGGCAGTGGCTCAGTAATGGTGTAGGGTGGAACTTCTTTAGGGGGCCTCACAGCCCTCCATGTGCTCACCAGAGGTAGCCTGACTGCCATTAGGTACTGAGATGAGATCCTCAGACCCCTTGTGAGACCATATGCTGGTGCGGTTGGCCCTGGGTTCCTCCTAATGCAAGACAATGCTAGACCTCATGTGGCTGGAGTGTGTCAGCAGTTTCTGCAAGATGAAGGCATTGATGCTATGGACTGGCCCACCCGTTCCCCAGACCTGAACCCAATTGAGCACATCTGGGACATCATGTCTTGCTCCATCCACTAATGCCACGTTGCACCACAGACTGTCCAGGAGTTGGGAGATGCTTTAGTCCAGGTGTGGGAGGAGATCCCTCAGGAGACCATCTGCCATCTCATCAGGAGCATGCCCAGGCATTGTAGGGAAGTCATACAGGCACGTGGAGGCCACACACACTACTGAGCCTCATTTTGACTTGTTTTAAGGACATTACATCAAAGTTGGATCAGCCTGTAGTGTTTTTTTCCACTTTAATTTTGAGTGTAACTCCAAATCCAGACCTCCATGGGTTGCTAAATTTGATTTTCATTGATAATTTTTGTGTGATTTTGTTGTCAGCACATTCAACTATGTAATGAACAAAGTATTTAATAAGAATATTTCATTCATTCAGATCTAGGATGTCTTCTTTTTGTGTTCCCTTTATTTTTTTGAGCAGTGTATTTTATTGGAGATTTTCAGTGATGCTGCTTGTGATTTTTATACCTTTGTATTTTTATCACCCTCATTACTTATTGCTTTTCACATGAATATTTAAATCAAATAGTGACCTTTCACTTTTCCTTTGAACTTTTAAGTAAGGTTAATTTCCTTTATGCCTTGGGAGATCCATCTGTCTCCCAAAGGAATGATTTTTAATATGAAATAAATAGTTTGTATTGTGGACTAAAAATCCTACACCCAGTAAGTGGAGGAGGCTAACCAATAAAGAGAAACATTTATTCAGCAAAGATTGTTGGATATTTTCCACCTAAGCAGATGTTAACTCTGTGGTGGTTTTAATACTTATAAATGAGTATAACTCAGTATGCCCATTTCTTATTGTGTAATGCATGATTTCTTCTTTTGTGGTTAAATGCTACTTTCCATAAAATAATGACTGTTCATTTATTCCATCCTAGATATTTTCCTTGGTTTTCTTGCATGTGATCTGTCTATTTAGAGATCATGGAAAAGAGCTCTTACCAGTAGGGCTATCTATATTTATACTACTAAAGCATCATTATACCAAATAACATTGAAATTGAACTGACATCAGGACACATTGTATTGCAAGAACGAAGAAATTGTTTGCAAATAATTTCAAAATCTGTGAGTCATTTGGCTCAAAATCTGGGAGCAATCGGGCTCAGTTTTAATCTCTGTTACTTGCTTTTACATTTAATTGCCCTCAGTGATGTCTGTAATCATAAAGTCATACATAGTTGGTTATGCTTTGTGGGGTAGAATCCTGTGTCATCTTTCATTGGTATCTGAACTGACCAATTCTGAATGGAAAACATACTAGCAACTACTAATAAAAATGACAAGAAATTCTAGCAGCAATAATATTAGAAATAAATCTTAAAACTTTTTTTGTTTTCACCTTAGAGTTAAGGCTATTCAATTATTAAATGTCTACTTTATTGTCTGCTTAATAACAAATTATGATTTTTTGCAAATGTTAAATATATACATGTAGCAGTAGCACTTAGACTTATATACTGCTTTACAGTGCTTTACAGCCCTCTCTAAGTGGTTTACAGAGTCAGCTTATTGCCCCCAACAATCTGGCTTTTACCCACCTCAGAAAGATGGAAGGCTGAGTCAACCTTGAGCCTGGTGAGATTTGAACTGCCAAATTGCAGTCAGCCAGACATCAGTAGAAGTAGCCTGCAATACTGCACTCTAACCACTATGCCACCATGGCTTACACACACACACACACACATACACACACACACACACACACACGTACACCGGTATATATAATTTCATAAACTTTCATGTTCTCAATATTTCTTAATATATACCATCTTTTTAAATATGTTCTGATTTACCATAAATATTCACTTGTCGAGAACATTTTAGAGTAATCGCTTACTTTTTAACATGTGAATATTCATAATATAAGCTTTAAATGGTAAATTTAATGATAATTACCACTGTTTTCATGCACCTTTCAATAACAAGTTTCTTTTCAAATGAGCCTGATCAAAATAAACAAAAATTAGAGGATTTCTGTAGATTCTAATGTTTGGTCCCTGCTAAATTCTGATTTAAATGGAATGCCTTGTTCACATATCTTTAAACTTGTGATCTCAAGCACAAAGTCTACAAGTGGTTTCCAAGTAAAAACAACATTAATTTTTTTTTTTTTTTAAATCAAAACAGTCAATTTAGCCATCTCTCTTAACTCCATCAAGTTTTGTAGACATTCGTCCATTGTGGGAATCAAACCATATTTTGCATAAATTTTTCTTGCTGCTGTCAGCATATATAACATCAAACCTTCCATTTTTTTCAAGTTTATAATTTTATCTTCATATTCACTTTAAATATCTTCACCGTTAAGATGTATATCCTACTCCAATATTTCTTTCCTTTCTCACATATCCATCATAAATAGTAAAAAGTTCATTCTTTATATTTACATTTCCAACATTCATTTGAAGTACCTCTATACATTTTTGACAATTTGTCCAGTGTTAGTTACCTAACCATATATCATCTTAATTTTTTTATCCTTTCAATTACAATTTAATGTAAAATTTAAACATTTCATCCATGTTTTCTTATTATTCAAGCATTATATTACATCCAAAATTCTTTGCCCACTGAATCATACTTATTCTTCAAGTTCTTCAAGTTCAGTTTCAATAGCAATTTTAAAATAATAATATGTTTATCATTACCACACAAAAGAATTTCCAAATCATTTTTTTACAAAATCAAACCTATCTGGTTTTTGTCTAATTTAAACTTTTCTTTTAATTTTAAATAAATTAATGGCAAACACATCCTTCTAAATCCAACACCCCTTTAGATTTGAGGATGGGTCACCATAATTGAAAAAAAAAATTATTTGGTCATAAGTCCACCAAGCTGGCCTTGCCACCGTTCCTTTTCTTTAAAAAAGCTTCCAAGGGGTGACACCCAAAGGGGCATCTTTGCAATTATTCCAAACTCTCAGGAAAAGTGGTTTGTTGAAATGAATATTTACATTAACCTTATCATATCATTAATAGCAGTGCTGAGATTCAATTTTTTTTAACTACTGGTTCTGTACACATGGCTTGGTAGGTGTGGCAGGGGAAGGATACTGTAAAATCTCCTGTCAGATATGGTATTTGCCGGTTCTCTGAACTACTCAAAATTTCTGCTCAAAATCTGCCGAATACCACCTCTGATAAATAGGCATGCCATCCAAATCTTTTTTTTTTTAATATAAGTTTTATTTGGGTTTTCACAAAAACGTACAAATAAGACATCTTTTTTTGAGACTAGCATGATCCTGGGTTATCACATCTTCATACAGACACAAACTCAATTTCATAGTCATTCCATATCTCATTACTATTTTAACATTTTCTCAATAATTTTTCTCCAATTATCTCTACTGTAAGTTCAATTATATATTATATATTATACATTAAATATTAATATCAATTATATATTAAAATATTAAAGTATCAATATTTTTCTAATCATTATATTTATACTTTTGTCTGTCCTGTTTCAATTTCATATTATCTTTTCTCATTAAACAAAATTTACCCTAGTAGTTACTAACTGGAGTAATGACACCTTTCTATCGTTTTAATTTATCCATTTAACTCTTACTTTAAGCATATCAATTATGGCTTAGGAATTATAACAATTCAAGTAGAATACCTAAAATTTCCAATCAAATTCTTCTTGGTACATACTTAAATAACGCACTATGTTCTTTAGAATATATTATAAAAACATAGTAAATAACACCATTCATTCCAATACAATTCTATCATTGATTTAATTACATCTTTATTTCTTTAACTTTATTTTCAGTTAATATCATACTTCATGGAACAATTATAAACTTTCCAGAATTAATTCTTTTTTTCCATATCTCTCTTCACTTATATTTTTATAAATCATTAATAATAATTAACATGTTCCCATCCTTTCCTAATTTCATTCTCTCATTCTCTTTATTTCATTTATTTAGTAATAAACATTACATCACATTAAAATAAGTGTTTTATCCATCATTTTAATCATACTTTATTTAATATTTTCTAAAATTATTTCTATTTCTAATATATCAATACTATCTTATGTACCTTTGCAGAGATCCCTTTTTCAATTAAATTTTTACCCTTTGTCTCTAAATAGGCATATACTTTCAATCCTTGTACATTTTCCCTGTTTCTCTATATCTTGTTTCTGTCTTTTATATCTTCTTTTCCTTTCCCTCTTCCCCCTCTTCTTCTAACCTCCCCTTTTTGCCTCCTTGTCTCTCTACTTCTAATTCTCTCTTCTGTAATTCTCTCTTCTGTTGCTTCCTGGTATTGTAATTATTTTTCAAACTATTCTTTTTTTTTTTTTGGTTATCTTTTTAAATCTTAATCTTTCCACTCTCTTTCTTCCTTTCCTTTCTTTCCCCAGATAAAATTACTTGATCATTAAAAATGGCTTCTTCTTTGTCCTGACCTTCTTATTCTATAAGTGTTTCTTGTTGTTTCTCATAGTTCCAGATCTCCATTTCTAAGAATTGAAATACGAAGCCAAAAGAATCTCTTTCTTCTTGTGCTTCTTTTTTTTTATTTTTTAAGTTCCATTTTCAGTTCTTCCAAAAGTGATGCCATTTTAATCCCTTTTAAAAAACCACCCAATTAATTTTAATCATTTAAATCCAATAGCCAGAAATCCAAAAATCACCAAGAAATCCAAATAATCCAAAGCTGTTTCTTCTTGCTTCTTTTTTTCCCCACTTTCTCTTCCTGGGGTTCTGTTACTTTGTTACAAAGTTTCAGTTAGAATGTATCTTTAGAAATCTTGTTAAAGTTTCACTGTAAGTTCCTTTTAATTCCAGGCAGTCTCCTCCATTTTTCCAGATCCCGCCCTTTTGTTCTTTGTTCTTATTCTTTGCTTTTCTCTCCCTTTCTTCTTTAAAATTTTTTTGAGTATCCAAAAGTCTTATTATCACTTTGACATTTTATTTTCAGCTTAAACGCCTATTATTGTCGAAGTGAATTCTTGTCAATTTCTTATTTAGATTTCTTATCTGTCAATGTAAGGAAGGGAAGAAAAAAAAAACAGGTTCTTTCCCTTTGCTGCTTCAAAGTCTTCTTTGGGAGCAATGTTATTTTTTTATATTTCAAATTCCAGGGTACCTTACCTTGTTGCTTTTCAGTTTGACCCGGTCAACCAAAACTTTCTTTTATCTTCCTCCTACACATTCTTTTCCGGTCAAGTTCTTCTTTGAGGTGGCCATTTATTTACAAGACTGCATTCTGCAATTTTCCTCTCACCGTCTGGTGCGCTCCCACAGGAGGGTCTCTTGCGGGTCCCGTCGGCATCTATGTGCCGGCTGGTGACCCCGAGGAATAGGGCTTTCTCTGTGGGGGCGTCTGCCCTCTGGAATGGGTTGCCTCTGGAGTTACGTACAGCCACAAACCTGGGGACCTTCAGACGTGCCTTGAAAACCTGGCTTTTTGACCAGGCTGGCTTGGGCTGATTTTAGATTTGGGTATTTTAATTTTTATATCAAATTTGAAGGTTTAAGGGAGGGGTTTTAATTGTTTTCAGCCAGGGTCTTTAATTTAATCTAGTTTTAACTTTTATATATTTAATGTTTTAATTGTATGGCTGTGCACCGCTCCAAGTCCTTCGGGAGAGGAGCGGTATATAAATAATAATAATAATAATAATAATAATAATAATAATAATAATAATAATAATAATAATAATAATAATAATAATTTATTGTTATTGTTATTGTCATTATCATTATTATTTCTAGCCACTGCTACAACCGTCTTCAGGAAAGGGAGTAAGATCAGCCGGGGAGGGGAGATGCAGCTCTCCTTGACCCTGCTGGCAGTCTCCCCCTTCTTCACCACCTCTACAGGGTGGCTTAACCCTGAAACCAGCTGGCTCAGGGCACTCCAGCGGCGAGCACAGACAGAAACCCTGCACGATTGTGGATTTCTGACTGTCTCCGAAGAAACTCAAAGAGGAAGTCAGCATGCCATCCAAATCTTAAGTCAAAGCCCTCTAGCTCAAATAACTACTTATTTTGGAGAGTCAACCACTCTTTCAGGAAAACCAAGTAACAGCCAATGAAGTACATATTTCAAATCTGGTAAAACCAAACCTCCTCTTTCCTTAGCATCTTACAATAATTTATATCTAATTCTTAGTTTCTTTTCTCCTTGCTGTATAAACTTACCAATATCAATACTTTATTTAAAGAATAATGGAGTGTCCATCTGCTATTGTTTAAATAGAGTATTGGTTAGACTGTAAGTATGAAACTTTGACTTTAGGTTTTGCTGATTAGGTAGGTCTGTTGTTATAGAAATGGCTGGTATATATTATTATGTAAAAGTAAAAAACTGAGGTTGTTGGTTATTACCTTACTCTACTGTATTAAAAGGAATCTGAAGTCAATGCTTTTATTTTTCTTTCCCCCTACATTTTTCCTCTTCCCTTTTTCCTCCCCTATTTTCCTATTATTTTAATTTTTCTTTGAATTGCTGTAATTTATATTTTATTAAACTAATACAAATGTGAACAAAACAAACTCAGGGTGATTATTTTCATTTCCTTTTTTAAAAAATTCTCCAGTTGAAATGCTACTCTTCTCAAGTAGGAAGAGTAAAAGAAAGAAAATTGTATAATGGCGTAAAGATTAACTGTATAAAAAGCACTGCAGTAAAACCAATTCTGAATGTTAAACATTGCCTCATACCGAATACAGCACTATTAGTCAATGTAGAAAGAAAATGTTTTGTTTTGTTTTTAACAAAAATAGCAATTTGAAAATCAAGAATCTAATAAAATAGATTGTGCATGTGTGGCCAGGTAACAGAATACTTCAGAATTGTTATTTACCATCCAGACATAAGTTGCTAAAGAAAGTGTCAAACTGGAAAAAAAGAAGTGAAAAAATGAAGAGATCGTATAAATAAAAATGTCTTGATGTTCTGATATCAAAACAATCTAAATTTCATTATCAAAAAATCTATCTCATTAAGATTACACATCAAAATGCATACCAGCTGTAAGTCAGTTTAAGGTCAGTAAGATTTTCTAATGAGTTAACATTTCTTTGATTGAATTCTATAGCTACAATTTGGTTGAGCTGCTATAATAACTGAGAAATGGCTATTATATATTTGCAGGTGTGCTATTCTGGTTTCTTTTGTTTCTTTTATCTTCTGAAAAACATTTTTTTTACCTTTAACTTATACAGCTAGGCATGATTTGTATAATAAGTGTGAGGTATGCCAACATTTTCCCATGGAATCCTAATATTTAATTTGGACCTGATGGGGTTCCATGACAAATTAAGAGAGGGAAGATCATTTAAAAGCAGAAAAATTTATAACTTTACCTCTTCACTGGGGATTTTGAGAATTTTTTCACTAACAAAAAGTTTGAAAACTTCTCATGCTTGATATCATTAAGAAATAGACTGCAGACACTTCTTGTACTTGAAGCTTCTAACTTATAGTTGGATCTTGGAGTTCAAAAGACAGAACTACAGTTGCTTTTTCAGGAAAAATCCTAAACAATTTACCTGATTGACTTTTATAGTAGTTTCAAATTTGAGGGTTGGTGGGCCAATATCTCAATGCAAGTTTAGATCAGGCTGTTTTAGGAAAAAAAGGTAGAATAAAAGTGGAGATCTGGTCTGTATTAGAAGGCACTGCAGAGAAAGTGGTTGAGAATACAGGCAGAGTGATGCTCTGCTATTCAGTGCATAAATAAACCCAGAAAGGCATCTTAAAAAATAGGAGTGCACACGCATAACTAAAAGGTCTCATTAAGAGCATTCTGCTTCTTTTTTAAAAGAAAAATCTAATGGCAACAAAAAGAACAAGACTTTAAAAAATATTTAAATTTAAGAATAATATGGTATCCAAAACTATCATGAAAAATTTAAATGGATTTATGGTTTCTATCTGTGGATAGATAGATGATAGATAGATAATAGATAGATGATAGACAGATAGATAGATAGATAGATAGATAGATAGATAGATAGATAGATAGATAGATAGATAGATAGATAGATGCAAATATCATTAATTTATTTTGGCTATTGCCCCAGCTGTATCTTGGATATAAAACTGGGCCTCTCCAAAAAGAGGATATGGGAGTTGTCATGGAGAGAACTGCAGGCTAAAGACAGGCTTTGGTAATTGGTCCTTCTGCCTATCATGAAACCTTTCCTGGGCTGTGGGACCTTCTCTGTCCTCTAAGGAGGGAGTGTGGTATGTTGAATGCACTCTACAGCTAGGGATGTTGTTGCTTCTTGAATTCCAGACTGGGTATGAATAAAGATCTGAGCCTTTTTTTACATGTGCATGCATTTGGGAGACATGAGAGATTTCATGGGCAAAATAGATTTCTATTTCTTTCCTTAAAATTGTCTGAAACCTACTGGTCCTGATCTCATCTAATTTTGAGACCAAGTCCTGAATATGCTGTAGCCTAATATGGCCCTTGGGCTGACTGAAACAATGTAGCCCTGGACTAGAGCCTTTCTTTTAAAAAATTGCTAAAAGAAAAGTAGGATTTCAAATTAGTGCAGTGATGGGAATTATTACGCTATATAAAGATTACAGTCTGTGTTTGTGTCAGGACTCTTCTAATATTAGATACCTAGAGCCCTGCATTTTCTGGAGAATGACTTTCATGTATGATTTTTCCCAAGTTCTCTTAGAAACCAAACTGTCATTTCAAATATAAAGAATACAGATACTTTAATCCATAAATATGTTTCAAACATTTATGTATGTCTATGATTTCTGAGTATTCCAGAGTGCAGGGATCAGGATAGTATCAGTTCAAAGTTTGCCTTGATGCTTTTACCGTCTCTTTACTATAGAGTAGAAAGATGATGAACAGCAGAGAGTGGCAGTAGATGCCAAATCTGTACTTCAAAGAACTTTCTTTCTTTCCAATATGCCTCTGGCCAGGTATCGGCTTTAAGGAAATTTAGAAGGTAGCTGTACTATGGATGCTTCTTCTTCTACTGCTAAGTCATGAAATGAATAATAAGTACTTAAGAGGCAAAGCCCATTTTAATCCAGCAGTTTGTCTCTCACAATGGCTAATCAGATCTCTTTGGGGTATTTGCAAATCCCCTCCCCTGTTGTCCCAATGGTGCTTTATTCAAAAGGTGACTGAAGTTTCTTGTTTTTTTTCCGTTGAAAACATTTTACTTTTCAACCAAGAAGCTTCTTCGGTTCTTCAGAATTGAGAAGCAAATCATTTTCAAAGGAAAAAAAAACCCAAAGAAAGTCCAATTTTCTTTGGAAAAAGCATCTTTGGGACAACTATAACCTGGATGATTAAGAAGCTTCATAGCCATCTCCACCCCCACCCACCCCCGTTGTCCCCCTGCAATTACTATTGGGAGATGTGCTTCTTCAAAACTTGTGATAACACAGCTATCTGCCATGAATTTAAACAATAACCTTTTAAAAACTATTCTAGTCAATGTCCAACACCATGTCTTGTGTCAGTGAATCCCACTGGTTAGCTGTATTCTGTGGGAAGATCTCTTTTAAATTTCTCTTTAATTGCCTTCATTGAATAGCCCCTGGCCCTGAATTGTGACAAAATGAAAAATACATTTTTTTCTTATCCAGTTTCTCTGTGCCATGTATGATTATGAGAAAAATTGTACACAGAATTTCTGCATGCCATAGATTTTCACCACAATGAGCTATATTTTTGGTCTCTTTCCTAATTATCCCTAGCATAACATTTACCTTTTTTTCCACAGCTGTCATACACGGAGTCAACATCTTTGTTATGCTATCCACTATGACTCTCAAGATCCTTTTTTTCTTGATTAATTAGAGAGATCAGTGTTCAATGTAGGAGAGCAATGGGGGATGCAGTTATTCTGTAATAATTATCCACCAAGCTGGGATCTGATGCTGTTCCTGATAGAGACACCATTACCATCACATTTGTGTAATATCATTATGTGGCAAGGTCACTTTGAGTGCTTTGGCTCCATTTTTAAAATATTGGGGTGCACTAAGGAAGTGTGCCAACTTCATTTCACTCCTTAGAAATGGGGCGGATGGGGACATACAGTTTAAAAAAGGAGTTTCAAAACAGTGCATTACTTGAAGAATCATTAAATCAAAACACCCCTGAAGCTTTGCGCTGCTGTATTATTTTTATCTCACTTTTCAAAGCATTTCAGAGCAGTGAAGAAATCATCAATCTGTGAATACAAAGTAACCGTATGATACTCTTCATGGTATGGAAAAAATATAATTAAGTGCATAGATTTAAGTTGTTTACTCCACCTGGAATTAGTAAAGAGACACCTGTATGACTAGCTACAAGTGGGGTTCCCACTCACCAGAAGAAAGAAAAAAAAGTGAGAGAAACATGGAGAGAAAGAAATTTCAGATTGTTGAGGGCTTTGGTTTTATTTTTCTTTTTTTTAAAGATAAAATTTTAGAGAAAGTCTCAGAATAAATGGATCTGAATTGAAAGAGATTAGAGTCTTCATCAGGGAGCATGTATTTTGAGTACAACCAGGAGTTTAAGTTAAAAAAAGGTATAAATTTTTGTAACTAGAGAAGATTGGGGTGAGAGGGAGAAAAGCTCTATGGGTTTATTTTATTTTATTTTATTTATTCATTAATTTTCTATAGCTGACCAACTGAACCATGTGACTGTGGATGGCTTACCATATTATTATACACTATATAGCTTTGGGGCTTCCATCCCAATCATAAGGTTTTTCTTGATTATCTATAGGTCCCTGCCTGGATTTCCAATAAGGAAAATCCTGATGATGCTAAACAGCCAATGTGATGAATAATGCTGCTTAGAGATGGTTATTTAACAGTTTACACTTCCATTTTATTTGTGAGGCCAAAATTTTTTAAATGGAACTATAAGAAGACAATTAACATTTCATTGCATATCTATCAATTTATCTATCATTTCTCTCTCTCTCATCTATCTATCTATCTATCTATCTATCTATCTATCTATCTATCTATCTATCTATCTATCTATCTATATCTATCTTCTTTACCATTATAGCAGGTAATTAGTAGCAGTTAATTAAAAACAGTCTAATAACCAACAAAGTAGTTTTTCAATTATGAATGCAACTTGAAGGGGAAACTCTTGTCCTTCTTGCAGTTGATGGGCTCTGCAATTTTATTTCACTTTTTAGTATTTTAAGCATGCAAACAGCTGACATTCCATGCCATAAGTTAATGTTGAGGTGTCCTGGGGCATTATAAGAAGGGAACAAGTGCTGAAAATAGCCAGTGTGCAAGATTGATTGTCTATACATTTTTATGTGTGTGAAATGGAGTGATCTTTACTAGAATAGCACAAGAAACATCAGGCTGCAGTAAAATTACCTTGACAACATGGTTTTCCTCTTGTAGACTGTTATCTGCTTCTCAAGGCTGTTGTGATAGACTCAAGGGAGTCTAAAATTAATTACTCACATTTCAGTGAGAAAATAAATAGCAAGATAAAATATCAGAAGCATGCCCAAGGAATATGAATGTAGTCAATGATAATTAAATGATTGGGTCTTTGTTTAATACTTTATACCATGATCATGAATATTTGAATATCATATTCAAAATAATGTAAGTTACCTGCAGTCTTTTTTTTGGAAGTATTGTTTTGCATGCTTAATAATTAATATGTATGTATATATGTGTTCATATGTGTAATTTGTAAATTCTTTCAGATACTGAGTTAGTTTCCCTGAAATTAACAATAGGTTTGTATATACAAAATGGATTTGGGTGCAATTGCCTCACAGAATTGCTTCACAGCATTGCCTTACAGAATGTAACCTACCCTATTCTTTCTTTTCCAAGAATAGGGTTTTATAGGAATATTTAATGCACGTGAAATTGTCTCTTCAGTAATAAATAGGCATATGGCCTATTTTTTTAATGTATGCAAACTTTTTAGTTTTATCTGTGTATGAACTGGCCTAACCATGAATCAAATTGTTTGTTGTTTTCACACTTTTAGTGATATAAAGGAGAGGAGAAAGGGTGAGTTGATTTTGACATTTCAATAGAGGCGTTTGAATTCCAAGTCGGAGGACTGAATGGTTAGGTCATCCTCTTTATTCAAAAAGACCTCTCAGCAACATGGTGGTTTTTTTTTTTTTTTTGTTTTTTGGGGCGGGGGGGTAACTGAGAACAAAATTATGATTGTATCCCATCAAACCAGGCTTTATAATCAGAAAAATAATTCTAAGAATCCAGCAGTGGGGAATGTTTAATTCACTGATACCAGTGATATCAGAGATGAATTTGGCAGGAGTCCTGTCAGAGAGGGGGGAAATTACAGTGAAGATTGTATCAAAGGAGAATGGTATCTGTTTGGCATTGTGCAGAGTTCAGAATGAGACTGAACATGGCATGTCTGGGTGATAGTGAAAATGATGACATTTGGAGAAATCAGGATTTAAATTTATCTGGATATTTTCACTGCATCTCAAATAAAGCAGTTGACCAATAAGGAATGTGTCTGTATTAGAGTTGTTAAAACTTTGGTATTAATTTTGCATGTATATTTAGTTTTAAATCAATTCTGACCTCTTTTTGCGTATTTCTCATGGTGTTTGTCTAACAGTGTAATAAAGTCAACATATACATTAAGCATTCACTATTCTCTATAATTTTAGGATACTCACTGAATGATGTGGAAATAATGGAAAACAGAAAAGGAAGATTACTGCATTAGTCAAAGTCTGCGGAATATAGTATATCATCCCACAGTTTATAAATATGTGAAAATTTGCATGTCATTTGTACACAAATATTCAATCTCAATATGTATGGGTATGTATATATATATGCATGTATATATACACATACATATACATACAGATAGATGATGGATAGATCATGGATGGATGGATGGATGGATGGATGAACAGATAGACATACTCTATTGTGTGCCTTTTTATACATATTGGTTTTTTAGCCTAACAGCTAAACCCCCAAAACATAAAAGGGGATAATTTAAAGGATAGCTAAATTTTCTCCCAGGTGTTGAAACATGAAATATAAGTTAAGATTGTTCTTTACAAATACAAAAGCTATATTATTCCATAGCATCTTTATCAACATTCTCATAGCTATATACTTGCCTTATGCACAATTCATAAAGAAATGTAAGGTCTTTCATAGCCACACCATCTGAAGGGTTTTAATAGACATCAACAAGGATTTGAAAACAGTGGTTCATCACCAGTTACATGTCAAATAACTTTTACTACCCCTAGAGATTCAGGACCCTTAGTGAAGAATGTTTTCAATTTCATGCAACTATGCACACTCCAGGGAGTATGTCTTTTATATTTAAAACTGTACATAAAATTTCCCCCTCATGATTAGAGAAATCCTTTTAATTTGAAAAGGCACTATTATTTCTGTGAAAATGAACCTGTCTTATAATAAGGTTCTAGGTTATAATTGCTTGTCATACAACTAAAATCATCATTATCATCATCATCATCATCATCATCATCATCATCATCATCATCATCATCATCATCATCATCATCATCATCTTTCTTCAGGGAGTAGCAACTAAGAAATGATCTCCTCTGAACAGATAAAATAAAGCAAATCTTCCCCTCCCCCAAAGTCTTCATTTGCCCAATTCACAGACAGACATGAGTTGCACTCTTCTTCATCATTGCTGACATGCAGCATAAAGGAAATGCTTCTCAATGTCTTCCCTGGAGAGGTCCAGGGAACCAATTAGCTTACTGGGAGTCCAGGACTTGAAACTATACACCTGAGACTTGCTAGATTCACTCTGTTTTACCCCTCCAACAAATTCAACAGAGGATTTTTGAATCCCTCCTTTCAGCAACATGCCACTCATGATAGCTACCTGTTCCTTGAAAAACGTCTCCTCATGCATTGCCTTTTTGTAGAATTCACAATTTTAAGGGCAATATTGTCAATAACTGTGTCAAGCGGGTAAGTGACACTCCATGACTCTAAGAAACCCCATAAGGAACAACATGGGGATTGGTCTCAAGCCCCATCCCTGATCAGGAACTTGTTTTGGTCTCTTCCCTTCTCTAACATGATAGAAATGTCTGTGATCTGCCAGTCCAGGGAAACTACCTCTAGTCTGTCATTTATGTTGCTTCCTCAACTCATCTAAACAGATGTCAAAAAAGCAAGCTGTGCAGAGAATTGGGATCTGGACTCTCTGGGACAAAAAGTTCATGGCAGCTGTAAACAATAAAGTTGTGCCTAATATTTTCCCACCTTTCGAAATGTAATTTGACACATTTCTGAGACATAGTGTCAATTGTCTTATTTTTAAATATATCCCTTTCCTTCCCTGTTTGATGTTGCAAGACAAATAATCTCTAATGTTACCATGGAAAGTTCCTGGTGCCATAACAGACTAAAAAGAAAAAGGAAGAGGAAAGCCTAATACTAGTGGTGTGTCTTCTAAAAATTGGATGTTAGCCCAAGCTGCAAAACCATGTAAGAAATAGCCTTTTTTCCCAGCATTTGCCTTTTTATATATAGCCATGAAAATGGGAGGGGAGAGATAAATACTGTAGTATAGATAGTTAATCTCTATCTGAAGCATTTTAATAATTTGGAACTTAGAAAAAAAATCAAAGCACATCAATTGGTTCTAACCAACTCTTGTTTATCTTCCACCTCTGTCGGTGCTTGATGGATGTTGTTCATGCTCTTTGGTTTACAGTAACAAACAGGTTTTTAATTTTTCTAAACCCCATCTCTCTAGTGCCATTCTGTGATGGATGATGTGACAAAAGGTTCCTCCATAAAGTCTGAATACTAAATAAATTAGCAGTTTTAAAATAGCACATCATTCATCCCTGGCTGCCTTACTGCTGCTTTCTTCCATCTTTACTTGTTTAATCTCCAGTGGTACAACTCTTTACTCAGCACAGGACTGAAGCTCTGTAACAGATGGCATGTACAGCAAGTAGGGCATTACAGCGGGCATCCAAAGAGCAAGGAAGAACTAATCCGACTGATTTTCCATATGCTCACAAACATAAGGGCATGGAATCAGCCCCTAACTTGACCAAGTCTTATTGAAAATTACTTCATCCAATAATGAAAAAATTAAAAAAAGTGGGGAGGGAGGTATTTGGACTCCAAAATATATTAGGTTTAATGGCTCTTGAAATCAGTTGGGAAACTATCAATTTCAGCAGGAGCAAAATTCAACCAAATGAGTCTGGATCCAAACAGTTACTTTTGACTCAGGGGTTACCTTCAAGTTGACATAGATTTGGCAGTATATACCTAATTCTGCAGACAGAAACAGCATGGTTTTTTCCCTCAAATACTCTTCACTAAATTGGACATAGGACCTGGTGCTGCACTGGTGATTATGGGTATGCAGCTATCATTCCAAAACATCAATTATAGGCTTGCTAAAAGCAAGGGTGAAAAGGGGTTAAAAAAAATCTACTGCTATTATCAGATTTTTTTAAAAAATGTGTGGACTATAGACACAGTCTGTTTTTCATGTTGCAAATACAGTAATCATGGCAGATGGCATCTCTTTGGTTTTTGAATAATAGCCTTTGCAGCACATGGAAGAAATGATAAGATAGAAAAACATGAAGTGTGACCCTTTAAAGTACAATTTACACAGGACAGAGAAAAACAGATTTGTGGAAGGTAATCATAAGCTTTTACCAAACAGAAATGTTTACTAAAAGATATTGGTTCAAAAACAGGCTGCTGCCACCTCATGCTTGTGCTTTGCAACCTTTTAGCATCAGCTTCCATGAACTCTAGTGGGGTGGCTAGATGGGAAGCTGGGATGCTTGGAGGGGAACGAAAATTCACTGTATCTCTCTGACATGGCCTTCAAGATCAACCAGATGGGAACAGAACACAGCTGGATACCTAACACCTGAAGTGACTGTTCTGAAAACATCTTGTTTGAATTTGACTGGACTTGCAGCAGGGATCAGTGATGGAAGTAAATAAGGGAGAGAAAAGTTAGAATGGTTTTCAGTTCTGGCTATGCACTGTTTTAATTCACTAGACTTATAGTAAACTATACCTTTCTCAGCAAATGATATAGAGTAACAGAGTTGGAAGGGACTTTGGGAATCTTCTAGTCCAATCTCCTGCTTAAGCAGGAAACCCTGTAGCATTTCAGACAAACAGTTATCCAATCTCTTCTTAAAAACTTCCAGTGCTGGAGCATTCACAACCCCTGGAGGCAAGTTGTTCTACTGGTTAATTGTTGGAAAACTGTCAGGAAATTTCTCCTTAGTTCTAAGTTGTTTCTCTCCTTGATTTCTACCCATTGCTTCTTGTCCTGCCCTCAGTTGCTTTGGAGAATAGCTTGACTCCCTCTTTTTTATGGCAGCCCCTGAGATATTGGAATACTGCTTCCTGAGATATTTGGAATACTGCTATCATGTCACCCTTAGTCCTTCTTTTCATCAAACTAGACATACCCATTTCCAGCAACCATTCACTATATATTTTGTTTATGTTTTGATGCTAAGGATCATTTTTAATTAGAGATTCAAACAGATACAGGCCTGACATTTGTCCTTCTTGGGGTATTGGCAGATTTCAGGAGTTTCTCAAGCACTGAACAAATGGTCATGTCAAGTTGTAATAAGAATTAGGCTAAGCCAAAACCCATCAGTAGGAATATTTAAATGATAATAAATAAACTGAGCCAACTACAAAAGAAAAAGAAAGTTCAAAGGATCAAACTGCCAAATTGGCCATTGTATGCTAGAAAACAGAATAGTTTGCATCTCTTTGCTGTCATCTAGTCCTATTTAGTTTATAGCTCCAATCAAACCTTTTGTGGTCATTCTTTCATGCTATAAAAGAATGACCACATTCTTATATAAGAATGACCACATTCTATATAAGAATGACCACAAAAGGTTTGATTGGAGCTATAAATTAACTAGAACTAGATGACAGCAAACAGATCCAAAATGTTCTGTTTCCTGGCTAACTCAATGTTTGCAGCTCAAAACAGTAGTACTTACATTACAGAACAGATACTTTAATCTTACTTATGCCCACAGATTTGCTAATATACTACTTGTTTCAAATTCTACAGGTGCCTTAGTCAAGGAAAAATAATTATGTCTGCTGGGTACTCTTTCTGATGTGAATACTAGAATAATCCTGTGCTGATTTTTTCCCCATATTATTTTCTCAACCTTTTCATTCAAATTTGGTTAGAAAACAAATTGCTGTTGAATTATTATTTTTCCAAAGAAAAAAAGTATTTCAATCTAATTTCAAGAAGTGGGGAGCTTTACAGTCCTACATAACTTTGTTGAAAAGGTAAAGATAAAGATTTGCCCTTTCCAGCCATATCTGACTCTAGGGGGCAGTGCTCATCTTCATTTCTTACTGTTGTCAAAAGACACTTCCATACTTATATGGCTAGCATTATATGCTGAAGTGCACAGAATGTTGTTACCTTCCCACTGTTACCTTCCCACCTATTTATCTACTCACATTCTACATGGTTTCAAATTGCTAGATTGGCAGGAGCTGAGGGGCTCACCCCTTCACATGGAACTTGGGTCTTGAACCAAGGCTGTCAGCTTTCCAGATGACATTCTAAGCATCTTTAACCACTAAACTATCACATTGTTGTAACTTTGTTTTAAAGTAGTCAAAAAGTGTGGATGATTGTCCTATCTTTCACTACACAATCCTTTTTCCATGTATGTATGTTTTTTTCATGTCCATGAGTTTGTATATACCAAACAAAAACAAAACAAATTCAGGGAAATTTTTTTAGATAGATTCCAGTACAAATGCAAAATCTGCATTTATTAAAATATATAAACTTATTTTTTATAAAGCTTGAGCCTTGTTATTGTACCAAGGGACTCAATTATTCTTGATCTATACATTCTTAAATTACCTAATTTTTACTTACCTTCTTATATCATAGGGCCGAGCACAAGTTATAAAAAACCTTGAATTTTAATTCTTTCCTGTATTTTTAATCAGTCTTCCAGTCCAAAATGTGGTCAATAAATAATAAAGAAGTCATTAGATATGTCAGTGGGTGTGTCTAAAAATAGAATTCCCTTCAATAGAATTAACTCTTTAATTTTTAAAGGTCATAATGATGATAAATCACAGATGTTGAGCACATACAATAGACTTTTCTACAAACACTAACTAGTAGAAATGCATTTGAACTGTTTAAAATAAGTTCCCTATAATAGGCTATCAGACCTAAACATATTTGTGTTATATCCATAATCAAGCTGTTATTTCAAAATACTATAAAACATTGGCTTTTGAAGATGAATTTTGGATCTCTTGATAACACCATTGTATTAGTTGTCTGATCTAGCCATATTAATCTGCACTTTTAAAGCAAACTTGAGGATACTTTGGGGGTTAATCTTGTTTTTTTTCTAAAAAAAAAGGAAATATTCTTCTATTTTTAAAGAAATCAATGTGTCAAAGAAAATAAAATAGAAAAGCCTGAACAATACGTTATCTACTGAAAACATAATTTCACAGAAAAGTTGAAAGCTAAGGGAGATGAAGAAGAAGGATGATCCTGAGAGGGACAATGTCATTCAATTAAATCTGAATCAACCTTACTCAGCTTTACGATGGCAGATTGTTGGCACTAGAAACTATAAAAAAGCTGGAAAATTGCAGGCAAGTTTCACATTACGCATCGTTTTAATTTCATTTCCATCTTTAAAATGGAGAAAGATAGGAATAAATTCAGGAAGGAATGAACAACCTACCTTAATGGTATTTCCAAATATCCTCTTTCGCAAATGTATGATTTGTTTCCTATATATTTGGCCTTGCATTACAGTATTCATATTTCACTTGCAGTTACATACCCAAAATTCTGAGTTAGGTACCATTAAATTTGATTCCAAGCCAAGTCACTTTTTCCTCACCTTTATTTTGCTTTGTGGGGAAACAGTGGTGGGATTCAAATAATTTAACAACCAGTTTGCCCAGGGCCAGGCTGGCTGTCATGGGAGGCATGGTCTATCCTCATCCTCCATCTCTACCGCAGATCTGGGATGAGCCTTCTGCAATGGCCAACCTGACCCTGGGCAAACCAGTTGTTAATTTTTCACCCTTCGCCAAATGGCTGTTTCTGAGAGTATGTGTCTGCACGTTGGTCTCACGGTGGTTTCAGCCATCTCCTTTAAGAGGTGAGGTTTCTAAGGAATGAGGAGGGTTACCATAGAGACAAGGAGTTGATGCTCCTGAGAGGTTGTGCAGGAAGGTGAAGAATTGGGGGGAAGTGGAGGAAGAGATTCCCCTCTGCATGCAGGGGGTGTTGATCAGTCTGCAGGCAAAAGTGAGAGAGGTGAAGAATTAAGTTGGCAGCACAATTGAAGCTGGGCCCAACGTAGGGGAGACTGCAGAGTTAGTTTGGCCAGGCAAATTATTACCAACTCCCCACTATCAAAGTGGATCCTGGGCATTGCTCTGCACTGCAGTGGAGAAATGGACAACAGAGCAGCTGGCATGTGAAGAGGAGGAGCAGGGACAAAGAGGGAAAGTGCCTTCTCCTCCCCTCTCACCAGATGCTCTGTTACCCATTTCTCCATTGCAGTGCAGAGCAGCACCCAAGATCCACATTGTTAGCCGTGTGTGTGTGTGTGTGTGTGTGACTTAATAACTGGTTTACCCAAATCGGTGCGAAGCAGCTGGGTGGCAAATCATGTGAAATTTAGGGAAAGCCAGGCTCTATTCAAGCAGGAAGCAACAGGCTGGATCTAGTGCATTTGGTCAGCAAACTTGAATCCATAGAGTCAGTTTCAGAGTCTGTTTTATTTAATTGACAAAGTTCTAAGTTCTGTAAATTTGTTTTACTGTATGCATTTGTGAGATATATGAGGATGTATCTCGCTCAAGGGTTGTTGATATCTGAATTTAATTTCTTAAGAAAGGACTTGTTCATTCTTCCTTTCCTGATCATCTCAACTTCTGTTTTTGAACTTCTTTTGTATGATAAAGACTGAAAAGACTAACCAGTAGATAGCCTTTAGCTTATACCAGGATGTCAAACTGGCATCGTCACGGCAGCATCACGTGGCATATTGGGATTCCCCCCCTTCAATAAACTTCAGGGCCAGCATGTGAAGCAACCAGCCCACAGGCCATGACTTTGACACCCCTGGTTTATACCTTCCCACCAGGACAAGCTAGTGAAAGAAGGTGTTTCCATCTGTTTCTTCTCTAGAAAACTCTCTATCTGAGTATAAAGAGCATGTTTTCCTACTATTCTGACAAAGGAAATACACCCATGCTATATATTTTCCTCTTCCCTATTATCTTATACCTCCACCTCCCTTCTTTCTTTACAAATGTAACTTTCCTTTTTCCTGAAATACAAAGGAATTCTCCCTTCCAAAAAATTCAATATATATTGTATGTGATCCTAAACTAAAAAAAAAACTAAAAAACCCCCACTAATATTAATCACATAGTTTGTGCTCTTCCCAAAATACTAACTGTTGCTATTGACAGACATAAAGTTGACTGCCCAACATAGCAACCATAAAATTCAATTTAGCAATAGAAAAGTATTCTAGCTACATAGTGCTCCTGTAAAATCGCATGCTGTTTGCCTTAAGCAACTAGTTACTGTGTGGGTTTTAATTTGCATAGCAGAAAAACCTGTTTCAAGCTTTTTACATAACATAAACCATTCTGTCTACTGTACTATTTTATCTGCTAATTAGCATCACAAAATTAAATATTGCAATTCTTAGAAATAGAATTTTGATATTTTATTGTCAACATCAGTTTTTATAACTAACTGCTTTTCTACCTTGATCACTTTTTCCTTGTTGAAATCATTATCATGGATTTCTTAGAGAAGTACATATTCAGCAGGATGCTTTCTTCTCTTTTTCAATTTCCTGTTCAGTTGATACAGATCCAACACCAAACCCTAGGTTTGTGCTCATGAAATGAGAAGTTGCTCCTTAATTTCAGTATCTCATAAAACCACAGTTCGCTGGATTGTAATTCTGCACAACTATGATACTCTTATTTCATTTGGACCCATGCCCCTCCTGGCTGGTCCTGGCCACTTGGGAGGTGACACGAGGCTGGTTCCAAGGGATCATTAACACTTCCTTGAGAGAGGGGCTTTTACCCGCCGCCTTGAAAGAGGCAGTGGTGCGGCCCCTCCTCAAGAAACCATCCCTGGATCCAGCATTATTGTTGAATTATTGTCCGGTCTCCAGGTTGTTGAGAGTGTGGTGGCACGTCAGCTCCCTCAGTAGCTGGATGAAGTGGTATATCTAGACCCACTCCAATCGGGTTTCAGGCCCGGGCACAGCACGGAGATGGTGTTGGTCGCGTTGGTGGATGATCTCTGGAAGGCCCGAGACAGGGGTTGTTCCTCTGTCTTGGTCCTGTTAGATCTCTCAGCGACTTTTGATACTGTCGACCACAGTATCTTATTACAGTGGTTGGGGGGGTTAGGAGTGGGAGGCACCATTTTACAGTGGTTCTCCTCCTTCCTCTCCAACCGCTCGCAATTTGTGTTGATGGGGGCAGAAGTTGACCCCGAGGTCCCTATTTTGTGGGGTGCCCCAGGGGTCTGTGCTTTCGCCCCTGCTGTTCAACATTTATGTGAAGCTACTGGGTGAGATCATCCGTGGGTTCAGGGTAGAGTTTCATCAGTACGCTGATGATACTCAGCTGTACATCTCTACCCCGGGCCACCCCAACGAAGCCGTCGAAGTGATGACCCGGTGCCTGGAAGCTGTGCAGGCTTCGTCTCAACCTGACCAAAACCAAGTGGCTTGGTTTCCTGAGCCCAGATACAGCCAGCTTATTCTGTCACAGGCCGTGGAGGGAGAAATTTTTCCCCCCATTGAAAGGGCTCGCAATCTGGGTGTCCTCATGGATGTACGGCTGTCTTTAGAAGATCACATTGCAGCCATCGCTAGGGGGGCCTTTTGTCAGATTTGTCTGATCTACCAGTTGTGGCCCTTTCTGGATCTGGGCGCACTTCGCACGGTCACTTCCACCCTCGTCATCTCCCGCTTGGATTACTGCAATGCTTTCTACATGGGGCTCCCCTTGAAGAGTATCCGGAGGCTGCAGTTGGTCCAGAATGCAGCCGTGCGGGAGATCTTGGGAGCTCCTCAGAGCTCCCATGTTACACCGCTCCTGCGCGAGCTGCATTGGCTCCCTGTGGCCTTCCGGATCTGATTCAAGGTAGTAGTGATCATCTTTAAAGCGCTCCATGGCTCGGGACCTGGGTACTTACGGGACTGCCTGCTGTCACCAACAACCTCCCGCTGCCCAGTGAGCTCCCACAGGGTCAGCCTCCTTGGGGTTCCGCCGGCTGGGCGATGCCAGTTGGTGGCCCTGAGGGTGCGGGCCTTCTCTGCGGGGGCTCCCTCCCTTTGGAACGACTTGCCCCCGGAGATACAGGCCATCACCAACATTCAGACCTTCCGGCGCGCAGTAAAGACCCTCTTTTTTCAACAGGCCGGCCTGGCCCATTAATAATCGTGGGGTTTTAAATTTGGTATTTTAAATTTTTATCTGTTTTTATATTTTGATAATTTTAATTTGGCCATTAATTTAATAATTTTAAATTGCTTTTAACTTTATAACTTTATGTCCTGTTTCTGTTTTTATCTGGCTGTACACCGCCCCGAGTCCCTTTTTTGGGAGAGGGGGCGGTATAAAAATCTAATAAATAAATAAATAAATTTCTAAGGAACATTAAAGTAGTTCCCATTTAAGCTAATACCTAAAAATTATCTTCCTAAATATTTTCTTAATACATGTTGCATGAAATGGATGACTTGCTTTTTTTCGAATATGTTGATATTTCTCATTGAACAGCCTTTTACCATAGATTTTTGAAAAACCTGTTGATAAGAAATTAACTTGAAATACTTGCAGTAAGATTATATAAACCTTTCTTCTGAGTATGGTGAAATGAACGATTATCTTAGAAATGTATATGAATAATTCCTCAAATCAATTTTTCCTTGTTTGCCTCTAAGTGTTTTCAATCTACAATTTCCAAAATTTCCAGCTGCCCTGTCTGTGGCCATACAGAAAGGAATTCTGGGAGTTGTAGCATTCATGTTTCCACAGCTGAAAGTTGGGAAATATTTGTTAAATATTATATGAGGTCATATCACATCATTTTCTCCCTCATTCTATATCCTGAAGTAATTTCCCCTTTTTCCCTATTTTGACATCTCTCTCTATCTCTGTTTCCAACAAACTAGAATTTAACACGTCTTGATAGAAATCAGTTTAGATCACCTTCATAAGCTCTTGTTTTTAATCTAAATGAGCAATTTTCTCACTGCTAGTCACAAAGAAACAGTTGAATAGATTATAGGAAAGACAATAATTTTCTTTCAAAAATAAAAGAAGTTTATTTAATAGGGTTTTTATATTACCATCTAACAAGATTCAGGATGGTGATACAATAGCATTCTTAGATAAATGCATAGCACAGTGGAAAATGCTGTTCCATTGATTCATTCTTTTCAGGGTCAGGAAATGCTTCTTTATTTCGAGGTTGGATTTCCCTGTCACAAGCTATCCTGCCTCAGTTGCTATGAAGAATAAATGGACCCACCCTTCCCCCTGATAGCTCTTCAAATATTGGAAGACTACTTAATATGTCTCCCCTAAGTCTTATGTTCATTAGGCTAAAGTTACCTAGTCCCTTTTGCCATTCATTATGCTATTTAACCTCCAGATCTGGTATCTTCTATGTTGCTCTTCTCTGCACTCTTTCTAGGGCCTCAGCATCTTTTGAGTTTTGTGGTTACCAGAACTGGATGCAGTATTCCAAGTGTGACCTTACTAGTGAAGCATAGAGTAGTACTGTCATTTCCTGCAACCTTGATAATATCCTTCTGTTGATGCTACCTAGAACTGTGTTGGCTTTTTGGCAGTTACAGTATCGTGCTAACTCATACTTAAGTGGTGATTTACCAAGACTCCTAGATCCCTCTCACAGGCACTAGTCAGGTGCTGCCTATCTTGTTCCTGTGCATTTGATTTTTCCTGCTTAAGTGCAGAACCTTCATTTTCTCATTACTGAATTGCATCTTGCTGGATAGGGCCCAATGCTCAAGTATGTCAAGATTCTTCTGAACCTTGAGCCTATCTTCTAGCTTAAATTTCGGAACGCTCCTCCTCCTCCACGAGACTCCTCCCAGCATTCCCCAGTTTTAGCTCAGCCTCGTCTGAAACAGGCTGTTTTAAGAGCTTGTTCTGGTCGAAGCAGGTGATTTCTGTATTTTACCAATTCTGTTCTATTTATATTTAATTGGGCACTGAGAGCACAGTCCCTCTGTTCTCCCTTTTGGGTGATCAAGGCTCAAATAATTATTTGAGGGGGGTAGAAGTTTCAGCTCCCCCCCTTAGTAAAAGAGGGTCCCCTGGAACATTGTTTCCAGCCCCCCCCGCCGCTCCCCCCCCCTGCCGATTTCGTCTTGCTCCGTTTTTTTGCAGCGTGGCAAGCTGCTTTTCTCTGCATTCCCCGAACGCCGTTTCTCTGTCTCAGAGGGAGTGGAATGCGATCATTTCCCTCCTTCTCTTAACTTGTTTTCTGGTGACTTCTCTTGCGGTCCTCCATTAGCTGGACCATTGCTGCTAGGGAACCTTGAGCCTATCTTCCAAAGTCTTAGCAATTCCCCCCAGCTTGATGTCATCTATAAATTTGATGAGTGTCCCTTCAGTCTCCTTATCTAAGTCATTTATGAGAATGTTGAAGAGCACTAGACCTAAAACAGAATGTTGAGGTGCCCAAAGCATTTTCCCCTCCTTGTAGATATAGTTCCATTGAAGACATACACTGAATACAGCTGTTCAGCCAACTCCAAATCCAATTGGTCTACTGTGGTAAACTTCATCAAATGCTTTACTGAATTTTAAGTATACTATATCAACAGCATTTCCTTGAATTTAGTTACTTTATCAAAGAAGGCAATAAGATTTGTTTGGCATGATCTCTTTTTAATGCTGACTTCTAGTAATCACCTTGTTCATTTATTAGCACTGCTTGATTATCTTTTTAAGAATTTTCTCAAATATTGATGTTAAGCTAGTCTGTTGTTTCCAGTTTTGCACCATATTGTTGTTGTAATTGAGTCAGTGTAGCTTGTTGCTGGTCATTCTCATCCACCTTTCTCAACATTATAGACTTATTAAGGCAGCGGAGTCTTCACAATACGATAATTTGAGACTAGTCATCTGTATCTCCAGTCACAACTCCGGATTGATTTGTTCTGCCCCTGTTTATTTGTTTTCTTGGCTGCCTATGGCATTCTGTCTCTGATGCAGGTTGTTACGTTTAATTATTACTATGATAAAAAAGATGCTTTGATTATTGCATCAAGACTGATGAAGACTGATAGGTAGGACTTAATATTTGCATGAGAGAGTATGGATACAAGTGTTTTTAGTCACCTTATTTTTTTCAATCATAACAGTAGTTTTGAAACTGCTGGAAAAAAATCTAGAGGGTTAATGAAGTCTGGCATTTGGCACGTGAGTTGTTGCTTGGAAAATGTGTGGGACTATATTATGTGGAATATAATTGGCTTCAACAAAAATAGAATTCAGTAAAGAATGGTTGTTTTGTGTGAACTCAGAGGAGGAGGGGGAAAGGAAAGAAACTGGTAATGGGAAATGATGGGGTAAATGAGTCAAAGGTTCTAGAAGAATTCAAGGGGAGGTTCAGCTCAGGAAATTATTCATTGCTGTTAGCTTAGTTAATATACTTCATTAACATTCAATGTTGGGTTCTGTTTTGTTTTGAGTTTTTTGAGCAGATGGCACCAGCCAAACAAGGGATTTTATATTGTGATTTATTTTATGGAAATTGATATTAAATATTATTATATTATAGGAATGCAATAAGGATATTAATGAAATTCATTAATACTAATTTCTTTAATCTAATTAACTTGCAAATAAGGATGTGGAATTAAGAAGAGATATGTAAGACAAAAAACTGTTTTTTCAAAAAAAAAATAGGCAATGTATTTCAGCAGATTCTTTTTGCCAATTCCCAGTAACAAAGGAAAACTTTCCTTTCATAAAGCTATTGTTTTCTTCTCTGTGTATATTCCCTCCCTATCTACATTGTTAATGATTGGTTGTTATCAGGAAATGACAAGGAGTGTCAGAATTTCCATAGTTTTTTGAATTAGGATTGTTGGAAGCAGTGATGGGATTCAAAATTTTTTACTACCAGTTCTGTGGGCGTGGCTTGGTGGGCGAGGCAGGGCAGGTTACTGCAAAATCCCATTTCCTCCTTGCCCCACTAACCTGCTTTCCAGCTCCGTTCTCCTGTGCAGGGCAACAAAAGAAGACCCAGCCAATGAGCTGGGACTCAGGAGGCAGAGAATAGATGGGATGGGGCCAGTCAGAGGTGGTATTTGCCAGTTCTCTGAACTACTCAAATTTTCCGCTACCAGTTCTCCAGAACTGGTTAGAACCTGCTGAATACCACCTCTGGCTGGAAGCCTTTGTGCTATTGCAAGTAATCTTCCATCTTGGTTAACTTTCAAGACTCTCTCCCCTGCAGGTACTTTTTCCATTTATAGTCCTCCATTGAAAATTTGTGGTACAAATTTAGTCCTCGATTTGCAAGAATTGATTCAGTGACCATTTGAAGTTACAACAGCACAGACAGAAGTAATTTATAACTGGACTCACACTTATGATCATTGCAGTTTCCCATGGTCACATGATCAGAATTTGAGCATTTGGCAACCCAAGTATAGTTACAATGCATGCAGCATCCTGAGATCACATGATCATCATTCGCAACCTCTCCAGCCAACTTCCAACAAGCAAACTCAATGGGGTGAGCCCGGATTCACTTAATGACCATATGATTTACTAAGTAACAACCATAGTGAAAGAAGGTCATAAAAGTGGGCACGGCTAACTTAACAAACCCCTTGCTTAACAACAGAAATTCTAATTCTAGGTCGGGCCATAGGTCAGGACTACTTGTATCATTATAAGGCTCCTCTGGGAAAACATTGATCAGTCAGAAGATGGGGAAATCACCAATAAACTGTTACGATGCACATACTTTCGTAAACACTGTGCATTACGTTGAGTGCTGTTTTCTACTTCCTTTAACAAAGAAATCTTTGAAAAGCTACACCAGTGAAGGCAGTCAATAAAAGTAACACAGGCTTCTCCATTTTGAGTCCAACTTCATTATGTCATTTACTTCTCTAAAGAGATGATAAGTGATTTTTGAAATGAAACCTCACAGTTCTGAGGCAAAGTTTACAAGGCCTATCACTTTCTAGAATGATGTTGGGATTTTGCAGAGGGTGATAATGAAAACGGAACAGGTCTTAAATTGGATAGCAGCTAGAGTTTTGAAAAATGCTTTAATGTTATAGGGAGATTACCATAATTTGAATGAGGTGGCTGGAACTTTGCTCTGTGTGTTTTTATAGTTACAAAACATTGCTATCATTTATACCAATATTGGAAATTCTTTGCCCCTTTCATTTTATTTTTCCAACAAATATCCATAGGAAAAACACTCTAAAGGAGACACAGGGGAGGGGTGGAAGGGAGGGAGGGGCAATATATAGGAAAAATAGTGAATGGATGATCTTAGGAAAGAGAAAGGGAAGGAAGAAATAATATATTTGTTAAATTATTTAAATGAAGATATAAACTGATTCCCATATAATCTGGCTTTGTTAAAAGCAAAAATAATGTTTTCCCTTTTTTCAGGTTAAAGGTTCCCCCAAAAGACACCACTATTTTGGCTCATTTATTAAGCTAACACTTTAGAATAAATCAGATGTCACACAGGCAATCCATAATCAGGCATACTTTTTTTAAAAAAATCAAAGTGATTTCATACAGGGATATTTTTGTCTTCATTAAATTAATAACAACTTTCAAAGAAGGAAGATTAGATCAAAGAACTGTGCTGAGGAGTTAAAAACTTCCTCTACTACCACTGTATTTTTCAATTAAATTAGCAACTGACTGCAGTTGCTTTGAAATAAAAAAGGGGGGAAGAAGCTGGAATGCTAGAACTTCTGAAGGTAAGGAAAATATATGCAAAAATATTCCTTGCATGTCCAAATAATTGGTGTTTATAACAGAATGTTCGAAGTATTATAAACTATAAATATCAGCGAGTACTGATGAAGGCTCCAGAACATAAAAATATATGTCAGCCAAAAATGCAATGGAGCTAATTGTGTTCCTATTTTTTAAAAAGATGATAGTTTGATGTCTATGTAGGCAGTATATCAGTCATGTAATAGTCAGTAGCAATAGATTGATTCTGCTTGCTTCATTCCCTTGGGTAAAACGTATCTGATTCAATTTGTAACAAAGGACTCTTTAAAAAGTGCCTGATTTTCTTTCTACCCCTCTTCCCTTTCCTTCCCCTTGTAAAACTAAACTTTGTTATTGGAATAAAGAGTTACCAGTAGAGGTTATTCATATGAATGAGCTGCCTGGGTTGAACAGTGAAACTCCATCCAAGTTATGGCAGAAGTTTTTCAGCAGAAAAAGTCTAAATATAAAAACTATTGCTTCCCTTGTGGAAGGTAATGTTTCTGAACATAATATCACCATTTCTCTAAAGAAAATCTGACTTTGACGTATAGATTATATACTCATTGTTGCCTGTAGCAGGTGGCTTAGGTAGGTTTGTTAACTGTGCCCGTGTGATCCTTCAAATGAAAGGCTTCTCAGCTTAGTGAATTGATGCCAGCCAAGAAAAAGAATGCCGAACATCAATACAAGATGAAACTCTACAAAGCTGTTGAATGGCTGCATATTGGTATATTTTTCCAGGGAGAGCCTATATTTTTTCCTCATAATGACAGTGAACCTATGTGATGTCTTGGATTACAGTACAAAATGCATTTTCATGAGCAATATACATCAAACTGTTGGACTGCTGATTGACAAAGACAATATGTTATATGTTGCTTAGGCTGAGCTTGTGCTGTAACAGGCTGAAAATTCAGGACATCAAGTTCATTATGGCTTTTTTTTTTTAATGGAAGGGGTGAATGACATATATATATATATAGTTCAGTCCCAACATTTGTAACTGGTTGGGGTTTAGAGAAGGGGAGAAATACTTCTCCTTCACCCTTTATCCCTGCTAATGATTTGAATTGCTCCAATATGTCCTAGTAATGGGCGCCAGATGTCAGAGCACAAAAGGAAATGGGGCCTGGTGAAAAGATTGCCATTTTGACCTTCAATTGAATTCCAGAGCTTTTGCCCTTCTGTGTGTGTGTGTGTGTTTTAATTCTTTCCAGCCAAATCAAGCATTCACAAGCACATTGTACATTGAATGGGATGGAGGGGTGGGGGGAGAGAACAGCTTGACTCTGGAGAAAGAACCCATAAACAGAAGTAGATGGCCATTTGCCACTTTTCCTATCCAGGGTAACATCTGCCATTGTTTGCTGAGATGCCTTTGGTAGGAGAGGAGGAAAATAAATAAAAAAGATTTCCCACAGCAGGGCTGTTTTTCTCTTAATAATTATTTCTTTCTACTCAGAAAGGCTTTCATTTTGGCCTCAGTTTATCCTCCAGGAATGATGCAATCTATATCTGCAGAATTTTTTTTTCTTTTTCTGTTTCTCCCAGTTTCTTTCTGCTGGGGCTAGAACCTTAACCTAATTCCTCTTTGATACAAGGAGTGCTTAGTTTATTATATTTACCACTCCATTCATCTTGGCAAAGCATGTTTACATCTGTAAAAATGTTCAGCAGAGGAAATCAAAGAGAATACTGGTAGATGTCTGCTAGCCTTGATAACAACTTTGTTTTACGATAATGTCAATCATCTTGTACACAATTTACATCTTCTAGACTTTACACTTATCTTTTGGATAACGGATCTCTCATGAGAGCAGAAAAAGATCTATGGAGGGTTTTTTTTTTCCTGTTAGCAGAATGAGATAAGGATAAGAGCTAAATGAATTATTATGATTTGTTTTTTACTATTGTTTATTACACTTGAGCACAAACTAATCTCTCTCTCTTTCTCCCTTCTCTCTTCCCCTTCTCTCTGTCTCTCTGTCTCTATCCCTGTCTCTCTCTCCAGCATGTTGCCTGTCTGTGTGTGTGTGTGTAAGAAAGAGAGAGAGAGAGAGAGCAGACTAATTGTATCCCTAGCCTATAGCAGTTGTACATACTTAAAATAGGCCAAGTTGATATTGGGATAATGATCTTTAGCATCTCAGAAGCCTTTAGAAGAGAGTGGTGGATCAGTATTGCTGTTGTTTAGCCAAAGAATAGGATGATATGAGATATGCCATCATAAATATAGATGAAAGACAATATTTAAGGAGAGAGCATAATTTATAGACAGTCATTTCATATACCTTTCTTTTAATGTTAATCTTCTAATAGTCTTGTACTCGCATGCTTTACAAACTAATTTATGTAATGCTATTATTAAAACTATGTTCTGTCTCATTCTTTTAAATGATATTTGTCCCTTTTTTCTTGCTGTTGCACATACTGGCTGTATGTCAACTAATTCTCAATACTTCTCTACCCTTATTGAATCTGCAGATAACCACCTAGAGGCTTTATTTAAGGTCTACATGCTTTTTAGATCCATGCCTTGTCAAAATCCCTTCCAATCCTATGATTCTATCATTTCTACTTGCATTAAAAAATCAGCAGTGGTTACTTAAAAAAAAAAGACATTGGTCTCAAAATATTCTTATGATTTGAATTATCCAACAAATTGTTAGAGAACATACTTAGGAATTATGAGACTCAATGTCCATTCATTCAAAAATCATTCAAAGTTATGACAGTGCTGAATAAGGGTGCTTATGACTGATCCTCAACAGTTTGGCCATGGGCACATGAAGAAAATTAGGGCGCAGTCAGACCTACCTACATATATATTACCTTAAGACTACCCAGTTACCTGTGCCAGCCACTCAGTCCAGCCCCTGCCACCAAGAAAGTTGGTTTATTGGTAAAAAGAATCAACACACACACAGTATGCAATTCTGGGACAGCTGAGAAAATAGAGTTGAGAATAGGGTAGGTTTTTATATCTTTTTATTTCTACAGGATCATGGCTGGCTCTATAGGCAAAAGGGGGAATTGCACATCCTAGGTGTTTGCCTGAGCTAATTTTGTCTTGCCTAATTGCTTATCTGGAGTTTCTGTCTGGCCCAGTCTTTCTGAATGGATTACCAAATCTGCATTTCTAAAAGCTGGCTTCCTCAGTTTCTGCTTGGGGCTGGAAGACTGGTGCTGGTTTCTGCCTTCCTTAAGATTTTCCCCCATTTCTCCTTTAGAGAAATTTTCTATCCTGTCTTTTTAATATTCCCCAAAATATTCATTCTCTAGGAGGATGGGTGGGTGAGGACTTTCTACAGCATCAGGCAAGGCCTCTCTTTATACCTTGCTGGTATGCCAAAGGTGGTCTCCGCTAGCACCAGTCTGAAAAAAACAATCAGTCTAGAAGGGTCCTTATTTCATGCTGGTGCACCTGCATGTGCTAGGATTTTTTTTAATGAAAGAAAGCCCTGGGCAGGATATGAATGGAGCCCCTGACTGACATGTGAATGGAAGAATTGGCTAGTGCATGAACAGAGGCCCTGGGAGGAGCATCAAAGCAAATGGCATGAAAGAAGGAATTACTGGGTCCACTGGTTGGCAGAATAGAGGTAGGCAGGACTGGAAGACAGGAACAGCGGGTGGTAGTGGGCAAGCAGGTGGCCAAAAGGGCAATGATAGGGGGGAGAGATAAGTGGTGAAGAGAGTTTAAGAGAAGGCAGAAGAGGCAGTCCCTGATCTTATCAAATGTGTGTTTGAGGACCTCATTTATGTGGATGGGAGGACAGATGTGCCATCAAGTTAATATTGACTCCTGACAACCACCTAGATTATTCCCTGCAGTTTTCTTGGCAAGATTTCAGAAATGGTTTGTCATTGAGTACTGTACAGTGTAAAAAAAAGCAAAGAAATCCCACTCTCAAGGGGAAGAAGAAAAATAAATTTATCAGCTTTACTTCACAACAATTAACATGACAGAAAAATACAGCAGGAAGAGGTAAAAAGGCTTACTCGTTAAAAATAAACCATTAAATCTTCATGAAGATGTGTGGAGGAAGAGTCATATATCTTGAGATTTGACATAAAAAATAATCAGATGTGATGCACAAATTTGCTCAGATGGTAATTTTTTTTTCCTGGATGTAGTACTTTAGACTAGTCAATAAATGGCACTGAGATATTAATCTTCTAACTCAAATATGTAAAAGATGGGGGAAGTTGGCAAGGTTTCTCATTCAGATTCAATGAATCCACACTTTACATTTCATTTAGGTCCTGAATAATCCTTAAAAAAAAAAGATTAAAAAAACCCACATATTTTATGCAAGTGCTCTCATGTTTACACCTTTAAGGGAATTCTTAATTGTAAATAAATCTTTTATTTTGCTATTTTTTCCCAATCATCATGATCTACCGTAAAATCTGTGTAGATGCAATGACATATAATGATATATGTCTGCATCTACCATCTTACACATCATGTAGATATTCAACACATTCTGAAGATATCTCCATTTAGACAGAAAAAAAATTGGAGTATGATGAAGTTATTAAGGGTCAGTTTTTGGTTGTGGAGCAAACTAGAAGTGTAATAATGCCAGAATTGGCATGCTGAATCACATCAAAGGACTCCTGACAGTCTTTCCTCTAGCGGCAATCAACTAGATTCCCAGGCAATGATTGCCATTAATAGCAAGAATGATGCAATCATGGATACAATAAATGGCAATAGGAGATGCCCTGCATTTGATCATAGCTTTGCTGTTTCTTACCAGTGGTTGTCCATCAAAAAGGTTTCTCAAATTTATTTAAAAAACTAGACCACTTGAACTGTATGTCTGTGTATAAAAGAAAAAAAAATGAAAACACTTATTTTCTTTAAAAAAAAAAAGCAATGTAGAACTTTCTAAACATATATAAAGAAAGTTCTTTTTTCAGCACATTTTTGTTCCTGCTCTGTGAATATAAGGAAATATTTGAGCAATGAAAAATCAGTTCTAACTTCATATTAAAGCCTTTGGGAAAAATACTTTAATCTAACATGGATAATCACTGCCTTAAAAGTTGGAGCTGTTCTTTAATCTTGTGCTTTATTTATATGGTTGTTTTTATATATTATAATTTTTGAGATGATATCGTTGTTATTGTTAGTTGCGAAGTTTAGTCTGACCCATTTGACCCCATGGACAATGTTCCTTCCTGTCCTCTGCCGTATCCTGGAGTCCATTTAAGCTCACATCTACTGCTTCAGTGATTCCATTCAGCCACCTCATTTTCTGTTGTCCTCTTCTTCTTTTGCCCTCAATCTTTCCCAGCATTAGGCTCTTCTCCAGTGAGTCCTTCCTTCTCATTAGGTGGCCAAAGTATTGGAGTTTCATCTTCAGGATCTGGTCTTCTAAAGAGCAGTCAGGGGTGATCTCCTCTAGGATTGACTGGTTTGAAACTATTGGAAAACAATCTTATTCAGAGACATATTGATTGTAGTTAAAGTGTTTTAATTCCGCAAGTTTTACTATCTTTCAATAATCCAGCGTGCTTTTGAACATCCTGTTACAGCCTATTGTTTACAGTGCAATAGCAGCAGCCATCAGAGCAATAAATCCCTCCCACCCAGTAAATAACAGCTGCTAGTAAAACAATTAACCTTTTCCTTATAGACTGTCAATACTATCTCATTACTTTAATCAAACACTGATTAATTCATTACCTCAAAACTTACAACTTTTCTACCTCATTACCTATATCAATGATTCGATAATCAATTTCTATAAACTAATTTATTAATGGTTTAATTGATTTATTGTTCTAATTGATTAGTGTGATTAGAGTGTTTAATGCAAATGGTGTGATCACTGATTAGTTTAAAAGATCAAGATTTATGTAATTTAATTGATTAGTAAAATTAGTGATTTAGTGAATTTAATTGAACAATGTGATTAATGATTAGTTTAATTAATTGATTAGCAATTAGTGTAATTAATTAATTAGGCTGATTGTTGCTTACCAAAATTATTTGACTAGAGAGATTATTGCAATTGATTGATTGGTGTGATATTGGTTATATTGATTACCCAAAATTGTTTCATTAAGTAATTTAATCAACGTACCATATTAACAAACCTACCATGCCAAGAAAAAAAATCCAATGCCAAACCACATCCTAAAGAGAAAGTAATCCCCACCAATGAACCACAAGACTCCTGCATATGCCTTAAATGCTATAAAACTCTAAAGGATAATGAAAATTCCATCAAATGTTCTCTAGATAACAAATACGCTCATCATGACTGCTTGGGATTAACCAAGCAAATGATTCAATACCTAGAATCATCCAATGAGTTTCCATATCTCTGCAAATCATGCAGACCCAAACTGGATCTGTTTGAAAGAGTTGATACCATAGAAACACGAATAACATCCCTTGACACCATAGTAGTATCCCTGGACACTTTAAAAGAAGGATTATCCAACCTTGAAAAAAAAGACACAACGCAAATACCTGAACATCCAATAACAACAAACCACATTTCTACCCAAGAATCACAACCCAATCCGCAAAAAAAAACATAAATCAGACAAATAATGATACCCCAATCCTCATCAGAGAAACTGTTGAGCGTGAACAGGTCCAAACGCCATCTTATTTGGTCTAGAGGACATCAATGACAATGATGACATCACAACTGTCCACAACATCATCAGTGATTATCAAACATCAACCATCTCCCCTGATGAAATACTTGACATTTCCTGCATCGGGGTTTACTGCCCAGAGTTCAAAAACAGAGACAGCTCTGTGGTCCCACGCTTCTCCAGGGTCATTTGCAAAAATGAATCAAGCAAACATAAATTCATTTATACTATAAATTCACTTGCCAAAAGCAACACCAACCATAAGAATCTCCATTCTCACCCTGACCTAACCATACAGCAACGTGCCTGCTCCCATGTACTCCGCACAGAACTCAAAAAATGTCTAGACAATGGAGAGAAGGACCTGTACATTGACTACCGTGCTGACTGTATCAAAAGTAAGTCACACAACCCGCTTTAACCTTCAACCACAATCCTACTTCAACTAATCCACCATCACCCAAGACTAGGCACGCACGCCCCTAACTACCTCAATTCCAACTACAGCTGGCCTTAAATGCAAGCTACTCAATGCAAGAAGCCTTGTGAACAAAATACCTGAATTTCTCCTCTTACTAAATATGGCTAAATTCAACATCATATTTGTCTGTGAAATATGTCTCAACGCATCTCTCCCTGACTCCATTACCACAGTAAGAGACTATCATGTTTACTGATCAGATCATGAAATTCTTAGAGGAGTTGGTGTTGCTATCTTCTATAAAAAGTCCTTACATCTAAAAAACATCCAAGTTACCCAGGAGCTTGCTCTTCCTGAGACCATCATCTGTGAACTATCCTTAAATATCACATTTCGATTCTTACTATGTTACAGAGCACCTGATTATGACATCGAACATGTAAACAAGCTAAATTCACTACTAACATGGGCAACATTCTGCCCACATACTTTTATCTTTCTTGGTGACTTCAATCTACCTCATATTAACTGGACCCTAAACAAATGTACAACTGAACCCATACATGCAACCTTCTTCAACGCTATTACAAATCTGGGACTGGAACAACTAGTAACCAACAATACTAGACTTAACAACTGCTTCGATCTCATATTCTGCAATAGTTTGAATTTAATTTACAGAATACAAACTAAAGAACCCTTTTCCAATAGTGACCACAATATGATTGACTTTTGTCTCAACATACGTCCACACAAAAATCATCACAATGACGGAATCCCCAATTATAATTTCAAAAAAGGCAACTATGATCTTATAAACAACTATCTCTCATCCCTTGATTGGCAATCTCTATTCACTGGATGCAATACTGGATGCATTACAACGTATTTTTCCTTGAAGTCAAAAGAGTCATCAAACTATATGTACCAATAACAACTCTCAAAACAACAACAACAAAAAAAAAACAGATTACCCATAATAATAAGGAAACTTCAATCCAAAAGAGATCACTCTGGCGGAAAAACAAATCTGGTCATGTTGCCAACTTCAAAAGCTGATACAAAAATTTATGCCACCAGATAAAGACTGAATGCACCAATTATCACATTAAACAAGAGAAAACTTTCTATGCACCAATTCCAGCCGCGCTTTTTACAATTTTGTAAACAACAAACTAAAAGACTCAAGGTCCATTCTACCCCTGATAGGACCTAATGGTAAAGACTGCAACAGCAACACCATTAAAGCCAACATCTTTAACACATTCTTTGGCTCAGTATTTGTAAACAGCAATGGATCATGCTCAGTATTTCCTAGCCAAACCACAGAAAACTATGATGATCTAATACATATCGATTTTACAGAAGACAACGTTGAAAAAGCACTACATAATCTAAAACCATCTCTCTCTATTGGACCAGATGGAATATGTGCCTACTTCTTAAAAAGCTATCCACTGCCATAGCAGAACCTCTAAGCATAATCTTTGAAAAATCTTTCAGGACCAGCTCCTTGCCAAAACTATGGTCATAAGCCACGGTCATCCCCATCTTCCAAAAGGAGACCCAAGCCTAGTTGAAAATTACAGACCAATCTCCTTATGCTGCATCACCTGTAAAGTCATGGAATCAATTATTAACCAATCCATTATCCTCCACTTAGAGACAAACAACCTACTCTCTAATAAACATTTTGGTTTCAGAAAAAAACTATACTGTAATTTGCAACTCTTACACTGCAAAAACATATGGACTACAGAACTCGATCAGGGCAAAACAATAGACACAATCTACATAGACTTCTGTAAAGACTTTGATTCAGTGGTATATGACAAACTACTCCTAAAACTAAAATCTTATAGTATCTCTGGACAACTGCATAACTGGATAGAAATATTCCTGTCAAACAGACAACAAATGGTCAAAATTGGGAGCATCCTATCAAATTCTGTACCTGTCAATAGTGGTGTCCCACAGGGCAGTGTTCTAGGACCAACCCTCTTCATCCTCTAAATAAATGACCTCTGTGATCATATTAAGAGCAACTGTGTTCTCTTCACTGATGATGTAAAGTTATTCAATACCACAGACAATGCTGCTACCCTTCAAAAAGATCTTAACTATGTATCAGAATGGTCAAACAAATGGCAACTTCAAATCTCAATAAATAAATGCTCTGTCTTACATATTGGCAAAAAAAAATCAGAAAATAATACAAGCTGAATAGCCAAGACCTTGTTGATGATCCAAGTTCTGTAAAGGACCTTGGAATACTCATCTGTAATGATCTAAGTGCTAGAGCCCACTGTAACTGCATAGCCAAAAAGGTGCTAAGAGTTGTTAATCTTACGTAGCTTTTTCTCTGGTAATATTACACTAATAACTAGAGCATACAAAACATTTGCTAGACCAATACTCGAATACAGCTCATCAGTCTGGAACCCACATTACATATCTGATATTAACACAGTTGAGAAAGTCCAGAAATATTTCACAAGAAGAGTTCTCCACTCCTCTACTAGTTGTAGAATACCTTATGCCACCAGACTTGAAATTCTAGATCTTGAAAACCTTGAATTACACCGTCTTCGATCTGATCTAAATATGGTATATAAAATCATACATTGCACTGACTTACCTGTTAATGAATACTTCAGCTTCAACTATAATAACACAAGAGCACACAATAGATACAAACTCAAGATTAACTGCACCAAACTTGATTGCAGGACATATGACTTCAGCAACAGAGTGGTCAATGTCTGGAATACTCTACCTGACTCTGTGGTTTCTTCCCCAAACCCCAAAAACTTTAACCTTAGACTGTCTACTACTGACCTCATCCCTTTCATAAGAGGTCTGTAGGGGGCGTGCACAAGCGCACCAACGTGCCTACCATCCCTGTCCTATTGTTTCTTTTATTTTTTTTATATGTACCCATTTCATGTATTCATAATATGTATATACTTATACCTATTATCTTGTAAGCGATTGACAAATCAATAAATTCTAAATTCCTTCCTTCTTCTTTTTATGTGACTTATATTGCAGATGGAAAAATTATCATACAGCAATTATTCCAATCCTTCTTCCACTGGGAGAAAAATACTGTTTTCTCCCAATGGAAAAGGAATCATACTCTTCACATTCTCTATTGATCATTCCTTAGCAAATATATTAGTTGTGGCCAGCCTCAGTTCCAGTTAGTATCATAGAGGTTGTTGTTAAAGGGAAAAGTAAGAGGAAGGCGTGTACCTAAATTTCTATACAAATGGCATAAGAAATTTAATAAATAAGTATTGTGTGTATAATCACTAAGGTATATATTCTTGTTTGAAGCTGCCGATAAATATCCAATAAAAACTTCATTCTGAACATCCATAGGGCAGGAACCAAAACAATTGTTTATTCTGAGAATAACACAGAATTCATGCATCGAATTAAAAACAAAAACATTTCACCATTATAGGAAATATGCAATTGGCAATGATATGAAGTGACAAGGTAAATTCCACTATGGAAAAGTTAATGATTATAGCTTGTTATACAAATGTTTGGATTCAAAGAAAATTGTGAGAGAATGTAGTTCTTTTAAATGATAGGATGTTATAGCAACTGATGGGCACAGAGCTTATGATCATTAAAACAAAATCTAATTAAAGAGGTAATTATGGAATACACTATCTTCTGAACTGTTCCTACACATGGGAAGAAAGGGGAGAACAACATTTGTCAGATTGTCATTATTTATCTTTGAAAGGAGCCAAGATACTTTCTTTATCGTTATTGCTTTCACCTTTCTACAATTCAGCTGTTTTTTTGGCAATTGGATTCTGGCAGGATCCTTTCAGGAGCATTACATTGATCCAGCTTTGCATCAGGAAGGGACAGAGGCTTGTTCTCTGAGCAGTATATTTTCCACTGAATGTCTGTCTGCTATTTTGGTGGGGGGAAAGGTACTGAGGGGCTCTCAGTTATATCACAAATACAGGCCCCACTAGTTTAGTGCCATTTGTTTGAATCAACCAGGCAAATTTCTCGCATTTGGATCAGCTTATGAACATAATGAGTCAGATTAGCAGCGTGATATGCCTGGTTTCACATCACCTTCAGCATCCAAAATGGCAGCTGGATCATTGCCAATTAAGAAGGACAAAGAAACAAGTAGAAAGTCAGTTTTTTGTGCATTTTGGGGGTATTATTGCAAAAATGTTAAGATGATAGCTACAAACGTTCCATCAAAGTTCCGTTAATTGTTTCTTTTTTTTCGCATGGGTACATTTGTGCCTGTATTTTTCCTATTCTTGCTAATAAACAAATTGTCATACCCCTGTTAGAATCTGACTCTGAGGGAGAAGAGGAACAGCCGATAGGGAGTAGGAGTGTGGCTCGAGAGGTTGTGGAGGAAACTGGGGAAGGGCACAGTCTGGCTGGGCATTCAGAAGAAGACCCAGGTGCATCCCTCTTCATCCTAGAGCATGCAGGGAAGAGCAGATAAGGGAGAAATGTGAATGGCATGGTTTATGGGGGAGGAAAGGGCCTTGATCCCCTTCATGGGCTGCAGCTGTGAGGACTGTTTAAAAGGACAAATTGCACATGGGCCAGTGCTGGAAGCAAAGTGTGAAAATATTTCTAGTTTGTCAGTTCTTATCTAAGTTCTGGTATCCTTCCCAGTATGTGTATTTCCATATCTGTGGATGTCTTCAAGCCCTTATCCTGCCTTGTCTCATTAATTGCTTCAGTGTGGTTTGTGTTGTTTTTTTCTATTTATCATTTATATGTATCTTGAGTTTGAATGAAAGTTCTTCCTTTTCGCAACTGTTTGTGGGGGACTTTTTTCTCCAGTCAATGATAATTGGATCTTTGAAGCCAAGTTGAAGGAATTAAAGGGACTTCACCTGTTTTTGTGACTTTGTTGCTTTTGTATTCCACCCTGGGTCATCACACAAATATAGAGAGTCATCTAAAGCTAGTTTTTTACCTATGCAAGATAAGGTATCTGACAACGGCTCTGTTTATTCTTCTACAATCTGTTTATGACAAAATCACCTCTTAAATTAATCTCAAATTAATTAGTAAAATGTAGCCTGTGTTTAAAAGTGACTCTGTCTCCAACTGCTACTCTCTCTCTCTCCTTTGTGAAATAGGTGAGATTTGCTAATTTTATTTTCTTACAAGTAAGTTTATGATACATTCTTTGTAAAGTATGGACACAGTGCAAAAATTAGGGGGCTGGAGAGAGGTAGTGGTTTGAAGGGAATTGTCCTGTACAACACATAGGACACATATGATATGATTTGCAGAAACACTATATAGGTAGTCTTCAGCTTTCAACTGTTCATTTAGTGACTGTTCACAGTTACAATGGCACTGAAAAAGATGACTGTTCTTCACATTTTTGACTGTTGTTGCATCTGCACCTTCATGAGATCAAAATTTGGATGCTTGGCAACTGGTTCTTATTTATGATGGTTGCTGTGCCCCGGGGTCATATGATCACCTTTTGCACAACCAAAGTCAATGAAGAAGCAGATTCTTTTTTTTTAATTTAGTAAATTTTATTTAGTTCTCAAAATTTAAAAACATAAAATAAAACTTTATTCATCATTATATCAATGTCAAGACATCTTTTACATTTCCTTATCATCTTTCTATATTTACATTTCTTTCATTATACAATTTCAACTTAATATATAAATAAATATAAAAAGACATGAATATAGATATATATTTACATAGTTTTTATTCTATACCTAATTGCCATTTTGATTTCTTTTTATTCTTAAGCCATTCATATCAGGCATCCCAGACATATCTTATATTGACTCTTCTTTGTCTCTTAATTTCATTGTTAGTAATTTGTTACTAATTTAAGAGCTACAGTGATTCACTTAACAACTGTGGCAAGAAAAGTTGAAAAGTGAGGCAAAATTCACTAAGCAACAGAAAATTGGCCATATGTTGAGGGCTACCTGTACTATTGTTATTAATAAATTAATTGTGTGGAACATTTGCTATCTGGTTTATTCACAGTGGCTATTTTATTTCACTACCCTTTGTATCATAATCAATAGGTAAATTTTGGAAAGTTTTGAAGTACAAATAGCTTCTTTCTCCCCCCCCCTCCCCCTTCTTTTCCTGTTGCTATGAAGAAGTTTTTTTGTAAGAGAAATGTGGTAGCTGAGTTTTCTCTTACTTAAATTAGACTGCATTGTACCTATTATTTATAAATATATTTTATTTCCTATAATGAAGTTTGTGAAATAGCTCATTAACAGCACAGACATTTTAAAATGTTCATAGCTAATCAGTCTTAATTGTCTGTATATCGTAATAATGTGTGGGTATTTTAAAAGGGTTCTTTCATTCTACAGAAAAATAATGCCACTGTAGACACTGGATCACAAAATTATGTTCAACTGAATAATTGCACTGGGGGAAAAATCAGCTTTATTGTTCACTTCAGTCATATTGATAAAATAATCCCAATAATTTATTCTGCCATTTTCATAATCTTTCATGCTGAACTCCACGTCCTCTTGATATTTCATATTTTCCACTTAACTCTCATTAAAGGTGATAATATTACAGGCAAGGCTGTTACTCCTCCATGCATTTTTTAAACTAATGAAATTACAGTGAAACCAAAGTACTTCTCTCTTATTTAATTCAGGTTGCAATATTTATCTTTCCTTTCATTGTGCAGAGTGATAAAATCATAATCATTTCTTCTCATATAGGCTTATGATCCTATTCTAGAACTAGAATCTACCTTATTGTTTTCCTTCATTCCTGATTATTGTTCAAAACTTTGGTGCCATGTTATGCAACTCCTAGCTATTCTTATTGTTAAATTTAACACTTTAATTATGATACACAGCTTAATTTAATTGAAACTCTGATCCACAGTTTCATGGAATTATGTTCCACTGGTTTTACTGGGAGTATACAAGAAATAAATGTAAGAATATCAACATTTTTTAAATATATACTGAATGAATTTACTTTCTAAGTTTTCTTCAACTAATATATTCTTCCTATCCCTTAATATTAGTGAACTAATATATCATTATTCATTATGCCTTTCTTTCATAATATCATTCTTCATAAAGGAAGAAAAGCTTTTGTCACAGAGAAAACAAAGTGCATTCATTTGTTAGTTTGAACTAAACTTCTTTCTGTAAGCTGCAAGAGACAGCGTGGAATTGAATAACATGGAACTATCTTTATATTACTTCTCATGTCTGTTTGTAACTTCAGTTGGGTGAAATGATCCACCATTGGGCAATAATTTTTGAATGAAAGTACCTCAAATAGGTAATTTACATAATGCCAGGACCCATTACCATTATGTAAATGAAATTTGGGGAAGATGTGACCACTTCAGATACTGCTGCTGCATCAGCACTGCCATGCTGCTGCTGTCATGTGATCTTAATTTCTAATGTTTCCTACCAGCTTCCCACAAGCAAAGTGACACCTCTCATGCACTCTTCCTGACCAATGTGTGCCCATTCCAACCCTCATCACTTATCTCATTAACTCCCATGGACCCTTACTAACTGATGCTGCACCTATATGCACCATCTCTGACCTACATGGCACCTCTCATGCAACCTTATGCACACCTCCCAACCTGTGAAACATGCTCTCCCTCCCCAATCTGTACCATACCATGCCTCTCATGCAACTCCATGCACTACCATTCATTCTTCCCAACCCAGGCTATATCCCCCATTGGGAAAGATATACAGGGGTGCATGGATGGGTGCAAAATATATCAGGTTGGGAAGGAATGTATAAAATGTGTTATACAGGTTGGGACACTGCACAAAACTGAACAAAATATGTAGTGTGACTCATGTATATTGCATGGCAGGTATGACACAGGTTAGGGAGGGTTTCTGGGGGTGCAAGGGATCTCAAAGATGTGAAGAAAACATAGCAAGTATTGGTGTGGATGCCTAGGAGTGTGAGTGTTAAATAAGGAAATATCTCTGAAACAATGACCAACAGATCACAGTTATCTAGTTATTTCCTATCATTAGAAAAGTTGACTTATTTTAACACAGCCTAAAACCACTCTTGACTTTCTTGTGCAACATTGTACTGTCAACCTATATTTGCTTTGCAATGTACAACAATTCCAAGATATATTTTTCAAGAGAGAGAGAGAGAGAGAGAACAAGAGATGGAGGGAGGGAGAGGAAGGGAAAGGGAGAGAGAGAGAGAATGAAAATGAGAATAAAGACAAAGGTTCAAGGAAACCCAATGATTGCTTTGGGGAAGGAATAAATGGGAGACCAAGGCAGACTGGAATGTCTTAGCTCAGAGAAGACAGAATACTAAAGTGAAACATTTTTTCCTTTAAGAATTCTCCTCAAATAATAGACAAGTTGGCATGGTCTTTGTAGACAAAACTGCTTCAAGGAATCTGATTTCCCTCTGTGCTATGTACCTAGTTACAATGATCATCTTCCAAATCTTAGGCTGATTAAATTATAATGATAGCCTTTCTTACTTTACCATTTTAAAGCTTTCCTTTGCTTTAAACCCCCCCGCCCCCGGATCCTTTTGCTCAGTTGTCAAGCTGATCAAGAGAATGTCCAGCTAGGCTCACAACGAATGCTCTTTTCCATCTGGCTAGTAGAGACCTGTCTGCAGAGAAACTGGACCTTACCATTTACCTTGCCAGGCCTTGTACTAACCGGTATGTTTTGCACCTAGGATGATTCTTGTTTCCTTTATTTGCTTGATAAACTAATTTGCTAATTTGGCTGCCTGCTAATGTAACCCTTTGTAGCTTTTCCAACTAGTTTACTTTTAAAAATATTGGCTGCTGCTGCTGATTCATTACAATTCTATCCTTCTCACTCCTGATACCATATATCTTCCATCAACTATGCATCTCCATACTCCTTTCCTAACTTCTGATATATTTCTGTGTTTCGCATCAGTACTTTTCAGTGTTATTTTAATCTTTACTGCCATTCCTTCCTGATTTACTCAGTTTGTAGTCCTTTGTTTCCATTAAAGACCTACTTACCGTACAGAGGAAGTGCATCTATATTATAAGGTGCTTAGGAAACCTTTCCAATGGCAGGCATTATTATTATTACTGCTGTTGCTACATCTATATTAATTGTACCAATATATTTCATATTGTGTATGCTGACCTACATGTTTTTAGCTCCCCCCCCCTTTTAAAATACCTAGGGCAAATACAATATAATCATAATTGGATGGACTCCAATTGGATGGTCCCGGGGGAGGTGCCCGGGACAGGTCTTGTGAGCGTTATCTGGGGAGAGTTCGACTCTGTGACCGCCGAGAGTGTGGACAGGTTGCTAGGGGGTCTGAATGCCACCACCTGTTTATTGGACCCGTGTCCTTCCTGGCTGGTTTCGGCCACCAGGGAGACGACACGAGGCTGGCTCCAGGGGATTATCAACGCTTCTCTGAGAGAGGGGGTGCTCCCTACCGCCTGGAAGGTGGCTGTGGTGCGGCCCCTCCTCAAGAAGCCTTCCCTGGATCCAGCTATTTTAAATAACTATCGTCCAGTCTCCAACCTTCCCTTTGTGGCGAAGGTTGTTGAGAGTGTGGTGGCACGTCAGCTCCCCCGGTACCTGGAGGAAGCTACTTACCTCGATCCGTTCCAATCAGGCTTCAGGCCTGGACATAGTACTGAGACTGGCATTGGTCGCATTGGTCGATGATCTCTGGAGGGCTCGTGACAGAGGGTTCTCATCTGTCCTAGTCCTATTAGACCTCTCGGCGGCTTTCGATACTATCGACCATAGTATCTTGTTGTGACGTTTGAAGGGATTGGGGATTAGTGGAACCGTCCTCCGATGGTTCTCCTCCTTCCTCTCCGACCGTTCGCAATTCGTGTTGGCGGGAGGGGAGAGGTCCACCTCTAGGCCCCTGGTCTGTGGGGTGCCTCAGGGGTCGGTCCTCTCTCCCCTCCTGTTCAACATTTATATGAAGCCGCTGGGTGAGATCATCCGTGGTCTTGGAGTGAGGTGTCATCTATATGCAGATGACACCCAGCTGTATATCTCCACTCCGGACCACCCCAACGATGCTGTGGGGGCTATGTCTAGGTGCCTGGAGGCCGTGCGGGATTGGATGGGCGGGAACAGACTTCGGATCAACCCATCCAAGACCGAGTGGCTGTGGTTTCCGGCGCCCCGATATAGCCAGCTGATACCTTCGCTGGCTATCGGGGGGGAAATTTTGCCCCCCACAGAGAGGGCTCGCAACCTGGGAGTCCTTCTGGATGTACGGCTGTCGCTTGAACATCACATCGCGGCCGTCTCCAAGGGGGCGTTTCATCAGATCCGTCGGATCTACCGGTTGCGGCCCTTCCTGGATCGGGACGCCATGCGCACTGTCACTCAGGCCCTTGTCACCTCTCGCCTGGACTATTGTAATGCCCTCTACATGGGGCTCCCCGCGGGGAGCACCCAGAGACTCCAGCTGGTGCAAAATGCAGCCGCGCGGGTGATCATGGGGGCGTTGCGTAGCGCTCATGTGACGCCTCTCCTGCGCGAGCTGCATTGGTTGCTGGTGGCTCTCCGGGTTCGCTTTAAGGTTCTTGTTCTGACCTTTAGGGCGACCCATGGCATGGGACCAGGTTACCTGCAGGACCGCATTCTGCCAGTGATCTCCAACAGGCCGGTGCGTTCCCATAGAGAGGGTCTGCTCCGGGTGCCGTCGGCCTCTATGTGTCGTCTGGCGGCGCCGAGGAGTAGGGCCTTCTCTGTGGGGGCCCCCGCCCTCTGGAACACTCTGCCTCCGGAGCTTCGTACCGGCACGCACCTGAGGGCCTTAAGGCGCGCGTTGAAGACCTGGCTCTTCGAGCAGGCCGGCCTGGGCTGAGATGGTTTTAATTGGTCTCCATATTATTTTTAATTTTAATTGGGGTTTTAAGGGGGGGTGGTGGAGTTTTCTTATTTTCATTAACCAGCTAACATTAATTTAATACTTTTTTAACTTTTGTATTCTTTGTGGGGTTTTAGATGAGCTGTGCACCGCCCTGAGTCCCTCGGGAGAAGGGCGGTATATAAATTGAAATAATAAATAAATAAATAATCTTACGCATCTAAAGACCAAGAGTAATGGTGAAGAAGACTGTTCAGTTAAAATTTATCAATGAAACAGAAGCATTTATAATAGTGAGGACAGTAAAAGATACAATAATTTCACAATAAAAAAATATTACACATTGAAAACTATTAAAATCAAGGTGTGGGTTACAGAAAAGAGATAACAAGGAGTTATCCTTAAGCTAAAAGATCCATCTGGCACAAGTTGAGGTATTTTTTTCCTGGTAATCTTATCTGCTGAACTGAGAATTACTGCCATTGATTTTCAAAGCTTCACCGGGAAGTCTTTTCATTAGTTATTAAGTACTAATGAGAGGACTGTCTTTGGTTCAGAACTACAGGGCTTGAGAAGAGATGAATAAAGTAAAGCTTGTACTGTGTACAGTTACATAGCAAGAAATGGATCTTGGCACAGGCTCCAGATGCTAGAATGGAAGCACTCTGCAAATGACCATCAACTTAGTGGCAGATTTAATTATTGGCTCAATAGTCCAAACAGGCTTGTTAAGATCTTCCAGGTTTGATGCTTCTTACCACAATATTGTTCTCCTTATTTTGTATGCATCCTAGGGCAGAGGTTTTCAACCTTTTTTATGGCAAACATTTCATAGGTAAACATTTCAGGATCCAAAACCAGCAGTCCTGTGACATCACAATGTGCTGGGATCAGGGAGGAGAAATGGAGGCTATTCAAACCAGATGAAGTCATGATAGCATACCTTCAAAACATTTGTGGTACATCCCAAGAGATTGGTGGAGGGAGATTTGTGCTGCTCCAGGTAGTATGTACATCTGAACAAAGATTACATTAGCAGAGATATAGAGGAGATAACATTATTTTGTGACACATTATTTTCTAGGTAATAAAACCTAGGAAATTTAAGGGTGAAAAAAGTTTTCACCTTAGGTGAGACATGAATGAATCACAGTATTTAGATTCAATTCATTATAAGTGATATAAGGTAATTTCATAAAACATTTACACATTGTCTTTTTAAAAAACTCAGTTTGTAAGTAATTACATTATGCTGTGATACATTTAATAATTCCTCTCTAAATGTATTGGAAAATTCTTCAACTCATCCCCAAAGAAATGAAGCGTTACAGCTTTACCGACTGATAGACAACATTAATCAAAGTCTATCAAGTATGATATACCTGCTGTGTCCAATTTTCTATATGTGGTAGAACAGATTCTCTAATATAATGAAAACTGTTATATTTCCAAGAATCAACCTTTTATTGTTCTTTGTTGCTTGTCCCACATTAATAGGGTGGATCTACAAGAAAAATGAATTCTACTTCTTGGCTGTAATGACTTAATATGTGGAAGGGATACTTTTGCAAATCAATAAAAGACAGGCCTAGCTTCAATTCAGAAGGATCCTTCTTGAAGGTTGGTTTACCTGGATTATTCATTTCAATAATGTTTGAAGGACAGGGATATGGTCTTTGGGGGGACTCTTTGGGGGATAGGTTTTTTTATTTGGAGAATATTTTCATGGTTATATCTTGTGTAAAAGTTGCAAGCATTTCTGGAACATAAGTTCCTTCTCAGTTATTCACACTGACGGTCAACTTTCACTTGGATTATTGTAATGCACTCTTCGTGGGCTACTTTTGCAGAACATTTGGAAGGTACAATTGAAATAGTATGCATTGCCAGGTGGTGATATGTGCACCGTAGTATACTATGGAGACCCCACTGCTTCAAGAACCACACAGATTGCCATCAGTTTCTTGGTGAAATTAATGGCGTTGGTTGTCATCTATAAAAACAGCTTCAGACCTTGGTTATGAGCAGGGTTAACTTTTTCCATATTTAACTCCCTGCCCTATTAGAAAGACTCAACTCCTTTAATTTACAACTCTTAATGGTAGATGGAGCCTTGTAAGTAGTATTTTTTCAATATACATTCTCATATTTTGGAAACTCATTTGAGTGGATAACAAGCCAGCCAGGGGTGGGTTTCTACCGGTTCTGTCTACCTCTGTAGAACCAGTAGCTCTGAAGAGCAGCAGATATAGAACCAGTTCTATGTGTGCTGATGTTTTTGCCCATCCGCCCACCCGGGCTCTTACCTGATCTTTATTTCCTGATTTTCCAACTTCAGCTGCCGAATGAGGCACATCTGCAGATAAAAAAGCAGGAAAAGAGGGCTGTTTCAAAGGCTGTTCTCTGCTCGCAGCGTGCTGATGATGATTTACAGATGATAATTTACAGGCGCCTGCTTGCAGCGTGCAGGAAACCACATCATAAATCACTGAACCTCGTAAATCCCGAACTGGTAGTTAACCCTCTCGTATCCCACCCCTGAAGCCAGCTATGTTCATGAATACACTTGTTCTATCCAGTGCAGAAGAAGATGTGGTTGTGATCCAAGTAAAAGGTTGCTGAATTTTGCTGGCATTTTTTTTTAGTTATACTTTTATGTATTTTATATCTTTTTCTTCTTATTTATCAATGTTTTATTTTACAGGAAGATAGTCATTGTGAATAGAATAAAATAATAAAAACCCCAAAGAAATGCATCTACTTGAAATATTATCATAGATATTTCTCAGTGTTTAAATCTTTTATCACCAATCCAGTTTTCCTGTGAACTTCACTTCATGCTGGTTAAAAGTAAAACAGTTGTGGATACTTAAAAGAAAATCAGATTTTAAAGAGGTATATATCAATACCTTCTCTTCTCTAATTTTGTTTATTCTACATACAGTATTTGAGCTTCTAGCTTTTTTACTTCTAGTTACAGAATAACTCAGTTTATTTGGGAGCTAAGAGTGAAATTAAATCTGGGGGCTGAGATTTTTATAGTGAAATAATGAATAATATAAAAATAATGAATTGATGCACTCCTGGAGTTATGTAAAAAAAACCACAGGGAAAAGAAGGACACAGGGGAAAGAAAAAAGAACAGTAATTAAAATGTTTCTGTTGGATTTTGAATTACCAACCATCTATTTAAAAGGTCAGAGTTATAGCCATTATGCTATTGCAGCATTCATGGAAAAAACAGCTCTAAAAGACAGGTTCATGATTCTTTCTTTCTTTCTTTCTTTCTTTCTTTCTTTCTTTCTTTCTTTCTTTCTTTCTTTCTTTCTTTCTTTCTTTCTTTCTTTCTTTCTTTTTCTTTCTTTCTTTTCTTCCTTCCCTTCCCTTCCCTTCCCTTCCCTTCCCTCCTTCCCTTCCTTCCTTCCTTCCTTCCTTCCTTCCTTCCTTCCTTCCTTCCTTCCTTCCTTCCTTCCTTCCTTCCTTCCTTCCTTCCTTCCTTCCAATAGTGACCCATTTCAAATAAATGTTCATGGGCGATGAACAATCATAAGATCTATTAAACCACTTAAAATACATATAGAAGCCATGATACATTATAACCTATAGATATTAACATTGCCAGGAAATGGGAACCTTTGTATTCTTAGGACCCCAAATCTAGGCACATAACTAGATTGTTAAGGCCTAACCAAAACAAAATGTGACAATTTGTCTCAGCCATCTTGCCATGTCATCTTAGGGTCAACCCTTGCAACCATCTTATTGTGGCCATTTTGCCATGGCTAACTTGCCATGAGATATCTGGCCACGGCCAATTCACCATGGGACAACTTGCCATGGGGCAATTCCATGCTAGATCTCAGTGTAATAAATGTTATCAGCCATGGTTTCTTTGACATTATTTCCATTGACAAAAATGGAAATGATATCAAAGAAATAGTGAAGGGTAACATTGTGTTGATAGCTAAATGAATGAACCTTATGTTCAAGAAGTTAGATTTAGCTTGAGAATGTGCTGGTCTTTGGCTGTAATAAAGGTTTGATTTGATTTGATTAATGTAAGAAAAGTCATTTCTGTATTTCATTTCATTGATACTTGATAATTTGTTTCTGTCACTAATCTATAAATGATGTCTGTGTCCCATTCATATATAAACACATATGAAAAATACCACTTGTGTACTTGAAATTACCACTCGTGTACTTGAAATTTTCCCCATTAAGAGAAAGAAAGAAAAAGAAAGAAAGAAAGAAAGAAAGAAAGAAAGAAAGAAAGAAAGAAAGAAAGAAAAGCATTTTTCCTTATATTTTGTTCACAAACACTATCTAGCTGTATTTTAACTATAGATTCAACCTCAACATCAGAGAAGCATTATGATGCTTTACACAAAAGAGTCAGTGTTTTATGAGGAACACCCAAAATAGAAAGCAGTAACCAGTGACATACTATGAGTTTTCAAACCCAAAAACATAAGTGTCTTTTACTAGGCAAGAAACTGTTGCTTCTCAAAGCTCTGAAAAGCTCCAAACTCGAAAGGACTTCTATTTCCTTTCATCAGATATTTATTAACAATTTTTGTATTCATTTTTTATAAAGCAAGAGGGCTTGGTGCCATAGGTAAGTTTTATTTATTTACTTTTTCCACAGGCCTTTAATGCCTTTAATTTAAAATCTTTAAATGAAATTTCTAGAAAGACCAACTCCTTGTTTCTAAACATGCTTGCTTACAAGTAATATGTAATTATTTAGAATGTGACTTTAAAATCCATGAAATGTATTTTTGGCTTAGCATATAAATGTATTGTATTTTCTAATGTATAAAATATTGTATTTTACCTTCCTTGTAAGAAACTCATAAATAAGTCTGTTTTCCACAAGTACCATGTTTCGTAGATGTTATCAGTTATCTATTTATGTATATAAAACCATGGTTGATAATGGGATGGTAAATACATAATTCTGCTAGAAAGAGGTTACAATATACAGATATAATTTGGTTATGTAAATTCTGAATATCAATTTCACAGCTCTGATTGCAGACCTCTACATCTTAATTGTGAAATTACAATGCTAATTTATTAAAGATAAGGAATTCTACCTTTATTTCTATTATAGACTTGTCTTTTTAAGTATAACAGAACAAACATTAATTAAGAGTATCAGAATTAATGTAGCAATAGTTTTGAATTTATTCATAAAATCATAGTTTGGCTTGAAGGAAGTTGAACAACAACAATAATTCTCAATATGTATGCAGTATGGCTGGAAATGTATAACAGATATAAATATAAACTAGACCAGTTGTCTTTGTTTCCACTGCATATACATTTTGAATAAAAATCTAAGTTTCGATTACAATCAAAACACAATACTGTAAGTTACCTAGCCTGTAATATCATGCAGTAAACTCTTTTGAGTGGAAATATCTTCAAAATAGATGTCCATAGAATTTTGCTTTACAAACTGTAATATATTCTCAGTGTAACTGCTTCTGAAACTTGTAAACTGTTCATTGACAACAAAGCTATAACTGGAAAAAATGGTTACACAGAGTCATTGTTTTCATGTCAGGTATGAAAATTCTGATCACTGTGTGCAATAAACAAACAAATAGAAGTATGTTTCACTGAGTATGTGACAAAAAGAACAAGAAATCTACAGAAGAGTCAAATCTGTTTTCTTTAAATATTTTATTCTAATATAACACACCATACATTTCAAGCACATACTTTAATGATAAAACAGTGTGATAACACATGTGAAACAACCTCATTGTTCTTTTGTTTGGTGGTTTTGGGTTTAATTGCAATGGCAAAACTTCAGTGGAAGTTATGCTGGAAAATAGTTTATTGTTTTAAGAGAAGATGTCTGGAGTCAATCATTTTTGTCTTTATCCAGTTTATATGAGTATAAATTTAAACCTGGGAGGGAGCAACAGTGTGTTTTATGATTTTCTTCTTACAGAATATTTGTCTGTTTTGTTTTGTTTTATTTTTTTAAGGGGAGGGAATAGATGGAAAATAGAAATTTGTTTCTGAAGTAATATAAAGCATTAGGATCAGATCTTGAGCAGTTAAAAATTGTTTTTTCCTGTCATACAACATATACACACATACATATACCAGCTCACACAGAGAGATTGTTATTATTTATTATCATTTATTATGCCTTATTGTAAAAAAGTATTATATGTATTTAGTTGAAGTAGCATGTACTTACTTGATAAATGGCTTTATAAATTCCAAGACCGAGCAAGGGCAGATCTACCCTCATAATGAGTCTGTTGTGCTCTTTGTTGAAAGAATTTCACACATGAATGAACAGTTTGCTTTCTCTTCATTTGATGACACATATCTAACTTCCCAAATGCTTATTTACCACTTGGTTATTACACATTAAGTGATGATTTACCCAATTACCCATATAAGGAATAAAATGATCACCAATTTAGACAGTAAATATATTCATGAAGGATGAGGTTGTTTGACTCTAAAATCTTCCTGGTTGAAATAACACCAGAATCAATGACAGCATCCTATATCTCCTTGTTGTTATGATCTTTTGCTTTGCTACAAATTTCTAGGATGCATCTGCCTTGATATTTCATGAAACAAAACCCTGGTTTAGATAGATGTTAATTTGATCCAGCAGGAATCTTTCTTTCTTATGTAGATCCCAGAAAAGAAAATTGAGGACAATAATTTGGGTTACAATAGAAAGAAGTGCTAGGGAAATGTGTAGTGTAGGTATGTGTCAGTCTTCAAGGTAGTTGAGATCATGAAACCAAAATTATGAATGCAAATATTGCTTTTTCTGTAAGGTTACAATAACACAATTTTGCAAGTTGGAAAGCACTTCACCCTTCCTCTGCCTTTGATTTCCAGAAAAGTAGGGAGGTTCTTCTGAAATGTTCTCTGCTCTTCCTTCTTCTTTGGACTTAGATTTCATGTATGAGGCTTATCTAGGATGTGGCTCTTCTTCCTGACTCCCAAGGTTATTCTCATGGTTTATTACAGTATGATCTTACATCACAATAAGCAAGAATCACTTGAACTTTGTGGTATTTTTGTTACATTACCCCAAATACATCCAATGCATGCTTACAAGAAGGAAATTCCACTTTATGTAGCCAGTTTATTTTATGTATTACTTTTTATGCCACCCATCTCCTCTATAAGATGACACTGGGTGGCTTACATATATAGTTGAATTATAATTTATTCATGATTCCTAATAAATATGCTAGGATTACAGTTTTGACCATCACCGGAAAGACATTGTGGCATTTTTAAATTTGTCTAATCTTTAAAGAGTTTTATTTTACAATCTTTGTCTAGTCTGACTTTCATCTTTACATGGGATGTGTTGTTTATCTGCACTATCACTTTCCTCATTCCAAAGGCATCTGTTTTCTTTACAAATAGGAAATGGAGCAATCAGCACAGTTTATTTCTGCATGACATTTTACAAAATGATCAGGTATGCCAGCTGTTAATAATAATCTGGCATTTGAATACAAATCTATTGTTATATTAAATAAAATGGGAGGAGGTGGAATAGCTTGCTATACTATTACCTGGATCTAAATTTGACTGGATGCTTCCTTCCTTCCTTCCTTCCTTCCTTCCTTCCTTCCTTCCTTCCTTCCTTCCTTCCTTCCTTCCTTCCCTCCCTCCCTCCCTCCCTCCCTCCCTCCCTCCCTCCTTTCTTTCTTTCTTTCTTTCTTTCTTTCTTTCTTTCTTTCTTTCTTTCTTTCTTTCTTTCTTTCTTTCTTTCTTTCTTTCTTTCTTTCTTTCTTTCTCTCTTTCTCTCTTTCTCTATAGCACATCAGTCATTTAATACTTTTTTCCATATCCCAGTTTGTTAAAGCAACAGAAATCTCAAAAAAATATGGAGGGAGGGAATGAAACCTCCCTCCCCCTCCCCATTAATGGGCATCATGAAAAGAGATACTATGTTAGTCCTGCCATTGTGAGGAACTCCTACAGATGCAAATACTTTGACAGTTGTTTGAAGGCAGATGGTGATATTTGACATAGAAAATAGACAGGGACAAACAGAAAGGGACAGGAATTTTATCTGAGATGGGTCTCAAACTCAAGATAGATGAATTATTGGGTTGTATTTACTTAAAAGTAAATACAACCCAATAAAGAAGTTTTTGTTCTTTTGGTGATTTCTTTGAAGTCCTATTCAATAAGAAATGCATAATTGTCCATCAGCCCTAGTGCTTTATTTTCTTCTCTTTTTGCTTTCAATTCTAGATTCATTTTCCAAATAAATTATTTGGCATCATTTTAAAATATTTAAAATTCTATCTGCATAGTGTTCATATTATTTGCCAACACTAGCTACTTGATTAATGAATTAGTTCTATTCATAGATAATGTAGTTGCAGATGCTGTAGAAAGATAGATAGATAGATAGATAGATAGATAGATAGATAGATAGATAGATAGATGATAGAGAAACTACATCAACATTCAACTCAATTTAAGCTTATTCTCTCAAAATCTAATGCTATTTTAATTGGAGTCCTTTGATAATACTTCATTTTTGTTTAGCCATGCTTTGCAACCTCCTGCAAAAATACCATGAAATAGTTGAAATGTTATTTAAGCTCCAACCATGACTAAAATAAAAAAATGACATAATATGACATAATAACATGCTTGCTTACCTATACCAAATGTAGAGGAAGAGATCATACTGTAGTGTTTTGGTCAGAACCCCAAGGGCAACATGTCCTAGAAAACAGTAAAATGGTTCACTGACCTATCCAGAATGTCAGAGTGAAAGACTTTATTTAATTAACAATAATCAAAAGAACACGGATTTTATTTACAAAGAGTAGAAAGGCTAACCAGCATGAATTCTACACTCTACATAATGGTGATGTGGACGTGAGCAGCAGAGAAAAGGGTTTTCTTTAAAATGTTATTAGATAAAACAAGGTTTATAGACCACATGCAGAAAGAATGTAAATATAAACTCTTCTATAAATTTAGTGAGTAGACATCTAACATTAATCTTTAAGTTGAAGGTGCATTTTAATTTAAAAAAAACACTGCTCATTACTATCCTGCCTTCCCATAATATGGAGCAATCACTAAAAAAGCATTTTCCCTATGCCTGTCAATTTGATAATTGCATTTAATAAAACTCTGATCAGAGCTTGATCATAATGCTTGAGGATGCTGAAATGAACTTAAGTGGTCCTTGATCCCAAATGATGAAAAACTTAACTGAATTAAGTCCAACAGCTTCAAATGAAAGCAGGCAGCCACTGTAGCTGATGTGAAATAGCTAGTTTATGATCCAGAAGTCTGGTCCAATCTGGTCAGGCTCCATATACTCTGCACTCACTACAACTTCACCAATGGAATTTACCAGTCATTTGAAAAGAGTAAATAAAAGTAGGTCAGTTCTACCACCATTTCCATGTACTTAATTCTTTGAGGCTCTTTTATTCAGATCTGTTAATGTTCACTGAAGAGGAACATCCTTCTTCCTTTTAATCTCTTTGCTAATGACAATTCATTATTTTTTCTTTCTTTGTTTATTCTGAAGGGGAATAAACCTCCCTTTCTTAATCAATAGCCTGAACTATACTTTAGAAATCTTTCCTTTTCTTCCTTTTCTTTCCATACAATAATACCTATTTCTATTTATTCGTCGTCAAAGAAGTGGCTCTTCCAAACCTGTTTCCACTTTTCACATCCCCACAAGTTATGCCCAAGGATAGTACTAGTGAAACAGAGAGAAAAATGCATCATTTCTATTTGTTTTGATCCTTTTCTTTCAACCAGCATAATACAGACTACATTGCATCATGCTCATTTCAACATAGGAGCATAAAATGCTTTTTAAAATGGTGGATTTCATAGTGCACTGATGTGGTTTTCAACAGATTTTCCACTCTGTCATACACTTACTTGTTTATTTGGTCTCCCAAACTGATATTTGCAAACTGAAGCTGAATGAAGTGACACATCTCTTTAGTGAATGGAAGCTATCCCATTGTGTCCTTGTTTTAGCCTTGCTTTCCAGCTCTTTCTCACAATTCCCAAAAGTGAGAATATCTTCTGGCTGGATATTCTTGGGGGAAGAATTAGTTAATTACTAAGCACAAAGTAATAACAAATGGAAAAGCACACTAGCATTTTCCAACCTGTCAGAAGAAAATAATAATAGCCATAAACAATCTTATAATTGTCCATTTTGACATTTTTCTTGATAATTTGTCCAACATGAACTAAGTATGTAAGCCAAACAAAAACAAATCAAAATGTTAACTTTTTTGAAGTCTGAAATGTTTTTCTGATATAATAATTCTAGAATCTTATATGCTGTACACATGGATCTATTAGGATCCAATCCTTTTAAAAATCACTACGTTTGAGAAGGGAAATTAAGAATAATGTTGAAAACAAAACTATACAATAAACTGTAATCCTTTTGATTACTAAGATAAGTAACTGATTAATGCTTGGCTGGAAATTAATGAATGAGCTGACTAGAGTGAAATATGTTGAAGTTGTTTTTAAAAGGAAGATATGTAAAATAAATAAAGATATCATATCCATATTCATAATCACATGGATAAAATTAATCTTCCTCTAATTGTAGTTTAATTGCCATTTAGACAAAATATCTCAAAACACTAATCCTATATAAACTCCCCTATCTGGAAGTAAATCCACTGAATTCAATTGAACCAATATGTCAATAGGCATGTGTACAGTTGATTCATAAACAGGGCTTTTATTCATTCAGTTTATTGTTTCTGACCCAGTTTTATTAAGATAATATTAGCTTGTACTCCAGTATAAATACAAGAGGCAAGGTATTTTTTTAAATATATATTTTTTAAAAAGTTAGGGCCTTCTAGTTCTCGGTTCCAAACAACTTTCTTTTCTGAAAATAGATTGGGTCCCAGAATAGGGACTGATCATAAATGATCTCATCTTAATTCATAACTTGTCCACTGCATTTTTGAACTAGTGCCATAACATCTGGCAAAAGGTCTTTAATGTCACACAATTGGGTGCATCTAGTATGACTAATATGATGATTCTCTCCATGTCATGTATCTCAATTTCAAATCTTGGTTTGTATTATAAAACACTGGATTAGTTGAATCACATTAAAATAACTTCAACTTTATAAAGATTTATACAAACTCCAATTTCTGACAAAATGAAAATATATTAAGTATTTTTGAAATAATTAGCAGAAGTGGCTTGGCCTGGCACTAACAGCTTCAGATGGCTTTTTCTCCAGATGCAAACCATATCCAAATTCACTAAGCTTTCAACAAGCGTCCATTTTCAGTCTTCATCTTACAATATTTTATGAATAATCATAAAGACATCTTACTATAAGAACCTTCCAGTTCCTCCCTCCCTCCCTCTCCTTACATTTGTTTCTTGCCAATAAACTGAATAAAGGAAATAAAGTGAATTCAGGAAAAGATTAAAACATTTTTTTTCTTAACCACTCATACCAAAGTGATTAAGAAAAAGGTAATATTGGATACTTGGATAAACTATTGAAATGATAGTAGATGTGTGTTTAATTTAAAAAGATGAAGAGAAAATGTAATATCAAAAGAACGAAGGACTACTTTAACAAGGTAGATCACGTCAATGATAATGATAAAGAAAAGAGAAACCATTGCTCAACATATGCTGTAAAATTTATATATATATACTTTGTGTTACAACACCCTGTTAAGCCCTAATTAAGGGAGGAAGCATACTGCTTTCTTTTCTGTCTTTCGGCTCATCACCAGAGACCATACCGACAGAAAGCTATTTGTTTCGTTGTCTTTTGTTTACATGTGTGTTTGATTTTGAGCTGATAAATAATTAAATAAGGGAGACTAGGATAGATCTATTTCGAGCTAGTTAGCTCTCTTCAGCTAGCCATACCCTTTACTGGGATTCGAACCAGGGAAGTATTACATGTGAGGCAGTTGTAATTGCCATTAGGCCACACACACACACACACACACACACACACACACACACATATATTTGTCCGTTTTAAATGTATGTCATATAAATGTTTATTAAAAAATAAATATTAAAAAAATAAAAAATAAAAAATAAAACATTTTTTTTCTTGAACACAAAGATAGTTTCATTAAATCTGGTCTGATCCCAATTTCTTTCAATCTTCCCATATATTTTTTGCCTTAAATAGAATAAATATAAATGGGTAATTTCTTATTCATAATGTGAAATGATAGAAAAACATTTAGACAGCAAGACTGTGCACTTTTGAATAACCTTAGTTGAAAATTTTCATGGTAAGAAACAATTTTAATAGCAAGCATATAATGCATGTATAAGCAAATCTGAATAAGGATGTAAACCATATTCAGTATCCTGATTAAATCATGAATAATGATGAAGTGGTACCAAAATACAATTGAATTTTGGCTTTCTGCCAGCATTTAATAACTGTATTAGTACTCAGAAGACGTCTGTGTTGCTAAAACTTCCTGAAGTCAAAATGCCTTGATTTGGAACTAAGGCAATTATAATTGACATTAAAAAATTCCTAATCACCAGCTTGGTATAAAAATTTGTCCAGCTTAAAAACTTCAACTGTACTGCAGGAATTATTTGATTAGGAAATGTACTGAGGATACTAACTATATGAACATATTATTGCCTAGATAATATAATACTAAGTTACTTACCACCTATCCTTTTACTAAGCTTATGTTACTTTTAATCCCTTAGAGTCAAGCTGATAGGCTTCCATTAGGGATTAAATCCTAAAATCAAGGAGCCTATACACAAGATATATTGGCCCAACACCATAGGATCAGAATCAGCAGTATACTTTCACCTAGAAGAAGACACTCTTCTGTGGATCATAAAGTTCATGTTTTGGACAGGGAAGATAGATAGAGAGGAATTTATTTATCTTGAAGAGGAAAATCCTTAGATTGGTGTTCCATCCTAGAGGTGGAGCTCTTGTCTCACAATCAGGAGGTTGTGAATTTGATCCTAGGGAGAGGCAGAATTTTCTCTCTCTAGGCACAATGAGATTATATCTGCTGAATATAACTCCGCATTGGTGACAGGAAGGGCATCTGGCCAGTAAATACTCAAATTCATTTAGTTGCTCAGATTCTACCCCACAAGGGATTATGGGGTCATTAAAATATTATAATGATGATGTTGTTGATGAAAGAGGAAAATCTTTCCCTCAATAGAGGCGGAGATCTCAGACACATTTTGAATCTTATTTTTTTAAGGCTGCCCTTGCATCAATCCCCAGAAAGATCAAAACCATTTCAAAAGTCCACCAGGGAGGTTACACTTAATAACCCTAACTTAACAAGTCTATATAGGTGAAAAAATTAAATTAGCCTAGAGGACATATATGAGATTCCCCCTAATTAACTTAGTCAAACTAAAGAAGCTATTTGGATAAGCAGCAAACATTTCAAACAAACAAACAAACAAACAAAAAAGCAAACAAAAAACATTTAAAACCCAAAAGAAAAGAAACTCTAGTTGCCATGACTCAAATCCGGACCTACTTGAACGGTTCATTAGAAGCAAATGATGAATGCAGGTGATTTCCTGACTGTGCTTGGAGACTTTTCTAGTGACCTGGAAGGCAGTGCTAGTACATAGCTGCCATCCTATGAAGTTCAGAGGCAGTCAGAGAATTGAATAAAATTGCTCCCGAGTGATTTTCTTTCAGTTGGTTATCCTAAAATAAAGGTAGTCCTTGACTTACAATAGTTCATTTAGAGACTGTTCAACATTGCAACACGGAAAAAAGTGACTTATTTTTTACACTCACAACCATTGTAGCATCCCCATGGTCAGGTGATCGAAGTTCAGACATTTGGCAACTGACTCATATTTATGAGCTGCAGAGTCCTAGAGTCATGTGATCACTGTTTGCCTCGTTCTGACAAGCAAAGTCAATGGGGAAGCCAGATTCATTTAACAATGGTGATATCGTTTTTTTAAGAATAACTCATTTCCTTTTCAGTAGCAGTACCATGGATAATGTTCAGATGAGCTGTTGTGGCATGTTTATGAAATTGTTTGCATATAAAAAGTCTCCTGTTCATTTAGATACCAGTTGTACAAATTTAATGTGATAATGGAGTTGCCTCTGGTAATGTTAGCTGACCTTGATGAAGTGAATAAGACATTCAGTTCCATAAACTCAATCGCTTGTGGGCCCTCTTATTCCTTCAGGCAACTAGAAAGAGTGTGAATGGATGGATCTGAGAGCTTTTTTGAGGGAGATTGAGGTCAATTCTTTTTTGAAAAAAAGACACCTCTCATTCCAGCCATCTTCTGCCCTATCTCTAACTGCATTTTCTAGGAAAAGTTGTTCATAAAGTGGTGATGATGGCTTTGATCACAAAGATTCCTAAAGGAAGTAAATTATCTGGATCCCTTCCCATTATCCAATCCATCCAGCCATTCTGTCATGTATCAATCATAAGCAATCAAAAATAAAATGACATTTAAAAAGAAAACAAAAAAAGTAAAGAAACCCATATGTACATATCCTTCAGTAGAATTCAAGGTCATTTGTTTATGAGTAATGTCAGCTGCTATGAAATTTTTTTATCAAATTATGTCTAATAAACGCTTTTTTGTTGATAAAAGAATATTACCATAAAATTCATCAGTATGAGCTGGGTCACATAATAATGAAAGAAAGATGAAATTCTTCCTGTCATTATAAATCATGTGAAGTATCATATAAAGGATGGGCTCAACAGGATCAGAATCACAGGGACAAGTTTGTCAAATCATAGGCTTTACTAACCCCCCCCCCCCAAATAAAATTATTGAGAATAAGATGTTAAACCTATTTCTAAAGAGCAAAAGTTAGAATGGTAAAGCAAATGAAGTAAAATTACATTGCTAGCCAGTTGCTATCTGGGTTGTTTTAGTTGTTCTTTGATGTGCTTGGAGTCCAAAGTAGTTTCATTTTTGTATCCAATGTCTAAAAACGTTTCTCTGATATTTTCTTAATGCAGATACATTCTAAAACATGCATAAACTCCATAGGTATATTTTATAATAGGCCATATTATGAGAAATTGCTTGAGAACATGATGACTGAAATTGGCTGAATAGAGCAAGAAGATTTAGTCCTATGGGGAAATAATGCATTTAAGCCAATAATTAAATATTAAAAGGCACACTTTTCCCTCAGTCTTTACTTGTCCAGTCCATGCTATATCTTTAAATGTGTGAAACTCTGCTTTTAGGGACTTGGTGTGTATTTCCCCACCATTTACTTGTAATTAGGATAAGGACCTATCTGTGAAGCCGTAGAGCAGCTAAGGTATGGTAGCAAATTATTTAAGAGCTGTAGGAATGTGTTTTCTCTCTTTCCAACAGAATAATGTTACAGCTATTCGAAAGTTTCTTTGAAGGCTAGAACCAGAAATTTAATGTGTGTTTTTGATGACAGTGAATCCTGATATATTATCCCAAGGCATTTAAAATTCCTTATCTGTGCAGTCTCTTGCACTTCTTTTATCCAGTTCAGCTTCTTTGGTTTATTGGACAAAGCCATCATTCTGAGGATTAATTACCAGCTAGTTTCCCTGCATTATTGTACTAAGTTTCTGAGGACTTGTTTAAGGTCAATCAGAATCGACTAGATAATATCTGTATCATCTCCCTGCAACAAAGAGAGATATTCATATCTGCTGTTTTTGGAAAGTGGAGGTTTGAATGGAAGAACAATTGCAAGTAGGTTCATATATTGTTTGAATAAGGAAAGAACAAAATGCAACTCTAAGGCCATAATATACATTTGATAAGATGAGTTTTATATAGTTTTTTTCTACTAAGAACAGATTTGAAATTAAGGCAAACATTGATTTAAAAATAGGAAGCCACATACAGTATATAGACAATTTAAGATTTACCACTATATAGATAATGGGTGTGACATGAAAGCAACAGATTATTCTGTGGGTGTGTTTGCGATATCCCAGGGGCGGGCATGCAAAGTGCGACTGCAGCCCTTTACATGAGGCCTTCAGAGCCAGGATTGCTGCCTCTGCCATCTGCAGGTGTGTTTGTGATCTACTGGGGGCTTGGCGTGCAAAGCCCCACCACTGCGGCATGTGGAGGTACTTTTTTTTTCTTTTTCCACCGCCCGGTGCTGACTTGAGCTGCTTGATCATTCAGTTCATCCCAGACAAGGTGGTGTGTGAGAGAGAAGGGCGGGGGGGGGGGGGGGCAAGAAAAGAAAGAAAAAAGGAGGGAGAGAAAGGAAAGAGAGAGGGGGACAGAGAGAAAGAGAATGAGGGGAGAGAGAGAGGGGGAAAGAGAGAGGGGAGAGACAAGAAAGAAAAGAAAGAAAATTGAAAGAAAGAAAGAAAGAAAGAAAGAAGAAAGAAAGAAAGAAAGAAAGAAAGAAAGAAAGAAAGAAGAAAGAAAGAAAGAAAGAAGAAGAAAGAGGGAGAGAGAAAGGAAGAAAAGGGATAGACAAAGAAAGGGAGGTGGAAGGAAGGGACAGAAAGAAAGAGATGGAGGTAGAAAAAAAGAAAGAAAGCAAGAAAGAGGAAGGGAGAGAAAGAAAGAGAGAGAAACAGAGAAAGAAAGAGCAAGAAAGAAAGGAAGGGAGAGAAAGAAAGAGAAAGAAAGAGCAAGAAAGAAAGAGGAAGGGAGAGAAAAAAAGAGAAAGAAAGAAAGAGGAAGGGGAAGAAAGAAAGAGAAAAAAAGAAATAGGAAGGGAGGGAGGGAAGAGAAAACTGCTATTATTTTTAATTGTTCCATTAGTTATCAATATTAATATTTTATACTGTCCCTACAGTGACTTTCTTTTGCCCAGGTATTTTTCAGGGATTACATGTCTATAGTCCAGAGCATAAATACAGTACATGGGTGTTTAACAGAGTTGAAAGGGACTTTGGAGGTCTTCTAGTCCAGCGGTTGCCAACCGGTGGGCTGTGGCCCACAGTTGGGCCATGAGAAAATTTTGGTGGGCCGCAGAGAAATGTCACCCCCAGAGCCCCCCCCCCAAAGCAATTAATCCAGGCTGTGCAGAAACACAAGGTTGTGCCACCCACATGGCCCACGGGAACCCTCCCTGCCCACTGACTCCTTACCCGGCAAACTTGCCTGCTAAATTGCTATTTTTCCTTTTTCTGACCATCAGTTGTTCTGCTGTGCCCAGAGATTTAGATTAGCTAGGAAGCAGGAAATGGTTGGCTTTCTTGTTTTCTAGCTAGTCTTTAGATCTTTGGCTCTGCTTTTAAGCACAGCTGAACCTCCCTTAGGACTGAAGGTTCTATTATTCAGTGCAGATTCATGGCAAGCAAATTTTATGTCACAGACTGACCTAGCCAATGGCAGATAGATAGATCACTGAATGATTCTGTGAGCAACTCAATCTGCCTGCCTGCTTTGCCTGATTTTGGGCAAAAGTTGCTCTTTTTTAATAAAAAATTCAATATTTACATACAGTACATGGTATGTTGTGAGTTAATTTTATGAGTTTGCTTGCAAGCAAATTTTATGTGACAGACTGAGCTAAACGATGGCAGATAAGATAGATCTCTGAATGAATCTGTGATTCTGTGAGCAACTCAATCTGCCTGCCTGCTTTGCCTGATTTTGGGTAAAAGTTGCTTTTTTTTTAATAAAAAAATTCAATATTTATATAAATATTTATAATATTTACATACAAGCCATGCCCAGCCAGTCACATGACCACCAAGCCACATCCACAGAACCGGTTAGTGGTCCCTGGGATTTAAAATTATGAGTTTGGTGGTCCCTGAGGTCCAACCCCCTGTTCTAGTCCAACCCCCTGCTCAGGCAGGGAAACTGAGGGTCCAAATTCTGAGTAGAGGTCCTGGGAAAGGTTCAGAATAACAGAATAACACTTAGAAGGGACCTTGGGGAACCCTATACTGTTTCAGAGAAATGGCTGTCTAGTCTTTTCTTAAAAACCTCCAGTGTTGGAGCACCCAGAACTTCTGGTGGCAAGCAGTTCCACTGGTTAATTGTTCTCACTGTCAGGAAGTTTTTCCTTAGTTTTAGGTTGCTTCTCTCTTTGTTCAGTTTCCATCCATTGCTTCTTGTTTTGCCTTCTGCTTCTTTGGAAAATACATTGTCCCCCCCTTCTTTCTGGCAGCCTCTTGAAAGCCTATTGCCTATCACCCCCCTTGGGCAAAGCATGTGAGCCATTTCCTCCTTTCAGTGGACCATGAATGTACCTCTATAGTATGTAGATAATAAAGTCAAAAAAAGGTGAACAACGTTTTTATAGAACTACAGATAAGTTGAGGCTGGGTGTGACAAGAAATGGCTGGGAGGGGAGGGGCCAGACAAGGCACCCCTTGACATGACATATACACATGCTACACACACACACACACATAAAATCATTGCCCATTTTGAATATATAGCAGAAAGGAAGAAAGAATATTGGATACATATACACAAATGTGTGTGAAAAAAACTGCAAAGAAATAGGATTATAAAAAAACAGCTTCCAATCTCAGCAGTTGTAGATGAGAGAAAGAGAAATAAGAAACAGAGAGGGAGAAAGAGAAAGACAGATGAGGAAGAAAGAAATATGAGGGAGAGAGAGAGATGAGAAAGAGGGAGAAAGAAAGACAGAAACAGAGATACCTGTTTAAAAGAAAATAGAAAAATGGCTCTTTGAGTGTTTAAGGTTGCAGACCCCTGGGTTAGGCAAACACCGTGGTCATTAAGTGAACCTTGTGGTCATTAAGCAAACACTGGTTGTTAAACAAGTCCATTTTCCCCAAATGAGCATTTTTAACCAGAAACCAGAAGGAATTGTTGGAAACTGGCAAAAAACATAGAAAACCTCAGTCACAAGACTGTGTGGGATGTTGTAACTGGTCATAAATGTGTGTGTGTGTATGTATAGCTGTCAAAACACCAAAAACAGGTCAAGTAGCTCTGGGGAGGTCAGTCATAAATTAGAACACTTGCTAAGCAACTGGCCATTAAGCAAGGACCACTTATATTTGGTTTTCCAGTCACATGGCCACCTAGCTATGCCCACCCTAGTCACATGGCCATCTAGCTACACCCACCCCAGTCACATGACCACCTAGCCATGCCCACCCCAGTCACATGACCACCTAGTCACACCCAGCCAGCAACCCACACACATCCAGTCACATGACCACCAAGCCACACCCACAAATTAGGCCACACTCACAGAACTGGTTGTTAAGAAATTTGAATCCCACCCCTGCTCCAAGGTATTTCAGATTCCATCCCTCCAAGTACCCAGCCCCCATATGCATGTATAGAGAATAGCAAAGAGCCTTTTCCCTGAATCAAATCATAGTGGCCTCCATTTTGTAGAACATCCTATGACTTGAGCTTTAGTGGTATTTCTCATGGTAGTAAAGATCATTTTATTTAACCAGCCATTTGGCAGGATTTTGTGTGTGTGTGATTTCTACTGAATTCTGTATGGAATACCTTATTATTTATTTATTATTTATGTTTGTATTACAAAGTCTGGGGATAAGTGATTTCTGTATTTTTAATGTTATTACTGCAAACTACACCCCAAACTTGTATGAGATGGGAATTAGAAGATATTGTAAAATAAGGAGATCAATATTATATAGCTTGATGAATAAGTCAATATCTGTCTGGGTGCACATAAAACGCTACATGGTAAACCAGTGTTTACAAACTAAAGGATATTCCCACCAGATCTTACTTGGCCAAAGTCATCCAACTGGCTTTCATGCCTAAGGAAGAACTAGAAGTCATGTTGTCCCAGTTTCTATGTGTTCAAATATTTGAATGAAGCAAATTATGTTTTATTAAATAATTAAAATATAAATACGTTTTCACTATATCCTATTTTGTATGAAAATTGCAAACATACACTCTTCTATCTAGATGTAATTTTCCTGAAGTAAGCTTTTAATATTTGTGTACAAGTGCAATTATTTATAAATTAGTGTAGAGCACAGGGTCAAACTCAAGGCCTGGAGGTCATATCTGGCCCACGGGATGTTTAGATGCTTAGCAAATGATCATCCCACTGTTTCCAGGGCGTTTCCAATATGGAACTCCATTTTTGCTGGCAGAAGGCTGTAGGAGGCCATTGCGGCTGAAAACAAGGCCCAGGGGACATAGATAGCCCACCAAGCTCTGTTTTTGCTGGCAAACCACTCGGGCCACCACAGGCATCCACATCACCAGTGACATCAAGCTGGCCATGACCCTGGCCACACCTACTTCAGCACCCAAGATCAAACACAATTGTGATGCAGTCCTCAATGAAATTGAGTTTGACATTCCTGGTGTAGAAAAATAAACACTCCCCTATCCGAAACATAACCAAACATGTTAAGATCCCTTTTCTGAGATTGGAATCTTTGCTGCCAAAAACTAGTATAAACCTGGGTTCTGATCATTTTTCCAGACATATGATCTATAAACAAAATCCCCCCCTTTTTCACTCTAGTTTGTTGAGGAATAAGGATCACAGCAATGATTTCATCAGCAAATACCTATAAGAATTTCAAGCCTTCAGAGCTGTCATTGAATGATAAGTCAAATTATTTTACTGAGGAATTCCTGTTAACAACAATTGGTTTGTTTGTCTGTGCAAAGATGTGGAGATTTTTTTGAATGGGAAGTTCTATATTTAGGATGCCATGAGAACAATTAGCCAGTGAAACAGCTTGCCATCAGAATTTGTAGGTGTTTCATCACTGGACGTTTTTAAGAAGAGACTGGACAGCCACTTATTTGAAATGGCATAGAGTCTTCTGCTTGAGCAGAGGGTTGGATTAGAAGACCTCCAAGGTCCCTTCCAGCTCTATTCTGATTGATTGAGCTAATTTCAAATCTCACAGGTATTTAGAGAATTAACTATTGTGAATTTTTCAAATGATCTGAGTTATTTAATGTACAATAAGCTATTTGTTTACTATATGGCATCCAGCACATCACACTTTAAGAGTTTTTGGCAGCATTTTGATTTTAATTGTCTTGAAAAGGTAATATTTATAATAGGCTAAACTGAGTTTTAGAAGATATTTTTGTTGGAGATGTTACACAAATATTTATCCATCAAGTATTCAGCTGATATTTGCATTTAAAAATGATACATAAGATAGTTAACAATGCAGAAAAGATAAAATTAAGAGAGGAACTCATCAGTTAAAAATGTACTTTGTCTAACAGACAAATTAGTTTACAATTCAATATCTCGTGGGGCAAGACAAATGAGACTTGGCCAGCTGCTATGATGGAGCAGGAATGGAGTTAAATTTGTTTCCTATATTTGCTTTAGAATTGTCCTTCTGATAGTGATGGAATATTTAAAAATGACTTTTCCCAGGCATCCCCAGACAGCCGCATTTGGGAGAAAATGCTATTCTATCAGTGTAATCCAACAGTCTGATTTTTTTTTTCAGGTCATAACCAAAGGTTTAATTATGCTTAAAGGTGGGATGAAAGCCAATGAAACTATTGTCGCAGTTAAACATCTCTATAAGATGATCAAACAACTGTTCAGTGATTATTCAGCATGCATTTATTCATTTGTTTATTTATTTGCCTCAATCATCAGACTCACTCTAGGCAGTTTACATACTAGAATTAAAATATCAGCATAAAGACAATAAAAGAACATTAACCAAATAGAAAAAAATAAATAGAGAGCATCACAAGGATGAAACTCACTTAACTGTAATAAACAAAAAAAAAAAACCCTAGCTCTTTTATGTGTGAAAAATTATCCTTTAATAATTACTGATTAGCATGAAGCATGCTCAGGGTGTATGTTGGTGACAGGTTGAGATATGTTTGTTTAGTTCTCCAATTCTTCAGTGTGCAATGAAAGAATCTGTTTGAATTCTTAACATGAAGTAGGCTTTGCATATTCATATTCAGCAATAAATAAAATTCATGAAAATCTGTCAGAAAAACAAATATAGGTAACTGAATTTCTGAAAATACTTTTTTGAGGGGTAAACAAAATAATTTCCATATGTCACAACCTGGAATCTTATAGTGGGTAATTTAATTTCCAAGTTTAATTTGCACAGTACACATTCCTAGTCAGTTTCAAGTAAAAATAAGCAAACCTATCACTCACCTCGGCTAGTAAGAAGTATAACTGTATGTTTATTTGTTTATAGTTCTATGTTTATTAACATCAGGAAATTTCACAAACAGGTGAATCTGGCAAAATATAGGCAAAGGAAAGGAGAACAATGAAGAACAGGCAACAAATTATATTATCTCTATATAAAGGAACACAGAACTTTCCAGAAGCATTGAAATTAATACTAAGGATAATTAGCAGGGACAGTTACTTTAGTTGTTCCAGCTTTAATAATTTTTTGTATGTAACAGTGGCAGAACGTAAGTAGAAAGTAGAACACAGATAATCTTCCATCATCAATCCTACACCATTAAAGTAGCTATATATCTCACTTGGTAGAAAAGAAAATATATCAGAAAAATTAGGATTTCTTTTCTTTAGGCTGTTTCCTAAATTTGCCTGAATTAATTTCTTGCCAGGCCATGGGCTGCATGCATTTGTATCTGATAATTATTGAAATTCATGAAAAAAATATGTTGGATACAGCAACCTAACTTTTTGAAATACACTTTCACAAAGCAAACCTACTTCCATGTCTAATAACAAGAGTTTAATCTGTATTGGGTTCCATTAAAAAGATGCAGAGGGAAGAGTTTTATGTTACATTACTTTGTAAAACCAACACAAAGCAAAAAGAAACTTATCAAGACATACAAATCAACCAATTTCTGATAAGTATTTATCCTAGATAATGGTATACATTATTCTTAATTAATCAACATGGAGAAGCAGGTGTATTATCTTGCCCTCCTTTGTGCTGACCACAAAAATTAAACAATACTTTTGAAAAGCAATGAAAAGGCTAATTAATTAGCACTATTGATACAGTAATTATAGGAATAAAGTTTATTATTATAATCTGTTCACAACAATATGAAATCAAGGCTTATTTATTTATTTATTTATTTCAAACATTTATATACCGCCCTTCTCCCGAAGGACTCAGCCAATTCTGCCCCACACATGAATACAAAAATTAAAATGGAATTAAATAATTTGGGCTGTTAAATTAAAAGTCAACCCTCCCCATTAGTATTTAAAAACCCCAAATCAAAATCCAAATTAAAACAGGAGACGGTTAAAATCTCATATCAGCCCAATAGATGATGAATGAGACTTCATTGAAACATCACCTAGATACTTCCAATTCTATGCGGGAGAAAACCCGAAGAACCAAAGATATATATATATACAACTGCCTCGCATGTAATAATTCCCTGGTTCGAATCCCAGTAAGGGTATGGCTAGCTGAAGAGAGCTAACTAGCTCGAAATAGTCTCCCTTATTTATTATTTAATTATCAGCTTAAAAACCTTACACACATGTAAAACAAAAAGGCAACGAAACAAATAGCTTTCTGTCAGTACGGTCTCTGGTGATGAGCCGAAAGACAGAAAAGAAAGCAGTATGCTTTCTCCCTTAATTGGGGCTTAACAGGGTGTTGTAACACAAAGTATATAATATAATATAATATAATATAATATAATATAATATAATATAATATAATATAATATAATATAATATAATATAATATAATATAATATAATATAATATAATATAATATAATATAATATAATATAATATAATATAATATAATATAATATAATATAATATAATATAATATAATATAATATAATATAATATAATATTATATTATATTATATTATATTATATTATATTATATTATATTATATTATATTATATAATATTATATTATATTATATTATATTATATTATATTATATTATATTATATTATATAATATTATATATATATATATATTCAAACCTGGAGTGATTTTTTAAAGCATGACACCTGTCTAATTTGCTGGGGAGGGAACTGACATTATTTCATTCGTGAAGTAGGTAAAAATGATGATACGTTGAGTGGTGCTTGTTAGTCAGGTCTCATAATGTTTCTTTTATTACTAAATTCTGTGAAAGTTGAACTATATGGCATTTGAAAGGTGGTGTATAAAATTTGGGGAGGGAGTCTACAATTCTAGCCATCCTAAAATCTCAACTAAAAAAGTGTCCTGGCTATTTTTCTGATGAATAACATGCATGTTAATAGACACTCCACTGGAAAATTCTATTATCATACAGTATGCATTCTGAAACTAGTTTCTATTGTTGTATATGAAACTCTGGGTATTTTAGTTGTAGAATTTAGAGGCTGGAATACTTTTTAAAGGGTCTTGGCCTCCATGTATCTCTTGATAGACAGTCCTTTATTTCAGAAAACTGCCCTTTAATATATTTATTTTTATAGGGTGGCTGCTGGGGCCCTCGACCGAGTCGTGCCCTTGCGGCCTCTGACCCGATGCCGATCCCAAGTGGCTCCTTGGTTTTCTGAGGAGCTAAGGGAGATGAAGCGTCGGAAAAGACGCCTAGAGAGCAGTTGGAGGGCCAGCCGCTCTGGGTCCGACCGAACACTATTACGATCTTATATTAAGACGTATTTAGTGGCGATAAGGATGGCGAGGAGATCTTACCTCTCCACCCTTATTGCGTCCGTGGAAAACCGCCCAGCCGCCCTGTTTAGGGTGACCCGCTCTCTACTGGAGGTAGGAGCGCGGGAGGACCCCTTGCAGGGACGGGCTGAGGAGTTTTCTAGGTTTCTGCAGGACAAAATCGCTCAGATCCGGGACGAGCTGGACTCCGACTGGGCATCTCCGGGCGGGGGGGCGGGGGTGGATATCGGTGCGGTCAATTGGGATGAGTTCGATCCTGTTACTGTGGAGGACGTGGACAGGATACTGGGGGGACTGAATGCCACCACCTGTTTGCTGGACCCGTGCCCCTCCTGGCTGGTCTTGGCCACTCGGGAGGTGACACGAGGCTGGTTCCAGGGTATTATAAACGCTTCCTTGAGAGAGGGGCTGTTACCTGCCGCCTTGAAAGAGGCGGTGGTGCGGCCCCTCCTCAAGAAACCGTCCCTGGACCCAGCATTGTTATCTAACTATCGTCCTGTCTCCAACCTTCGCTTTGTTGCGAAGGTTGTTGAGAGTGTGGTGGCACGTCAGTTCCCGCAGTACCTGGATGAAGCGAGTTATCTTGACCCCCTCCAATCGGGCTTCAGGCCCGGGCACAGCACGGAGACGGCGTTGGTCGCGTTGGTGGATGACCTCTGGAGGGCCCGGGACAGGGGTTGTTCCTCTGTCCTGGTCCTGTTAGATCTCTCAGCGGCTTTTGATACTGTCGACCACAGTATCCTATTGCAGCGGTTGGAGGGGTTGGGGGTGGGAGGCACCGTGTTGCGGTGGTTCGCCTCCTTCCTCTCCGATCGCTCGCAATTTGTGTTGACGGGGGGGCAGAGATCGGCCCCGAGGCCCCTACGATGTGGGGTGCCTCAGGGGTCGGTGCTCTCACCCCTGCTGTTCAACATTTATGTAAAGCCGCTGGGTGAGGTCATCCGTGGCTTCGGGGTGGAGTTCCATCAGTACGCTGACGATACTCAGCTGTACATCTCCACCCCGGGCCACCCCAACGAAGCCGTCGAAGTGATGTCCCGATGCCTGGAGGCCGTGCGGAGTTGGATGGGTCGTAACAGGCTTCGTCTCAACCCGACCAAAACCGAGTGGCTGTGGTTTCCTGCGCCCAGATACAGCCAGCTGGTTCCTTCGCTGGCCGTGGGGGGAGAGGTCTTGACCCCCGTGGAAAGGGTGCGCAACTTGGGTGTCCTCCTGGACGTACGGCTGTCTTTAGAAGAACATATTGCAGCCGTCGCCAGGGGGGCTTTCTATCAGATTCGTCTGATTTACCAGTTGCGGCCCTTTCTGGATCTGGGCGCACTTCGCACAGTCACTTCCGCCCTCGTCATCTCCCGCCTGGATTATTGCAATGCTCTCTACATGGGGCTCCCCTTGAAGAGTCTCCGGAGGCTGCAGCTGGTCCAGAATGCAGCCGCGCGGGTGATCGTGGGTGCTCCTCGGAGCTCCCACGTTACACCGCTTCTCCGCAGGCTGCACTGGCTTCCTGTAGCCTTCCGGATTCGATTCAAGGTGGTACTGACAGTATTTAAAGTGCTCCATGGCTCGGGACCTGGGTACTTACGGGACCGCCTGCTGCCATCATCAACCTCCCGCCGCCCAGTATGCTCCCACAGGGTTGCCCTCCTCGGGGTACCGCCGCCCGGCCGTTGTCGGTTGACGGCCCCGAGGGTTCGGGCTTTCTCTGTGGGAGCCCCCTCCCTTTGGAATGATCTCCCCCCGGAGATACGGGCTATGACGGATATTCTGACCTTCCGGCGCGCAGTGAAAACCCTATTTTTTCAACAGGCTGGCCTGGCCCAGTAACTGTATTTTTAGTTTTTTAACTTAATTTTAATCGGGGTTTTATTAGTTTTTAATTTTTAACTCTATTTTTGGGTTAGACAGCCGGATCAATTTGGTTTAATTTATTTTAATTGTATTTATTGAGTATTTATTATGTGTTTTTAGTAGGCTGTACACCGCCCCGAGTCCCTTTTTGGGAGAGGGAGCGGTATAAAAGTTTAATTAAATAAATAAAATAAATAAATAAAATAAAATTTTTCAAAAACTCACTTTTGTACTTTATTTTGGTCATTTAACTTTTATTGTGTAAACGGTACCACTTAATGCACAGTTTTTCACATTGGTGAAGAAATATTACTATAGAACGGTCTTGTTAAAAATAAAATGTTATTTTTTTTAAAAAAAAATGTAAATACTTTTAATAGAACATGCATTTTTGTAAAAAAAATTCTTGGTTTTATTTTAGGCCTAGGATCCAAGCGGAAGGATAGATGGAGAAAGTTACTTTTTATTATGGTTTAAGAATTTAGAAGTCTTTGCCCAAATTATAGCAAAATTATATTGCTACAAGAGAAAATTCTATAGTAATGTGTTAGCTAATCTAGAACTTGGTTTTAATAAAGTGAATGTGACAGTTTTGTGTGCACTCAAACATTAAAGTTTAACCCTAACACTTTACTGAAAAGTGTATGTAAAAATGAAAGAAGAAATGCAAAATAATGTACAGGATTTTCCTACTAAAAAAAAACAAGAGAAAAAACTAGTATTGGCCTATCTTTTGCAACACGAAAGATTAGAGTGACATTTCTGTGGAAGTACTTTATAATTTGCCAGGCTGCCTTTTGGCATTGCATAGAATATCTAGGAAATATGTGAAATATTAAGTGTTTCATACTTTGATGAGCCATTTTTGGCATTCTGTAGATTTCCTAGACATTTTATAAAATACCTAATTTGATACATTAATGATAACATTAATGTATACGTATGTTTTGAATAAGCTAATAATCTTTCTTTTTGCTTTTAAAAGTCTTGATTAGTCTTAATTAATGTTCCAAAAGCTGGTTTGTTTGTTTTTTATTTTTTCTTTATTTTTTCTGGAATTCTTTTACAATTGTAACATATCTCTTCTGTAAGTCGAAGGTAAAAAAGAATTGTCCAAGTCATTCTTCTGAGTTGAAATCCACATATCCAAGTCATTCCTCTACTTCTTTGTGTCCCTTATAGCTATTAAAATATCAGCTGATTTCATTTGTAAGTTCCATGTCATATCATTGTCCATATCATTCCTATAGTCTTACATTTTAAAATCCTTATCCAAAACAGCCTGATTCTCAGATATATTCTGATCCACCTTTTCTTCTAAAGAAATATTTATAGTAGCAGACAGTCTTTAAAGAACGTTCTAAGTACATTGTTGCCAAATAGTCTTGAATTCTTTCAGAGTTAAAATATGTTTCTATATTCTGTATCAATATATTTCTTCTCCTTTAAATGTAATTTTTAATTCTTTCTGGTTATCTCTGGTGACCAACCTTCAGGTCTTCTCCTATCACTTTTTTTCCTAATCCATAACATTTTCCCATGGAAAGATTTTTTGTAATTAAATTCAAAATCTTCATATATTTTAATGAGATTTTAAATAACCCACAGGAAAGAGAGTCATAATTAGTTTCAAAGTCTTATTTCTATTTGCAATTTTCCAAAACCAACTTTTTAGTTCTCCTTTTGTTTTTTATATAAAAATAAAATATTTTTTCTTTAAGTTCTTAAATTTACATGAAACTTCCTTCACTGAGGATTGAAGGAGAATAACTTAGTGTAATGAAATCTCTCCTGAAGATTCTTAATATCTAAAAAGTGGTTAACAAGCCATTTTCACAAACAATTAAGCAAGCAAGTAGGCAAACCCAGTGTCCATTTGATGGAGCCAAACTACAGCTTAGGGAAGATGCTTTTCTCATAGATCCCAGAACTCTGGAAGCTGCTTTTGGAAGACATATCCTTCTAAGTTCAGTTCCAAGTGGGGAAAAAGACATTGGATTCATAGACGTTGCTTGGAAAGAAGGTTTATTGATGAACAGGATCAAATGCCTTGGAGGTCCTGTGAACAGGGAAGAGATGCTGAGAGTCCCTGGGTTTTAAGCTTTGAACTTCCTGGGGCACAGAAAGAGTATCCTGATTGGTTGCTGTCAGGGGTCATACTAGCTTTGTAGGTTGTCTGTGTGCTAAGTTTGGTTGAATCCTGCTGGTTGATACAATCTTCCCAGGTGCCATGTGGTGAGATGGGTAATCCTATCAGGTCCTGAGGGCCATGTCTTAATCCCATCAGCCTGGAGCTGAAGTGGAGCAGGGAGTTGCAGGAAGCTGCTTTGTCTTCAAAAACATGTTTCTCCTTTTCTCATCCAGGGAAATACAATATTCTGCTTTTTAACATTTATTTATTTATTTATTTATTTGATTTGATTTGTCAATCGCTTACAAGAAAGTAGGTATAAGAATAAACATGAGTATGAATACAGGAAATAGGTGTGAATAAATGGGGACAATAGGACAGGGATGGTAGGCACGATTGTGCGCTTATGCACGCCCTTTAATATTTCCTAGAATATTTCATTCTTCTAGGTGCTAACTTTCTACACTACTGTTTTTATATTTTTGTGAGGATATTTATAAGGAGCACCTGTGAGCAATCTGATTCACTTCTTGATGCAGAGAGTTCAGGGAACCAAGCCATTTACCGACTCCTCTCTGCACTGAAGCTGTCAGCTTCATTCACTATAGAGCTATCTTCAGTCTGCCATTGTTTCCCTGGAAGTCTTACTAGGATAGTATTTCTCAACCTTTGCAATTTTAAGAAGTATAGATTTCAAGTTTGAGAATTACCCATGTTTGGCATGTTTGGAATTGGAATCTACGCATCTTGAAGTTACCGAGGCTGGAAAACTTTTCATTAAGAGAAAAAAATACAGAGCTACAAGTTCATAGATTCCATTGCAGGACTGATTAAAATTGACAAAAAAAGAAAAGAGGGGGAGTGGGGAGGAAAAGACTTGTTGTTTTCTCCTTTAAGTGCTTATACTGTGTGGCTAAATATTTTTTTTTAGAATTGTTGTTAGATTCCATAACAGTAATGTTAAAGCTTAATTATTGGTCAGCTATGATAAAGATGATCTTCCTATCTCTATTCTGTCTGTGGGTTTATATGTTTCTGAAAAATCAACATGGAATCAAGATACTTTTTTTAAAAAGGTGGTTTTCATCAATTGACAGAAACAATGCTACTTTTTTCTTCTTCCTGCAGATGCATATTGATTGAAAAGGAATGATCAGCATGTTTTGTCAGAAATGGATTTCCTTTGCTTTGACCCTCATTCATGTGGGGCCGTGTCTTCCCTGCATGCACAATTGTAATACTAAGGACATGGAACAAGGTTTGATGAGATCTCAGAATGTGAAACATAGGCATGTTCGGAGCTTGCTGGTTGCCCAGGAGGAAATGATGTCAACACTTCCTTTGAAATCAGTCCAGGTATGGTAACTCTTCTGAAAGAAGATTAACAATAGACTGGGGTGTTGATTGATATCTAGCTGCTTGACTAAGCTTTCCTTTAATCTGATCTGGTGAGAAAGATTTTTTCTTGAAACTTCCTTGTTTTATACTGTATAGGTAGCAATACAAATGTTTGTGTGTGGTGGCGCGCTCCGACCCCCTTGTCATGTCCCGTTCCCCGGGTGGTCTGAGTCATCGGGCTCTGGACCTTTGGCTGATGTTGTGAAACACCAGGTCCATCGTTAACAAGGCCCCCCTCATTTATGATTTGATCTGTGAGGGGGGAGTGGACCTGGCAGGTATTACCGAAACCTGGTTGGGCCAAGGGGGAGGAGTTCCTCTGGTGGAGATGTGCCCAAACGGGTTTCGGGTCTTTCATCGACCAAGGGCTCAGGGGAGGGGTGGGGGGTTGCGGTGGTTATTAAGGAAGATCTGTGTCCTAGGGAATCCACTGTTTCTCAGACGACCGGATGTGAGTCCCTTTTTGTGAAGTTTGATCCCAGAGTTCAGGTGGGCCTGTTGATCGCATACCTGGCTCCCTGCTATGTGACATCGACCCTGCCTGAGCTCCTTGAGGTCATAGCCGGCTTGGCGGTTGAGACCCCCAGGCTTATGGTCATGGGGGATTTCAACCTGCCTTCTGCCGGTGGGGCCTTGGGGATTGCTCAGGAGTTCATGGCTTCCATGACAGCCATGGGCCTGACCCAATTAATTTGGGATCCTACTCACTTGGGGGGTCACATCCTGGATTTGGTTTTTGTCTCTGATCAGTGGCAGAATGATCTTTGTATAGGGGATATGGTTGTGGAACCCCTGTCATCGACTGATCATTCGCTCCTTAGAGTCGATTTCCATTCTGCACCCCCCTGCCGCAGGGAGGTGGGGCCGATAAAATGGTACCGCCCCAGGTGCCTGATGGACCCAGATAGGTTCCTGATGGAGCTTGGGCTGTTTCCCGAGACTCACACACATGACTCGGTCGAGGGCTTAGTGGCCACCTGGGATAGGGTGGCCACTGGGGCACTTGACCGGGTCGTGCCCTAGCAGGCCTCTGACCCGGTGCCGATCCCAAGTGGCTCCTTGGTTTTCCGAGGAGCTGAGGAAGATGAAGCGCCGGAAAAGATGCCTAGAGAGTAGTTGGAGGGCCAGCCGCTCTGGATCTGACTGAACACTATTACGATCCTATATTAAGGCGTATTTAGTGGCGATAAGGACGGCGAGGTGGTCCTACCTCTCTGCCCTTATTGCGTCCGTGGAAAATTGCCCAGCCGCCCTGTTTAGGGTGACCCGCTCCCTTTTGGAGGTGGGGGCGTGGGAGGATTCTTGCAGGGACGGGCTGAGGATTTTTCTAGGTTTCTGCAGGACAAAATCACTCAGATCCGGGATGAGTTGGACTCTGACTGGGCATCTCCAGGTTGGGGGGGCAGAGGTGGATTTCGGGGAGGTCATTTGGGATGAGTTCGATCCTGTTACTCTGGAGGACATGGACAGGATACTGGGGGGGGCTTAATGCCACCACGTGTTTATTGGACTCGTGTCCCTTCTGGCTGGTCCTGGCCACTCGGGAGGTGACATGAGGCTGGTTCCAAGGGATTATTAATGCTTCCTTGAGAGAGGGGCTTTTACCCGCCACCCTGAAAGAGGCGGTGGTGCAGCCCCTCCTCAAGAAACCATCCCTGGATCCAGCATTATTGTCGAATTATCGTCCAGTCTCCAACCTTCGCTTTGTCGCGAAGGTTGTTGAGAGTGTGGTGGCATGTTAGCTCCCTCAGTACCTGGATGAAGCGGTATATCTAGACCCCCTCCAAGCAAGTTTCAGGCCTGGGCACAGCACAGAGACGGCATTGGTCGCGTTGGTGGATGATCTCTGGAGGGCCCGGGACAGGGGTTGTTCCTCTGTCCTGGTCCTGTTAGATCTCTCAGTGGCTTTTGATACTGTCGACCACAGTAATCCTATTGCGGCGGTTGGGGGGGTTGGGAGTGGGAGGCACCGTTTTACAGTGGTTCTCCTCCTTCCTCTCTGACCGCTCGCAATTTGTGTTGACAGGGGGGCAGAGGTCGACCCTGAGGCCCCTAATATGTGGGGTCTGTGCTCTTGCCCCTGCTGTTCAACATTTATGTGAAGCCGCTGGGTGAGATCATCCATGGTGTCGGGGTGGAGTTCCATCGGTACACTGATGACACTCAGCTGTACATCTCTACCCCAGGCCACCCCCAACAAAGCCCTCAAAGTGATGACCGGTGCCTGGAGGCCGTGCAGAGTTGGATAGGTCTTAACAGGCTTTGTCTCAACCCAACCAAAACCGAGTGGCTGTGATTTCCTGCGCCCAGATGCAGCCAGCTTATTCCGTCACTGGCCGTGGGGGGAGAAATTTTGACCCCCATGGAAAGGGCTCGCAATCTAGGTGTCCTCCTGGATGTACGGCTGTCTTTAGAAGATCACATTACGGCCGTCGCCAGGGAGGCCTTTTGTCAGATTTGTCTGATTTACCAGTTGCGGTCCTTTCTGGATCTGGACGCACTTCACACAGTCACTTCTGCCCTCGTCATCTCCCACTTGGACTATTGCAACGCTCTCTACATGGGGCTCCCCTTGAAGAGTGTCCGGAGGCTACAGTTGGTCCAGAATGTGGTCACGCGGGTGATCTTGGGAGCCCCTTGGAGCTCCCATGTAGCACCGCTTCTCCGCGTGCTGCATTGGCTTCCTGTGGCCTTCCGGATCCGATTCAAGGTGGCATTGATCATTTTTTAAGCGCTCCATGGCTTGGGACCTGGATACTTACGGGACCACCTGCTGCCATCAACAGCCTCCCGCCGCCCAGTGCGCTCCCACAGGGTTGGCCTCCTTGGGGTTCCGCTGCCTGGTCGTTGCTGGTTGGCGGCCCCGAAAGTGCGGGCCTTCTCTGTGGGGGCCCCCTCCCTGTGGAATGATTTGCCCCCGGAGATACGGGCCATTACCGACATTCAGACCTTCCGGCGCACAATAAAGACCCTGTTTTTTCAACAGGCCGGCCTGGTCCAGTAACGATTTTTGGGGGTTTTAATAACTAGGTTTTTAAATTTTTAAATTTTAAATTTGTATTAGTTTTATATTTTAAATTGTATTTTGGCCTTTGATGAAATTGTTTAATTTGTTTTTAATTGTATATATTGTTTGTTTTTAGTTGGCTGTGCACCGCCCCGAGTCCCTTTTTTGGGAGAGGGGGCGGTATAGAAATTTAATAAATAATAATAATATACAATGATCTATGAAAGACAGAAGCACAGAAGCATTCATTACTATTTCCCTAAAGGTTCTCATTTAAATGAATCAGTAGCAGTTCTGTATCTGCTTTTATTTAAGCATAGAGCTTCTCTGTATAGAACCTAGATTTGGCCGGGAATCTGATGGAGTGGCACATTAGGCAGCAAAATCAATTAGATACCACATTGAATGATACTGTCAGTGATATCAACCTGGATAGCAAGAGAACCACTCTGGCATGACTGAATATCCATCTGGTAGTAATAGTTTTATTATTTATTGATTTTTTTAAAAAAAATTAAAAGGTGTTATTCTTCTGTAGAGATTCACCAACTGGTCACTGGTATTATCTCATTGCTGCCAGTCCCATGTGGTTATTTGGGCTTTTTGGAATGTGAACTCCATTACCACTAGTAAGGTGTCTTGGAAAATCTACCCCAAGTGTTGGTCGGTAAGACAAATTTGTGGAACTGACCAACCCTTTTTGTCTTCTAAAAATAAAAATAGTTAATTCATTATCAACATTTGGCCATTGATTTTTACCCTTTTTACCATTGTTGTTCACTTTTGGTTCTTCGTCAGAGTAGACATAGCACAAGGAATGAGTTACCAGTATTTTAGCTGGATATTTTATAACGTTAAGTAGTGGCTAATTTACTCATCATTAATTTTTAATGAAGCAGATTAATACTAAATCCTTTTACCAGTAAGGCAGCTCTAGGGCCCTGCATGGTTCATTACTTTAATGTGGCTTTGCCACAAGGAGCAATTATTTTTTTTATCCTTAAAATATAGACACTGGTTGTATATTTGCTAATTTTTACTCTGAATTCTTCCTCCTTTTCCCCTCTTTTGCTCCTCCTCTCTTCTTTTGTGTCCTTCTTCTCTATTGCTGGAAAAAGCAAGACCAAACATGTAAACAAAAACAAACCTAATTCTACTTTTTGATCTTTAGATCTTGCAACCTTTTCTGTAAGGCAACTTTCAAGTTGAATGAATGGCAAAAAGTTTAACCACTAATTAACTGGCGCTAAAATTTAATTGGGCCCAAAGGGTGAAGTACTCAAAATCCATTAATTACTTTTCACAGCTTTTCAAAGCAACCGTGGTGGAAGAATGATGACTTATTTCAGAAAGGGCAAAGAGAAACATACATTAAAATGTGTCTATCCATAAATGTGGTAGCCTTTTAGAATGTATTTAGACTATCCGATGGTTTGCCTTTTAAAAAATCAAGAAAAGAGTAAGGGAATTCAAATATGGATTTTTAATCTGAATGCCAAAAAAAAGTGACTGCAGAATATTTTGACCTACATAAAGGATAGTGTACATAGAAAATGAAGAGTGGCTTTTTCAGTGAATTTCTACAGTGCATTTATAACAATTCTTGATGGTTTCATTTGAATATGAATAATAGACTAATCCTAACATATCAGACCAATGTTCTATTTATTCTGACAACCTGGTTGGGAGGGGAGGGGAGACGTAGCTCAGTATACCATGTGATTATTCTTCACTATGGCACTTGCATGCCTATTAAGAAAAGACAAGTTCCTCACTTGGAATGATTAGAAATGAACTCAAAAATAAAAATATACATCTCTAATAAGACTGCATTTCAAATGCTGCATACAATTCTGGTCATATCCTCAGAAAGCATATGATAGAACTGGAAGAGGGTTGTTGTTTTTTAAAGCAACAAAATTATTACAATTCCTATATAAAAAAGGATTACAGCTTTGGGTGTTTCTTAACTAGAATCAAGCAAAATAATGGAGACAAGGTGAAGATAAATAAAATCAAGCATTATACAGAATATGCAAATCCAGTGTTACAACTTTCACACGATGAAACAAAATGTAAGAAAATACAATATTACACAAAGCAACGTTAAACTGCAGGGTATGTTGCCATCAAATGTGGTATTAGCCATCAACTGGAATGTTTAAAAGGGAGCTAAATAAATTCAAAGATGGTAACTCCAGGTCTGGTATAATAACTGTATAATACCTGCTTGAATCACTGCTAATAAATTTTAAACACCCAAGGTAGAGGACACCTGTTGCCTATGAGTTTGTCAAAAAATATAGAATTGGCTACTGCATGATACAGAATGCTGGAGTAAACAGATCTTTGGTTTGGTTCATGAAAGTTCTTTGATCTTCTGCTTCAAAAATCCAGACATAGGATCAAGGTCAAAGCTGGACACATGTGCAGAGGCCATGTGTGGAAAATTAAAATTAAATTATAGGTTGTGCTTGGAGATATTTAGTTATTTCAGTTCAGAATTCCTGAGATTTGTTGGAAATAGATCAAAAGCAATATGAGAGTAGAACATGTATCATTTTGCAATGTCCAGGCATTGGGACAGAAGTAAAACAGCTTCACTTGGTTAGACAGTGACATAGATGTATAACTGGATATCTTCCATGATATATAGTATCACCAATTACCTTCAGGAAATATTTAAAAAGAAGGGGGAGAGAGAGAGAGAGTAAAGCCCTGAAACCTCTTGTTTGTTCTTGTTTGACCTATCATCTCTTGAATTTAGCATTTTTAAAAAATATTTGTCAGCCCAAATGTCATATTCTACAACTATTTGTTTTTAATAATTTTCTTCCTGTGAATCAGAAACAAACAAACAAACAAGATGGGCAGACAAGCAATGTATCAGTTCACCTGCAACTGAAATGCCAGTTTGTGTGTTAATATGTTCTATTAATATGAATCTCAACCAGTGGTGGGATTCAAATTTTTTACTACTGGTTCTGTGGGCGTGGCTTGGTGGATGTGGTGTGGCATGGTGAGTATGACTTGGTGGGCATGGCAGGGACAGGATATTGTAAAATCTCCATTCCCTCCCCACTCCAGGGGAAAAATACTGTAAAATCCCCATTCCCTCCCCATTCCTGGGAGAAGGTTACTGCCAAATCCCATTCCCTCCCCACCCCACTAACCTGCTTTCCAGCTCTGTTCTCCTGTGCAGGGCAACAAAAGAAAATCTAGCCAATCATCTGGGACTTGGGAGACAAAGAGTAAATTGGGGCGAGGTCAGTCAGAGGTGCTATTTGCCAGTTCTCTGAACTACTCAAAATTCCACCACCGGTTCTCCAGAACTAGTCAGAACCCACTGAATACCACCTCTGATCTCAACCTAAAAAGCATTGCTGACCGTGTCTGTCTTTCTCTCTTCCTTTACTTCATTTTGAAAACAATTAGCTTTACTTGGATGATATTTGCAAATCAGCTTATTACTCTCTTTTTTTTCAGCTGAAGTCTGACATAGACAAGCAAGATAATTCTCTGAAGGATAATGGTCCACAATTTTTGGATGGGCCTTATGAAGCTACAGTTCCTGAAATGTCTCCAGAAGGTATGACATTTTGTATGCGCTCCATGGCTTGGGACCCGGGTACTTACGGGACCGCCTGCTTCCACCATCGGCCTCCTGCCGGCCAGTGTGCTCCCACAGGGTGGGCCTCCTCAGGATGCCGTCAGCTGGGCAATGCCAGCTGGTGGGTTCGAGGGTGCAGGCCTTCTCTGCGGGAGCACCCTCCCTCTGGAATGAATTACCTCCAGAGATGCGAGCCATCACTGACCTGCGAACCTTCCAGCGAGCACTGAAGACCCACCTTTTTCAACAGGCCGGTCTGGCCTAGTATCATTGGAGGGTTTTTAATTTTTCTAACTTTTAACTTTTTACCCTTTTTATTATTCTATCGTAATTTTAACTTCAGCCACCAATTTAATTTTTTAAAATCTATTTTAAATTTTCTTATTTGATTGTATTATTTTTACTAGGCTGTACACCGCCCCGAGTCCCAATTTGGGAGAGGGGGCAGTATAAAAGTTTAATAAATAAATAAATTGTACTTACCTCTTTTATTGATGCTGTGTGGGTGGTACTGATAAAATAAGTATTGCAGTTGCTACAAGAATGTGGTTTTTCTTTTCAAGTATCCAGACTTCACAAGCATTCTTTATTTTAAAAAGCTTGTACATTCCATTATACCCTGAGGTTGGATCTTTCTGGACACACACCATTTTTTGGACTTCTACTTTCTGGGTATTTCTGCCTTTTTAAAATAAGCATTCAAGAATACTCTTTGCTGATTTGGTCCAATAAGGATCAGTGAGTGAGTGGCCTTCTAAGACCTCCTCCCCCAGCAACCCCCGCTCCAAATAAAACTCTTTAGTTTCAATTCCCAGGGCTTGAATCCAGAAAACCCTGTATTTTCTGATACTCTGGGCCTGAAAAAGTTACAGTTTCCCTCTTTAGAAATTTGTAATCTGGTTTACTTAGCTGTACAAATACTGATAAGAATATAGAGTGAAATCTCATCTAGCTTCAGCAGTCTTACTGAAAATGGCATAAGACATCTACCAGTAATTTGGATGAGAGTTACAGTTTTTGTTGTGTTACCTTTCCAATTTGCACTGGATTCAATTTACAGCTCCATCTTTCTGACTGTGTCTTCTCTCTGTTTAATTTTTGCTTCTTATAATTGGCATGGTATTTGGGTACTGTAGATACATCTGAGCACTTTTATGAGGTCTTGATCCAGTATAGATCACTCAGTTTCTGACAATTTTCAAGATAATTGATGCTGTAATGAAGAAGAAGAAGAATGAAAATCAGCATCTTATACTTAAAGTGCATTCAGATTCATTTCAGTTCTTTTTCAGATGCTGTTACATCTACAACACAAACAGTAAATTTAGTTCCAGGATATGTTGATTTATTTACTGCCCAGATTTCTATGCTAGAAAACAATTACAATAGATTTAAAAATAAATAAATTAATTGGGGGGGGGGGAATCAAGATAATAACAGGAAGAAGCCAAACCAGATAACTAACAAAATCGCAATGGAATATGAACATTTAACTCCCTTCTGAAAGCTCTGCATGAAAATTAGTAATCTAACCTCAGAGGTGAAGCTGCTTCTTGACAGAAAGACAACAACATAAAATATTTAAAATATAAAAAAATTAGAACACATGTATTTGGCCAAGTATTATTAGATATACAAGGAATTTATCTTTGGTGCAGAAGCTCTCAGTGTACAATATGGATCAGATATATTGTAAACATCTCTATATCTTATAGTCTTATTCAGGAGAGGAATCAGAAGCATCTCTTCTCAAAAAGAACAAAAAGACAGGGGAATTTTCCTTTGAAGAAACAATCTCAAAAGTAACTCAGGGACAAAACATGTGATATCCAGCATTTTTAACTAAGCACCAGTTGGCAAACCGCAAAGGTGCTACTCTGTTATTGTTTTGGCACTGTAGTTTCTGAGTGGCCTTCAAAGGAAGCTATAAAAGACTGTAGTAATCTAACTAAAAGTGATGAAACCAAGATCACCATCACAAGGATCTCTTGTTATAAAATGTGCTACAACTGACATATCAATCAAAGGTGGACAAAATTGTTCAAGAGTCAATATATTAAAACAAATATATTTGTTTTAAGATTCAGCACATTATCTGGCAGCTTTTTCCTCCTTCATATACATTTCATCACTCAAGGAAACCACAACAGTAAATAATTGCTTTTTGCAAATGGAACCATATAGTATTCCCTTAGGAATTTCCCCAAAACATAGTTCATGTAGCTTAAATGTCAACAAACTCATTGTATTTCCAAATATGAGCTTGATTAGAATGTACCATATATTAGACATTTTGGTGGACCAGAAGTTTCATTTAAAAGGATTTTTTTTAATGTTCCCCATAATTCTCTTTTAGCTTCCATGATATTCATATTTAGTGTTTTTAATAATGCTTCCAAATGTTTAGAAGATGGTTAGGAAAAACACCACATGAATGTGACACCTTTCTGTCACAAAACAGTCACAAGTTCTCAAGTCGAAAAAAAAAAATGTGGCTGCTTTAAGAAGTTCACTCATTTAAAAAATGCAGCTCTTAAAGCTCCAGAAGTCTGTAGAGATTCTCAGTCATCTAGGTCATGGTTGTCACAAAGATGCTTTTTTCAGGAGGCAACTGGACTTTCTTGTTTTTCTTTGAAGATGTTTTGCTTTTCATCCAAGAAGATTAGATTTTTTTTTGTTTTTTCAGGCTTTCCAGGAAGCTTGAAGAAAACCATTCTTTTTTAATGATCTCTTCAGAGGCACCTCCATTCTAGCAACTGTCTCAACTGTTAAAATGATTTAATTCAAGACAGCACACTGACTTGCAAAATCAAGTCACTAGCCCTCAGTGAAGCTGACATGAACACAATTCAGCCGGCTGCTTTCCTTCGGCAGGGGCCTACATATGTAAAGAACAGATAGAAGCTCCTTGCATCTAGAATGAGGCAATGTGCCTCTGCTGATCTAATGCTTTGAAGGGGGGGAGGGATATTTCAGTCTGGAGTGCCATTCAGTAGCACATTTCAATTAAAGCTTCATCAAATTGGAGTGCATCTTCCAATTAACATCACTAATTAACTAGGTATCCCAGTGACTGAAGCTGAATTAAGAGTTTACATTGTTCTTCTAATAAGATGGCACACACCTGGCATGCTGTTTATTTTTATTATTACATTTATATCCTGTTGCAATCATGAAAGAATCCCAAGATATATGACTCACAAGATATACAATAACAAAACATTCAACAGTAAAAGAAAAAGCATACAATAAATGCAATGCAAACCAGCACTTAGTAGAGCAGCCATAGAGATCCCAGAAAATGATGTGATGCATGTATATTTGCAAAGGTAAGAATCATGCAAGCCATGGTGTTCCCTATTGCATTTTATGGAAACAAAAGTTGGATTTTGAAGAATAAGAAGAGTATTGATACTTTTGGATTTTGATGTTGGTGAGGACTTCTGAGAATACTATGGACAAACAAATCACTAAACAAATAAATAAACAAATAAATCATTAATCAACCCAGAGTTCTCACTCAAAGCACAAATGACCAGGTTCATATTATCCTACAAACTAAATATTATGAGAAGACCTAACCCTCTGAAGAAGGCTTTAGTACTGGGAAAGGCAGAAGGAAAGTGAAGAAGAGAATGAGCAGTAAGGTGGATGGACTCAGTTACAGTGGCTATGACTACACAATTGGAAGACTTGAAATATCAGGTTAGGGACAGATTGTTATGGAGAAAATCTATGTATGTAGTTTTTAAGAGTAAACAGTGACTTGATGGTACACAATCTGTCCATTAAACTATTAAAACATCTATAGTTGGGTTAAAATGAGAAACATATACATATATAAAACATAACCAACTCCAGTAGCTAACTATGTGCGTGTGTGTGTGTTTATGTTTATTTTTATGTACGTATGCATGCATGCATGAATGAATGAATGTATATGCATTTATTTGTAAAAATTATTGGTTGCCCATCTTGCCTCAAGGTAACTTTGAGTGGCTTACAATCCAGAAACTCGTGTCCATTTTTCAGCTGTTTATTTTATTTATTTATTAATCAAATTTATATGGTACACATCTCATGAATGTGACTCTGGAAAGCATGAAACAATCCAATAAACAATAATTTACTGTTATAAATAAAACAATAATTAGCTGAAACTATTATATAATATTGATTATTTTAAAAGATTAAAAACTAAAAGCAGAACTAAAATATGAAAAGAAAATAATAGGTGGACGGATGTTAATAATAGTAGAGCCACTTCATGAGTTCACCTATTCCTGGGAATGCCAGGCCTGCTGATATAGGAGGTCTTAAGAGACCTTTGAAATGATGACATTGTAAACTGCTCTGACAGCGTTGTAAAGCATTAATGGAGTGGTATATAAGTCTAAGTGCTATTGCTATTACTAATATGATCCTGTAGGTAACCTACTGCCAAATCATAAAGGGCTTGATGGGTTAAACATTTTATTAATGTAAGCAATATGGGCTCTGCAGCATGGGTTGTCTGTAACACATTATGAAAGTTGTTATTTTAAAAAATGCTTGGAGATTTTCTAATGATTTAATAGCTATTAATTTCCTTATCAACTTTTTTACAGGTAATATCTTAGTTTTTACCAGAAAATAAAAATCCTTTGAGGCTCTCCTGATGAATTTATAGGTAAAATATCCAGGAACATATGGATGAATGTGATACTCCAAGCTTTAGCAAATGCTGTAGGTCTTCTTTCACCTGACAGGGAGGTTGATTTGTATTTAAATTTAAAACCTGGGTGAGAAATGAGTTGGGTATGAATTTTTCTCTTAGCAAGCTGAGAAAAAAAGAGAGAGAGTGCTTGGGAATATCTTTTTCATGGATATAATCTCCCCAAAGGGCCTTGGGATAGTATCAAATTTAGATCTAGGAGACAGACAATTCCCAAGAAGAGATGAAATTGTCTTCGGTAGATGGATTGTAGTATCTGTTCTTCAGTAGAAAATGCTCATTCCAGACCTCAAGGATATGAAAAGCTATCAGAATCCTGTTGAGGATCATAGCTGCATTACTTGTTTGGAGTTTCTTTCATTCTTTCAAGCCATACCACAGGCATTAAATTAGGAATTGATGCACTGCAATTGCTTTTTTTTTTTCTCACCAGAATCTTCTATTATTATCTTTTCACTCTACTGCAACTGGAAAATTAAAAGAATAGAGCAGCTCACATGCATACATGTGAGCATGTATACTTTCAAAAGCAGAAAGTATTAAAAAAGACCATTCATGCATAAATAATATAGGGGAGAAAGAAAAACCAAGCCCTAGCAGCTTGACTATTTTGTATCATTTTTTCTTCCTGTTACTGATTTCTAAAATGTATAAGACATTCAGGCTGGAGTGCAATAAAATACAATTTTAAACAAGCCAAAACTAAGGAATGATGGGGATTTTTTTTAAAAAATGGCCAATAAATTTTAATAGCAGTATTGAAATTATTGACAACATCAGTTTAAGTTGTTTAACCAGAATTCCATTTATCAGGTTTACTACTTTCATGGAGAATAATAATAAATCTGAATGTAATTCAAGTATCTTCACTAATTTATTTATTGCAAAGGGTCTCCAATTACAGATATATTCTGCTTTCCCATTTATGATTAATTGTCATATTCTACTGCTATTCTTAAAGTAAAACCTATCGGAGCCAGGGCCGGAGAGCTGCCCCTATGGCTGGAGTTGGGGACGGAGGACTGCCCCCACGATTTTCATCTGTTTGGAGGCGACAGGGGCGGCCTGGACTTGGGGCTGATCAGCGAAAAGAGAAGAACCAGTCCGGGACGCTGTCTTACTCTATGAGAGATCTATGGGCCCTGAGACGTGTCCCCCTGTCTCAGGAATGGCCCTCTACTCTCTCGAGGGCCCATCTCAAGGACGGATTGTGGGATCCGGAGAGATGGTGGGGTTTTAAGAAACGCGGGAGAGAGGGGTGTCTTATTAAATTTTTAGTTAGGTTTTTAAGGGGGTTAGGTAGGTCCGGGCGGGAGTTGGGGGACATCTCGCCGGAGGCTGGGACCAGGCCGGGGGTTGGGCGTGGCCGGGAGAGTCAGAATCCGGACAGGACTGTATTGAGGATGGGGGGGGTCATCAGGGAGGGTGGAATTAAATCTATTGATACGGTGAGCGGGAGGGGCAGATTTGGCGGTTGTAGGGGGCCATATTCTGTGCTGGGAGCGCGCCCTCGCTGTTTGCTTGCTGTGGCGCGCTCTGACCCCCTTGTCATCTCCCATTCCCCAGGGGGTTTGAGCAATCGGGCCCTGGGCCTTCGGCTGATGTTATGTAACGCCAGGTCCGTTGTTAATAAAGCCCCCCTCATCCATGATTTGATTTGTGAGGGGGGCGCGGACCTGGTGGGAGTTACCAAGACCTGGCTGGGCCAGGAGGGGGGAGTCCCTCTGGTGGAGATGTGCCCAGCCGGGTTTCGGGTCTTTCATCAGCCGAGGGCCCAGGGGAGGGGAGGGGGGGTTGCGGTAGTTATTAAGGAGGATCTGTGTCCGAGGGAAGCCACTGTATCTCAGACGACCGGGTGTGAGCTCCTTTTCGTGAAGTTCGGTCCCAAGGTTCAGGTGGGCATGCTGGTCGCATACCTGGCTCCCTGCTATGCGGCAGCAGCCCTGCTTGAGCTCCTTGAGGTTATAGCTGGAGTGGCGGTTGGGACCCCCAGGCTTATGGTCATGGGGGATTTCAACCTGCCATCTGCTGGCGGTGCCTCGGGGATTGCTCAAGAGTTCATGGCTTCCATGACGGCCATGGGCCTGACCCATTTAATTCGGGACCCTACTCACGTGGGAGGTCACACCTTGGATCTGGTTTTTGTCTCTGATCAGTGGCAGAGTGATCTGGGTATGGGGGATATAGTTGTGGAACCCCTGTCATGGACGGATCACTCGCTCCTGAAGCTCGACTTCCGTTCCGCGTCCCCTGACTGCAGGGAGGCGGGACCATTAAAATGGTACCGCCCCAGGCGCCTGATGGATCCTGATAGGTTCCTGACGGAGCTTGGGCCATTTCCCGAAGCTCACACACACGACTCGGTTGAGGGCTTGGTTGCCACGTGGGATAGGGTGGCTGCTGGGGCCCTTGACCGAGTTATGCCCTTGCGGCCTCTGACCCGGTGCCGATCCCATGTAGCTCCCTGGTTTTCTGAGGAGCTAAGGGAGATGACGCGCCGGAAAAGACGCCTAGAGAGTAATTGCAGGGCTAGCCGCTCTGGGTCTGACCGAACACTATTACGTTCTTATATTAAGACGTATTTAGTGGCGATAAGGATGGCGAGGAGGTCTTACCTCTCCACCCTTATTGCGTCTGCGGAAAACCGCCCAGCTGCCCTGTTTAGGGTGACCCGCTCCCTCCTGGAGGTGGGAACGCGGGAGGACCCCTTGCAGGGACGGGCTGAGGAGTTTTCCAGGTTTCTGCAGGACAAAATCGCTCAGATCCGGAGCGAACTGGACTCCGATTGGGCATTTCCGGGCGGGGTGGTGGTGGTGGATATCGGTGAGGTCAATTGGGTTGAGTTCGACCCTGTTACTTTGGAGGACATGGACAGGATACTGGGGGGGCTTAATGCCACCACCTGTTTGTTGGACCCGTGTCCCTCCTGGCTGGTTTTGGCCACTCGGGAGGTGACACGAGGCTGGTTCCAGGGAATTATAAATGCTTCCTTGAGAGAGGGGCTGCTGCCTGCTGCCTTGAAAGAGGCGGTGGTGCGGCCCCTCCTCAACAAACCGTCCCTGGACCCAGCATTGTTATCTAATTATCGTCCTGTCTCCAACCTTCGTTTTGTCGCGAAGGTTGTTGAGAGTGTGGTGGCACGTCAGCTCCCGCAGTACCTGGATGAAGCGAGTTATCTTGACCCCCTCCAATCGGGTTTCAGGCCCGGGCACAGCACGGAGACGGCTTTGGTCGCGTTGGTTGATGATCTCTGGAGGGCTCGGGACAGGGGTTGTTCCTCTGTCCTGGTCCTGTTAGATCTCTCAGCGGCTTTTGATACTGTCGACCACAGTATCTTATTGCGGCAGTTGGAGGGGTTGGGAGTGGGGGGCACCGTGTTGCGGTGGTTCACCTCCTTCCTCTCCGACCGTTCGCAATCTGTGTTGACAGGGGGGCAGAGGTCGGCCCCGAGGCCCCTACTGTGTGGGGTGCCTCAGGGGTCGGTGCTCTCGCCCCTGCTGTTCAACATTTATGTGAAGCCGCTGGGTGAGATCATCCGTGGCTTCGGGGTGGAGTTCCATCAGTACGCTGATGATACTCAGCTGTACATCTCCACCCCGGGCCACCCCAACGAAGCCATCGAAATGATGTCCCGGTGCCTGGAAGGCCGTGCGGAGTTGGATGGGTCGTAACAGGCTCCGTCTCAACCCGACCAAAACCGAGTGGCTGTGGTTTTCTGCGCCCAGATACAGCCAGCTGGTTCCTTCGCTGGCCGTGGGGGGAGAGGTTTTGACCCCCGTGGAAGGGGCGCGCAATCTGGGCGTCCTCCTGGATGTACGGCTGTCTTTAGAAGAGCACATTGCAGCCGTCGCCAGGGGGGCTTTTTATCAGATACGTCTGATTTACTAGTTGCGGCCCTTTCTGGATCTGGGTGCACTTCGCACAGTCACGTCCGCCCTCGTTATTTCCCGCTTGGATTATTGCAATGCTCTCTACATGGGGCTCCCCTTGAAGAGTCTCTGGAGGTTACAGTTGGTCCAGAATGCAGCCGCGCGGGTGATTGTGGGTGCCCCTCGGAGCTCCCACGTTACACCGCTTCTCCGCAGGCTGCACTGGCTTCCTGTGGCCTACCGGATTCGATTCAAGGTGGTACTGATGGTATTTAAAGTGCTCCATGGCTCGGGACCTGGGTACTTACGGGACCGCCTACTGCCATCGTCAACCTCCCGCCGCCCAGTACGCTCCCACAGGGTTGCCCTACTTGGGGTACAGCCGCCTGGCCGTTGTCGGCTGACGGCCCCGAGAGTTCGGGCTTTCTCTGTGGGAGCTCCCTCCCTATGGAATGATCTCCCCCCGGAGATACGGGCTATGACGGATATTCTGACCTTCCGGCGCGCAGTGAAAACCCTATTTTTTAAACAGGCTGGCCTGGCCCAGTAACTGTGTTTTTGGTTTTTAATTAATTTTAATTGGGGTTTTATTAGCTTTTAATTTTTAATTGAATTTTGAATAGACAGCCGGATCTAATTATTTAATCTATTTTTAATCGTATTTATTATATTTATTGTATGTTTTTTAGTAGGCTGTACACCGCCCCGAGTCCCTTTTTGGGAGAGGGAGCGGTATAAAAGTTTGATTAAATAAATAAATAAATAAATAAAACCTGGCTCATAAGATGTGTTCTCACTAAACTTTCATTTAAAATAATTTTCCTACCATGTAGATAAAACAATATGATTTAGGCAAATGTGAATAGGACTACACGGGGCTGTGGGGAGGGGTTTCCAGCTTTGGCAACTTTAAAACTTGTGGACTTCAATTCCCAGAATTCTCCAGCCAATCATGCTGGGAGTTGAAGTTCCCAAATCTTAAAATTGTCAAGTTTAGACTGTACTGTACTGTTTAACATAGTTTCATGAAAGACATGAAAATAGGATATAGCATAGATAGGAAAGCAGAATCCATCATGAATTCCATCTCAAACATGTGCCTTAAAAAAGGCTTAACTGAGCTAGTGTCTTATATTTAGTTATCTGAAAAGGCTGTTCTGCCCTCTATAGGTACTATAACAATTCATCCTTTATAATAAAGGGCTGTTCTTTATTTCAGAAAACTGTTCTATATTTTTCAAACAGTCACTTTTGATCTGGGCAAGTATTTTGATTATTTAACTTTTACTATACAATGGTTCACTTAATACCCAGTCTTCTACATTAATGTGGAAAAAAGGGGAAATTGAATTGTTTTTTTAACATAAAGTTACATTTACTGTTTCATTTTAGGTATTCTTATCAGAAAATGTTTTTCATCTAAAGTTTTTGTTTTTGGGGGTATGTGTGTTGCTTTTAAATGTTCTTTGTAAAGCAAACTTATAAATATAAAAACAATTATTAGAAACAATGAACAACATGTTTATCCATATGAATGTCTTTCCAATTTGCCCCCCTTTTAGGTTTGTCCTTTATATTTTCCAAGAAAATATGGACATCGTATCTATAGGCAATCCTTCTAAATGGATATATTTTTCTGCCTGGGTGCAGATGGCACAACTTTGCCTCAGTCCACCAAATTATATGAACCTCTTCAATGTGTTTTATGTCTCCTCAAAGCTCCAGAGAGACTCATGCACCAAAATGTATTCCAGTTTCTTTCCATATTTTATTGGAAGCTTCTTCTGGCTGCTGGAATTGTCAGAGAAGACAGAGCAAATGTCATGAAGCTGCACATTATTTTACTTGTAGAACCAAGGGTGGCACGCTGATTTGTGAAGCAGCTTTAAAGCTTGTTATATTCCAATTATCATTGCATCCCTGACATTGTTCAGTTTTTATGACCATAATGGCCCTCATTCCTCACAGAAATGCAAAAGTATAAAACATAAAATAGTTACAAAAAACTCCATCGTACTGCCAGGACAGCCAAAATCAGCTTCCTTATCCATTAAAATGTGAGATTCAATAAAGGGCAGGTGTTGTAACATCTGTACAACAGTAAACAAATGGATAAAATTAAGACAGTCCTTAATTTCAAATAAAGAAAGATTTGACTTCCTCCTCACTCATGAAATTGGACCCCCACCAAGGATTTCAGAAAGTGAGTGCCACTTTTGCATATCATGTTTCATGTCCTAAAGCAATTTTACATCTTTAGAATGAAGACGTGATCTTGATGAAAATTATTATTATTATTGTTGTTGTTGTCATTGTTGTTGTTGTTATTAAAACAAAAAGGATATTGACTTTTTCTTACTTTAGTCTAAGAAAGGATATAAAGGACTAATATAGAATAAAAATAAATGTAACAAAATATAATAACTTTGGGGAGTAAGTCTCTATCCAAGAATCAATATTCTCATAACAACTGGATCTTTCATCCAATGTTTTCTCAGGTACCTCAGTCATTCAGGTGATGGCAACATACCCAACAGGTGTTCGTCTGATTTACAGTATTCTGCCAGAACAGCCCTATTTTTCTGTGGAACCAACTTCAGGTATTGTTTCTCTTCTAACTTAAGTAGCACCAATAAATCACCGAAGTATATTGTACTCTCTAATTTTTATCAGATTCATTTTTATGATTAGTTCACAAAACAAATAAATGAGATTTAATTCAGTAAGATTATTTAGTTGTTTGTTTATTTATTATCTATTTGATTTATGTATCACCCATCTCATCTAGAAAATCAGAAAGCCATATGTATAGTATTATTTACTGAATTAAGGGCTTGAGCTATCATGCTCTAGTTTCAATCTAACAATCTTGCTTGGGTAAACAAATGTATACCATCACAACATTTTGACTTTCCTCCTTTACTTAATAAATTATAAGGCTGAATATAGATTATATGATTTCTTTCTCCATGCAGAGGTATAAGTTTACTATAAAACAAAATATCCTATACTGTAAGTTTGAAATTTGGTCTCTAACAAAGAGTTAGGTTGATAAATACCATCCAGATCCTTTTAAAATGCAAGGGTATTTGGAATGCTATGAGGCCATGACATTTCAAAATAATAGTGTAGAATGAAATTAGAGCTAGCAAGAAATTGAGGTGTTGGGGAATTTACATTTGTGGAAAGAGTATAATGTTTGGAACTCTGCATCTTAGAAGCTACAGTAAATGAGGACAGAGTTGTAAAAAAAAGGTGAATATGCCAGGTTTTTCTTCTTTGTTTAGTATTAGAATTCAGGTAAACTGCAATGAACCTGAATGGGAGAAATTTAGGTCATACAAAAAGTTGGGGGGGGGGAATCAGGTAGCAAAGAGTTAAAATATGGCAATTGTTTGGATAAAGCTATTGCGAATAAACTATTAATAATTATCATCATATTTAATGATTGATAATTTTAATTTATGTATAAAATTAATATAGCCACCCAAATTTAACTATATTTACTATTTGCTCCTCCATCACATCTGCTTGGCCACTGGAGAGAAGCAAATTGTACTAGTTGTCTTTTTGGTTTAATCCACAATGTTTATTCTCTCTTTTTTTTAAAAAGATTATAATTACAATAGTAAAAACTGATGCAAACCAAAAGAAAAAAGAAATCAGAAAAATGAAAAAAAAATTGTTTAGAGTAAAGGGAAAAAAAGAAATACATAAAGAAGTAACTCAAACCAGAAGTATAAACAAAATTTGTAACTTTTTACCTCCTCTTAATGTATAAACAATATCTCATTCCATGACCCATCTCTTATTTATAAATAAGTTCATCAAATATTGACATTTCAGCAAAAGTTTATTAAAGGTTACCAGAAAAAAACTCAGTATATTTTAACCTTGATCAATTAATCTAACTTTCTATTCCTCCTTTTTATTTCTAAAAGTTTTAAACTTTAGTCCAATTCAAATACTGTCATATAATTTGATTGATTTTTATTTATTTTTTTATTCCTTCTCACAAGATTCATCCAAATTTTGACAAATTTCTTTTATAAACCCAGTATAAAAGAATTATCCAGATCATGCTCTTGGTTTATTGTTTGTCACAAAATATAGGTGTGGTTAGAACGGCCTATCCAGGAGACAGAGAAACCCAGGATAAGTATTTTGTTGTTATCAAAGCTACAGTCAAACAAATTGGTGGACCTTCAGGAACAACAACAGTGACTATTAATCTCTCTGATGTTAATGACAATCCTCCTCGTTTTCAGCATAGTAAGTTGAATGCATTTTTACCCATGCAATTAAATATTGTATTTCCTAGTATGTTAACAGTAATTGAAAGCTAGTATTACACTGTGCCTACATTTAATAACTATTATGTATGAGCTTGATTACCTTCATCAAGGAACCTTAAGGAAATTTGTTTTGCCATTGAATTCTTAGTACTGATATATAAATACTGTGTATCAATTATTTCTGGAATATTTTTTAATATAATAAATATAATCATATCATATTCTATTTCCATAATCATTTGTCTTCAAGAAAAAACTGATGGGTAGTTAGATCAAGTAATAGAAAATGAAGAAGTCAAAGTGCTCTGGGACTTTAAAATTCAAATAAACAAGTACCTGCCACATGATCCCAGACTTAACAACTGTCAATAAGAAAGATAAAAAAGTCTGGATATTGGACATGGCAGTATCTGGACAGCAGAATAGCAAGAAAAAGTTCAAGAAAATAAAAGAATACAAAGGCATGAGAATACAGGCAGATATAAGCATTTGTAGCAAAAGAAAGTAAAGATAGTAGTAATAGTGAAAGTGCCTTGGGTACAATCCTAAAACATCTGGAGTACCATCTGAACACCAGCACCATTGACAATATCACCATCAGTGAATTGCAAAAGGCAGCTTTCTTGGAACAGCTTACATCCTGCAACAGTACCTTTAACATCATCAAACAACAGCATCTGTCTATTCCAGGTCCTTGGGAAGAATTTCACAGGTGGATAAAAATGCCAAATCTAGTCTAAACATTTGGCTGACTGTGCAACCAACCATAATAATAATAATTGGACAAGGAAGTTAGGAAGATGTTTTTTTCATCTTTGTCTAGGACAAGCAGAGCTGTCACTAATTTAACATTCATTGTATCCATAGGCATTATCAGTGCTACATTTTTTATTTATGCACTGGAGTATGTTTAAGAATGAAACCTTTAAATTATATTTCAAATGACTCAATATAATCAATATAAACTATAAATGCTAAACATTGCCATTAAAACCAATAGTAAAACAGTTAAGAATTCAGTTTAAGGAAAAACAAGAGGATTTAGAGATCTTTTCTGATGAGAACAATGACCTGAAGATGCTTCTAAGCTCAAAATATATTGGATATACTGTATATTGGATAATATATAAATGTCCTTCCATACATTTCCTAAACTTGTACTTGCCAATCTCTCTCTTACAATAACTGAGAAGGACTTCTACTGGCAACTAAGCTTGCTACAAGTGAAAGTACCGCACCCAACATTTCAAGTTTAAATGCACTGGGATTGAGAAAGCAGCCATATATTGTTCTACCTGAAATTTCTTAATCATTTTTAAAATAAATTTAGATAAAATAGATCATGGCAGTTGACCCTAATACCAGAATATAAATAAGATGGAGAGACAATGTGTCTTTTCCAGGTAGCATCCACATATCATGTATCTGATATTAACACAATTGAGAAAGTCCAGAAATATTTCACAAGAAGAGTTTTCCGCTCCTCTACTCATTGCAGAATACCTTATGCCATCAGACTTGAAACTCTAGACCTAGAAAACCTAGAACTACGCCGCCTTCGGTCCGATCTAAATATAGTATATAAAATCATACATTGCAATGTCCTACCTTCAGCTTCAATCATAACAATACAAGAGCACACAATAGATACAAACTCAAGGTTAACCACACCAAACTTGACTGCAGAAAATACGACTTCAGCAACAGAGTGGTCAATGTTTGGAATATTCTACCTGACCCTGTGGTTTCTTCCCCAAACCTCAAAAACTTTAACCTTAGACTGTCTACTATTGACCTCACCCCCTTCCTAAGAGTTTTGTAGGGGGCGTGCATAAGCGTCCCTTATTTCTTTTTATTTTTCTTATAAGTATCTATCTCATGTATTCAAAACTATATTTATTCTTATATCTGTATCTTGTAAGTGATTGACAAATCAAATAAATAAAATAAATAAATAAAATAAAATAAATGGTGTTTCAGCCTTGTTAAAACAAAAACTATATCACCTGAGTTTCCCCCACTTCATATAAAACACACTGGTTCCATAGAAGGGATCCAAGATTGACTGACTGATTATTTATTTAAAAGACTTACATGGCTGTGCATCTTAAGCAAATCTGGAGGGCTCACAACAATAACCAGTTACCAATTACTCACAATAAAACCAATAAATAAAACCATCATAAAACAGTAAAACAATAAAGCAGAATAGATTGTAGTAAGAGGACCCAGATTGTTGGGGGCAATATGCTGACTCTGTAAAATACTCAGAGAGGGCTGTAAAGCACTGTGAAGTGGCATATAAGTCTAAGTACTATTGTTATTGCTATTTGTTTGCCATAATCTATCTCTAAAAACTTTTAAAATTCCATTGGAGTTGACTATATAGTAAATTTAAATAAATAAACCATAACAATTTGCCTCTAACTTTAATTTACTAAATGCCAGTTATTTTATGCTAATGCTACACCAAGTTGTCATGTAAAAAAAGTCTTGAAAGATCAGAATTTTTTTAAAATAAGTAATTATTATACTACTGAAAGATACTATTTTCCTCTCTGTTTCACCTTTAAAGCTATCTCTTTTTCTGTCTTATCACAGAAAAATGATTATCACACAACTACTCAGGTTTGTCTGTATGATATACATATATAACATATAATGAAGTGCTGAAATAAGAATTATCTAAGGACAAAAATCCTAGGAAGATGAAGTAGTGAAGTGATAAACCAATATGGAATAACATGGAAAACAAAGCAGTTCCTAGCAATCCAACAAATTTTTAACTTAGGAAAATAAAAACACCCCTTGGCTTAAAACAGAGACAGGACCTCAAATATGTAGTGTTAGTTTCCAAATTAACACCATAAACTTATCCAGACATGACTCAGTAACAAGAACAGTCATGTTACATAAATTTCTTTAAATGGTGGCTCTCAGTTATCCACAAAATTCTATCTTGAAATTAAGTTTTTAGAAAAGGCAACAAAATCAAATAATACTACATACAAAGTAACTAACTAAAGGGTAGTGGGGAGAGCCTCTGTTCTTTATTATGGGTAAATTTATTATGGGTAAATTTATAAGGTAATTTGAAATAAACAGTTCAGAAGAATCTTGATTTGCATATGTAAGAGCAGTAGACTTTTATATGATAAAACCTTACTGTAGTTGCTTTAATGTATTTGTTTTTATTTTTCTTTTAATACATACATTGGGCTTTGCAGTTGTTATTTATGTATTTATTACTGGTTGCTCTGAACGAAGGAGACACATCAGAAGACCAGGAAAAGAAAATAGAGAAAAAAGAATTGGATAAAAGCAAGGGGAGAAAAGGCTTTTGAGGGCATATCATGTTCTGATAGCAGAAGCATAACCAATGTGATTGATGTATGAAGAAAGCTTCCAGGGGAGGCGGGAGAAGAGGAGACAGCAATCTCTTGATATGAGTGAATCAAAAAGGGTGACAATAATATGGATATAACAAAAATAAAAGATAGTTGAATTTTCTTTATTTTATTTTCTTTGGAAAGTGGATTTTTGAATTGATGAGTATTCAAATTTAAGAACTTTGATATATTTTGATGTTCTACTGTTTGCTAGTATTATTCTAATTATAAACAAAGTTATAAATGTGTCAGGTTAAAAGGAAAAACTTCAGACACAAGAGATTTAGCAATTCTATATTGCAATACTTAAAAACTATACAGCTACTTCTTTTGAAATTCAAGAATGGTTAAATTAAACAGTCAAAAGCTATTATTAAAGACAATGAGCTAATAGCACAAAGAAATATTTGTTACAACAAATCTTTACATAACAGTGTAATTCTCAGAAAGGATCACTGATTTACATTTTGTTGCTGTCAAATGAACAATGAACGTTTAATCAGGCTTGTACTGATAATTGCCTTTTCTTTAAGAGCGCTATGAAATGAATGTATCTGAGGCAGCTCCTGTGGGCACCATCCTTGGCAAAATCATGGCAAATGACAGTGACATAGGAGACAATGCAGCTATGGATTATATAATAGAAGAAGATAACCCTCATATCATTTGTATCGTTACTAAGAATGATACCCAGGAAGGAATTGTCATATTGAACAAGGTGAGATGTGATTTGTTACATAAGAAACAGGGAAACAGGCAAAATCAAACAGCTTTACTCATTATAAGGTTGGATGGGAAGAAGTTGTAATAAATATAAAAGCCATTCTGTTGTTTTTTCCAAGATTTTGTCCTACGTTAGCACAATCAATATAATATATTCATAAAATGGGCACTTTATTTGTTGCATACCTGGAAACAAACAGTGTTAATCATTCTTGACTGAGAAAGTTAAATATTCTGCGCTAAACTTTACTGACTTCAGATTGTCTCAAGAAATGTGTTCTTCTGGCTTACCTTGTAATAACTCTTTCGAGCAGTCCTTATTAAGTCTAATTTTGCACTGCAGGCTAAACTACTTACTTCCAATGTTGCTTTTTAAAATTCCATTCTGGTTTGTAGTGGTTTGGCAATGAAGCTGGTTTCATGCTCAGACTATGGTTTTTTCAAGTTATGATCAGTCAGTCCCAGCATCTCGGCCTTCTAATCTGTATAAGAAAGACAAGCCTTAATGGATAGCCTGTATTGATTGGATCTCCCAGAGTCTACCTTTGTTGCTTTTAGGGACTATTTTCTTCTCAATAGTCCCCATTCTTTTCCTTTGCTTTCCAAAATGTTTCCATGCATGCATGCTTTTACACTCCCTTCATATATTCTATAGTGTTCCTACTCATTACTCACCTTACTATATCAAACCAAAAGCCACAGATTATTCCTTCATTCCACTCTAGGCCCATAGAAATTTCAGGAAACAGAGAACTGATGGTCCAGATTTTTAGAAGTAAAGAAATAGCATTCACTGCAGTTGTGTAACTTCCTTCCAACATGCCTGTGTTGCTACTGAAATACTATAAAAACTTGTGATATAGTGGACAAAGAATGAGTAGAAATCAAATGGATGCCATGTAGGAAGTTCAAGGATGGGCAAAGATATGCTGGAAAAAAGAGTAAGAAACAATGAGCAAGAGTACCAATAGTAATTTTTACAGACCACCATTACATCAACTGGAAGAAAGGTAAATGAAATCAGCACAGAACATGGGTGTCAAACTCGATCACATCACGTGACATCACATGATGTACTGTGACCTTTTTTACCTTTGCTTAGCTGGGGTGGGCATAGCCTGCACATGACACATCCAGCGCGCAGGCTGCCAGTTGACACTCCTGGCACAGAACATGATGACCCAAATGAGCAGCCCAGGACAAAATGGCAGTAAAGGGGAGCAATCAATGCTACTCCTGTTTTTATGGAGAATCATAACTGTTCATTGCAAAGACTATGTGTTCTGCTGTCTGCCCCCCCCCCCCCCCCCGCCCCCAGAAGGGATCTAGGACAACTTGCTGTGATCATCTCACCACGGCCCTCTTAATGCAGCCAACTCATTGTGGCCCACTTGTCACAAGACAACTCCCTACAAGACAATCCACACAGCAAAACTCAATGTAATAAATGTTATCTGCCACTGTTTCTTCTACATTATTTCCATTTTTTGTCAATGGAAATAACATTGAGGAAACAGTGGCAGATAACATTTATTGCAGTGAGTTATCCTACATGGAATTGTCCTGCAGCAAATTATCCACAGTGAGTTGGTTGTTGCGAGATGGCCACACTGAGATAATCATGCTGGGTTGGCCACAGAGAGATGGCCACAGAAAGTTGGCTGTGGCAAGACGGCCTCTGAAAGCTAGCCATTGTTTCATTCCATTCCAGAAGTGATCCCTCTCTCCACAATTCTGCTTCTTCCTTATCTCCCCATGTTTCTTGGCTGGGAAACACCAGAAGTATTTGTTCATGATGATTCTCTTTCTCTTGGATGGAAAATCCAGAGAAAGTGTAGATCACTGGACAGGATGAAACACTGCATCATAACTTATACTACCAAAATCAACTAATAAGAAAGCTAACTGTAAAAAAAGTGCACTCATGAGGATTACACTAACATTTTCTTCCCCTAAGGGGAGAAAATTGAAATAGATAACATGGCTATTTTGAAAACATTCCCTATGAAACTGAAACAATGTTTCTCAATTACCTGCTTATTGTTGTTAATTTCTCAGTATTGGATTTTCTTCTTCTTCTTCTTTTTTACAGACAGTTGATTATGAAAGCCAAAGGGCATACAAAATCAAAGTAAAAGGCATAAACAGGCATGCTGAAAAACGGTTCCTTGAAAAAGACGCTAAGTTTGAAGATGAAACGATTCTCAGGATCATAGTGAAGGATACTGATGAACCTCCAGTTTTTGTATTAGAGGAATTCTTCATGGAGGTTGCTGAAGACAACTTGAAAGGCTCATTGGTGGGAACTGTGAGTGCCAGAGATCCAGATGATATTGACAGTCCAATCAGGTACACCCCAAATCTTAAGATATACCTGGATATAGATATGGCTGGACATAATATTATTATATGATTTTTAGTGCCATTGCAGATTACTCCCCAAGATCGTTAGTGTAGGCCTGAACATTGCACATGTAGTTATTTTATTGGAATGGAGGTTGTAGATAAATCTTCTGCTTGCACTATATCCCTTGCATCATTGGGATTCAGGAAAAAAAGAAAAAGAAACTTTCATAAAGTTTCTGGCTCTGAGAGGTAGGAAAGGAAAGAAAGCTAAACTAAGCAAAATAAATGGGTCACTAAGTCTGTGAAAATAAATCTATCGGTTTTGTTCTCCTGGTTCCAAGGGTTTTCTATCCTTTATGTTTAATGGAAGTTGTAGTTGTTCTTTTGCCTTTCTCCTCTTAGTATTTCTTTTTTCCCTTTGACGTTGTTTCAAAGCAGCCACAATAAAAATGCACTGCCGTAGCCCAACTTAGTTGCCAGTGTGAGTCACTTCACAAGTGGCACTTCACTGTCTCTTTTTAATCGAGTCCTTCACCTGCTGGGAGCCTGTCTGTGAAGGAGGAATGAATAATGCATTTTAGATTTGCTTCACTCTAATACAGGTATGAACATATTTCAGCGCATAAAAAAGGGGCTTTGATCTTGGCAGCAGTGAATTTTAAATGTTTATCACTGTTCATTTTTCATGATTTCTGAATAGCCAAAGCACACATATCCATATTCATGGCTACACAATTCTGTTTCCTTGACTGACAATATCTTTATGAAGGAATTTTTTGTATTCCAGGTCTCAGAAACTCACTGTTCTTTTTTCTTCTCTTTTTAAAAATCTTTCATGTGCAGATATTCTATTTTCCACCGGAAGTATGTAAAGGTGTTTTTTAGTATCGATTCCCACAATGGAACAATTAGTATAACTGAACATCTGGACCGAGAGAAACAGATTTGGCACAACCTAACTGTTACTGCCATAGAATCAAGTGAGTAGGAGATTTAAGGTACCTGTCCCAAAAGTGCATTATGCAGGGGCATCTGTGGGAAAGGCTGTCAAAAAGTCAAGATGGCAGCTCTGATGGTGAAATCCAGGCCCATCTTGCTATGATGCCTGTAAAAAAGGACTAGAACTTGGCTCATGCATTTACCATCATCAACTTGACTTATTTAACTACCCTTGCAGATGTCTCTGATACCACTATCATTTTGTAGCAATTATTTTCCAAAGGGTCCATCTTTTGTGGTTCTTGTTTCTTTGTTGCTTGTTTCAAAACACTAAGGAAAGGGATGTGTCTGTTGGAGTTAAATCTAAAATTTTAATTTCTTTGATCAAATAGCACTTTTGAAAGGGAAAAAATTGTAATATAGGTAGGTCCTCAACGTATGACCACAATTGATCCCAGAATTTATGCTGCTAAGTGGGAATTAGTTAAGTGAGTTTTGCCCCCATTTTATGACTTTTCTTGCCACATTTGTTATGTGAATCGTTGCAGTTGTTAAATTAGTAACACGGTTACTAATTTAACTTTGCTTATCAGAAGGTGGCAAAAGGGGATCACATGACCCCAGGAACACTGCAGCTGTCACAAATATGAACCAGTTGTCAAGCATCCAAATGTAAATCTCGTGACCATGTGCACGCTGCAACAGTCATTTGTGTGGAAAATGGTCATCAGCCATTTTTTCAGTGCCATTATAACTTTGTATGGTCACTAAATGAATGGTCCCTAAAATGGTCCCTAAAAATGAATGGTTGTAAGTCGAGGACTACCTGTATAATAGAAATAATTAACATTTTTGGGTATGCTGCAAGGATATAAAATTGTTCTCTTGATACAGGAGTTCATATTATATTAGTCTATGGTTAATTTCACAAACTTCTTTAATAGTTTATGAATTAATAAAGTTAATTTCACTTTATTCTTTATTAGTGGTATAAAATTACCCAGCATTTAACTGAACTCCAGTCAGGAAATTAATTTGGAAACGGAGAGCATATTCAGTTAGGCTTCTATATAGCCCTATCCCTTTTGATATTCTGAAAGGTTCTTAAGATCTGGTTATATGACCAGGCTTGGATCTCCTATGAACTTGAGATATATCTAGATATCATTCTTGTTGAGGGAGATATTTTTATATCCTTCAGTTATGGGTTATATTTTTTTAAGATATCTATAGGTTTTTTTATAGTTGTATTTTTCCTTTTTCTTTTCTTGCTTTTTATCTATTGTTATCTATTGTTATGTTTTTGTCTATTGACCAGAGTCTCCTTGGGTGAGATAAGTGGTTATATAATTTTTTTTTTGTAAAAAAATTTATTTGGGTTATGTAAATTTGATTAACAAATAAATATAGTTGGAATTGAAAAGCATTGGCTATATATAGTTCTGTTGGGTTATCTTAAATTCCAATGCAAGCTGCAAGTTGTCTAATGTGTGCATTTATTTGTAAGTCACCTTGCGTTTCAGACATTATTTCTTGTGTGTGTTTTTTTTAAATACTTTGTTTAGTTCAGTCTCTGCTAAATTCTTAGTTCCTCATAATAAAAAGGTAAATGCAAATCATAAAGGGAAAGTTTTGTTTATCTTAAGATTGGTTCTTCAATAGGACAAGCATATGATTTTTCATTAAAAGAATAATGCAGACAAACACTTCAGCTAAATAAAAGGAGAAATCATTTTCATTATTTTTTTTTCAGAATCCTAGATGAGTGAATACAGCATTTTAAGTGTACTAAAATAGTGAATTTTATGTGCACAATGTCAAGGCATTATGTGACTGTTTCCATTCATATTCTTAGATTTTTGCTTATTTTTTAATCACAAAAACATAGCAAAAAGAAGTTTAATGATAAAATATTATTAATAATTATTTTAAAAAGTCAAAACTATCTAACTATAATTCTAATTATTTATTTAAATAAGCACTTACATCTTACTATGCTGATGAATGTGCACCGTTCAAAGAGGTAAACAATTAAGATAACAAAAAAAAAACTATTTTAAAAAAAAATAGAAAAAAAGACAAAAGTAATTCCAAAGGTGCTTTTTTTTTTTTTAAAAAAAAAGGAAGCTGGACTTAATTTTTGATCTGAAGACATTTCAATTCTCATCCAAGAAGCTTTTTCAATTTTGAACAAGCCACAATTTTTGAATACTTTCTTGCAGAAAGGCCTATTTTCTAGGTCTTAGCTCCACTGAATTCTATTCAATATATATCAGAGCAAATTGTACCACATTGTGCTTTAATTCACTTAAGTAATTAAGGAAAAAGTGTGGCTTTATACATTTGTCTAGCTTACAGCTCACAAATCATCTTGATAATTAAGCTAATTTAAATATAGGGCAATTCACTGTTATATAGTGCTTTTCTGAATGCCTTAAGCAAAGACCCATCTGTGCAAAAGGATCTGAATTTAACATATATTCACTCAATTATTTACAAAACTTCCTTCCTTCCTTCCTTCCTTCCTTCCTTCCTTCCTTCCTTCCTTCCTTCCTTCCTTCCTTCTTCCTTTTATTTTTGAACTCATAAAGGAATATGAACTTTATTTGCTGTTTAATTTTGATAAGTTATATTATATCAATAAGCAAATACTTAATGTGCCTGAATTAATATTTGTGGTTGTTCACTACATCATTTATTAATCATTTCTTATATTACCATAATTGAAGATTCTTTATGACATGATATACAAAAAAATAATTTGCAAAACACTTTACTGTTTTATCGTGATTATTTTATTGTGTGATATATTTATGTGGAATATAGTCATATATAATACTTTTTTATTAAAATCTAAACTGAATATCACAATGTTCCTTAGAAAGGATTTTTGAAGAGACAGAGAAAGAGAGAGAACTTTTAACAGTAGAGAAAAAGCTGTTGACTTTCCATTCTGTTGTTTTTTTATTTTTGTTTTCTTGTGATTTAGTTAACCCAAAACAAATGTCAGAAGTAAATGTTTATATTAAAGTTCTTGATGCAAATGAATATGCACCAGAATTTGCAGAATATTATGAGACTTATGTGTGTGAGAATTCAAGAGCTGGACAGGTAAGACTAACATTACTTTGTAAAAAGCATTAAAATTCTCCTGAGATCTGCCAGTGTTTCTTTCTTCTACTTCAGGGGTGACAAACTCATGTCATCATGGCAGCATCACATGACATATTGTGATTTTTTCCCCCTTTGCTAAACCAGGCATGGGCATGTCCAGCATGTGACGCATCCGGCCAAGTGGGCCAAGAGTTTGACAGCCCTGTTCTAATTGTAGGAAATCTTGTAATACTTTTTTGTTCATGTATGCATCTGGAGTAAACTCTTTCACCTTTCACTGATGACTTATCTAGTTATAACATTATTCTTCTTTTCTTCTCTATCAGAAATTCAAAGAGATGCTTTGTCCTAACATCAGGTTTCTTGCATCTTCGTAACCATATATTGTTCTGTTTGCCTTTACAAAATGGTTACAAAATGAACTGTTACCTACAAAAAAAGAAGGGGTTTTTATCCTCTGCTTAGCTTTCCTTTACCCCTCTCTATGCTTTATCCTTCACTGTTATAAAGTGAGCATAGACCCGAAAATATAATTTTTAAATAAAATAAAAGAGTATTGGAGCTCCAAGAGATGATCCAATCTGCATTGTCCTCTTTCTACAATTTAGGTTACTGAATTATTTTCTGCCATTTTAATGTCAACCACTTGCAATGCTGACTTAGCTGTTGATATAAATTTTAGTTTCTTTGGGCAGTTTTAAGAGCCAAGTCCTGTTTAATGATGGGACTGAATTTGACCTGTCATAAGGAGCAAATGTATGTGCAAAGTAATTTCAATTTCATTGAGTTTTAGTTTTCATTTCCTGACCAAAACTGTGCACCAACTGGCTAAGACATTGATCCTCCCCTGTAACCATAATTTGATTGGTTCTTGGTTCTACACAAGACTAATATACCTGAGGAGTAGAGGTGCTCTTCAAATCTTAAGAATCAAAACAATACATCATTCCCTACTCTACTTGAAATATTAAATTACATAACTTGGGCAATAGAAATCTCTTTTTTGGGTGCATTGTTGCCTTCATCAAAGCTTTATTTCTATGTATCTGTGTCTTCAATTGATACAATCATAGCATCATTATTATTATTTTTTGGTCTTTTAATGACCCCGTAATCCCTTGCATCGGGGTGGAGTCAAGGCAAATGAATGAAACTGAGTGTTTATTGGCTGGATGCCCTTCCTGTTGCCAGAATTCTCAACAGATTACTCATTGTGCCCAGAGAGAGAAATATCTGCTGCTATATAGGGTTGAATTCACAGCCTCCTGATTGTGAAGTGAGAGCTCCAACTCTAGGCCACTGCACCACTCAAAATCATAGCATAATATAATTGAGAAAAAATATTTCAATTTTTTTAATTAGGTTTACCTGAGAGAGACTGATAGTGTCAAAACAAGAATATGTGTATCGTCATACCATTCAATTATATGATAATGCAACTGTACCATGATGTCTGACATACAAATAATCATCATGATAACATGATCAAGACATGTTGATCTCTACATGTGCATTTTATAAGCATGCAATGCCATTGTCTAACTCAGGGGTATGAAACTCGCGGCCCATGGGCCGGATGCATCATGCACTGGCCATACCCATGCCTGGTTTAACCTAAGAAGCCAGTAACTGTATGCAAGAATGAGCAAGAATATCATTGGTTTTGTGTAAATAGATGAATCTCCCCATGAGTCCATGATTTTAATTTTAACCACAAATTCCTATATAGTTCTTCAAGGGATGGGGCAATATGGAACAATATATGTGTGATATACATACATGTATGACTGACATTAGCAAGAACAGAACAAAAAAGGATAAGATGATTGCTATAACAGTATGAGCAAAACAATACTTTTTTGTGTATGCATGTAATCTTGATAAAATGTGCAAAGTGCTAGAGTCTAGACTTTCAGTGGTTTTGACAAAACTGCTAAATTGCCTTTCACTTTCTACTGCTGTTCTATTGCATGAATTGATGAAGAACGGTTAAGGGGAGTAAACAACTATACATTTCCTTCCTACAATTTTCTTGCCCCATGTTAAAGGTCAAAGGAGAAGATAGGAGATCAATATTCCAATTCATTTTCTACAATTTGTTCACTGTCCTGGAAGATACAGAACTCTAGTAAAGTGTTTCTTGACATTAGCAAGTTTTAGATGTGTGGACTTCCACTCCCAGAATTCCCCAGCCACTCATTTTAATATTCCCAAGATTCAAAAACATTGTTCTAGTGCATCAAACAATAATCATAAACATAATTTGTGGGACAGTAGAATCTACAGAGGAGAAAAAAGTCATGGAATAGATTGTCAATTATATTGCACATGATGTTTGAAAAACGAGCCAGATATCACAATATGAGTATAAAATCTTGATATGGAATAGCTGAAGATAAACTTTATTATCAAAACTCACCTGGAATTAAAAGAATTTTGTAGATGCACTAAATTGATTAATGATAGCTCTGCATTGCAGGCATAAATCTTTTGCTGTCAGTGATAGGTGGCCAGGCACTAGCTACACTAATTAAACTTTGCAGTTGCCCTTGATTTTTTGTTCCTTGTATCAAAAAGAAGAAAAGTTAATATATTTCTGTTAAAGGAGATGGAAAGATGCCCTTTGGATGTCATAGCATGAGGAACATGAAGCACTAAGCAGTCACACTTCTTATTCCATTGCTTAATGTCACACCTGAAATAATAGGGCAGGTAGGTCACCACATCTGCAGAAGGGCTTCAGTTTGCAGATAAATTCTATTGCCTTCAAAAAATGCTTCCTTTCCAACAAGTATGCCAGAATGGCAGCAATTTATCAAACAATATAAATGGGGACCAAATTGATCTAAGGTATTACAAAGGAAAGAATTGGACTCTGTTAGAATTATGATGACCTGCAATATACAGAAAAAAGGATTGGAATGTTCTGCTTCAAATCTCCCAGTAGGAAAATAATGTGAAAAGCAAAAGCTTGAAAATATTTCCTGTTTAGCTATTGTAGCAGGAAGAAGTACTTTACCATTGACTTTCCTAGAACTGATTTTTAAGGGCATATTGCAATTTTTTTGGGTATTAATGTTGCTTCCAATTTTGTTCCTGCTCATAATAGAATTAGGATATACAGATCACTATAAAACTAGCCCATGTTAGTTTTACATTGTTATTTATTGGACAGTATATTGCTTAAAAAATTAAAAAAGTTACAAAATGTATTTTATATTGACATATGTTTACCCAATATATATTATTTTGTACATATTTTTGTACAAAAAAAAATCACATTTACCCATTATTTGTGCATTTTCTACAAAAATGGGAAAACTGTTTTCCCAAATCACTTTGAAAACATTCTGGTGGCTAATGTTATGCTTTGCAGATATAATTTTTATTTGTTCAAATGCAAGAATCAGATCCAGCTGAACACAAAACATTGAATTTATCTGTGCCTTTCCACATTTGTACATATTTATTTTGACGCAAATCCCTGTAATTTGAGGATCATCTGCAGATTGAATTTAATATGGCAATTTACTCAATTTAATATATTGTAAAGTGGGTGAAAGTGTGCACTTTCAGTCAGAAATGGTAAAACCACACTTATTTTCCTAGCACTTAACATAAATCAGCAATTATAATAAAAATGAGGTCTGTTGTCTTGACATAAACTCCCTTTCAAAAAATATCCTAAATATTATAAACAATAACAGTTTAAGTCAAATGTTTTAATACACATAAAATGGTGTTTTCTGAATAAATGAAAGCCATGCTATAGGTTCATTTTGTTGTCTTCTCTTCCACATACATACAGTAAATAGCTTTCTTCCCCTGAGTTATTGAGGGGAGAACATATAGGAAAAATGCAATTATGCAATAAAATGAATTGAATAAACACAATATTAAAATGCATAAAAGTCTATGAAAGAACTATCAGAACAATTTTTTGGAATATGTCTAGAATTCTCTAGAGCTGGAACAAGTCAAACTTCCAAAATCAAATACTATTATAGACAGCACCCTATTCACCTAGTAGAGTAAGCTTTACTCCATGTTCACTGAAGAGCGTCATCAATTTCATCAGTCCAAAGGACACTGTCTGAATTAAGTTGTTTTCCCTCCCCCTAGTGCAAAAGGAAGATGTGGTCTTAGCAGCCAGCTAAAACCTAGCCATAATCTATAATATAGTGAGCTTCATAATCTCCTGAAGAATTCAATTCTATATACTTTGCTTCCTGTAAACATAGATTGATTGTTGTGTCTCCTAGGGACTAGGTACCTCAGCTGACAGCACTGAATATGATATTAGCCTATACTCCTAGGTTTCCTCATAGTAGCCTGTTTTCCAAGGTATGAGAGCTAGTTTTAGGCATAAACTAAACAATGTGCTGCTTGGGAGTTACAATCTGAGGGAAGGTTTGAACATCACAGCTTCTTTTCCATTTATTACAGTATTGTTATAGTTTCATATATGCACATCTCTATATATTAATCCATCATCGTCATCATTATCATCATCTTTTAACAACCCCATAATCCCTTGTAGGCAACTAAATGGAGCTGAGCACTTATTGGCTGGATGCCCTTCCTATCACCAATGTGGAGCTATATTCAGCAGTATTCTCAAAGTGCCCAGAGAGAGAAATATCTGCCTTAACCTAGGATTGAACTCACAGCCTCCTGATTGTGAAACGAGAGCTCCACCTCTAAGCCACCACACTACTCATATATTAATCTGTCATGATCCTCATTGATTACAATATGCTTTGTTTCTGCATGCATTCATACTCTCTGATCAAAGTGGGCTGTTTCTCACCCAACAATGGATTCATGATGCATTTTGGTAGCATCCTTGTCGATTTCAGTTGTTTGTTGTACTTGCATGCAAACCCCCTTTAGCTTTTCAAATCTTAGGGTTTCACCATGTCTAAATGTAGGTCAGCTAGTGAGATCCCATCACCTTACTGAATCAAGTACCCAGACAGATGTATTTATTTTGGAAGTAGAAATAGAACATCCTTGAAAAAAACTGCTCTCTCTTCTGGCATTTAAAAACAATTCTGATCACATATTTTTAAAATGTGGCTCTTTTATCATTCTCCTAAGATGCATCTATTTGCTCTTTGCCATGGTAGATATTAAAGATAAGCCAATCATCCTGTCCAAACTCTTTTCCAAACTTGTAAGAACTGATATTGCGGGGACAATTTCTCCAAATTTGTATGAGGATATCAATACTGAAAAAGCCTAATCATAGCTTTTCCACCATGATAACTTCCTTTAGGATTTACTGGAAGTGTGAGAAGAATAGAGGCTGATGTAAACTGATGGAGAGACAAGGACAAAATAAAGGACAACAGATACAGAGCCATCTCCTTGCTAAATCAGTGTAAAATTCTACTCTAGAGTAGAGTAAAATTCTACTCTAACCATAAAATGTTTCCAAATTTCCCTACTCTCTCAAAACAATTTTGAATGCAAATTGCCTTTTATCAGATTGAATGACAACATATAGAAATAGATGCAGGAAAATGTCTCTAGCCGGCATCAGTAGGAATAGCCTTCCCTGAGTGTTAAATTACTATTGCAAGCACACAGTCCATTTAAGCAAATGTGAGGCAGGTACCCAGTTGTCTTTTTCACTGCCTTGTTGATAATTTCAGTTTTCAGATTAATGAGGCTTGATACAACACAGCTCTTAGCAATTAGATTACAATCAATAAGCCAACTGCAGATGCTGGGTTTCCAAAATATAGTCTAACTATATTACTTTTGCATTCTAAACCTTGATCCAAACATAATTAGTGCGCTACAGTTGTTGTTTTTAAACTTCAGTCTATCCAATCATTTGCTACATTTAAGTAATTAATCTAAGACCAAACTGAACACAATGTGGAATATCCAAGACTATAGACCAGTTCAGTCTGCAAAGTGGGGATTTAACCTTCTTCCATCACCAATTTTCCAACTCAAACCCAGTGGTGTCATTATTTATTCAGTGTCATTAGCTACTTTGAATTAGAAAATAGACAATTTCCTTTTTCTTCTTATATTGCCAGTAGAAGCTTTAAATCTGGGGAAAGATGCAAGGAAATGCAGCTGTTTACTAAGCAATTCCCTCCTCCTTTGGCTGTTAGATGCCAAATTAGGAGCATAGGAAAGCTGCCAATGGTCCATCTAATCCTAGGTAGTTAATGGCTGGCAGCTGTTCTCCAAAGTTGCCGGGAAGAGTTTTTTTCCCCAGCTCAGTTTGGAGATGCCAGAAATTGAATCTGGGGTATTTTGCATGGAAATCACATATTCAGCCAGTAAACTATGGCTTCACTTCTGCTTTAAGAAACTAAGAACGTGCTGAAAATATCTTACTTTGATGATTGTTCCTACTTCCCAGATTGTTCCACTTTTAATTCAACCACAACATCAGAATTCATCTTTTTAGTAACTTGTTGATTTTGCTGAATTCTGCCCCAAATGTTTTATGTACGCACATGCATACCAAATAGACAAATAAATACTCAGTGCATATTTTAATTTATGCATCTTGTTTTATGAGATGACGCTTTCCTAGGATCAGTTAAGATATAGGAGATAAAACAGTTGAATGCCTGACATTTACTGTCTATAGCTAGCACATATTAGCACATCTGCATCCTCGTTATTTAACCCTGAGAAATTGGTGTTTGTTTCTCAGTGTATGAGGTAGGGTACTTTCTGGTATAAGAATATATCAAGGGAAGAAAAAGTATGGAAAACAAGCACCAACCATGAAACCTATATTGTGTGTAAAATGTTTCTTTTATCACATCTTTAAAAATAAAGTTGCTAAATATGATCTTAAAAGTCAGTCACCTTAGCATAATGGATGGAAACTAATCAAGAAGAGAAGCAACCTCGAACTAAGGAAAATTTTTCTGACATTTAAAACAATTAATATTTGGAATGACTTGCCTCCAGAAGTTGTGGGTGCTCCAACACTGGAAGTTTTTAAGAAGAGATTGGACAATCTCTTATGTGGAATGGTATAGGGTTGGACAAGAAACCTCCAAGGTGCTTTCCAATTCTGTGTTTCATGCAACTACAGCAACAGGAAATGCTCCTTAGAAAGTCCATGAGAGAAATGTTGAGATAGGGAACTCCCACCAATTGCAATCCTGTTAAACTGAATGAACAATTTCATTCATACTGTAGCCTAATTGAAATTTGCTGATTCAGCTCCAAGGCACAATATAACATACTAATACTTAAATGCCTGGTTCCAAAGCACATGTTTCCATGCATTACGGGTGAACTAAATGTATGTCACTGACCAGTGGGGGATTCAATTTTTTTAACTACCAGTTCTGTGGTGTGGCTTGGTGAACGTGGCAGGGGAAGGATACTGTAAAATCTCCGGTCAGAGGTGGTATTTGCTGGTTCTCCAAACTACTCAAAATTTCCACTGCCGATTCTGCAGAATTGGTCAGAACCTACTGAATACCACCTCTGTCACTGACTAATATAATTATAATGTTTCTTTTATGTCAAGCATAACAAGAAATGTGCACTTCTTAAATGCTATAGGATATGATGATAAAAGTCAAGGTATTCCTCCTTTTTAAGTAAAAAGAGTGTGGAAACAATTTTAAAACATTAATGGAAATATGCATATGTTATTAAATTATATTTCTAATGCCAAAATGGTTCGTTATTAACGGGTACTTTATAAAATTGAATTAAATTGGGAAATTAAAGAGTGTTTTCAAAATAGTGTATGAGGCAGTAAACAACCTTTACTGACAATAGTAACAACAACAAAAATCTGAAATGGGTTATTATGACAATTGTAACATGACGTGTTTAGAGATGTGAAATTTATCCCTTTTTTAATGCAAACATTCTAATTTTTATTTTTCTTACAAATGGCAATTTAGTTTGATATGTTTGTCATTGGGGATTATTTTCTTTCTTTAAAAACACAACTGAGTGTTCCCATATTCAATCTGTTACAATCTCAAAGAATCAATAATTCAGCACATGAACCTGTCACAATCTTTGGGACACAGCTACATAATACATCACTTAAATGATGCCAATAAGATTTTGCACAGGGAAGAAATAGGTATTGAAGGATGTGTTCAAACATAGAAAGTTGTACTTTTCATCTTGAAAAACAAAGGGTCGAATACTTTATTCATTCCCTTTTCCTGTCCCTCTTTGTTGCTTATGGAAACTTTAGTTAACCTTTGCATTGCTATTCTAAAAGTAATTTGCATTACCTCAAGAATTTAGTGCTTATCTCCTTCCAATCAATATAAAATCAAGTGGCATAATTGTAGGGCATTTTAAACAAAACCCAACACCCCTAAAAAAAGATTGAATTAAATAATGTCAGTTTGTAACAGCAGTTAAAAACATTTCCTGCTCTTTGGAGACAAGCACAATTGTAACATTGCTAATTGAATAGAAATATTGCCTGCAGTTGTGACCCATTGCATCAAAAGCCAAGCAATAATCTTTGGCACTAAATACGTTGTTTATTGATTTTTGTTTCCAGCTCATCCAAACAATCAGTGCAGTAGATAAAGATGATGCTATGGAAAACCATAAATTTTCATTCTATTTGATGGAAGAGAGCAAAAACAGTTCCAGTTTTGAACTTGAAGATAATGAAAGTAGGTACTAAAAGCGGTTTTGAGATGTTTGAATTCACTTCTTTTTCATTATTAGATTAGAAACAAACTTTTATATCAAAGAAGTGTTTCACTTACTTTGAAAAATGGCCTCCAGGGGCACCCATCACTCTGGGTTTTCCCCTGTGTTGTCTCATCAGCAACTGCCATGGCTAAAGAATCACAGCCTGAGATATATTTCCTCAAAGAAAGAAAAAAAATCCAACTGCCTTTTGGAAAACACTTTTGAGGCAACTATCACCTGGATAATTGAGAATGTCCATAGAGTCCTGAGAGCCATTAAAGATCCCTTCTCCATGCACTTTATCTTGAAAACTTATTTTTGCTGTGCGCCTATTACAGGAATTGTTATTGAGTAGTCTACTATTTCTGGCAGCGCCTTTTTCCCATTTATTTGGTCATCCTGAACAGTGTTACAGTGTTGCTTTTGTTCCTTAGCTGTATTCCCTGCTTGGTGGCATGGCATCAACTAAGTACCCTACTCAGCTGTTTTCCAGGGTCTTGCTTCCATTTCCTTTGTGCCTCCTTCATTGCATGTAATACATGGGCCTAATCTATCTCCAGATTATGCTGCCTTTGGAAAGTCTGACAACTGACAGTCTCTCTTCCTCTTTACATTTGGGAGTCACTATTGCCATGCAGGTGTCCTTGGCAGTGACACTGCTGCTGGCTGTGGACATCCTTGTAGCCATCCTTATCTTGAACACTTCTTTGTCACACAGTGAGTATGGCTATTGTGGTGGTCCATAGGAGACATGGGATGCCTTAGTGGACGCCTTTTGTTAATAATGGTACTAATATTAATAAAAATGGAATTTTGCTAATAAACCTCAATGTTTAAATGAGACATTTAAAAATAGTGTTCAAGAGTCCAGTGATCTATTTTGAGAGATTGTTCATATCATAGTAAATCCTCACTACCTAAAATAATTATCCAGAAGCTAGAAGGTCATCAGAGGTGGTATGCATTTACAAGCTGACTTGAGTTATTGGAAGCTTTGGTTGGGAAATATTGTGAAGTGTGATTGATAGCAAAAACAGACAACCACAGAAAAAATTATCCAGGGAAGAATTAGAGGTGACAAGAGAAAGTACCAGATCTCCCAATAATTTTCCCCTACTTTGTTATAACCAGCATTCTATCTTTTATTCCCCAAATTTATTTCCACTATTTTCTCTAAGCTCTAGGTCATCTCTACTATAAAGTCATAAACTCTGTTCAGTTTTGTTATCCATTGCTTTAAAGTATAAGATTGTAATCCCCCAAGGAATTCCTAGCAAAGAAATATCATCTGTTTTCTCCTGTCTTGTTGGTTTTTTTTTTTTTAAAAAACAGAGGCCAAGTTTTTGTGACTGGGTCATATATGACTTAAGATACCGGTCAAGCTGGGTACGCAATATCTGGCTTTCTAACCAGCATTTATTATTAGGCTTATTTTTTTTAGTAGGCAAGAGTACAGATAAGTCAGTGATAGTAAAGTTAGAGCATACAGTTTTCCTACAACACATAAAGAAGCTTACATTATCCATGGGCTGAAGTAATAATCACAAGTATAAATAACTTCACTTGATCTGAAATCAACTACAGGCCCCCAAAAATTATTTTTGTGGTCCTTTGTATTTTCCTCTTCTAGACATAATCATTTTGTTCATCCTTGTTCTTTTTTTTTTATTTTTCTGCCTTTTGACATTGTCTATTTTTTTCTGCTTGCTCTTCTTGAGAGATAGCTTTCTCCCAGGGTTAAGGAATGTTTTCTGAAAAGGAATTTTGGGTATTGGTGAACCAGACTACTGATTTGCAACATATGGATATTATTTTCATAATCTTTGATATATCTTTGATATAAACTTTGGTATATGAGCAGCTTTCATCACTATTATAATTTTGATTATTAAATTATCATTTATGAAATACCCTACTAACTTATTTACCAAATACAATTCAATACTATCTGTTATATCAAATATATATAAAAAAGAGTTGTGCTCTGTTACATTTGCTTTCTTTTTATAGGAGAAAAAATTTACACAAGAATAGCTGAAAATAGGGTGCTTGGTAGGACCTCCAAAAAGTTATTGAGATATATTTGGCATCATTGAAAAATATAATTGATTGGCTCTTTTTTAAGAGTTGTTTTATAAATCTGTAGTTCAGGTTCTTCTTCTTTTAAAATGCATAGAAACCTATTTGAAAGGTTCATAGCTGGTTTCTAAATATGGGAAATTTTCATAGTAAAGACCTTCCTATTATCTGATAAAGCTGCCAAATGCTGAGTGGTATTAGAAAAGTGCATAGAAAACCAAAGAGGCTGGGTTTAAAATGAAGCGAAGGTGTAACATTAATAAATGCTTAAACTGCATTTGCTAAAATGAAATGAAGGAGAAAGAAATGAAATTCATAAGTATATAACTTTTTTTAGTTCTTTTTACTGTCGTCATCATGGGGATGATTTTTCTGTGCTGGGGTGATATGCAGCATTCATATGAATCTTGAAAACTGAGAAAGAATAATGTAGGGGATACCAATTTTTAAAAAATGAAGGAAAAATCTAAGTTGAAGAGCTGATAAAAATTGCAACAAAGCAGATCACTAAAGGTAGCCTAAAGAGGCTTAGAAGTACTATTTCTAATTCAGCTAAAGTATGCATTGCTCATAGTTACTTTGCTAATTATATGAATGTTCTGTCTAACTGAATAAATCAATAAAGTTAACTTCTGGAAAGTTCACAGAAGTGTAAATAAGAAGTGACTTATTCACTTTTGGATTTATTAAAATATCCTATAACAAAATATGGTATCCTGAATCCCACACCTGTCGTATTTAATATAATTTCCTAAAGGACTATTGATATTATATGGGTAAAATGTATATTTTGTAATTTATATCTAGCCCTGATTTGGGCTTTTAGTTAATATACACCTCAAGAATAAACACACCAGCAAATCCTCTAAGTTACTGTTCCATTATTAACTGTGCTGTCAATGGTGGCACCCTACATAAAGGCATTTCATTACTCATAACTTATGTACAGTACATGCTCAAATATCACTTCACAGTGGTGCAGAAATATTATGATTTATCAAGGCACTTCATGTTGTTTTGGGGCCTCCTCCATCATGTCTAGAAGCCAAATGAGGCAGACAAAGTTATGGAAAAGGAACGGACAATTCACTTTGTTCTTTAGAAGCAGAACACAATTGTGTTGTTGAACAAAGCAGCTTTGAAGGAATATTTTGCTCTAAGCACTGTCTTTGAAAGTCTGCACAGCTTTATTAGTGTTATGCCATTCCATAAGTTACTCCAGCTACTCATAAATAAATATAATATTCAAGTCCAGTTTAAAGCATTTTCAAAAGCGTATTTTTAAAACAGTAATAAAACACAACATTTTAAGCTCAGGGGTTCAGACTAAGCAAAGATATCATCTATTTAAAAATGTCTGTGTGAAATTCTATGTATTCATCAAAAAAAAATGGTAACATCAATGACAGTGTCAGGAATTGTGGAAAATGATGCAATAGTGGCAAAAAAGAAATATTTAATACAACTCCCTCTTTCCAGAGAAAGTGAAGAACTATTACATACTACAGAATTAAAAGTCAGGTTTTCGTTTCATTTTAATTTTTGACTATCGTTATATTGATAGAATTTACTAGAATACAAATTTGCATTTTTTAAAAATTCATATTCGTATTTCAGTTTTCATTGAAACTGATTTATTCATAAATAGTTTTGTTTTTGTTTTTCATTATTATTTTACAGATAACACTGCCAGGATCTTTACTACAAGAAGTCGGTTCCATCACTCTGAACAATTTCTTTATCCTTTGCCCATACTAATTGTAGACAATGGAATCCCTGCTCTCACTGGCACCAGCACTTTAACAGTCACTGTGTGTGATTGTAATGAGGAAGTTAGCCTTTTGTCCTGTAGATACAGAGCATTCCTGATTTCAATGGGGATTAGTGTACAAGCTTTAGTTGCTATCGTGGCTTGCCTACTCATATTAGGTAATTTTTTTTCTTCCATTTTATGCAAAATATATCTCTGCTACCTTTTCATTGATTAGACAAGGGGTGTTAAACTCAAGGCCCACACGCCAGATCTGGCCTGTGGGATGCTTAAATCTGGCCCATGGGACTAGCAAAGGACCGGCCTGTAGTACCTCTGTCAGGGAAAATGTGGTGCGGAAGACCACATGTTTCCCCGTGTCCCATTTTCATCCTGGAGCACTTTGCCAGCCAAAATGAGGCATGGGGGTGTGTGTGCTGCAGGAAGCCATTTTGGCTAAAAATGGGGTGCAGGGGCTGCCTGCACCCTGTGCCTTTTTTAGCCGGCAGGATGTTGCAGGAGGTGTCCTTCCTATCTCTGCCCCCCCCCCCCCCCCGCCAGTCTGTAGAAGAGAACTTCAATGCAGATCTGGCCCACAAAGACATGGTTTGACATACTTGGATTAGACTATGCTACTTATTTTGGTAGATGACAACATTAGGGCTTGGATCCAGAACATAATAAGATGAACTGAAACATCTGAGCTCTTCTGCCCTTTTTTCTTACCAGCCTCCAGTGTTCCCTCCCAAACCCCCTCCCCCAACCTGTGGAGAATAAGCAGGGCAGCTGTGGCACTGGAAGGAAGAGAGAAGGAAAAATGTAGAAAATTGGTGGAGAGAGATTGATTTTGTCCAAAACACTGCACAATGACCTTGGTTTGATTTTCTGAATGTGATTTCTTCATTCATCTCTTCCCATGCTAACTCATAATGTTCACCACTGTCCAGTTCATTAAAGCTCATTTCAATGGACACCAGGGACTGGTCAGAAGGGAAAAAAAGAAATGGAAAGTCAATTTTAACCTCCTCTGTTCTACAGAAGGATATCTAGCTTCAACATAATGTATGCTTAGACATTTTCATCAGTCACACTATTTAATCTAAACATGTTTGCACATTATCAGTTGACACTTAAAAATATGACCTCGTTCCACCAGACACAATTTAACTAACCACATAGCTGGCTAGGATTTGCATGTTTATTCTTTGTAGACTTCTCAAATAGTTCTTTCTTTTTTGTTTGCTTGCTTGGCAGTATTTGTTTTAGCAGTTGTGGCTTTGAAGCACCAAACAAAGCCAGCAGCATTTCACGGGAAAGGAGAAATATTCAGAGAGAATATTTTCAAGTATGATGATGAAGGAGGTGGAGAACAGGACACTGAAGCTTTTGATATTTCTGCACTGAGACCACAAACTGTTATGCGACAACACAAGCCACGAAGAAATATTACAACAGAAATCCAGAGCCTTTACAGGCAATCTCTTCAAGTTGGTCCTGAAAGTGCAATATTCCGGGAATTCATTAATCAAAAGCTAGAAGAAGCCAATTGTGATCCAGATGTTCCTCCTTATGATTCCCTCCAGATATTTGCTTTTGAAGGAACAGGTTCATTGGCTGGGTCCCTTAGTTCATTGGAATCAAACTCAGAGGGATCACTTATGGATGACCATTATGATTATCTTGTTGAACTAAAACCTCAAGTCAAAAGTTCAGGAAGCATGAATAACTACAGTTCAGCAGAATGGTGAAGTGCTAAGAAGTGAAGTGCTAATATTAAAAGAGTGGGAAAGAATTGGAGGGGTGATTAGAATAATCTGAAAAAAATCAGAAGACAGAGAAATTGATGGTTCCGCCAAGCACTGTTAAACTCAGCACAAATCTTATTGCTGACACATCCTTTTCTAATACACACTATCACAACTGAAAAAAAATATGTCAGCACATGGGAATAAGAGATCAGCCACATACACTCTTAAAAAGAAGATTCTGAAATAAATAACAAATTGTGCTATTCTCAGATTATCTTTTGGGTCTTAGCAGGCACAGGGATATTTTATTTTGCAAAAGCCATATTGAAATCATGAGCAGAAACTGTATTTTCTAAGAAAGTTTTCAGCAAAAGAAAGACATTAGAGTGCAGAATTTTAATTTTTGAACTATTTACAAAACTGTAAATATATTGACCACAGTTTAATTATCATCATAGTAAAATAATATATGCACACACACTTTGTTTTAAAATATAAATGCAATTATATGAAATTATATATGAATGAATTTAGAAGCATGAAAAATAATGTGGGTGGACTGGAAACCTGGAGGAATATCAAAATAATATGTGTTTTCCATTATCTCCAAATCAAACCTCCTATACTTTCCTACAGTTGTCTTAAGTTTCACAGCTTTTTTTTCCAGATAAATTAACCAGTTTACTATTACACATAACCTAGCATTTGATTGTTGCTTATGTCTCTACATATTCTTTAGAATATAAATTATTTTATTTTTCTAAAACACACTAGAATAAAAGCCTGGTTTGTTAATAAATGTGGAATCACTTTACTGGAATTAGAGATTGAACAGTTGCCAGATATTATTTGAATCTGTGATTCAAGAATCAGGTAAAAGAAGTTATTCAATTTTCAATATTTGATTAAATTTTAAAACATTGACCATGGAATATTATGGGAAAATATTAAAATATTTGTGACTGCTACTCTCGGGGAAATGGGATGAAAATAGCAAAAATGTTACTTACAAAAGCTTCAAAGAAATCCATCACAATCAAATTTTTAAATATTATCTGTATTTCTTTTAAGGCAGGAATAGGTTTAGAGAAAAAAAGACTAAACCAATCTTTAGATTTTCAGCAAATAGCCTGTAGTGAACTGTACCAAACCACTGCAGAAAATATAAGAAAGAAAGAAAGAAAGAAAGAAAGAAAGAAAGAAAGAAAGAAAGAAAGAAAGAAAGAAAGAAAGAAAGAAAGAAAGAAAGAAAGAAAACTTTTGTTAAAGATTAAAGAGTTTACCAACTGGACTTAGAACCTACTAGTTTATTGGCTTGCCTTATTGTCAAGGTTAGCCACACTTGTTTATGGAACAATTTAAAAGCATGTGTGAGAAGCAAATGCATTAAGACTTCTTTGTATATGATACAATGCTATATAAAAGAATACTCTATTATGCACAATAGACTAAAAACCAAGCATTTATCTAAGAGTCATTTATTTGCTGAACATGCAAAAAAAAAAACAGACTTTTTGTCCTGTTTAATATTTTGAAGGGATGGTGGGGAGAATGCAAAAGAATATAAGGGAAACTGAAAGAATAGAGACTGTCTTATCATTCAAATAAAGTTATTTGGTAGTTAATGAATGATATGAATTTGAAAAAGAGGTGATAACACAGAGAGAGAGAGAGCTAACCAAGCAAAATAAATTCAAAGATATCTTTTCTTTTGTCCTTCCAGGAAGACCTATATATAAAAAAATCTAACTGAAAAGTGAGAAACAAATAACAAAATAATATTCTCCCAAGTATTCTGATAAGCAGGGTTGATGAAGGAAATCAAACCCAATGGCTCATATCAGTATTGGATCCCATTACATTATTCATGAGGTCATTCTGCAACAATGTTTAAGCATGGAACATATGGTGATTCCCGAATCTTCTTTGAACTCTGAAACAATTTGAATCATCTGATTCAGTTCAATGTCTCAGAGACATTTGATTTGAAGGGATAATTTGATAGAATATGATGAACTTGAAGATCCTTTCAAAGCTTTGCAAACCTTAATAGTCAATTTGTACTGACAGTTGTTAGTTTTCAAAATTCATTTAGAAATTTATTGATTTCTCACTGGCAGAAATCTGAAAAAGTTAAAATTGAGAAATTTCAAGAATAAATTCATTTTTAATTGCACTAAACAGCTTGTGTAACAGTATATAAAAACAAAGGCTATTCATATCTGCTGTAGCTCTTCCCTTCTTAAAAATGATTGACTTCCCAGTCAGTTATTTTATTTTTATTATACAATATAAAATTAGCTTCAGCAATCATTTTTATTATCGGAATATTAAAAATCTTTTAAAATGCTGACATAAAATTTTATGTATAAAATTAGTTAATATGCTAATACAAGGCATCAATGTTAATCTAGCTCTTTAGGAAACGATCCCATCCGTTACATATCTCCCAAATTAAATGTTTCTATTGTATTATTTGTTTGCACAGTTTCTAGACAGAATAAAATTGGCTTCAAACTATTATTCTCTGTTATTATATCTATAATTGAGTTTGGGAAATTGAAAAAGTTCCTAAATCTGTAATGGTTTTTCCCATTTTTAATGGATGATGAACACAAATTGTGTCAACCCAATTTTAAGTTAACACAGTTTAAAAACCATTCAGTGCATTCAAACAAATCCAGTGAGAAAAAGTTTGTACACCTTGATTTATCTTGTTTTTGTTAAGTGTTTGTTTCATAGCCACAGCATCATATAATAAATGTTTCTCAGACGACCGGATGTGAGTCCCTTTTTGTGAAGTTCGGTCCCAGGGTGCAGGTGGGCTTGTTGGTCACATACCCGGCTCCCTGCTATGTGACATCGGCCCTGCCTGAGCTCCTTGAGGTCATAGCCGGCTTGGCGGTTGAGACCCCCAGGCTTATGGTCATGGGGGATTTCAACCTGCCATCTGCCGGTGGGGCCTCGGGGATTGCTCAGGAGTTCATGGCTTCCATGACAGCCATGGGCCTGACCCAATTAATTCGGGACCCTACTCACTTGGGGGGTCACACCCTGGATCTGGTTTTTGTCTCTGATCAGTGGCAGAATGATCTGGGTATAGGGACATAGTTGTGGAACCCCTGTCATGGACTGATCATTCGCTCCTGAGACTCGACTTCCGTTCCGCACCCCCTGGCCGCAGGAAGGCGGGGCCGATAAAATGGTACCGCCCCAGGCACCTGATGGACCCAGATAGGTTCCTGATGGAGCTTGGGCCATTTCTCGATGCTCACACACACGACTCGGTCGAGGGCTTAGTGGCCACCTGGGATAGGGTGGCCGCTGGGGCCCTTGACCGGGTCGTGCCCTTGCGGCCTCTGACCCGGTGCCGATCCCAGGTGGCTCCTTGGTTTTCTGAGGAGCTGAGGGAGATGAAGCGCCGGAAAAGACGCCTAGAGAGTAGTTGGAGGGCCAGCCGCTCTGGGTCTGACCGAACACTATTACGATCTTATATTAAGACGTATTTAGTGGCGATAAGGATGGCGAGGAGGTCTTACCTCTCCACCCTTATTGCGTCCGCGGAAAACCGCCCGGCCGCCCTGTTTAGGGTGACCCGCTCCCTTCTGGAGGTGGTGGCGCGGGAGGATCCCTTGCAGGGACGGGCTGAGGAGTTTTCTAGGTTTCTGCAGGACAAAATCACTCAGATCCGGAATGAGCTGGACTCTGACTGGGCATCTCCGGGTGGGGGGGTGGGGGTGGATTTTGGGGAGGTCATTTGGGCTGAGTTCAATCCTGTTACTTTGGAGGACGTGGACAGGGTACTGGGGGGGCTTAATGCCACCACTTGTTTATTGGACCCGTGTCTCTCCTGGCTGGTCTTGGCCACTCGGGAGGTGACACGAGGCTGGTTCCAGGGAATCATCAATGCTTCCTTCAGAGAGGGGCTTTTACCCGCCGCCTTGAAAGAGGCGGTGGTGCGGCCCCTCCTCAAGAAACTGTCCCTGGATCCAGCATTATTATCAAATTATCGTCCGGTCTCCAACCTTCGGTTTGTTGCGAAGGTTGTTGAGAGCGCACGCCAGCTCCCTCAGTACCTGGATGAAGCGATATATCTAGACCCCCTCCAATGGGGTTTCAGGCCCGGGCATAGCACGGAGACGGCAGTTGGTCGCGTTGGTAGATGATCTCTGGAGGGCCCGGGACAGGGGTTGTTCCTCTGTCTTGGTCCTGTTAGATCTCTCAGCGGCTTTTGATACTGTCAACCACAGTATCTTATTGCGGCGGTTGGGGGGGTTGGGAGTGGGAGGCACCGTTTTACGGTGGTTCTCCTCCTTCCTCTCTGACCGTTCGCAATTTGTGTTGACAGGGGGGCAGAGGTCGACCCCGAGGCCCCTACTGTGTGGGGTGCCTCAGGGGTCGGTGTTCTCGCCCCTGCTGTTCAACATTTATGTGAAGCCGCTGGGTGAGATCATCCATGGCTTTGGGGTAGAGTTCCATCAGTACGCTGATGATACTCAGCTGTACATCTCTACCCGGGCCACCCCAATGAAGCCGTTGAAGTGATGACCCAGTGCCTGGAGGCCGTGCGGAGTTGGATGGGTCATAACAGGCTTCGTCTCAGCCCGACCAAAACCGAGTGGCTGTGGTTTCCTGCGCCCAGATACAGCCAGCTTGTTCCTTCGCTGGCCGTGGGGGGAGAAGTTCTGACCTCCGTGGAAAGGGCTCGCAATCTGGGTGTCCTCCTGGACGTACAGCTGTCTTTAGAAGACCATATCACTGCCGTCGCCAGGGGAGCCTTTTGTCAAATTCGTCTGATTTACCAGTTGCGGCCCTTTCTGGATCTGGGCGCACTTCGCACAGTCACCTCCGCCCTCGTCATCTCCCGCTTGGACTATTGCAATGCTCTCTACATGGGGCTCCCCTTGAAGAGTGTCCGGAGGATGCAGTTGGTTCAGAATGCGGCCGCGTGGGTGATTTTGGGAGCCCCTCGGAGCTCCCATGTAACACCACTTCTCCGCAGGCTGCACTGGCTTCCTGTGGCCTTCCGCATCCGATTCAAGGTGGTACTGACTGTATTTAAAGTGCTCCATGGCTCGGGGCCTGGGTACTTACTGGACCGCCTGCTGCCATCAACAGCCTCCCGCCGCCCAGTACGCTCACACAGAGTTGCCCTCCTCGGAGTGCCGCCGCCTGATCGTTGCCGGCTGGCGACCCCGAGGGTGCGGGCTTTCTCTGTGGGGGCCCCCTCCCTGTGGAATGATCTGCCCCCGGAGATACGGGCCATTACCGACATCCAGACCTTCCGGCGCGCAGTAAAGACCTTATTTTTCCAACAGGCCGGCCTGGCCCAGTAAACGGTTTATGGGGTTTTAATTTAATTCGGTTTTTAAATTTTTAAATTTTAACTTTTTAATTTAATCCTGGAATTTTAAACCTTGGAATTTTATATCTGAAGGGATTCGGCCGGATTCATGTCATTTAATTTGTTTTTAATTGTATATACTCCGTTTTTAGTAGGCTGTACACCGCCCCGAGTCCCTTTTTGGGAGAGGGGGTGGTATAGAAATTTAAATAAATAAATAATAAATAAATAAATAAATAGAACAACAGCAAAATCTAAAACCGGCATTGTAATAAGGGAAGTCAACCAACCTTTTCCCCCATTCCTCCAATTAAAAGGTAAGTGATGCAGCAATGGAAAAGCGAATGGCTTCAATCATGGAATTCTTCTGGACCGACAGGAGAATTGGTTGAGAAGCATGATGTAGCTTTTTCCCAAGTTGTCAGTTCCAGCTGGTGGGAAGGGCAAGATTAAACATTTGGGCATTTTGTTTGGGGTATTGCAAGGCTCAGGCCTTTCCAACTTACATAAAGCCACTTTAAAAGGTCACCTATTGTGTAGTGGATTTCAGTAGGCAAGAACCAGACCAGCATAGCTGCAACAGCATTTATTGACTCAAAACTGGAACTGAGAAACTCAAATGTCTGTAATTTATACTCTGGGCCCACAGGGCCTTAACCAATCATAGTGCTTGAAAAACCCACCCAAATATAAACGTTCAAAGTTTCCCTCCAAAACAACTGGAACTAACAGTGAGGGTCATCTAAAGGTTAGTTTCACTTTAGCAGATTTAACAGTTAGGATCATCTAAAGGTTAGTTTATTTTAGCAGGTCTTACTCAACTATATTCAATACATAACATCACCCATTACCTTGCAATAAGATATTATTAATATTGTACAAATGATGTGGTCCTAGATCTGCACAAGAGCTGTTAAGGGATTGGATGTGGAAAAACAGACTTAGGTTTAATCCCAGAAAGTTGGAGCTACTGAGAACTTGGAAGCCTTCTGACTCCAGAAATCATCTTACTTTGAATGGGTTATTATATTCTACAAATGCAGCTAGCCTGCAAGTTGGGATTTCTGTAGAGATCATGGTATTGGTTTAAAAGCAAGGGGATAATATGGGGCAAAAAATTATTTTCACAATTACATTTTTTTTCCTGTTACTTGTGACCAAGAGTCTTTATTCATGACCATTCACTCCTTTGTCATTTTATATCTGGATTATTGAATGTTGATCTACATGGGTCTAGGTAATGAGTCATAAGTCAGTCATGTAAGTGTAATGGATGGTATAGAAATTTGATAAATAAATTTGAAGGCTGGTTCAGCAGGCAACAGCTGAAATATAATAGCACCCCTTGGTTCATTTAATGGAAGTTGGATGGTCATTGTCAGCATCTAGGTGAGATTCAAAATACTGGCCATCAAATCCCACCAGGCTCAAGGTTGATTTAAACTTTCATCCTTCTGAGGTGGATAAAATGAAGACCCAGATTGATGTGAACATATACTGACTCTGTAAACCACTTAGAGAGAGCAGTAAAGCACTATAAAGCAGTATATGTCTAAGTGCTATTGCTATATATGGATCACCTACCCACTCTCTTTCTGGTCTGTGTCACATACTTTGTATACTTGTATAAATATACTGTCCTGTTTTTGTTAAACTTTTATTTTTTAAAAAAAATATACAGTATTAAAATCTATTTTTAATACAGAAGTTATAATAGTTATAATAGAGAAATTTCTAGGACAGAATCATGAAGATCAGACTTGTAGCTAAGCAAGTCCTTGCTGATTTTATCTATCTAATTGTAGAACCTTTATTAACATAGAATCCCACAATATCAGATTGAAATAATATTGTCTGAAATCTGTGGTAATGAAAAATAACCACAGATTTCAAAGGAAATTAATTGGACTTCTATAAGAGCAAATTAAAGGGGATCACAATAGTCTGATTCTGGAAATGTGAAGAAAATTCTTCTTAGTTTATTGGCTGAACTGGAGCCAATTACAGATATCATACATCTCATAGGTTAAGATTCAGTGGAGGTACAGCATTATGATTATTCTACAAATTAATTTTGTAGACTTAATGATTAGATGGACATTGCATTTTTCCTGAGATTTGTGTTAATTCAACCAAGAATAATAGGTAAACAAAATAAATAGACAAAATATATTATTTCTTGCTCCATGTAAGGTTTTCTCCCACTCTTTTTGTCTTGCAATTGCTGGCATCTGTAAAAACAATAGATAGGTTTGTCAAGGTACCAGAATAATGTCATTCAAAAATGCAAAACCCAAACTCTAGATATACTAAAATCTACAGGAACTTGATTTCTTCAGAGTAACATCAACTTGGCAAATTAATAGGATCCTTTCCTGCCATGAAAGTAACTTTTCTGGCCCAAGGACATTTGATGAGATAGTGAAGTCCTACCCTTAATAGAATCTCCATTAAAAATTGCAGAACAATAAGCATAACAATGATTGTAATGCAAGGTCTTCAATTTGGCATATGCCGCTGCCTGTCTTATATATAGTTTAAGATTTGAACATCAGTTGTTCCATAGCTATAAAGGAAAAAATAGCCTTTGACAAATTCTACCAAGGCAAAACAGAATTCAATTTTTTTCAATTAGAACAATGTTCTGAATAAGGAGATCAACAGCATTTTAATATTTCTCAGTGATAATATGTTACAATGCCTTAGGCAGAAGAGAAAAGTTACAAAATATAATATAAATGTTAGACTGAATATATAGAAAGCCAAAATTCTTTTGGAGAAGTATATATGTCTTAAAAAAATCCCTACAATTTATCCATGTGCAAGAAAAAAAAGTAATTTTTTAGATTCAACAATAATAAAAATAAAAAAAGTTCTATAAACTCATAAAATTACAGAATTAAAAACTTGTGAAAGATTGTCAATGGTTCTATGCCATTTGTCTGTCTTTGGGACTAGGCATCATATAAATCAATCATAGTAGGTTGTAGTGTTTAGCCAGTCTTAATCTCTTAAAACTAAACAGTGACTTGATTAGAATTTGGATGGGAAGCTATCCAGTAATCTCAGAGCCCTACAGACTGTTATTTTTTTTTAAGACCCTGAAAGATGCAGTGGCATAATTCTGCACTGTGGCCAAGAAAACAACATAGACTTCCAATTAGAGGATTCTAGAACAAGCAGATTTGGATCCTTTCCAGTCAAAATTGAGACTGGTCATGGGAGAGAAACAACACTGATTATTCTGTTAGATCAGGGCTGTCAGACACCTGGCCCATGGGCTGGATGTGTCACGCACTGGGCACGCCCACTCTCAATTTAGCAAAGAGGGAAAAAGTCCTGACACTGCTGTGACGATGTGAGTTTGACATCCTTATGTTAGATTATCTTTCTTGGGACCTGTCTGGAAAAAGGACACTTATTTTTATCCTCTTAGACCTTTTAATGACATTTGGTACCACTGACAATGGTATTCTTTTGTCCATATATGGTGGTTGGAAATTGGGTTCATCATTTTTTAAAACTCTCAATTGGTAGGTCCAGCTAATAGTGCTTGAGATAGTGATAATTGAGAGGTCCTTATTGCTCTCTGAACTTGGTTGTTTTCTTGCAGACATTACTGAAATGATGATGTTAGAGATGTTAGAGGTGTCAGAGAGCATCTAAGACCCATCATTTCAACCCTGAGCTACAAATATTCCCCTGTATTGGTGGTGGTAATTGAGCCCTTGATAGATTCACAGTAGAAGCATATCAACGTTTGATTATTTACAGTAAGACTTTTACATTTGTAAGACTGAAGAAGAAATTGAATGACAAAGAACAATTCAAGAACTCCTATTATACATTGTAACAAGAATTTTTTTCCAAAATGAGTGACAGCAAATTGCCCAAAATGAAAAATAGTAACTATCTCTAATGTTGGATGAGTCAGATCATATATGAGTTACAAAATATTTTGATTACGGGACAAGGAACATTTAGTATTTTCTGAGAATACCAAAAGAAGCTTGTGATATTCAGCCACAGATCATTACCACAGAACAAGCTGCAATTTCATGAACACTGGATGGACTGTTTTATTTTTCAAGCAAACAAATAAAAAAAGTCAACTGAATGTAAGTTAAGTCCAGATAATCCTGGGAAATTGATATGGAGTGTTGTAAGCACTAGTTGGCAACCTGTGGTTTTCCAATTGTTCTGAAATCAAACCCAACAGAGTTGGTGATCGAAGATAATCCTGTCATTCAATGACATGTGGAGGTTGCCCACTGTTGTGCATTGTGGAGAAACCTACTTATATTAGATCTCAAAGATGATTGCTCGCATACTGTATCCTCCCAATTGAAGTCAATTTATGAGTTGTGTGTGTGAAAGAATAACCTCAATATTACTGGGACAGAAATGTTATATATAGAGAGAAATCTAGAAAAGGCTATAAAGCAGACATCTGACTTTTGCAACATATTATGCAGTGACCAAATTTTTCTTCCCAACTGATTCAGTTTGGCACCTTTATATTATTTTATAGTTAAGGTTATGTCAGAAATATCCTTGATGACGTACTCAGATATCCAAATGCATTCCAAAATAAACATTTTGAAGGAGAAATGCATTTAAGAATGCATATTCCAAAAGTGTGTGTGTGTGTGTGTGTGTGTGTGTGTACACACACATACACATATACATAAATACATATGTATATGTGTGTGTGTATCAGTTGGAAAAATCCAGTTGTTTTTCTATATTTTTAAATTTACAGAGTAACAAAAGTGATATTGATAAAAAGGAAATTGTACCAGAAAAGGAAATACAGTATATATTATCGTGCTTTAACATCACTAAAGAAGATACAGCCTCTGTTCTGGGATTCAATGAGAAATGGCTTCAATACCATTAAATATTGACAAAGCAATAGTTTTACTATTCTAAAGAGTAACTGAAGAAGTATAACAAGGCAGCAAGGAATAAAGCTTTCCCCACTCTTTTTTCACATTTAAAGAATGAAAAAAAGGATGGGAAAAAATCTGTAATCTACAAATTAGTTATAGTAATTATTAGTAGTAATAATATGTATACTTATCCAACTGCATCCTTTTCATCTACCCATATTCTGTTGCTGGATAAATAATGAATATCTGCAGAATATCTAAATTGTAGACTGAACTGCTGAAGACAGCGCAAAGGTTTCCTTTTAGAATGCATTTCCTATGTGAGGTTGTTAAGACATGGTGAGAGCAGTGACCTTTGTAGACTGAGAGCTGAGAAGCTGACTAGTAAATTACAGAATACTCTCCAATGCTAGTACTCTCCAAAAGAACTTACTGAAATTTATTTCCACTAGTCCCTTGAGTATCCAGGGATTTAAAAACAAAAACACTCTTTGGAGCCTAAGCAGTCTATACTAAGAAGTCAAACTAATGTTCAAAATAAAACATCTGACCAAATAAGTTAATTGTTGTGACAGTAGCAATGTGAAGCTTGGTCTTCTTTGTCACTAAAAGTCTCAGGAACCCTTCTGTCTTAACTGTTGCATTGTGTAACTTGTGCAGGCTCTACCAGGTTCCTTTTCTCTAAGTTTCTCTTTGTTACCTTATGTTATCTCCTTCAGCCTTCCATTCCAAACCCAACCTGCAATAGCACTTCTAGGTACAGTTATTCTGGGGGACTTACTTCCAAATATTTATTACAATGTTCAGGTGAGAATTAATGAGAATCAATTATAAGCTACATAAGAGTCCTGGGAGGAAGCAACAATATATTAATATAGCTAATATATTGTAACACAATGTATAATAACCTAAAAGATAAACAGTGAACTAGTTTTCACTTGTTTGTTTTTTGGGGAACATCCATTTCTATGTATATATGGTAGCACTGAGACTCGTGCTGAGAAATGGGATGAAACTTGGATACAAATGCAGAACTTTGCAGCAGCTTCCTGAAGCTGCTTATACCTTAGGGCTGGCAAACTTAGTAACTCAAACTATTAAAGCAATTTAAAATAAGAGAAATGGCTTCTGGTTTAGGATAACTCTTGTCTTTCCTGCAAGAATAATGTTTTTTTACCAGCATAGCCAGACAGCAGTGTGGCTTTACAGTGACTGAAGGTTTCCACTGCATTTTGTATTTTGTTGTAAACATGTTCTTGCAAATCGAATGGCTAGTTTTATATATATTTACAAAAGTACGTTTTTTCTAGAAAGTTTAATAAATAACTTTTAGAAAAGAGAATTCAGCGAAGCAACTTTATAAAGCTAAAGACAAGTGAGGTATGCAATGTGTGGTCTGTGACAGCTAATTTGCCTGCGTAGCACATGTGCTAATAATTCGTAACAGCTATCATAAGAATTGGAAAGTATCAAGATTCTTCAGGAAGACAGAGGTGAAGGAAGATTTCACCTAAACAAATCAGAACAAGCTTAGCAGATTTTGATAAAGTTATTTCTATAAATTTCCTTTATTTTAGATATGTTGAATGCTCTAAATGAAATATAAAACCTACTTATTTTATTATTAGGTATAGTTATAGAAATAACAGAAAATGATGAATAGTTGGAAAATAATAATAATCTGATAATTTATTTCAGTGATTTACTAATATTCATATTAAAACAATCTATAAACATATATATCACCCTTTTAATTCCAGCTCACCTTATCCTACACATGCATACAGTTGTCCAATAAAATAACTCTATATTTCACTGGTAATACTTGTATTAATCTGTATTTCTGTTATGTTTGGATTATAAATTACTATCTATTTAAAAGTGAATAATATGCCTCTTTCAAAAGAGACAATTAATACTGCACCATTAATTAAGAAAAAGAAGAAGTTATTGAGGCAAGCTAAACTTAAGATCTGACAATTGGTTTTGTAAATCAATTGTGACAATTAATTAGACAGTTAGAAAGCATATACTTCTATTCAATCTACCACAATTTTCCAGAAATTCATTGATTTAGTGTAAATCAGCTATACAAAGAAGATTGAATGATGATAAATCATGTGCCTGCTGTAATTTTAGTTGCTGACAAGGATACTTTTGCAGTATTGCAAATAGAGTATCTCTTTTGCAGATTAAGAGTATCTCTTTAAGCACTATTTTACTAAGGATATTAGGAATGGGTGCTTAGTGAGAATTACTGCATAAACTGCTTTTACCATAGGCAGATCCTTTTATATTCTTACAATAGGTTAAATATTGATTACTGTTTTTTTTTTTCTTTTGAGCTCTTTGTGGGTCCTGGTCTTAGTTTGTAAAGTGCCTTCTTTTTAGATTAGCCCCTACTGGGCAAAATCCTGATATATCCAGTTATTACTTCATATTCTGATTAACTTTTCAGTAGCAGTTACATAAGGCTTTTCATTAAAAAAAAATCTTTAACAAAATTATGTCTTTGAGGAATCCTTCAGCTGGAAAGATTGTGATTTCTGGATTTTCCTTAAAATGGATTCATATTTTTCTGAATGCCAATACATTTGCTACTTTAAAAATAGAGGAAAAAATCTTACTTAATACGGATTCATCATAATTCTAGGCAATATTTGCAAATACCTTCATAAAGTTCCATTTACTAGATTTCCAAGTACAGTTTCTGTTTCCTAGTACTTGTTAAGCCATTACCTTATTAATATTGCGGTTCTAAACTTATTTAATTTCTATGTAGGTAACTTCTTTAACTAATGCAATCATTATTAATATTACATAGCATAAATAATTAAATTCATTACTGTGAATTTAAGTCTACAATCTTATATTCTATAATGGAGATGAGAGCTCTCTAGATATTATTGCATTATAATTTTAATCAGTGCTAGTTAGTATAGTATGATAATGTAATATACTGAGGGACACTCACGGTTAACTGAAGTTGTTAGCTTGTGTTATATCCACATATCTGGGAATGAAGCTCCTTTAACCAGAAAGAAGGAAGGAAAAAGGAAGGAATAAAATAATAAAATATAGCAATAGCACTTAGACTTTACAGCCCTCTCTAAGTGGTTTACAGAGTCAGCATATTATTTGGGTCCTCATTTTACTCACTTAGGAAGGGTGGAAGGCTGAGTCAACCTTGAGCTTGGTGAGATTTGATCTGCTAAATTACAGACAGCTGGCTGAAGCAGAACTAGCTTGCAGTAATAGCTACAAGTACCGCACTCTAACCAATGCACCACCGAGGCTCTTATATACTGATTCATAGTGCTTTACTGAGTTTACTGAGCTCTCTAAGTGGTTTATAGAGTCATCATATTGCTCGCAACAATCTGGCTCCTCATTTTACCAACCTTGAAAAAATGGAAACTTAGTTAAGTTGGAAAGCTTGAGCCAGCCAGAATCGAACTGGCAGTGGGCAGAATTAGCCTGCAATACTGCATTCTAACCACTGTGCCACCACGGCTCTTTAATAGGTATAGCTAGCATGCTGACCTAGTGGGAAGGATTAAATAATAATAAAGTCACCCAGATGGGTTTATAAAAAATATTCTAACATCATGCTGTAATTTCTACTATGACTGTCATTTTCTTGTCTTGAAATATAATAGACCCAAAGTTACATAAATTGTGGTTCTGCTTTTGCTCAGGGTTGCCAATGTTTTGTTGGAAGCTCAGGGTATGCTCATTCTTGTTTGCATGCTTAATAAATTCAGAGAATTTCAGAGAAATTTGATTGTTCTAACTGAGCCAGGTTTTGGCTGGAGCAATATATTATTGAACTGCATTTTTAAGCTTATGCTTAATGTACATAACCTCTCTCTCTCTGTCTCTGTCTGTCCCTCCCTCCCTCCCTCTCTTTCTATATATATGTGTGTGTGTGTGTGTTAGACTTTTGAGCCAATAAATAATTAAACAAAGGAGACTAGTATAGATCTATTTTGAGGTACTTAGCTGTCGTCAGCTAACCATACCCTTATTAGGATTCGAACCAGGGAAGTATTACATGTGAGGCAGTTGTAATTGCCATTAGGCTACTGATTCTCATCCAGATCAGCTGAGACAGGGGAATGAGTATATACTTGTGTTACAACACTCTGATAAGCCCCAATCAAAGGAGAAAGCATACATACACATACAGTATACACATACACAGATATAGTACATAAATATATGGGTATATATATATATTTGTTTTCGGAGATTTTCGCGGGTATTTGTATGTGGATCTTTGGTTCTTCGGGTTTTCTCCCGTGTAGAGTTGGAAATATCTAGGCGACGTTTCGATGAAGTCTCATTCATCATCTTCAGGCTTGTGTCTTCGGCCTTGTGCTTCTCAGAGTGATCTGAGCTTGCAGCTGCTTCTTCCTTTTAACTACTAGTGGGGATGTGACTTGATTGGGTGGGGGCTTGGCTGTGTTCTGATTGGGTGGGGGTGTGTTCTCATTGGTTGGGGGTTTGGCTGTGTTCTGATTGATTGGGGGGTTGGCTGTGTTCTGATTGGCTGGGGGTGTGTTCTGTTCTGGTGGGGGTTTGGTTGTACTCCGGTTAGTCTCAGTTGCTGGGGGATTTGAGCTGGTGAGCTGTGATCCTATTGTTTGGCTTCGCGTTCGTGGTCATGCCACATCTTCATGGTGGGCATCAGTTCCCTTCATGTATGGGTTGTGGGGGGTTGAAGCAGGTAGTGATGCAGCTGTGGTACGGCTTCTGGTCCGTGGTCGTGTTTCAACTTCTGTGTGGGTGTGAGTTTGCTTTCTGCGTGGAAGTGTGGTGGTAGTTTCTTGTGTGGCCCTCGTGGGTGTGGGTCTGGTGTCCTTTGTATTAGGTACTCTTTTGTTAATGAGGGCGGGTTTCCAAATGGCTGGTAGGCGGGAGGTGTCATCTCGTTTATTCATGCTGTGTGGGCGTTTTTCTATCTCTATGGCTTCTCTGATTATTCTGTTGTTGAAGTGTTCAGTTTTGGCGATAGTTCTGATATTTTTAAAGTCAATCTTGTGTCCTGTGGCTTTGAGGTGTTGGACCAGGGAAGAGGTCGGTTCTTCTTTTTTGATTGAGTTCTTGTGTTCTTCAATGCGTGCACTTATCCTTCTGTTAGTTTGTCCAATGTATGTGGTGGGGCAGGAGGTGCACGGGATTTCGTATACTCCTTGGTTTTCTAACTCAATTTTGTCTTTAGGGTTTCTTAGGATGGTGGATATTTTTCCGTTTGTGCAGAATGCTGTTTTAATGTTGTGTTTTTGGAGGATCTTGCTGATTTTGTCTGTAGCGCCTTTTATATATGGAGGAAGGCTTTGTCATTTTCTTGTTCTCTGTCTTGGATTTTGGTTGGGGTTTCTTTTTGGATTAGGTGAGTAATCTTTCTTCTTTGGAATCCATTTGCTGTTAGTACATTGGTGAGAGTGTGTAGTTTGGTTTTTAGGTGTTGTTCATCGGCTAAGCATTTTGTTCTGGAGATGAGTGGTGTAGAGGCAATTACAACTGCCTCACATGTAATACTTCCCTGGTTCGAATCCCAGTAAGGGTATGGCTAGCTGAAGAGAGCTAACTAGCTCGAAATAGATCTATACTAGTCTCCCTTATTTATTATTTAAAAATTATCAGCTTAAAAACCTTACACACATGTAAACAAAAGGCAACGAAACAAATAGCTTTCTGTCGGTATGGTCTCTGGTGATGAGCCGAAAGACAGAAAAGAAAGCAGTATGCTTTCTCCCTTAATTGGGGCTTAACAGGGTGTTGTAATACAAAGTATATACTTATTCCCCTGCCTGAGCTGATAAGGAGAGAGCCAGTGGTGTAGAGGCAATTACAACTGCCTCACATGTAATACTTCCCTGGTTCGAATCCCAGTAAGGGTATGGCTAGCTGAAGAGAGCTAACTAGCTCGAAATAGATCTATACTAGTCTCCCTTATTTATTATTTAAAAATTATCAGCTTAAAAACCTTACACATATATATATATATATATACACACATACATACACACACACACACACACACACACACATACGTACAGTATTTGTTTTCGTAGATTTTCATGGGTTCAGGCAAAATGCAGCGTGCAGCACTCCCAGGTACCTCATAATGTTTTTTTCCCCTGTTGTTACAGGGATGGGGGAAAAGCGGGAGTGACTCAGATGCTGTTTTTGGAGATGGCACTGGCAAGAGAAGGACAGCTGCAGCTCGGCCTGGGCACGCTTGGAATGCAGGAACCGAGTTATGCACCAGGACTTTTGGAAACTTGCAGAGCCTGAGACTGGAGCACCAAGGGTAGCAGCAGCAGAGACGCTCGCTCGGCTCTTCTCATGCCCAACCAGCCGCTCAGGATTAAATCAAAACGCAGTGCGCAGAACTTCCAGGTACTTCAAAATGTTTTTTTTTTCTTGTTGTTGCGGGAAAGGGGATGGGAGAAAAGTGGGAGAACTCAGATGCTGTTTTTGGAGATGGCGCTGGCGAGAGAGGTGCCAGCACTGGCAGGAACCGTGGAAGCTACAGAGGCCCAAGAAGCAGCTGAAACACTGCCGGTGGACATCCACGTCCACACTGCCCACCTGCTGACCCAGGTCTGCAGCAAAGGCACTTGGCAGGGGTAGGGAGCTCTCTGCGCTCTGCCATGGTCGGCCATTAGGAGCAGCTGATGGCGAGGCGTAGCTGCCTGCAGGGGGCTCCTAACAGCAAGTTCCCCCTGCCTCCCCCCCAATTTCGCATGTTTTAAACTAGGCCTAAATTTGGGGGGAGGGGCTTAATTTAATTTTATGCCTAGAAAACACGCTGCATCTTCCTATGGGGTGGGGGCGTATTGTTGGAGAAACACGGTATATATATGGTATGTTTTACTTGAATTCATAGCTTTACTTGGAAATCTACCATGCAAGTACAGCAAAAATCAAGGAAATGAACAAGATAGATAGATAAATCTATAACAAATTCATTTTAAAAGAGCTAGGATCAAGTTGAGCCAAATTAAAAAAGGTGGATTCATTGCATCAAGGTCCATTATCAGAAACATTTGTGAATTTTCATAAGCTAGCTATATTTTAGGAAATCATCAATCATTTCTGTCCTCTTGGGGGAAAGAAACAGGAAAATTTGTTTTCAGCACTGAGACTGCAAAGCCAAACATTTTCAAGGTTAAATGGTATATAGAATGTAAATCTTGAGCAGAAGTTTTCTGGCACTTTTATGCATTAGTTGCAATGACTACTGAATGTTAAATGGGCTGCATATAAAAGAATATGCCATCATTCCAGAACATAAAGATATTGAAACATCAAACGTAAGAGACATTTTATAAGTGTCATGATGTAGATGACTAAAGTATATTGCAAACATAATTAAAATCTTTTTCCCCCAGTCCTTTCTTACTACATATTTGTTTCTTTGACCCACATTAACCCTGACTATTACAATGCTACAATAAGTTAAATTCATTCTTTTTACTCACATAAAAAGCCAGCAGACAATGGCTTGGTATTATTGTTTTTATCCCTCCTTCCTCCTTCTCCCTTTGTTGTTGCTTTTTTTTTTAAATAAAGGCAGATTCACCATTTCACTGATTGTCCAATCATCTGAAGTAGAAGATATCACTTCAGCTTCCAAGTATCCTAAACAACTGTGGGGTTTTAGAGACGGGGAATGAAAGCTTTATCTGAATGAAATCTCAAATAAGTTAAACATTGTGAAATGGTAGTTTCACAACTACATCAGCAGTTCAAGCTTCATTGAAAGTGTTTTCAGCATGGCATTTACCTAAAAAGGAAGCCTCCTTCTGGGATGCCGAAAAGCTTCAAAGATATTTTGGGACAATGGTTTCAAATTCCAGATTGTTTAGTACCATGAAACTTTAGTCATAGAAGCACATTGAATAAATCTAGGACAGATTCTCACTACATGTAGCCCTCAATGTACGATCACAACTGAACCCAAAATTTATGTTGCTAAGTGAGAAATGTGTTAAGTGAGTCTTGCCCCATTTTAGTCTCAAAAGTGGTTTTTCAAGAGGCAACTGGACTTTCTGGTTTTTTTCTTTGAAGTCATTTCGCTTCTCATTCAAGAAGCTTCTTCAGCTCAGGAAGAGACTTCTTGGATGAGAAGTGAAACATCTTCAGAGAAAAAACAGAAAGTCCAGTTGCCTCTTGAAAAAGCACCTTTGGGACAACCATTACTGGATGATCGAGAATCTCCATAACCACTAGTCCCATGTTACAACTTTTCTTGCCACATTTGTTAAATAAATCCTTGCAGTTGTTAGATTAGTAACATGGTTGTTAAGTGAATCTCCATTGACTTTGCTTGTCAGAAGGTTGCAAAAGTTGATCACATGACCCCAAGACATTGCAACCATCATAAATGTAGGTCAACATAGGAATGTAAATCATATGACTATGGGGATGCTGTAATAGGTCACAAGTGTGGAAAATGGTCATAAGTCACTTTTGTGATGACCCAGGGTGGGATACAAAATAAACACAGTCACAAAAAACAGGTGAAGCCCTTTTTATTCCTTCACTTTGCTTCCAAGCTCCAAGTATTCTTGACTGGAGACAAAAAACTCCTGCATGATCAGTTACCAGAAAGTGAAAATGCCGTTTAAATTACAAAGAGTAAAAAAACAATACAAACAATGCAAGATAAGGGCTGGAGGACATCCACAGATAACAGAACACGCACTGTGAAGGACGCCAAACTCAGAGAAGAATCATAAACTAGAGATATTTCCATGCTTTGTTTCCAGCACTCGCCAGTACATATGTCCATCCTCTTATCCTATTGTCACAGCTGCAGTCCATGAAGAGGATCAAGGCCCTCTCATCCCAAGTAGACCATGTTTCTCCCTTATCCTCTACTCCCTGCATGCCCTAGGATGGAGAGGGGAGGGCCTGGGTCCTCCTCTGACTGCCCAGCTGGCTCTGCCCTTCCCCAGCCTCCTCCACAACCTCCAGAGCCACACTTCCACTCCCTGTCAGCTGTTCCTCCTCTCCTTCAGAGTCAGTCACCACCAGGGCATGACACTTTTTTCAGTGCCATTGTAACTTCAAATGATCATCAAGCAAACTGTTGTAAGTTGAGGACTGTATAGTCCAAACTAGTCTATAGACTTGGGAGGAAAAAATAGAAGGATTGGGGGGAAAATCAAATGCCAGTGTGTTGGCACTATCCTGAGTTATAGTGGTCTTTGAATATTAACTTCCCCATTCTTTTCAAGTATTATGACATGAAGTCATTTCCCTTTGGCTGTTCCCTTTTTGTTTCTGTTGTTTTAAAAGCATCCATTCTTGTTGATTAACTGTAAGTATGCATATATAACCTTGAACATTCTTTTCAAACACTTGGCTCTATTTATTCTTAATTTGCTGCAGTAGTGCTCTAGATACCTTTCAAACAACCTACATTTCTTGCATGCAGCTTCATTTCTCTTACAATTTTTCCTATTGCAGCAGTTTATTTGAATGAAATTGCCAGCGGAATAATTACCCTATAAATGATTCATCCCATATAGGTATTTAGTGGCAGCATACAAGTTTAATAAAATTATTGTTGCAATTGATGACACAATTAGCCAGATGTTTAGATTGGACTTGGCATTTTTATTTACCTATCAAGTCGTTCCCAAGGACCTTGAATAGACAGATGTTGTTTGAAGTTACTAAAGGTATCATTGAAAGAAGTAAGCTGCTGCAAATAAAGCTGCCTTCTGTAATTGACTGGAGCTGATTTTGTTGATATATTATTATTGGTACTATGTTTTCTTCAACTTCTATCTGCAGTTCTTTGTATTTTGTTATTTTCTTGAGTTCTTTTTCCTGTCTCTGCTGTCTCCCAGGTACTGCAATGTCCATTATCCAATTTTTTTGTCTTATCAACAATTGTTAAGTCTGTAGTGTTGTGTGGCAGATGCTTGTCTGCTTGAATTCTAAACTCCCAGAGCACTTTAACTTCTTCATTTTCTATTACTTTGCCTATTTTGTGGTCCCACCAGTTTTTGCTTGCAGGCAAATGATATTTCTTATAACTATTCCCATGCAGGTTTGTTGCTAATTTTGCCACACTGTTATTTGTAATCAGTCTGTCTTGCAGCAACTTAACTAGGTGGTCCATTGTTTTTTCAATTGCTTTGCAAAGGTGGTATTTGAAAAGTGGCATTATTGTTAAGACAATGGTCACTGCTAGTGTTTTGATAGGGAAAAAGATCATACACTGCTCATTCCTGTTTGACACAAGTATGTAAACTACAGAATTTATGCAATGATGTCATCATATACATGCTATTATTTCACATACATCATAGGTATCTATCATATAGTATCAAGCATTGTACTGTGAATGCTAAAATGCTATTTATCAACCTGCACTTAAAATTATGTTTAGCTCTGCTCTGGAAATGGTAGTTAATATGCCAAACTATATAGTGCAGGTAATTCTGAAAAAAATATGGTTCTCAGTTGCTTACCCCAGTGGAGGAAGCATGGTTAATAAAGGGAAAAATAAGAAGCAAGTAGATAGCCTTGAATAAATCTCCTGAAGTAAATGCTCAGTAACTTATGAGTTGACACTACTACTTTAGTCCTAAACTGGTCAGAATTAGTCCTTATTTAAAGACAATGGTAGGATGTCCATATGGAATGCAGGTGCTATAAAATCTTCTAGAAGAACAATGTGTAACCAGTGTGTAACCATGCATAAAAAGAATATTACTTAAATGAATATGTGTATTGAAAGTATATGTCTTATCTATACCTATTTTCAGACTTGCAAGATTCTGTCAAGATAGCTGTACAATAAAGTGACATTAACTCATCTGGTCATGATTTCTATCTGGTTTACCTGGCAAGATCAACATCAATCTTGCAGATCTCAATTTACAGTTTTTCCTACCTCTCCTTTACAGGTCTTGCACTGATGAAAAGAGAGTGATAAAAATAGTTTCTTTTAATCTGTAAGAAGATGTATATAATGATATGATTTGATTTGAAGCAGTAAAAAAAAAGCTATGAAGAACATTTGAAGACAGAATTCACAGAATATATTGGTGCAGACTAAATACCCCTCCTTCATTGAGTTCTCTAGAAAGGTCAGCCAGTTGCTCTGAGGTCTACAAACATAGGTATATACGTTTCACTTTTCTAGCAGTCCTAGCAAAACTCTGCCTCTGTACACATTAAGAAGCACAGAGTTCTCTGGGAAACTCTAATAGCAGCCATACAGAAGATAGCTGTTTTAATGCCCCTTTTAAGGAGGGGCATTTTGATTGCAACAACACTCAGTATAAGGCAACCCTTCAAATATTGTTTTAGTCTTTCTAAAAATGGGGGGGAAGCCCTTTATTACCTCCAAAGTCAGTAATTGAGTTTTCAGCAACAGAGCTAGGAATTCACTACATGTGTGAAAGGATTAAATATAACAAAAATGTGGTCTACATTTTCTCTAGGCATTTAAAGAAAATAGTAATCAATTTAATTTATTAAATTTTCATAGCTGCCCATCTCATTAAATTCTGGGCAGCTTATAAAATCCAGAAAACCAGAAAACCAATTAATAGCAATTGCACTTAGACTTATATACTGCTTCATAATGCTTTACAGCCCTCTCTAAGCAGTTTACAGAATCAGCATATTGCCCGCAACTATTTTGGATCCTTATTTTACTCACATCAAAAGGATGGAAGACCAAGTCAGCCTTGAGCCTGGTGGGATTTCAGCCAGCTGACAGTCAGCAGAAGTGGCCTGCAATACAGCATTCTAACCACTGTGCCACCAAGGTTCATTAAAACAATTACATGTGCATAGTAGTAACAGTTCTACCACAATTTTTCTCTTATATACCACTGATCTAAAGAGGAGGAGGAGAAGGAATAGGAAGAGAAATGTCTACATAAAGACATGACTGCTGAAAATTTATTATTTTCAAAATGTTATAATTGTAACAGCAAAAGCTATTGCTAAATGTGAATGTCTTTCAATTTATTATACTTTCTTTCTGAACTGGCACTACCAACACATATTAGTTAACGTAAGGTAATTTACTGCTTCTTTGTCATTTTTTATTTTTGTCAAATGTTATGTCTTTACTTTTCCATTTATCAGAAGCAGGCCTGTGTTAATTTCTTCCCTATTCTTTCTCGCATTTTCTCATTCCCTCACGTTGGCTTTCTGCTTCTCTTCCCACTTAGAATTATTAAGCCAAAACATTTACATTATATGTATAACTCAGGCTCACATAATAATTTTTTTTCTCTAAATTGATCTCTGTTGCATATTAATTGCCACTTGAGGAATGGAAAAATATGTCATAGAAATTCATTTTCCTTGCTTCTTTTATATAAGAGAAGAGCTTTTGCTTTGTTCTGCAACACCGTATTGCAAGAAGTTATAGTGTAAACTTCCCATTATGCAAGTTATTTTTCAATAGTGACAGAGAAAATATAATTTGGGTTACATGGAATTCTTGTAGAATCATGAGTGCTGGTCTCATTTCATAGTATACTAGAAAAATATCACCCAGATATCTAGTCCAGAGGTTCAGTTCCTGCCTTTCCAAATTCCATGAATGGTTAAAATGAAAATAGCAGTTTCTTAGAAGAAATTGGGAGCAGAACACGTTACATTCAGTACAAATAGACAACCTGGTTCAAAGTGAATCAGGAATTTCACAGAGAAAGATGTGAGCAATATTGAGTGACTGCTCAGTTGGTTAATTTTTTAGTTCATTCTGTAGTCATCTTTCCAAATGTGTTCTAGAGTAAACCTTTCTTCAGCCGAGTCCTTATGTTGTTGCTTTCATCTTATCATCAGCCCACAAATGATGTAGCTAAGCCGTTTTCAGCTACTCTGGTTTTAAAATGTTTTTTTTTCTTAATTTGGCTTCAATGGGAGTGATAGATGATAGAGGCAGTCTGAGGTCAATTGGCTACTTAAAGCTACTGCAGTTATCTCTCCCCACCCGGGTTCTAGGACTTTCCTCTACCTGCAAGTGGAAAAGGCAGGATACAGATAACTGCTCAAAGCCTACCAAACAAGCTGACCAGCAGTTGGGGGAATAACACTGCCAAACAGGAGACCCAGTTTTGCCCAAAATCAGAATTACCAAAATTCTGTTGGAAGGCAGATCCATGTGAAGGAATTGCATAAAACCAGGGGTGGGATTCTACCAGTTTACACCTATTTGCTAGAACTGGTTGTTAACATTCTAAGCAGTTCAGAGAACTGGATGTTAGAAGAAATTACTGGCCTAATTCTGTAAGGAAGGCAGGAAGGAAACAATCTGGTGTTGCTTACAGAGACTGCTTTTCCATTAACCCTTATTACATTCTTGGCAGGACTAGACTTCCTGCCTCAGGAACGTCTCTGGAATTTTTTTCCCTCCTTTGCTGGTACTTTGCTTGTGTGGAGTGACCATTCAAAGTTACAATGGCACTGAAAAAAGTGACTTATGACCATTTTTCACACTTACGACTGTTGCAGCATCCCCACAGTCATGAGAGGCCAGGCTAGGAGATGTGTGCCTTGATGTGAGTAATATTGAGTTGGCCATGCCCAGCCAATAACATGACCCCCAAGCCATGCCCACCATCTAAGCCACACCCACCAAACCAGTTGTTAAAAATTTTGAATCCCACTCCTGCATAAAACCCCCACAAACAAACAACAAACAAACAAACAAACAGGAAAACCTCTCCAATTTTTCTCTGTTATTTGCCTTGAAGATCAGCTGCCCAGATGATTTATTTGGATCTGTGCTTCCACAAGTCTACTAGCCATCACTGGTTACACCCACAGCCTGCATGCCTTGAAAGATAGTATTTTGACAAATTGCTAAAGTTGTGATTAAATGCTGCAGATGGTTTCCTAATAGCTAGTGAGCAAAACTTGAAGATTTAACCAATGGCTCTGTTTAATATATCTTACTCCAAAGCAGAATAGCAACTTCTGGTAGGATAGGGATCAACAGTGGGTTCTGGAATTTTGAGTTTGGTAGTTTTTTTATCAGCAAAAGGCAGAGTAAAAATAATTTTAATTGAGCCCTGGGAAACATCCTGAATGAATTCAGGATGGAAATGCCAGATAGAGGGAGAAATAGAAAGAGGGAGAAAGATATCAAAATTGTTTTCATGTCACCTTCATGTGTTATTTTCATGTGCATTTGAAATACCTTGTAAGTCAAAGATCGCAAATAGAAATGTTGAATACTCCAGATATTAGCAGTTGACTTGCTGGGACTGATATAGTATTTCATTAGCATTCTGTAGGGTCACAAGTTTCTTTCTCCCAAGTAGGACAGCCAACTTTTGGCAAAATTGCAGGATGGTGATACAAAACAATTAATCTGGAACTGCAACTGCAATCACTGCTAAGAATTCTTTTTGCAGCAGACAGGTCTGAATATCACTTGAGAGATAGTTTCTACCTTTGAGAAAGAGAGATGAAATGGGAGGGGGATACAGGAAGAATTTTAGTAATGTCACCTTACCTCATCCCAATCACTCTTGGCTTCCAGTACTGTAAAATAAAAAGTGAAGCCTATAGCAATGTTAAGTCACTCTGAATCATTAAAAAAATTCGAAATTATTTTTAGCTTGCCACTCTGGACATAGGAACATGCCACATTTATTTTAGGAGGCATAATTAGGAAAAGTGCAGTCAAATGACAGAGAGAAGTTGCCAGATGCTGGAAATAGAAGATTATATAGTTCTTATTACATTGTTTTTTTTTTATAAATGAAATGACACTGTGGGGACCATAGAAAATTATTTTGTTTCTTTTTTAAATAAATATTATCTCACTTCTCTCTTTTCTTGTGTACGTTAAGTGTCAGTGTTAACTTTTCCAGAAAGTTATTCTTTTTCTATCTGTACATAATTAGAGCCAATGTGTGAGTTTGGCAATTTCAGTATCGCTTAGCTTCTATTTCCAAGCTTAGGTTCATTCTGTCTTGTTCCTGTCTCACTGTAAGAACATTGTTAAGGTTTGGACTGAGATTTCTTTGCATTTAATGGGCATTTCTCATCATATACACATTTCTGACATCTCTTTGGGACTTATAAATTCATTTAACTATGACATCTCTTTAATACATTTCATTATTGGCGACATTATGCAACAAATAAATGGATAAATGAAGCACATATAAGATTATGTTGTCTGAAAACTTCTGAAATAAGAAATGAGAAATAGGGATTCTTCATTCATAAGCATTAATGTCATTCATTTATTATTATTTAAATAGTCATGATATTTATTTATTAATTTGTCAAATTTAAAAATTCCTATTTATGGCCAATATATAAATGAAGTAGAAGGAACAGCAGTAAAGATAAGTTTAAGTCCCACAATATATTTCATTACTATAATCATATATTGTCTAGTAACAAATTATTACATGGTTTGGGTAGGACAAATCTAAGGGCATTTACTCAGAAACGAGCTCCAGTTATTTATAGTAACTTCTTTTCTGTATATAGCATTATGTCAGCATTTTGTTTGTTACTCTCTGTGGAGAAAAGTGGTTTAATAATAGCATCTCTTTAAAACATTAAATAAGTAATAGGAATTGGAGTTTGGGAAGTCTTTGGATATCTTATTGCTAATTATCCAGTGCTTTGGCCATAGGCATTCATTTCAGCCTCGACAAGGACAAAATATGCATTGTGATGCCACAATACATCTTGGAAAGTTAGTAGATTCTGTAAACGAAGTTTCACATTACTTCCAAATTATGACTAGCTTTGGTGTTATCCTACAGATGAATCTTAGCTTGACAGGAACTTTTAAGGCCTAAATAATTGGTTCTTTATCTTAATTTTCTTTTTCAGACAGTTCTACTTATTGCAATGTATCATCTGTTTTTATATCCAGTACAGAAATTTTGGCACTTTGCTGCATGGAAAATTTGTTTTGTTTTATAAGCTAGCCTTTTTTTTTTCCTTTCTAAATGCAAGTTAGCAATTAGAATAATATTTTCTCCCCAAAAATTCTGCATTTACTTCTTTTTCTGAATATAAAGTAATTTTCCATCATATTGGAGCACTAAAATTATAGCGAGGATTATATTCCTTAGCTTACTGAAAGTTTATTATCGGTTGGTGTCCTATAGTTTCAGTTGATAGAAATTTCAGATTTCAAAGCAGAAAATGAATAAACAGGATTCCACACTCAGCTCACCCTAGCCAGTGTAGCAATCTGTCAATTATACAGTGTAATCCAAAATATTTTGGTCTGCCAACTTGATTTGATTTGATTCTTTCATGAGAGAAACAATTTGTGGCAATATTAAGGCAAATGTGGATGAGTGTGCCAGATACCTATGGACATTTTATGTGAGTGTGCATCTGCTTTCACTCGAAAAATTATCCTCCCTGTGTCCAATGCAAAACAAGCATATGTGACACATTTTTAATGTTGCAATTACTCAGACAATAATAGCTGATCTCTCAAATTCAGTAATGTAGTACATGAATTTTTCCCCATGTGAAAAATGAAGTGTTTTTTTTCTTTATATAATGGGACAAAATATGAGGACATTTGAAAATTGGATTTCCAGTATCTAAAGGCCATCTTTCACTTACATGAACTGTGTAAGCTGAATTTAATAAAACATCTCTCTGCTACTTCTATTTATTTATGGAATTTAGCTCTCAAGGTAGCCATATCTGAGTATCTCTGCATGTGTTCAACTTGTTACTTCACTATATTACATATTGACCTTCAGCAGGAGAGAAATGGCTAGGTGAATTTACTTACTTATTATATTTATGTACCATCACATTCAGAGGGACCAGGGCAGTGTCAGTCAAAACCAAAAGTTGCTATAACACCAGTAATAAACAATAATACCTTAAAGTGGCTAAACCTTTCATAAATCTCTATAACTAACAGTAATAACAGGCATCATCTTATGGACATCTTATGGACAATTCATTTTTAAAGGGTTTTCATATGGTCAGAAGCAAGGGAACCATCCGGATTTCTGATGAGAAAGTTCCATAGCATGGGTACCATTGCTGAGAAGTAGAAACTCCATTAGATTTCACATAGAGAAGAATCATCAGCATCTGGATCTGATATGTGTATGGTTGATGGTTAGGATCAATCAGCAAGAATCTGGATGGCAAGTAATATTATGCACTAAAGATTAAATCAGCACTTTGAATTGCACTTGAAAGCTTATTGGAAGCGGATGTGGGCTCCGCAGCATCAGTATTAAAAATATGCAGAGGTTTTTACCTGCCAGTAAGCATTTTAAACCACTGCAGCTTCTGAAATGTATTTACAAATAGCTTCTTTTTGACCATATTGTGGTAATTTAACCAGGAGACAATATGAGTATCGGTCACAATTCCTTTTTTTTCACAATTAACTTAATCTTTTTTTCTAAAACATTGTAAAAGGCAACATTAATAGAATTCCCTGGACTGGCTAACTTTAAGCTAATTTAAGATCTCTATCCCCTGTGGGCACACCAATCACAGAAGAGAACAGATTTCATTTCAACAGCTACATAGATTTATTAATTCAAATTTCCAATAATTTCCTTCTTAATATATTTCTCAATTCCAGCCAAACCACCTAGAGATTTTCACAGCTGTTCAACACTGCCTTCTTACTAAGATAAACAGAGTTTCTATTACTTACATAGTAACCAAAAAGATGCCCCACTGCTCCTTAATCCCAGATACATTTACTCAATCAAATCATGAGAGGAATAGAAAAAGCTATAGAAATAAAGCCAAACAAAACTGAATCAAACTGAACTAAACAAAAACTGAATTAATTAGTTAATTTATTTCTCTTTTATTATACCACTGAGCAGAATAATGCACTGACTGACCAAGTGTGGGAATATTTATTACTTTATATCCTTTTGGGAGAGAGTTAGTGGAAAATATTTTCTCCTGATCTTTGGAACATTCTCTTCAAATACTGGTCTTCCATAATGCCTTGATTCATCAAAATCAGTAGTTTGGCTATTGATCCCTGGATCTCATTTCCTCCAGCCATGTTCTGACTACTTATGATTCAATATCACTAACTTAGAATTATTCTGTTTGTTCCTATTCATCCTGGCATGATTTTTCTCAATGGTCATGTTTTGCTATGAATGATTCAGTCCGACATGAATTTTCATTTAAGTGACAATTAATTGTGTAATCATTGAATATGTTTACAATGGTTGCTTTCAGTTCAGACATGGAAATTCTTAGGATTAGTGAAGTTCTATATGTTTTTCTGTATTTAGTCTCACAGTTGTCACTATATCATTCAAACTTTTCTACAGTGATAAGCCTGTAGTTTGGAGGCTTTTGATGTATTGATTTTCTATTATGTAAATCCATTTATAGAAATTCAGCATTGATGAAAACTAAACTACATCCTGCCAATATGTCCTTAGGAAGGTAAATTTGCCATCATCTGATTTTTGAATTGCTGGCTACAAGTAAAAAAAGTGTAGGTGTGGAATCTCTCTAGTGAAACTGGCTACTATATATTCCTTATATTTTTCAAATTTATAAGTATTTATAGTAGTAAGCAAAAGAAGGAACAAGAAGGGCTGTTTAGGATATCCAAGCAAGAAGTCTATGTGATTGTTTTTCCTCCAATTATTCTTTCTGCAGTAAGTACCTGATTAATATTGGCGTATTGTTCTGTTTTTATAGAAATCTGTGAGTGATTGTTATCTATCCTTGCTTTCTTTGTATTTCTCTTTCCCCAGTAACTCCCCAGTGTTTCTGAATACTTGCATTTGTACTTTTTAAAGGAAATTTTCGGCTAAAATATTTTCCAAATAATAACCATTGGTCAAATTTTGTATTTCTAAACAAAATGTTCCTCAGTAACTTTAATCTTTGCAAATAGTTACAGGATATTTTATTTGGATTTCACTCCTCCATATGGCCTTTATTCCATACTAACCTATCTGAAGATAAAGCAACCTCATCTTTAGGAATATCTAAAGGGTGAGAAAAGGAGGATTCAAAGTGACCAGTCAATCATTGCTTTGGATGATGTGATCAAATGTATTTCAGGCAATTCATATATCTGTTTAGCTGTGGGGAAAATAAAGCTAATATGGTATTTCAAGCATGCTGCCTAAGGAATTCTGGGAATTGAAGTCCACAAATCTTAAGGTTGGTAATTTTGAAAACACTGGGTTTAGCACAATGCTAAATTGTAAGAAAATCAGATCAGAATGTGGTTTCAGACAAATTTTGGACTGGGCATTCATGAAAATATCTTTTATTGAGAGAAATGATCTATGAAGTAAGTTGAAAAATCTGAATCCATCATAGCATGCATATTGCTTTCAACAGAACACCTCTCTATTGCTATTCTGGAAGAAAAAGGAAACAATATTTTGTAGACAGGATTCTTTTGTTAGATATCATTATAATCCCCACATAATTAAAAAAAATGGTTGAATTTGGGTTATTTCACATGTGGCTTGTTTCATATTATTTAGCCACATTTAATCTATAGTAAATTTCTTCAGCTCATTATTTGGGCCATATCTTTTACCAAAAAAAAAAAAAAAAATTCCTACTGAAAAGTAACTTGGAGAAATATGAATACTTGAAAATTTCATGCAGAAACTTATATAACAGAAACTATTATAAAAATTATACAAATAGACCTGCAAACTTTTTCTGCAGGATACATAAAATACAAGGCCAAAAAAGATCAAAAGATTAGCTATGATAAAATGAATACAATAATCAGTTCCTAATCTAAGCTTGTTAATTGTGGCCTAAGCACACCGCTTGTGTCGTGTTTCTTTCAGTTAAATTTCCTCTACCCTTGCAACCTAGAACAACAGATTTATAAAACAGACAGTTTATGAAACTTTACTACATACTGCATATAAATAAAAAAACAAAACTGTTGTACTGCTGGAGTTAAGAGTACATGATGAACACATTAGTCCTCTAGTTCAGCATTATATGATTTGTTTGTACCAAGAAAATTGGGTTTATTTCATTTCCCTCCAGATTTCCTAGAAATGAAAATCTGTTAATTCCTTCAGTTTTTTTTACTGTATAGGGCTGAATTGTAGACTAAACAAGAATATATAATACTTCTTTGAAAAACACTACCATTCTCCAAGGTAAAAAAAAAATAAGTACAAAACCACGTTTATTTAAAGGGGAAAATGACCTTTTTCATTGCAATGTGGAATTGTAATCCAGTTGTCAGAGCTCATACTATATTTTCTTAAAATAACAAACCCATAAACCCTAGGACTATTGCTGGTGATAGTTTGGCTTTGCCCAATATCTTGGATAAGTTATCCCCAGATAAAATGAGCCAAGGTGGTACAGTGGTTAGTGGCTGCCTGCAATTTGGCAATTCAACTCTCATCAGGCTCAAGGTTGACTCAGCCTTCCATCCTTCCAAGGTGGGTAAAATGAGGACCCAAATTGTTGGGGGCAATAGGCTGACTCTGTAATGCTTAGAGAGGGCTGTAAGGCACTGCAAAGTGGTATATAAGTCTAAGTGCTATTGATAAAATGTAAGGTTATTAATTTGAATTAATAAAATGATGTCTTCAAATGGGAGAATAGGTAAGGATATTTTGTGACTCCATATACTGTATTTCAAGTGTGACTGTGTCTTCAAGGCAGTGATCACTCCTCGTGACTGCTTGAACTGGTTCCTGCAGTTTTTTTGGCAAGGTTTTTCAGAAACAGTTTGCTATTGCCTGCTTCCTAAATCTGACAGAGAATGACTGGCTCAAGATCACCAAGTTGACTTGGTATCTAAAGTGGGACTGAATTCAGAGACTCTAGTTTCTAGCTTCATGCCTTAACTGGCTTTCCAAATAATAGATATCAAATTTTAAGAAGAATTAAGTGCTTGAGGTCAAAAAGATCTGATTAGCATAACCCCCAGTTTATTTCAAATCACAAAAAAATGTAAACTGCCAGTTTAAAGAAGAGTAAAAATGTCTAGTTATGTCTGGTTTAATGAAAAGAAGGACTAAGGGTGACATGATAATGATGTTTCAGTATCTCAGAGGTTGCCACAAAGAAGAGGGATTCAAGCATGTAAGGTAAGACAAGAAGCAATGGATGGAGACTAATCAAGGACAGAAGCAACCTAGAACTAAGGAGAAATTTCCTGATGGTTAGAACAATTAATCAGTGGATTTATTATCTATTGTTTTAACATATTTTTTTTATTTTTCTAAAGGCTGCATACTTTAGCATTTACTGTTAGTTTGCTTTTTATGTTTAAAAACTAAATGTAAACAATAATATCAGGAATTTTCTGACTATTGAACTCATTAAATGCTTATACTGATTCACCAAATAATTCCTGCAGTGTGTCACCTTCTATTACTATGAGCCTTTTTTTTTTAAAAAAAAAATCATATTCCAACACATAGCACTCTTTCTATAGGATACGTTTTAAGTTTCCCCTCATTTTAAAAGTTTGGCAAAAGAAGTCAAATAATAACTTATTTTCAGTTTTTCGATGAACATGAATTTTCCCATCTCATGTTTACAATGCAGGAAAACATTTTTAACCTTGTGTAACAACAAGGGAACAAAACATTTTGGAAAGGGAGTATTTTTTTCCCCAGTTGGTATAATTTACCTGAGCCAATATTATTTCTTTGTTTTCCTGTTATCTAACTTTTCTCGAGGGGTGGCATCTGTCTTCTTTACCTAGTGTACATGTCTTTATCTATGATAGGGGTTTTAAAGGGGCTATTTATACAAGAAACCCTTCAAACCAATCATATATCTCCAATATAAATTAAACATGCTTAGGATAGCATTGTTTGTTCAACTACTTTCTTCAGGCAGCGTATAAAACAATGTTACACTAATTCCAAAATCTTTTTCAAGTGGCAATGAAAGAATAAACATGAACACTGCAGGTCAAGGGCATTAATGTGATTGAAAAGTTAGTTATAAAACTGAATTCCCAAAGGGTTTTATATTGTGGGGACAGTATTATGATACTTGAATTGCAATAAGAGCCTAAGTATTTAATTGTTTTGATATTTCAAGAAGTGATTGAGAAGAAAAATACTTAAACTGTTGAGGTCTGGAGCTGTGGATTAATAACTGGAAGAGAAATAATAAATCAATGATAACTTAGGGAATAAATGTAAGTAGTCAATAGTCCTTGACTAAACAACACTACTAAATAATAGATGCTAAAAGAAAGTATGTGACTTTTCATAAATCTTTTACTGTGGGTTATTTGTTAATACACAATTTGCCAAATTAATTCAGATTGCCAGAGGGATATTGAATTATACATAGCATAATAATTTGGTTATTTTTGACATATTTTACCTACATAATCAGAAATGTTTTAATTATTTCTTTTTTTATTTTGAGCAAGCATATTTTAGTTCTAAATAAATTGGTAAATAAAATCATATTTTTTTCTTATGAAATGCAAAAAAAAAACCTGAAAAAAGGTAAACACTAATCTATTCATAGCAATATGAGAACATGTGTTTATTTACAAGTAATTGGTACAAGAATGAGTTCAATTGTCATACCAAAAGCTAATTAGCAATTATAGCTTTCTTCATGTGGGTATTTTCTAGAATGTGTTGGACTGAAGTTCATACTATCCTCAACTAGCACAGCTGGTAAATGCCAGATGGTAAAAGTCTAAGTTGAGTGATATATTTATCAATATATGTTCACTTTGAGGAAAAAAAAGATAATTCTAAAGATACATCTTTTACAATAACCAATTTCCAGTTTGTTTATTCTTTTTGGTAAATACTAATTAGTTCTACCTGAAAGTCACTTCAAATGTTTTTATTATTGTTTATATTTTTCTTTATTATTATTACTGTTTTAGTTATTATTAACAGTTTTTGGTAATTTGCAACTGAGATTATTCTAAACTATAATTAGGTGATGAAATGTTTCTTGAAAGGAAAAAACCCTCCTCTTCTTCAGTCTGGGAGGAAATGCTTGGGTATATACAGTAGGTAGTCCTTGATGTACAACCATTCATTTAACAGAATAACAGAGTTGGAAGGGACCTTGGAGGTCTTCTAGCCCAACCCTTGCTCAGGCAGGAAACCCTATGCCATTTCAGACAAATGGTTGTCCTATCTCTTCTTAAAATTTCCAATGTGGGATGCTTTGGAGAATAAGTTGATTGCCTCTTCTTTGTGGTAGCTCCACAGGGTTTGGGGGTATAGTCTTTGCATGTATAACTTAACAGTAACATGGTGATATTATTGTGATCGAAGATTCTTGACAACTAGTTTGCACTTAGAACAATTGCAGCTCCTGCAATTGTGTTTCTATTTGTGACCTTTTCAGTCAACTTCCAACAAGTGAATAGAGAAGCTGGCAGCAAAAGTTGCAGTCACATAATGTTTCGTTTAATAACTATACCACTTAACAATGAATTTTGCAGTCCCAATTCTGGCTGTAAGTCAAGGACTAACTATAGTTCCCTTTCTAGAAGAAGTTACCTTAGAATACTCTTAACTTTTTAAAGTTTATCAGAGGAGAAAGCAGCTATGAATAATGCACAATGAAAGGGCATGGGAAAAAAAAACAGTTATTCTGAGTTTATGTAAAGAACCAAACTAAATCCATCCTGTGGTTGCTTAATTCTTTGCAACTTTCTGCAAAATTTTGAGAGGGAGGGGAGAGATGCTACATATTTGCTTTATATGAGTTGTGTCTACAAAAAGAGTTAAAGCTTTTTATTATAGCAGGATAACCATTGATCTAATCTTCCTTACATTTAGTGTCAGAAGAACATTCAGCTCCATTTTATGCATTATCATATATTCAATGTGGAACAGTTCCTTATATTAAACCAAAAAAAATTTGATGGCAATTTATATTTCAGTCATATATTCAATCAAAATGGGTCATACTCAGAAACATTTTGTAAAGACAGTGTGTTCTACATGGAAATGTTTTTATTAAGGTATGTGGATGTCAATTCTCAGAATTTCCCTGCTACCTTACTGTGCTAAATGATCCACAGGAAGCAGCAGCAAAAAAAGTTTGTTGGAACTAATTTTCAAGATTAAACTTTTCTTTTTGCTTCCCTCTTCTGAGCATAGTCAAGATTGTGTCACTTCCAGAAGCTGACAAAACAATACTTCTCACATAATTATAATTGCTTTCTATGCTCTAGAACACTTTTACTTTTTAAAGCTTAGTCTACAAAGGTTTGTTCAGAAAACATAAAATCTAATGTCATCAGTGTTTCTTTCTTCCCTGTCAGAGATAAAGTTCAAAGCTCTTAAAGTAATTGTAATAAGGGGCACTGAAAGCCATACTGAAAATGTCAGCAGAATTTTTGATATCTCTTCTGAAAATGCATAAGCAAATTCAAACCTACTTAAATAAGCAAAATACTTTGTACTTTTGTGATTTAACATAACCTGTTCACTATTTGCATTATAAAATGTATTTGAAATATTCCACTTAATATAAGCCACAATAACAAAAAAATGCAGACATATTCTAAATTTGGACTGTCAAATTTCAACATACAGTTTGAGGCTTACATGATTAAAAGTCATTTCACATAGGACACCATATGTCATAATTGATAAGTAAAGGTTATATATATTTATATATCTATATCTACAGTATATCTATATATCTATACTCTCTCTCTACGCATACTCTGTGTATGTGTGTGTGTGTGTATACACACATACATACAAACATACATACATACATATATACATGGTATAATATATATGTTATATATATCTATGTATAAACATACACATATGCACACACACACATATCATGGATTTCTTTATAGTTGAAATAACACAATCCAACAAAATGAAAACTGTCATAGCAGATATAAGCAGGAATACATAGGTTCCAGTTGAATTCCTTGTTCTCCAATCCAAAAGGTATACAAAACTATTTCTTCATTTATAAATGTGTGATTTATCTAATACCTCAATCCTAGTGATTCTTGATATTAAAGCTAATAAATAAAATAAGCTTAACATATGGTAATTAGAATGGACAAAGGATTTTGAAAGAATTTGTGAACAAAAGACATATGCTTTGAAAAGATCCACAGAATGGTTGGGAATGAAGTTATCTGACAAAGATCACAAGATGAAACATACTGAAACACATAAGCATGCACAAATGTCTGTTCCTGCCACAATTGAAGGTTAGAAGCAAATATAATTTTCCTCATGTCTACTTTGCATAAGAAAGGAAAATAAATAGCAATCCTGAAACCAACAGGAAAATAAGCGTTTGAAAAACAGTTATGGTTTCAAATGTTAGTAGGCCATCGGTCAAGAAAATGAGATAAATTTGCATTTGTCGACCTACAGTTTTCTTCTAGAATGTCCCTTTTTAACAGCTTTCTCTTTTGTAAACTCTCTTTAATATATGCACTTTGTATTCAGTTTCCCTTAATAAATTAATTTCTATAGACAACTTTTGTATGTTGAAGTAAAAATTGCAAAATTCAGAGTGGCACACAATTTAAAACTGTTCTAATCAGCAAATCAAAGTATGCATACATAAATTAGCTTAAAATGTGCACCAAATGAAACTTTCCCATTTTCAGATTGAATCTGCTGGTTCTATCATTTATTTCAGAGAGCTGGCAAGAATGCTGAACTGAAAGGAGTTTCATCTAATAATCAACTTCAAATTCTGATTTGAATATTAGAAAACATCCATGGAAGAATGTAAAGAAATCACCTTCACCTCTTGGAAATAAAAAGTTGCAATGGATTCTTGAATGTTTTTTGAACAGAGAAAAAATATACATATATACAGTATCTACAATATATTAAATATATATTTGGAATTCAGTCTCATATTGGACATATTTTCAAATTTAATATAGACATTTGCTGAGTAGTCCTAATTCAAATCAAATCAGATAATTGTTCTTCACATGTATCTGAACCTTAATATTTTAGTTTAGGTTTGGACAAGTGAATTATGGACTGCAGAGCTTTCTCCTGAATACATATTGCACTGATAGCTCACACTAATTCAGTATGACAACTTTAGTTTTTTAACTTGACTATATATTTCAGAATGGCCAATTTACTTGCTTTGTATGACCTCAAAGAAAGAGTGGACTCACACTGAGATGCTACTCAGATAAATATATAGAGGGCAGGGTACCCTGCCTATAAACCATCACAACATTTTGAAAAATCACTTTGATGTTTGACAGAGAGCCAATGGTGCTCCCTTCAGATACTTTCACCATGCTGAGGACACTTAATGTGAGCAAAATTTTGAAAACAGCATATTGTCCAATTGAAATTCTATGTAGACTTTTCTGTCTTTCCTCCAAATGTTTATAAAATAAAGCACAAAGATAGCAAAACGTAAGGATAAAAACTCAGAAAATTGATCCTAATTTCTGACTGAATAGTAATTGGCTCCAACTAATAATCTAAATCAATAATATTCTTTGGTCCTTTGGTATCTACCATATTTCTCCAACAATATGCCCCCCCAATAGGAAGACCCAGCATGTTTTCTAGGGATAAAATGAAATTAAGCCCCTCTCCTCAAATTTAGGCCTATTTTAAAACATGCAAAATTGGGAGGAAGGGTGGGGGGGAAAAGTTGACTTTAGGAGCACCCCGCGGGCAGCCACACCTTGTCACCAGTCACTCCTAACAGCCGATCATGGCAGAGCATGGAATGCTTCCTACCCCTGCTAAGCACCTTTGCTGCAGATCCAGGTATGGTGCTGGGTGCAGGCCGGGTCACTCGGCAGGGCAGTTTAAATCATGAGACCTTTGGCGCCCACCACTGCTGCTTCCTCTGCCGCTCTTGCTTTCTCTTTGCATTCCTCCACCGGCAGCATTTCAGGTGCTTCTCAGATGGGGGTGCCACCTCTTTAGCTTCCACAGTTCCCGCCAGCACTGGTAAGAGAACAGTGGCAGCGCTGATGGGAATTGTGGAAGCGTTTCAGCCACTTGTAGGGTGGGGGAGCTGCCTCCGTAGCTTCCATTATTCCCGCCAGCACTGGTGAGAGAACAGTGGCAGTGCCAGCGGGAACAGTGGAAGCTACGGAGGCAGCTTCCCCACCCGAGAAGTGGCTGAAACGCTTCCACAGTTCCCGCTGGCACTGCCGCTGTTCTCTCGCCAGCGCCGGTGGGAATAGTGGAAGCTATGGAGGCAGCTCCATTGCCCGAGAAGTAGCTGAAACACTTCCATGGTTCCCATCAGCGCTGCCACTGTTCTCTTGCCAGTGCTGCCGGGAACTGTGGAAGCTACAGAGGTGGCTCCCCCGCCCAAGAAGCACCTGAAATGCTGCTGGTGGAGGAATGCAAAGGGAAAGCAAGAGCAGCAGAGGAAGCAGCGGTGGTGGGCGCTGAAGGTCTTGCAATTTAAAGTGCCCTGCCGAGACCGACATCCATACTGCCACCGCCACCCACCTGCTGACCCAGCCTGCTACCAACACCATTACCCGGGTCTGTAGCAAAAGCGCTTGGCAGGGGTAGGGAGCCCTCCGCGCTGCACCACCATGATTGGTCATTAGAAGCAGCTGGTGGTGAGGCATGGCTGCCTGTGGAGCACTCTAGGCAAGGGTGCACGGGGATGGAGAAATTAATTCACCCCCAAAAAGATGACCAATTTTTTGGGACTCAAAAAAAAATAAGACCTGGCCTTATTATATGAGAAACAGGGCATTAATTTTTGTTTATAAACAAAATCAGTATGGATCAAAACATGGGCAGGGGAGAGATCTTAACAGAGAGATAAAAGATAGATTTTATGAAAATCAAAATATGAATGTTTTTTCTGGAAAAGGGCATCCAGAAATCCAACCCATTGGGAGAACTGTCTTTTAACATGCTCATTCTATCAGAATAATCCCATTAGGATACAATTTACACTGGAGAATGAGGTCAATGAGTGGAGGATTTGTAATTGCACTGATTAGATACTGAAAGAAGATATGGGCTTCAATAAGTTCAACAACATTTACATTTGATTGTCAAAGAATAATTCTCCATTATAAAGTCTGTCCCTCTGGTTCCTATAGTACTTAATATCAATGATCAGATGATATAATGAATAAAGAGGATGGCCTTCAAGGACAAAAGGAAGATCTTCTACCAAGGCAACAATCAGATAAATTAAACCTGAGCCCAGGCAAAAAATTGAGTAAATGAGTTACTCAATTCCCACCCTTTGAATCTAGTTCTCATGAAGAAATAAGAGGAAAGAAAAGGACCAATAAAGGAGAATATTTATAGTTCAGATTTGAAATGAGGGGGGTCTCTGAGTTTGGTTATTTTCTTGCAGACATTTCATTACCCAAACTAGATAATATCATCAATGCTAGTGATGTTGCTACTTAGTTTGAATAATGAAATGTCTACAAGAAAAAAACCAAGTTCAGAGAGTACCAAGGACCCCTCAAAAAAGTACCAAATTCACACTTGCAGATTGTCTTACTGTAGCTATTTTAACAAAGCAGCTTTATTTATTTGTTTATTTATTTATTTATCAAATTTATTTGCTCCCCATCTTGTATTTCAAGGTGAGTCTGAGCTACAGATCTGCAGTGTCTACTTCTTAGTCTGGTCTACTACCATTGCATATTAGGACAAGGCAATGTAAGTAATCTCTTTTCCATTTTTCTTCATTCTTCTCAATAGAGCAAATTAACAAGCACAACAATCAAGTCAATAAAAAATTTAGGTGGACCAATGGTTTTCATATCTGCCATGAAATCCATGAAATAGCAATAGCACTTAAACTTATATACCATTTCATAATGCTTAACAATCTCTCTAAGCAGTTTACAGAGTCAGCATATTGCCCCCAACAATCTGGCTCCTCATTTTACTCACCTCAAAAGGATGGGAGGTTGAGTAAACCTTGAGCTGGTGAGAATCAAACTGCTGAACTTCTGGCAGCCAGCAGTCAGCAGAAGTAGCCTGCAATATTGCATTCTAGTGCTACCATGGCTCTTCAATAAGAGATTATTAGAAGAAATAAGATATGATTAGAGGCATTTCAAGGGAACATGATCTGAAAGGTAGAATAGGAGAAAAAAATAAAACAGCCTTTGGCTTTGTTCTGCCACATAAAATTGCTGCCCCACTTCTACTCTCCTTTTGACTGAGCCAGGGTCTAGAACTCAGACTTACTTTGAAGAAGCTGCTCCAGCTGAACTTTAGTATGTCAGCCTCAGGAAAGCTAGGAATCACCTGAGGCTGATCAAATAAAGGTACCATTGGAACAGCCAGATGTTGAGGTGTGGTCCTCAATCAAGAGCAGAAAGCAGAACAAAAAAGTTCAATGATGCTCCTTGCCAAGAAAGAAAAGTACTATCTTAATTGTAGATAGTTTGCTGATATAAGAGGCAACTTGAAATAATGATCTGATATCCTGTCCTAGCGTGCCATTCAGAGATGGTATTCAGCCGGTTCAGACTTTTTAGGCGTACTGGTAGCAAAAATTTTGAGCAGTTCAAAGAACCAGCAAATACCTCTGGCTGACCCCACCCACCCGCACCTACCCTTTCCTGTCCTGTTCTATATTCCCTTGTTTTTTAGCTCTCATAGAACCGGTAGGAAAAAAATGTGAAATCCCACCACTGATGCCATTCTTGTGAATCCTGTTTGTGAAACTCTTGACCTTGGATTGGCTGACAAACATGACTTGGCTTTCTGAACCTTGAACTGGATTATGGGTGTTCTTCTTTGTGCTCCTGTTGAAAGTGGGACCATCCAGGCAAGCATTCTTTCCAAGAGAGATTTTTTTATTTACAATATTTTTGTTGTCTGCTGCTATCAGCTCAGCCCTGAATAAATTTCTATTATTACCTAGCAACTATGTGTATGTTTTGGAAACCTGAAACAGGACACCTCCCCAGATTCCTGAGGCATTGGCTAGGTTTCTTCCTTTTTCAGTTTTGGAAGAATATCTCACTAACTCTTCACAAACTTTCTGGCTAGGTTAAAGGTAAAGAAGTGAAGGTACAGCTAACATTCTACTCAGCCATGCCAATACTTGTGGAGCAGAGGCTACTGAAGAAAAAACTCACTAAACTCTCATGATGATTTTGGTTGTGGCAGTTGTCTTTTCTAAATTATCTTACTTCCGTTCCCACCAGCCATAACAACTACAGTATGGAGCAAGAGCACTGCCTTCTGAAGAGAACAAAAATTTGAAGAAGAAAAAACCTTTGTCTGTATTATTTTCTACCTGGAATATGACAGGCGCTGTATTGCACAGATATCAACTCATGGTATCACATTGCTGTCACATGATGTTTTGAGATGTTTTTCCCATTCATGGAGCTGGGGTGGGCATGGCCTGTATGTGATGCATCCGGCCTGCAGGCCTCCAGTTTGACACCCCTGCTGTATTGACTATTCTTTGTGAACAATTTAAAGATTTTTACAAATTAATATTACTTAAGAAAACACATGACATTTTGAAACAAAACTGATTATAGATGTTTTTTTCCTTCCTTTTGCATGGGCATTGTGAGTCAGCATGGGCAGTCTGAATAAATAATCTTACTTTGACATGTTTTTCCTCAAGCTTTATTCTCCTATCATAGCAATATGCCCCTAAATTATGCTACAAATTAAATTATTCCTTTTAGAAATCCCGTTGAACTAGGTGCTCTCACCCTTTGGTCACCAAGCTACATATAATAATTTTTCAATGCTAGTGTTAATTTAGATGAAGAGGTTTTCTCTCTTTCTCTCTCTGATGACTGTTAGTGTCAATCTATCCTATTACCTTAGCATATACTTTTATAACAAGTAAGCTGGTAATTATGTAAAGCAATTACTGAGAAGAATTTTGATTTCAGCATAACCTATTTTAGATTGTGGAGGCTGGGGAATGGTAAATTGTAATGAGTTAAAGACAAAGCATATGGCGAGATGAAGGAAACAGCAGGATAAAAAGCCACTTGAACACAGCATAAAACTTTATGCAATTAAGTGTTCAGACTTTAATATTCACTGTACAACCAAATTTCAAATATTTCAAATTTTGAAATACACTGTATTTCATAACTGCAATTGCCATTGTTGTCATATGGAATACATACACTCACAAAATTTAAATGAACATCCTAATACACACGTTTTGGAGAGGGAGGGAGCAGTGGTGGTATTCTACCGGTTCAGCCTGGTTCTGCCAAGCTGGTAGTCCCAATGAGCAGCAGAGTCTGAACCGGTTCTCTCTGATACTCTGCTGTTGGGTCCATCCGCCTGCCCAGGCTCCCATACTAACCTTTATTCCCTGATTTTGAAGCGCAGCTGCTTTGTGCGGCACAGCAGATTGCCATGCGGCAGCTACTGAAGTGGCAGGGAAAGTGCAGGATTGCAGGAAGTGAGTTGGAAAGCCTCTGCGCCTGTGCAAAGTGTGTGTTTGGTGCGCATGTGCAAAGCGCACCACCAAGCAGCGCGCACTGAACTGGTAGTAAAAATATTTGAAATGCACCACTGGGAGGGAGGGAAGGAGAGAGATTATTTAAAGGGAACGTATGCTATCTAGGGAAAGGTTATTCTTTATTTATTTTATTTGGTTTGTCAATTGCTTGCAAGATAATAGGTATAAGTAAAGACATAGTTATGAATACATGGATACATATAAGAAAAATAAAAGAAACAATAGGACAGGGATGGTAGGAACGTTGGTGTGCTTATGCATGCCCCCTATAGACCTCTTAGGAAAGGGGTGAGGTCAATAGTAGAAAGTCTAAGGTTAAAATTTTTGGGGTTTGGGAAAGAAACCACAGAGTAAGGTAGAGTATTCCAGACACTGACCACTCTGTTGCTGAAGTCGTATTTCCTGCAATCAAATTTGATGCGATTAACCTTGAGTTTGTATCTATTGTTTGCTCTTGTGTTGTTATGGTTGAAGCTGAAGTATTTGTTGACCGGTAGGACATTGCAATGTATGATTTTATATACTATACTTAGATTGGACCAAAGGCAGCATAGTTCTAGGTTTTCTAGGTCTAGAATTTCAAGTCTGGTGGCATAAGGTATTCTGCAACGAGTAGAGGAGTGGAGAACTCTTCTTGTAAAATATTTCTGGACTTTCTCAACTGTGTTAATATCAAATACATATTCTGTTGAAACATTTATTTATTGGGGCTGTGCACACTTGGAAAATGACTCAGAAGAATGGCTTTAGGCTTTCAACTTCTCTGCCAGTCATTTATTGGGCCACCTTTTTCCAGGTTTCTGCAGAAACATTTTAAAATAGATGCTAGTGCTTTAAGATATGCATTTATTTTAATGAGTATAGGTTTCTAAAACCAGTAACAAGAGCTCCTTTCCTTTCCTTTAGACTGATACTGGAGCCTGGAAAAAAAATGAGCTGTCCCAACAATAGCAGACAGGTGTTGAGTTTGCATGCAGAGCCCTCTTTTTATTACTGTCACAATGAAGTCTGCTTTGACATATTGCATTATGACAATATTCAAAGTAAAATGAATCAGGGATGGAATTCTTCAACATGTTTGCCTACAATTGATTGGGAGCCTGGGAAAATGTTAGGTTTCATAATTACATGAAAGAATATTATTTCTTCTTTTCATACCAGTGTTGAATTTATGGTGGAAACAAGTATTAAAAGCTACAAGGTTTTTTTTCCCCTTCTTTTCTTACTAGTGTTTTCCTGCAAGTTTGGGGTCTGTTTTTTGTTTTTTTTTCAGATCAACTTGGTCCTCCTGGTTTCTGGCCTTGTGCCTCAGTCATTGGACTAAGCTAGCTCCTTAAGTGGCAATCTACATTATTAACTATAAATCTGCATATTTCTCATTTTTATATGTTGAGAATCTCTTCCATAGAAGAAAGACATGAAAAGTCCCTATTTTTAGCTCTAATGTAGTCATTGGGAACAGTTGCAGGAGACAACTCATTGTTTTACGTAAACCTATCATTTTTTTGGGTTAAACCATGTTTGTCACTTTTCAAAAATAGATCAGTGATGAGGTTGACTTTTCCACATTGACTGGATTTTCCACCATCAAGTGGATAATACGGTTAAGATTGAAATAGCTGATAAATTCAGATAAAAGTGTGGGTGCTGGCATTACAGTATTTTAAAATATGGATTGTGAGAGACCAGATGCAGAAGAATCATCTTTATGTTTTGTGACAGATGGCAGTTTCCTCAACATGTTTTTGTGGAGGGTTTTTTTTTAATGGAAAAAGCAAATGAGTGATGATGGAGATATTCATGAGCATAATGTACTAAACAAAACTATCAGGAATTACTGTGCCTATTAACAAACCTAAATTTATTTTTATGAAAGGTGACTCAATAGCATCAGCAATATATTTAACCCTTGCCTCCAGTCTGTTAGAGTCCTAATACATTTGATAAATAAATTTGATAGCAAAATTTATTAATACATTTTTCTTTCTTCCAAACAATCACAATTCAGATATTTTGCAACATACAGATGGAACAAAAAAATTCATTGTAGAGCTGGTCTTGCCACTCATAAAGCTGTTCTAAAAAGGCCTAAAAGAATGGACTCAAAATGAAATCAATTATTTGTACCCTATGACTATATTAAGTGTTGTACCTTATGATTCTTGATGAATATCTTTTCTTTTTATGTACTCTGAGAGTATATGCACCAAAACAAATTCCTTCTGTGTCCAATCACACTTGACCAATAAAGAATTCATTCATTCATTCATTCATTCATTCATTCATTCATTCATTCATTCTGTTCCTTTCGGTAACACTATGTTCCCTGAAAGCATCCTATGTTGCTTGAATGGGTTTTGAATCATAGCCATAGATTGATATTGTCAATCTTAGTCAACCCCATGGTCCTGTCATTCTGAGATACTCCCCAATAAGAAAAAGAAAAGAGTAAGAAAAATATGAAGAATCTTCATTAATTCAGTGATAGGCAATCATTTTAGGTATTTTTTTTTCACAGTGAAGTGACAAAAACATAGTGGTGATCTCATGATGTCACTGAAGGATAGAAGGATAGAATTTGGAGACCTTTGAAAGTCTTTGGAATTGACAGTTTCATTTGTTTGCTTTGATAGGCTAGACCAGTGATGGCTAACCTTTTCGGCACCGAGTGCCCAAAGTGCACGGGTACGTGCATCCCAAAATGCAATGCATGTGTATCCCCAAGCAGAGACTTGGAGACCAGTTGGTTGGTGGGAGGTGCATGCACATTCATGGAAGAGCTGAGCTGGGTCGATGGCTCATACGCCATAGGTTCACCATCACAGGGCTAGACAGTTATTTAATTGAGGTTTTACCTATAGATGCTTATCCCATTGAACACAAACAGCAAATTACATCACCATGACATGCAAATAAGCCAATCTGTGGAGGCTGCAAAAAGAAAAGCTTAAAAACTAAATGTAGATTGTGTGCCATGGATTATCTACCCCTAAAACAAGATGAAACAATATAACCTTTCAAATTGCCAGGAGAAATAAAACTGTTTAAGTTAAGATTTTTAAAAAAAACTATCATGACTATTGAAGATCAGTGAATAAGTCATCTATATGCAGGTATCCTTCTGAAAAATTCTTTTGTTCCCACCACATCTTGACATTTATAGATGCAGACAAGGCCTTTTAGCAACCTTTCAGAGGTTAGCTCTCCAATTTGTTCTAACTACGGTTCTAATTAGACATTGTTTTCATGTGATCTCAGGTGCACAGGGGAGGGAGGGTGTTGAATGACAGGCTTTTTAAATTCTCACCCTAATATTGTGGAAGATCTGAAGAGGATGACTTGTTATGGCAAACAGACTCCTTTCATGATCAGAAACACTGATTATTCGAGGCATTAACAAATGTAATAATCCAACTCTCACACTTCATCAATTTGTAATTGTGTGAGAATAATACTAAGCAGAGCTTCTCAGTTATGTCTACCATTTTTGATTCAATTTAAATACTCAGCCATATAACCTTGACTGAACTCTGAGATCAGTATTGGAATCTGTGCTTCCTACTCCATTACAATGAGCATAGGAGAAGGTTTTCTGAGGTAAGACCAAGATTTAAATATACACTCTAATAGAAGTCCTCTGGTTTTTTCTTTTGGTGGCTTTTAAAGAAGCATTTGATTTAAATAATTATCTTGTTTTTAAAAGACACATTTTAGTATTGCTGAGTGTTAAAATCATAGCCAAAGACATATATGGACACACATTTATACATGTATGCAATACATGCACAGACACACAAAAACAGATGTTATAAACAACAACAAAAATAAAGGAGATAAATTAGCGTGATGGTTGGGGGAAGAATTTAATGTTAATGTCAGCTCCTGGCACCTTAAAATAAATGAATACCTGCATTTGCATGAAAAGAAAATCTAAACCCTAATTGGGCTGAGCACAGCATGCCCAGCCAATGTATAAATATAACACAAGGGAATATTTATGCATCACACAATCAATTGCCTAGATCCTGTCTGCAATCACAGCCATCCACCTGCATAACAGATGCAAATATTATGAATCCCCTGAGAAACACAGACTTAGGAATGCTTTTAAATGACTGTTTTTTTAAGGTGGCTCTAATATTTTAATTATGGAAGTTATAATTGTATCAAGGGTGTACAATGTTTTTAGTCAACTGCAGCACATAGCCTCGGTGACAACCAGTCTATTGGCTTATTATGTGATTAGTTTACTGAATCTTCATTTAAATACTTTAATTTTAAACAGAATTAAAAGAAATCCCCAAACTCTTCCATTCAACTTTGTCTCACCATTTTATACTTCAATAAAGTCACCATAGAGTTAATGAATGAAAATGTTACTATATATAAATAATGCATTTTATTACAGCCTTGTAGGGAAAGTATATAGAATAATGTTTGGACTAACGGGTAGTCTTTGAAGGATGCAATTTCTCAATGGCTGGCTTGCTTGTTTGATATGAATCATTGTGATGGCTTTGGTAAAGAATAGAATAGAATAGAATAGAATAGAATAGAATAGAATAGAATAGAATAGAATAGAATAGGAGGTATTCTAGTCCAATCCCTTCCTCAGGTAGGAAACCCTATAGCAAATGGTTGTCCACTCTTTTGTTAAAAACTTGCAGTATTAGAGCATTTACAACTTCTGGAAGCAAGTTGTTCCACTGATTATTGTTCTAATTGAATTGGCATCCTTCAATCTCAAGAGACTATGATATCGTGCCATGAAACCATTAACTGCCACTTCCCGTGTTGTTTCAATGCTGTATGCAAAGCTGGAGTGTCCTTGTGATGACCCAGGGTGGGATACAAAAGCAACAAAGTCACAAAAACAGGTGAAGTCCCTTTAATTCCTTCAACTTGGCTTTAAAGGTCCAATTATCATTGACTGCAGAAAAAACTCTCCCACAAACAGTTGCGAAAAGGAAGAACTTCCATTCAAACTTAAAATACATATAAATTATAAATAGAAAAAAACAACACAAACCACACTGAAAAATTAATGAAATAAGGCAGGATAAGGGCTTGAAGATGTCCACAGATATCAAAATACACACACTTGGAAGGACACCAGAACTCAGATAAAAACTGACAGACTAGAAATATTTTCACACTTTGCTCCATCACTGGCCCATGCACAGTTTGTCCTTTTAAACAGTCCTCACAGCTGAAGAGGATCAAGGTCCTTTCCTCCCCTGTAGACTATGCCATTCACATTTCTCCCTTATCCGCTCCTCCCTGCGTGCCCTAGGATGAAGAGGAGATGGGCCTGCGTCTTCCTCTGAATGCCCAGCTAGCCAGTGCCCTTCCCCAGTTTCCTCCACAACCTCCGGAGCCACACTCCCACTCCCTGTCAGCTGTTCCTCCTCACCCTGGAGTCAGATTCTAACAGTGGCATGACAGTCCTCTCCAGAGTACGAGGTCTGGGTAATTTAATATGGAGGATAAACTGTTAATCAAGCAGCAGATCCCCCCTCTCCACATCAATCAAATAATCTAATGGAATGGCAGAGTTGATACGATTAGTTTCAGATGTGTTCCAATCACAAACTGCTTCCGGGACTCCGGCTCCAGATTTTGCCTTGAGGTTGACTCCTGAAGCCTTTTCCTATAATAGATATAGCCATAAGGCAGTTAAGATTTGAAATCAGAGTTTTCCTTCTTCTAGAAGGTGGTTCTACTGTTTTATTTACCATTGGGGCATAAAGCCATCTTCTGCCTTCAAAATTGTTGACCGTCTTCTCCTGGAAAGGGGTCCTTACAAGGTGCTACCAGCCGGGCCAACTGGACCAAGGTTTTTTAAGGAGGTATTAGTCCTCCGGCACTCCTCCTCACTCTATTGTTCTAACTGTCAGGAAATTTCTCCTTAGTTCTAAGTTGCTTCTCTCCTTGATTAGTTTCCACCCATTGCTTCTTGTCCTGCCCTCAGGTGCTTTGGAGAATAGTTTGACTTCTCTTCTTTGTGGCAACCTTTGATATAGTGGAACTCTGCTATCTGTTAATCTGTTAAATTCATTGCAAGCAAGCAAGCAAATAAATAAAGACAACTTACTGTTTCTTATGATCATTGATAAAAACAAATCAACTTCATTAATAATTTCAAATTAACTCAGTTTTTAAAAGAATAATTCAAAATACATGCTAACAACACTCTCAATAGAAAAGTATATAAGCGTCTGACTTGGGAAGACAAGTACTGCAACAGATTTGGATAATGCAAAAATATTTGTCCTTTGTGTTTACTCCCACAGATTCATCAGATTTGTGAAGAGCCTTGTTTGAACAGAAAACAAAGGTAGAATAGACATTAAAAGACATTAATTTTGTATGTTTCCTTCAAATTGTTTAAAGTTGTTTGAAACAGGTGATATTTTTGTTAATATAGAAGACAGATCTGCCTTGTTTATTAGTATAGACATACAAAGTACAAATTTCAGTACTTTTTCAATTGTTTGCATGTTTTTGTCAGCTTTGGCTTCTGATTTAAACTTTAGAGTTTTAGGGTGCTTTGACTTGCCTCATTGTTGGCTTTTAATTCTGAGTTATTGAACATGTTATGGCTCCTTTTGTACTTTTTCTAATCTAAATCATGTTCCCATTTCTTTTTAAAATGTGCTAAAATTATAAAACTAAACCAAGGCAATGTTTTATAGAATACCATTCCTTTTTAAAATATCTGAAATATCAGATGTATGTGTAAAAGCCCTGTGAGAAATATTGTGCTAATTCTGGGAGATTCAAAAATTGGAGTGCATTATTTATTGAGCCTGGAAATAGACAACCATCACAGAAAATGCTAGCCATGATGTTAATCCCAATATCATACAAAAAATCCCAAAACAATTTAAAAGGACAATTTAATTGGTATAACTGAACCGTCTTTTTGATTAAATGAATAGGTTCCACAACATATACCATCTCAGGATTAGTTTAGTGTGACTCTTTACCATATCCTTCAGTCAGACATTATATTATTCCTTTATGAAGGTTTTATTTTCAGGGTTCAAGCATATGAGATCTGGTATGACATGTTTCCCGGTTAGAAAAGGTCAATAGCTGAAAATAAGCCCTATGGAGATTTAAGCATCAACAACATGGTTTCTAAAAAAAATGGCATACATTTATCTCTGTTTGACAGATACTACTAAACCAATAGCCAGTGACCTTTTATATGTAATCTAATGGGCAAAAAAATGTATCTTTCCCCTTCTTATTTTGAATTGTTAAATCCTAACAAGGAGTAAATTTAGAATAGATTTTTCATACCAGAGTTCTAAAGAAGATAGTGAAAACACAGTAGATTTATTTGTTTATATATATTTGCACTATTTCAACACCAACCCAATTTACATAAGTGTGAATACATTATAAATACAATATCCCCCTATGTAAAGTCAGGGGGAAAATTCATTCTTTCCTGTCTGATGTTTGAATATTTAGCTTACGGGTTAAAAGAGATGGTAATCTACTTCTACTGCAACAGACTCAATAGCAATGAGAGCCTACAACGTGAATTAGCTAAATTACAAGATATTTAAATTTTGAATATTCAATTGCAGACCCAAGATGTAAGTACTTAAAATAAGGTGGGACTTTTCCTCCATCCTCAATTTCTTTCCATTTTTTTCAGCATATTGGACTTAGGAAGTAATTGGGGTGGGTTGATAATTCTTTCCCAAAAGAGCATTGCTCTTTTAACTGAGTTACTAAAGTAACACACACACACACACACACACACACATTCAAACTTTATGCTGCGACTACTGTGAAGAGCAACTGCACTTGAAGACTTTATCTGTGGTGACTGTTTGGACTTGTCTAAAGAAGTAATGTGTTTTTTTTTCTTGGTGAAAGTGTTTAATGTAACAGTGGAAAGCAGATATTTTTGGGTGAGCAAAAATGATCAAAAGGTTTGGATTTCTTATATGGCTCTTCATGATATCTATTCTATAGAGATTATCCATTGAACTGCAGATATGTGATAATTTGATTTTGTCATACGAAAGTCAGATCAGGGTCTACTTTGAGCATGAAAAACCAACCTCACACTCTTCCATTTGCATGCACACATTCTATTTTGCTTTGGAACATATGTATGCCTAGTTCCCTTGTGGGAAAAAGCAAAGAATTGAAAATACAAAGAAAAGGTTTAATGTATTACAAAGATAAGAAGTGCTTCAAATTGATTATCCTTCCCTGCAGTACCTGACTATCTACTGAACAAAAGGTCCCTTATAATGATGCAGAAAGAATTGAACAGATTAGCGGTGAACCCAGCACATAAGAAGGTAGCACAAACATCCATGTGTTGCCTTTGGTGAAAAGCTGAAACATATTTAAACCAACGATAGCTCTTTAATGAGATTGCGAAGGAAAAGTCCATTCTTTACCAGCGTTCTTTTTCTTTCGTTGCTCTTTTCAATTCTGGATGTATGGGAAATTTGAAAGTTTTTAGATCTAGTGAAGATTGGATGAAAATGTGTATTGCATTCTGTTAGCCAAGAAATTGACTTTGGATTCGATGAGTTGCTCTTATTAACAATAGTGTAGTAGAAATTGTTCAAAGGCAAGTGAATACTAGACTTCAATAAAAGGTATATTTCAGGTTCAATACACAAAAAGGAAACATCCTTTTCAAAGCTTTTCATATAGAAAGGAAAAAAGGATATAGGTAGTTGCTCTCTGGAATAGGAACTATTATCTATACTGTGCTCATAAAGACACTTTGCATCTCTGTGTGAGACTGTGTGTGTATGGGTGAAAATTATTTTACTGAAGCAGTAGGAAAGTGCATGGCATCTTCTAGCTATTTAGAACTATATTACTCATCATATCTAACAGCAAAACATAATCAGATCCCAAATATATTAAATTGGATACCTGGATATACCAAATTGGATAGCCTCTGTCCAGCACAATGGAAATTGGTCCTTGTGCAACTCTATCATGAAATGTAATGTTTTACCTTCTGATATGGTTTGAATAAAAATTTATTAGATGGAACCAAATGCAGTATCTAGGGCTATCATTTCTAGCCACTGTCACATGACCACTAGGTGGCAATTAAAAAAGGATACAGGGAAAGTAATGTTTTGCTGCCATCTAGGGGTTGCAGCCAAGTCTGATTGGGGTATACTCCTCCTTTGTGTTCCATTTTTCTCAGGTATTCACCTCAAAATGTCATAAGCAATTCAAATTTTAATATCTAAAAGAATGGTGACTCCATTTAATTTATGCAGTGATTCTAAAAACTTGAGGATGTTAACTATTAACAACTTTTCTCAAGCTACCTCCCCAATATTAAGACTGCAATTCCTTCTGTCCTGGAATAGGTATTTTATACTACATTGCTTCCCAGAAATATTCCATTCCATTCCATTTCATTCCAATACAGTGGAATTTATACCTAAGAAATATAAAGGAGAAAATTGGTTTAGTCCATTCTAAAAGGAGTCTTTGCCAGAATCTCTAGAATATGAATATATATGAGTTTATGTGTACCACATTTTCTCCAGGAAGTCATTCTAAACATCAGCTAACATACTGTTTTGTTCATGGGTCCTCAAAGGGAAAGGCTGACTTGATGTCTTCACAAGATTGTCTCTCTAGCAGCTGCTCTGAATCTGTTTGTCATCAAGGGTGATATCAACAAGAGCTTTGTCTATTTCCTTTTTCTCTTAGACAACAGACTGCTTTGTATCTGCAAATAATTGCCTTGTAGTGATGTTTACTAACAACTTCTCTTCTTAGTCTTTGTGCAGCATGAGGAGTTGAGGAAATTTTGGGTGCTTACAAGACCAGGATTAGGATCAACCATATCTCTCCCATATGCAGTTCCCTTATTCCTGATACCTATCTGCATGTCCTATTTTCATTTACTCAGCCACCAGCACAGCAACATATAGCCATGACTATAGCTGGGGAGGGGGAGATGTTCAGCTGAAAATTAGACTGTATAATATCATAGCTATCAGTTAAATATAACAAAGAAATGGTGGTTTGCTGCTATTCTTTATTTTTAGAAGAATAGCCAAAGAAAGGCTTGTATCTGGAAATGCTGACAGCAATGGGACATTTGCAATTTTACCTATAGCTCCTCCCCATGAAGGAGAACTTGAGAGAATTCTGGTAGCTCCACCACATGTGGAAAGTTTGATACTTAGGGTAGGATAGTTATTACAAATCATTAGTCAGCTGGAAATACAGCACTACTTGGTCCTTAGGGTTTGCTGATTGTTCTCTCCATTGCAAAGTCTGCAGGAATGAAGCCTATTGTAGAGTCAGCTTCAAAAGGGCTAGGATGAACTTGTGAATAGAAATGATGCTATAGGACATGGCTCTTACAGTCCAATCCAATGGTGGTAAATATATGAAATAGATGTTCTGATTCTCATCAATGCATCTCTCCATATACTGTAAATTCAGAACATGAGCCATATCCTAGAAGAAAATTAAGATTCCAGTTAAGCAAAACTAGGCCATCCAGAACTGGCTGGTTATAGCATGTTATAACCCCTTTAAATAAATAACCAAGCAACTAACATATATACAGTATAATAAGAAAAGTATGTTAACAAAAGTATGTTAAGATTTTATATATTCATTTTCTAATCTTATGCTACATACCAGCAGAAGCACTGATGTGCCATGAAATCTGCATTGACTCTTAGGGACCATAGAGATAGAAGATGTGGTCTTATGTGGTCACTAAAAGTCAACAGTGACTTGATATATCAGGAGATTCTTCCCCCAGCCTGTCCTTCAGGTCCTTCAGTTGGAAATACAGAAATAGTCTTAATCTTGAGAATGAAAATGAAATGAGCAAACCCTTCCCAAGAACAGTCCTGCCTGCAATGTGCTTTAAAGATGAAAGAGTCCTTAACCAAGAGTTAATGAAATATCTCTGAAGAATTCATTTCTCTTACCTTTAAACTTACCTACCCAAATTCTTCACTTTGGTCAGCATTTTAGATAGAAATATATTAATGTCACAGGAAAAAAAACCCTGTCCATTCCCATTTCTTTCTGTGGATTGCCTACACAAAGACTAGGTCTGCTACAGTGGTCCAAATGTTACTAAAGTCTTATTGGCGCACCCATTTACTCACCCTGCAACATGAGAACTTGCAGGCTATCAATAATTAGGAGACAATAGGTGGTTTCCACATCTATTTTATGTAAAGTTTTGAGCATCTCTAATCTGATAAATTCTTGCTTTGCTTTGCTTTAATTCTGAAAAAGGGAGGAATGAGAACGTCTGAATTTTGATTGATAGGAAGATAACAGAATTTAGGATACAAAGAAATAGTTATTCTTTGTAATATATTTTTGACATTTTGTTCTGTGAAATGGAGCACAGTTTCTCATTGGTGGTTGGCAAATATTCAGAAAAAAATAATTATCACATTGCATTCTGGAAAATGCTTGAAAATGATATGCTGAGAGATGGACATTACATTTGTTATTATTACAGTTTCATATTGTAACCATACAATCTAGTATCTGTTGAATGAAAAAGGATCTATAACGATCGGTGAGTTGCAAATAGCATATGTGGCTATTTTAAGACTGTCAATTTTAAAATAAAAATTACCCAGTCTGTAGTCATCTTGGGACACAATACACACATACCTGGTCATATTTTAAAATAGTTATTTTCAGATTATTACCACGTGTAAGCATTTGCATGAAACCTAGGCTTAATATACATATACAGGTAATAATCAACTTACAATAACAATTGTGATCAGAATTTCTACTGCTAAGCAACATGATTGCAAAATCTACCCTCAATACTTGTCAAGTGCAATTCCCTGCAATCAGAGCTGATGTCATTATGGTATTAACTGAATCAGTATTGCAGCATTCACAAAAGGTGAGGTAGGAAGAAGAGGGTAGTAGATTGGAAAGTGTATGCAAGAGGCATGGTGTGGCATGGAGATGGTGTACAAATATATGAAGAAGTGTGCAAGAGGCACTGAATTGGGAAGGGTGAGAAAGAGGCAGAGGTGTGTAGGTGAGATGGTACCTCAAGATACTATTCGGGTTAGGATGGGTTGCACGGGTGCATAGCAATGTAGCATGGATTGAGTGGGTGATGGAAAGTCTACATGAGTAGAGTCTACATGAGTAAAGATGTCCAAGGTTGCATGAGAGGTGCTATGCAGGAAGGGTATATGAGGGTTTGGAAGAGGTCTATGCTCACAACTATGCAGGGGGTCACCATGGGTCCCTGCACAAGTAGTGCAAGTCACAGGCCCCCGATCTTATAGAGTAGAACTAGAAGATGGGAAAATATGGAGCAGACACATAGATCAACTCCGGGGATGATTGGAATGGAATCTGAATGAGCAGAAAACTTCAGAAACAGAAACACATCATAGAGAGGTAAGACCAACCCTAATAACTACAAATACTGAAAACACAAACCTCCCCACTCTAGGGTGGGACTCAAATTCAAGTATACCGCAGGATAATTTAGCTGAAGGGGGGGAAATCCAGTAAAAGAACTCTGAGCCTTCTGTTCCATCGGAGCCAGCCCCACCCCTGAAAAACCCTGAGGCTGGCTCTGAGGGACAACAGACCCAACTAGTCAGGTTGCTACTGCTGGGCGGGGGGGGGGGTTAACTGCGAAGATCTAGTCACACTCACAGGAGTCCCTCCTACTTACGTGATTATGTCTGTGAGTGAGAGCTGATTGGATGAATGCTTCTTCCAGGAGGGGAGGGGTGTTAGATATTCAATGGGAAAAGTCAGTGATGTCAGACTTCACCCATTGGTTCATTTTTTAGGCGGGAAAAAGAACAGCCATCAGTGGCTGAAATTGTGGACAACAGCCTGTAAAAAGAACAGTAGGCACACCAGGCGGCAGTCTTTTGTTCAGAGCTAAATAAAGAAATCCTTTCCTTCTACCATTGTCCTGCCTCTTCAATATAGCCTATATCTAACACAAAGTGCACAAGTGACCAGCACTACACTAATGCAGAGGGCTGGAGGAAGGTGCTTGGGTAGGTAGACTTACCTTAATGACTTCCTTACTGGCTTTACCTTTCTGAGAAAGCCAGCATGGAAGGTTGCAAATGGTAATCATGTGATCACATGGTGCTTGGCAGGCAATCATAGATGTAAATGGGTTGCCAAGTGTCCAGATCATGCTCACATGGTTCCCACAGTTCTGGCCAGAACTCATATTCATTAAAATGAAAATGTTGCATTTGAAAAAAAATGTGTGATATGAGATATACATTGTTCTTTCTTCTTGTCCTTATTTCATGGTGGTATTTTTGTAGTCTCCCCCGCCCCACAAAAAAGTCTTATTGGCGCATCCATTTACTCACCCTGCAACATGAGAACTTGCAGGCTATCAATAATTAGGAGACAATAGGTGGTTTCCACATCTATTTTATGTAAAGTTTTGAGCATCTCTAATCTGATAAATTCTTGCTTTGCTTTGCTTTAATTCTGAAAAAGGGAGGAATGAGAACGTCTGAATTTTGATTGATAGGAAGATAACAGAATTTAGGATACAAAGAAATAGTTATTCTTTGTAATATATTTTTGACATTTTGTTCTGTGAAATGGAGCACAGTTTCTCATTGGTGGTTGGCAAATATTCAGAAAAAAATAATTATCACATTGCATTCTGGAAAATGCTTGAAAATGATATGCTGAGAGATGGACATTACATTTGTTATTATTACAGTTTCATATTGTAACCATACAATCTAGTATCTGTTGAATGAAAAAGGATCTATAACGATCGGTGAGTTGCAAATAGCATATGTGGCTATTTTAAGACTGTCAATTTTAAAATAAAAATTACCCAGTCTGTAGTCATCTTGGGACACAATACACACATACCTGGTCATATTTTAAAATAGTTATTTTCAGATTATTACCACGTGTAAGCATTTGCATGAAACCTAGGCTTAATATACATATACAGGTAATAATCAACTTACAATAACAATTGTGATCAGAATTTCTACTGCTAAGCAACATGATTGCAAAATCTACCCTCAATACTTGTCAAGTGCAATTCCCTGCAATCAGAGCTGATGTCATTATGGTATTAACTGAATCAGTATTGTAGCATTCACAAAAGGTGAGGAAGGAAGAAGAGGGTAGTAGATTGGAAAGTGTATGCAAGAGGCATGGTGTGGCATGGAGATGGTGTACAAATATATGAAGAAGTGTGCAAGAGGCACTGAATTGGGAAGGGTGAGAAAGAGGCAGAGGTGTGTAGGTGAGATGGTACCTCAAGATACTATTCGGGTTAGGATGGGTTGCACGGGTGCATAGCAATGTAGCATGGATTGAGTGGGTGATGGAAAGTCTACATGAGTAGAGTCTACATGAGTAAAGATGTCCAAGGTTGCATGAGAGGTGCTATGCAGGAAGGGTATATGAGGGTTTGGAAGAGGTCTATGCTCACAACTATGCAGGGGGTCACCATGGGTCCCTGCACAAGTAGTGCAAGTCACAGGCCCCCGATCTTATAGAGTAGAACTAGAAGATGGGAAAATATGGAGCAGACACATAGATCAACTCCGGGGATGATTGGAATGGAATCTGAATGAGCAGAAAACTTCAGAAACAGAAACACATCATAGAGAGGTAAGACCAACCCTAATAACTACAAATACTGAAAACACAAACCTCCCCACTCTAGGGTGGGACTCAAATTCAAGTATACCGCAGGATAATTTAGCTGAAGGGGGGGAAATCCAGTAAAAGAACTCTGAGCCTTCTGTTCCATCGGAGCCAGCCCCACCCCTGAAAAACCCTGAGGCTGGCTCTGAGGGACAACAGACCCAACTAGTCAGGTTGCTACTGCTGGGCGGGGGGGGGGTTAACTGCGAAGATCTAGTCACACTCACAGGAGTCCCTCCTACTTACGTGATTATGTCTGTGAGTGAGAGCTGATTGGATGAATGCTTCTTCCAGGAGGGGAGGGGTGTTAGATATTCAATGGGAAAAGTCAGTGATGTCAGACTTCACCCATTGGTTCATTTTTTAGGCGGGAAAAAGAACAGCCATCAGTGGCTGAAATTGTGGACAACAGCCTGTAAAAAGAACAGTAGGCACACCAGGCGGCAGTCTTTTGTTCAGAGCTAAATAAAGAAATCCTTTCCTTCTACCATTGTCCTGCCTCTTCAATATAGCCTATATCTAACACAAAGTGCACAAGTGACCAGCACTACACTAATGCAGAGGGCTGGAGGAAGGTGCTTGGGTAGGTAGACTTACCTTAATGACTTCCTTACTGGCTTTACCTTTCTGAGAAAGCCAGCATGGAAGGTTGCAAATGGTAATCATGTGATCACATGGTGCTTGGCAGGCAATCATAGATGTAAATGGGTTGCCAAGTGTCCAGATCATGCTCACATGGTTCCCACAGTTCTGGCCAGAACTCATATTCATTAAAATGAAAATGTTGCATTTGAAAAAAAATGTGTGATATGAGATATACATTGTTCTTTCTTCTTGTCCTTATTTCATGGTGGTATTTTTGTAGTCTCCCCCGCCCCACAAAAAAAGATAGTTTTCCATTGTTTGCTTTATTTAAGGGCTTTGGTGTTTTTTTTGTGTGTGTCTGTGTGTCTATGTGAGTATGTGTTTTTATCTAATTAATGTCCCTGTTTGCACTGGTAGCATGTGTCAGAAAAGCAAAAATCTCAAAGGAACAGAAACTTGTCCAATTGGGTATGTTCCGATTCCAAATTTAATTTTAGATATGAAAGCTTGCCAACAATGGGCAAAATCTTCTGTGCTTGATAAATGATGTGACTAAAATATATAGTTGCCATTATATTTTACTTCAAATAAGTTATATACAAAATAACATTTTTTCTTTTCTTATTCCGTTTAAATTCTCTCCCCCCACCATAGCCTGTAATTTTCAAATATGTACTGAGACTGATGACATAATCTTATTGCAACTTTAAGAGTACATTACACTAGCAATTCTAACAGTTGGACAAATTATAGTAATTAATGTTGCAGTATAAAGAAAAAAACTATAAAATCACTTAGGAAAGACTCCTATATTGCCAGCTGAAATCCATCATAGTTATTGCTGTAAAATTACTCAAGATAGCTTAGCCAAGTTTTGAAAATTATTCTATGTCATTAAAGACTACGGGTAAAATTAAGTTAAAAACATATTGGATGGAAATTTTGGATTGAAACAGATCTATAATCATGATAGACAACACATCCTAAATCATGTAGTATTTGCCTTTATACCATTAGATAAAGGTAGAGATGAAAAGAGACTTGAGATATTGCCACAGTCCTGTTTTATTTCCCAAATACTACCTGTATTTTTAATTTTTTTTTCTAAAAATAGATTATGTAAGGAAGCTTGCATAGAAGACTTATGAAAATGCATACTCATTCTTCATATGCAAATTATAGAAAGAAGCATAGATATAATAAATTGGAAAAGTGCATTTTTTGGATGATGAAAAATACAAGTTCTTGCCTGTACGATGTATTCACAACTATTTGCACAAAAAAAAAAGTATATATGGTTTTTTTCTTCATTTATACATATGTACAACTGCTAACAGTCAAAGCACTCAGATATAAGCTTAGAAATGGGTGGCTGAAGAACAGACTTGCTGATAGTTGTCTAACTGAGTGTCTGGTAGCACTGGAATATGGACTGTGAAGAATAGCTGGTACAATGAATCTAGAGCATATCTGTATTATTTGAACACCAAATTAAGATAAGTTACTGGAAAAAAATGATAAATAAGCTTATAAGAAACTATATGGGATTCTAGCAATAGTCAGACTAGCTTTAGTACATACAGTTCGCACCAGTTCAGGAGAACTGGTTATTAACTTTTTGAGTAGTTTGGTGAACTTCTTGTTGGAATAAATCATTAGGGCAGAGAACTGGTTGTTAAATTATTTGAATCCTACCACTGAGTACATAGGACTAGCCTCCTTTATATTTAAGACATGTTTATGTTTAAATCATTATAGTAAAATCTCTATTTTTACATTAGGAAGGTAGTATCAAGGCAAGATATACATTGACTGATGGACTTCTGAATCTAAGCTGAGCAAAATTTGGGAAAAATGAAATGTTCCCTGTAACTCCTCCTTAGAATTTAACAAGTCACTTTTCAGAGATTATATGAAATCTTCTTTCCCTAAACTTTAGTTCATTACCACAGGAAACTTTCACCATCTTGTTAGACAAGTTCAACATTTTGTATAATTTGTCAGTTCCCAGAACTTGGAAGCAGTTCTAGAAATCTGAAATGCAATCTTTTCTTTATTATTTTGAAACAGATGTCAATGCTTTGGGGGCACCTATTACATGTTACAGAGATACTTATAAGGTTACATGCATTATAGAACCTTATGTTTTTTACAAAGCCCTCACAATCTGCTCATAAATGTATTTTCTGCCTTCGTGCCTCTTACATTTGGGGGTTTCTTTTTTCATTTGGCTGCAGAATGCTTTTCTTTCTCAGGTAATTTGGATTTTTCCCATTTGTAGAATTTAAAACTCACATGGGACTGAATGCTATTATATTTGGGAAGAAGTAGGAGAAAACCAATAAACACTGCAGAAAATAAGCAAAGGTTTAGGTTAACTTGGCAGTAGAAATGTCACTATTGTCAATAGTGAAGCCATGATATGAACTTGTGCCCTCAAAGAGTACAGAATGAAACAAAGCTACTGTACACCCACGTGCTATAAAAAGCTGATCTACCTTTACTCATTAGCTCAATATTTCATATCTCCATTAAAAAAAAGTAATTAAGTAAAGGGCATGTTATGCATGCTTATTAAGAAAATATTATAATTTTCTTAATTTTAGAGCTGGATTCAAGAACTGACAAAGATGTAGCAGTATTTCCAATCATAATTATCTTCTTTCTCTTACCTTAAATCTGAAAAAGAACCCATAACCTCACTTTCACCTTGCAATGCACTACTGAGATAGGCTATTTTATACAGAAAGCCCGCTTAATATCACTCCCCAGGAGAACAAATTGTAAGATTCTCTCACTTCACTGATATTGTATCTTGAGTCATGTCCTTATGCACTTCAGCGGCCAAAAAAGGAGAGAAATTAAAAGTGTTGACTTCTCCAATTTTTTCTAGAAAAAGTGGAGAAAACTCAGACATGCCTAATTATTTTTCTTTGGTTGGTCCAGTATCAGCCTCCCTATGGGATAGGTGGATATGAAATAGAACGGTAATTGTGTTTTGAGTTCAGATGAAAACAACAGCATTTCAAAAGTTTTGCATTGTCTGTGTTCTGTCAAAATAAAGTTGGGAATGGTTCAAAGGTTCTGTAAGAATAGGACTCACATGTTTGGTATGATATGATGTGATACTAAATATATGAATTCTATTCTTACAGAACATTTGAACCATTCCAAGCTTTGCTTGACAAAATACACACAACTCAAAACATTTGAAATGCTGTTGTTTGACTAGCCCCATGCAATATGGACAACAGTGAACAGAATTCACACAGGCCATGATAGATGTACAGAGTCAATAAGTGGGGAAAAATACTATCACCAAATTGTAACTGTGGGGTGGAAAAACAAACTATCCAAAATAAAGTGCTAAAATAAATCCCATAATGGAGACCATGCTGATTTCCTGGCTGTGACAAATGAAGCAAAAATAAAATAAATCACACTTGTAATCTAGATATTCTTTTGTAATATTTTGGATTTTATATTTCATATTTTGAATTTGTCTGTGTCTTTAACAAAATGTGATGTGAATGTGCCATATGATAAATAAATCACATATTTAATGTGCCAGACTTAGAAAATCTCTTACCTTTGTTCATTTCCCGCTACCTAGATCACAAACATTGATGGGCGATAGTTTAGGCTGATTGGTATCAGTTTTTCTAGAGGGCAGAAAATTTAGCAAAGGGTGTTTAAAAATGCAGATAAAAGACCAGGAACAATAGTAGCAATTACCAAAAATCTGTGATCCAAGATATTTCTTAATATTGGAAGAGAACTTTTCAACATCTTGCTCAACATTTCAACTTGACCCTCTGGCTCTTGAAGAAAGATGCTAATCTTTCTCATCAACACTATTTAGTAACAGCTATATGTGCAAAACGTAGCCAATGTCAGATGATTATATCAACTTCCCCCAACCCCAATTTTCTATTCCAACTTTAGAATGGCTTTTCTCACCGGACATATTTTACTGTCAGAACACTTTTTCAAATTTATCAGAAGTGGTTCAAATTCCAAACAACCCAAGTTCAAAATCAGTCTACTTCAGCAACATAAAAAGGAAATAGTTTTTATAGAAAGAATAAAATCTCGTAAAATCAAAGGCTGTTTCAGGTTGAAATATGTTGATAATGCAATATTCTACATATCTTAAGTAACAAACATTATTCTTTACAGTTAGTAAAAGCCATCCAGCTATACCAGCAGAGAGCAGACAGAAATACAAATTTGTTCTGCATGATGCATTTCTATCAATTTTGTTAGCATTTTGTTTTCAAACAGTTTTAAATTTTTAAGTCCAGCAAAATTTCTATATAGAGTTTTTTAAGTTGCTCTCTACAGTATTGAAAAGACCATATCACTTGTATTTTTCTTTGTGTAGTGCTACTTTTATCATCTAACTCAACACTTCCAAACTATTTAAACAAATTTATTTATTTATTTATTCAAATTTGTATACTGCCCCCTCTCTCTAAGGACTCGGGGCGGTGCATAGCCAGATAAAAACATATAAATACAAATACAATAATTTAAAATAAATTAAAAGAATTAAATAGATTGACTTTAAGAGTTAAAAATGGGGAATTAAAAAAGTTAAAAACCATTTAAAAACCGAATTTAAAATCATTTCACATAACTCTAGGCCAGACCGATATCTTTCAAATATAATTTTCCAACCATAATCCTATGAAGTCTCCTGTTGACCTATTAAATCACATTCAGTATTCGTCTTTCAGTGTTAAGTTTCAAGATAATCTAATGCACAGGTGTCAAACTCACTGCGACATATTGCCATCAATTCACGTTTTGCAACTTTTTTCCCTTCGCAGAGCTGGAGTGGGCTTGGCCTGTGCATGATGCATCTGGCCCATGGGCCGCCAGTTTGACCTAATGCATTTCCCACATTTACCCTAAAGTGTTCTTTTTTCCCATCTTTTTCCATGGAGAGTGAGAGTGAGAGAATCTTCTGAATCTTCAGATATTTTCATATCCTTAGCTTTTGTGATGTCATAATTGCGTTTCATGGTATCTCTTCCCACATGGCGTATCAAGAAAGAAATCATTGTCACTAGAATTAATAAGCCTCAGTAAGAATTAATAAACTACTTTTAAAAAAATGATCTGTGCATCTAGCAGACAGTTTGCTTCAAAAGCCTATGCCATTTGTGTATACACACACACACACATGCACTAAGGAAGAGTTATATTCAGAAGCATAAAGCAAAGGTGGAAAAAAGAAAAAGATATGAAAAGATGAAAGAAAACATGAAAAACAGAGGGAAAAATGGGTGTTTGAGGTTCTGTTAGCCAAGGAAAGTTCTCTGGCATAGCTTCTGTCTTATGGAACATTCTCCCTTCATGTGAACAAGAAAGGACATTTTCATGGATACATTAAAAAAACTACAAAATTCTGAATTCTGATGCATACACTGATTCAGAAGATTTCAAAAATTAATATACACCTGAGAGTAGAGGTTTTTCCTGGGGGTTTGATAGACAAACAGTTTGAAAAAAAGTCATAGGACTTTCTTTGATTTTGTGTATAATCATTGAATCAAGATCATTGGATGTACAAAGATGAAAACTACACCGACAATGGAGAAATATAACAATAATATAACTTCCTAAAATGGCCAAATTGACTTCTTTGATTAGAGACAAAACAATGAGTATATTTATTACTGATTGGAAACTCCTTATGGATTTTTTGCTGAAAACTTTTTATTTATTATTTGGCTGATTAGACAGGAAAGATTATAGAAAAAGGAGAGTAATTTGTAACCCTAGAGTCACAGTTAAATTTATAATTAGCTTAAAAAAAGTTGTTTCTATTTCAGCAATGTTCTGTTTTCTTTTTCTTTTTAGACTGTTACTCTTGTCCCCCCAGCTCACTCTTTTTTTGTTGTTGTTTATGTAGAGTTCTTTTGTTTGTTAATTCTATTTTAGTGTCTGTGTTGTTTCATTTGATCTGTCTTCATTCCTTTTTGAAATGCCTTTGTGACCATTCAGTGTTCCAGTCCCCTGACTTTTTCCTTTAAGTGCTGCTGTATTTCCTTTAGTGGCAAGCAAATATATGCCAGGTGGTTGTCAGGCAGGAATACCAATAGGGTACAAGCATTGTAGGACATGATTACATAATTGTCTACTTATCTCCACTTTGTTTCTTAAGGCAGCAGCAATAGAAAAACTTCTTTTTCTTGTTTGCTTCTTGGGATCTTGGGCTATCCAAATGCATGCTTTGGTAGGAGGATTATGTTTAGGGACACATCTATTAAATTCCTTGATCAAATCCAATTCTGATACCATTCTCTGGTAGTTCTTGCAGTTTGTTCACTTGAAAGATCTAGTTTATATTCCACCTATAGTTTTTCTAGCAGCTTATGCTTAGTCTACAAAAAGTGGTCACTCAATCACATACAATGGACAATCAGTAAGTCTCAGATATATCTTTTTTTAGTCATAATCAATTCAACAAATATTTTCTTATACCCTGTACTGCTCAAACTCAGCTATATTGTTTCTATAGTTTACCATCCCAGTTGGTCTCAGCTCTGAGTTGCCCCATCATTTATTTCTTAAATCAGCCGTCTTATTTCTGTTCAGTACCACTTGTGTTTCTTTGGCTTATTCCCACTTTTTCATTCATTTTTAAATATACATTTGAGTATTTATATTTTAAAATGTAATTTATTCCCTTAATACAGATTTTTCATTTAATACTGCAATTGATCACTGATTAAACATTAGAGCCTCCAATTTTCCCAGTTCTCTGCTAGTCACAGACTGGCAGTTAGTTTTTAGGGAGGAACTGAACTTGATATCCTTTCTGACATTGTTTTAAGACACTTTTTTATTGCGGGTAAAAATAATTTAGAATGAATCAAATACTGTTCTAAATTTTGCTTTTGGTCCTCCAGTTGTTACACCTCTCCTGACATACTTACAGTATATACTTAATTGTTTTCCTTTCCCGTGGATGTGAATAATTTGACAAGGGAGAAGAAATCTGAAATTAAATTTCCCATTTAAGGTCAACACTTGCTCCTCCCTCCCCCCCTTTTCTCCTTTCACGTAAAGATCAGATATACCTGTGATGGCGAACCTATGGCATGCGTGCCACAAGTAGCATGCAAAGCCATTTGTGCCGGCATGCGAGCTTCAGGTAAAGTTAACCTCATTGCGCATGCACGTGCCTCACAACTCATTTTTCCTCTGGTTGGTTTGAGGCCTTGTTTGGCCTCCAGAGGCTTGAAAAAAGCCTCTGCAAGGCTTTTCAGGCCGAATCATAGGCTTGTTTCATCACTTCCTGTAATATCAGAAGTGACGAAATGGGTCTATAATTTGGCCTGAAAAACTTTGCAGAAGCTTTTCCCAGGCCTCTGGGAGGCCGAAAAAAGGCCTCAAACCAGCCAAAAAATCAGCTCTGAGGCATAGTGCAGATAAGGTGGTGTGGGGGGGATTGCACACATATGTGCAGGGGGTGAGGGGAGGAGCGTGCACATTGCATTCTGGGTGCTGGCACGTAAGTTTGTGCACGCTGGTGCATGCACAATTTTTGGCACAGGAGCCCAAAAAGGTTAGCCACCACTGAGGTATACCATATGGCTTCTTGGATGCTGTCCAAGGTCTGGCCTTATTCTTTTTCTTTGTTTTCACAAACTACTACAAAATATAGTTTGGTATAGTTCTTGGACAAAGAGCTATTTTTTGAACAATGATTGGGCTAACTTTTAAGTAGCACAATCACTCATGCATTACTCAGTTTTGACTTCTACAACAATCCCCAAAGTATTGGTCCCATTAGCAGCTGACACTGCAGTTCACAAAGATTAAATTTTTCAAGACTCTTTATTTCTTGGTATACAAAAATACTTACTGAGAATGATTCATGGCTTGTTAACTTGTTGTTTTATCAGATGTCGTTTTTATGAATTTTTGACAGTATAAAATAATAAAGGTGCTTAGAATCACAACATAACCAATTTGGAAAGTATATTTATAAGTTGCAGGAAGGAAATAAGCCACTGCTTGCTTTTTGTGTTGTAATCTAATTTTAAACCAGTTTAGCTAGTCTTGCAGGAGAAAATCTGTTGCTTATTGTTGCTTTCCACACTCTAGTACTTATTGTAACTTATTGTTGCTTTCCACACTCTAGTATATGCTATGATTCTTCCAAATGTCTTGCAACATATTCTCATTTCCATTAAAAATAAATAAATTAATGAAATAGCAACAGTGATGAAATGTCAGAAAATACTCCAACTGTTATGCTAAAATTATAGGTACATGATTTATGTTAGCATAACCATTCATTGCTCATAAAACAGATTGACTTCATCTTCAAATTGTTTAAGAGATTTCTGGGCTTTGAATTGAGGATGAACACTTATATGTCCAGTTAGTATTATGGCTGTGCTTTTGCTATCAATTGAGCTAAGCTAGCATCTTCTGTGTCATAGGCTTAGCTCAATTGTTAAGCTTTATTGTTGCCCAATAAAGTCTGTACTGAGGACAAGGATATTCAACAAAGACAGAACCATCCAATTCACAAAAGGTAATGAAATGTGTCATAATAATTCCCTCTGAAAACACTCTTTGAAAAACATTTTTTTTTTCATTGACAACAAACGAAAGTGACAAAAGGGAGCAGGTGTGAAATAGTCTTATCTAATAGACAGACTTTAAAATCTCACTGAATTTTTATTGGGTATGTCAGCTACTTCTTCACTTTGCTCTGAAGGGGAGGAAGATATAGATAAGATTACAGCATTTATAAGTATGCTGATCATTATAATCTTAATCATAATAATTGACACTGGAATGTTTTCAAAATCCCAAGCCAGCCTGAAGAATTAACTTTGATATATGGAATGTAACAGATGCTTTGGTAATATAAAATATTGATTTCTAACTTCCTGCCCTCATTTTAAGTCATGTTCCTTCCCTGTTCTTTAGTTACATAAAGCACTCTCTTGCTCTCTCTCACACACTCTCCCTCCCTCCCTTCCACTTCTCCATGTGTGTGTCTGTCTGTCTGTGACTGTCTGTGTGCCTGTGTCTATATGAAGACTGTCTTATGGGAGATTGCCCAATTCAAAACTCTAGAAATCCCCTAAGTCCAACCTTATTTGATTATTATTAAAAAATAAGGGAACAATGGATTTCTGTCATATTATAATCTAATGTGAGGAAATCAGAAATAAGGTTTTGCTTTTCATTGCAATGGAATGACATTTTTTTCCAGACAAGATAGGTACTAAATTTGATACAAGAAGAATAGTTTTTTTTAATGAATTTCTTTGCATTTTTATATGAAAAAAATATTTAACTTTGTTGTGATAAAACCTGTACCAATCATAGTCCCAAAGATAGGAATCAACTTTGCCAAATTTTAGTATATAGCTTGATTATCTTTTGATGAAAAAAAAAAGTTGTGTTCATAAAAAATAGTGATACTCTAGATTTTATGGAATCTCACTTTATCCTGGACTCAGATATGAACAACAAAATAAAATAACAATCAAATAAGATAAATAGGATCAAAGACCGAATTCTCTGATATGATACTGAGTTAAATGAAGGTATGACATATAAAAGAATATCAAGACCTGTTCTATGTAATTCTAGAGGTTAGAGACCAAATAGTGATCTTAAGTGATCTGTAAGCAGCAAATTCAGGGGTAACAGCCTTGTGTTCTTTTTATTAAAATTCCTGAAGTAAGAAAGCATTGGAATCAAAGCTTTAAATATCCTTTCCAGTTGTACAATTCTTGGAACTTGAAAATATTTACATTTTCTACTAAATACAATTAGCTTGTTCAGCTAGATCAGCAACCATTAGGTAGAATTAGTCTGCTATCTCTTGGTTCTTTCTTTCCCCAAAATGGCATGGTTGAAGAAATCAAAAAGAAATTATATCAAACATACAAAGTGCTAAAAATTGCCATAGTTTTAGATAAGTTGTTTGTTGTAGACTTCTGTCTAGATTTAGTTCTGGAATGGAAGGTTGCATTCATGGTCATTTTTACCTGGAGGGCAGCTTTAGAAGAGCCAGACTGACTTGAAACCACAACTGTCTTACTGTATATACAACAGTTTGAGGTTAAAAGACTGGTCAGTAGACAATGATGTTGTTCAAGGATTGAGGAATCAGTTGCAATACATATAAGAAGCAGCAAAACATTACTATGAATATAACAGAAGTCAGATAGTAAGATGACCAAAGAAATGTCCCGAAGGTACAGCTTTCATAAGCAAGACATTTCTCAGATTGTGTGTGTGTGTTTCATCACAGTCACTCCTAGTGTTCAACCAACCATAGCTGATTTAGAATATCTAGTTTGGAAGTACTCTTCCAGACAATCTACTACTTCTCTCCTCTTTCTGGTATTTAATTCATGGTCAATGATGCTGTACAGGTTGGTATGACATTTTTTCAGGAGTTGAGCCCTAGTAATGATAGCAGATGATCTCACTAAGATTTCTGAACCAGGACTTAGCTGTTGTGGACTGATGGGACCACAAAAAAAGGTCCTTGGTAGTGATCCCTTCTCCATGGAATGTCATTTCCTCCAACAATTATTTGCCCCCTACTCGGCAGTTTTTCTAAAATGTCCTAAAAACATAATTCCATTATCAACTCTGGAGATCATGAATGGAGATTGAACTGATCAGATTTGATTGAATTGTTGCTGCCATGGGGGTGGAGTGGGATTTTTTTAATGGGTTTTTATTATGCAGTGGAGTTTTTAAGCATTGTAAGCTACCCAGAATTGCATATGTTTGAATTGGATGACTATTTAAATTAGTTAAATAAATAAATATATCAGTGATAAATCAAAGTACAAAACTTCCCTATGTATGAATGGATTATTTATTTTGAAAAGATTTCAAAAGTATTTACTACTGAGAAATCTTCACAGCTATTATCTAAATATCAATTCATTCCAAATGTTACAAGCTCAGATTTTCCTGAGCAATATTTATTTTCTTATAAACCACTGAATTACAATCTCTTTTATAACTTTTTTTCCTGTTGAACCAAAGTGTCATGACCTTGGTAGAGTTGGACTCTGAGGGAGAGAAGGAACAGCCGACAGGGACTGGAGGTGTGGCTCCGGAGGTTGTGGAGGAGACTGGGGAAGGGCTGAGACTGTCTGGGCAGTCAGAGGAAGAACCAGGCCCATCCCTCTGCATCCTAGGACACACAGGGAGGAAAGGAGAAGGCAACAACTTGGCTTGCGAGAGAGGAAGAGGCAATGATACTCCTCATTGGTTACAGCTGGGGAGATGAGTATATAAGAGAGATGGTAAGAACACAGGTTGCCAGAAGTAAGCGTGTTTTATTTTGGTCTGAAGTTATCTTGGTTGGCGTCCTTCCTGTTTATTGGACCCGTGCCCTTCCTGGCTGGTTTCGGCTGCCAGGGAGACGACACGAGGCTGGCTCCAGGGGATTATCAACGCTTCTCTGAGAGAGGGGTCGCTTCCTGCCGCCTTGAAGATGGCGGTGGTGCGGCCCCTCCTCAAGAAGCCTTCCCTGGATCCAGCTGTTTTAAACAACTATCGTCCAGTCTCCAACCTTCCCTTTGTGGCGAAGGTTGTTGAGAGCGTGGTGGCACGTCAGCTCCCTCAGTACCTGGAGGAAACGACTTACCTCGATCTGTTCCAATCGGGCTTCAGGCCTGGACATAGCACTGAGACGGCATTGGTCGCGTTGGTTGATGATCTCTGGAGGGCTCGTGACAGAGGGTTCTCCTCTGTCCTGGTCCTATTAGATCTCTCGGCGGCTTTTGATACTATCGACGATAGTATCCTATTGCAGTGGTTGGAGGGGTTGGCGATTGGGGGGAACCGTCCTTCGGTGGTTCTCCTCCTTCCTCTCCGACCGTTCGCAATTTGTGTTGGCGGGAGGGGAGAGGTCCACCTCTAGGCCCCTGGTTTGTGGGGTGCCTCAGGGGTCGGTCCTCTCCCCTCTCCTGTTCAACATTTACATGAAGCCGCTGGGTGAGATCATCCGTGGTCTTGGAGTGAGGTTCCATCTGTATGCAGATGACATCTCCACCCCGGACCACCCCAACGATGCTGTGGGGGCTATGTCCCGGTGCCTGGAGGCCGTGTGGGATTGGATGGGAGGGAACAGGCTCCGGCTCAACCCATCCAAGACCGAGTGGCTGTGGTTCTCGGCGCCCCGATATAGCCAGCTGACACCTTCGCTGGCTATTGGGGGGGAAATTCTGCCCCCCACAGAGAGGGCTCGCAATCTGGGAATCCTCCTGGATGTACGGCTGTCACTTGAACATTATATAGCTGGCCGTCTCCAGGGGGGCGTTTCATCAGATCCGTCGGATCTACCGGTTGCGGCCCTTTCTGGATCGGGACGCCCTGCGCACGGTCACTCAGGCCCTTGTCACCTCTAGCCTGGACTATTGTAATGCCCTCTACATGGGGCTCCCTGTGGGGAGCACTCGGAGACTCCAACTGGTGCAAAATGCAGCCGTGCGGGTGATCATGTGGGCATCGCGTAGCACCCATATGACGCCTCTCCTGTGCGAGCTGCATTGGTTGCCGGTGGCTCTCCGGGTTCGCTTTAAGGTTCTAGTTTTGACCTTTAGGGCGATCCATGGCACTGGGCCAGGTTATCTGCAGGACCGCATTCTACCGGTGATCTCCAGCAGGCCGGTGAGTTCGCACAGAGAGGGCCTTCTCCGGGTGCCGTCGACTGCTATGTGTCATCTGGCGGCCCCGAGGAGTAGGGCCTTCTCTGTGGGGGCCCCTGCCTTCTGGAATACTCTGCCACCTGAACTTCGTACCAGCACGGACCTGAGGGCCTTCAGGCGCACGTTGAAGACCTGGCTCTTTGAGCAAGCTGGCCTGGGCTGAGATGGTTTTAAATTGTCCCCGAATTTTGGTTTTTAATCGGGGTTTTAAAGTTGGGGGGTGGGTTTTTTTTTTTTTTACCAATTATAATCAGCCAGTATTTAATTTCTTTTTAATTTTTGTATTGTCTCTTGGGGTTTGGATTTGGCTGTACACCGCCCTGAGTCCCTAGGGAGAAGGGCGGTATAGAAATACTATAAATAAAAAAATAAAATAAAATAAAAAAACAGACTGTGCTTTGTTATCTCCTTGAATTTGGTAAATACTTATCCTGTTCCATTGTGGATATTTCATCATTGTACTTTGTTTGGTTTTTTATTTCACCTCTATCTGCTCATTAAATTAAGACTGTATTGCTTTCTTTTGAAGACTATTTTGGGTATGTTTTATCTCCAACTGAGTATTATTGAACAGTGGGGCCAAATTGGAGGCAATAAAGGACATTTATTTATGTTTTGGATTTTGTTATGTTTGTGTTACACTCTGAGTCATCACACAAAGTATCTCCTATAACTGAAATTATCAGTCTGAGATCCCCCCCCCCGCTATATTTTCTGGATATGCTCTTTGGATATGTTGGAAAGAAGATATTATTGATGAGATCCTATTACAGCATGATAATACACCCTCTATTCACAATAGTATTCCCTATGCCTCCAGACTTTAAATTTTGGGCTTGGACAATCTGGAACTGTGCCGCCTGTGGTCTGATCTAAGCATAGTTCACAAACTTGTCTGCTATAACATCTTGCCCGTCAATGACTTCTTCAGCTTCAATCGCAATAATACACAGGCAAACAACCAATTCAAACTCAAGGTAAACCGCTCCAAACTCGATTGCAGAAAATACGACTTCAGCAACAGAGTGGTCAATGTCTGGAATGCCCTACCCGATTCTGTTGTTACAGCCTCAATCCCTCACAGCTTCAACCTCAAACTGTCTACTGTAGATAGTTAAGAGGTCCTTAAAGGGGGCATGCATAAGCACACCAGTGTGCCTACTGTCCCTGTCTTACTGTCCCCATTTATCTGTATTTACTTCCTTTGTTCATTTTTATGTTCATACCTATTCTTGTTATCTTGTACAAGTTTGATTAAATAAATAAATAAATGATTCAAACTCCCCCATTTTATATTGAAAGTTTAAAAGAGCACAGCGTATGTTTCATTGTGGCTATTTGTACAGTGAAAATGGTGAGATGTATTCAGCTCTTATTGCATTCAAATACCATGAAGCAAAAGAAAACCCCTTGAATTTAATTGTTTCTCAATATATTTAAAAAGGATTGGTTGAAGCATTTCTATTGCTTTATCATGTTTGTTTTTTCATAGGACATCTTGATATTATCTTTCTGGTTCCTAGTACCAGTTTCATGAAGAAGGCCTACTTAATAAAGAAGCAGAAAACTTTGAAATATGGGTTAGATTAACTTCTGAAATATCAAATCAATTGAAAGCCTTCAGGAAACTGGCATTTTGCAAGGGAACACTATTCTAGTAGAAATTTGCTTTTCTTACCCTTAGGAATAAGTCTGCTTTTGTGATTGATTTGTTTTCTTGAATGTTTTTCATTTGAAATACTGGATTGAAGGTTGATAGGTTTTTTTCCCCTCCTTCCAAATAGCTATTTTAATTCCAGATTTGACTTCTTTGAACACTGTCATGAATATACGTAAAATGAGATTTTTTAGAATATGTTGCTTGACATAACCCCACTGAACTCAAGGAAGCTTCAAAGATTTCTATCAAGACAAAAAGCCTGTTTCAGTTTTTCTTAATACATTAGAAATTGTCAGTTGACATACGCCTTTAATCTGCTTTGGGTTCATATAGATTTCATCACATTGTGCTGTTCAATCCTGTTTATATTTTGAATTGTAATTCCACGTATACTAGATAACTCACATAACACTATACAATTTTTTCTTCAAAATAAGGAACATGAAAGATCTTAAACATCTATTTTCTTGTCCTCAAACTTTTAAAAATTATAATATACATATGTTGAAATATGAAGATATCGAAGGCATAATTTGCTTTTGATTTATTCCTTTGAACCATGACATCTTTTCAACTGTTCTGGCATTGCTCTGGCAGTTCAGAATCATCCTTCTTCATCAGAACTTGTGAAATGATCACTGCTTTGCCATACGAAGTCCATTCAGGCTTTCATTATTCCAAATGGACAAAAACGTCTGATAATCTTTTACATTTACGCTGGAGAGCTCAATCAAATAAATAGCAGCTTTTGCAAATATTTGTACGTTCAACATGAATATCTACACCACTAATGTCATGCCATCTTGACACATGAGCTGTGACCCTAATAATGCTCATGAAGACCGACTGTTTGCACAGTTGTAGATGAAGACTTTCTTGCAGCAGACATTCACACTCAGCATGAGAGACCATATAGTGACCAAGGTCATTAAAACAAAATTGGTAGGAGGTCTGTATATCTGTTTAGGGCAGGGCAGAGTGGAGTTATCGAAGTGGTCTTATATTGAGTACTACAAATAATGAGCACTTAAATTGGGCCATGAAAATGCTGGGAGAGAATTAATTTAATAAAAGTAAATCTGTTACTCGCTCTCCCTGCTTCCCCTTCCCTTTTCTCTTTCCCTCCCCCACTCTCCAAACTAAAATAAGAGAAAGTCAAAAGACAGAGTAAAAAAAGAAGGAAAGAGTAAAATGTAGAAAAATAAATATATAAAGACGTTGTTTCCAAACTTCATCATAAGTAAAAACAAGTTCTGTAGCTTTTCACACCTATAAGGTTACAAATAGGTATTTCTTTTCCCTATAACCTATTTTTTATCTATAAGGAAACAAAACATTGACTGTTCCATCTGTGATGAACAAAATGTCTCTAAGGATTGTCAGAAATTCATAAAAATATGTCCTATTTTAACCCTGGTCAAATAAACTTTCAGAGGTAACTCTGAAAATGTTAATCTTTAGTTCATTCAACTATTTTCATAGGATTAGATCTTTCTCAAATTGTTCTTTGATCAGTTTGCCTCAGTCCCAAGGGTGATCATTGTCTTGTAATCTCCTATGTGCTTTTATCATATAAGTGGGATTGGATGAACTTTTGATCCCATATGAAATTTTATATAATTTTAACATAATATAACCCTTTAACATAACATAACGTAACGTAACATAACGTAATGTAACGTAACATAACGTAACATAACCCATTTTGAGAGATTTGAAATGCATATGCATAGCAAAAGCCATATTAATTGAATGTTGTGCTTAAAGTTTAAAACACAGGGGTGGGGGAAGAGAGAGAGAGAGAGAGAAAGAATTATATAGATGGAAATGGAGATGGAGATGAAGATAGGTAACAAAATGGACATGCTACCAGAGAATATTAGGAAAAAAATGCATTTACCCTCCTTAGCATAAGGACTGCTGGAATCTCAAATAATAAACAAATAAACAAGCAAGCAAATTGTGTGCAGACTGCCAACAGTAAAAACAATGCATTCAAAAATGCATGCATTTTTTAAAAAAATATGGAACCAAAAATGAAATATATAGCTATTCCTGTAATAAAGAATAGCAAAATAGTGTTTTGCCTGGGAGCACTGAGGTCAATCAAGAAGATCACAGTCTCTCAAGGAAAGCATCTCTAAATTCATCTCTTTAGGATATGGACTTTTCCTTCAGGCTTTAGGGAAGACACTTAACCCTACCCAGTCCTCAGGAGGGTCAGAGTCAAGTCTGTCAATTTGATCTGTCAATTGTGTATAGAAATAGCCATTTAAAGAAGCAAAGATACCCTCTAGATACTGCAGATTTTGGCTAGTCTGCCTTCTCAGTTGTGATTTTGCTAGAAGCGCAAAAAAAAAAATCCCCTTTTTTAACATTGGCTCAGGCAGCACAATGTCTTGAGATAATCTTATTCAAATTACAATAATTTCAATAGCAAAATAATGGGAAAGTATCTCTTCTCTGAGGAGGAAAATTGAACCTGAGCTCACACAAGCCAAGACAACTTCAAAGACATTAAACCCTTCTAGTATTTTCTTTAAGAATGTAAAGTAAAATGAGCAAGTATTTTTAGAATATTGTATTTTTCCATTTTTGGTAATCTTCCTCCTTCCCTTATTTACCACTCTGAAAGTCTTCTGGATAATTCTGTTCATCCTTGTCATTTCCTGATGCAGATGGAAATGCCATACATATTGCTTTGTCAAAGTTTAGCAAAAGAGAGAAATATATTACTAGTCTCTGAGAGAGACACCCTATAGTACAAATAACATCTTCTCATGCTGCATGCTTTGTGCATCCCTATTTAGCCGATATATCAATGATCTTCCAGAGTAAAACAATGACCTTAAACTACATATGCCTAAGGTATGTAATATACAGCTTTGCATCTTGTTTTCACATGCACATGGTGGACTGCAGTGACTGAGAAATAGATTTGTCTCCTATTGTCTGACTTTAATGACTTGGTAGTGTTAGCCTATAGCATCAGTGCCATATACCAAAGAAAAAGATTACCTATCATTCACCAAAGAAAAAGATTACCTATCATACACATTGCTTATATGTCAATAAAAAGCTCATCACACAAAATGCTTTGTGGCAAAGGCTGTTGAGAGTGTGGTGGCACGACAGCTTCCCCGGCACCTGGATGAAGCTGTCTATTTAGATCCACGCCAATCAAGCTTCAGATCCAGGTACAGCACGGAGACGGCTTTGGTCACATTGGTGGATGATCTCTGGAGGGCCCGTGACAGAGGTTTTTCCTCTGTCCTGGTCCTATTAGATCTCTCGGAGGCTTTTGATACTGTCAAACACATTATCTTATTGCGGTGGTTGGGGTGGTTGGGGGTGGGAGGCACTGTTTTGCAGTAGTTCTCCTCCTTCCTCTCTGACCGTTCGCAATTTGTGTTGTCAGGGGGGCAGAGATCGACCTCGAGGCCCCTGATTTGTGGGATTTCTCAGGGGTCAGTGCTCTCGCCCCTTCTGTTCAACATTTACATGAAGCCGCTGGGTGAGATCATCCATGGCTTTGGGGTGGAGTTTCATCAGTATGCTGATGATACTCAGCTGTACATTTCCACCCCAGGTCACCCCAGTGAAGCCGTGGAAGTGATGACCTGGTGCCTGGAGGCTGTGCGGGGTTGGATGGGGCAAAACAGACTTCAGCTCAACCAGGCCAAAACCGAGTGGCTGTGCTTTCCGGCGCCCCGATACAGCCAGTTAGTTCCATCGCTGGCTGTGGGGGGGGGAGAAATTCTTGCCCCCACGGAGAGGGTGCGCAATCTGGGTGTCCTCCTGGAGGTGCGACTGTCATTAGAAGATCACATAGCGGCCGTCGCCAGGGGGGCTTTTTGTCAGGTCCGCAGGATCTACCAGTTGCGGCCCCTTCTGGATCGGGATGCCCTTTGCACAGTCACATCCGCCCTCATTATCTCCCGTCTGGATTATGCCAATGCTCTCTACATGGGGCTCCCCTTGAAGAGCACCCGGAGGCTCCAGTTGGTGCAAAATGCAGCCGTGCGGGTGGTTTTGGGGGCTCCTCAGAGCTCCCATGTTATGCCACTCTTGCGTGAGCTGCACTGGCTCCTGGTAGCCTTCTGGGTGCGATTCAAGGTATTGGTGATGACCTTTAAAGCGCTCCATGGCTTGGGACCTGGGTACTTACGGGACCGCCTACTGCTGTCATCGATCTCCTGTCGCCCAGTACACTCCCATAGGGTGGGCCTCCTTGGGGTGCCGCCAGCTGGACAGCTGGTGACCCCGAGGGCATGGGCCTTCTCCTTGGGGGCACCCTCCCTCTGGAATGAGCTGCCCCCAGAAATGTGGACCATCCCTGACCTTTTGGCCTTCCGGCGCGCGTTGAAAACATACTTATTTCATTAAGCCGGTCTGGCCTAGGATTTTATAGGGTTAATTTGGTTTTAATGGGTTTTAATCTTTTATATTCTTGACTGAATTTTATTTGGAGCCACTATATTTAATCTTTTTAATTGTTTTTTAAATATTGTATTTATATCATTTTTTAACTTTGGCTGTACACCGCCCCGAGTCCTGGTAGGGAGAGGGGCGGTATAGAAAACTAATAAAATAAATAAATAAATCCTCTCAATGCAATGCAACCTAGATTTGGCCTAAGAAAGAGCTATGCACCATGGATAGGACATGATGAACTTGTCCAGTGAAGAAGATAATGGATTTCAATCCACCAAAATGCTTTGCATTACCTGAAAGCCCTTCTGTGTTATTTACAAAATGGAGAAGAAAGCATTGCCTTTCACCAAGGTCTAGATGAGAGGAACCTCTTGGAAGTTTCTGTTAATTTCATATGCAGACATCTGTATAGCTTCACAAAAGAACTTTGAAGGGTGCTGCTCTCAAACCTTCATCAAAATAAAACAACCAACCTATTCTGTCTTGTGATTCACTTGCTGAATATAAAGACAGATAGAATAACTTTACAAATTCTTACATACAAAGTTTCTTTTATTGGATTATATTAGGTATCCTCAAGTTGACTCACAGTTACGTTGAGATGCATCTAATGTCCAATTCTTTGCATAATTAAAATTGTAGTGTAAATGATATTAATCTTTCTATCCCATATTTCATCCCATAGTCGCAGAGGCAGGGGGTATAGCTGCCACCGTGAGGCTGTGTTCAGGCAAAAGTGAGGGAGCCTCCCTTAACCCAACAAGGGTCAATTTAGTGACCAATCAGGATTACAGATGTGACCACATGACATGGACTACATTTCCCAGGATACCTTAACTACATTTACTATGATGCATTCCCTTAAGGGGACAGCTCACAATTCCTAACTAACTATCCGAAGTCCCATTAACTCTAAACTGTCTGGACAGCACACCACCCCTCTGTATCATCCTATCATCCTAATTCATTACAAGCCTTCTTCACAGGCCCTCTGGTTGATGGAAAAAGAAGGAGCTCTTTCAAAACCCTCTCTAAGTAGCTTAAATACTGTAACAGTACAGATCAGACATGACAATGATCACAAACATAGAAAGCAACTAGATTCATGTATGCTAGTTAAGGTCCTTGGGATGCACATAGTTTAGCAGGCTTCACATTAGAATCATTTGTTTATATCTCCGACAAGTCTCCTAAAGCAAAAGGACGATCCCATGATGAGCAATGCAATGCACTTGTGCGTTCTTGACTCCTATTTGACACTGTACTACACATGCCTGAATTATGAAATATTTAAGATGACAGATCTAATGTAGCAACAGGGAGAAATGTCCAAGGGCACCTTTGTTTTCAGCAGTAGGTCACCTTATAGTTCCTTTCAGTGTGCTACTTTCCCCATTACTTCTTCCACAGATAGTTCCAATAATGCTTTTAAGTCAGTTTTCTTTGCCCAGCAGACAGAAAATACTTTTATTTTATTTCATTATAAAGCAAAACAAAAACAAACCAGTCCATAGAACTGATAGTTTTCTGTCAAATTGCAGCTATATTTTTGATCCATGGTAGACAAATGGCAATAGAGATTGAAGGAAGAGATACTGTGTCATTTGAAATGGAGTTTAAATTGGGTTGGATGATGAAGAAAAGAGTAAATGTGGATGAACTTTAATCACTTGTAGTTCTACCCTTTTAAGCCTCATTTGACTTTTGAATCCTTTGATTTGGGATTCAAGGATTTAGATATTTATTTGCACAGTTCTTCTTTATATGCACACACACACACGCACACACACACACACTTTGGAGAAAACATATATGGACAAAATGCCCTGCAAAATTAATCAATTAATAGATGTATGAAGTCCAGGTAAATTTTATAAGCATTTTAAAGAAACAATGTAGACTTAGGATACAATGAATTAATATTGGAAAAATGAGAAACTGAGATCACTTTGAACATTTCCTCCTATCACAAATTAAAATTAATTAAATCACTAACAAAAATCTTAATACTCATAAAAAAGAGACAGTTTAAAGACATTGTTTTAGAAAGCATAAACAAAGAATTTCCTTCCTTTCTTCCTCCATCCCCTCCCCCCCCCATGTGTGTATTAACAGTGTGTTAATTTTAAAGAGTTGAGCAAAGGAGGCAGGTAACTCCCTACTTCATCATGGGATCTGAATGATGTTCTTCCATCACTGAGGTTAATGGATAGTTAATGATTTCAAACAACATAGGTCATATTAATTAAAGGTTCAGGATCTATCAGGCAATCTAATATTTCAAAACTATGTAACAAGTTTTAAACTATATAACAAAAACTCTCATTCTTCTAATGGAATGTCTCAATTGCTAATTTGTGACTATGTTTTTTAACATCACCAATTAATGCTTCCTCATCAGCTGCATTATAGCCCTCTCTGAAGTATTTGTCAAATATTATCATATTCTTCCTATTCAGCATCCTTTTCCCTAGGCTAAACAAACCAACTCTTATATACAGGTCTACTGAAGTGTTAAAGTCTTTGAAGTGAATTTAAAATAACGTTACTTAAACCAGATAGATTATTTCATCTTTCAGGCAGAAAGTAAAGTCACATTTATACTTAATACAAAGAGAAAAAGAGATTCAGGGGAAATTACAATGTTGAAATATTTCCTTACATAATGTGACAGGAAAAAATAATGAAGGATATAGATTCTTAATTTTAAAAAAGGAAATTGCTTTTCATTTTGCTTTCTATCTTCTAGAAACCCTTTCTTTTTAATAAACAACCCTAGTAAACTTCACTTCCCACCTCTGAATTTCAAATAACCCTCCCATGATTGAAACAGTACCAAGAATTCTAGATAAATTTTATATGAGGACTAGGGAAACAATTGCAAATCAAAATTGAGCATGAAAAACATAGTGCAAATAGCAATAATAATATACACTATTAGGATATTCCCCTCTCCAAGTTTTATATGGTTACTATTCAAGCAGTATGCTTCATTACTTGGTTTATTTTGTTTTCACTTTTGATTTAATCTGAACCAAGACTAGAGAAATTTCACTATATGGAGTATGTACTGTATATTGCTATAGAAGCCAAATATTCATTATAGCTCAATTAGCTTACAAAGATATAATAATAAAAATATGCTTAGGTTCTATAAGTCAAAAAAACACATAATTATAAAAGATACTGAGATATGCAATTATATGCATTATTACTAATTTAAAAAACAAAAAGGAAAAAAAAAACACTTACCCAGCTCTTGGATTAACATCATAAAGGGAGGGGGGGAATAAGAACTACAGTGTGTACTCCAGAATGAATAACAAAAGAGAAACAGTGGAATGCAGAATATATAAATGGGAACATTGTCCCTATTGCATTTGCTTAATTGTTAATATAAGGCATACTTTTTCATCATTGTTGTGGATTATGAATTGTTCAGAGTACTAAGAAATTAGAAGGCTATTATGAAAAGAATTAATAATGTTTATTTTGAAGGAGAACATTTTTCTTAGATCTTTTCTGGACAGCATCATTCCTAGTCAATTCACAGCAGCTTGAAGCAGACCTGCTGATCATTTTGATGACCTTGGAATACAAGGATAGTAAGCCAATTGTGCTTTCCCTGCAGGTATCCAAAAGGACTCCACAAAGAAAATTGTTCAATTAGTCCCTCTTTCAAGTTATTGCTGTCCTGAAGCAATGAAAGAAAAAACTGCCATCTCCATTTCACTTGGAAAAAATGGTTATGTCATATAATAATAATAATAATATTGGAGTACTTGTGGTGCAACTGCCTGATTAGCAAACCAAGTCATCATTCTTCCTGTGTTGAACATCTTAAAGCTTTGAAGAAAGCATGTTATCATGTTTTCAGTTGTTACATTTTTTTGACAATGGGTATTGGAAATATGCAACCACACTTGCAAGTCATAAAAGTAGGAGCCAAGGGAAGTTGCTAATTCCAAACAAAGGGCATACTATTATAGATTGTGGAAAATAGAAGCTGTTATAAAGATGCTTCTGTCCTACAAAGGAGAACATTTTATAGCTCTGGTTGAAATGAGGGGTCTTTGGTGCTCTCTGAACTTGCTTGTTTTCTATTGGTTATGAGATAATGATCACAGATCTTGTAGAAAATTATTAAGTATGGGAAACTGGAAGACACTTTCCTTTCCTTTCCTTTCCTTTCCTTTCCTTTCCTTTCCTTTCCTTTCCTTTCCTTTCCTTTCCTTTCCTTTCCTTCCTTCCTTTTATTTCATTTCATTATTGAAACCAGGTAATGCGATCTTCATTAATAAGGAATGAGGTTTGGTCTCAGTTTAAATTCTAGTGCAGAGGTCTCCAAACTTGGCAACTTTAAGACTTGTGGACTTCAAGTCCCAGAATCCCTCAACCAGCCATACTGGCTGGGGAATTCTGGGAACTGAAGTCCACAAGTCTCAAAGTTACCAAGTTTGGAGATCCCTGTTCTAGTGGCTTGCCTTGTCAAGAAACTGCTAAACAAACCAACATTAATCAGCCCAACATAAGAACCTTGAATCCAGGGTTGTCAAATTCATGGTGTCACGGTGTCATCATGCAACATATTGATACTTTTTCTCCCTTCACTAAACCAGGCATGAATGTGGCCAGTGTGTGGTGCATCCGGCCTTTGGGCCATGAGTTTAACAGCCCTACTCTAAGACTACACCACCAGCATTGAAAAGGCAAGCCAATAGAATAGAATAGAATAGAATAGAATAGAATAGAATAGAATAGAATAGAATAGAATAGAATAGAATAGAATAGAATAGATTAGGGGAGGGGAGGGGAGAGGAGAGGAGAGGAGAGGAGAGGAGAGGAGAGAAGAGAAGAGAAGAGAAGAGAAGAGAAGAGAAGAGAAGAGAAGAGAAGAGAAGAGAAGAGAAGAGAAGAGAAGAGAAGAGAAGAGAATTCTTTATTGGCCAAGTGTAGAAAGATACAAAGAAAAGATACATTCGTCAAGAATCATAAGGTACAACACTTAATGATAGTGAATATAAACCGAAAGCAAAACTTACTCCTTACTAGCATTGATACTGTTACTACTGTATTTCAGGTAATGAAATGTCTGTAAAGAAACAACCAAGCTCTGTTTCCACTCGAGTGGTGTGACCAAAAAAGCCTCATTGCCCATCCTATCTCTGCTCTATTCAAAAAGGAAATAAAATATTTTAATAAATAATAACAATAATAACAAATCAGCAAAACATCTTTTCTATTACTTTTTTTTAGACTGAACTCTCATTAATTTATCACTTTTATGTTAGGTCTGCATTTCCTGTACAGAATCTGTTAGGAGGCTCACGTTTGGTAGTCCGGAGAAGGACTGACATAATATTTCCTGTACACTTGAGGAATTGTATTGTTTCTGCATATTACAAATTTCCCTTCTCCTTCCGATGGAGAATTGGACCACTAAGTCAATGAAATTTAATTACTGGGCTTGAGGCATTTTTGGTGGAAGAAGCTATGGTGGAAGTGGAAATATATCTGATCAACTAACATGATATCACAAATTATTGGTTATGGGGTAATGATCATAATGAAGTAAGGTATTTGTAATTTCAGTATTATTCCTTCCTTCCCTGCACAAATACCATAGTAGTTTTCTTCAATATAGAAGGAATGAGTTTCCATGGGAACTCCATTTTTACCTGTCAGTTTTCAAAAATATTCTTTGCTTTCCAGGTGACATTTTAGCAATCCCTAAGGTACCGATATTGCAAGTGGACATGAAGCATATGACCCGTAAGTCAGTGTTTGTGACCAGAAACCACCCAAGACCAACTCTGCCTGTTCTTTTGAAATTCATGCACTTCTGAAATTTACCAGTGAGTTCACTGAAAAGAGGCCAGAAGCATTTTCCCCTCTGCTAAATGAGTTTGTGGCATGTCTGATTTGAACCATATGTGACTCCAGTGCAAAGAAAATGAGCCTCAACATAAGACATAATCATTTCTCCATACACTTGAGGAATTGCATTGCTTCTGTGTATTACAAATTTGCAAGCAATTTCCCTGCTGCCATCCAAGGCTATCTTGCAAACTGCTGGCAACTAATTGAGAGAAGAACCAGGGAACATCTCTGAAATACAGGAATGGGTGATTCTAGGTCACTTGATTTTTTTCATTAACAGTAAAGCAGGTGTTATCTGGCTGTGTTATTGGGCTTTGAGAAAGGTTAAGAAGGATTTTGCTGTCATTTTCTTCCCCTCCAATTATTGAATATTTCACAGATTTTTCCTATGACTATGTATGTGGAGGATCAATTTTTTTTCATCAATGAAAACTGGAAGACACTTTCCTTTTTCTCCTTTTGTTTGTAATTGTCAGATAAAGGGGGAATTTGAAACAAAGGCTCAATAGGAACATGTCAACAGGGAGATAGTTTAACAGCATGAAAAAATGAAAACAAAGGCTAAGAGTAAACCATCGGTGATTCTCAAGTCTTATGTTAAAATTCTAAAAACATGTGCTTATCTGATTTGACTTCAAACCCTAATATATGATTTGGAGTTTGTTCTTTTTCTTAACAGCAGAAGGACTCATGCAATTCTATTCTACCAGGCACTATGACTATCTGCACAATCTTCTCACCCACATATCCACCTCAATACACAATACAATGCACAGACATTTTGTAATATTTATTCGTTTCTTTGCAAAACATTTCTGATCAGTCAAGACATAGGGAATAAAGAGTAATGGAGTGAGTAGGACAAGGAAAATGGCTTTCATATCTGTACTTTGTCAGGGCTAAATTCTTCTATCAACCAACTTAGAGGGCATGAAAGAAATTCTGCTATCAGAGATTAGCAAAAGGTTTCAATCATGAAATATTCCACACTGAAAGCCAGTCATTTGACTATTCCAAGCTGAAACCAAAACCAGCAATTTTTTAAAAAGGAAACTGGAACAAAACAGGTTGCTTTGTTCTGAGTGAAAAACTCTCAGGCTTGTCCCAAGTTGAGTATTTCTCCATTTCTGAAGTGAAAGGATTACTTTTACTAAAGTCAAGCAATTATTGCATAAGTAAAACTGTAATTAATATTACCACACAAAGCCTGCAATTTTCCTTCTTCCCAGGCCCACCCCTCGTTGACCAGCCCATCAGTACCCAATGATATTCAAACTTAGATATTTTGGTTACCGCTTTGAGGTGTGGTGTCCCTTTGGTGGAGTTTCACATTCCATTCTCGTGGCTCCGTCCTTGATTAGCCAGTCTGTTCCAGATTGATACCTCTAGTTCCTGTCTCTCTGTCATCCACCCTCCTACCTCCCCAATACTACTCTCTACTTCCCCATTCCCCTCCCCCTTGCATTTTATGGCAGGATGCCAGTGAAGCAAAGTATATTGAAGATGGAAGACTTGCTGAAAACAACACTTCACAATTTTGAATGTTGCTGTTTCCAATGCTCTGACTCTTTGGAGTGTTGTGATTAGGCAGTTGTTTTGTGGCTTGTGATTCACTTGCTCTTCTTCTCCCTTTTTCAAAATTTCCCAATAAAGATACTAATTTATAATGAATGGAGTGAAGAAATGGAGCATTCTGTAATGACTTCACATGGAGGGCCAATGTAGTTAAGGTAGGACTTGCAACATTGCAATCCAAGCTCTGAGCCATTTAAACATACATCAGTATCATACACATGTAAAAAAGAAATGGGGCTTTGATGGTTATGCCATGACTGCCATCAGTCCTGTCTTAATAAGATCTGTAGATGCTGCCCATTGACAGAAAAGCAGCCTATGGTCATTTAGGAAAAGACTGCTCACATGCATTCTCATAACACTATTAAGACAATCCTGTATTAATCAAAATGGTGGTAAATTTTTATTTGTAAAGCAGAAATTATGTATTGACATAAAATATATCTAATCCTTTTCAGAATATGGTTTAAGACTTTCTTCAATTTCTATTTATACCAAGAAGTTACAAAACTTAAAGAATTGGGATGGATTTGACAAAATTGATACCTATCCTTTTCAAAAGCAATATCACTTATACTTATATACGGCTTCATAGTGCTTTACAACCCTCTCTAAGTGGTTTACAGAATCAGCATATTGCCTCCAACAGTCTAGGACAGGTCCTCATTTTACTGGCCTCAGAAGAATGGAAGATTAATTTAACCTTGAGTTGGTCAGGATCGAGCTTCTGACAGTTGGCAGAGTTAACCTGCAATACTGCATTCTAACCACTGTGCCACCACAGCTCTTCAAGTAAGGCTGTAGACAATATTTATCTTAAATTCAGCTAGGATCTTCCTTTGGAAGCTATGTGTGAAGGATTACACACACACACACACACACACACACACACACAAACAAACAAACAAACACCACTCATTCTGTCCTAATATTTAATGGTATCCCTCCCTTATTCAATGTAATCCAAGTAGCTGTTCCTTATCAATACATTTTTATTTTTTTATTTATTTATTTATTTGTTTGTTTGTTTGTTTGTTTATTATTTATTATCTATCTATCTATCTATCTATCTATCTATCTATCTATCTATCTATTTATTATATATTGCTACCTATTGGCCCATGGCAACTCGAAGTGGCTTACACAATGTAAAACAATATTTAAAACAAAAAATAAAAAAAAAAAACAATAAAAACTAACAAAAAGAATCAAATAAATTAATAAAGTACAATAAAACAAAATCTGGAAAAAAAAATCACCCCCCAACTCCCACCTTCCATCCCAAAGACAGCAGATCACACTAGCCATTTGATGGGCTCCTTCCCGCTCTGGGTTTCCCAGGCCCGCTGGCAAAACCAGGTCTTCAATGCCTTCCAAAAGGGTGCTAGAGTGAGGGCTATTGTAATAGGTGGATTTTGCATCACTGCCTGTCTGCCTTGTCTGTTCTTTTACTTGTATTACAAGGTATCTTGGACTATACTTTCATTGCACAGGAGTGCTTCTTTTTTTATTTCCAAGCCTGAATCAGGTCAATTACAAAACATCAGCAAAGTTACAGTGTGACAGATAAGGTTGCCTTGGGAAATGGCCAGACATGGAAATATACAGTGTGGAATATGTCAACTAATTTTATAGAGAAGAAGGCTAGGAGAAAGAAAGAAAGAAAAAAAGAAAGAGAGAGAGAGAGAGAAAGAGAAAGAAAGAAAGAAAGAAAGAAAGAAAGAAAGAAAGAAAGAAAGAAAGAAAGAAAGAAAGAAAGAAAGAAAGAAAGAAAGAAAGAAAGAAAGAAAGAAAGAAATCAGAGCTATGCAATTTTCTGACATGGATTTGAAAAATAATCAGACAAATATGTTCAATCTCAGAGCTAATCTTTGGGAATCAAGCTGACATAAAAGTATTTTTGAAAAATGCTGATCAGAGAAAGGAATTTGCTTCCAGCTTATTTCGAAAACACCTTGGGATTCAATCCTGATGGTCTTTAAAAGAAATTGTTCAGACAAAATTATAATTTTTCCCTACCTCTCCTTAAAGAAAAGAACAAAGGATATTACACATGATTTGGTGATCATTATAAAATAAGTGAATGTTCCTCTAGAGCAAAAATTAGATGTTAATGGAAAATAGGCCACATGAGAAGTTTAGCCTAGTTTTCACCTGGATATTTATGTTTTTCATGACTTGCTTTTAAAAAATCCTAGCTTAAGTGAAAGGCAATTACATCCAGTTCCTTTCGCTTGTATTTTAATATTTGATCCTCTTTTATTCTATTTACAGTATCTATCTTCTATATCTATCTATCTATCTATCTATCTATCTATCTATCTATCTATCTATCTATCTATCTATCTATCATCTCTTTTAATCTTTAATCACTATAGTGCTGGAAGAGACATTGAAGGTCTTCTAATCCAACCCCTTGTTCAAGCAAGAGATCCTATATCATTTCAGATAGATGGCTATGCAGTCTTTTCTTAAAAATCTGCAGTGATGAAGCACCTACAACTTCTGAAGTCAAGCTGTTCCACCTGTTAATTGTCCTCACTATTAGGACACTAACTCCTTAATTCCAGATTCTTCTCTCCTCCCTCTATTAGTTTCTATCCACTGTTTTTTGTCTTCTGGTACTTTGGAAAATAAGTTGACCCACTCTTCTTCGTGAGATACTCTCTCTCTCTTTCCCTCCATCCCTCCCTCTTCCTCTCCTTCGTCTCTCCCTTCTCTCTCCCCCCCTCCCTCCCCCTTTCTTCCTCTCTCTCTTTGTCTCCTGCCTTTATTAATTTTACAAATAATTCAAGGTGGCAAACACATCCAGCACACCTTTCTCCTCCTATTTTCCCCACAGCAACAATACTGTGAGGTGGGTTGGGCTGAGAGAAAGTGATTGGCCTAAACTCTCCCATCTGGCTTTCATGGCTAAAGCAGGACTTGAACTCACAATCTCCCACTTTGTAGCCAAACTGGTTGTTTATTTTACTTCTAAACAGTTTTTAATTGTTTTATTCTGTACTGGTCTTGACCCAATTAAAATTGGATCTCATCACACATGCATAGAATGAGATCCGGTTTCTGCTTGATCCCCAGTCCACTTTGTAAACCCTCTCTACCTCATCTCATGCTGTTCTTATCCAATTTAAATCCTTACAGTAGACTCATTACTGCAGGATCCCAAGATTATGATTTGAAGATGATTTATTAACTTTGCTGCAGGTAAGCATATCCTCAGTAGACTATGAGGCAGCATGAAATCACCTAGTTCTATTACCGAGGAACCCTGGAATATTTATTCATTGATTGATTTGATTTGTACCTTGCCCTTAATCAGATGTCCAGGTTGTCATGAAAATGTTCCAACTGCAGTAACAAAGTGGAACAAAATGTTTAAAACTGAAATGCTAACCCCACTTGTCTCCATATTAAGAAAGAGTACTATAAAAAGAACTGAGTATGATTAAGATGAATGGTGTAACATTATTTTTTTAAAAAACAATACATGGATAATGTTTTTTTAATGGTCATTAAAAAGAATTGGTTTTTTTTATATAAATTTAATGGAAAAAGTGGCTCATTTCAAGGAGATATAAGGCAATATTATCTGGGAAAAGTTCTCAAGATTTGCATTATAAACATTAAAATATTCCAAATGAACTATAGCAAACTATGGTCACTAGCCACAGTCACTCCATCTTCAAAAAGGGAGAGCCCAGCCTAGTTGAAAATTACAGATCAATCTCTTTATGCTGCGTCACCTGTAAAGTCATGGAATCAATTATTAACCAATCCATTATCCTCCACTTAGAGACAAACAATCTACCCTCTAACAAATAGTTTGGTTTCAGAAGGAAACTGTCCTATAATATGCAATTCTTGCACTGTAAAAACATGTGGACTACACAACTTGATCAGGGCAAAGCAATTGATGCAATTTACATAGACTTTTGTAAAGCCTTTGATTCAGTGGTACACGACAAACTACTCCTAAAACTAAGGTCTTATGGTATCTCTGGATACCTGCATAACTAGATAGAAGCATTCTTGTCAAACAGGCAACAAATGGTCAAAATTGGAGCTGTCCTATCAAATCCTGTACCTGTCAACAGTAGTGTCCCCCAAGGCAGTGTTCTAGGACTAACTCTCTTTATACTTTACATAAATGAGCTCTGTGATCATATTAAGAGTAACTGCGTTCTGTTCGCTGATGATATAAAGCTGTTCAACACCATTGACAATGCTGATACCCTTCAAAAAGACCTCGACTATGTGTCAGAAAGGTCAAACACATGGCAACTTCAGATCTGAACAAGTAAATGCTCTGTCTTGCATATTGGGAAAAAAAAATAATCAAAAAATAAAATACAAGCCGAATAGTCAAGACCTTGTTGATGACACAAACTTTGTCAAGGACCTTGGAGTACTCATCTCAAATGATCTAAGCACTAGAGCCCACTGTAATTACATAGCCAAAAAGGCATTAAGAGTCTGCAATACTCTACCTGACTGTGGTTTCTTCTCCAAACCCCAAAATCTTCAACATTAGACTATCTACTAGTGACCTCACCCCTTTCCTAAGAGGTCTGTAGGGGGCATGCATAAGCGCACCAAAACGTGCCTACCGTCCTTGTCCTATTGTTTCTTTTTTTCTTATTCGTATCCATTTCATGTATTTATAACCATGTTTATACTTATACCTGTTATCTAATAATTGTTTTACAAAATAAATAAATAAATAAATAAAATAAATACATAAATAAACAAATGGTAGAGAAAAACATGTAAAATCTTATTCCATGGGCAGGCAACATGCACACCCACACAAACTATGTGTATATATGTGTGTATATGCATGTGTATATATGTGTGTGTAAGATTGGCATATTCGGGTCTTTTCCCATGTAAGTTTGAGAGTATCTTGGCAATGTTTCGACGAGATCTCACTCGCCATCTTCAGGCTGGTGTTTTCGGCTTTGTGCTTGTGCAAGCAAAGTGTGATTTGAGCTGCTGTCTCCCTATATATACTGGTGGGGAGGTTGGCTGTGTTGTCATTTTTTGATTGGTTGATGGAGTTGATGTTTGCAGATTGGCTGGCTTTTTCTTAAGAACATGTGTGGCTGAGGTATTGGCTGTGTGTCTATCAGCCTCCTATGTTGTAACGACTTGAGTAATGGGCTGTGTGATGACCTTCTGAGTTCTATTGTTTTGATATCCTGGGTCTTGTATTGTAATCTCCTGGATATTAATGACCTGGGTAATGAGCTGTGTGATGACCTTCTGAGTGCGTGCGTGTGTGTGTGTGTGTGTGTGTGTGTGTGTGTATGTATGTGTATGTTATATATGGATTTGTATGTGCATGTATATCAGTGGTGGGATTCAGCCAGTTTGCACCACTTCAGGAGAACTAGTTGTTAAGTTTCTGAGCAGTTTGGTGAACTGGTTGTTAGAAGAAATCATTAAGGCAAGAACTGGTTGTTAAATTATTTGAATCCCACCACTGATATGTATGTATGTATGTGTATATCTGTATATTTATATTTTATCAAACTTACATGCCATCCATCTCAATCTCAGGGTAACTCTGGACAATTTGCAGATAAAAGCATAAAACCATATAGCATGTGCAATGGGAGCCAAGTAGAAACAAAAATAAGTTAAAAATTAAAAGGCAGCAGGAGCACCTTCGGAGTCCTAACCATTCTCGGGATTGCATGCCCTTCTTTCAATCCAACTCCAGTTGACAGAACCAAATCTTCATGGTTTTCTGAAAGGCCAGGAGAGTGGGGGCCCACTACACCTCTGCAGGAAAGATGTTCCATAGGTTGGGAGCAATGGCCAAGAAGGCTCTCTTCTCTTCCTGGATCCTGCCAATCAGAATTCAGGTTGGGCTATAATACTGAAACAACATTGAATGCACATGTGGATATGTATAAAGTACAATCATATTCTAAAGCAGTTCTTTTTAAAAAATGGATCTTGACCATAAAAAAACATTTTTTTCCCAATTGGAAATGTAATAAATTTGATAGAATTCTAGGTGCTGGCTCAGTGCCTAGAGACTGTAAAATCCTGGATGGAAAAAATAAGCTGTAGTAACCCTAGTAAGTGAAAGCAATTGCAGTTCTGGCTTCCATGATAACCTTTATGTTGACCTCTCTGACTCTAGACAGGTTTGCATCCCCCCATACAGATCTGTTACATATGTTGGGGTAAACACTTCTCAGACTCATGACTTCTGATAGAAGGATCAGTGGCCTTTGCACAATCTATCTTGTGCACCAATTGTGCCCTTTCTGGGATTAGAAGGACTTGCTCACTCATATCTTGATCATCTCTCTATCTAGTTTATTGTAATGCGTTCTACATTGAGTTGCCCTTGAAAACTATCTAAAAATTGCAACTGGTCCAAATTTATTTATTTATTATTTATAAAAGTTATTTGGTTCCCATCTCATATTCAATGCCTCTGGATGGCTTATAACATAAAAAAATCAGTGGTCTGCTAGTTCTGGTCATCTTGTAGTTCACCAGAGTACCATCATTGCTGCATAAACTGCATTGGCTTCCTAAACACCATTCTAGGTGATTTAAAGCCCTGTATGACACAGTAACCAACTCTTTTAGCCTTTCAGAAGATTGGGCTATTTCCACAAGCATTGGGTTAGGAAGGATGGATTGAGCTGTAAGAGTGTGTTTTTTAGCTACATTTTATGGATTGTTGTGAACTGCCTAGACTTATTGTATACGACAGGCAATTCTATAAGTCTTGTAAATAAATGAACACTTGAGCAGAAGTTGAGCCATTTCAGTTTTAATAAACTTTAATCAAATTACTGTCTAATGCTTCAACTCTACATTGTCCTACACTATTGGAAAAGTAATAGAAGAAATTCTGCAATGCAGAAATGCACAGGTTTGGTTTTCCTAGTGCATGGGGCTAAAGCCATGCTGCCCACAGGCTACAGGTCTGATTCTGCAGAGTGTTCTTGTGCTCTTATATTAAAAGAACTATAGCAGCACTCAAAATGCAATAGGATTAGATTATAGATTTTGGTTTACAAATCTATTTTGCACAAAGCTCTTCAATTGCAATGTAAGGATAAATAATTCCTTCTAATACATGGAGTAGATTTATCAGAGATGTCATCAAAGAGAGCCCTCTCTTGACAGAAATAACTGCACACTTCTAATTAGCAACTGAGAATGTGAAGTGTCATTATAAGAACACAATAGTAGGCCTTCATGCCCTAAATGTCACTGTAGTAAAACTTCATGTGGGTTTATGTGCCACTAATTTTCTGAGATAAGGAAAATTTTCTGGTACCTGTTAGCTGAATATATCTTCAGTGTTGCCATGGAGGCATCCATGTTTCTATTGAGAAAGAACAGTTAGCATTCCTTACATTGACCATATTGGTTGATGTTTCTGAAAGCTATAACTAAGTCACATATATAACTCTGACTGTCCCTGACCCACAAGGATCATATAAGAAAGAACAACGACATAATATATGGTCACATATCTTAAAAGCTTGGCTGCTATATCAGGTCTCAATATCATATTACTTAGTACACTGATAGCTGTATCCCATTTTTTGAAAGAAAAGCCATTTGCTGTGCAAGTGCAAGTGGCCATGAACCAATTTCACTGGTTAAATTTGGGGCTTATTATTTATGTATTACAGCTTGGGTTATAATATATTTGAAAACAAATAAAGCCACGTACAAGGAACTACTGGAGAAGATTTTGTTTCACAAATCATAATGTTAAAAATCACATACATAAATATCTATATGCATGTATGTATATACATGTATGTATGTATACACACACACACACATATATATATGTATAGTAGAAAAATAGAAGATGACAAAAATGTAAGATATTTGAAGGTTGCTTGGTATGTCTTTTGGATTCAAAACATTATTTAGCTCTGATCTGAAGAATAAATGATACATAGTTCCATATTTAATAGTTATAAATTATGAAATATCATAAATTCTGATGTGATGGTAATGATTGAACAAGAAGAAGGAATTAATAGATGCAGAGATCAAATTTAGAAGCCTGAGGTTATTATTGAAGTCATATATCAATCAACTTCAGTTACAAGGGCAAAATGATTTAATTAGCTTGTATTCATATTTGAATAATTTGGGAAAGAATTTTACTGTCTAAAATGATTTACTTGTAATGATGCATTAAATATCAAAACCGCAAGGAAATATTTAATTTCTCCCAAATTTTCAATTTTTTGTGATCAAATAAATTTATGCTGGGCTAACTGATTACTCCAGATTAGTTTTAGATCCATTTATCAAGCAATGGTATGAAATGAATCAATGACATATTTGCGAGATCAGATTTTAGTGCCATAGAATGAGAAGGTCATTGTGACCTTCTCATTCTATGAGAATGACCATTATTGTGACCATTATTGTGACCATTATTGTCTGTCTGTTTATTATCTATCTATCTATCTATCTATCTATCTATCTATCTATCTATCTATCTATCTATCTATCTATATCTATCTATCTTTCTATCTATCATCTATCAAAAGTCCAGCTGCTTTTTGAAAACCGTGACCTGGATGACTAAGAAACTCCATAGACATTTATTTATATCTCCTATTTCCTATTTCTAAACTGCCCATATCTAATACCCAGCCTTCCTAGTGCATTCACCATATCTATTAAAGTGGCTATTAGCCTGAAAACATATTGAGAAGGGAGCTAACAAATCACTTCTACCTTAATACAGATGCCTATTTCAATAGAGGTGATTCTAAACTGTCCTAAACTTTCACTTAACTGTTCATTACATGAAAGCATTAAATTTCAACTTTTTCAGAAATTTAGAATGAGTATTCACGCAGATCTTTAAACACAAAGTTCCCATCTGTTTGTTTCAAGAAGTGAAGCCTATTGCGAAGAAGTGACATTAAAATAAAACATATAGCTGTGCCAAAATTATTTCAAAATGTTCTCCCTCCCCCCTCCCTCCCCTTTTCTCCCTCCCTCCCTCCCTCCCTCCCCTTTTCTCCCTCCCTCCCTCCCTTCCTCCCTCTCTCTCTGTCTCTGTCTCTCTCTTTCTTTCCAAATGGTGAAAATTATGTGTTTTCTTTTCCAATAGGGCGAAGACAACTGACAATAATAATATGCCTCTTGGAGTATTTCTTATTTTCCTACATGAGAATGGTGCCAATTAAAAAACTTTTGAACTCATTATGTCTAAAACGTATTTACATTGTCAAGGTTTTCAGGTTCTTATTTCTCTTTTCCTAGTCACACTTATGTCAATCATTATTGGTTTGAGAAAGAATCAAGACAAGAAATCAGAACATACCATTTATTTCAGGAAGCTGTACATAAAACAGGATGGTTAAATCACATGCATTTGACAACAATTATTAACTCAACAGAGATCAATTTCATGAAACTATCTGGTGTCTCATAGTAAATTTTATCTTGACACACATCTAATTGGGACATATTTTCAGCATGATAACTAAAAAACAATTCTGAAAGATTTTACACCTTTCAAGAGTTTCAAAATGTTCCTCAGAAAAAAAAAGATGGACATTATTTCATCTCTGAGCTTGCAGAAATCTTCTAGTTATATCTGTATTTATAAATGATACCTTTAAACCTACTAGTCCAGGAAAACTTTGTAATAAAATTCTTTCTTCTGTAATTGCAATATATCAATTCACCAGATAAGAGCTACAGCTCTTTTCAGAAATTTCAGCCAAGGTAATAAACCAAGCTATTCACAGTGTAGTTGTGGGGTTCCACCCTAACAGTGTACAGACAATATGTTTATGGTTGTTTTACACAATACATTAAACTTGGTTTTTATTTCTGTGGATTGTTGTTTTTTTACCTTATTTTTCATATGAACTGTTATAAATGTACATTCTAGGAAAAATAACCCATGATTAATCAAGTACAATCCATTGGGAAACAAATGGTAGCCCACTACAATATTATGTCCAGAAAACTGAACTGATATTCACAATTAGAACAATGTGAATATGCTTTTTAGAAGATGACCCATCTAGGTCATAATGTATCCAGTAAGGTACTAGGAAAAAGCAAGGGCAAGAGTAGATAGCACTGGTGCATATGCTGTGGCCATATTAACACTGAAAGGATGCCCAGCTGCTAATGTGCCAAGAAGCAAAAGAAAAAAATGGATTCTGCAAAGATAGCATACAATCAGTATGTGGAATGTCAAAATCATAAACCAAGGCAAACTTGATTTTGTTGGAGCTAAAATGTCAAGATTGAATATTGACATTTTTGGAACTGGCAAACTGAAATGGGTCATTTCACTTCAGAGGAACATCAAATTTTCTACTACAGTTCAGGAAAATCATAAAAAAAAATGAAACAGCCATCATTATTAACAAAAGGGAGTCAGTGCTCAAATAGACCATCACCCCCAACATGATCAAATTATCTCAATTCAAGTTCAAGGGCAAATAAATCAATATAACTGTGATCTTTTCAAAGCATTGATACAGAGAAAACGATAGTTGAGCAGCTGTGTAATGACCTGCAACACCTTGCTGATACAACACCCAAAAAGACATCATGCTAATTATATATATAAAAAAGAAAAACTAAAATGCTAAAATTGGAAATCAATCACATCTGGAATAACAGGCAAAAAAACCAATTAGTGCAAGAGTCTTGACAAGTTTAAGACTTGTGGACTTCAATTCCCAGAATTCCTGAGCTAACATGATTGGAGGAGGAATTCCGGGAGTTGAAGTCCACAAGACTTAAAGCTGTCAAGTTTGAAGCTCCCTGAATTAGTGTATGAAATAAACCAAGAGACAGAATAAAAGAGTGTGCCAAGCAAATACAATATTTATAACAAATAATTTATTCCCAGAATTTTTTTTTAAAAAATGACTCTGTACATGGATATCACTGAATTAGACAGCACCAAATTGTTTAGATACTCTGCAGACAAATATGGATTCAATCAGCAAAACACAGGACTGAATGCCCACTGGCTCAGACTACAAATTCCTTTTTGTAAAATTATAATTAAAAAAAATATTCCTATCAACGATAGAATCTCAGCAACATTCCATTTGTTATGTGATAAATATAGAGAATACATTGAATAGTTATACTAAAGTGTCTGAAAAGCTTTGGACTGAAATTTGTAATTCAGTAAGTCAAATCAAACAAAACATAAAAAGCAAAAGGAAAAATAGCCTCAGCTGAAGGAAACAGCGGAAGAAAGGTAGAAGGCAAAAAACAACAGAGAAGCAATTTGGCCAAATAAATGCTGCATTTCAGACAAGAGCAAGGAAAAAAAACAAGAGAAAGATTAAAAGAAGAGATCGTGTCAACATATAGAGAAACTGTACAAAAAAAAAATCCTAACTCAGAGAGCAATTAACCAATGGAATAGCCTGGCTTCAGAAGTTGTGGGTGCTCCATCACTGAAGACTTTCAAAAAGACAATCATTTGTCTGAAATTATATAGGGTTTCAGCTCAAGCAGGGGATTGAACTAGAAGACCTCCAAGATCCCTTCTAATTCTATTATATGTTATAAACTGCCAAAGCTGATGATACAAATAAAGGTTTTATCACAAAACAGCATGTAAACATTCTAGAAACTTAGGTTAAATTTACTCTCGAAAAAATAGTTAACAAGGACGCTGCTGCAAATGTATTTGAATTCTTACAAGAGAATGAAATTACAGTTGTACCAGAGCTTGTAAGCAAGTATGAAATTCACAGGAGTAATATATTTTATCTTCTAGGCTGCTCAAAGTTCTGGATAGCTACACTTATCTCACATACAAGTTCATGTTCAAGATTTTGTATTTCAGATTTCAACAGTACAAGAAGTAGTGCTGCCAACTGTGCAAGCTAGATTCAGAAAAGGTATGGCCACATAATATTACACTTTTAACATCCAAACACATAATGGAAAAAGCATGTGTGTTCCAATGCTACTTCAATATCTGTGTCTTTAATTGTACAAAGGCTTTTGACTCTGCAGACAATAAGAAATGGTGGATAGTTCTTTAAAAAGATTACCATTATTGAATAGAATAGAATAGAATAGAATAAAATTCTTTATTGGCCAAGTGTGGTTGGACACACAAGGAATTTGTCTTGATGCAAATGCTCTCAGTGTACATAAAAGAAAAGATACATTCATCAAGAGTCGAGAATCCTAATGTACAACATTTAATGATGGTCATAGGGTACAAAAAAGCAATCAAATCATACTAGGAAACAGTCAATATAAATCGTAAGTATACAAACGACAAAGTTACAGTCATACAGTCACAAATGGGAGGGGATGGGTGATAAGAAGTGATGAGAAGATTAACAGTAATAGTCATGCAGACTTTGTAGTAGTTGAATTGTGTTGAGGGAATTATTTGTTTAGCAGAGTGATGGCTTTCAGGAAAAAAAAACTGTTCTTGTGTCTAGTTGTTCTGATATGCAGTGCTCTATAGCGTTGCTTTGAGGCAAGGAGTTGAAACAGCTTATGTCTAGGATGTAAGGGGTCTGTAAATATTTAGATCAGGAAGCAACAATTAGCCTAGAAAAAGGATACATTATTTAAAATGGGGCAAGAGGTGTGGCAAAGATACATACTATCATATTTATTTAATTTTTGTACAGAATATAATGAGCAATGCAGGATGAGAAGAAATAGAAATAGGCATTAAAATGATAGCTGGAAACAAGGCTTTTCTAATGTTCAATATTAAATAATAATAACAATATGTCCATAGACAATCCCAAGATGGCTAGATAATGACTCAGGCATGAACTTACAAGAACTCAAGGAAACAATCACTGAGGATAAATCCTGGTAAAATGCTGTCCAGCAGGTGATGAAAAACCAGAAGCACTGAATAATTCAACAACTCTGTTTGTATTCCACATGATTGTGTTCTACAACTATAAACAACTCTGTATAGATTTCTATGATAAAATTATTTTATGTTTCAGACTATTGTGAGAACTCAGAAAAAGAGTTTTTTTTAGGTAAAAAGTAAATTAAGTACAATTAAATTCTATTTAACCAACAGAATTTACTGAAAGATATGTTTTCAAAGAACAATAATTTTCATTACTATTTCTGATGGGGTAAACCATAAATGCTATGCAGCTAGTCTTAGTGACTTAACATACTTCCAAATAATTAATTCATGAACACCAAATCAGACTTGACCTAAGAAAATATCAGTATTTCCAGCTCTACTAACACCTCTATCCAGACAGTGGTTTGCTGCGCAGGAAATCCATTCCTTCTGTGAGTTGCATGGTACAACTCTATTGTTTAATGATTCATTTAATTAAGACAAATGATTATTAAACATTTAAGAAGTCATTTAGTGTTTTCATCTCAGTGCAAAATAATCTATGATGATGAGATAATCTTGTATTGGCATTATGACTTCATTTTCTCCTTTTTCTGATTATATGTTTTAAAGCAAAGTATTCGGGAAGTTATGGTAGTCACTATCAAATGAGCTCATAGGGTTTAGAATGTAAAAAAGGACAAAAGTACGTAGCAAAACCTGAGGATTCAAATGCACAATATAAAAGAGTTATCAAATAACAGCAGTACCAAGAAAAAGAATATGACACTATGGTTTCATAAAATAATAAGGATTACAAAAGTAACACTGTAATAACAATATAAAGAAGAAAATATGGAATCTCATAAAGAGGAAGTAATGTGAAAAATGTACACATAAGTAATGAAAGCACACTATCATGCTAGAAAATGGCATAAAATCAAATCGTTAGAAGCAGACAATGCCCCCCCTCAAATCTTAAATGTTAAAATCTGTATGTGTGTATATACATGTATGTATGCATGTATGTATGTATGTATGTATGTATGTATGCATGTATGTATGTATAAAAGATGTGGTTTTCTCCAGGTCTTTATTTTAAAATATATGCAATATAAGCACAAGTAGTCCTCAACATAATAATCATCCATTTACCAACTGTTTGAAGTTACAATGGCATTGAAAGAAGTAATTTACAATTGGTCCTCACCTTTATGACCATTGTAGCATCCCCAGTCACATGATCAAAATCTGGGCACTTGACAACCAGTATGTATTTAAGACAGTTGCTGACAGTTGATTGCAATTTGTAACCTTCACAGCTGGTTTCCAACAAGCAAACTCTACATGATTATACGTGATTCACTTAATAATTAAAGTGATTTGCTTAATAACCAGGAGAAAAAAGATCATGAAATCAAGTTAAAACTATCTTGCTTAACAACAGAAATTCTGGTTTCAGTTATGGACATGAATCAAGAATTATCTGTATTTAGAACTGATTTTGCTGTGAGCAAACAACAAACAAACACACACATAAAACTATGAAATGCTTTTATGCAACAATGGAAGAACTGCATTAAATTCTTGGTGACTCAGAATTGCACTGCAAGCAATCCTTGCAATTTGTCATATTTTAGTATCTTAAAATAATTTAAATACTTTTAAATACTTCAAAATAATTCCATCTTTAATAGAGAAGAGTTACATGTAAATAGCTGAAGATATTTGTGCTCTTAAGTGCTAGCTATAATACTCTAACTTGAGTAGGAGGGTTACTGGAGATAAAACAGCCATAATAGGGTAAGCAAAATGATAGTGAAATATTGATTATAGTTTAATAATAACACATTGCAAGATTATGGTCTAAATTCATACTCCATTAGACAGACTTGTGCAAGCTCACTTAGTTATAGCTGATCAAAGAAATTTGTAGCGCAGAAGAGTAGTGATTCTATTATCAAAACAAAGAGGAAAACCAAATTTGCAAAGAGACAACTATAGTGCCACAGGGAAGTAAAGCCCCATACAAAGATTTTCCCACAGTCATCATAAAGCCACAACCCTGGTGGAATTCTAACTGTCTTCATTGGGCAGTCATATGGCAATCTATTCCCCTGGTTTTTTTTAAAAAAGGAAGAGTCCAATTTTTCAGCTTTCCTCTGAGTTGTTGCTCTGAAATCATTGATTTTTTTTTTCCCTTTGGCAAAGGCTTCTTTATCTGTGGATTCACAGGGTGATTCACTTGTGATGAGTAGGGTGTACTATGGGAATATGTGAGATGTTTTGCCCTTATTGACAAGAGGTGATCTAGAGAAAACCTTGTAAGCTTGTCTGGCTGTGCTTTTGGCCTGTTGTTCACTGTGTGTTTTCTCTTGGCATATGAGGAAAAAACACAGTTTTGCAGAGGAAACTCTAGATAAATAACTAGTCTTCATCAGTGAGTAAAATAATAGTAAGGTTGCTTACTATTACTATTACTAACTGTTCCTTAGAAAATTAAACACCAATTCACCTGCATGGTGACCTAGTGGACATCAATGAAAATAACTATTATTGTAATTTTCTTATTTCAGGACTGGAAAGTCAGCTGATTTAAGCTGGAGCAGGCGATCATACATACACACAAGTAAGGTCTTTTGCTAGGATATTGCTATTTGTTTATTTGGCTAGCTGCTAATATTAATGAATGATTCCAGTGATCAGTGCTGGTTAAAAAGATTTACCTGGGCTTGTGTTAATCCACTTGAATTATTCATTCTTTCCTGGAAATACAATCCATAGAACTTAATGAGGCCTTCTTTTGTGGAGATGGGTATAGGACTAATTTTATAGAGAGAAATATCTGGATAATCACATTGTCATGATAGGAAGAATTTAGCCTCAGGTTACTGAGGCTGTGATCCCCAAAAGTTTTATTTGAGCCTCTTAATTGTAATGCTGATTACTTGTGGAAGCCACCTGGTGCGTGCATTTCTGCTAGAAAACACAGAAGCAAATAGAACCCCATGAGTCAAAGGAAATGTTCAGTTGATTGTCTTCTACTGAAATCATAAAACGATTGACACAGAATGAGGATAGGGTGAAATAAAAACAAACAAAAACAGGTTTGATTAAAAAAAGTGAGCTTCCCTCCATTGCTTGTCATCACCAGTGGGAAAGTATAGATAGCAAAGAATTAAAGCTGTCATGCTGAGAGTACTTTAGGTTCTAATTAGTATCTCTGTTTTATATATTCTCAAATAAATCCACATTATCTCTAATGGGACTTTTTCCAGAGTTGTGTGTTCTAGCAAATTAATTGTGTTAATCTTTGACAGAGAAAATGGAAGATACATTTTCAAGTTTGATGGCACCTGAAAAGTACATCTATTCTAAAGATACAGCACACATTTCTGGAGTTAGAATCCATTTTGGTTGATAATATGCATGAAATGGTTTTCTATACCGTTGGGTAAAAAACATGTAAGGATGTAGATGAATTTTATATACAGAGGGATAGAAACATCTGGCCTACAGAACCGCTTTTCTCAACCCCACTGTCTCTTCTGATTTGTATCAATGATTTTTGGTTTTCTACTATTTTGAAGCAAAAAGCAGTTTAAAATTGCAGTGTAACTCTATAATGTGTTTAACCTAATTAAACTGTATGTCTGTGTATCACATACCTGACAAGACCATCCACTTTACATCATTACTGTAGTCCTCAATTTCCCCCCAAAATCATGTGTGGTTCTAAAGGTTTGCCAACCGCACCTTTATAACCCCATTTATGTTGATTTATTGTATTTAAGAAATTACTATCTTTTATTCCATTTCCCTCCTGTGAAGCACAATTTTTGCAACAATTTAAGTTGTTAAATATACAGAGATAGCACCTTAGCTTAACTCAGACAAATCACTGGGAGTCAGTCCATTGTTTTTATTACATAGAACACCCTATTCTAAAACAAAACAGAAGTATAAGTAAAAATTTACAATAACATTATGAATATTACATTGTGACACAAGTGGTCAAAAAGCCAGCAAATGCAAATGAAGAAATGCTATGAGTTGGTAAAAGCAAAAATACATTAAGAGTCTCTTAAGGTGAGTTGCAAATAATTCCATTCAACAGCAAAAAAGCCTTTCACCTGCAAAATGTACCGATGTCTTTTTTAAAATCTATTTTATTTTTACAATAAATTCATCTTTCATTTAAACAGTGTGTCTAATGGGTACATTTACTGTATCTGATTATAATTAGTACTTTTTTTACCAATATAAAAATAATCACATTTTCTTTATAAGCCATTGTCTCCTATATCTATTATTTTTATAACAATCTTAACTTATTTATCTATATATTCACCTACTCAATTTTAACTAGTTTTAATGTACCGATGTCTTAACTTCCTCCAGTAGCTCCTATTTACCCTCCCAAATCTCATTTAGATAAACTTCCAAGTCTTTGCAATAAAGAAACCCACAACTAAGAAAGGACATAGTGGAAAATCGTACCGTATTTCCCACAGTGCAATTTCAGTGGAAAGAGTTCCTTGGAGTTCCTTGGATGTGCTGTAGTATCACAGTGGTTAAGATCAGTACTGCAGACCACTTCTGCCGACTCTTGGCTGCAATTCAGCAGTTCAATTCTCACTGACTCAAAGTTGACTCAGCTTTCCATTCTTCTGAGGTGGGTAAAATAAGGACCCAGATTTGTTGGGAGAAATATGCTGACTGTAAACTGTTTAGAGCGGGCTGTAAAGGACTATGAAGCAGTATATAAGTCTAAGAGCTATTACTATTTCAGCTAAGATTTTGGGGAAGAATCAAGAGTCACGGTCAGTTGCAACTGTCCCTCAGTGGACATACAAAAAGAGAAGGGCTTTGGGTGGCCATGACAACCATCTATTCCTTAATGGGTATCCCTGATCGTAGCATGACCATTTTATCTGTCTCTATTAAATACCATATATACATCTATTTATCTACATTTTTAAGACAAACATGAGATGACAGTATTGCATTTAGTTTTCACTTCAGATATAATCAAATTTGTATTATATGGTTATAAGGAACAAAATCAGAAGTAAGTAATAGGTTTCCTTTATTACTAGGAGTTTTGTTGTATCCTTCCCAGAATGACTTGCTTTGTTTGGGCAACTATTTTAATTGGACAAATAAATAAAATTTAAACATGTTGTAATATTGAGTAAATTTGAAAATTAACTCTGGAAATGCATCTTTTTTTTAACCTTTAACATAAAAGTTTTATCATTGTTGATAAAAATATGAGCTACTGGCTCTGTGGAAGATGAAATTCAACAGTACTAAGGAATTGAACTCTTCACCAATCAGTTCATCAATTCAAGATGTATAACAACAGCTACATGTTCCTTTTAAGCCAATAACTCTTAGTAAAAGTGTTTGTGGCCTCTTGATAAAAAATAATCTACCAGCAATTAACATTAGTTTAGTCTAACCTGGAATATTCTCTCACAGGAATGCACATCTTGAACTTTATCCCAAAGGTGCTTTTTCAAGAGGCAACTGTTTTTTCTTGTTTTTTTTCTTTAAAGACATTTCACTTCTCATCCAAGAAGCTTCTTCAGCTCTGACTGGTGAGGAATGGAAGAATTTCCCACCATCCAATGTGCCAGGAATGTTCCCCACCATCCAGTCAAGCTGAAGAAGCTTCTTAGATGAGAGGCAAAACATCTTCAAATAAAAAAACAAACAAGTCGAGTTACCTCATGGAAAAGCATCTTTGGGACAACCAGGATCTGGATGACCAAGAATCTTCATAGACACTCTTGAAATTTAAGAAATGAGATGTCTCATTATAACCTTTAATAATCGGAAATAAGATGATCTACTAACAAAAATACCCATTCAAATGAAAGAATACCATTTGGTTTGAAGTGGCATCCATTGGCAAGGATCAAACTGATGCAGCTTCGCACTTGGCAAAGTGGCAGAGAAAAATTAGGAACTTGGTTCAGACGTCCTATTTGTGTCTGAGTATTATTTCTCCCTTGAATGTCGAGAAAGTAGAATTAAATGTTATACCTCACAGTGATTAAAATGCTGTGAAAATGAAGTATAATTACTTGGAACAAAATGGAAGTGTCATTTCATACTGTGAGTATAATGTTTGACTTAGTGGATTGCACATTCTTACATTGTCTGACTCTTTGTAATCCCAAATCCACATACAGTACAAAGAGAAGAAAGGTACAGATAAACAATGAAGCAGCAAACTGAAACACATTTAAGTATGAAATGTATGATTACTTGTACCACTTGTTCAAGAGAAAGGGACGAATTTATAGTTTAAAAAATTTGTGGGCTGCAAAGTGCCAATCAGCTGTTCTCCAGCTAATGGAGCAGGGGAAATGTTGGAGCTGGTGGTAGCAAGGTTTGGAGATGCTTGGCAGGTTGCGGTTGTAAGTTTATAAAACATGGGTGGATATTTGTGGAGGCATGATCTACAGTCACTTTATAGCAGGTTTGCAAACCCCCTAACATATGTAACAAGAATTGGGGAGAGGGTATGAAACATATTACTAGGACATCAATCAGTCATGGCAGCAATGCTTCCTTCTGTCAACACTTTTGGCAAGCATGGGGAAAGACCTGGATGACCAATAATGCACGTGCATAACTTTTCCATGTGGTCCTCTCCCTAATCAGACTAACTCAGTCCTCAAATGTGAATACCTTGTGCGTGAACATCTGTATATGTAGAGAGCATGATGGTATTCTACAGGTTCGACCCAAACCAGTAGCAAAAAATGTTACCCTTCAGCAAACCGATAGTAAAAAAAAACAGCTACTGGTTCGGCCAAACCGGTATTTCTTTTTTTCCTCTTCGACAATCAGCTGTTCCAATGATCAACTGTGCCGGGATCCCCCTTGCTGTCTTACTGCTTCACTCAGGAGGCTTTCCTGGGGCCCAGGAGGCAAAAAAATGGAGTATGGGGATGGGGTGCTGCCCTCCCCTGCTCTCTGTTTTTGGCCTCCTGGGCCTCAGGGAAGTCTCCTGGGAGGCCATTTTTGAGATTATTCCTATGGCATTCAGCTGTCAAAATAAATATCCCAATTCCTACTTTAAAAAAAAAAAAAAGTTTTCTTATGTAATGGAAATAACCAGTTTTTTTGTACAATTTGATTCCAATCTTACTCAATTTTCAAAATCTCAATTTTGGGATTCAACAAAGGCGTCAATCACACGATTATTGTCACCATCTTAACATTTTAACATTCCATGGATATCCCTGACACTTCCCTCCAGTTGTTACTTTAATGTTATTTTTAATTAAATGCCTAATTGCTTGCATATAACTGAAAACTGAGTTATCTTTCTTAATTCATTTACCCCTGAAAAAAATAAAGAATATGTGATCCTTGGTGCTCTCTGATCTTGGGTGGGTTTTTTTTTTTGCAGATATTTCATTACCAATCGAGGTAACATCATCACCACAGCATTGATGATGTTACCTAGTTTGGAAATAAAACATCTGCAAAAAAAAAAATCCCACCAAGCCCAGAGAACATCAAGGACCCCACATGTCAATCCTGAGCTACAAATATTATCTTCTATCAATGTCTAAAAACCCAGGGCAGGACAGACACCTGCATGAGCATCCCAAAGAAATTCTTAACAAATGGAAACCAAATTTAGAATGAATGGATCCATTTTTTCCTTATTGTTTAATATATTCCTCCTGTACTTTTATGATAAAGGCAGTTTATTTAGTATCAACATGCTAGTAACTCCATTTTGGTGATGAATCCTTAAGCTTGTCACCTAATAAAGGAAGATCAAAGAAGAAGTACAAACAGCTGACCAACAAATTAGACTTCTCTAGGGGGAAAATGATGAGTTTGCCATGAATTGGGCTATTGTCAGCTCCTGTTTCTTAAAGCAGATTTTATAGACAGCCTGCCAATCATCCCAAACATGGTTGAAAATAGCTGTTGGATTGGCATATTAAGTATCACAGGAGACTGATGTAAATGTCGTGAACTATTGGGGAAGAATAAACTGAGCTATAATACTTCTTCTCATCTGTTCCCAGTGTGCACTGATAAAAATTTTATCACACCAAACAGCAGGATAGTTTGCATGAATTATTAAATCATCTGCATACAAGAGGGTTAGTAATTAAACAGGAAGACTTACTGAGGATTATCATAAATGACAATGAATAGAGTTTGTAAAGTCCAGCTATAAGTCAAGAGACTAACATGTATGATTGCTTTTAATTTGTATGACAATTTGTGAGTTATTCATTTATAACACTTTCAGATGTTGCCATGGGGGAGCTGAATGTGCAATTAGTCTTCCAGTATGCATATGTCAAATAGGCATAATAAATGGTGAAAATACAGTGTTCGTTAGACACCTACCTTTTCATCCCATAAAATGAGCAACTTCACTTCAGCCCAGTTCCACAGTTCAGAGGTTTTTTTTTAAAGAGAGAGTTGCTTCATCATTTGTGCCTTAGTTAGAACAGCCAATGTGGTGACGTTTCAAAAAACCTAATAATTTGATAATAGGGAAGGATTTGTTTAGGACTATAGGGACACATTTCCGATGGTAAGGATAATGACATTTCAAGTCATACTGAAGAGTCCCATTATTAATTTAATACTTCGACTTTGCTGGTGTGAACAGCAGGCTCCACCTTTGAGAAGTTCTACATTTAGGAAAATGCAAGGGAAAAGAAAAAGAGGCAGAGAAATATCCAATTTTGGTAGGAAGATGGATGCTTCCTTTTTCATGTGTATTGTGTAACTTTTATCTTGAAAGGCAATCAATCTTTTATTGCTCTTGTTTGAAAATATGACAGAAAGATGAAACCTCGACTGGATAAAGTGCCAGTCCCAAACAATTGTGAATGTTTACTAATGCAAAGATACTTTACAAACAAGTAAGCAGGAATCTTGCAATTTCTGCAATCTATATGTTGTTTTTCATCCACATCTATAACATGCTTTTGTCTGCAATCAGTTTTCTCATCTCATCTCTTTGCCTGGATCATATTTTTTGTTCTTCTGTACTATTACTCTACTTTCTGTGGTTGGCCCACATGCATATCTCTCTGTAGATATATTATATTTACCCTTTTAATTATTTGCATAGCAGCCTTATAACAGTCTTTTTCTTCTGTAATTTTTTTGTTCTTTTTATTCTTTTCTCCAAACTATGTTTCTCTTTTTTATTTTTATCTTCAAAATCCTGTAATAGACTTTCATCTTTCTTCAGTTCCACAATTTTGTCTGCATTTATTATTATAATGGATGGTTGCAAAGTCAGACAGAAGTTTAGCCTAGATTTGACATTTGAGTACTTTTCAAGCATTTGGGATAGTCAGAACCTGTTGTTTGAAGGTGTTAAGGGTAGCATGTACCAAGCCTTTTACAATGATTTTTGTCAATGGCAATGATGCTCAACTGGTGCTCCAGATGTTTTGGGATTGCACCCAAGGTGGCTGTTATTATTGGTATTATCTTTGTTTTCTTTTGCCACAACCATTTCACTTCTATTTATAGGTCTTTGCATGTTGTGATTTTCTCCAGTTTTTTCTCTTCTGCTACGAATCTCACATTTCAGTTACATGGCTGAACAGGGAATCTCTTCTTTGATAATTGACATAGCACTTAGTAACATTGCTTGAGTTTGGGGGAAAAAAATTAGACTTGCATTGTAATTTAGTCTGAGAAGACAAAAGACCATAAAAAGCATTATTTGCAAATAAACTATTAGGATATGTCCACAAAGTCACAAGAAATCACACTTGATTTGGAAAGTCTTTCGGATAAAATAATTTCCTTCCTTCCTTCCTTCCTTCCTTCCTTCCTTCCTTCCTTCCTTCCTTCCTTCCTTCCTTCCTTCCTTCCTTCCTTCCTTCCTTCCTTCTCTGTCCCTCCTTGTCATTCTGTCATTATTTCCTTCTGTCCCTTCCTCCTTCCCATTTACTTTTCTTGTAGGAAGCTTGTAGGGAGAAAGGAACTGGGAAAGTCTTTCTTCTCTCATTTTCTCCCCTCCCCTCTCCTAGATTCTTGTCAAATCCCTGCCAGTCTCAGAAGTCCCTTGTTACTGGATTGCAAGGCTACTTGCATGCTGAAAGGAGACTATTTTAAAAAAAGAGTACTTCTGCTCTTCCTTTGTCAATACCATGTGCAAACTAATCAAACTAGCTCACACCTGATACATGATGACTAAAGGATTAATTGGATTAAGGCATGATTATCTTACAAGAGTTTGATTTTGGCTTAATCTGAAGAATTTATGCTCCTGCATTTCAAAAAGGTGGGAGGGGTGGGGAATCTGCATTGAAGATCAAATATTAGTCAAATTGCAAAAAAGCCAGAATATTAGTATTAATACTAGGACAGGATGTCTTCGAAGAACCCTAAAATGATACTTAAAAATTGAAAATGCAAAGAACACACTATGTGTAGTGAGTATCAGATTAACAGAAACATGGCCTTCCATATAACACTGTCATTCATTCTAATGAAAAGCTGGCTGAGGAATTCTGGGAGTTGAAGTCTTCCAGGCTTAAAGTTTCCAAGGTTGGAGACCCCTGTTCTATAGCAGGTACCTTGACAAATCAGTTCAATGCTCATTGCCAACCCATCCCCCATTCATTCTCTCCCCTTTTCTCTCTCTCCCCTCTCTTGTTTAACACACATTGAATTGTTCAGGTTAGTGACACATACATGCACATACAGAAAGATCTGATATAACAGTGCCTTGAACAGTTTTCAGAAGAGTCCTCCATCTTTTAAATCACCAATTTCTTAATTATTAACATTGTGTTGATTTAGAAAACTTAATCCTTTACAGATAGAGGGAAAGGTTTAGATTAATATCAGTATGGTTTTTAAAATTTTAATTTCAATAAAGTTAAGGATGCTTAAATTCTCCATCTACCCTGCATTGATGAACAGCTGCAAATCCTAATCTTTTGAATCATCTTTTCAGTTCTTTACTCCATTATGAAATACAGAAAACCAAAGAGATGAAAGGTGTAGGCTTAAGGCTGCTTGACTTGAATGTGCCACTTATTTTAAATCGTATAACTGGTCTGTGAAGCCCCACATATCTTTTTCCATTCTCTGTGGCTATCCCTGGGTTCCCCTATTCGGTTTTCAATTAACACTATAAATTGTCTTAATTTGGAATCTGTAGCTATGTGTATTTCTTTTTCTTAATCAAAAGTGAACTTTGGAGAATGGGAGCAGCCGATCCAGGTTAGGATTTCATTAAAGGAAGAAAGGATGAGTTAATTTTTTCTACCACAGTCATTCACTATCCCTCAAAACATCTGAGGGGGAAGTTCTGGCTATGAAGAGAATCTTTAAACCTCCTTACAAGCTATGGTAACAGTTCATATTGGGAGAATCCATGTATCATTTGAGTGATTGATTGATTCATACATCATTCATACATGTATTCATTCATTCATTTACTCATTTGCTAAATTAATATGACTACACATCTTAAGTTCATGTTAGTGGGTATTTAATAATAACTAAAATAGCATACCAAGCATAGAACTAAGACCAATATTAAAAGGAGTGTGCAAATTTACTTTTACTTTGTTGCTTGTATCCTATATATGTATTTAGGACAGCAGAAGTCCATAAGAGATAACCCCATGGAATTTTGCCATTTTGATAATTTTTTTTTCATCTGAATCATGAGTGTTTACATTAGGGCTTCATTCACATGATATTGACTGCCATCATGACTTTTCTGACAGCTCTCCACCCTTTCCACTACTTAGAAGTAAAACCCACTACTTCCCAAGACACCTACTCTCTGGAAACTATACCATGTTTCACTGATTTAGGAAACTAAATCATATGCAAAGTAAATAAGCACCTGCTGCAGTTTCTGCTTTTTATTTATTCACTTGTAGGTGAAGGCATTTTCTGAACCCCAATGTCTGCACACAGGAAAATAATAGATATAAGTTTAGTTACTATACTTTTCTATGAACTCAATAAAATCAGAAATGGGAACAGTGTGACATAGATTTGATGTACCCTCCAGATAAGCACTTTAATCGTCATAGATTCAGTCTTCCAAAGTGGTTAAAATGTTCTTGAATATTCTTTCAGGTTGAATACCAACTTGTTATTTCAACAAGAAACAGCAAGCAATTGACAATTACTATTTTTGAGGTATTTGAACAACTTTTCTGAAAACTGCAGAACAGATTCACTTTCTGGAAAACATTTTACTTTCAGATAAAATCTTATTGTAATCCACATTTCAAGTGTCAAATGTTCTTAATAGATGTCACTTTAAAGCAACCAGGTGAGATTCAATCAACTCTCCTGAGCTGTTTATAATACAAAACTTAAAGGCCAGGGTAAATTGGTACCTTTTCTAGGCATCAAATTACTGTGGATAAAACAATATTACTAAGAATAAAAAAGCTGTGGTGACACAATGGATAGAATGCAATACTTCAGGCTAACTCATTGCTCAATTGATGAGTCTGAGTGGCTCAAGATTGACTCTGCCTTCCATCCTTCCGAGGATGGTAAAATGAGGAGCCAGATTGTTGGGGGCAATATGCTGATTCTGTAAACTGCTTAGAGATGGCTGTAAAGCACTATGAAGTGGTATATAAGTCTAAGTGTGATTGTTATAAAATCAGGTGAATAGTCATGAAACATAATCAGGGTATCTTATTTTATTTTATTTTATTTATTCAATTTATATACCGCCCTTCTCCCGAGGGACTCAGGGCGGTGTACAGCCCGTCTAAAACCCCACAAAAATACAAAAGTTAAAAAAGTATTAAATTAATATTGGCTGATTAATAAACAACCCCACCCCCACCCTTAAAACCCCAATTTAAAATTCAATAAGATGGAGACCGAATTAAAACCATCTCAGCCCAGGCCGCCCTGCTCAAAGAGCCAGGTCTTCAACGCGCGCCTGAAGGCCCTCAGGTCCATGCCAGTACGGAGCTCCGGTGGCAGAGTATTCCAGAGGGCGGGGGCACCCACAGAGAAAGCCCTACTCCTCGGCGCCGCCAGACGACACACAGCGGCCGACGGCACCCGGAGCAGACCCTCTCTGTGGGAAGATCACTGGCAGAATGCGGTCCTGGAGGTAACCTGGTCCCATGCCATGGGTCGCCCTAAAGGTCAAAACTAGAACCTTAAAGCGAACCCGGAGAGCCACCGGCAACCAATGCAGCTCGCGCAGGAGAGGCATCACATGGGCACTACATGACGCCCCCATGATCACCCGCGCAGCTGCATTTTGCACCAGCTGAAGTCTCCGGATGCTCCCCGCAGGGAGCCTCATGTAGAGGGCATTACAATAGTCCAGGCGAGAGGTGACAAGGACCTGAGTGACTGTGCGCATGGCGTCCCGATCCAGGAAGGACCGCAACCGGTAGATCCGACGGATCTGATGAAACGCCCCCCCCTGGAGACGGCCGCGATGTGATGTTCAAGCGACAGCTGTACATCCAGAAGGACTCCCAGGTTGCGAGCCCTCTCTGTGGGGGGCAAAATTTCCCCCCCAATAGCCAGTGAAGGTGTCAGCTGGCTATATCGGGGCGCCTGAAACCACAGCCACTCGGTCTTGGATGGGTTGAGCCGAAGCCTGTTCCTGCCCATCCAGTCCCGCACGGCCTCCAGGCACCTAGACATAGCCCCCACAGCATCGTTGGGGTGGTCCGGAGTGGAGATGTACAACTGGGTGTCATCTGCATACAGATGACACCTCACTCCAAGACCACGGATGATCTCACCCAGCGGCTTCATGTAAATGTTGAACAAGAGGGGAGAGAGGACCGACCCCTGAGGCACCCCACAAACCAGGGGCCTAGAGGTGGACCTCTCCCCCCCCCGCCAACACGAATTGCGAACGGTCGGAGAGGAAGGAGGAGAACCATCGAAGGACGGTTCCACCAATCCCCAACCCCTCCAACCGTCGCAATAAGATACTATGGTCGATAGTATCGAAAGCCGCCGAGAGGTCTAATAGGACCAGGACAGAGGAGAACCCTCTGTCACGAGCCCTCCAGAGATCATCGACCAACGCGACCAATGCCGTCTCAGTGCTATGTCCAGGCCTGAAGCCCGATTGGAACGGATCGAGGTAAGTAGCTTCCTCCAGGTACTGGGGAAGCTGACGTGCCACCACACTCTCAACAACCTTCGCCACAAAGGGAAGGTTGGAGACTGGACAATAGTTGTTTAAAATATCTGGGTCCAGGGAAGGCTTCTTGAGGAGGGGGCGCACCACCGCCACCTTCAGGGTGGTAGGGAGCACCCCCTCTCTCAAAGAAGCGTTGATAATCCCCTGGAGCCAGCCTCGTGTCGTCTCCCTGGCGGCCGAAACCAGCCAGGAAGGGCATGGGTCCAATAAACAGGTGGTGGCATTCAGACCCCCCAGCAACCTGTCCACACCCTCGGCGGTCACAGGGTCGAACTCCCCCCAGATAACACTCACAAGACCTGCCCCGGACACCTCCCCCGGGACCATCCAATTGGAGTCGAGGCCCTCCCGAATCTGAGCGATTTTATCATGCAGAAATCGGGAAAACTCCTCCGCCCTACCTGCAAGAGGTCATCCTGCGCTCTCGGTTCAAGTAGAGAGTGGGTCACTCTAAACAGGGCGGCAGGCCGATTTTCTGCTGATGCAATAAGGGCGGAGAAATACGAAGATTTCGCCGCCCCTATCACCACAAGGTAAGTCTTAATATGAGATCTCACCTGTGTTCGGTCAGACTCAGAATGGCTCGCCCTCCAAATGCCCTCTAGACGTCTTTTCCGGCACTTCATCTCCTGTAGCTCCTCCGTATACCACGGAGCCAAATGGGATCTGTGCCGGATCAGAGGTCGCAGGGGCACAACTCGATCTAGAGCCCCGGCGGCCAACCCATCCCAGGTGACCACCAGGTCTCCAGGCGAGCTGTGAGCCAGAGACTCAGGAAACGGCCCAAGCTCCCTCTGGAACCGCTCTGGGTCCATCAGGCGCCTGGGGCGGAACAATCTAAGTGGTTCCGCCTCCCTGCGGTGGGGGGTAGCGGAACAGAAGTCCAACCTAAGGAGGGAATGATCTGTCCATGACAAGGGTGTAATAACTAACTCCCCAAAATTACAGTCATTCAACCACTGCCCAGAGACAAAAATCAGGTCCAGCATGTGTCCTCCAATGTGAGTGGGGGCAGAAACTAACTGGGTCAGGTCCATGGCCGTCATGGAAGCCAAGAACTCCTGAACCAACCCCGAGGTTTCACCGGACGATGGCAGGTTGAAATCCCCCATGACCAAAAGCCTGGGAGTCTCAACCGGCTATCACCTCGAGGAGTCCGGGCAGGTCCGATGAGACGTGGCAGGGAGCCAGGTACGCCATCAAAAGACCCATCTGAACCCCTTGCCCCCACTTCACAAATAGAGATTCACAGCCAGCCGTCTGAGGGACAGTGGCCTCCCTAGGATAAAGGGCTTCCTTTATAAGCACCGCCACCTGAACCCTAGGCTGGTGAAATGCAAGGAAACCTGGTGGGCACATCTCAACCAGAGGGACACCGTCCTCTGGGCCCAACCAGGTTTCGGTAATACCTACCAGGTCCGCGGCCTCCTCCTGAACCAAATCATGGATCAGGGGAGCCTTGTTGACCATGGACCTGGCATTGCACAACAACAGCCGGGTATTCAGGGCCCGAGAATCCGGACAACCAGGGCTGCAGGATGGGTATGGAGGGTCGGAGCGCGCTACCGCTTGCAAACATCGGGAGCGCGATCCCCTTACCGGATACGGCCCTCTACCCCCAGCATATCTGCCTCTCCCAGTCACCGTGCTGATAAAATTAGCCCCCGGCAGCCCACCCCCAGTCTGCCACCCCGACACGGAAACCCCCGAGGCCCCCCAGGCGCGCGGGTCAGCCCGGCTGCCCCCAACTCCGTGTGGGCTGTCTCCCCTGCCCACCCTGGATCCTTTTAACCCATTAAAAAACCCCATTAAAAAACCGCTAATCCCGGGTTTCCTGTGCTTCTTCCCATTCCTCCGGCTTCTATCTATGGGGATTCTCAGTCATCCATGTCATGGTTGTCCCAAAGGTGCTTTTTCAAGAGGCAACTAGACTTTCTTTGAAGACATTTCTCTTCTTGTCCAAGAAGCTTCTTCAGCTCTGATGTTCCATTTCTCCATTATTCAGTCAGAGCTGAAGAAGCTTTAAAGAAAAAGAGAAAGTCAAGTTGCCTCTTGAAAAAAAGCACCTTTGGGACATAATCAGGGTATCTCTAGGAGGTCAATGATGTCAAAACAGTGGTCAGAATGGATAATTAGCCCATGTTTCTTTTTTTAATAATTGTGCGATGTGCAACACATGCTAAACAAGGGCAGGGATTCAATTGTGTCCACCATCTTTATGTCATTGACCCCTCTTTTCTATTCAAGGATGCTTTGAGTGTAATCAAATAAGCACAAAGCTTATGCTGGACTTTCATTTGAAGAATGTATTTGGTACAACTTTTTTATATCTTTTCTCGTTTACGTACCCATAGATAATAATAGGTATATATCATGAAGTGCAGGGAGTCTGCTGAAAAAGTTGATAGACATCAATGTTCCACTTCTGAGCAATGAGATCTATATTCCATTGATAAGCCCCAAACTCTCTAACCCCTGCCTTTTGTTTTTATTGCATTGTTGATTGTTTTCTCTATCTAAGAAATTAGTAGAAAACAAGTAGTAGATTTCCACTTCTGTAGCCTTTATTTTTCTGGCATTCACACTTAGAAGGAAGAGAGCAATAAGAATGAAGGACATTAGTGCTTAAATCATCACACCCTGTGGAACAGTATCACCCCAAAAATAAGGATCTTCTCTTCTAGGTTTAGGAAACTCATAATACCTGGCTTTGATCTACTGCCTGGGGATATTGTTTTAATGTATTATTGTACTTTTGGGAGCTGTTTTGTCTGATTTTTGTTATTTTTAAGATCATTTTATCTTAGGCTATCTGTGTGGTTTTATATTTGATCTGTTTTTTTTTTATTTTATTTTTTTAGTTTGTATACTGCCTGGAGTCAAATTATTTTTGAATAATGCTGAGAGTTACAGGATAGTTCAGTTGGCTTTATTTTGCAATGAATTGTAATAAATACATAAACACCCTAGCTTTTGTTCTAGATTAATATTTCAATCTAGAAGAGAAAAAAATCCTTTTTCCTAGCACTTCATTTTCACAGTGCTACAAGGTCATTTGAACAGCAGACCTTATTCTCTCATCTCTAATGGAACAGATCTCCTACAGCAGGGCAACATCTTTTTAGCATCTGTTCACCATCCATACATTTTGGTTGGAAGATTTATTTAATAAGTTACTCAGCTGGAGCAAAGCAGCAGCTGGAATTACAAGCAAGGCAGGCAGGAGCTCAAGTTGTCATCCCTTCCTCTTCCAAATGCAATGGCTGTATGATGTCTGATGCAGATGTTCTTTCTAAGAGTTTTGCTACTTCAAAAGAAGCCAAACAGAATCACCTCTGGGCTGAATGGATAAAATTTCAGCCATTCTTCCTTTCTTGTGTGATATCTAAAAAGCTGTTAAAAGGCAAATACTGGAGCTTATTGAGCAAATAAATAGTATTGTAAGGTTGATTGGTATTTTCCTAAAGATAGAATGTGAAGATTTATTACTTATTTATTAGCTTGATCAATTCTCCATCTCCATCATGACTCAGGCTGACTTATAGAATGGTGTAATTTAAGACAATATAATACAAAACCATACAAAAACAAACATCTGGAAAAATAATGCTAAGTCTACCAAACCAAAATCCTATAAGAGGTCTATCACTCATTCTTCTTCATGATTAAATTAATCATACAACTGAATGTGAAATGGAAATAGAAAAACTAGTTTCACTTTCTTCACATGTTTTAAGTGCAAAAATCCATTCTATGTTTCTGCATGTGAGAATTTTAACTAATGAACAGGAAACTGTGAGACTGTGATTAAACATGATCACACTGCTTGCAAATTGGGGAAGGGGTTACACCTTCCCCCTCAGTTACTTTATTTTTTTTACCCATACAGTGGTTTAAAGAGAGGCAAAGAATTTTCAAGGGGATAAATGTTCAATTTTGTATAACTTCTGGGAATTCAAGAGTAGATTCAGAAATACAATAGTTTAAAATCTACACAATCTGTAGGCAATGGCACCAATCAAACTGATGATCCCTTTGCAAAACATTCTCCAGGATTAGCCATACACTAATTAAACATACAATAATACACTTTCAAGAGATATGAAACACACAGAGAGAGTGAGACTATATTATCTACTAGGAAACAAAAATGGAAGGGAAAGTTGCCTTTTTTATACTTCTAATTTTTAAAAGATCTAAAAGCTGTTCATGGTTATCTCAAGCCTGAAAATAATAAAACTATATCACAGCTTGGCATAGCATTTGCTTTAATAGAATTGGACTAAAGAAAACTAAATTATAATAATAGTTTTCTTGAGTTACATCTCAGGATAAAAATATTGCATTTGGGTATTAATCATATTTATTTTATTTTTCAGGTTGTTTCTTACTACATAACCCTGAGAACATATAATAGTTTTTTAGTCCAATATGTAGTCCTGCATATACAGTACATACTTAGCAGAAGCATCTATTCTATCCTCAATGACATATGAGATTGAAATCTAAAGTGACTGTTACCTATCATATATAACCTGGATACAAAAGATGATGTACATGAAACTGATGTAGCTATGAGGAATAAATTTAATTAAAATTAATAAAACATGCCTTAAATAATGTTGGCTAATAATGTCAACTGCTGTCAACAAAAGAAGGATCCCAGTTGTCAAATTTGTACTAAGAAAAAAAAAGTGTCTTGTTGGCTTAACTACTCTAGCAAAATGCTGTAGTAGAAACAATTTATTCATGGCTGGCATATCTTTTTCCTTGTGCATTTAAAAGTCAAATACTTATTTCTCCTTGTTCATAATGTTGTTAGATCATTCCTCAGGGTAAGAGGTAACAGTGCATTAAGTAGTATATTTTAATCAATCTGAAATTTTTTTTTTAATGATCTTATTTATGATCACTGATACCTTTCATTCATTTCACTTTCCTGGAAACATGCTGTCATACATACAGAAGACACAATTTATTGTCTACTTTACAGAGATTGACTAATCATTCTCGACTCTGCCAAATCAATGTTCTGGGTCTCTTGGCAGGAAGATGGTATAAAAAGGTGGTGTGGGGCACATTGTTAAACTAATTTGTGTGACTAATTACACCCTGAAAGATGCAAAATGGAGCTGTAATGTAGATCAGACAAATTGATGATAATCTGCTAGTTTGAGGGTCTATAGATGCCCCATAAAACTCTCATTAGTTTGTTACAGTAGATTAGAATCTTAGCACACAACTAAATATAGCAAGTGCTTGTGTCCATGTAGTGTAGAGGCATCAAGTATAAGTAGAATAGCAAAGAGTATATGATACCATCTTTTATGGAAGACTTTTCTAAGCAATGGATTCAAATTGAAATTATGTTAAAGCCAGATATGCATGATTCACTCAGAATATTATTCTAGAATAAAACCCATTGAAAATGTTTTTACTAAAACAATGTCTCAAATTTGGAAGAGTAAGTACATTGTTTTATAAGGGATGCTTCTCCTTTAACATCTCTCTCTCTCTCTCTCTCTCCATCTACTGTATCTATCCATCCATCCATCCATCCATCTATCTAGCTAGCTAGCTAGCTAGCTATCTCTAATCAAGATAATTTTTATGGTTTAGTTAAAATGAAATTCTTGAAAAAAAAATCTTTATAAGCTAACATACTTTTATAATAATTGGAAACTTTCTAATAAAAATAACATTGAGCAATTAATAGGTTGTAAGTTATCATGACTTTTGTGAAATCAACTCAAATCTCTTTTGGCAATAGAAATATTAGAGATACCCATTTTGGCCCTATGCCAATTTCAGGGAATTAATACCTCATTGTGACTGTGTACTACCTAATTTGTTTCCATTGTGTCTGTTATTCTCTCCTGTAGGATACCTGAAGACACTTCCATCACCTCTATTTGGAAGGTAATGTAACAGTGTGTAATGTAGTATAATGTAACACTCTAGAAGTTGTGTTTGTTCCATCACTGGAGGTTTCCAACTAGAGATTGGATAGCCATTTGTCCAGAATGGTACAGGATCTCCTGCCTGAGTGGAGGTTGGATTAGAAGATCTCCAAGGTCCCTCCCAAATCATACTGTTATTCTGTTACTGTTAATGTATTAAATAATCAAAGCTCTACCATTAACTGCAGTGAGATAGCTTTATCAGCTATCAAATGGTTAAATATTCTTAGATCTTAGATAAGATATTGCAAGAAATACTTGTGCATGCTGCCTGCTCTAATTCTAGTCTCTAACCCATGACTATCACTAAGTAAGCCTTATGTGTCCAATCACACTTGGCCAATAAATAATTCTATTCTATTCTTATTTGGTTGCCTCTGTTGTTAAAGCATATGATTCTATTGTCTGGGTTAAATAAAGATCTTAAATGCTTTTGCATATGAACAAACAAGGAACACTATCTTATCCATGGTGGCACAGTGGTTAGAAGACATTTCTCCAGGCTACTTCTGCTGGCTGCCAGCAATTTGGCAGCTTGAATCTCACCAGGCTCAGGATTGACTCAGCTTTCCATCTTCTGAGGTGGGTAAAATGAGGAACCAGATTGTTGGCAGCAATATGCTGACTTTATGCTGTAAAGCACTGTGAAGCGATATATAAGCCTAAGTGCTGTTGCCATTCTTAGCTTGGGCAGCAAAATGTGTTAGATCTTACCGATTTAACTAGACTTACTGATTTAACTAGACTTACCGATTTAACTAGAATCTTCTTTTTATATTGAACTTGGACTAATTACCAACTATGATTCCATTTGTATATGTAGCTTATCAGTGCCTTCTTTCATGTACTATAATGCATCATAGCTAACCTTTAGTGACATATAAGTTTAATACTTTGTGATATATCTAATAGGTACAGTGAGTTATACAGAGTTTATAGGTCATTATATATTCTCCCCTTACTAGAGAAATTGCCAGGGAGGGCAAACAATTTTTATGTAGGCTTTCTCCTCCAGGACTCAAACCCGGCTATTATGCATGCAGTGGCAAAATTCTGTGTTGCTGCAATGTCAAGAAAAAAAATTGGTTACAGAATTATAGCTGTCAATTTGTGCCAATTTTTGGAGATAGAACAATCTTTGGAAAATGATATTTATACACATACTTATTGGCTCTCCACTCATATAAACCAGGGAGTGACCCTAACTCTTTGAGAACATTTTCTTAACAAGGATGTTTTTATCCACTATTAATGTATTATAATGTGTCAGTACTTTTTTATATTGTAAATAGTGATGTTTATTGATGGTCTAAGACTGTAATAAAGTTATATTCTATTATATTCTATTCTTCTGATATATCTAATTGAGAGGTGCTCCTGTTGTGGTTAGCTGGCAGCAGGTGAGGATGGCTGAGGAGAGTGAGGACTCAGATGATGGGTCAGGACCATTAGGGAGTAGACTGCTGCCTTCAGAGATTGTGGGGGCTGGCAGCAGTGATGAGAAGGTTCCCAAGGAGCCTGTGCCAAGTGCGCATGCACACAGGATTGCTGGTATGAAAGAGCAATTACAACAGCACAGTTGACTCAGGAGTAAGGCTGCAAGGTAATGTGCCTCCTTCAAGAAGATAAAAAAGGCAGCTGTGTAACTAACCTTTGCAGAAGGCAAAGACGTTTTGAACTCAGCTTTGTGGACATTACAGTTAGTATTTGAAGACTCTTGTATTGTAAACTATTTCTTATCTGTTGTGTTTTGGCACACTTGCAAAAACTTGGCAAGGTTCTTTCTTGTTGGAGCTAATTAGTTGGAAGCAACTTTTTATCTGTGAAGAAACAGAATTCTTAGCTGAAACATAAAAAGGTTGTACTGCTGCTTTTGTCTTGTGTTTGCTCTCTTGGAATCAGGTTTGGGTCAGAACAGCTCCTTATTAATTTCTGCACCAGTGTCTTGAAGTTCATATTCTCTGTTCGTTGCAAAAAATTAAGCTCAGTGTGTTCTCCTCTATAAGGTAAATGAGATTTTAATAGTATGAGCTTGAGAAATGCTCTTTCATATGCTACCACAAACATTACACAAGAATTGCCATAAACTATGCTATATTTTGCCCAATAAGAGACCTTATACAATTACAGTAGAGACTATTTAAATATAAAATACTATCATCTTCATTTACTGTGGATTTAAAAACATAGGTGATTATGATTACCTAGAAGCAAGATTTAGATAATCACAGCTGATAGTAGAAGTTAATATTTACTAGACAGTTTCTAGTTTAAGTACATTGATGTTTGAAATACTGGGAGTTTGCTACTTCTGACATTTTTCCTAAAGATAATTTCACTTCACAAAATACTGACAAAACAAATGAAAAAAAACATTGCTTGTCAACTTATAAACAATGATAGCATATGCTAAATTAGACAAAGATTTGTATTAATGAAAATATTTTCCCCTTTGGTTGATCTTCTTAGGCAAATTCATATTCATATCAGTCAAAAAAAATTCTCAAATAGAAAACATTCTTATAAATCAAGCCATACTGCCAACACTGTAAATATTTTGTGTTTGTGGCTGATAGATAAAGAGGATGAGGAAGAAGATGGTGCTATATATTTTGGTTTTTTTTTTTCACAGAGGGCACTCAAGGTGAGTACAGATGTTATGGGCTGAGCTGTCTGTTAATACATAATACATCAATCACTTTTATGAAAGATATAGTGGTTGTATTTTAGGGCTCCAGAAGCATAAACACACTGAAGATTTAAAGAAAGATTCTACCTAGCTGAGTTGTATCATCCAGATTTATGTCTATTTATACCAAAAACATAGTAAATGTCAATACCATTTAATGTTGATGGTAAAACTAGCCTGTTCACTGAAAGAACTATCATGAAGCTAAAGCTTAAAGACACATAGTGTGCAGAAGAGAGTCACTGGAGAAGATCTGAAGCTTGGAACACATCTAAGACAATTGATAAAGAGGCTGACAGAAGACAAGGTGACTTAATATTGTCACAGATGACACAAGCATGAGTACAGAACAAAGAAACAGTCAATGACATACTGTCCTGGCAAAATGATGTCCATAAAGTTGGAAATAATGGAATAACCACAATTATGATTTAAATGACAGGTGCATTCTCTTTTCTTAGAGTAGCAACCAAAATTCCTCCTTACACAATGGAGCTTGTTTGGGTAGAAGTAGTCACTTTCTCTTTATTCCTGGAAATATCTTTAAAGGGGGAGAATTCTTCTTAGAAGACTGAAGGAACCTGATGCAAGAAAAGTAACAAGCTAGGCTATCCCACGTCTACTCATTTAACACTGGATTCTACACTTGTTCCTATGGTGATATCTTAGCCATTGTACTACACAAATTATTTCTGAAAGGTAACATTAACTTGCTGGTACAACCCGCTTATCCTTGAATGCATGGTGGATTTTAAATTGGACCAATCTCATAAGATTTCTATGTATTTTTTTTTAAACAAATATTTTAACCAATGTAGACTATTTGCAAAGCAAAACAAATCTGGTTCTCCTGAAAGAATTTATATCCAGTGAACATAACCAGAGCCAAATATCCCTAACTATGTTATTTTTCTCACTGGATGCTGTGTCTAAGTGTTGCCTTATTGTATATTTTCAATGTAATACGTGACACCATTGAATGAGAAAGAAAACGGTACTAAACAGACAAAACCAAATATCCTCTTCCATAGGAAGGTCAGAAATAATCTTTTTCAAGATAAGGGCATACATGTTTTCCTTTTGACTGGACTTATGATCTATAATAGAAAACTATTGTACATTGAATGAAAAAATATGTGATTGTTTCCTATTTATTGTAGAGTTTCAGTTACATCTATGAAGCAATTAATGTATTACTAGAAAACTCAAGACTTACATATATTTTAAATAGAAAATGTAAACTAAAAACAAACATGTAACTTTTCATTCTAAAATGGATGTCATAAACACTAAATAAATCCATCTACATCCCAAATAAATGAGAATTGCTGGAATAATGAAAATATTATAGTTTAAAAGTAAAAGAGATTTGGTCCTTTTGAAAGATAATGAAATAGATGCAAGGCTGATTAGTATCCTGTTCTGAACATCCCATTGGTTCATATTTTGGTTCATATTTGTTTTCATATGCTATCATAAATGATAAAAGCAATTGATTGGTGAGCAAAAACCAACAAACCAACCAACCAAAACACACACACACACACAAACACAAAAACAAAACATGCACTAGATACTTAAGACAATGGACATATTTGAATTACCTTTTGGGTGTTTCCATCACTGACTGAGTGTTTCCATCACTGACTGAGGTTGGCATCCTTGCCTTCTAATGATATTGGTCCCAAAACATTAATTACACGGTTAACTGGCCAAGATGCCCTCCGCTTTTCTAGTTCCTGAGAATGCTGTATCTCACTTTACTTTGCCTCCCCCCCAACACACCCCTCCCCAAGGTAGATTATGATCTACATAACAATATAACCTTTTAACTAGTATATTGCAATATGCAGGAAGAAGATATAGAAAAATTAACATGTTTAACTGTCTAACAAGTTCACAATGATAACTGATGCTTTCCGGTTCAAAATATTTGATAATAGGAGAAACATGAGAAAATTCCCCTGACAAATAAGTTAATCTTAGAGTCATAGCCTTAAAGTAAGACACTCCTTACAAGTCTTCAGAAGATTCCTCAACCTAAGACACCATTATGAAATTGAGAATCATGAATCTTAAACTTATATTAAAGATACACAGTCTTTTTCCTATACCAAGTTAATACTACTTATTTGAACAGGCCTCGGGTTTCTGCAGATGTTCTGTATAATATGCATGCAATTGATGGTTGGGGTTTTGCATTTTCTTTCTCAAAAAAAAGTTAAACTTGTTCCTGGAATATCTCTTGGCTGCCATTCTAATAGTCAGCTTAACCTTTATTGCCAGAAAGATACAGTGCCTCTTCTTTCCTGTAAAATCCTTGTAGAGTAGTAAAAACACTGTCATTAGCTAAGCTGATGTAAAGATCATTTCCATTTATTGCCAGAGAATGAGTTAAAATGTAATACTTTGCTTCAAAAATAAAAAGAGAAGTTTGATTTCATCACATAAGAAAGGTTGATATATTCTTCTACTGAAGCTGTTGTATAATTAAGTCCATTAGAACAAATGTTTTGTTTATTGGGATAAAACCTCCCCCCATTAAATTTGTTTTGTGTGTTGAATGTTTCTAATGTGAGAGTAAGTGGTTCTAAATAGGTAACCAATTTTTATTTTTTTATCTGCTCTGATATTTTCCCCCCTATATGAGGGTACATGGGTACATGGTAGCCCAAGATGGGTTCCCACTGATAAACAGGAACAGACAAAAACCCATTGATGTTCCTTTATGTATGATAAATACTTGACATAGTTCCTCAATTGCAATAGATTGGAAAGCAATTGTCCTACAGCCTGAATCAGCTGTACTTATTTGACCTATCTAAGAAACTTTTCCCATCACAACCATGTCTCAAGTGGGTCTGTCAAATTTTTGCCCAGAAAACGTTGGAACAGACATAAAAAAAATATTCTTCCAAGGAAAAAAAGAATGGGGTTGAGATCCCTGTCCCCCCCAGGTTGTTGGACAATGATGTAGAAGATTTGCCCTCCATTTTGCTACCATAGAAAAAGTTGAGGGATGAATTCTGAAGAAATCTACTTCAAATATTGGCCAAATTCATAGTTTTCTGATAAAGAACATAGGGCTTTTTCTTTCACCTTCTTAAGGGAGAGATTAAATTATGATCTTAGCTGTCTTTCTAAGGAACATAACCACTGTCCCTTTGCTATACTTAAATTTTCCTGCTCTGGCAAAGTGATAATGGCTTAACTAGTAGTGTTGGGTGGATCTTACCTTGGGGCACTCTTATGTCAGTAGATATATATGTCATAGATTGTGGCAGAGAATAATGCCAGATCAAATGAAGGCATTTTGTACCAAATGAATTTCAAAGAAATTCCCCCTGATAAAAGATTTAGCTAATTCAATGTGGACAAATAGAGACCCCAAGGCCAAATTTGACCCACAACTTCTCTTTTTGGTAACTTTGTCTTGCTGCTTGATTTGTGCATCAGTTCTTAATTTAGGTTTGCAGTATGGGTACAAAAGAATGAAAACACTAAGGAAGGTGCCAGGAGATGCTATCATTTAAGTTTATAAGAAATATAGTGACACAGTGCAAGGGAATCTTTCCTTAATATATCAGGATGGCAAAAAATGTTCCCCAGAATTTGACTCATTAAGGATTGTTTCTTATTGGGCAAATTTTATGGCCCCGTAACCTCTTTTTTTTCCTCAACCCCCTGAGTTGCTTAGTTTAGACATCAATAAAGGAAGGTTACATATTAATTGGGATTAAGTGTCCAACACTAGATGCCTGCTGTAACAAAAGAGAGAAATAATTATCTAACTGGGGCTACAGCAAAAAAATTGTTATCTCACAACTTGCAAGAGTAAATAGGAAGAGCTGGCTTGTCTGAAAAATCTCCCAGGTGTTAATTGAAAAATACAAGTCAGATATAGGACACCTTGGAAATCACTTTAATTTGGGTTATTGATATCTGACAGCATAGGTTCTCACTATTTGGAGGGCAGAACATATGGAGACGGTAGCATAATCCTTAAAATAGTTCTAAAATAAAACAATTTAAAAATCTCCCTCAAATTCTATTTACTCATGCAGGATAAGGCCCTACCCATCTGGTACCTAAATTCTCAAGAGTGACCTGTGCTTTCATCTAATTTTCTCCTCACTCAATGCTTTGAGAGATGGTCTTATGAACATGAATTTCAAGATCAAATCATGTGCCTCAGGTATATGTACAGTATCATAATTCAAAGTTTTCGGTTCTTGAGCTAAAGATCTCCAACTTAAAATTACACAGATCATCATACTTTTGAAAATTATCTGTCTGGTAAAACACACCTTAGATTTTGAATGGAAGTTATTGTCAAACATCAAATACTACATTTGGGTGGTACAGATGTCAAACAGTTGATTCAGTGGCAAATTGCAGACTAGGAAAGCTCCTATGTTCACCTATCTAAATAATGACTTTCAATAACCTTGTTGTCTCATATAAATACAGTATCCTTTATCCATCTAAGAAATCTAAGGACTAGCTTACTTCAGATCAAAGAAAAATACACACACACATACATTTAGAATCAATATTAAACTAATTATTTATGTTCTGCTAAAACCATTGCGTTATTTCTTTAAAGCTAAACTTTAAAACTAAAACTATTGACCAAAATTTAGCAACATACTTCTGAATTAGTTAATGCTTGGCAAGAATTGTATAAATGTTGGGAAAAGTTAAAAGTGCACTTTCATTTTAAACATTAGTATTCTAATTTCATGAGCTCTGAAACAGTCTGGAAATGAAGTACTCTGGGAAATTACTACAGACATTGAAAATCTGTTTAGGTCATTTTCAAATGTATAAAATATCAAAATAAAGTGAACAGTCTGATATAAATTGGTTTGGCTCCATTGACTACAGCAAGGACAGTGCATGCTGTTTGAGAAACAATATGTGATTAGCTCAAAACTTATCCTGAATGCGAATTGGCAAGTGTCTTGACTGAATATATTTGCTTTTAAAATAGGAAATCTATAATTCAATGCAGAGATGAACAGTAATTTATGAAATCAAATTTGCAGAGCAATGGCTGTTATGGAATATCTGTCCCTTTAAGCTTTAAATTGTTAAGAAGAACCATCTGGCTCATCCTAAATTATATCACTGTTTCAATACCATTTGATATTAAGTGTACTGCAGTAAAACCAGTGGCAGAATTAAGAGACAGTGCATTAAAATCAGGGGCTCAACTCTGGACAGATTTTTGGAAGAGAATGAAACTGTCTTTATTAAGAATATGACTCACCTGCTTTCCATATAAGCAACCAAGAAATGACTTTTGTTCACTGACTTCCTATGGATTGTCATCAAATATTGGAATATGTAGAGGATTCAGATCAAACTGGAACATTTGACAGGTGAACAAGGAGAACCGGGACTGTCTCTGAAGTGACCAAAATTGTCAGGAACTTCTAACAGCCCTAGGAGAAATCAAATAATTATTTATGTAGAAAAACAGATACTTTCATTTCAATAATACAAAACACCAATAGGAAGATGTATATCCAGATAGATAACCAGATCTAATGACTTGAAATAACTTAGAGATACATCAATCACATTATTTTGAAGAAGGAATGATGAATCTTAGAGCAACTTTGAGAGACGTGGGTTAAGGAATTCAGATTTTTCAACCTTTTGACCAATTTTAATCCATTTTTTTCCCAGTATTGTTCTTAACATTCATCTTTTCCCCCTCACTCTAATCTATTTCTTCACATTGGGGTACTTTCTGTAGAAGTTGTTGCATCTGTTGTTTATGTGCCTTCCCATTCATCACCTCCTGACCATAAAACATTCTTTAACATTAGGAAAATGGAAGGACATTGTAGTGAATCTAGTATATCATGAGACCTGCCATGCTCGTATTAGTCTTTTGTGCCATTGCTTTCTCTTAAATGTTTTCTAAATGGCATTCTTAACCCTTCATCCCAAGATGTAGGGATTCAGACTTCAGTCTTAAAAATCTATATTTGGTTATGGAAAACTCCTCTGCAAAGGAACTTTTTCTAATATCTTGGCACTCATTTCTCTTAATTCTGTGGCTAGAGAGCAATAGCCTACAGATCAAGGTACTTTAGGCCATGAGTAGGAGCTTAAGTTCTCCATGTAGTTTGCTGCTACTACAAATTCTGCATTCAAAGCATTGACATTGAAAGAAACAATTTAATAAAATATAACACAACATTTTATGACATTCCCCTCTGAAATCCATGTGACCTCTGGCTGATTGGCATTCCATAAAACCTTGAAGACCTGTTCTTCCAAGCCTTGCCTTGAGATAGATGGGACTTCCTGTTGGATCTTTCTTTGTTTCCCTTTATTTGTGACTAGACCACATTTTGTTCTGTTTTGTATTGAGATTTCTAAGTTGTAATATGTAGTGAGCTGTCCAAGGTCAGTTGGAGTTGAGCAGGACCTAAATTGTATTAAATAAAATAACACAACAATAGAAATGCTATGACCTGCCAGTTCTTTCTCTGAACTGTCTTTTTATTGTTATAAAGGGAAGCATTCTATTAGCCCAATTAACACTGGTAAATAAGTACCTGATCTAGAGAATTTTACTCAATTTTTCAGGAAATTGGGAAATTCTGCATAAACAACAGGTTCTTTATCCAAGACAATGCCTTCAGACAAACAAATTCCAATATGTTTCAAACACCTTAGTACCAGAAATGTGCACCACATTCCCATTTCTACCCTCCTGAAAGCAACAGCATACAAGGCAATCGTTTACTTTTCACTTGACAAAACCAATGCACATTTTTATCATACACAGTATTAACTTTAGTTATTAAAGAAAAAAAGACTCTGGTTTATTCCAGCAAAATTCTATAGCTCTCTTTATATGGATAAATTCCAGCATTCCTAATACTTTTTCTGCAAAAAATAATATTAGGCATGCTAGGGGTGGGGAAATTTTCTAGAAGTTGTGGTAAGCATGCAAAGCTAAGCAGATGATCTTAAAAGTTGGTACTGATTTGTTTTTGTTTTTAAAAACTATTTGCTTCAACATTATCCTCATATTAACTGGTTGTTCTTCTGATATTTGCACTAGGAGCCCTTTATTTTCAGAAAGCCTGCCCTAAGTGTCAGATAATTTCATCCTAGAAATTTCCTCCCTAACCTTGCTCAGTTGTAAAAGCTACCCACCATGCATTCCAATCAAAGTTATGTTACGAATAGGTAGTGAATAGAGACCATTAGCAACTCTAATTCTCCATTCAAACAATCACATAACATGCATGTGTCTGAGGGAAAATGCATTTCAAATGATTAAGCTTTAAAACATGAAGATTCATAAATGAAAATTTGAACTAATTTATTTCTACCACATACCTCTACCAATGGTATTCCCACGCAGAGAAAAAATGCTTTTCGTTTGGGAACAATCTTGTTCCCAAACAAAAAGCATTTTTTGTCTGTGTGGGAATACCTTTGGTAGTGGTATGTGGTAGAAATAAATTAGTTCAAAATCTCCTTTGTGAATCTTTGCTTCATGTTTTAAAGTTTAATCATTTGAAATGCATTTCCCCTCAGATATATGCATGCTATGTCATTGTTTGAAGGGAGAATGAGAGTTGCTAATGGAGTAAGTGTTCCACCTGACAACTTTAGGAAGGTCTTCATGTTTTCATTCAGACTTCCCAAATTGTGTTTGGTTTACTGATTACCAAGTCTCATGTGCAGAATGGCAGTTCACCTAGACATTTTGTCTAGGTATTTCTTCTTTGGTGATTAAATTAAAACAGCTACTGAATGTTTTTTTTAAATTTATTGGGCATAATTGATAATATCTGTTTCGACTGCACCTTAATTATATTTCTAAATTTGTTTCTATTTTTATGTTGCTATGTTATTTTACCAATCTTGAATACTATGCTTCTGTGATAATCTGGCATATATAAATCCAATCAATGAATACATCCATGCATAAAATATAGGCTTTTATCAAATGGGTAAGCCTCCTGGGCATTAGCTGTTATAAAAGAAATGAACTGCAGTTTTATCCTCCAAAATAAGTTTGTAAAAACTAATATGAATACATAAAAGTTAGTGCAGTTAAGATCAATGAGGATTAATTTTGAGATTCTACTCAGATGTTTACACCCTTAGAATACCTAGATACCCTCAGAACTGCAGGACACAGAAACAATGAAAGATATCTTTCTGATCATTTCCCTTTTTTGTCATTGATGGATACTTGACTTTAAGTATAACATTATAACAAAGCTGGAAGGAACTCTGGAGGTCTTCTAGTCCAACCCTTGCTCAAGCAGGAAACCCTATACCATTTCAGATAAATAGTTGTCCAATATCTTGTAGTTGCTTCAACCTCCAGGGCTGACACCTCCACAACTTTTGAAGGCAAGTCATTCCACTGATTAGTTGTTCTAAATATCAGGAAATTTCTCCTTATTTCTAGGTTGCTTCTTTCCTTGATTAGCTTCCACCCATTGCTTCTTTCCCTGCATTCAGGTGCTTTGAAGAATAACTTGACTCCCTCTCTTTTGATATCATGTCACCCCTAGTCCTTTTTTTCATTAAACCAATTCCAGCAATCATTATTTATATGTTTAGCCTCCAGTCCCCTAATCATCTTTATTGCTCTATTCTGTACTCTTTCTAGAGTGTCAACATCTTTTTTACATTGTGGTGATCAAAACTGAATGTAGTATTCCAGGTGTGGTCTTATCAAGGCATTATAAAGTAATATTATATGAACCATTATAAAGTGGTATATATGAACTATTATAAAGACTTTAATTTTGTACAAGAATATTTTTAAAATATTTCTGACGATCATCAAGTTATTCAAAACACAAAGAAATCTTATTCTGTATTCATTGAAACTTGTTTATGTTACATTCATGAATTTTTATGTAAGTGTTAAGTGCCACTGCAAAATGTGATTTGTGATAGTGTTCCTACTTTTCTTTTTAAATTACAATGCAAGAGTCCTTTGATGTTGTTAGTGTGTTAAATCATACCCTCCCACATAAAAGTCAAAACAAGTTTTTGTGATCTTAAGTAAAATTTTAAATTAATGCATTAACTACTTTTGGAGCAAAAACTGTTTGTAGAGCTTAAAAACTGTGGCAAATAATCATGATTCATTGAAAAAGAGGATTTGAAGATCTGCAAAATATTACAGCTCAGTCCTTGAAGTTTCTGATCACTATCACAGCTGAATCATAAAAACACTTTCTATTGCTTATACTGTTAATTGAATATTGTTTAGATGTTAAGAGAACAAAAGACCAATGTCTTTTCACTTCATTAATTGCTTCTATGAATGATTTTTTGAGGATGAAGAGGAAGAGATGAATGCTTTTGTACATCAACTACAATGATAAAATTTCTTTATTCTTCATCTTCAAAGCACAAAGCACTCCAGAGCATACATGATGATCTTATTTTTGGTAAAACGACTAGGGTGTTTCAGCCACAAATTTTCTTGGATGATTATCAGTTTACTATTAGGCTGTAGAAGCTACAGGGAAAAAAGGAATGTAGCCAAAGCACAGAATATAAACAAAGTCAAGGCTTGCCTGCAACTGTTTATTGTGATTCTCAGTTAGCCAGGTCATGGTTGTCCCAAAGGGGCTTTTTCAGGAGGCAATTGGACTTTCCTGTTTTTCTGTGAAGATGTTTCACTTGTCATCCAAAAAGCTTCTTAAGCTCTGACTGAAGAATCCTTTCATTTCCCACCAGCCAGTCAGAGCAGAAGAAGCTTCTTGGATGGCAAGAGAAACTTCTTCAAAGAAAAACAAGAAAGTCCAGTTGCCTCCTGAAAAAGCATCTTTGGGCTTGCCTGCAAGATTTGATTGAGAACAGGACCATACTAAATAATAGTCAAGAACAAGAAGCCGAATCAGGGGCGTGCATAAGTGCACAATCGTGCCTACCATCCCTGTCCTATTGTCCCCATTTATTCGTACCTAATTCCTGTATTCATACTCATGTTTATTTTATACCTATTATCTTGTAAGCAATTGACAAATCAAATAAATAAATAAATCATGGACAAATGTCATGTACAAACCAGATGTCACATTGTTTCTGACAAAGAAAATGGCGTTGGAGTAGATTTTTTTATAAGTTGAAGTCAATTGTCACTAATCATAAGGTTTATTTCTTTGCTTGAAGAAAATTCTCAGCTATCCAAGTCATAGCTCTCTCAAATGTGCTTTTCAAAAGGCAACTGGACTTACTTTGTTTTTGTTTTTCTTAAAGACGTTTCCCTTCTTATCCAAGAAGCTTCTTCAGTTCTGATGTAATGTTGGGGAATGGAAAGGTTTATATTCTTTGCAGTCCTTCTGCTTGTTCAGTCATTGAGGCCCTTGGCAGTTTACCGTCAAGGTCACTTGAATCAGAGTACAAATGGGTGTAGAACCTTTTATTTATTTTTATTTTATTTATTTATTTATTTTCCAAACAAGTATTAGATAACAGGTATAAGTATAAGCATGGTTATGAATACATGAAATGGATACGAATAAAAAAGAATAGGACAGGGATGGCAGGCACATTGGTGCACTTATGCATGCCCCCTACAGACCTCTTAGGAAAGGGGTGAGGACAGTCTAAGGTTAAAGTTTTTGGGGTTTGGGGAAGAAACCACAGAGTCAGATAGAGTATTCCAGACATTGACCACTCTGTTGCCAAAGTCATATTTCCTGCAATCAAGTTTGGAGCGGTTTACCTTGAGTTTGTATCTATTTGTGTGCTCTTGTATTGTTGTGGTTGAAGCTGAAGTATTCATTGATAGATGGGATATTGCAGTACTATACTTAGATCAGACAGAAGGCGGCGTAATTCTAGGTTGTCTAGGTCTAAAATTTCAAGTCTGGTGGCATAAGGTATTTTACTACAAGTAGAGGAGTGGAGAACTCTTTTCATAAAATATTTCTGGACTTTCTCGATTGTATTAATATCCAGTATATAATGTGGATTCCAGACTGATGAGCTGTATTCAAGTATTAGTCTAGCAAATGTTTTGTATGCTCTAGTTAGCAGTGTGATATTACTGGAGAAAAAGCTACACAGGATTAGGTTAACAACTCTTATTGCCTTTTTGGTTATGTAGTTACAGTGGGCTCTAGCAGTTAGATCATTAGAGATGAGTACTCCAAGGTCCTTGACATTGTTGGGGTCATCAACAAGATCTTGATAATTCAGCTTGTATTTTATTTTCTGATTTTTTTTGCCGATATGTAAGACAGAGCATTTGTTTGTTGAGATTTGAAGTTGCCATTTGTTTGACCATTCTGATACAGTTGAGGTCATTTTGAAGGATAGCAGTATTGTCTGTGGTGTTGAACAGCTTTACATTAGCAGCGAACAGAATGCAGTTACTCTTAATATGATCACAGAGCTCATTTATGTAAAGTATAAAGAGAGTTGGTCCTAGAACGCTACCTTGGGGGACACCACTGTTGACAGGTACAGGATTTGATAGGGTGTTCCCTATTTTGACCATTTGTTGCTTGTTTGACAGGAATGCATCTATCCAGCTATGCAGGTGTCTAGAGATGCCATAGGATTTTAGTTTTAGGAGTAGTTTGTCATGTACCACTGAATCAAAGGCTTTACAGAAGTCTATGTAAATAGCGTCAATTGCTTTGCCCTGATCAAGTTGTGTAGTCCATTATATTTTGCAGTGTAGGAGTCGCAGTTTATAGGATATTTTTTTTCTGAAACCAATTTGTTTGTTAGAGAGTAGGTTGTTTGTCTCTAAGTGGAGGATAATGGATTGGTTAATAATTGATTCCATGACTTTACAGGTGACGCAGCATAAGGAAATTGGTCTGTAATTTTCAACTAGGCTAGGGTCTCCCTTTTTGAAGATGGGGGTGACCATGGCTTGTGACCATAGGTTAGGTAAGGAGCTGGTCCTGAAATATTTTTCAAAGATTATGCTTAGAGGTTTGCTATGGTAGTAGATAGCTTTTTAAAGAAGTAGGCACATATTCTCTTTTGGTCCAATAGATAGAGATGGTTTTAGATTTTGTAGTGCTTTTTCAACATTATCTTCTGTAAAATCAATATATATTAGATCATTGTAGTTGTCTGTGGTTTGATTAGGAAATATTGGACATGATCCATTGCTGTTTACAAAGATTGAGCCAAATAATGTGTTAAAGAGGTTGGCTTTAATGGTGTTATCATTACAGGTCCTTTCAGGGGTTGGATGGACCTCAAGTCTTTAAGTTTGTTGCTTACAAAATTGTAGAAAATGCGGGTGGAATTGGTGCATAGAAGGTTTTCCTCTTGCTCAACATGATAATTGGTGCATTCAGTCTTTATCTGGTGGCATAAATTTTTGTATCGGCTTTTAAAGTTGGCAACGTGACCAGATTTGTTTTTCTGCCAAAGAGATTTCTTTTTGGATTGGAGCTTCCTTATTGTTATGGGTAATTTTTTTTTTTTTTGGTTTTGAGAGTTGTTATTGGTACATATAGTTTGATGACTCTTTTGACTTCAAGGAAAAATATGTTATAACGGTCTTCGACAGTATTGCATCCAGTGGATAGAGATTGCCAATCAAGGGATGAGATATAAGATCATAGTTGCCTTTTTTGAAGGTATAATTGGGTGTCCCATCATTATGATGATTTTTGTTAATGTGTTGAGACAAAAGTCAATCATGCTGTGATAATTGTTGGAAAAGGGTTGTTTTATTTGTATTCCGTAAATTGAATTCAAACTGTTGCAGAAGATGAGATCGAGGCAGTTGTTAAGTCTAGTGTTGTTGGTTACTAGTTGTTCCAGGCCAGATTTGTTACAGCATTGTAGAAGGTTGCATGTATAGGTTCAGTTGTACATTCATTTAGGGTCCAATTAATACGAGGTAGATTGAAGTCACCAAGAAAGATAAAAGCATGTGGGCAGGAGGTTGCCCATGTTAGTAGTGAATTTAGCTTGTTTACATGTTCAATGTCATAATCAGGGCTCTGTAACATAGTAAGAATAGAAATGTGATATTTAAGGACAGTTCACAGACAATGGTCTTAGGAAGAGCAAGGTCCTGGGTAACTTGGATGTTTTTTAGATGTAAGGACTTTTTATAGAAGATAGCAACACCTCCTCTACGGATTTCACTATCTGATCGCTAAACATGATAATCTCTTACTGTGGTAATGGAATCAGAGAGAGATGCATTGAGCCATGTTTCACAGACAAATATGATGTTGAATTTAGCCATATTTAGTAAGAGGAGAAATTCAGGTATTTTATTTATGAGGCTTCTTGCATGGAGTAGCTTGCATGTAGGGCCAGTTGTAGTTGGAATTGAGGTAGTTAGGGGCGTGTGTGCCTAGTTCTGGGTGATGGTGGGTTGGATGATGTAGGGTTGAATGCTGAGTTGTGGGTTGTATGACTTACTTTTAATACAATCAGCATGGTAGTCAATGTATAGGCCCTTCTCTCCATTGTCTAGACATTTTTTGAGTTTTGTGCAGAGTTCATGGGAGTGGATTCTTTGCAGTATGGATAAGTATGGTCTTGAGCGAAGTTTATTGTGGTTGGGATTGGTTTTAGCAATGGCGTTTATTATATGAACGAATATACGTTTGCTGGACTCATTTTTGCAAAAAATTCTACAAAATCTTGGGGCCACCGAGCTGTCATTGTATTTGAACTCAGGGCCATCTCTGGTTATTTCAATGATATCTTCAGGAGAGATGTTTGTTGTATTGGAGTTGCTTATGATGTTGTGAACTTTGGTGATATCATTTAATTCATTGGTGTCTTCAAGACCAAATAAAATGGCATTTGGACATTTCTGATCACATTCCATGATGTCCCTGATGAGTAAGGGGATATCATTTGTAGTATTATTTGATGGGATAGTGATTATTTGTGGCTGTGGTTTGGTGATTATTTTTGGTTGTAGTTGTGATTTTAGTTGAGGTAATAGTTGTGGTAGTGGTTGTTGAGTTGGGATTTGATTTTGAGCTGTTAGATATTCACATATCTGTGCTGTATTTTTTCTCTCTCTTGAAGAGAGATTAGGCTTGCTTGTACAGTTGCTTCAAATGTGTTACTAAGCGTTCTTCTATTGAGTGAATGGATGGTTCTATGTTTTCAACTCTATCAGACAGGGTACTTAATTGGTTTAGCTTAGGTAAACATGATGGACATAGACAAGGAAATGTACCTGATGTTTTTAGGAGATCAGTTAGGTTTTTGGGTAAGTTTAAACAGGTGAGGTGGGCTTGATTGTCACATAGGTGGCATTTAATGTTATTTTTGCTTTCATTGATGGTTTCAAAACATTTGAAGCATGTGAAGAAGATTGGGAGGTCATTGATAGAGATATTATTCTTTGGTTGATATTTGGTGGAGGGTTTGGAGTTTTTGGCTGGCATGGTCAATGACAATAGTACACTAAATAATTACAATAGCTAAATTAATATGACAGGTAGACAGTTACTTAATGAATGTTGGTAATTAATATATGTTAATTGATAAGTTAGAGAACAAATCAATAGTAAGGATACTTATTCCTAAAAAAATCAATCAATCAACTAGATAATCAATTATACAGTATTAAATAACTATCAATCAATAAATCAGTAATTAGTGGTCATTTAACAATTAATTATTAAACTATTAAATGTTAAATCAATTATTTTAGACAAAGCATTATCTATCAATAATAGGTCTTGAGGTAATGAAATAATGGAGGTAGTGAAGTATTGGAGGTTGGTAGTGAAAAGTTCCTTAGTTTTTCCTTAAAGCCACGTTATTTGGTTGTTGTTTTTTTAAAGAGGAAGCATTGCTTGAAGGAGCTTTGTTAGTGTTCCACAGAAGACATTTTAATCAGTTACGTTTCATTAGATCATGGAGATATTCCAATCAGCTGCTTGAGATATTTGAATGGGGAAGATTTGAATGAACTCTCCAATCATCTACTTGGGAGTTTTGAATGGATGAGATTTGGGAGGGGATTTAAATGGAGCTTGTCAGTTGAGTGGGTATTTAAATGTCTAATCAGCTGGGTAAATTAAATGGAGGAATGAAAGTTAACGTTTTGTAAACCAGTAGAATACCACCACTGGTTTAATGACATCTAAGTCATTGTTTCTTGGTGAGGTAGAGGTTATTTAATGGTGTCTAATTGATTGTTTCCTGGTGAGGTAGAGGCTAGTTTCATTCTGCCTCTCAGGTCTTCCGGCCAGCCCAGAATCTCCACTTAGTTCAGTATCTCCGTTTATAATTCTCTCAGGACTCTCCATAGTTTTGTCCTTCTCCTCAAGTCTTGGTCTCTCTCCTCCCTTGTTCTTTCTCCCTGCCAGCTATCCACTGTGGCTCCAGGAAACTGTGTGGGGAATTTGAACGGAGGCACGTTGTCTGGAGTGGAAGGTACTCCAATCAGCTGTGTGGGGGATTTAAATGAAGGTGCATTGTTTGCGCTCCACTGGCTCCGAGCGATCCAGTTCAAAAGCTCCGGCCAGCTTGAGCTCCACCAGTGTGATTAATGGGGCTCGAGGGAAGGAGCTTTGCTTCTCTGGGAAAGGAGAGGCGGGCTCCAGATTTCAGCATTTTTTTTTGGGGGGGGGGGGGGGCGCTCTGGTTTATGTTTTTGGGAAAGCTCTCTGAAAAAGGCCAATAATGGTCCAATCACTTCAGCTAGCAGGAGCTCTGCCGGCGTGATTAGGGCTCCAGGGCTTCGGAATCCAGCGTTTTTTGGGCTCTGGTTTACTCATGGTTTCTGGCACAGGTGGCAGCTTTAAAGGTGATTTCTAGTGCAGGTGGTGGCTTTATAGGGTGATAGTGCTGCAAGAGCGAGAGCCTTGCCTTCCTCACAGGAAATTGCAAAAAGAAAAGAAAAAAACTTATTTGAACCACTGAAAGGACTATGTTTGTAGGCAGGAGATAGATGGGTCATATCCTGCCCCCTCTGTGAGAAAGAACTGTTCAATCTTAACACAGATAACAAGATAATACAACAAGACCTCTTTTACCCCTCTTTCAAACCAGTGGCCCTCAAATGCCATGCATTTGAAAAGTGGTTGTTTTATTTCTCCAATTTACAGATCTGCACATGTTTCACTGCATTGTACTGCTGGAATTATTAACTGAAACATCAACTTCCATTATTATTCTTGCATGCTGGTGGGGAAGCCTAGGATTTGATGACCACACATTTTAAAATGGCCAATTTTTAAAACAAAAACAAAAATTTTATTAGACAAGCTATGAATTAAAGGGAGACATAATAAAGCCATAATTCTCTATCTCTATTCTGTTTATACTCTTTGTGGCCAGAAAGTGAGAGGTATTAAACAGTCAGCAATAGGAATTTATAGAGAGAGGATGGTGTTTTGTTTTGTTTTGCAATGGCAAATAATCAAGAATTGTATTTCTTCAAACATTGGGTTGATATGCAATTCCTCAGCAAACAAGCAGTAATTCCCTCTTGTATAAATTAAAAACAGGAAATTTGCATTCAGTCCAGTCATCTGTGAAGCCCTATAGTTTTTTTCCCTAAATTAATAGAGATGTGAACAATTCAGAAGGAATTCACCTAGGAATATGAAGCTAGAGGGGTATCTCTCTTAGTTGTATAGCTAACAATGTAGCAAAGGCAGGCTTACTGCATTTTATTTATTTTTCAAAGTATAATAAGGTGATGAAATAAAGATAACTGCTGTTAGAGTGTATCAAAGGATAAATGAAAATTATTGTCAAATTATCCCTGAATAAAATACTCTGGTGTTGTCTTTGTTGCCTGTTGAAAAGTTAGTTCTCAAACAAGTGGAAGAAATCAAAGCATCATAACAAAACAATTATATAAATAAAGAAAACAGATAAGATAAGCCACCAAAAAGAGGGATCCAAGATTGCATTACTTGGGGAGAAATCAAAATGTAAGAACTCTTGACTATATTTCAAAATCTCCCAAATTGCTGAAATTATAATGGACTTCTAATACTTCAATTAATATTTCATAGTCTGAATTCTTAACTGTTCTTAGGAGTTTTGAGTGGTTCCTGATCTTGTGTGGGAAAAAAAAGTTTAATGGATTTTTTCCTCTCTTATTACAATAATTACAATTTATTTGTACCTAATCCTGGCTGCTTCTTAGGTTGGGAGGACAATGACAAACCTAGGTGTGATGTTTGAAGTAGAGGGTTCAGGGCCTCCAGCACTTCGAGCCAGCTGCCACTGCCCTAGGCTTCTACCTCAATCCTAGTGTTGCTGCTATCATTCACTCATTGTGTTCTCCTAGGTGTACAAGACTTGTGGAATAGTACAATTGCCTCTGCCATCACTGTTTCTGAGGATCTGCCGCACACCACTTACTTTCAGGCATTTGTCTGATGCTGTTGAAAGGCTTGAATAGCCTATCTGAGGCAGCTTCCAGTTGCTCCAGGTTTTCTTTCCTGGAGTCTGTTTGCATATGATTCAGAAGCCTTCAGAAGCTTCACATAAACAGTTCTGTTCTTCAGACACCCTACAAAACCTCAGAAGCCTCCAGAAACTGTGACTTCAGAAACTTTGGGATGCCATGTGCAAACAGGCTCCATTTTCATAGGGCTTCTGAAGAATGAAGCCTGTTTGTGTTTAGAATTCTCTGGAAGCTCTGCACAACTCCAAAAGCCTCATATGATTTCAGAAATTTTCAGGAGCTCTGTGCAACTTCCAAAATCTCCAGAAGCCTATTTTGGAAGGCTCTGTTCTCTCAGGGCTTCCAAAGGCAACAAGAGGCTTTTGAACTCATTTGGGCTTCCAGAGGCTTCTAAAGAAAGAATACTGTTTGCATGGGAGTTCCAGAATCTTCCAAAGTTATCTGTGAATAGAGTCCAGGAAAGAAGATCTGGTATGATTGGGAGCTGATATGTTGTACAGTCCTCTCAACCACAAAGGAAAAACACCTGAGGTTAAGTGGAGTGCATCAGATCCTCAGAAGCACTGGGTGGCAAGGGAAATCATACCTTAGAGAATTGTGAGAGGCAAAATTTCCAAGAGGTGGCAGTAGCACAAGGTTGACAAAGAGCCCTGGAATGGTGGCAGGTTCCTGAGACTGCTGAAGGCCCAGGCCTCCACTTCAGACCCAGCCTTTATGGTGTTACTGAATGCTGCTGTGCGAGATTGGGCTGCAGCTTTGTTACACACAGCATCTCCCAGCAAATTCATGACACATGTCCCATGATTTTCGCTACCCCCTAAGGCACCCCAACAATCCCCCTAACCCATGCAATCTTTTAATGACCACATGGGTAAGCTTGGATATAGTTGATGAGTGAAGCTGTCACATGGGTAAATCACCTGCCTAAAAATGACTTACAACCAAAATCCAAAACTCAACTGTGATCATAAATCAAGAACTACCTGTATGTCAGAGAGTAAACCTGACTCTTGGTGACTATATGGATATCCTGATGTTTTCTTGAGGAAAAAAAATGCAGAAGTAGCTTACCATTACCTAATTCAAAATGGTGTTTGTGTGTGAATGGTATGGGCGTGACTTAATGAGTGAGTACAAATCAGTTCCCAATCTATCCAGCAGTGTCTTATCTAAGTATTAGCTTGGATGAGAAATTGAATTTGCAGATTTCAGCAATAATGGTCACAAGAGATACAAAACACTACAAATAGGGATCCATGATTGTGGCCTCACAGACCTTCTATAGCTTTTTATCATATGAAAAACATCCTTAATATTTATCAGAACTTAAGATAAAGGAACCCAGAGACTTTATTAAACTCAAGCCAATAATTTTGCTTTTCTGACTTTACATGTTCTCATAGGAAACATGCTACACAAAACACTGCTATACAAAAATAAATAAACTGTATAGCAGAGTGGCTCTGAAACCATTAAAATGTATTCTCTATATGAAGAAAGACTAATTATCTCTTAGGTTTTATTTCTTTGTTCCCAAATATATTCCATTCTTCTTCACTTCGAAGAGAAGAGCAGAAATGGGTCAGTGCAGAAATAAAAGCAGACAAATATCTGAGCAGACTGTAGTTCATCCTTAATTCAAAACAACTTAAACTGAACCAAGATATGAGCCCATGGAAATCATCCCATGGAAATTATCCTTAACATAACAAGAAACCACAATTATATATTTGACACTGTGTGTTTTGCATACAGGGCATGCGTTTTAATTAACAAAGCCTTTAGATTTCACTGTACAGACCTGCTGTCTGCAGCTTTTTAAGGCCTGTTTATTTCTGATAGCAATTCATAGAAGTTGTTATCAATTCTATGTGCCAGGTATTACATCATTTGAATTTAAACAAAAATGTGTTGTGAAATAGAACAATAATTTAACAGAGATAGAAAACATTGTGTCTACAGTTATTAATTGTGTTTTGAAAGAGAAGAAACATAAGATTATATTACATAATTAATTGCAAGAAGTTAATAATGCCTTCTGTTTCCTAAATTATCTTTTAAAATCAATCTAAATCAATTATTTTCATGGAAGCAAGTTCTATAGTTTAGCTATAGAAATCATATAAAAAAATCTGTCTTTTTATCTGTCCCCAAAACTGCTGTTCCCAAAATTTATTGACCACATTTGTGGGCCACCCACTCAGCCATACAAATACTTCCTTGATTTCCAGTTGAAGAGCTGTATTGAGAAAACACAATATGTATAACTTCATCCTGGAGATTTTCATTCTTTCTTCTTATAAATTGAATATTGAACAGCCATATGTGTCAAGGAGCATAAAAACTCATATAACTTTTAAAAATATCCTGACATTATAAAGTATCAATAAAAGAGAATGTTTGTAGCACAGGGTTGAACTGTAGCAACTTTGGTTGTATTCTTGAAGAACACTAATCAGTAGAGCACTTATGATGTTACTTAGTTGGGTAATAAAATACCTGCAAGAAGCTCAGAGAGCTTCAAGGACCCCATAGTGTAAACTATATTTATTATAACAGATTTATGTTCCATATAGGCCCTAGACACTCTACTCTATTCTACTCTACTCTACTCTAATCTTCTCTAGTCTATTCTACTCTACTCTAATCCTGTGTCAAAAGCACTGTGTGATATGGTAAAAGGATTAGCTGGTCATATCACAGTTTCCCTGGGGATACCCTGTTATGGTCTCCATTCATGTCTCTGTTAATGACCCATCAATGTTGTCAACAGAGCTGGAACAAATCATGGGAGCTCAATCCATTACACAGCAGCACTTGGGCTTTTAACATGGGCTTATGATTTGTCAACCCAGCATCCTAACCATGTGATCCATCACACTACTAAACACTATATGGTTGCCTTCAAATGCTAATGCAGTTGTGATAGCATTTAAGTCTGAATCAATTTTGCAAAGGAATGGAGCCCAAAAGTGCTAAAACAACAAAGATAACTGCAAATAATGCAAGGAGCCACTTCAGTTTTGCTGACCAAAAATATTTGCCATTTTAAAGACATTTTTTCCTTTCTTTTTAAACAAATTACTCTTGTAAAAAAAGGTACCTACTTATAATATAGGTATTGTTTTTGAAAATATACTGCTTATGTTAGGGAAAATTCCTTAAGAAATTGTGGTGGCACAGTGGTTAGAATGCAGTATTTCAGGATAATTCAGCTCACTGCCAGGAGTTTGATCTTGACTAACTCAAGGTTGACTCAGACTTCTATCCTTCTGAGGTCAGTAAAATGAGGACTCAGATTGTTGAGGACAATATCCTGATTCTGCAAACTGCTCAAAGAGTGCTGCAAAATACTAGAAGCAATATATAATGTGCTGTCCAGACAGTATATAGGTAATTGGGAATTGAGATAGTTAAGTAGAATTGGAAGCTGTCCCCTTAAGGGAATGTCTCATGGTAAATGTAGTTAATGCATCATGGGAAATGTAGTTCATGTCATGTGGTCACAGCTGTAATACTGATTGGTCATTGAACTGAACCTTGCTTGGATGGGGAGTTTCCTTTACTCTTACTCAGACCCCAGCATCATGCAGCTGTTTCACCCTCTGCTCCATCGTTATGGGATGAAAGATCACTATAATTTTACACTATGAAGTCAGCTATGCAAAGAATTGGATATCTTATGGTAACTCTGGACACCTGAATAACTGGATAGAAGCATTCCTGTCAAACAGACAACAAATGGTCAAAATTGGGAGCATCCTATCAAATTCTGTACCTTTCAACAGTGATGTTCCCCAAGGCAATGTTCTAGGACCAACTCTCTTCATACTCTACATTAATGACCTCTGTGATCATATTAAGAGCAACTGCGTTCTTTTCGCTGATGATGTAAAGCTATTCAACACTACCGACAATACTGCTACCCTCCAAAAAAACCTCAACTGTATCAGAATGGTCAAACAAATGGCAACTTCAAATCTCAACAAATAAATGCTCTGTCTTACATATTGGCAAAAAAAATCAGAAAATAAAATATAAGCTGAATAGTCAAGACCTTATTGATGATCCAAACTTTGTAAAGGACCTTGGAGTACTCATCTCCAAGGAGTACTCATCACTTAGAAATGATCTAAGTGCTAGAGCCCACTGTAACTACATAGCCAAAAAGGCATTAATCCTGCGTAGCTTTTACTCCGGCAATATCACACTACTAATTAGAGCATACAAAACATTTGCTAGACCAATACTTGAATACAGATCATCAGTCTGGAACCCACATTACATATCTGATATTAATACAGTTGAGAAAGTCCAGAAATATTTCACAAGAAGAGTTCTCCACTCCTCTGCTCATTGCCGAATAACTTATGCCACCTGACTTGAAATTTTAGACCTAGACAACATAGAACTACACCGCCTTCGATCCGATCTAAGTATAGTACATAAAATTATCTACTGCAATATCCTACCTGTCAATGGATACTTCAGCTTCAACCATAACAATACAAGAGCACACAATAGATACAAACTCAAGGTAAACTGCAAAATTTGGTTGCAGGAAATATGACTTCAACAACAGAGTGGTCAATGTCTGGAATACTCTACCTGGCTGTGGTTTCTTCTCCAAACCCCAAAAACTTTAACCTTAGACTGTCTATTATTGACCTCACCCCTTTCCTAAGAGGTCTGTAGGGGGCATGCATAAACACACCAACCTGTGTACCGTTCCTGTCCCACTGTGTTTTTTTATATGTATCCATTTCATGTATTCATAACTATGTTTATACTTATACCTGTTATCTTATAATCGCTTGACAAAATAAAATTAAATAAATAAATAAATCTAAAGGCTATTGATGTTGCTATTACTACCATATTCTTTCAATTATAATACTGCTAATGGGCTAGAGGTTTACTTTATAACTGAATGTCATGCCCCAACTGGGTATATATGAGCTTCATGCTGTACATTCTTGGAAAAGTATGCCATTTTATCTTTTAAGTATTCTTTCCTCAATTGAATTAAAGTAACAAGCTCACGCCATGAATATAGCTTTAAAGAACTCCTATAGAGACATGAAAAAGTGTTGGATTTTATATAGCAAATGAAAATTGTAATGGCTATAGAGGTACTTCTTTTATTCCATGCAGATTCCTACCTGCTTCTGAGTTCCTAGTCAGCCCTGAACAATGCTGTCCATTTGTGTTACTCTATTATAACAACAATTGCTATAGTAATAAGGCAGCTACTATATCATGTTTAAAGCTGATACCATGAAATTATGCATTTTTAGAAAAACAGGTTTTAGGGAGGAGAAACATACCAGCCATCACCATCAGCACAGCATCTCATTACAATTTTCATTAGAGACATATTTTTTTTCCAAACAATGGTTGTACACTGATCATGTGAGAGAAGCGCCAAGCAATGCCCAGGTACAGCTGTTATAAATACATTATTACTTACATTTTCTCTTTAATTAGAATGAAAATCTGCAGGCAGGACTGTTGTACTTCTGAACTTTATGCAGAGCAAAACAGTTGGAGACATTCTAAACATACTGCCAGATATAATTTTTACATGCAAGGCAGCATTCTTCATTCTCTGAGGATTTACTTTCACAGAGGTTCATATAGATCATTATATAGTAGTAGTCTTAGGATGCTTTCCAACTGGTTCTTCCTAAAGCTATCCAGTTTAAATACTAAAAAAGTATTGGGGAACTATCCAGTATTTTCATTTGAATATTTCTAATAAGCCAAAGGATAGAAGGATCATCAAATTATGTAAACAGTAAAACTGGAAGGTACTATAAGGATTAGCTAGGCCAACTCTTTGCAGTATGTAAGACACCTATCAAGCCATCTATGAGAGGTTGCTCTCCAGCCTTTTCTAAAAACCTCCAGAGATGGAGAACTCACCCTCCCCCAAAATCAGGTGGATTATTCCACTGTTGTATAGAATTTACCTTAACATATTTTTTCTTTATATTTAAATTAAATCTAGCTACTTGTATTTTACGAACATTTAAAGTAATAGCATGAACACAATTACAGAATAACAAAAGGGGAAGGGACCTTAGAGATTTTCTAGTCCAACCCTTTGCTCAAGTAGGAGATTCTATATGATTCGGGACAAATGGCTATCCAATTTTGACTTAAAAACCTCCATTGATGGAGCACCCACAACTTCTGAAGGCAAACTGTCATTGATTAATTGTTCTCACTGAGAAAAATTCAGAGACTGGACTGGACTGGACTAGAGTAGAATAGAATAAAATAAGATAATTCTTCAAAATATTCAGAATCTAGATGCCGTTTCTATCATTTACTCCCCTGATATTCTTTGAATTTACCAGAATGCTTAAGCATCAAGAATATCCCATTATTTCATTGTACAGTTAACATTAATGTTGCAAATTTTTGTTTGAATTCCTTATTTTATAGAAGAGGAAAAAAATCTAACTGGATCACTCTGGTTTGATAAAGAAGATGGTTGGGACAAATTTAATTATCCTGCAGTCACTTTCATTGATTAATGAATTATTCACAATGATCATTAATATTTTGTCTGAGATCTACTTCAGTCCTATGGAATTCAGATTAAGCAATGTTAGTATTGCTGGTATTAAAATAACTGACATTTATGGAGAATTCCAGGCATTACTTCTTTCCCTTAGTTGCTGCAAGCTAAAGAAAGATGTAACTTCAGCAACAGGTCAATGTACAATCAATATTGTTTGCATGTCCATTGCTAAGAGTGATGCCAAAATGCTTTCCCTGCAATAAGTAAATCAGATTTCCTTTGTTTTGCACTGTTAATGTAGGCTTATTGAGAATGTTGGAATTCAACTTTTGTATATACCATCTTTCTTAATCACGAGGCGTACAGTTAGTCTTCGACTTACAACAGTTTGCTTAGTGACCTTTCAAAGTTACAATAGCACTGAAAAAAGTGACTTATGACCATTTTTCACACTTCCAACTCTTGCATCATCCCTGCTGTCACATGAGCAAAATTCAGATGCTTGGCAATTGATTCACATTTATGATGGTTGTTGTCATGTGATCCTTTTGCAACCTTCTGACAAGCAACATCAATAAGGAAACTAGGTTCACTTAATAACCATGTTACTAACTTAACAGCTGCAGTGATTCACTTAACAAATATGGCAAGGAAAGTCATAGAATGGGGCAAAACTTACTTAACAAATATCTCACTTAGCAACACAAATTTTTGTTTCAACTGCGGTTGTCAGTCAAGGATTACCTGTAATGGGTACCATCACCTACCTTTTAGGGTCTTTCCTTGTCTTAAAGACTTATTTGTCCCTTTCATTTTAAATAGGATAAATTATTAAATAGGTATTAATTATTAACTATTAATTAGATTGATATCCTCTGAGCTTACATTATTTCCTTCCTTCGATCTTCACCTTCATTTCATTTCCTTCCTTCCCTTCTGAGTTCCCTTGTCTTTTCTTCTTCTGACTCAGACTCGTTTAGTTCAGGTACTTCTTACAAATCATACTTTCTCCATAATGTGGTAGTATAGAGCAATAGCACTTAGACTTATATACCGCTTCACAGTGCTTTACACCCCTCTCTAAGCAGTTTACAGAGTCAGCATATTGCCCCCAACAATCTGGATTCTCATTTTATTGACCTCAGAAGGATGGAAGGCTTGAGCATAGTAAGATTCAAACTGCCAAATTGCAGGCAATCAGCAGAAGGAGACTGTAGTACTGCATTCTAACCACTTTGCCACCGTGGCTCTATACCAGGGTATCCAACCTTGGCAACTTTAAGACTTGTGGACTTCAACTCCCAGAGTTAAATACCAACGATATATCATCTTTTGGAAATTTTCTTTTTAAGTTATAATTTAATGTAAATTTTAAACCTTTCTTCCATGTATTATCCCATTATTTAAGCATTACATGATTGCTTGAATATATATTCTGCAACATATTTTTTTATCTGATTATTTCACAGACAACTGTTTTTATTAAATGAATTCTGTTACCTTTAAGAAGTTTTTTATAAATACAATAAGATTCATTTACAAATGCTTCAGTAACACTACTCTTTCTACTCAGGTCTATCAGAGCAGGGGTTGCCAACCTTTTGGATCTCAGGGACCACCAAACTCATAATTTTAGATCTTAGGAACCACTAACCGGTTCTGTTGGTGTGGCTTAATTTGTGGGTGTGGCTTGGTGGTCATGTGACTGGCTGGGCATGGCTTGTATGTAAATATTATAAATATTTATATAAATATTGAATTTTTTATAAAAAAGAGCAATTTTTACCCAAAATCAGGCAAAGCAAATTGAGTTGCTCACAGAATCACAGATTCATTCAGAGATCTATCTATCTATCTGCCATTGGCTAGCTCAGTATGTCACATAAAATTTGCTTGCAAGCAAACTCATAAAATTTGCTAGCAAGCAAACTCACAAAATTAACTCACAACACACCATGCATGTAAATATTGAATTTTTTATTTAAAAAAGAGCAACTTTTACCCAAAATCAGGGAAAGCAGATTGAGTTGCTCACAGAATCATTCAGTGATCTATCTATCTGCCATCGGCTAGCTCAGTCTCTCAAATTTGCTTGCCGTGAGTCTGCACTGAATTTACTTGCAAGCAAACCTTCAATCCTAAGGGTAGTTCGGCTGTACCTAAAATCAGAGCCGAAGATCTAAAGACTAGCTAGAAAGCAAGAAATCCAACCATTTCCTACTTCCTAGCTAATCTAAATCTCCAGCACAGCAGAACAAATGATGGTCGGAAAAAGGAAAAACAGAAATTTAGCAGGCAAGTTTACCAGGTAAGGAATGAGTGGGCAGGGAAGGTTCCCGCGGGCCATGTAAGCGGAGCAGCTTTGTGTTTCTGCACAGCCTGGATTAATTGCTTTGGGGGGGTGCTCTAGGGGTGAGATTTCTCTGCGGCCCACCAAAATTTTCTCACGGCCCACCAGTGGGCCATGGCCCATCGGTTGGTGACCACTGCACCAGAGCAATTGGAAAATTATGCTAAAAGAATTTCCGGTTTTGAAACACTGATCAAAAAGAACAGCATTTAATACTTGCATTTCCAACCTTTACAGCAGAGCACCGAGAAATAAAAATCTGCGTACCCCTTGCAAAATGAATGGAGGTAAACACAAGCACACAACCTCCTTCTGCCACCATATTCATGTTGCATGCAATTATTTGTACTTACCTAACATGCCTTTATAGGAGTAAAAAATATGAGTGGTTCCTAGGAAAAGAATTGAAAACTATCAAGCCACCTTTCCAGGGAGGCTGTAAAAGGCAGTGTTGTTTTTGAGCTACAGACTTGCTTTACTGTGGTTTCAAATAATACTACAGTTCAACTGGAAATAAATAGTTGCCGGTGCTGAACACAGATGATTTTGTAAGATCACAATGGCTCAGAACTGACTCAAAAGTAGTTCAGAGACTTGATGTGCTATATTTCAATAAAGCGAATTGTTGGGTAGAAAATAAAAGAGTCATTTATTATCACATCAGTGAAATCATTTGCATTCCAAATAGTTTGCAATGCATGGTGTGCTAAATAGTGCTGGGAATATTGCTTGCACTGTTACTTTGGCTAAACTCAGATTGGAATAAAAAAGTCAAAAAATACTTCCTAATGACTTTTTGTTCATTAAGAACAAAAGAATTTTTTGTTTTAGACTTTTTGTGGCCTTTTTGGCTTGTTGGTTGTCTCTTTTGCCCGGAATGTAGATGTTGTTTGTGCATATTGATGGCCAATTCGTCAGAGTGCCAGTCTTCCAGGAATTCTCTACTGGTTTTGGACTTGGCTTGGTCTAGAATGATTACCGTTTCTTAGTTGAAACTATGGTTAAATTTGTACGTGTATCATGTATCCTAACCCAAACTTAGTGGTAGAATGCTGCCGGTGTAACAACTGGTTCTCTGATCATGCACTTCATCTTTAAAAAAAAAAAAGGAGGGGGGGCGTTGTTGAGGTAAATAACTTTTTTTTTGTTTTTGAGAGGATGGGAATTATTTCCTCCACCTCCACCTTTTGCTTAGCATTCTTTTTTAAAAAAATAAAATATACAGTTCACATTGTATTATATTGTATTATTTTTATATTTCACCATACTGCCTCGAGTGTTCTTCCAAAAATATATTTGTTAAAAAAATGCCAATGCTGTATTTGTTGTGCTCCTGACCGTTTATTTTTGCTAAGAACAGAAATTCTTTTTTTTTTTCCAGGGGAATTGAGAAAAAATAATAGAAGGGGAAACAGGATTGGGAAGGGGGGAAAGATTGGTGTTTCTTTTTCTAAAGGAAATGGAGATGCATTCCATTGTTGATTACTTTCAGAAACAATTCCATAAATAAAAAGCAAAGTATGATAGCCAATGACATCTAGAAAGCCTAGTAGAACACAAAGCTTGTGTCATGAAAACTTTCTAGGTTGCCTGCTTTGGCAGTTGACAAGGTGTGTTCCAGTATTTAAACAACAACCAAAAAACCCCAGCAATCTTGCTTAGATGCTGGATTTCTTTCTTATTTCAAATGATTTCTTTTATGTGCAAGAATGAAGAAAATAAAAGGACATGGTGACAGCAAATATTGAAGAAAATATTTGTTTCTCTATTTCTAATTTATTGGTAATGAACAGGATAGGGTTAAAGTCTTAAAATGAAAATAATATTAAAGGGATGGGAGCTAGAAATTATTACAATGAAATATTTTTAAATTATGTAACCACATAATTAACTTTTTATTGAACTAAATTAGACATTAATTGATGGTATTCATAGATGAGTTTAGAAACCTTAAAACAAGGGCCAGACTAATATCATTAAAGGTCCAACCTTCTTTTGTGTATTATCATAGACACCATCTTGATATTATTATTATTTTTGCCTTCTCTAAACAGACAATCCTGGAATATGAGAAAAACCTTGAGAAATGGACCAAAGAGATGCTACATAGGGAATGATAAGATAAGAGAATTAAAAATAAGATAAGAGCATAGTCTGCAGCTGCTTAATGCTGAGGCAAGAGACTCAGAAGGGATGTTCCCTTGCTTCTTGGACTGTAAAGGAGATGGCAGAAGATTTATACTTTCAGAAATGCAATATTCTGTTACATACAATAAAATAAAATTAGTTCATTAGCTTATTGTCAACCATATGGAAAGGCTGACATGAAGCTCGTAAGTCTGAAAGTACAAATCTCCTGCCATCTCCTTAACAGCCTGAGAAGCTAGGGAAGTCCCTTCTTAGCCTCTTTTCTCACCAATTATGCAGCTGTTGGCTATGCCGTCTCTTATATTACTGTTCCTAGGTAGCACTTCTTTCTACATTCAATTCCAGAGCTACTAAGATTGTTGGCCATGCAGGATCAAAAATAGCCAGGGAAAAGATTGAAACTTGGGAAATGGTCCACTTGCCAATCAACAGGAGTGCTGATTTACCACCAACTTATCAGGTATTTAGGAGCCAAGGACTTGGCAGCACAAGGAAACAATAGTTAATTGCCAGCCATCAACACACCAATCAACCAATAGGAAGGCACCACATAAATACGACACATAGAATAGCCCAAAGCACACATTCCAGTAGAGAGAAGATCCTTGAGGATGGGCTTCAGCATGAGTTCGAAAGATCAAAAGTCTAAACCTCTGGTTCCGGTCACCAACCCAGACTGGATCTCACAACTTTTCTTTGCCCCATTTTTTCATGGTCTTTATATTACAATTCTGACATAATAATAGTTAATTTGGTCAGGATCATATTCAACCTCCTTAAATGATCACAGATTATATTTATTTTTAAACATTTATTTTATTTTATTTATTATTAAATTTGTTTGCTGTCCATCTTGCCACAAAGCAATGTTTTGAAGAAAAAACAAGTTTGATAAAGTGGTTAATGCAGTGGTTAAGACATTAGAGACTGTGAATTCTGGTCCTGCCTTAGGCACAAAGTCAGTTGGCTGACTTTCTCAGGCCTAAGAAGGAGGCAATGGCAAAACACTGCTGAAAAATCTCACCATGAAAACTGCAGGAACTTCTCCATTCCATTGTCAGGATTAAAAACCTTGCTTAAAAGCATGCACATATACAATTGTGTGGATTGAATAAATAAACAAATGCATTACTTTTATTATTGTCTGTTTTGTTTTTGATTTTATACTACTTGCACACTTTAGATATTATTTAGATTAAATCCAGTCAATTTTCTGATTATTCAAACCCATGAAGTCAGAAGGGACAACCCTAGGCAAAGTGAACCTGGTTTTTGCATTTTAAAAGAAAAGTAAATAAATAAGATCTCATTAAAATATTCAAGGGATTTTAATAAGGCAATAATCTTGCAATCACCTCTGTTATCATTTAAACAGACTCTAATGAAGTTCCATTGGTTAAAAAGCTATATATAATCTTGCATGGAAAGAATATTATTTCCCCCGCAAGAAAAACGGCAGCACTAAATAATCAAACAAACCATAAAATTGATCTTTCAGAACTGCTGTTTGAAAAGCAATGCTTACCTGGAAACAGAATGCTTGTTTGTCTCCTTTGTATATGATCTCATACCAACATACCATGAGAAGAGCATACGGTTTTGTTGATGGAAACTAATGGAAAATGACAGGCTGTTTGAAGATGTTCTGGTGTCAATTTCATGAATAATGCATTCCTGTAACAGGTATAATCAGTGTTGTTTAATAGTTTACTGACTCCAGAGAAATGACAGCAGCATACAGAAAAAAATGGATCAAGGCTATCTAAGGTGCAGGCTATTTGTTTCTCTTCTTCTTCCCTCTGTTTCTCCTCTTCCTTCTTCCTCTCCCTCTCTCTCCTCCTCCACTTCCTCCTCCTCCTCCTCCTCCTCTTCTTTTTCTCCTTCTCCTTCTCCTCCTCTTCCTCAACAGTAATAACAATAATCAGTAAATGTATTCTAACATGCCAAAGAAAAGAAACATGGAAATAAAACATGAATGTGATGTTTCAATTAAAAAATAACAATTTTGATATTCAAAGGAATTAAGATCAATACGCATATCAGTATCATTTTCCTTTGAATGCTGGCATTATTAGCAACCCTTATATCAATGGATACTGTTTAGCTTCCAAAGGAAGAAAGAAATATTGAGTTGTTATTAATAGCAGACTTCATTTCTGTACAGCAATAAATGAATTTTGTATGGCTATGTACATCATGACACTATAAACTACTCTTTGTGTTTCTTTATTTTCCTTTTATACTAAAAAGTGTTCATTCTATCTTTTGAATAATAACCTCAGCTAAATTTTGTCATAAGAACCAGCTGGATTGGAAGAAATGAAAACCTCTGGATATTCCTACCCAAAATGACAGTCATAACACTGGAATGAGAGAGAGTTCATATATGCACAATATTCTATTTAAATAGACCAAATAATAATTTTGCTTATTTTAAATGGATAAGCATTCAATAACTAAGAGGATCTTGCTTTGCTCTTATTTAGGATGAGAAAGCATCTTTTATTCTTTTTTTGTTTTTGTTTTAGTGCTTGTACAGTGTCAAAGAGCCCCAAAGGGTTTAAAGACAAAACAAATATATTTAATATTTAATATATTTGTTTGTGCTTTGAAGCTAGTGAAAAGCTGTCTCCTTCAGAATCAGAGATGGGTAACAACCATTTCTGAGTTCTCCTAGAGAAAATCTACTCCATTCTATCAAGAATAATCAGGATCTGAAACACAGCTGTGATGGCTCCTGTGGATGAAACTTCTTCAGAGAACGAACTAGATGAGGCTATAAACCAGGACTCCCCAAACTTGGCAACTCCCAGAATTCTGGGAGTTGAAGTCCAAAAGTGTTAAAGTTGCCAATTTTGGAGACCTCTGCTATAAACCAATCTGATGGGCCAAGGCCTGGCTCTTGACATCTTGTCAAAACTGCCTTTCAGCATCTCTGACACTAAAATTGTGGATGCAGATTCCGGGGGAAAAAACATAGTAAAGTTGCAATAACAACTCCTCTTTGAAGATGGACCAAAAAAAAAAGCCCAAACATGGAAGTACTAGATATTGACAAGTGTATCTTGGAAGCAGAAGTCTACTCGGAAGTAGGACATTGCTCTTTAAACAGGCCAATAGCTTAAAGTTGGCTTTTGATCATAATGTTTTGATAGTGCTTCTATAGAGATTGTATAATTGTTAGGTATGGTAGTATCAAATGGCATCTTCTTATTCTGCAAACAAAATATTGCCGGATGAGTATTTAAATATTTGTTTTCACTTTGTCTAAACATGAAAACTAATTCAAAGAGCTTCAGAATTTTGTTTTTAATAAAGGGGGATATTAGAAAGTTCAGGACAAAACTTGTGTCATTTGCTTCATTCTCTTAATTGATAGACTGAATCTGAGAAGCAAAGGACAAAGATATTTACAAGAGTTGAACATATATTCTTCTGGACATATTATTTTCTAGCTTACATAGGATAGAATAAGAGATCTTCACTGAAATTTGAGATTTTAAATAAGTTATAATTGTATACCTATGTGTATCCTTCACTCATCTCTGCACCATGCAGATGTCTTCCAAAATGTGAATTATTTTAACAGTGGGGGTGTCTGTTGTTGTTTTTGGTAAACCTTTTCTAACTCCACTCAACAACATTTTTTGGATATTCACAATTAAAAATAATGTAATTTCTTTCCACCATCCTGAAATTAATTAGTTCCTTCCCAATATATCATCTGTAGCTGAAAGGACAATAACCTTAGCCAAAAAGTCAAATGCTCACAACACTTCATTAAGTGCACTACAGAAAACACCATGTGGCTCCTTAATTTCATAGAGAGCTCATTCTACCCTGTGGTTCCTAGAAAGGAAGAGAAAAACTCTCAAAATAAAGACAGTCATTGCACAGATTTACAACTTAATGCTTTAATGAAAGAGCACTTCCCTTTTATAAACCGAGAACCTGGGCAAGCTGCTAACAAAATGGAAAAGGGTTGTCAGGCATTTCAGCAAAATAGGGACAATCGTTTTATTTAATGTGGCAATCCCACAGAATCTCAGTTTGCTTTTTGTGAAATGTTTAAGAACTGAAATCACCTTCTCTTTTGCCCACCGAAAGCACAGCATTAAACTAGATGCATTGCATAAATGTTAGCCAGCTAATTTGGAGACTGATTTAGGGTGTTAAATACAGAAAAGCACTTGTAAAAAAGATTATATAAGCTGAATGGAAATGAATGTCAGATCCCACTATGAATAATAACAGTAAATAGTATCAATCACCATTGTTAGTGGAGATACGAGATGCTCTTCATATATTGTAAGAGTACATATTTTCCCTACAATGGGTAGATGGGGGAAATCAACGGTAGCAAATCCACATAGATATATTTCGGCAAATATCTCCTTAACCCAATAGCCTTGTCTTGCTATGCATATTTTGAAAATGATTATATTATTTCATTGATTTCCGTATGTTCCTGCTACACAACAAAGCAATATGTATTGTTTATAGGTTTCCTCATGAACTTGTAAACACTTGCATTAAAAGTTAACAATTTTACAAGCTTATGTAGAAAATTGCCAAATTTCACCGCTTTAATATATAGCAGGTGGCTATGGATGTTGCCCAAATTCTGAAACACAACTTCTAGATCATGTTTAAATTTGCCTAACCTTTGAAAAAGGCCACCTGTTGCATGTCCATGTCCAACATCAACTAAGTAACAGGTTAACTTCTTTGGGGGATTGGTTATATTTGGGCCTAGAAAATATTGTTTATATATTCCAACCCACTCAACAATGAAATGGAATAACAACCCTTTCTGAAATCTGCCTGTTAGAAATCTTTTATATCCCCTTCTTGTTATACTGTGCAATGGTCACTGAGCTAAATGGATTCAAAAAACAGTTCTATTTTCCAAACAGAGGAATATTTACAGAATCAATCCATCAATGTCTCGCCTAACACTGACAAGAAAATAATTCTTTGTAATGTTTGTAGTATAATTACTGATTCACATTTGCACATTTTAACATACATTTTATACACATACAGAAAAACTAACTGATTAGAAAAAGGGGATAGAAAGCACGACACAACATATTACAGCATCACTGAAATAAAGCATTGCCAAAGAGTTATAGTTTTGTTTTATTGTGACTTCAGTATAATTAGTATCTGACTGTATAAATGATTAATAATAAAAATACAAACTGTCCTTTTCACTAGGAGTAATACTGTAACTTTTGCAAGCTAGGAAAAGAATGATAAATAGTACTCTTTATAGACAATCTGTCTCTGGGAAGAAAAATGAATTTGAACTTGTAAATGCAGATAAAAGCATTCTAGAGACCAAGCTGGTGCTGGGAAGAGAAAAACACAGTTATTTTTAGTGTAAAAGTTAGAATATGACTGGAATATGAAAGTGAGTGGGAGGAATAGTATTTTTAGTATTTATTTGATTTGTCAATTGCTTACAAGATACAGGTATAAGAATAAATATAGTTTTGAATACATGAGATAGATACTTATAAGAAAAAAAAATAAAAAATAAAAAAACACAATAGGACAGGGACGGTAGGCATGATTGGTGCACTTATGCATGCCCCCTACAGGCCTCTTAGGAAGGGGGTGAGGTCAATAGTTGACAGTCTAAGGTTAAAATTTTTGGGGTTTGGGGAAGAAACCATAGAGTCAGATAGAGTATTCCAATTCCAAATACCACATATACATACTGGTATGGGGGCACACACACACACACACAACACAACACACACACACACATATGAGAGAGAGAGAATTAGATGAAGGACTTTTTTGAATAATGAAACTAAGTAATAATTGAATATTTTTCTCCCTATATTTTATTATGTTATTACTCTTGTAAGTTTACTTGTGAAACTGATGGTGAAACATGATATATATAATCAATAGCAGAACCTTAAGCCCTAGGGACACATTCAGCCCTCTTTGCAGAGTGTTTGAATAGCCTCTATACTGTGCTTCAAGAGTAATAATGTTTAATGTGACAGAAGGGAAAATTATTAAGAACATGACTGGAAAATAAACACATTAGTTGTATTAAATCTTAATTAACATTTATCAGGTGACAAACCTAGCTGGCTGTTGTTCATCTTGAAAAACTGAGCATCCCCAGACCTTATTAGTAGTTGATTGGATTTTGTTTTTGTTTTTTAATGACCTTCTAATCCTTTGTACTGGGGTGGAATCAGAGTGACTGAATGGAGTTGAGTGTTTACTGGCCAGATGCCCTTTCGCACCAGATATTTTCTCTTTGCGTCCAGAGAGAAAAACATCTGCCGCTACCAAGGACAAACTCATAGACAGCTCCACCAGTAGGCCACCACATTGTTCTTAGTATTTGAATACTTCTTAGGAATTCTAGAATGATAAGCAAGACTGGGAAATAAACCAACACACACATTCAGAGAAGTTGGTGCCGAACTGCTCCTAGACTGTTACTAATAAAATAACATGGATGTTTCCATGTTAGGAGTTAGTGGCACTGACACTTATTTTTTTTACATATTGAGATATACATTAATATCAAATAAAACATATTTTCCCATTCAGACCTACCCCCTACTTTTGGAGTTTAGCCACAGTTTGCCATTTAAAAGCCAAATCAGTTGTGCACTGCAGCAACAAATAAATAATATGTCGTTAGCCCTGAAGCAAACTATTTATGGCCCTTTAAAACCCCACAAATGTATCCATGATTTGCTATTGAAGTTTAATGCAATAGAGAGACATAAGGTTGTCTCTGGTCTTGGAATAACCTAGTGCAGGCTGCGTATCCAACTGACACTTATCAAGGCTTACTCTTTTCCCCATGTTCTTGTTCCAGTAACTTCCTCCAAACATCTGAAGTGAAGAGTTTTTTTTCTCCCTTCATCTTGGCTGACTGATAATTCGGGGTTTCTTCTATGATTCTGCTGTGACTGGCTGAAGGCTGAGGAGTTTCTCCCTTTTTTTTTCCTACCATGCATTTTCAGATCAGAGTAAAGGAATTCATCTTAGGGTTATTTTGGTTGAACAGGTTAATCACATTGGATCACAGTTGCTATAGCAGTTAAGGGAAAGAATAAAAGATTGAAGAAAAATTGAAAAAGAGTGAAAAGATGAAAGACTGAGAGGGGAAATAATGAGGGATGGAGGAAAAATAATAACTCATAATCACCTTAAGGAACTACAAAATTATATTCTATGTGTCAAAACTCTAAGACTCAGGAACAAGTTAAAAGACTCCATTAGAGTTTGAAGATACCTTAACCCAGAGCTTTGGAGTTCAGCTCTAGGGGAAGTGGTTGACAAGCATCCATCTATCAAAAAGAGTCAGAAACAATCATGTGATTATTGGGCTGAGCCACCTAAAATTGTGGGAATGGGAAATAGGTAACACAAAGTCATGATGGCCTGGAACTTGGTTAGTTTGGGAATGCCTATCCCTTTCTTTCCCTGAAATCCTGTCATCTTGTAAGACTTTGGGAATGTTTCTTTTGTGTGACATGTCCTACCTTATGTGACATCCTCTCCAGGTTATATGGGAGCCCTTCCCCATCCTTTTAATATTTGGAAGGCCATCAAGCTCATGGCACAGGCTAGGCTAGGCTAGGCTGGAATGGAATGGAATGGAATGGAATGGAATAGAGTAGAGTAGAGTAGAGTAGAGTAGAGTAGAGTAGAGTAGAGTAGAGTAGAGTAGAGTAGAGTAGAGTAGAATAGAATAGAATAGAATAGAATAGAATAGAATAGAATAGAATAGAATAGAATATGAATGAAGGTAGTTGGAGCTTCTTGCAGGTTAATTTATTAAGAGATATGGGTTTTGGTTTTATTTTTATTTTTTTATCATATTACCACTATTGTTACTGATTTTACTATTGCTGTGGGTCACCTAGAATTGTTTAACATGGTTGGCCATATAAATATTTTAAATAATTAAATAAAAAAAGTTTAAAAAATTGACTCAGTGCAGTTTAATTTGTTGCTGGACTAATATTTCATGAGACTGAATGTTTAATTCAAGAAAAATATCTTACCAAAGTCATTATGAGCATTTTATTATCTTAACTGATTTTTTTTCTCAAGAAATGTTTCACTTTGATTTGTTCCTCAACTTTACTAGAATAATAAATATAGTTCCCTGTAATTCATATTTCACTTTCTAAAAGAAAGTGAAAAAATAGAAGATTGTCCTAGATTTTATGTTCTGCATAAGATTGTATTATGCATGTTAACATTTTTTTTTCAAAAACATAGAAGAAAATGATATACAAGACAGTAAGTCAGTAATCAAAGCATACATTCAATACGTCTCAAGGAACTGATTTCCAAATTACTTCCAAATACTTAAGAAAACATTTCCAGACAAATTACAATTAAGTTCAGGTGCCCAGATTTTACAATTTTTGTAGATTTTCTTTTCCCTTTTTCCCCCTAGTGATAATTATATGAAAGAAAATCAGCTGTTGGCAGCTAAATTTAGGATTCTGTTTGTTTCATTTTAAAAGCAACATAGCAATTCTTAGAAATCATACACAATGATTCAGTGCAGGTGCACTAAATTTCACTTCATTCTTTTTTTTTGATGGACATATGCAGAAAGTCTGTGTGTGAGGATTTACGTTTGTATTACATTTGAAAGTTGTTGCTTTTTTCAAAACAGGGGAAAGGAAATGAGGATAGTATTATCTAAAGAATTGTCTTTACTTTCAGCTATTTCTATTACTCAAAGATCAGTACAGATTATATCTAGCGATTAGAGTTGTATTTCAGATACAGTGCAACAAAATAAAATAAAACAAAAACATTGTTAGAATGACAGGTTTCAGCTCTGAAATATTAGAAAGAGAAATGCTTGTGTCTCTGAATTTCTATAGATCGTTGAATGTTTCTGAGCACTGCACAATAATAATCCATCCTTTTGTTTCTAAGCTGTGATCAAGAGATTCTCCTTCAAAGTATGTAGTTTTCAGAATGATTACATGACTTTGATTGTAGTCCTCAATAATATACTCATAGATTTCCAGGGTGTACAATAAGTATCAAAGAGAGCATAAGGAATTGCTCAAATCTATCTCTCCTTTGGATTTCAAGCTTAAGTAATACTACTAGAGGTTTTTTTATTTGTTGGTTCCAACATCCCAGCAGTCCTTATGAAAAATTGGAGTGTTCTTACTTATATTTTGAAACAGTGGCTATAATTTATGTTTTTCCCCCTTATTGCAGGTTCATTTCACCTTTACAAAAGCTTTGATTTGTTATAACATCTTGTCATGGAAGCATGAAGAGGCATTCCAATAAATTGGGCTTTCCTATTTCTTATACAGTTGGTTTTACTCAATCCAATTATGCCAAAACTGATCTTTATTTTTAGAGCATTCTCATCTACTTCTCCACTTTTATTTTCACAGCAATGTTATTTAATAGATTTTGTTTTTTTTAACTCTATAATGTTTTATTGTATCCTAACATTCACCTAACATTTCACCTAACATTCACATATTCCAGGATAAATGGAAACTTTCACCTAACATTCACATATTCCAGGATAAATGGAAACTTATTGAATTTTTCAGAACAGATCCATGTGAAAATGTCCAGCAAATGTTTCTTTCTGTCCTATGGGTGGAACGAGAGAATCTTGTTTTTAAAAATGTGGAACCTGGCTAAGTTTCTTGAAATTTATTTCCTTTATTCCTTTTCAATTAGCTCCACAAAAACGGAGTATTCTCTGCAAAAGATGGTTTTCCTTTGCATTGCTTTTGGAATAGTTTTTTATAGAAAATATGGATACACATGCCCTGAAATGAATCAGAAAAATCTTTTGCAATTTAAAGATTGAAAATTCTGAAGATAAAGCTACCTGAGTACAAATCTGCTCTTTAAAAGGACATTAAAAATGATGGCAGATCATGGATCTGCATCCTTAGAGACACCTGTTCTTCATAAATATAGAATTGTTTCAAATTTTATTGATTTTTGATTTGAGGGGGATATAAGATACTAGTCTGCAGATAGCAATAAAGCTAGAAACCAGGAGGCCATGTGTTGTAGTCCTGCCTTAAGCATAAGCCAGCTGCATGTTCTTGGCCAGTCATACCCAGTTAGCCCTAGGAAGGAGACCTATGACACATTGGAGGGAAACTGCTTTTATTATTTTTGTAATTTTTAAGCTATCAGATTCTACTGCAACAATAATAACAACAACAACAATAATATGTACAGGTTATGCATGTATGCGTGCATAATATATATATTGAATGCATAATAAAGTTTTATTTGCAATTTTGAAGCCAGTGGCCATCATTGCAAATGCCTTTCGGTCCATGATAATGAGAGCTAATATGAGTAAGAGATATTAAGTGTCTACCTGAAGAAGTCAAGAATATATGCCATATATATTTACCTGTATGACAATCTTGTGAGATACAGAATAATGACAAATTCATAATTGTGTGACTATTTGAAACTGAAAGTATGAATACCTAGCCTGAGCTTCTCACCATGACACTCTCTGTTCAAGTAAAATATGATCATTTACATATTCTTGATCATAATAACTTGGACGGTTAGTATAAGGCACAATAGATTTTCTTAGTTATATATTTAGAAAAAAGTGAATTGATTTATTACTATACATTGTGAACCATGCATTTGTGTGGATAAAAACTACATTTTTGAGAACCTGGGAACAAAAAGTGACTACATTTTGTGGTATTTTGCCACAGCATTACCTAGTAGGAAAACAATATTTTAAAACTGTATTCAAAGTAAACACCTAGGTATCAAACGCTGGCAGAGCAGTTTTGAGAAAAATGCATGCTCTTTAATTGAATTTTCTGTATGTAAAATATGCTGCTTTTCTCATACAGTTCTCCTATAGAAAAGAAGTTTTGGGTTTGATACAATAACTGTAATGCAATTATATTTTAGTATTATTTAAACATGAGAGTAAAATTAAAGTATTTAATCCACAGATAGCACCATAGTGTTGCATAAATGAGCATGATTGTTGTTCCAGAAAGTGATTATTCAGCTGAAGTAATAAATTCCTTAAAAACAAATTTAATCAACAATTTCTAATCAATCCTATAATCAGGGGTGGGATTCAAATTTTTTAACAACAGGTTCTGTGGGTGTGGCTTAGTTGATGAGTATGGCTTGGTGGTCATGTGACTGGGTGGACATAGCTTGGTGGTCATGTTATTGACTGGGCATGGACAACTCAATATCACTCACATCGAGGCACACATTTCCTCGTGTGGCCTCTCATGACTGTGGGGGTGCTGCAACAGTCGTAAGTGTGAAAAATGATCATAAGTTACTTTTTTTCAGTGTCATTGTAACTTTGAATGATCACTCCACACAAGCAAAGTACCAGCAAAGGATGGGAAAAAAACTCCAGAGTTGTTCCTGAGACAGGAAGTCTAGTCCTGCCAAGAATGTAATAAGGGTTAATGGAGAGGGAGTTTCTATAAGCAACACCAGAATGTTTCCTTCCTGCCTTCCTTACAGGATTAGGTCAGTAATTTCTTCTAACAACCAGTTCTCCGAAATGCTTAGAATGTTAACAACCGGTTCTAGCGAATAGGTCCAAACTGGTAGAATCCCACCCCTGCCTATAACTGGTTATGCCCTGGTCACCTCCCGACTGGACTATTGTAACGTCCTCTACATGGGGCTCCTGAGTGGGAGCATCCGGAGGCTTCAACTGGTACAGAATGCAGCCGCGCGGGTGGTTATTGGGGGGGGTCAAGGTTCGCTCATGTGACGCCCCTCCTGCACGAGCTGCATTGGTTGTCAGTGGCCTCTCGGGTGCACTTTAAGATTGCAGTGTTAACTGGCATTGGACCAGGATATTTACAAGACAGCATTCTGCCAGTTTCCTCTCACCATCCGGTGCGCTCCCACAGAGAGGGTCTCTTGCGGGTCCCGTCGGCATCTATGTGCCGGCTGGTGACCCGAGGAATAGGGCCTTCTCTGTGGGGGCGTCTACCCTCTGGAATGGGTTGCCTCCGGAGTTACATACAGTCACGGACCTGGGGACCTTCGGGCGTGCCTTGAAAACCTGGCTCTTTGACCAGGCTGGCTTGAGCTGATTTTAGATTTGGGTATTTTAATTTTATGCTAATTTTAGGGTTTAAGGTTGGGGTTTTAATTCTTTGCAGCCAGGATTTTAATTTAGTTTTAATTTTTGTATATTTAATGTTTTAATTGCATGGCTGTACACCGCTCCAAGTCCTTCGGGAGAGGAGCGGTATATAAATAAATTTTCATTCATTCATTCATTCATTCATTCATTCATTCATTCATTCATTCAACTGCTTACTTAGTAATAAGTCCTATTAAATTCACTGGGGCACACTTCCCTAAAGAGGTGATTTTGTTGTAAATGATTTCTACTTCAAGAAATGGAGTTTTTTTTTTTTAGTGATTTAAGTTCATTATAGTTACTTACATTTAAGGAAATTTTCTCAATAGTCGCTCCCTACAGACACTAGTTTTAACTTATGCCCTAATCAACTCTTAAAACTAAGGAACAGATATTTCATAACAATCTTCTTTTTTATTGCTTTATATTGCCTTACATTCAGGTATCGCTAAATTTATTTGCTACCATTATGTCCTAACAGATATTTTTCTGATACTAGAATTGGCTAAGTCAATATAACTTCCCATTCCTTTCAGCTAACAATCTAATGTTTAAATCATCCCATAGCAAGAAATACTTTGTTTATGGTATTTATATAGACTATGGTTGTATCTTAAACTCTCTCTCGTTTGTTCATGCATGTGAGAACATTACACATTTATAAAAAGTGCATTCTCCTCTCTCCCTCTCTCCCCTAGCCTGGAAGATGACAGAGGAATCAATGCAATGAATAATAATGATGATAGAATCTCTGGAAGATTCATCTTATGATGTTTACCTCTCCCAGTCTATCACCATTGACCAGCAGTTGTGTCTTCCATTGCATCATTGATCTTTACATAAAGTTTCTATTGACTCTTGATATTTCCAGGCACTTGAGTTTCCAATCATGTGGCAAGGACCCAAATGCCTTCTAGTAATCAATCAACTTGAATCAACATTCAAGTTGATGTTCTTTACTTCTCTTAACAGTTTTCCAAAATCATCTTTTCAGTTAGGAGTTGATCTGTTGTCCCTCTGCTGTTTGAATAGTTTCCTTTCTGTTTTATTGCTTTTGTTGTTGTTGTTATGGTATTTGGATTAAAGATGTCAATTATTCAATGTTTCATTTTTAATTAGATGTTTTCTAATTTTTAAAATGTCAAGTGAATACACTGATGAGATAACTTAAATTCAGAAAAATAAATATCTCTATTTAGGATAAAATAAATAAATATCTCTATTTAGGAGATCTTTGTTGCCTGCTTGACAGGAGATCTTGACAGTTAGTGGTATTCCATCATATTTAGATCTTGAATATGAATATTCATAAATGATTATGAACTAGCTATAATGAAATCCATTCAGCCAAAACTCATTCATAAGCTAGTTTCATTGCAACTATTTATGGTTCATAATGCTTTTGGAATTAACCATGAAATTGCATTAAGCGTTTGATATCTGTGGCTATGTAATTCCTACTACTATTTTTTCAGCAGTCCTTGGTGATTGGCTTGAGTATAATCGAAGTTTATAATAGGTTTGTATGGTAAATGGTGTAAATAAATGAGTAACTTTCTAGATTATGACTTGACTTCTGCTATGAATATGAAAACAAAACAGCTAGTAGCTGCATCAAGCAAATGAATAATCTAAAACAAATATACAATATCATTACATTCCTTAGTTTTAGCTATTTGATAAGTAATTATTAGAAAGAGGTTTTTTTTTTTACAACTATTAAATAAGTTTTTATGTGCCTGGTTCTTGTGTTTTTAATACTGGGAATAAGTCTTTAACCAACTATTTGGACTATCATTTTGAAATATCTATTCTGCAGCATAACTTTTGTTTCTTCCTAATGCAAGATGTTATTTTCCAACAGGATAAAAAAGCCTAATTGCACCAAGAATGAAATGCACTTAGTATTTTTTTTTCTTTACAAGGAATTTACACTTATATCAGCTCACATACAGCTGGCTTGGTCTTTAGGTCAAACTGTGAAACTAATATAGACAGACATAATGGTTATCCAGACTGCTCTTGTACTATTTATAACAACTTCCTCAGAGAACTCTTAAGATTATTTCATATCCTAGATCCTTGAAACAAAGTGTTTTCACTGAAAGAACTGAATATATCAACACTGATGCAACTTTGTATATTTTGCTACTTTTTCCGTCCTAAATGCAAAACTCCTTTTATCAATTTCAGCTTTGGACCAACACTAATGTTACTGCATTCAAATGCACTCTATTATTATTATTATTTTTATTTTTTTAGTTTAGATCTTAGAAAGAGTGCTGTCTATTAAAGACACACAAAACAAATTAAGGCACTTTGGAAATATATTGGACTATTGCATTAAACAGTTCAGCCTGGGTGAAAAAAAATGCTAAACAATATTACAGGTGGTTTTTTTAAAAAAATCAATTATTTTAGAAGTTTCATTACAATGAGAAATATATTCAGAAGGAAAGCTGAGTAAGTTGGTTTCACGTTTTGGAGGTGTACTGGTTTTAGCCACATAAGCCCCAGCACATGATAAAATTTAGAAAAAAAAATAGACTTGTCTTTCACTCTTCGCATATGGAGTTCTTTATGTGAAAAAAAGAACAAAAAACTCTTTTTCTCTACCACCTCTTACAATACTAGACAACACCATATCAACAGTAGAGATTCAAATTTCTAGGTTCTACTACATCAAATGACCTAAAATGGACACCTAACATCGAAAACGTCATCAAAAAAGCACAACAAAGAATGTACTTTCCGCGCCAACTCAGAAAGCTCAAACTGCCCAAGGAGCTGCTGATCCAATTCTACAGAGGAATCATTGAGTCCATCATGTGCACCTCTATAACTGTCTGGTTTGGTTTTGCAACCCACCAGGACAGACACAGACTTCAGAGGATAATTAGGATTGCAGAAAAAACAATTACTACCCACCTGCCTTCAATCAAGGACCTGTACACTGCATGAGTCAAAAAGAGGGCTGTGAAAATATTTACAGACCCCTCACATCTGGACATAAGGTGTTTCAACTCCTTCCCTCAAAATGATACTATAGAGCACTGCACACCAGAATAACTAGACACAAGAACATTTTTTTTCCCAAAAGCCATCACTCTGCTAAAACAAATAATTCCCTCAACACTGTTCAACTATTACAAAGTCTGCACTTCTATAACTATTAATCTTCTCATCACTCCTTATCACCCATCTCCTCCCACTTGTGATTGTAGGACTGTAACTTTGTCACTTGTATCCTTACAATTTATATTGACTGTTTCCTAGCATGATTTGATTGCTGATTGTACCCTATGACTGTCATTAAGTGTTGTACGTTATGATTCTTGACTCTTAATGAATGTATCTTTTCTTTTATGTATACTGAGAGTATTACACCAAGATAAATTCCTTGTGTGTCCAATCACACTTGGCCAATAAGGTATTCTATTCTATTGTTGGTTGACTCAGCCTTCCATTTTTCCAAGGTCAGTAAAATGAGGATTCAGATTGTTGGGGGCAATATACTGACTCTGTAAACCACTTAGGAGAGGGCTGTAAAACACTGTGAAGTGGTATATAAGTGGTATTGCTATTTAATAACTGTAGTTTAAAATGAAGTCAATCAGAGTCAATCAGTATTGATATAATGGAATTACCAAGTTCAGACATAATAATACAAGTGTACTCGACTTATAACTATTTGTTTAGTGACTGTCAGAATGGCACTAGAAAAAAAAGACTTTAGACAAGTTTTCACACTTATGGTTGTTGCAGCCTCTCCATAGTCATGTGATTAAAATTTGGGCACTTGGCAACTAGCATGAATTTATGATAGCTGTGCTGTCCTGGGATCATGTGATCACCATTTTTAACCTTTCCAGCCAGCAGTCAATGGGGGAAGCCAGATTTGCTCAATGACTACACAATTATCTTTATCTCGTAATACGTTATATCATCATTTAGGAATCGTCTTTATTTCTGTGCTGCTTTTCAACCCCAAAGAGCTAAGAGCAGTAAAAGAAAATCTCTAAAGCCTAGAAACAAGAAATGCAAAAATAAAAGGAAATATTAAAAAAGGAAGGAAAATAAATAAAAGATAATATCAGAAAATGATAAGAAAGTTCTTTGCAGGTAAATCTTTTTCATTTAAATTAAATAGTAGAAGGGGAGGACTACAATTTTTACTCCCTGGTCTAAATATCCCTGCTCACCTTTAAGAAGCTTAGACTTCTAAGCCAAACTCTCTTTTTTGGTCTGCAGGCATAATAAAAGAAACTGCTGTTGGTATCTGCAAGCCACCTTCGCAGGACTTCTTACTCTTTGCATTCCTTTGCTTAAAAGAAAAAAAAAATTACTGTGTTTTTTTTAAAAAAATGCTGTTTTAATTAATTTTAATGTTGATTTTTGCATTTTTTTTCTTCATTTCTTAAGTTTTGTAAGCCAACTAGAGCTTTTACATGCTGGATAAATCTCATTAATTAATTAAAAAATAAACACTTGTGCAAATAAATTTCAAATATTTGAAACCTAGTACTGTATCAGGGCTTTATTATGTAGAATTATGATCTGAAATTCTAAAGAAAAAAATCATATGACCCAACCTACCAAATATCTGCCTCCTCTTTCCTTTTCCTTTTTTGTTTTTCTTAATATAATTTATAGCTTCTGCATTAAACTTTAGACCTGATGTCAGGACCTATCATAGGCATTTATGGTTTCCAAAGTTCATGTAATCTTCTAACAGAGTATTGGCCAATTTTTATGTTAAGAGTATGGATAGTCCCTAAGATCTATCAGATTTAAGATCTGCTAGCACTATAAAGAAGTGGAGTATTATGGCCAGAGGAGTTTCTGGCTATTATATTGTTGTGAGTATCTGATTATTCTTGAACCTCAAATTGTTAAAATGATCAGAGCAGGATACCTATTTTTGGTCAGTTGTTGAGTATTAGTTCTGATTCTCAGCAGTTTCTTAGTGCCACTCAGAGCAGAGATAGCAATGCACATGGAATGTGTTGACAATGACAGCATTGTCCATTGCAAACTGGAGTTTTGTGCCATTGCATCCTTCTCCTTTCTGACTTTTTTCTGCAAATACCAGAGAAAAGTGTGTGTGTGTGTGTGTGTGTGTGTGTGTGTGTGTGTGTGTGAGTGAGAGAGAGAGAGAGAGAGGGAGAAAGAGAGAGAGAGAGAGAGAAGCTGCAATAATTCCCTTCCCTCCAATCTTGCTATGCTGTAAAAGATGGGACAACCACAACTTGTTCTAAAATAGTAAAGTGTCACTCATGGAGACAAATTGTTGAATCAGATGATGGATGGATATGAGAGTAGAGAAGCAGGTTTCAGAGACTGTGAATTAGCCTTTTTCACTGGTTAGAAGGAATAAATGTATTCAGATTGAAAGCCTCCTGACACTTTTCCCATCATCCTTAATTAGCTCCATCATCAGCCAAAAACGTATTTCTCTGGATCTTAATATTAGCATGCCCCAATTTCCTATGACAGTGTACTGCAAGATATATTTGCACTTTTCAGTCCCTGACAGCTATGTTCATATACTGCAGAATATGAGGAACTAAATTTAGTTGGCAGATAGTGAAAGCCAGAAAGATTTTCTTTGTTGCAGGAAAGGAAATTACCACGTAGGGATTAGCTGGGTATGTGGATGACCAATGTGCTCTCTTTTTTTATTTAATATATCTGTCATCCAATATAATTAGCTTGTCCCAAATCTTTATGAAAAACTATTGTAATAGTATCAAATAGCCTAATTAGTTATACCCTTAATGCATATGACAACATAACAGAGATGCTACCGTTGAAAGTAGTAATGAATAGTATTGAAGATAATGTTTGGAAAGTAAAATGGTCTGTCAAGAAAACCCAGGAAAATTTAGAAAACTTTGCATACTGCAAATGATCAGGCCATGAATACTTGCTGAATATTTGCCACCAACCATTGAAAAAAATGCATGCTTCCAATTAGAGTAAGAGCTTTTGTTCAAATTTTATACCTTGTCCATGACTTAATTGGTATGGCAGTTTCTCTCACCCACTCACCCAATCAGCTCTAAACAAATAAAAGCATTACATTTTGAAAACGAATATGGAGATGATCTTTGCAAATGAGAGGACCAAAATAATGAAACTTTTAAATCTTTAAAACCTTTAAACAGTTTTCACAGCTGCTGATCACTGAATCCTTGGAAAGGTTGCTTGAACTACACAGGTAGCCTTGTGGTGAATCTTCTCATACTTGGATATCCACCTCTAGAAGGACAATTCACTATGGCCAAGTCCCATAGCCATATTGCTGTGGCCAACTCACCAGGACAATTTTGCCACAGCCAACCAGCCAACTTGTGGCCAATTTGACATAGGATGACTCTCCATGGATAATTCCACATGGAATAATTCAACACAATAAATGTTATCCACCACTTTTTCATTGACACTATTTCCATTGACAAAAATGGAAACAATATCAAAAAAATAGTGGGAGATAACATTTATTGTGTTGATTATCCCACATGGAATTGTCTGTGGTAAATTGTCCCATGGTGATATGGTTATGGTGAAAAGGCTGTGGTGGGTTGGCCATGGCAAAATGGGGAGATGGCTGCAGCAACTTGGCCATGGCAAATTATCCCATTTTAGAAGATGGGATTATAAATTCTTTTCCATCCATACTGTTTAGTCTCTTCTAGTTCTGTGTGTTTCTCTTTTATCTTGAAGCCATTCTCATATTTAGAGTGCATAGCCATCTGTGTTCTGATGTTTTATTATATTTATATAGGCTATATTAGAATTCATTTTATGCTGTCAGTTTAATCTTAGTTTTAAACAGTTTAGATATTGTTTTTAAAATGTTTTATATTGAAACTGCCTTGGGAAAGTTTTAGTTTTGAAGGGTAATGTATAAATTCATACATAAAGAATAATTGAATAACTGTAAGGCATTCATAGCATAAGTGTTATGTCCATTGAGATTATCCATTTGTGATAATAAATAGTACCAAAAAATCTCTTCCTTCTCCTTATCATTATAGCAATTTTGCGAGGGCTGTGCTGGATACTGGTTTATAACTGACTGGGTTGGTGGTGACCTTTAAAAAGTCATACTATCCTGCCAACTGGGAAAAAAAATGGAAAATCAATGTCTTCTTTGAATTAGTTTCAGTTCCAGGTATTCATGGAAATCAAGGAATAAAATGTGGAAGTGGCTTGTCATTTCCTCTACAAGTTCATCAGTTGCTGCATAGGTTTAGTAGCAATCTACATATCAGTTTGAGCTTTAGGTCATTGACTACCATACCCTTTAGGAGAAAATTGCATATAAGAGAAAAAGAGCAAAGTTTGAATTTAAGCAAATCAAATTAGATTTCTAGGGAGGATCCAATAATAAGTAGAGTCTACGACATGATTTTCAAGACAACATTATCCCTGCGGCTTTATTAAATTGATTTCTAAGCATCATTCTGTGACTCAACCCAGCACAAACGGTCTTCATCAGGTATAGCTTCCTCCAGCAAGTTTCTTGTGACTAGCCCAGTAACATCATAGAGCATTCTTGTGCCATTCTTCCTTTTGCTACTTTCTCATCAAATGCCAGTGTACTTGAATGCTGAATAGGGAAGTCTCCAAATCTGGATCAAAGTCTTATGGATCTAGTGTACAGATTGCAAAGTCATCATGACCTAGCAGAACATGAAATGTTTTGGATGTGCAACTTCCTCATTCTCTTCCTTATCTGGGAAGGACTTTGGCATGTCCCAAGACACTATTGTTGCCTTCAGGGTTTGCTGATGTCCCTGCCTCGTATGACACTGGCCCTCCATCCAAAGATTAACCATATCTTAACTGTGCTTTATTTTTTGCAATTAGCCAGACTCAACCAAACCAGAGCCAGGTAGACAAAACAATTTTCTACTCATAATTGTCATTCATTTCAGTGGTGGTGGGATGTTATGCAAGCAATACCAAAATGAATGAAGTTTATGTAAAGGATGCTGCTCATTTGTTCTTTTCTTTGAAACAATGTTCTTTTAAGCTTCTGGGGGACTTCAATGTGAAGCTTTGTGCTTCATGAGCTGCTAACTTGTTGTCAGTTTGATATGTTATGACCTGCTTTCAGGTGCAGTTTCAAGGCTATAAAAATGCTAACAGATTTATTTCCCATTTGTTGCAGAAAGGAACAATATGCCTGTGAGTGTATTGGAGGGTGAATTGTCCATATGGCCTAGTTGACTTCACACATTTTAGTTTCATTTGTTCTCTTTCTTATTTTTTCCCCAAGGCAAGATGAAAAAAACAACCACCAAGATACTCTTGATAGGCATGGCTACTAGAAAAGTTCTCAAGAAATGTTCCTGTTCCTTGATAAATAAATACAGTTTTTGTTTCTATTCCTACAGAACATGAAATTTAATGAATTGCTCAGAAAAAGAACCATGGGAAAAGGACATCATTTAAATAATTACAATATATATATTTTTTAAAAAATATGTATTTCATGTTCTATAGTTCTACAATTGATTACATTAAGAAGCGGGCACACAAATAAAGATTTTTACATTTGGCATGTTCCTTTGTTAAATCAAGTCAATTATTAAAATACTGGAAAGTATTTAAAATAAATTCTTTAAAATAAATAAATTGCTTTAAAAAAGCACAAAAACAAAACTTGGAAATCCTTTGTAGAAACTCTATATTGGTCTGGCTTTTTTCTGGCAAGCCTAAGTGGAAACTATATAAAGGTACTAAAGGATCCAGGAACTGCTTATGAGTAATTTTACTACAGAAAGGTTAATAGCAAGTATGAAATAATTCCAGTAACTGATGTCACTAAAACACAGGTCCTTTGTTTAATGATCTCAGTATTCAATTTTTGTGCCTTCTTTTCTTGTCTGCATTGTATGACTAGCTAGCCAGTCCTTTCTTCTGGAAGTGAGGCCCAGTTTCTGTTGTCATAGTTGACTCACTAAGTAGTACTGCTTACAACTAGACAACTGTAGCGGGAGAAGGAAGGGAAGGCATTGGGATGTAAGGGAGGTTTGGGAAGAATATTTTCAATGTAAGTCTGCCGAGTGGAAGCCTGAAACAAACCCAACACCTCAAGATTGCCACCTGGGGAAGTATAAGGCAGCTAGATCATTCCCAAAACAGATTGCAAATGATCAGCAGACAATGAACAATGGAAGAAAAGGGAAAGTTTTCCTATGATGTTTTCATGCAAAATCATTAGAACTGGCTTTTCTATTTCTATAAGCATATGGAATCTTCAGTAAAGATATACTCTTGGTAAAAATAAAATGTCCCAGGAGTTCCTTTTGCTGTCTAACCTAGTGGGACAGTCGACAATCTCCCTGTCTTCCATCTATTTTGGCAATCTGATATGAATTGTTTCCCTCTGAATTCAATAACACCTTACTGATCAGGTAAAAAGTTGGAAACATACATTTCATTTATGCCATTTATTTATTTATTAAATTTATATGTTAAGACACTATTCATCTTCAAGTTCTTCAAGGTTTTGCCATACATCTTGAAGAACCTGAAGACAAGCAAAGTCTCATAATATCAGCTTCAAAAAACTGAGGTAGACAAATTTATTCTTTACCATTAATACCATATTACTCGTAAACTGTATTATATTGTTAGGTTGAAAACCACTGGAGTGATCCAGCTAAACCCAGCCATTTTAGCATTTTAGAAGACCATCAAGACCTGACTTTTTCCCCAGACACTGGTTTGACTAAGGATATCTGGAGTTGATTCTCCAAGGGAATAGACAAGCAACTCCAGCTATCGTTACTCAATGAAGTGCCTGGGGAAAAAGTCAGGTCTTGATAGTCCATTAGTTTTGTCTTGGTTTTATGTTATATACTTTTTTAAAAATTGTTTTGAGTTTTATTGCTGTTATGACAGTTGTGTTTTAGGATGGGCAAAACACAAATTAGATAGATAGAGAGATGATAGATAGATAGATAGATAGATAGATAGATAGATAGATAGATAGATAGATAGATAGGAAGGAAGGAAGAAAGAAAGAAAGAAAGAAAGAAAGAAAGAAAGAAAGAAAGAAAGAAAGAAAGAAAGAAAGAAAGAAAGAAAGAAAGAAAGAAAGAAAGAAAGAAAGAAAGAAAGAAAGAAAGAAAGAAAGAAAGAAAGATAATCCTTAACCCGACAGGCATGATGTTTCTAATATAAACATTAATATTCATTCTGGTGAGTGCTTTGATATGAATTTTGTGATATATAATAATTGTTATATGCTTCCAACTTACTTTAAATTTTTCTACTAGAGCTGTTTCCAAGTTATTTTTTCAAAGAAATGGGGTGTGAATTTAAAAAAGGGAGATAACGTCTTGCTTCCCTGATCTCTACCATCATCAAAAATCATTCCTTGCATATAAGCTGCTGTGAGCATGCTTTTCATTTCAATGTTCCAAGCAAAGAAACATTTCTTTTCCTTTTTCAAATCTTTGACAAGTTTTGAAAAGTATATCTTATATAGGTGCTTCTGCTCCCTGCAGTTTCTAAAATCCAAAAGTATGATTGACTTTATCCAGCACAGCAGGAATGCTAAAAGGTTTCAGTGATATATTTCTCAATTACTGATAAAGGACTATGGACAGCTTAAAACTTAAATACTTTTTATTTCAAAATTATCACCAACCAAACCACTGAGAGTACTTGAATCAAAATTTTAGAAAATTGATGGCTTCCTCTTGTCTAGCTTATATACCTGGAACATTTAAAATGCATGTTCTTTGCCCTTATTTTACTATTATTAAAGTTAGTTCAGGAAGCAGAGGGTCAAATGTTTTATAATATTATCTTTCCAGAGAATTTTTAGTTCTGTAAATGATTTGTGGCTGTCAGCTATCAACAGGAACAATAACTGAGATAAGTAATACATGAGATAAGTAAAAGTATAGGACTTAGTACAGTAGCTATCCTTATTAATTTCACTTTTTTTGTTACCTTGAGGCACTTTTCCAGTCTAGTATGCAATCTTATTATAGTTTATTGCTCTTTTCATTCAAAAATATTCCTCCTGATATTTTACAGCCTTTATATCATAATTATATAAAACAAAAACTGAACAAAAACAGGATAGGACAAAAAGACAAACAAGATGAAGGAGCAAGAAGAAGAAGGAGGAAAAGGAGAAGGAGGAGAAGGAGAAGGAGAAGGAGAAGGAGAAGAAGAAGAAGAAGAAGAAGAAGAAGAAGAAGAAGAAGAAGAAGAAGAAGAAGAAGAAGAAGAAGAAGAAGAAGAAGAAGAAGAAGAAGAAGAAGAAGAAGAAGAAGAAGAAGAAGAGGAAGAAGAAGAAGAAGAAGAAGAAGACTATGACAATGGTCTTTATTCTTGCAAGAGCCAACTAAGATCATTACCAGTCTTGGCTTTTCTGTTCTTGGTGGAATAGGGATAGTATTAGCTTTTTAAATTTCTTTCCTTCCTTCCTAACCTGTACAATCAGCACACCTGCCTTCAACAGAGGACCTGTCAAAAAGAAGGCTGTGAAAATATTTACAGACCCCTCACATACCAGACATAAACTGTTTCAACTTCTTCCCTCAAAACGACGCTATAGAGCACTGCACACCAGAACAACTAGATACAAGAACAGTTTTTTCCCGAAAGCCATCACACTGCTAAACAAATAATTCCCTCAACACTGTTCAACTATTACAAAGTCTGCACTACTATTACTGCTAATCTTCTCATCACTCCTTATCACCCATCCCCTCCCACTTGTGATTGTAGAACTGTAACTTTGTCCCTTATATCCTTACGATTTATATTGACTGTTTCCTAGTATGATTTGATTGTTGATTATACCCTATGACTATCATTAAGTGTTGTACGTTATGATTCTTGATTCTTAACGAATGTATCTTTTCTTAATGTATACTGAGAGTATTTACACCAAGACAAATTCCTTGTGTGTCCAATCACACTTGGCCAATAAAGCTATGCCTATTCTATTCTATTCTATTCTATTCTATTCTATTCTATTCTATTCCTCCCTCCCTCCCTCCCTCCCTCCCTCTCTCCCTCCCTCCCTCTCTCCCTCCCTCCCTCCCTGCCTGCTTGCCTTCATAAAATTTATTGGATGCCCATTTTACCATAAGATAACCCTGGGTGGTTTACAGATTTTAAATACACATTAAAGCAGGAGTAAACTAAACCAAGTTTAAAATACATTGCAATCATATTTTTTTAGTTGAGAAAATCCCTTTAATTTCCATTTAAAACAAACAAACCCACAAAGAAACAAATAAAAATCCACAGAAATTTATAATCATTGCTACTTTCCTTTCTTAGAACTACTTTAGAAAGGTTATTACTGGTGTCCTTCTAAGACAGAACAGCCCTTCTAATTAGGATGTTGGGATTCTACCTCCCAGGATTCTTAGCTGATAATCTTGAAGGTTGATAATCTTGACCATGGAAGTTCAAACACTCAAACATCATGGCAAGGCATTAGGAAGTATATAGAAACCATGAACATGGATTGGAAGCTGGGTATCAAAGGATTCCATGAAGACTGAACAACTTCAAGACAGAGTACTGTGGAACTCCATTGCAGGGTCCATTAATTTTTAGACTATGAAATGTCTTACTTGAGTACATTCCATAAGGGGCCAGTGAATTGCCTATTAAAAATAAATGCATTGCACTAATTTGTAATTATAGACATTGATATTATTTATTAGGGCTATACAAAACTTGAAAGGCATGCTTCATTTTGATCAAAGATTTGTCCAAGTGCCTCTTTGAAGAACCAGTACATACCAGTGCCCCATTTACAAAGCCAGGAGCAGAGTGGCAAGAGCCTTGTTTTGCTTCACCCGTTTATGAATCAAAGCCACTTTGACCCAACTCCAATGACCAGCAGAGTCACACTGACTGCACTTTACAGAAGCAAAAATATCTTTATTCCAAGAGCAAAATGTGCTTGCTTGAGCAAATGTGATGCAATCCACATAGCCTATTATTTATTACATTTTTTTGATAAATTACTTTCAAGGGACTCTTATTATTGATGGCATTTTCAGTGTTTGTTCTCCATTTCATTGCCTTTGTAGTTTCTCCTGAATGTCAAAAGCATTTTAAAGTTGATAATTTCCCCACAGCATCTAAACAAAGAACATTGCCTCTTATGAGCCTGATGGTTAAATCTCCCTATGGAGGTTCAGTCATGAATAGGCACAGCAGCTGCTTCTGGTAAGAAAATCAAGGGCTGTGTGTTTACCCCCTAGATAGCTCTCAACTTATTTGCATGTGTATAACTTGCAAATGTACAAAAACCAGCAGAGGTATATCCTTGGACTATGAGGTACAGATGAGAAACAAATTGAAAGAGATAGCATGCTTCCATTCATACCCAAAACTCACTCAGAAGGACTTTGTGGAACTTGCTTTAAATATATTTCATTTTGTTTTGTTTTTCAACAATAGACTCTGGTGTTTTGTTTTCAGGTATCTACCTGCAGGTAAAATTACATCTACGGTTTCATTTCTGTAGTTCAACTCAAAATGTATCAGGGCTTTCCAAATCTGTAATTAGGCTTTTACTTAGTATACAGTGTAACACATTTGCCCATGAATGCTGCCAGACCGGAACAAAATTGAAAACAAATCCATAAACCTCCACTTTAGAAAGCTTTTTTTCTGAAAAGGGTAGCAGAAATGGAAGTGAAATCTACACTTTTCATTTTAGCTGCTTTATAAGTGCTGATCTTGTTTTTATAAAAAATCATGGTTCAGTTTGAGAGAATATTTCATTTGAAGGCACCCTTTTTAATGCAATGTTATGTGGCTATTATTTGCTGTTGTGACAAAGGAAATTGAACTACATTTTTCAATAGTCGTAAGAATTTCATTAGAGCACAAGCTTCATTGTTCTTAGTGCCACTGTTATTGCAGATTTAACTAAAATACGGTCAATATATTTTCACCCTGCAAGACAGTCTTCAGATCCATTTATATCCTGCCTGAGTTTCTAAGAGTAATATTATTATTTTTATCTGCAGAGATTATACTTTGTGAATGTTCACATCTCAGATGGGGCCTTCAAAACCATTTTGGATGAATGGAGGTAGTTTCCCTGGTGCTTTCAGATGCAATTATTCCCTAGGAATTCTCTTGGCTCCTAAATCAGGATTGAATATATCCAAGCACCAGATTTTGAAGCTTGTTCTAGATGATAAAGAAGCTGTAGGTAGTCCTCAATTTACAACCATTCATTTAGCAACCATTCAAAGTTACAATGGCCTCAAAACACGTGACTTACAACGGGTCCTTGCACTTAGGACCATTGTAGCTTCCTCGCAATCATGAGATTAAAATTCTGGTCCCTATTATGGTTCTAACTGGAAAAGCTCAATGGAGAAAATCCCCACATAATGTTTTTCTCAGGGATTTAATTGAAACCTAAGTACCTAGAAATAGTGCAGATGGTTGGAGAGTACAGGCTGTGCAATGAAAAATAGAGTTACCCACACATTGCCTATTTGTAACTCAATAAGAATGAGATCACTACAATCCAGGGATAAGAATTGATTGAAATTAAGAACATAAACTCATAAAGAACTTTGCTGGAACAAGCTATATGCCCACAACTAGTTGATATTTATGTCACACTGGCTAACCAGATGCATTTGGATAGTTCTCAAGCCTTTTTTGTTGTTATTTCTGCTACCAATAGATTGGGATTTAAGGCTGCCTATGAACTCTGCCTATGGACTCTAGCAATAGTAACTGATTGAATGAATATATGCCATCACATTGGGGTTGACTCTTAGCAATCACAGATTTTCTCCAGCTGGATCTGTCACCATCTTGGTCTTTCAGCTTTTCCAAAGGTGAACCCATTGCTACTGTAATAGAGTCTATCCACCTTGCTAGTATTTATCCTCTTCTCTTACCTTTTGCCTTTTCCAACTTTTTCAAAGAGCTTTACATAATGTATCTCAAGTGGAGTCTGATCATATATGCCTAGGTTGGAAAATCTGTGTTAATTAGTTTGATAATCCATTTGTTTATTTTACTGGCTATCTAGGGTATTCTTGGGAGTCTTTAACTGCACCAAAGTTCAAAGGTATCAATACTGCTTCTTCAAAATCCAACTTTCGCTTCCATAGAGTGTCCTGAAAAAAACAATTATCTGCTATATATTGATCTTGCATATATAGATATATCTATATTTCATGATCTTTTCCAAGACCTTTATGACTATTCTACTTATCTTTGGTGTATGCCTTGATTGCTGGTTTTTTAATATTGAAAGCTGATCCTAAAAGGCAGTATCTACATATCATTTTCAATATCTCCATTGTCATTTCTAGGGCTGGTTGCTGTCATTAGCTTGGTCTTCTTTATAATTAATCCTAGATACTTTTTTTTCCATTTGACTCTTAATTTTCATTACTAGAGTCTGCTAGCCATTTCCATGCTCAGTGATCAGAATAGTATAATCAGCAAAATAGAGGTTACTGATCTCTCTTCATATAATCTTATAACTAATCATGTTTTTCTAAATCATCTTCCCTTAATATATATTCAGTATATAGATTGGATAAATAAGGGAAGAGTACAGAGACTTGTCTCATTCCTTTGTCAATCTGAAGCCCTTCTATTTTATTCTGTCCCTACCATAGCTTCCTGACCTGCATATGGATTTTGCATGATGATAATGAGATGTTTTGGGATTCCTGCTTTTCTAAGCACATTCTACAGATTGGCATGATTTGCACAATAAAAGGCTTTTCTATAATCAATGAAGCACAGACTTCTTTTTTTTTTTTGTATTCTTTGACTTTTTCTCTTTTTTCCCTAAATTAAATCACAATCTTTATTTTACTCATTGATTAGCATAGCATTACCCAAACAACCTAATAGTGTGTTTATAATGAAATCAGAAACACTGGGCTTGAATATCAGTTCAGACAGCTAACATGAAAAGAGTTTGTTTATTACTTTTTGATTGTTTAATAAGATTAAAATATTTACTTCTACCAATACCATTATTCTGGATACAAAAATAAAAGTATCAGTACTCATTTTATAGTTCCATAATTTCTATTATTTTGATGACCTGGTAGTTTGAAAGCTTGCAAATGCAAGTAGATAAATAGGTATCACTTTGGTGGAAAGGTAACGGTTTTCTGTGTGCCTTGGCATATAGTCATGCCAGCCCCAGGACTATATGCCAGACAATGCTGGCTCTCTCAGCTAAAAAACAGAGATAAGATCCATCCCCTAGAATTAGAACACAACTGGAGAGGAGAAACCTTTACCTTTATTCCAATTTAAATCTTACATCCCATTAAGGCGAAGGTGGGGTTTATATTCTGTGCATATGTACATACATCAACATTTGATATGTGTTTACATTTTGGGAGATTCTCTTGAAGCTCATCACAATCCCGTTTTCATTTTGATACCCTGAACAACGATATAATTGGTATTTCCATTCTCCTCATTGTTCACTCCTTTATATACAAACGTTGAAAAGCTCTGAGGCCAATGCCTATCTTTGGGGAGTTCATTTTACTTTTCAGAAGAGAGAGAATTGCCTGCTTGTTCGTAAGTGCTATTTCCCACTTATTAACCAAATTGTTGTCAGTTCCTAAGAACATCTGTCCTTTAATCTCATGCTGAATTTGTTCAGGGGCTTTGTCTTTTTGAAAGACCCTGTACACAATATTTGTTGGATCCCATCATGAATATGCTTATTGATTCTTTCAAAAATGTTATTGAGTCAAGATTTCTATTTGCTGAAAACATACTTATTGGTTTTTTTTTCTCAGCAAGATGGCCTTCTGTTTACTTGTTTTTTCCTTAATAAAACATTCAACCAACTTTCCAAAAATGGATGTTAACTAGCCACACTTTCCTTTATACAGTATGTACATAGCATATAGCATGTAAGCTACAATAATGTCAAGTGTATCATTTTCCATTTCTACCCCTCTGGAGGCACAGAGCAACCTCTTCACATATTCCCAGCTGTTGCAATTATTAGCCTTCCTTGTTTATCTGTGGAAAATTCTATCTGTGAACTTGAAGGAATTGGGCATTTTTGGTGCTCACTGTGAAATGGGATTCAAATGTTAGTGAGACCTGGGCTTCATTGTAAGGAGCCATAAAAAGAGAAGACATCCCAAAACATTTGGACATCATCAGGTGCAAAAGAAGCATGTGTAAAGCCCTATTGAATGGGAAAGTATGAGAAATTTAGACCTGATTCTCCCCTTGACTTCTTGAGGTATAAAAATGAGGGAAGGGAAAACACTCAGACTTACAAGATTATGTTACTAAGTCTTCTCTAAAAAAGATTTAGATTTAATCATCCTGTGGAGCCAGTTTCCTGGTGTGTCCACCATGTAGAACTGAAGGTTGTTTCAGGAGCTTTCTCCACCAACACTATTCTCTATAATATTTTTCATTTTTCCATTCTTATTTTATACCTTTAAACATGCATTTCATTTGTGCTTTTTGCACAATAGAATTCAAAGACTTATTATCCAAAGGGCTCTTCTGAAAATATCTGAAATGTTTCAGCCCCTGTTGAGACGGAATTTATTTGCAAGGCAATAGTTTTCATTTTATGGTGGTGGGTGGGTAGGTTTGCTTTTTCCTAAAGAATTACACGGATGTTAAAGGCAAGTGCACCTGTAATAAATAAAAGGAAATGTTAATTAAATGATAAGTAATTTTGCCAGAATATAGTATGACTTGCTGTAATGTCTATTTTAAAAAGGGAATTCAGTTTAATTAAAAATACACAGGATTATAAAATATTACTGTTGTATACTAGCCACAAAGCAATAAATATTGTGTGACAATAAGGCAACAGTTTGTCAGAGGATGGGAAATAGGGATAGACACACCATGCTGTTCTCCTCTCGGTTACAACATTTATTTTATGGCTTAACATATTCAGTTTCCCACAGACAATTTCAAAGATAATTTTCAGAGTGTCTTACCAGTTTCACTTTCTCCCATTGTGGCTCAAACAACTGTTGTAGTCCTCAATTTACAATAGTTCATTTAGTGACTATTCAAAGTTACAACAGCACTGAAAAAAAGTGACTTATGACCATTTTTCACATTGATGACCATCGCAGCATCCCCAAGGTCATCTGATTTACAACTGATTCCTGTTTATAACAGTTACAGTGTCCCAGAGTCATGTGAGCCCTTTTTACGGCTTTCTGGCAAGCAAAGTCACTGGAGAAACCAGATTCACTTAACAACCGTGTTACTAATTTAAGAACTGCAGTAATTCACTTAACAAATGTGGCAAGAAAAGTCATAAAATGGGGCAAAACTCACTTAACAAATTTCTCACTTGACAACATAAATTCTGGGCTCAATTGTGGTTGTACGTTGAGGATTACCTGTACTTTCAATCCTGGGGTTTCTAAGACTATTGGGAAGAGAAGAGATAGGAAAAGGGATAAATAGGAATTTACCTTGTGGTAATATGGGAGGCCATTAAATGTTATAAATAAATAAAATAAACAAGTCTTTCCTGGGATTCTGCAGTTCCAGCACCTTTCTCAGGCTATTCTCATTGAAGTCTTCTAAAAGCTGCAGTCATCCTGTCCATTGAGACCTGGCATGGCCAGCACTGACAGTGTTGAAATGGCCATTTACATAAATAAATACTATAGAGTAAAATAAACGATACAGAAAATGTATTCTTTTCTTTTCCCTCTTGTACTGTATTAAATTCAAACAAGAAAGAAATATAACTTGATGTTTTTGGCTGGTTTGTGACCAAACATCAAAACACTAAATACAATAAAGTAACAATAAAATGTGGGATTAGCACATTAGGAAAAGGAAATCCAAGAAGTGAATAAAATAGATAACAATAATGTGGTTAGATGAAGACATCTTAAATGTTAAATCTATAGCCTTCTTACGATGGAGCAGAAGTTGGTAAGTTTTGCAGATATTTCTATTGACCAATCCACGAGGAAGAATAAAGTTTTTCCTTCATGTTGGGCTCACCAAAACAGAATATTTATAAAAACATTATTATTTTAGAATGCCATTGTGGATACCAAAGAGCAACAGAACAGACAATCCTATCTCAATCACCTCATCCAATCATATGGGAGAATAGTATTCAATCTCTCCTTTAAACATGAAGATTGCAGAACATTAAACGCTCTCCTACCATTTAAATTGTCGAACATGTCAAATTTGATACATTTCAAATGTTACCAAATCATGTGGTTTTAAAAATGGACAAAATAACAAATAGAAAAACTCTAAAACTGTACTTTTTTAAAAAGCGGGAGGGGAAGAAATGCATATGCATAACTGTATACAAATTAACTCTGAGACATTTGACTAGTTTTCTGGAAAATACTCTTGTTTTTTTCACCATTTAAAAGCAATAACAGTATATAATCTTTTTTTCCTTAAGCAATGTTTTGCCTTTACTATTGCATAGTGATTCCCTGAACTCTTTTACCCCTCCATCCATCTCATAACTTCATGCTGATAAAACACAAATTTCAACTTACCAGTATGCAAACATTTGAGCTTCTCCATATTAAAAAGTGGGAAATTGAGCCAGGTGACCAATCTGGCAGTGATAGAAGTTCTGAAGCAGCCAAGAAGCATGCTTAAAATTAACACCCGAATCAGGTTCTCTGCTTTAGACTTCCTTTAGACCTCCAAGATACGTGTATGGCAGGATGGTTTAGCAGGTGTGGCCTAAAGCAGGAGTGTCAAACTCATGTCCCCAGGGTGGCATCACGTGATGTATCGGGACTTTTTTCCTCATTTCGCTAAACTAGGCATGACGCATCCAGCCCATTTGACAGCTCTGCCCTGGGGGTATTGAGATTTCAGGTGTAGCCTCTAATCAAGTAAAGGAATAAAAGAAGGGAAGTTGTGAAGGTCACACATTTCATAATTTCACCAGTGACCTCTTTGGAAATTATTGTCTGTTTCACACAGTTTGCTTTTTGGGTATGGCTGGTGTATCTCTGTTTGCTAGTTGATTTCTTATATGCATAAGACTTTTGCTATATATTGTGTTCTACAGAAGTTCTATTTGTTGGTCCGCATTTTGAGCGGGAGTTTTGTTTGTTCTGACTGGCTGAGCAGCCTGACAGCAAACTATAAAAGGGAGCTGTCAGACAGCATCAGCTGTTATCTGTCAGCTGGCCAATTGAGCAACATATAGGCAACCTCAGGTAATTTGTTTCTTTGTTACAATAAACATTGTTTTGTTCATCAATGCCTGCCTCAGTTCATTCTTAGAAAGAATATAATATTGGCGACAAGGATGAGATGCCTGCCTGAAAGCTGAGGAGGAAAAGAGCCAGAGGCATTATATTTTTTTTTTTTTACTTCAGGATAGATAAGATGTCGACTGCTCCGACATTTCCGTGTTTTCACCCATTGTCAGAAACGGGAATCTTACATTAATCGTTTTGACTGTTTTCTAGATGCTGCTGATTTGTCTGAGATTTCAAACCATAGGAAAAAAGCGTATTTCCTAAGCGTTTGCGGGGCCGTGGTTTTTGATACCCCCACAGCGCTGTTGGCACCTCAGACCATTAAAGCGGTATCCTGGGAAGATTTACAAGAACTTTTAAGTAATCATTAGTTGCCTAAACCTTCTACAATTGTGAGGCGGCACGCATTCAGGAAACGAGTATAGGCTGAGGGAGAGACTATCAGTACATACATGGCTGCCCTCCAAAAAGCAGCACTACATTGTGGGTTCGGGATCTCAAGGATCAATTGCTGGATCAATTAGTATGCGGTGTACAAGACCTCAGGCTTCAAAGACGCTTGCTTGCCAAGGGCGATTTAACCCTTAAGATGGCTGTTGAGGAGTCTCAAGAGGCAGAAGTGTCAATGATCTCTGCTGCTGAGATATAAGGCTCTAAGAAACCTGGTTGGGCCCAGAGGGTGGTGTCCCTCTAAGAGAGATGTGCCCACCAGGTTTCTTAGCATTTCATCAGCCTAGGTCTCAGGGAAGGGGTGGAGGGGTGGCGGTGCTTATTAAAGAGGTTCTTTGTCCTAGGGAGGCCACTGTCCCTCAGACGGCTGGTTGTGAGTCTCTCTTTGTGAAGTGGGGACAAGGGATTCAGATGGGCCTTTTGATGGCGTACCTGGCTCCCTGCCACGTGTCATTGGCCTTGCCCAGACTCCTCGAGGTGATAGCCGGGCTGGCGGTTGAGACCCCCAGGCTCTTAGTCATGGGGGATTTCAACCTGCCATCGCTCGGTGAAACCTCTGGGGTAGCCTGGGAGTTCATGGCTTCCATGATGGCCATGGACCTGACCCAATTAGTTTCTGCCCCTACTCATATAGGGGGACACACGCTGGACCTTATTTTTGTCTCCGGTCAGTGGTTGAATGACTGTAATTTTGGGGATTTAGTCATCAAACCCTTGTCATGGACAGATCATTCTCTTCTTAGACTGGACTTCTGTACCGCCACCCCCCACCGCAGGGAGGCGGAGCCATGTAGATGGTTCCACCCCAGGCGCCTGATGGACCCTGAGCAGTTCCAGAGGGAGCTTGGGCCATTTCCCGAGACCCTGGCTCACAACTCGCCTGGAGACCTGGTAGCCACCTGGGATAGGTTGGCTGCCAGGGCTCTGGATCGAGTTGCACCTCTGCGACCTCTGACTCAGCACAGATCCCACTTGGCTCCGTGGTTTACGCAGGAGCTACAGGAGATGAAGTGCCGGAAAAGACATCTAGAGAGTGTTTGGAGGGCTAGCCGCACTGAGTCCGACCGAACACAGGTGAGGTCTTATATTAAGATCTACGCGATAGAGGCAGCGAAATGTTCGCATTTCTCCGACCTTATTGCGTCGGCAGAAAATCAGCCTGCCGCCCTGTTTAGAGTGACCCGCTCTCTGCTTGAGCTGAGAGCACGGGATGACCTCTTGCAGGGTAGGGTGGAGGAGTTTTCCCGATTTCTGCACGACAAAATCGCTCAGATTCGGGATGGGCTGGACTCCAATTGGGTGGTCCTGGGAGAGGTGTCTGGGGCAGGTCTTGAGAATATTATCTGGGAAGAGTTTGACCCTGTGACCGCCGAGGGTGTGGACAGGTTGCTGGGGGGGCTGAATGCCACCACATGTTTGTTGGACCCGTGTCCCTCCTGGTTGGTTTCGGCCACCAGGGAGATGACACGAGGCTGGCTCCAGGGGATTATCAAAGCTTCGTTGAGAGAGGGGTCGCTCCCTACTGCCCTGAAAATGGCGGTGGTGCGGCCCCTCCTCAAGAAGCCTACCCTGGACCCGGCTGTTTTAAATAATTATCGTCCTGTCTCCAACCTTCCTTTCTTAGCGAAGGTTGTTGAGAGCGTGGTGGCACGTCAGCTCCCTCAGTACCTGGAGGAAGCGACTTACCTCGATCCATTTCAATCGGGCTTCAGGCCCGGGCATAGTACCGAAACAGCATTGGTCGCGTTGGTTGATGATCTCTGGAGGGCCCGTGACAGGGGGTTTTCCTCTGTCCTGGTCCTATTAGATCTCTCGGCGGCTTTTGATACTATCGACCATAGTATCTTATTGCGGCGGTTGGAGGGGTTGGGGATTGGGGGAACTGTCTTGCGATGGTTCTCCTCCTTCCTCTCCAACCGCTCGCAATTTGTGTTGGCGGGGGGGGAGAGGTCCACCTCTAGGCCCCTTATTTGTGGGGTGCCTCAGGGGTCGGTCCTCTCCCCTCTCTTGTTCAACATTTATGTGAAGCCGCTGGGCGAGATCATCCGTGGTCTTGGGGTGCGGTTCCATCTGTACGCAGATGACACCCAGCTTTACATCTCCACCCCAGACCACCCCAATGATGCTGTGGAGGCTATGTCCCGGTGCCTGGAGGCCGTGCGAAATTGGATGGGCGGGAACAGGCTCCGACTCAACCCATCCAAGACTTGGCTGTGGTTTCCGGCGCCCCAATATAGCCAACTGACACCTTCGCTGGCTATTGGGGAGAGATTCTGCCCCCTACAGGGAGGGCTCGCAATTTGGGCATCCTCCTGGATGCACGGCTGTCTTTAGAAGATCATATTGCAGCCATCTCCAGGGGGGCTTTTTATCAGGTCCGCCTGATTTACCAGTTGCGGCCCTTCCTGGATCGGGACGCCTTACGCACGGTCACTCATGCCCTTGTCACCTCTCGCCTGGATTACTGTAACTCTCTCTACATGGGGCTCCCTGTGGGGAGCACCCAGAGACTCCAACTGGTGCAAAATGCGGCTGCGCGGGTGATTATGGGGGCGTCGCGAAGCTCCCATGTGACGCCTCTCCTGTGCGAGCTGCATTGGTTGCTGGTGGCTTTCTGGGTTCGCTTTAAGGTTCTAGTTTTGACCTTTAAAGCGATCCATGGCATTGGGCCAGGCTACCTGCAGACCGCATTCTGCCGGTGATCTCCAACAGACCTGTACATTCCCACAAGGAGGGCCTTCTCCGGGTGCCGTCGGCCTCTATGTGTCATCTGGCGGGCCCCAGGAATAGGGCTTTCTCTGTGGGGGCCCCTGCCCTCTGGAATAGTCTGCCCCCAGAGATACGTACCAGCACGGACCTGAGAGCCTTCAGACGTGTGTTAAAAACCTGGCTCTTCGAGCAGGCTGGCCTGGGCTGATATAAGATTTTAACTGTCTCCCGTTTTTAATTTTTAATTTGGATTTCAATTTGGGGTTTTTAAATATTTATGGGGGAGGGTGGATTTGTAATTTAACAGCCTAAAATTATTTAATTCATTTTAATTTTTGTATTATGTACCGGGGTAGAATCGGCTGTGCACCGCCCTGAGTCCTTCGGGAGAAGGGCGGTATATAAATGTTTTAAATAAATAAATAAATAATAGCACTGCTACATCCAAACTGAATGCTACTGTGCATTATGATGACAGTTTTCCTGACAAAATTTCTGAAGCTGACGAAGATATAAATCGCTTCAGAGGACAGCCTCCACCACAGCAAAAGAATTGGATTCCTGCTAACAAATCTATGCAACCGCAAACAACCTGCCTGAGTTGTGATGGTAATCATTTTAGATCCACATGCAGATTTAGAAATATAATTTGTTTAAAATGACAAAGAAAGGGACACATAGCTAGGGTTTGCAAATCAAGAAAAAACTTTAATCCACAATATCAGCATCAAGTTAAATCACAGAAACAAAAAGAAGAATGTTTTACTATTACTAGGGCTTCTTACAATTCTAAGTCACCTAACAATTTTAACCAGATTTATACCAACAAAATTCATGTGACTGTCTCCTTAGAAGGAAAGCAATGTCCAATGGAAGTTGATACTGGCTCATCACTATCCATTGTATCCTGAATCACATTAAAAAGGTTAGTTCCTGCTATCACAAAGAAACATCTCCAGCCATGCAAACTGTCCTTAAAAGACTACCAAGGGCGTTCTATTCCAGTAATTGGCACAGGTAAATTCAATATCCAATTTCAAAACATAGAGGGACTACTTCCTCTCACAATAGTAGAAGGCAACCTACCAAGCCATATTATGGTTAGACTGGTTCACATTTTTGGGACTTACAATATCTGGAATACATTCCATTCAGGATCAGGATTTACAAGCATTATTCAATGATTTTAAGGAAGTATTTAGCAATGAATTAGGTCAGTATGTAGGAACTCCAATCTCATTTACCTTGGACCCCAATATAGCACCCATCAGGTTAAAACCTAGAAGAGTTCCTTTTGCATTATGACCTAAAGTAGATACTGAATTGGATAAATTAATAGCCCAAGGGGTTCTAGAACCCACAGATTTTGCAAAATGGGAGACCCCTATTGTGACACCGTTGAAACATGATGGTTCTATCAGAATGTGCGCAGACTATAAAAGTACCATAAATAAGGCTTTGCAAACCAGTGCTTACCCAGTGCCAATAATCCAGCATCTGTTGCATTCACTGGGAAAGGGGTCTATTTTTGCAATAAATATGGCTCAGGCCTATCAACAGCTACCTGTTGACAACCTTACAGTGGAGGCACAGACAATTGTCACCCATCGTAGTGCTTTTAAATGTACTAGATTACAATTTGGAGTTTCAGTAGTACCAGGGTTATTTCAATGCCTGATAGAGAGACTGCTTCAGGGCATTCCGGGAGTAATGCCATACTTTGATGATGTTCTCATTTCTGCTTGCAATAAAGAAGAAATTTTCAGACATCTCAGAAGGGTCCTAGCCTGTTTCAAACAGCAAGCCTTAAATTGAAGGAAAACAAATGCAAATTTGCAGTCAGCCAAGTAGATTTTCTGGGATACCACATAGATACCAAAGGTATTCATCACATTTTGTCAAAGATAAGAGCTATTAAGGATGCCCCTACACCATCCAATAAGACTGAACTGCAAGCGTTTTTGGGGCTCCTGAATTTCTATAGCTCTTTTTTTCTGCATAAGGCTTCTGTGGCGGAACCGTTATATAGATTATTGGATGCGAAGGCTTCCTGGTCATGGGGGCCCAAAGAAGAATTCTCTTTCAATGCTGTCAAAGCTCTGTTGTCATCCGACAGTGTGTTAATACAATTTGACAGGGATTTATCTTTGATACTTTGCTGCAATGCATCCCCTTTTGGGATAGGCGCTGTGTTGGCACACAAATTGCCAAATAGCCTGGAAGCACCGATAGCATATTTCTCCAGGACCTTATCAAGTACTGAGAGAAATTATGCGCAGATTGATAAGGAAGCCTTAGCAGCAGTCACTTCCGTCAAAAAATTTCCTGAGTTCCTCTATGGTCACCATTTTCAGCTTGTGACCGATCACAAACCTTTATTAGGCATTTTGTCTGGAGATCGTCCAAGTCCTACAGTGTTGTCCCCAAAAATGACTAGGTGGACAATATTCCTTGCTGCCTACTCATATACATTAATATACAGAGCTGGGAAACACCTTAGTCATGCAGACGCTTTAAGCCATTGTCCTTTACCAACCCCTGTAATTGACTCTGCACCATCATTAACTGTGTTCTCTTTGGATGATCAACAATTACTTCTGACTGCAGCAGATATTGCTCAATGTTTATCGAGAGACCAAATAATATTACACGTTTTGGACAGGGTAAGAAGGGGTTGGCCTGAAGGAAAATTAGACACCAAATTCTTATCTTTTAAAGCCAGGCAGCATGAGATGTCCACCCAGCAGGGGTGTTTATTAGGGGGTTGCCGTGTCAGTTGAGGCCTGGGATAATTGATAGCTTACATGAAGGACATCCGGGTATTGCCAGAATGAAGGCACTGGCAAGGAGTTATGTCTGGTGGCCAGGCATAGACGTAGACATAATTACTAAGGTCAGGACATGCTAGGCATGTCAATTATCAAGGCCTGCCCTATCAGTTGCCAATCCAGGGGAATGGGAATCAGTTAAGTCCCCATGGTCACGTGTCCACGTAGATTTGGCGGGCCCTTTCCACAGCCGCATATTCTTAATTGCAGTGGACTCTTATTCCAAATGGGCTGAGTTATCCCTCATACATTCTACTACTTCGACAGCTGTCATAAAAACGTTAGACCATTTGTTTGCAACTCATGGTTTTCCAGATGTTCTTGTTTCAGACAATGGTCCACAATTTGCATCAGCTACTTTCAAATTGTTTCTAGCTAAGAAGGGGGTCCGGCACACTCTGACAGCCCCTTATCACCTGGCAGCGAATGGGCAAGCTGAAAGGACCATAAGGGCAGCCAAGGAGGTTTTAGGAAGACTTGAGGGAGAAGATTGGCACTCAAAATTAGCCACTTATTTACTATCACAACATATCACCCCTAGCTCAGTGAAAAATTGTTCTCCAGCAGAGCTGCTGATGGGAAGGAGGCTTAGGAATAATTTAGATAGGTTCCATCCAAGCTACTCTCCTTCAATTCCATAGATTCTTTTAGCCAGGTGAGATCATTCCAGGTAAACAACCCTGTGTATGCTAGGAATTTTGGGGGTAATCCCCTTTGGTTGCCCGGCCAAATGGTGGCTATCATGGGCCCCAGATCTTATAAAATTGGGTTATAGGATGGCAGAATATGGCGACACCATATCGACCAATTGAGAGGTCATTGGGGCTCATCCCAGAGTAACTCAGAGGGAAACAAACAAACAGAGGGAATGTTTTGTGGGTATGATGCACCGGAGTATGAGACACCGATGAGTGATGTGCATGCTGACACAAACTTACCTGATGACAAGTTCTTGAGAGGGTCTGACTCATCTTCAGTGAGAAATCCAGCGCTGCCACATCCAGAGCATTTGGTGACAGCTGATCCATTCCAACCAGCTGCAAAAACTGAACTGCGCAGGTCGGGGCGAGAGAGATGACACTCCGCCTATTTAAATGATAACGCATGCTCCTAGCTGGGGGAAAGGAGTATTGTGTTCTACAGAATTCTATTTGTTGGTCTGCATTTTGAGCGGGAATTTTGTTTGTTCTGATTGGCTGAGCAGCCTGACAGCAAACTATAAAAGGGAGCTGTCAGACAGCATCAGCTGTTACCTGTCAGCTGGCCAATTCAGCAACATATAGGCAGACTTGGGTAACCTGTTTCTTTGTTACAATAAACATTGTTTCGTTCATCAATGCCTGCCTCAGCTAATTCTTAGAAAGAATGTAATACTATGAACTGTAGCTGGATCTCTCTCTCTTTCTCTCTCTCTCTCTCTCTCACACACACACACACACAGAGAGAGAGAGAGAGACAGAGAGAGAGAGAAGAGATCTATGAAGACCAGCATAGATGCATAGCAGCAGAAGGCTGTCTATCTGAGACTTTGTAAGCAGGAGCTCATAAGATGTTTTGCTGCAAGTGAATAATTCTTAGGGCTTAAGCAATGTTTTTGACTTAATTTCAAAAAAATTGTTTCAGACATGAAGAAATATATGCAGCAGTGTGGACCCTATATGCAATTCTTTAAAGCTATATATGTTGTAGGACAACTTCAGAAGGTAGCTGCATGATCCTAGGAAAAGACACGGCTGCTTTAAGGAAATGCTGAAAGATGCCACATTTACATCTTTGGACATTATAAAATATGGTCTTGGAAATGAATATGAAATGTTTCACAGCTTTAACATATAAATAGGAAAAGTGAAGAGATTGGAGAAATATTCTGATGAGGGTAAAAGATAAAAAGAAAGCAGTAAAGTATTTAGCACAATGAAATTGTATTACAGTACGAAGTGTGAATTTATTGCCTTTGCGTATCTTAAAAATAATTATTTCTGGGATATCACTTCAACATAATTTAACATGCTATGAGAAAAAAATGCTTCAAAAGTGGTTAATTGGAATCTTTTTTGAAAAAATAGATTCTGTTTTTTGTTTTTAGCTATTAATAGCTATGGTTTATTATTAAGCCATTCTGTTAATGGAACGCTATTTGATGGATCCATCAGGTCAATTCTACTTTTCACTTTTTCAACATCTAAGTGCTTTGATGATGAGCAATTTAAAAACTCAGTGTGATACAAATGGATGGTTCTCCTTATTACTTTCATGATAACTTGAAATTTTAATAGTTGCATGAATTCATAAATTGTATAGTTCAAAACAATAACAAACTGAAAAGTAAACAGGAACATTAACAGTATTTGTAAGCAAAGCTCAGAATCACAATTAGGCACAAAGTTTAGTGCTGCCTAAAGCTATCGAGCAGATTCCTATTAGTTAATAGATAAGTACTTTTCATTTTGAACTTACCTGGGGCTGTTCCTCAATTAAGAAAGATAAATTAGATAGTATCAGGAATGCCTTTTCCTTGCCACCACCTAAGTTATATAGTTGTCAAAACTTTCAGTTTTCTCATATAACATACAAACTATTTTCTCCCATAGAAATGTAGAGAATAATGAGATTTGTGGCTTTTTATTTGGAACATTTCTGAGGGGTTCTATATCAAGAACTAATAATCCCACAATTAGCTCCCATGGAGACATATTACCTGAAAATCAAGGGATATTACCACTGCTCTGCCAATTCCAAGACTTAAAGCAATCCACAGTAATAGTCTTATTACCATAGCGAAACCCATTAACATAGAAATTTCATTACAAGCCTATGCATTTGCAACCAAACTAATGTGCAGCTCAGTATGACTTGCTGATACTGTGTCATAAAAGTCAATATTTAATTGCCTAACTAACAATGAAACTTCTGAGAAAACCAATCTTGTAAAATGAAACTTACTTTGTGAACATAGAAAATGTTCTCTTTTTTTGGTTTGCCCTATACAATTTGGAATCACTTTGTAGAGTAAAGGTGAAGAAAATAAGACCCCCAATTTTGATTTCACCCAAGGTTGGTTAGATACTGCCATCTACTATGACATTCCCTAGGAAGGGTGAACAAATTGAGGCCTGAAGACCACATGTGACTTCTAATCTTTTTTATGGTTTCAGGAGACCATTTTCCATCTAATCAAACTTCTGAATTTCATCTGAAATGCAACATTCACCATTTTTATGAGGTGTTGGGAAATAATGCCTGTCAAATAGGTCCATCAACCCAGCACAATAGGTTCAATGATATACCTAATGAGCTTATGAGATGTTTATTTCACAAGGTTTTCACATTTTTTATTTCACATTTTGTTTTCTTTGAAAGTCAACTCCACACTTCTTTATGACATTATCTACCATTGTCCCTGGAAAAAAATAAATAAATAAAGGGCAATTCTTGACTAGACAAACAGTACAGACTACTCATTCTTGGCGATTGCAACAATGAGGCAATAGCACTTTGGCAGGTACAGAGGCATGTTTTTAAAAAACATGGGCACATACTCTTTTTTTAAAGGTATTGCTGAATACAAAGAAAAAGCTTATATGCTTTCAAGCATCACCAAATATTCAATGTCTCCAGTTTTGGCATCAGTGAAATTCAGCAAAAGGATATAGAGCATGGGAGTCAAACTTGAGGTGTCACGTTGCCATCACATGATGTTTTGTGATGTTTTTTTTTTCACTTCCAGGAGGTGGTATGGGTGTGGCCTGCACATGATACATCTGACCAGTTTGACACCCCTGGTGTAGGATGAAGTTTCTCAACCTTGACATTTTTCATGTGCATGGATTTTAGTTGTCAGAGATGTCCAAGCTTTAATATTACTGAGAATTCTGGAAGTTGAATCTAAATGCCTAGTTTTACTAAAATTGGAAAACACTGACATAAATGAGTATTTAGTGCCTACTTCTGCTCAAATTGTGGAGGATCAGTTATCAATTATATAAACCTGGACTGTTTTCGACTCTTGCATATAAAGATGCAAAAATATTTTGCTATTTGAAAGATTCAGTGAAGTTCAGAGGAAAGAAGCACGAAGTAACGTAATAACAAAGTAAAACACTCAGATAACAAAATATCTCTTCTACTCTTAACCACAGAGAAGAGATTATTGCTTCTGTCCACCTGACATTCTCTTGATGATATTCATTTAGCTGGATCTCCATTCTTTTCAACAATAGCCATGGTAGCTCAGTGGTTAGAATACAGTACTCCAGATTACTTCTGCTGACTGCCAGTTCCGGCAGTTTGGCAGTTCAATTCCCACCAAGTCAAGATTGACTCAGACTTCCTTCCTCCAAGGTCAGTAAAATGAGGACCCAGATTGTTGGGGGCAATATGCTGATTCTGTAAACCACTTACAGAGGATTGTAAAGCACTATGAGGTGCTATTGCTATATCTGAAACAGAAACCAAAGGTGGCCCCTAAAATATGGACTGAAAAAAATCAGAAGAATCAGTCATTTAATGACCGCATGGGTGTGACATCCATAGATAGTGTAAATAACTCCCTGCTGGAAAAAGTCAGGGTGCAAACATATAAAATAAACAAGTAATTTTAAGTGATTTAAGTGCTTAGAGTATATTCTAACACCACTCATTCAAGTGGAAGCAATTCCTAACATTCCACTTATAACAGATAAAAGCAGTGTATCCTATAATTAAAATCTCATAATTAAAATTGGGAATTTTACTAAATTTAAATATTTGCAGATTAAAATTATAATTAAAAATATTTAATTATGTGTTTTGCTGTGCTTAGGATCCAGCCCAGGATTGGGGTTGAGGTACAGAAGTCTGATTAACCTAGTTTCTGTTTCCTATCTAGACTGAAGACTAATTCTTTTCTTTTCTCTTTCTCTCTTTCTTTCATCTCCAGGAAGAAATAAATACCTAACAATTGCCAAGAAAACTAGATGGATTCAATTACCATAAGTCAAGCTCAAGAGTGCATTCATTTTTATAAAAACAGGATATTTAATTCAGAACCAAGTCTTGTTTAGTTAAATCCTTTTTATTCCATAGTAAGTGATTTAAAAATGCTGCCTGATTAAGTCTCTTTGGAAATAGCAGTTCCTTCATTCTCAGTTTTCCCCAGTTTTACTTGATTCTCTGATTTATGAAGTGTAAAGTGCTAAACTTGCTGACTTCGATAAAGATGGCCAAAATAATGATTGCTGTCAAAGAAAGAATTCCTCTTACTCAAAAATATTTGAAATATTGAAGTAAAGTCAACATTTAGATATTTCATGTTTTTAAATATTGGCCTTCTAATTATTGTGTGAGTTAGATCCATTTTCTTTGCACAACAGGGATCAAAAATATGTATGTATATGTCACAATCCCATTTTCTGATGAAAAAATTTCTTTGGTACTGTGTAAAAAATAGTAATTGAATCAAGATTTTGCAGCAAAAGATGAAACATTACCAAGGTTTTGCATAAATGAGCACTAGCATAGTAATTGAAAATCTAGAAAGTAAGAAACGAAAGAAAGTCTAATACAATATTAGTTGTTTCTTGGGTTAGGAAGGAATTAGGAAGGTGCAGATTAGTGATTTAAAAAAAGGAAAAAACTCTTTTTTTTCACTATATCATAAAGAAGGGATACATCAAATGCATGGTGTGCAGCTGCCCTTGTAATTTTTCTTTATGCTATACTGAGTGTTCAGTATTCCAATCTAAATTAAGATCACCGTGCATTGCAGTAAGAGCTCTATCTTTTCCTTCAAGTAACTTAATTCAAAAAAGTTGCGCAGAAACATCCACATGAGCACCTGGTGATTTTAAAAAGAAAAGAAAGAAAAAAAATCCGTGTTTATGAAAGTGTGAATAAGAGATTGAGAGAAAAGAATGAGTCTTTCTTTCATTATAGGCAGAGGTCCCAATTTAAACTGAGCAAAAATACAATTATATAATGCTACTATCAACATTCTGAGTAATGCACCCATTGAAAGCAGAATTTTGAGGTAGGTAGATTTCTCCAAGAACATTTTTTTGGATACATCAGATTGGCACAACCAGTGAAAATCAACTTTAAAAGCTCCTGTGGTTTTCACCTAATTAAAATAATAAAATCCCCCTCCCAAGTATCATTGGTCACCATTGTCCAATGAATGTAGCTGGCAGACTCCTCTTCTCTTTCAACACCTGTTAATATACCTGTTAATCCACCTGTTAATATAACCTTGGTTCCCACAGGAAATTTTTTTGTTTTGACTGTTAGCCAAGCTATATATTTCCCTGCTTCCTTCCCTCTCTCAGGTTTCATGGCAACTGTGAGACAGCACAAGATGGCTTCAGAGTTGACAGCTACATTTAACCCAAAGGAAAGAAAAGGCACAATTAGAACAAGGATAGACTTGACTGACTGACTGACTGACTGACTTACTTACTTTCCTCCTCCTCCTCTAAATAAATTAGAATGAGTGGGAAGCCGACACACTTAAAGAATATTTTAACCAGAATCCACATGGAATGACATACATTTCACAGATATACTTAACAGAAGTGTTTGTTTTCAGGAAGTGGTAGTTAATAAAAAATTAAGATGGTAATCATACAATCATGTAACTGAAATCTATCCCCTTTTTATAAGTATATGGGTCATTTTGTGTACTTTTCTGCTTTTTTTCTTATCAGTACAGTGATTTTTTTTATTTTATTTTATCTAAGTATTCACTAAGCTTTGGGTCTATCTCATGTAAAGTAATGATATCCAACCTTATCTTTTTAAATATTGCTTTAAAATGTTTGGGAACACATTACATTTCCCTTATGGGAAAATTTGTTTTTGGTATTTGTCATGCCTCGAAGAACCAAATAACAACAAGTACCAAGGTATCATTGTATCCTCTTTTCACCCCATAATTCATTTCTTAACTAAAATAAAATCCAAAAGCATCATTATTCATTTCTTATCAACAAAGGTATGATAAGGAATACTAGATACAACTCATTATCTATTTTAACCTGGACCAAATAAGCCAACCCTGTATTCTTTCCCTATACTTTCAACAATCTTAATTTTTAACTCCTTCAAATAAAGTAACAGAGCTTAATTTCTGATCACCATTTTTTCTCAAGAATTTGAACAGAACTTTTCTGTACATCCAATAAGTAAAATTTGTCCCTTTTTTAACATGACGTCTAAAAAAAACATTCAAGACTTTGATAGACCTCTTTGTACATCCAGTAAAAAATGAAAATGAACCCTTTTCTGATTTAGTAATATTAAAAAGAATATGGAAAAAGATGCTCTGGATTTACAAACAAAACCAGTTGAAGTTTTATTACATAAAAGAAATGTAATAAAACTTTATATAATAAAACTTCAACTGGTTTTGTTTGTAAATTCAGTACATCTTTCTCCATATCCTTCTTGTTGCTTGTCACATGTAAATCCACATTCTAATTAATGTCAAGCTTATTTGGTGTAGCTTATGTTTCTTCTGCAACTTCATTAGCACACCGTCTATTTATCATGTCAGATAATTTTAAAGATTAATCTTCAAAAATATCCATCAAAGTTTTTGCTCCATTCTTTATTAATGAGGCAAATGTATTATCCTCTAGCTCCTTCTAGTGTCAAGCTTTCAAGATCCATTATCATGATTCCTCTTAAAGAAACCCAAACAATCACCATTTCCCATGGAAAGGATTCTTTTAATTAACTTAAAATCCACAGGAGGGATTCTTCTAATTAATTCAAAATTATAATTCCATCTGGACCTATATTTCATTGTTAGATTTCCAAAAATCAATAGTCTAAGCACTTTTTTTGCTATTTAATCCAAAAAGTAATGTTTTCCAAACTTTAAACTTGTATTTGAAAAGTCTTCATCTAAGGAGAAGGCAAAACATCCAGTGAATACAGTATAAGTTGATGATGTGAAGGGTCTTAATTTTTCAAAGGCAATTAAAAAAATACACCCAAAGTGATTAAAAAATAACTCTTGATCAAGCTTTATGTCCTTAAGAAAGGCTGAATTCACAATAAGAAGAAAAGTTCGTCCCTTGATTCCCAGCCACTCAACTCATAAAACAATTGTAAAACACTATTTCCTGTGGTTTACTCAGGAGGAATGACTGTCTGGATTCATGTGGGTCATGTCAAGATCTCTCTTTTCTCTTATGAGATTATGGAGGCCAGGATCCTACATGCAGCTAGTATTCTCCATCATAAGCACCATCCTACTGCAAGAAAGACATAAAGCTCACCATGACACTCTCATCAGGAGTCCTTATACATATGTTTAACAGATTGGGTCCAAAGTCTACAACTGTAGGATTATTTTAATTCATCAGTATCATAACACAGAAAATCTCTTAAGATATGTTCTCTTGACAGAGGAAAAGATGATTACCTGTGCACTCTATGAAAAAGTAACATTGTTTTGGGATATCTTTATGAAACAGATCCTTTTGAAAGCTTGTTTTGCCATCTTCTAATCATCAGGATCTGATAGCATAGGGTAAAAAGCTATGGAGATTCTCAGTCATTCAGGTCATGGTTGTCCGAAAGATGCTTTTTCAAGAGGCCTTAGCTCTGGATGGTGGGGAATGGGGAATGGTGAGGAAATCAGTCAGAACTGAAGAAGCTTTTTGGATGAGAAGCGAAATATCTTTAAAGAAAAACAAGAAAGTCCATTTGCCTCTTGAAAAGACACCTTTGGGATCGCCCAGGGTAGCATGCAGTGAAGTGAGCCATTGATTCAATAGGTTGACACCATTTAGACTTTTTGCCATTATGTACAGTTACAGGATGAATTTACTGTGATTACTCATCAGCAGTAACCTGACCTCAATGGAAGCAATAAATTGCCTATTTTGCACATGTTTGTTTTCACCTATGCCATTCAATTGATTTTAACTTACCGTTGTAATCATAACCAGTCTGATGGAATATTTATTTGCTATGCCATTTCTCAAGTTACATCTCAGGTCTCTAAGGTCTGAGATTAGATGACACAGGGAAATTAATTCAGGTTATGCTCTTTCCATTTCAGTTTCACATAGCCATTTATGTTTACTTTGATAAGCAGATAAAATGTAAACATTTTTGCATTTTTAAACATAGTTTGTCTGAAGAATACCATGCATTCTAGAATTGTTCACTGTTTCATTTGATTTATAGGTGAAGTTTTTATAACTGTAATATTCCTTGCCTTTTAAAAACCTATTATTCTGATAAAAATACTGTTAATTTTGGGAAAAATCCAATGAACTTATAATACATTATGTCAGCTTTTCAATGTTTAAAAGAAAATTCCAGATAATTGAATTATTTCCTTTAGTGGGCATTTTCCTTTTTTATTTATTTATGTATTTATGTATTTATTTATTTATTTATTATTTATTTATTCATTTATTTATTTATTTATCTATCTATCTATTTATTTATTTATTTATTTTATGTTGTCAAACAATTATTAGATAACAGGTATAAGTATAAACATGGTTATAAGTACATGAAATGGATAGGAATAAGAAAAACAAAAGAAACAATAGGACAGGGATGGTAGGCATGTTTTGGTGCACTTATACTTTTGGATTGGAGCTTCCTTATTGTCATGGGTAATTTGTTTTTTCCGCTTTTGGGAATTGTTATTGGTACATGCAGTTTGATGACTCTTTTGACTTCAAGTAAAAATATGTTGTAATGGTCTTCAACAGTATTGCATCTAGTGAATAGAATTTGCCAATCAAGAGATGAGAGATCGTTGTCTATAAGATCATAGTTGCCTTTTTTGAAGTTATAATTGGGGATCCTGTTGTTATGGTGATTATTGTGAGAACATATGTTGAGACAAAAGTCAATCATGCTGTGGTCACTGTTGGAAAAGGGTTCATTAATTTGTATTCCATAAACTGAATTCAAACTGTTGCAGAAGATGAGATCGAGGCAGTTGTTAAGTCTAGTATTGTTGGTTACTAGTTGTTCCAGTCCTAGTGCGGTAACGGCATTGTACAGGATTGTATGAATGGTTTCAGATGTACGTTCATTTAGTGTCCAATTTATAAGAAGTAAGTTAAGGTCACCAAGAAAAATGAGAGGGTATGGGCAGGAGGCAGCCCGAGGAGATGGTTCCGCCCCAGGTTCCTGATGGATCCTGAACGGTTCCAGATGGAGCTTGAGCCATTTCCTGAAACTCTGGCTCATAACTCGGCCACAGACTTGGTGGCCATCTGGAATAGGTTGGCCGTTGAGGCTCTGGACCGAGTTGTGCCTTTGCGACCTCTGACTCGGCACAGATCCCATTTAGCTCCGTGGTTCACGGAGGAGCTGAGGGAGATGAAGTGCCGGAAAAGACGTCTGGAGGGCATCTGGAGAACCAGTCGTGCTGAGTCTGACCGGACACAGGTGAGGTCCTATATTAGGACCTACCTAGTGGCGATAGAGGCGGCGAAATGTTCACATTTCTCCGCCCTTATTGCATTGGCAGAAAATCAGCCTGCCACTCTGTTTAGAGTAACCCGCTCTCTGCTTGAGCCGAGAGCACGGGAGGACTTCTTGCAGGGTAGGGCAGAAGAGTTTTCCTGATTCCTGCACGATAAAATCGCTCAGATTCTGGATGGGCTGGACTCCAGTTGGGTGGTCCTGGGGGAGGTGTCTGGGGCAGGTCTTGAGATGGTTATCTGGGAGGAGTTCGATCCTGTGACCGCCGAGGGTGTGGACAGATTACTGGGGAGGCTGAATGCCACCACATGTTTACTGCACCCGTGCCCTTCCTGGTTGGTTTCTACCTCTAGGGAGGTGACACGAGGTTGGCTCAAGGGGATTGTCAATGCTTCGTTGATGGAGGGGGCTCTTCCTACCGCCCTGAAAACGGCGGTGGTGTGACCCCTCCTCAAGAAGCTTTCCCTGGCTCTTTTAAATAACTATCGTCCTGTCTCCAACCTTCCTTTCTGGTGAAGGTTGTTGAGAGTGTGGTGGTGCGTCAGCTCCCTGAGTACCTGGAGGAAGCAGTCTACTTAGATCCATTCCAATCGGGCTTCAGGCCCGGGTACAGTACTGAAACAGCATTGGTGGCGTTGGTTGATGATCTCTGGAGGGCCCGTGACAGGTTATTCCTCTGTCCTGGTCCTATTAGATCTATCAGCTGCTTTTGATACTATCGACCATAGTATCCTATTGCGGCGGTTAGGAGGGGGTTGGGAATTGGGGCACCGTTTTGCAGTGGTTGTTCTCCTTCCTCTCGGACCGCTCACAATTTGTGTTGACGGGGGGGGAGAGGTCCACCCCTAAGCCCCTCATTTGTGGGGTGCCTCAGGGGTCAGTCCTCTCCCCTCTTCTCTTCAACATTTATGTGAAGCCGCTGGGAGAGATCATCCGTGGTTTTGGGGTGAAATGTCATCTCTATGCTGATGACACTTAGCTTTACATCTCTACCCCAAACCACCCCAACGATGCTGTGGAGGTCATGTCCCGCTGCCTGGAGGCTGTGCAGAACTGGATGGGTGGGAACAGGCTTCGACTCAACCCTTCCAAGACTGAGTGGCTGTGGTTTCCGGCGGCCCGATATATTCAGCTGACTCCGTCACTGGCTATTGGGGATGAGATCTTGACCCCCACAGAAAGGGCTCGCAATCTTGGTGTCCTCCTGGATGTACGGCTGTCTTTGGAAGATCACATCACGGCCGTCTCCAGGGGGACTTTTTATCAGGTTCGCCTGATATGCCAGATGCGGCCCTTTCTTGATTGGGAAGACTTACGCACAGTCACCCATGCCCTGGTCACCTCCCGCCTGGATTACTGTAATGCCCTCTACATGGGGTTCCCTGCAGGGAGTACCCGGAGGCTCCAACTGGTACAAAATGCGGCCGTGCGGGTGGTTATGGGGATGTTGAGATATTCCCATGTGACGCCTCTCCTGTGCAAGCTACATTGGTTGCCGGTAGCCTTCCGGGTTTGCTTTAAAGTATTGGTTTTGGCATTTAAAGCGCTCCATGGCATCGGACCAGGATATTTACAAGACTGCCAGTAGTCTCCCACCGACCGGTGCGCTCCCACAGAGAGGGTCTCCTTCGGGTCCTGACGGCATCTATGTGCCGCCTGGTGACCCCGAGGAATAGGGCCTTCTCTGTGGGGGCACCCACCCTTTGGAATGGGCTGCCCCCGGGGCTACAAACAACCACTGACCTGAGGGTGTTCAGACGTTTTAGGTTTGATTGGTTGGGGTATGAAAATTTTAGCTTATTTTAATCGTGGTTTTTAAATGGCAGCCTATAATTTAATTCTTTTTTAATTGTATTTATATTTGTAATTTATATATATTTTAGTTGGCTGTTCACCGCTCTGAGTCCTTCAGGAGAAGGGCGGTATATAAAATTATTTAATAAATAAATAAATAAAATAAATGTCAGTAAAGAAGTTAGCTTGTTGGCATCAATTATATCATAGTCAGGGGCACGGTAGCAAAGTAAGAAGTGGATTGAGAAGTTTAAGGACAGTTCACAGATGATGGTCTCAGGAAGAGCAAGCTCTTGTATAATTTAGGTTTAGAGATTTTTTAAAGAATATAGCAACTCCACCACCTCTACGGATTTCGCGATCTGACCGAAAAACGTGATATTCTTTTGTAGTGGTAATGGAGTCTGGAAAAGATGCATTTAACCACATCTCAGAGACAAATATAATGTCAAATGTGACTGAGCTTCGAAGGATGAAGAATTCATGCATTTTATTTGTGAGGCTTCTTGCATTAAATAGTTTTCATTTAAGATATGAAGTAGGGGTCTGGAGGAAGTAAGGAGCGTGCATCCCTAATGTTTGATGTTTGGGTGATGGATATTGTGTCGTGGGTTGAGACTTTTGCTTTTGATACAGTCAGCACGGTAATCAATGTATAGATTTGTATTACCTAATTCATGTAATCTTTTGAGCTCAGAATGTTGTTCCCGGGATCATACATGTTGCTGTAAAGTTAGATCAGGGCGAGAACAAAGATACTTATGGTTGTTGTTGTTCTTTGCAAGTGAATTTATTGAGAAAATGAATTTACGTCTGCTTGTTTCGTTTTTGCAAACAACCCTGCATAGGCATGGGATCATCAAGCCGTCTTTGTTTTTAATATTAGGACCGAACTCTCGAGCCATCTTGTATATCTTTTTGTTCTCAATAAAATAAGACTATACCAGTGATTAATTTGTATGATAAATTGTAGGACTGCTCTGAGACAAGCTGAAGTTTTGATAATTCCATAGATATTCAAGTGGCTTGCCATTGCCTTCTTGCATATTATTGTTCCTGCAGTGTAGCCTGCACCCCTGAAATTTTTTGAGGATGCCCCTTCTAAGGATTTACTACATCTAAACCTTCTTAATTTTTCCAAAACCAACCAAGGTCAATGAGATGCTACCTACCTCTTGCTATTGTGCTGATTCCCAGTGCTGTGGTAGATTTACTCCAGTTTTGTAGCTAAACAGACACAACCATGGGATATTTCAATGTTTCTCAACCACAGCAACTTTAATAGATGTGAACTTCAACTCTCAGGATTCCCCATCTAGAGTGGGAGTTGACAGCCACATACCTTAAAATTTCTGAGGTTGAGGAACACTGGACTTTAGTCTGCCTTGCATTGTTTGGGAAGAGTGAAGAGCAGTTGAAAGCAAGTAGAAGTAGAAGACTGGAAAAACAGTTGGAAAATTGTTACAAAGTTGGTATTGATTAAGAAGTGATAGTGGGCAGGCAGTTCAGTTAATTTCAACAGTGGTTATACCTGCTCCTGCTCTGCAATCTAGCAGAGACTGCTACCCTAAAAGGAGACCCATACACACATATTTTTTCTCAAACTAGTACCTGAATCCATAGCCAAAGGAAACAGAATCTTCTTCTCTTCACTGAACAGTAATATTCCAGGCCTTCAGCATTGTAGGCAGATACAAGTTTGTGTAACTCTAATTCTTCACCTGTTGAAAACTATGAGAGCAGGTTTCATTAAAGTCTATATTTTATTATATTCATATTCCATCTTGATTTTATAAAATTCAAAGTGGAATAAATAAGACTCCTGACTCCTGTTTTTGCCACAACAACCCTATGAAGTGAGTTGGACCAATAGAGAGCCTCTGGTCCTAAGTCACCTAGATCAGGGGTCGCCAACCTTTTGGACCTCCGGGACCACCAAATTCATAATTTTAGATCCCAGGGACCACTAACTGGTTCTGTGGGTATGGCCTAATTTGTGGGTGTGGCTTGGTGGTCATGTGACTGACTGGGCATGGCTTGTATGTAAATATTATAAATATTTATATAAATATTGAATTTTTTATAAAAAAGGAGCAACTTTTACCCAAAATCAGGCAAAGCAGGCAGGCAGTTTGAATTGCTCACAGAATCATTCAGTGATCTATCTATCTGCCATCGGCTAGCTCAGTCCCTCAAATTTGCTTGCCATGAGTCTGCACTCAATTTGCTTGCAAGCAAACCTTCAGTCCTAAGGGAGGCTTGGCTGTACTTAAAAGCAGAAGATATAAAGACTAGCTAGAAAGCAAGAAATCCAACCATTTCCTGCTTCCTAACTAATCTAAATCTCCTGGCACAGCAGAACAGATGATGGTCGGAAAAAGGAAAAATAGAAATTTAGCAGGCAAGTTTACCAGGTAAGGAGTAAGTGTGTGGGGAGGTTCCCGTGGGCCATGTGGGCTTATGCGCAGCCTGAATTAATTGCTTTGGGGAAGTGCTCTGGGGGTGAGATTTCTCTGCGGCCCACCAAAATTTTCTCATGGCCCACAATAATTCTATGGGGGGGGGGAAATTCTTGCCCCCACAGACAGGGCACGCAATATGGGTGTCCTCCTGGACATACGGCTGTCGTTAGAAGAACATATAGCAGCCGTCGCCAGGGGGACTTTTTATCAGGTCCGTAGGATCTACCAATTGCGGCCCTTTCTGGATCGGGATGCGCTTCGCACAGTCACATCCGCCCTCGTTATCTCCCGCCTAGACTATGCCAATGCTCTCTACATGGGGCTCCCCTTGAAGAGCACCTGAGGGCTCCAACTGGTGCAGAATGTGGCCGCGCGAGTGGTTTTGGGGGCTTCTCGGAGCTCTCATGTTACACCACTCTTGCATGAGCTGCATTGGCTCCTGGTGGTCTTTCGGGTGCATTTCAAGGTGTTAGTTACCATTTTTAAAGCGCTCCATGGCTTGGGACCTGGGTATTTACGGGACCGCCTACTGCCACCATCGATCTCCCATTGGCCGGTGCGCTCCCATAGAGTGGGTCTCCTCGGGGTGCCACCGGCTGGACATTTGGCGACCCCGAGGGTGCGGGCCTTCTCTTTGGGGGCACCCTCCCTCTGGAACGAATTACCCCTGGAGATAAGGATCATCCCTGACTTTCTGACCTTCCAGCGCGCGTTGAAAACTTATTTATTTCATCAAGCCGATCTGGCCTAGAGTTTTATGGGGTTTTAAATTTGGCTTTAATTAGTTTTAGTCCTTATTTTTAAACCCTTGTCTCATTTTTATTATTCAGCCACCTAATTTAATTTTTTAAATTGTTTTTAATTATTGCGTTATTATTGTATTTTTTAATGGCTGTACACCGCTCTGAGTCCTGCGGGGAGAGGGGGGTGGTATATAAATCTTGCAAATAAATAAATAAAATAATTCCCTTTCTTTTGATTGATTGCCCAACATCTAAAATGCTATGCCAAGCTGACTCCCTCTCTTTTAGTTAAAGACTCTAAACCAAACTCATGCTGTTACATCATCATCACGTGACATATCACATTTTTTCCCTTTGCTAAACCAGAGGGGGGCATGGCCAGCACGTGATGCATCCAGCCTGCGAGCCAGGAGTTTGACAGCCCTGCTCAAAAATATATATGTATGTGGGCTGCTTTTCTTGCTTTCACTCATAATCCTTATTTTTTAATCAAATCCTAGGAAGAATAAGTTTTGGATAAACCTGTGTGCTATCCCAGAATCCTCCTTGAAATATTCTCATACATTTATTCCTTGACTCCTACAATGACCCACCTTTGAATTCTTTTAACCTGCTTTGATTTGCTGCCCAGAACTGATGCCCCTCTTCCTTTTTTAAGAGCCATGATGGTGCAGTGGTTAGAATGCAGTATTGCAGGCTGATTCTGCTGACTGCCAGCAATTTGATTCTGACTGGTTCAAGGTTGATTCAGCTGTTCCAGCTTTCCAAGTTCGGTAAAATGAGGATCCAGATTGTTTGGGGCAATATGCTGACTCTGTAAACCGCTTAGGGAGGGCTGTAAAGCACTGTGAAATGATATATAAGTCTAAGTGCTATTGCTATTTTGATTTTGCCTCAGCATGTATTTATCACCAAGATATCTCCAAACCTTTTTCAAAGTATGACACACTAGAAAGCTAATATCTCTCCATAATGAGACCCATGCTATTTTTTTTCTCCCTTGTCTGTGTATCTGGCACCAAAACTGATCGTTTTTAGAAACTGGTTAAAAACAGTTTTGTTTTTCAGATTTCTAAAGTAATTGGTGATTTATACGATTTATTGTCTCTTTCATTTTCCTACTAGTCATATTTGATTGTATTCATGAAGTATTTTACCCTATTTTAATGCTGTTTGTGAGAGATGTCTCATTATGTGGTGCGCTGTCTTGGAAATATAACATTGAAAGCTAGATTAAAAATATTTTAATCACTAAAGATATACTCCAGAACTTTGTCTGAGATCATGCATCTTGCTATAAATGAGATCATGACTGCCTACATTGGTCAGTATTTTTAAATGCAAGAGTCAGAAATAGGAGTGATTTATACAGTTTACACTTCAAAATCAATGTATTTAAAATATTCCCTAATCTCCAAGTGGTTATGTGTAGTGCTAAACATCTAATCTATGATTACATTTATACAAATAGTCACATAGTCACATAGATTACATATACACACATAGTCACATAATCACATACAAAGAGAATTGCATGTATACATGCATACATATGCAGGGTTTCTCAAAAGTTGAAAAAAAGTCTGTTATTATTCCAAAAGCTCAGCCATATTAACCAATCTTCACACATATTTCAATACCGGTTTCTTGCATTTAATCTTCACTGCATAATTCTACTGTAATATATGTTCAAAATCTGTTGCAGCTGCACAGAATTCTCTTGCAACTACCTTGAATTCTTTGTAAATACACAGCAAAAAAGCACACAAAAAACAATGCAACATTACAAACCAGTGGAAGACTACAGATCTTCTTTGGGTACCTGGTTTCTTTTCCCTCTTCCATTAAGAGTTCTGAAAAAGTAATCCCTTTATCTTTATTTTTGGCTAATTGCACACATCCAAAATTCATGTGCTTAGACTTTGTGGTCCTAACCTAAAGTACGCAACAGAACTGTTTTTCTTTTAAATAAACCTTCTCTGAATTAAACCCTTTAAAGATAATCAAAATCTCCACTTACAACAGTCTTATAAATTTCACAGGAAGTTCTGTTGCCTTTGCAAAGCTTGTAGAATCATCATAGTATGATAATGTATCTCCTATAAAATGTGCATTCTATTGTGAAATATTAGGCTGTGATAATAACATATGTTAAACATTTTCTGAAAAGTCCAGAATGAATTTTTTTCTTTCCCTTTTGAGTCCCTAACCTCTAACATGCTTTTCATAGAATCTTCATTGCTGAACAAGTAATACAGCAGTGATGAGCAACAATAAAATAATAAAAAAAACCGTCTGCAGTATGTAAGCAAAAAAAGTCAAGCCAAAAATACATTTATTTCTTGTGTGAGGTGAATAATTTATTGAGGGTTGTTTTGTTTTGTTTTGCTCTAATCTCCTAGACTTCCACTATTCATGTTTTATAATGCATTTGTCTATTCTTTTTCCTTTAGAAATCTCAGTTCTTGAGAAAAGGCATCTTTTGTTACTCTATCTTGAAGACTGTAATTGTATAAAAAAGAAAAGGGGCAAAATTACAGAGCAGAATGAGTAATTTATCAATATTGTACTTGGGACTAAGCATCTTGGAGTAAAGTGTGAAGATTAGAAACTGAAATTCTCTTTCAAAAATGATTCATTTTGCCATTTTTTAATGTTAGAGCTCTCCCCTTTACCAGTTGCAAATTCTAATCCTGCTATTACTTATGTTTCTTCTATTCTTGTATTTCCTTTTTTTAGTAAAAAAAAAAAAATAACAACAACCCTGAAGTGTCTTTTTTCAGTTCTGAACATTTTAAACCAAGACAAGAACTGGCATAGAATCAGCCAGTAATAAATAAGTGTTTTATCTCAATGTTTGATGCTTCATGCTTGGACCAGTGGGGAAATGTATCAACAAACTGCACGTCCTGGAAATCTGCATGTATGATTATCCCTTTTCAGGATATGTCACAGAACATGTGCTTTGATGGCATTATCTATTATGTTTTGCAATGCGGGTCCAACAACTGATTTGGTTTCTGTTTAAAGCCTAAATGAACCACCCTAACATTCATTTTCAAAATTTGTAGCAACTGTGGGAAACCACAACCACCCCAGAATAATGAAATATTTTGAGGAATGTTTTAAAAAGGCAGGATAAAATATTTCCCCTAAAAGAGAAATAAAAAATCTTAAGGGAGACAGAAACTCAGAGCCCCAGCCCTCTTCTCCCAAGCAGATACTGAGCTGGGGCAGCTTTTAGAAATGCTGATTTGGTAATCCATTTCTCCCTGCAGCAAAGTCTGAACAAAGGCAGATTAGCCCTCACCCAAGAGCCAACACAGAGCAAAGCCATTAAGCTATAATGGGAATTACTCCATCACCCTCCAAACTTCAACCAAACTTAGCTCAGACAAGCACCTAGGATTTGTACTTTGCCTCTAGAGCCAGCTATGACCCCTACATAACCCCTATAAGGTCACCATGGGAGTCCAAATACATGTTCTTGCACAGGAACAGGAAGCTCAAGTGCAAAGGCCAAGAGAACCTGTACAATAATTGATTCTATGATCTGTAGGTATAAAAACCTCTCACTCTCAATTCCATGTGGTCAGCTGCACCAGAACCCATATAGTTTTGCTTCATCATTAAACTATCTTTCCAAGCAGTCTCCATGTTTCCAGTGTCTTTCTCCCAGCTTGGAACTGAACCAGATGGATATTTCTTCCAACACAACAATAAAGAAATGCGTAATTTCTCCTTAATTTTTATATAGCGGAATCAAGTGATTCAGCCCTTTTCTAAACAGTAGTGGAGACTTGCTGCATTGTGAGGTATTATTCCTCAGCTCTCTCATGTGCCTCACTGATTCAATGATGCCTAACCAAGGTAGGCACAGGAAAAGCATTTATCCATCCAGTATTTCACTTAGGATATTTTTCACAACTTAATAACTATGCAGAGTGAGGTTCCCAATAAATCTAATCTAGTTTCTGAAGTGGTACTTCTGTGTTAGTGATTTGGTATCTGTACAATTTCAATTTTCTGTCTTTGCTCAGATGGTTTTACATGCGTAGTCTGCGTAATTCTTAGCTTTTTATTTTCATGCTGCAGACACAAGCATTGTATGGCATTAAACTACTGTTTAGAAAGCTATCTTGATAGAATATCTGATAATGTCAAGATTAATGATATATTTTTCCCTTCAACCATCCTGATTTGCTTTCCAATAAATTTTGAAGAAAACATTTATTGATAAAATTTGCATATATTTCACTTATAAAGATGAAAGATCGGTATACCCCATCTTTCACTGTACAATAATTGATTCTATGATCTGTAGTTTTCCATATCTCAATTAAATCCCAAAGGAAGACTTTTTGAGGGACTTTCTCTCAGGGTGCTTTTGTCTCCTGGTATTAAAAGCAGTTTATGGGCATTGAGGAAGGGGTTTAAAATTACTCTAGATAGCTGATGAAACAAACATAGGAGGAAAATGCTTGGCACAGCTTTATCGGTTGCTATAAAGGAGATATTTAGGTGTAGCATAGACCAAGATCCAAACAATTATACAACAGCATCCCTGCTATGAAAACATTGTTCAAGAATTTTTAATTAACACTAAGAAAGAAACACAGAAGCTCATTTATATAACAAGAAAACAATCGGAACACTGAAGGGTTATTCAGTATTAATCAAGATACCTCTTTACATTGATGTATATTCAGAGATGTTTATGCTTGTTGCTAAGTCTGTGAAAAGAGAAGAATTTGCAAGGAAGGATTTGTAAGGCTACTTAAAAAGAAAAGGAAGGACCTGAATCCAGAGCAACACAAATGAAATAATATAAAAAGAAAGGAGGAAATACATGTGATGGTTGTTATAATTGCTTATATGAAAATAGCTTGATGCTGTTCTTGACTATCTAAGACTTAAAGTCTGAATTGTACAATCCCAAACATGGCACCAAATTCTAACACAGAAAAATGGTAAATTAATAAAATACTATATTGCTGCTATAATATTTATTAATAATTACTATATCATTTGCTTCTAAATATTGTTAACTATGCAACAAATTTAAGTTCAGTACATTTAAGTGAGAGGATAAAATATAAATGTGTCCATAAGCATTGTCCAGAAAATCAGAAGTTACCTCTTTAGAATTTTTCCTTATGTCCCCTTTTTTTCTTTCTTTCCTTTGTTTCTCTTTCTATGTTTCTTTTTCACCTTCTTCTTACTTTTCTTTCTTCTTTGTTAATTCAAATTTTGTATTATTTTTTCAACAAAAATATTTTTTAATGAAATATTCATTGCATTTAAGTTTGTATAACATTGAATGGAATTTATTTTCCTTTTGTCAGCCCCTCTTTACCTCCAAACGTGCACAAATTCATTTACTGACTTTGTGTAGTTGCTTTGAATGTTGATTTTTCTGCAGTCCCGGTAGTCATCTCCTACTTTTAGGAAATAGCATAATAGGGAAAACTAATCAATATTTCTAGGATCTAACAATAACTTCTTCATGTGTAGTTCTAATATGAAAGAAAATGACCATGTTTATAAGCCAGATGGTTACATAGATTTGACATACCAATCATTTCACTCAGATTTGCACGATCAAAATTCAGCTTCACATTTGGAATTGCCTCAATATAGATGTAATGATCTATTAAGTAATGTTAATTCTATATGCACTTACTAAACATTGTTACATTGTCCAATCAAAAACAAAACCTAAACATTAGGCATCATTTGATTTCAGTCTATTGACTAATTCATATGGGACATATGACAAGCTCTAAAAGTATATAAATGTAACAATGCTTAATTCAATCATATGGAAGTTGCCATTATACAAATGGAATGAATGAATGGAAATACAATTACAGCCTTAGATTCATTAGCATTTTCCCCAAAACAATTTTTGAATTTCTATACTGAAAGTAGTTTTTCATGTTGTACATGGAACTAGAAAGATGTTTTTTTTTGAGGATCTCAGTCCCAAGCTATGTAGGAATGAAACAAAATGTGGTGTTTAAAGCTGTTAAATGGAAAGCAAGCCCACCAGCTGCACCTGAGTGAGACAAAACAGAAGCACACCAAAGAAATGTCTCTCGCGCTCTCTACCTCCTACTGCCCTTTGTGATTACTAAGTTGTGAGGTGCAAAAGGGTTAGTGCACCTGAAATCACATTTCCAGTAGCCCCAATAGCAATTTAAGGATTAATTTTGCATAAGCCAAAATCGTTCAGCAGAAAGAACATACAGTCTGTTGTCATGGTAAACCCTCTTTTCTTCCCATTTTGACAGCTGAAATAATTTTGCCCTGTTTACTTAGCATTGTTTAGGATATACTTCATTTTTTCTCTCCTGCTAACAAAACAGAGACAAAAAAACAGAACAGAAAAAAACCCAAGATCGGGCAAAAGAACACCATCATATCCCACTGTTTGATTTAGAAATTGATTCTCAGTATACAGTATAACAAAAATGTATACATGTACATGTATATGTGTGTATATATATTGCAAAAATATCAAGATAAAATCTGTATGGTCAATGTTTGAATAAATAAACAATCTTTGCCTTTTGCTAAAAGGATATATGATTTTGCATAAGATAAGCCCTCTCTTGAAGATCATTTGATAAATGTTATGTTAGTGCAGAGAATGCATTTGGCACTTACTGTCTACAGAACCTGTGAAATATTTGGAACAGAGAAAGGCATCTGATAGATGACTGACTTAAAGTGCAGTTTGGCAGTCCGAGTCTCATCGAATCAAGGTTGACTCAGCCTTCCATCCTTTCAAGGTCGCTAAAATGAGGACCGGATCTAGCACCTGGGCCTTGAGTTTGACACCCCTTACTGTATAAAATGGAATTGTATAAAATATAATTATATAAATATTTTAAATGTATTAGTAAAAAGGGAAAGATTGTGTTTTAGAAACAAAGAATTTCTAAAGCCAGAGATTCCTGACTGGAAGTAGATTCCAGGTAACTAAAAGGAAATAATTTTTAAATAGTGCTTATCTTAAATAGGCTTATCTTAAAAATGTAAATTCAGCCACTTTCATAGGCTGCTAAGCAGATTCACTGGACAAGCCACATACAAATCCTTCATTATAGCCCTATGGATAAGTAGGATAAATGAGGGATATCTAGTTCTGCTGTCCAGTGGATTTGCAACTGATTGAAAAAATGTACCCAAAGCTGTGCCCATAAACTGCTTTTCATTGTCTTGGAAGAAGTATCATTTATTGTGACTGGGCTCCTTCCTTGGCTCACAAAAATTCAACATCTTTTTAAGTAATAACATATAAGAGAATGTATGTATGTGTACAGTATGTGTGTATGCATATACACATAGAGTGGGAATATATTGTTTAGGATGCAATTATCATCAATTGGTTGATTTAGCCTTCCAACTTTCTGAGGTGGGTAAAATGAGGACCCAGATTGTTGGGGGCAGCATGCTGATTCTAAACTGCTTACAGAGGGTTGTAAAACACTACAAAGTGGTATAGAAGTCTAAGCACTATTGCTAGTGCTATCAAGAATGATGGAATTGGATGATACTTTAGAAGAAGAAAAAAAATCACAGCCTTCATCAACCTTTCACATTGCACTAAGTTCAACAGGGTAACATTGAACTTTAATAAGTGTAAGGTCCTGCATCTGGAGAAGATGAATCAGATGCATAAGCACAGCACCTGGTTTAATGGCAATTAACTAAAGAAATACCTGGATGTTTTTATAGACCATTAGCTGAACTTAACCACACAGTATGATGAATCACCTACAGAGCTGAAGAAGATTCTGGGATGAGAAGCGAAATGTCCTCAAAGAAAAATGGGAAGTCCAGTTGCCTCTTTAAAAAGCACCTTTGGGACAACTTATATAGAAATTAACACTCATTAAGAAAAGCATTCTATCCAGATCACTGGGAATAAGAGTCACATAAAATCCTCTAATGGTTAGAGCAGTGGCCCCCAATCTTTTGGGCACCAAGAACCGGTTCCATGGAGAAAAATTTTCCACAGACTGGAGGGGTGTGTGTGTGGTTTTGCATGCTGCCTGCATACTGCAGATGGGGCTTCATTTGTTTGCACAGCCTGGTTGCTGGCATGCCGCAGATCAGTGGCATGCCAATGGACCAGGGGTTGGTGACCCCTTGGTTAGAGTACAACTGGTGCATTTCCAGGCACTTAGTTTTAAGAGAGAGATGGAGAAGATGGAGCTGGTTTTTAAATAGGACTGATTGGGTGCCTGTCAGGAATGGTTTAGTGGATTTCTGCACTGAACAGGATATTGATTAGACTTTAAATGTGCATAAACATTTCATAGTACAATATTTGCTTTCAAAATGGCAGCTGCACAAAGAGAACTTAGCCTGATCAGAATATGTAATTTGTTTGTTTTTATATATTTATTTAAACAATTTAAAAGGCTGCCTATCAGCTTTAGGCTGCAAACAGAAGTTTAAACTAAAAGACAACCCAACACAATTTGTTAAAATAAACAGCTAAAAACTTACTATATATCACATGTCTAAAATATATATGAGATTCAGTAAAGAAACCACAATCAAATGAATAAACCAGGAGGGTGTGTTTAACATACTGGCCCAAATGACCAAGGGACATTTGGGGAAATGTTTCATAGTGAAGGCACCGGAACAGAGAAAGTTGCTTCAGAGAAAAGACCTAAAAGATGCTCACCCTTTTGATTCTGGTGGGGCATTCAGGGACTCCAATGCACACAGGGACTCCAATAGGGTCAGGTGGCCCCACAATAACTCATGCCATATAGGGCTTTATAATGATAACTAGCAGTTTGAATTACATCCAGAAACTTACTGGAACTCATATGGGATTGTTGTGGAACACCCAGAACTGCCTACATCACTGCATTTTAGACAAGTTGCAATTTCCAAATATTCTTCAAGAGAGCATGTTAATTCTTGTGTTGTGCATCTTCATAACAGAGCCTCATAACCATTTAGTTCTGGAACAGAGTCTGTGAAAGACATCAGGGTTTTTCAGATAACAACAACTATTATGCTACCTTCTCCATGAAGCAGAGGTGGTATTCAGCAGGTTCTGACCAGTTCTGGAGAACTGGTGGTGGAAATTATGAGTAGTTCATAGAACCGGTAGTGGAAATTTTGAGTAGTTTGGAATACCACCTTTTACTGGCCCCGCCAACTCCATCTATTCTCTGCCTCCCGAGTCCCAGCTGATCAGCTGGGTCTTCTTTTGTTGCCCCGCACAGGAGAACGGAGCTGGAAAGCAGGTTAGTGTGGTGGGGACGGAATGGGTATTTTGCAGTATCCTTTTCCTGCCATGTCCACCAAGACATGCCCACCAAGCCATGCCATGCCACGGCCACCAAACCACACCCACAGAACCGGTAGTCAAAGTTTTTGAATCCCACCACTGCACTGAAATGGTGGCTGCTTCCAGATAGAAAATTTAGAAGGGCACATCTCTAAGAGGGAATCACCTGTTTTCCATGGGAGAACTTTCTCTCTGTTTGCTCAATCCCACTAAAATTGATTACAAAACTTTTAGTTGTCTCAGAAAATTTGCAAACTAATGGGAAAAGTGCCCAGTGAAATTAACTTCAAAACTGCCACATTTTATTCCATTTCATGAATATATTCTGTGGATTTAATTCTAAAATGAATATGTGCTTGTGTGTGACTATAAGTATGCTTATGTGTTGGTGTAAATATATAAAATCTAGAATCCAGGTTCCAGATTCCAAGTTTCCAGATTATTTCCACTCTATTTGTTTCCAACAGTGATCAGATTCCATTGATGGGTAACCAAGTCTGTTTTTTGTCTATTGAAAGTTAAAACCCACCCCTCTCCTAGAAAAATAAAATATTTTAGGATATAATAAAAAGACAGATATTTCCCCTAAAAGAGAAGTAGAAATTCAGAGTGGCAGAAACTCAGCCCTCCCACCTTTGTTAATGGGCCACTAAGGCCTGGTCTATTGTACATAACAAAGCTCTACCTCCTTCAGGCAGAGCCATTTAATTGCCATTCACTGCACCAGCCACCAAGTTTCAACCAAACTTAGCACACAGACAATCTACAAAGCTTGCTTTGACCTCTGACAGCAACCAATCAGGATACTTTTCCTGTGCCCAGGAAGTTCAAAGCCAGAGAGGGTATAAAACACAGGGACTCTCAGCATCTCTTCCCTTTTCCTCGCCCAAGAGCTCCAAGGCATGTGATCCTTTCCACCATTAAACCATCTTTCCAAACAGCCTCCATATTTCCAGTGTCTTTTTTCCCACTTGGAACTGAACCCAGAAGGATATTTCTTCCAACATGTCCAAATTACTTTTGCGATCATCCATACAAAAGTCCATGCTAAATCACATACCTCAATAAGATTCTCTCAAATCACATTTTTAAACATTTAATACGTTCCTGCCATTTTTCTTATTAAAATCAGCCTTCTCGATTAAAACAACATTTCTATGGAAACACAGTCAGTGATCCAGCATTGTTTGTCCCGTCTCTGAATGCTCATAATAATGACAACAACAGATGCCCCACATTTTGTGCATAATAGTTTAGCACAAGTTGAGGTCAGGCATAGTATTGATGACAGGAATAAGCAGGATTATTAAACAGATAAAACAAACGCATACTCTGATCAATTCTTAATTGCCTTAAAATTTAAATCCCAGCCCCAGAGGAAGTCTCAGGTGCTGTAGTCAAAATCTGCATTAAAATGCAAATAGGCCATTACCTTGTTGGAATTATTTGAACTAGAATGTAAGATTTCCTGCAGCCTAATTTGTCTAACCCAGGGACTGTATAAGTTTGGATGATTCAGATGTATCAGAACAGATTGTTTGTGTTTTAAAATATGAAGAAAGCAAAGCAGCTAAATAATTGGAAGCAATGGGGAATAAATACATAAAAATAAGTTGGGATCCATGTCATATATCCTGGGATCAATAAATTACCTCTGTTTTTCGATTCTCAGTACCGCCATTGCATCGTGGCAAAACTGGATAAATGATCCATATTCAAATACCATTTTAATGGAAAACACTGCAGATCTGCAAAAGTAATTTTCCGTGCAGAACATTATGCAATTAAGCAATTTTTCACAATACGGAAGTCCAGTGTTCTGAACAATAGCTTGGGATCAAACATAGCAGCAATTAAGAATTCTATGCACAAGAAGTTATGACAATTGCCTTCTTTTTGCAAATGTAGGCAGAGACGTGCTTTTCAGAGGAGTAAGGGCATGAGATGTAGTTTTTAATTCTTATTATCACGATTGCTGTTTGTATTTGGATCTGCTATTTGCAGATTTGGATGTTACTTCATCAAAACCTGGAATAATCTTCAAAAGGAGGAAACAGCAAGTAGGCAAACAGTACTCTGAGACAATTTGTAAAAACAATAACAATGATTTAACATTAAAAACAATCCAATGATGGCAATGGCATGACTGAATGAAGAATGCCCATGAATCAAAACATTCCTCTTGTTGCTTGTACAAATAAATGTATATTCATGAATACAATCAACTTCTAAACAGGAATCAGGTTAGAAATACAGTGGAACCTCGGGTCACGAACATGTATCTTAAGGAACCTCCTTCTCCCTGCTGCCAGTTTTGTAGTTAATACTCCAAGCATGCCAGCTATTTATTTAATACAGAAAACCACAAGGACTCTGTTGGCGGAGCTGTAGTCATTCATTATAAAGCTTGGACAGAAACTCCCTTGGTGAGGGCTGGGAGATAGCATGGCATCAGACCATGTAGCTAACCTTTGCTGAGAAGCTCCTTTCAAAGGAATCCAATTGCTACTACATATACCTGTCATGAGAACAAATTCCAAATTTAGCAACCAAAACACAGACACTTATAGTGAAAGTTCCATCTGATGTTCTCTCACTTAATGGACTGGACATAATCTTTGAAGCTTTGAGCACTTTTATTATCACAATTACCATTATTATCAAGCATTTTTGCCCATAAGCTGAATATACTGTTTATATCTTATATTCAAAGCAATAAGTACAATATCCAAATTAAAATTTAATCACCATGTAGCTGCATGGTCATTAAATTTGTCAGCCAGTTCATTAAGAATTCGATATGTTTTTAATTTTAAAGATTTTGAATACTCACCTCAGTGAAAAGGAGGTGAATATTTCCAATTGGACCTTGCAGACCTCAAGATGTGGGTGATAGATCCTTACAAAGCTTTTATAGACATCTAACTTGAGAGCAATCCTTATGATATCAGTATAGACATAAGTTATTTTAGGATTTCAGTCCTCTGTAAGTATTAGATGTTCTGGGACACTTAGGAATTCAAATTTAATTTAATGTTTAATAAGTAGCTTTTCTGAGCCACTGTGGATAAGAGATGTATAAAAATTCAAGACTCTTATAGTTAGACATTTTTTGAGAACTTGGGTATCACCAGTTTTTTAGATGTGATGGTCATTTTTGCTAAGTACTGAGCAAGTGAGAACAAGAATTATGGCACTGAGGGAAGTAGGAATTTAAAATATTTTTTAAAAAAGAAATTAATGAATAGACATTCATTGGATTTGACTAATATTTGTCTGAGCTTATCAGACCTGCAATTTGCATCAAAACAGTATAATAGAGTTGTAAGAGAGGTCTTCTGGTCCAACCCCCTCCTCAGGCAGGAAACTATTCCATTTCAGACAAATGGCTGTCCAATCTCTTGTTAAAAACTTCCAGTACTGGAGCACTCACAACTGCTGGAGGCAAGTCGTTTCACTGATTAATTGTTCTAACTGTTCGGAAATTTCTCTTTAGTTCTAGGTTGCAATCAATGTGTGTGTGCGCGTGCACACACGCACACACACACACATACACACACACAAATTGGTTGGTTGATTGACTGATGGGCCATAAAGTTGCAGATAAATCTTCTCCATGGCAATCTGTCCCTAATCTGTTCGTTCAAGTTTGCCAACAGTGCACTTATTGTCACTGTAAATGAATCTATTGACCTTGCTGCTGGTTGTCCTCTTATTTTTCCTTCCACCCTTTCCAGTTTTTTCCAGAGACCTAGATCTTAGCATAATATATCCAAATGAGGATCATTTGAAAGTGATCGTGTGTGTATTTGTGTGTGCATGTGTTACCACCACAGAAAGGAATTACTTCTGTGCACTGAACAGAATAGTCAAAACTCATATAAGGATGTAACCTAATAATAATAAGGTAGCCTTCTTTATATATCTTTGGAATAGCAATAGCACTTAGACATAGATATAGAAGATATCTACCACTTCATAATGGTAATTTACATAAAAGTAAATTCCTCTCTAAGCAATTTACAGAGTCAGCATATTGCCCCCAACAATCTGGCTCCTCATTTTACCCACCTCGAAAGGATGAAAGGCTGAATCAACCTTGAGCCCGTGACAGCCAAACTGATGATATTCAATAGAATTAGCCTGCAGTACTGCATTCTAACCATATATGAGCAAAATGTCTTAGTCAACTTCATAGTAACTTCAGGCTAGGTAATATAAGAACTGCAGTGTTAGGACAAAACTAACAGTATCTTGAAGCAACTCTATCTTGGTTTTTTTCCTCTTAGTTTGAGGAATTAAGGAAAGTTTTAAATTTTTGACATTTATTCCAGTATTATTAGAATGATTTCAGTGAATCTGTCAATTACAATGCAGTGATGCACAAAGTATTCATCTAAAAGTCTTTTGATTATGTCAGCTGCACAAATGCAAGAGAGATATTTCTGAGATCTGAGCCAAATGCAGCCATTATTCAAATTAACAAAATTCACCACGGTAACAATAGTGAACGATACCAACAAGAAATCATGATTGTCACATCACTTAAAGCAAGAATTTGTGAGCTCAGTGACAATGTCTGCCTTTGTGTGTACAGTTGTACCACACTGATTTCCATGCAATCCTAAAAGCCAGCTTTGCTTCAAAGCTGGTATTTGTCCAGCTATGCGCACAAAGGCCTTTTCATTGAAGACATCTATATCACATATGCATTCATCTTATTTCAACCAGCATCATAAACTTTCCATCATAAGGCTGAGATGTACTACTTTTTAAAAAAATATCTAGAAGCAACTTTTCAATATTTCAATCTGGAATGGCATTGTCAAAAAAAAAAAAAAAGAGGCAAGAAGTTGGTTGTGATGTCTGATCAAAACTTTGTCACTTTTCATGTTTGTTGCCATGGATTATTTGACTCCCAGAATTCCTATTTGGTATGGCCAATGATTATAGATTTATACAAGATACTTCAACCTGGATAGCCAGCAAAAAATCTTAAATAATCAGCATAGGCCTAAAAAATTCCAGTTATTCAAACTTATTAACAACCAAAAACCAAGTTTCCATAATTATATTTGGAATTATATTTTTATATTTGGAGATACTTCCTTATCTAGAAGAAATGGCATAATTCCTTGTAAAACCTCTCAGAGCATTAATTCTAAATCCATAGGACAATAATGGATTATTGTCTTCAGTGTTAAAGAGAATCAGCCTGAAAGGATTTAGACTATAACAAGACCATAAGACCACAACAAGTTAGATGTTCCTGTCTGAGAGAGACAGCAATCATGGCTGGATGCTGAATCATGGCTGGAAAAATCTCTCCAGACAAAGAAGAAATCATGAGATTGCCCATATGCGTGCCGGAGAGTCATTCCTTGTGAATAGACTACAGGAATCAAGGGTTGGTGTGGGGTTTTTTTTTTTTTTTTTGGCAGTTGGTTTATAATTTGAGGGATTGCATTTAAGCTTAGAATCATAGCAGTTTTTATGGAGAAAAAGCTGTGACAGAGAGCCTTGTTTCTTAATCATCTTTGAAACTTTTTGAAATATAAAGACTCTTCAGAATAGCAAATTTTATCACATTCACTGGGTAAGTTTCCCTCTCCTCCAAGAAAAAAAGATTTAAATATGTGTTTAAGAATTGAGAGTCCATGACTTTCAGAATAAATTCAGAAAAAAGGATGGTTAGAATGTTAATTTTAAAAAGTTAAAAATGAACTAATAGTCCATATGGATTTCAAGCAAGAATTTAAGATTAATTATAACAATCCTTCCACAGAAAATTGTGGTTATTTTGGGCTTTTGGGAGAGGAAAATATATGAGAAAATGGGGCTTTGAATGTTGGACACTAGAGGGCATCAGAAGAAACTAAACATTATAATTAAAAAAGGATTCTTAGATTTGGCACTCTAATACAGAATGGAGCAAAACATTTGAACAGTGGATATTTTATGAAGATAGCGAACAATGGACTCAGAAATTAATTTCAAGAATGTCTAAAATCACAGATGGATAGTGTGCAAATGTTGTTACAGAAGAGGAGCAAGCAATACTGAATTAGACTGAAATTGATTTGAATGTAAAAATGAAGATGAATGATATGGGAAAAGATTTTTTTATTTTTATTTATTTTATTAAAATTTATATACCGCCCTTCTCCTGAAGGACTCAGGGCGGTGCACAGCCTATAAAACCACATATATATAAAAGTTAAAATAGAATTAAATAAGGGCTGTAACCGAATCTAAAATCCCAACCTTAAAATTCAATGCTTAAACCCCATTAAAATTAATTTAGGATCAGCCCAGGCAGGCCTGCTCAAAGAGCCAGGTCTTCAAATCATGCCTGAACACCCTCAGGTCGGTGGTCATTCTCAACTCAGGGGGGAGCCCATTCCAGAGAGCGGGTGCCCCCACAGAGAAGGCCCTGTTCCTCGGGGTCAACAGGCGGCACATAGAGGCTGTCGGGACCCGAAGGAGGCCCTTTCTGTGGGAGCGCACAGGTCGGTGGGAGACTACCGGCGGTCTTGCAGATAGCCTAGTCCGATGCCATGGAGTGCTTTAAAGGTCAAAACCAAAACCTTAAAGCGCACCCGGAAGGCCACCGGCAACCAATGCAACTCACACAGGAGAGGCGTCACATGAGAGCTTTTAGACACCCCCATAACCACCCGTGCGGCTGCATTTTGTACTAGTTGCAACCTCCGGGTGCTCCTCAAGGGGAGCCTCATGTAAAGGGCATTACAGTAATCCAGGCGGGAGGTGACCAGGGCATGAGTGACCATGCATAAGGCGTCCCAATCAAGAAAGGGCCGCAACTGGCACATCAGGCGAACCTGATGAAAAGCCCCCCTGAAGACGGTCGTAATATGCTCTTCTAATGACAGCCATACATTCAGGAGGATGCCTAGATTGTGAGCCCACTCTGTGGGGGCTAAGATCTCACCCCCAATAGTCAGCAATGGAGTCAGCTGACTATATCGGGACGCCGGAAACCACAGCCACTCAGTCTTGGAAGGGTTGAGTCGAAGCCTGTTCTCACCCATCCAATTCCGCATGGCCTCCAGGCACCGGGACATAACCTCCACAGCATCGTTGGGGTGGTTTGGAGTAGAGATGTAAAGCTGAGTTCATCCGCATAAAGATGACACTTTACTCCAAAACCACAGATGATCTTCCCCAGCAGCTTCACATAAATGTTGAACAAGAGAGGGGAGAGGACCAACCCCTGAGGCACCTCACAAATGAGGAGCCTAGGGGTGGACCTCTCCCCCCATCAACACAAATTGCAAGCAGTCAGAGAGGAAGGAGGAGAACCGCCGCAAGATGGTACCTCCAATTCCCAACCTCTCCAGCTGCTGCAACAAGATACTATGGTCAATAGTATCAAAAGCCTCTGAGAGATCTAATAGGACCAGGACAGAGGAATAACCTCTGTCATGGGCCCTCCAGAGATCATCAACCAACGCGACCAATGCTGTTCCAGTACTGTGCCCGGGCCTAAAGCCGATTGGAAGGGATCTAAATATGTTATTTCCTCCAGGTACTGAGGGAGCTGAAACGCCACACACTCTCCACAACCTTCGCCACAAAGGGGAGGTTGGAGACTGGACGAAAGTTATTCAAAAGTGCTGGGTCCAGGGCAGGCTTCTTGAGAAGAGGCCGCACCACCGCCATTTTCAGGGTGGTAGGGAGCGATCCCTCCCTCAACAAAGCATTGACAATCCCCTGGAGCCAGCCTCGTGTCACCTCACTGGAGGTAGAAACCAGCCAGGAAGGACACGGGTCCAACAAACATGTGATGGTGTCCACGCCCTCGATGGTTACAGGATTGAACTCCTCCCAGATAACCATCTCAAGACTTGCCCCGGCCATCTCCCCCGGGACTACCCAGCTGGAATCCAGCTCGACCTGAATCTGAGTGATTTTATCATGCAGAAATCGGGAAAACTCCTCTGCCCTGCCCTGCAAGAGGTCTTCCCGCGCTCTCGGCTCAAGCAGGGAGAGGGTCACTCTAAACAGGGCAGCAGGCCGATTTTCTGCTGACGCAATAAGGGCGGAGAAGTACGAATGCTTCGCCATCTCTATTGCCACTAGGTAGGTCCTAATATAGGACCTCACCTGTGTCCGGTCAGATTCAGTGCGACTGGCCCTCCAGAAGCCCTCCAGATGTCTTTTCCGGCACTTCATCTCCCTCAGCTCCTCTGTAAACCATGGAGCTGGATGGAATCTGTGCCGAGTCAGAGGTCGCAAAGGCACAACTCGATCCAGAGCCTCAGTGGCCAACCTATCCCAGGTGGCCACTAAGTCTTCAGCCGAGCTGTGAGCCAGAGTCTCAGGAAATGGCCCAAGCTCTGTCTGGAACCGTTCAGGATCCATCAGGCGCCTGGGGTGGAACCATCTCCTCGGTTCCGCCTCCCTGTGGTGGGGGGTAGCAGCACAGAAGTCAAGCCTAAGAAGATCAGACTATGACAAGGGTTTTATAACTATATCCCCAAAGCTACGATCATTCAACCACTGAGCAGAGACAAAAATCAGGTCCAGTGTGTTTCCCCCAATGTGATTGGGGCCAGAAACTAATTGGGTCAGGTCCATGGCCGCCATGGAAGCCATGAACTCCTGAGCCACCCCCAAGGTCTCACCAAAGGCAGGTTGAAATCCCCCATGACTAAAAGTCTGGGGGTCTCAACCGCCAGCCTGGCTATCACCTCAAGGAGCCCGGGCAGGGCCGATGATACTGGCAGGGAGCCAGGTACACTATCAAAAGGCCCATCTGAACCCACTGACCCCACTTCACAAAGAGGGACTCACAGCCGGCCATCTGAGGAACAGTGGCCTCCCTAGGGCAAAGAACTTCTTTAATAATGGCTGCCACCCCCCCACCTCTGCCCTGGGACCTTGGCTGATGAAAAGCAAGGAAACCTGGTGGGCACATCTGACCCAGAGGAACACCACTCTCTGGGCCCAAACAGGTTTCGGTAATACCTGCCAGATCCGCACCTTCCTCCTGAATAAGATCGTAAATCAGGGGGGCCTTGTTAATGACGGACCTGGCATTGCACAACACCAGCCGGGTATCCAGGGACTGAGACTCTGTGCAACCAGGGCTGCAAGATGGATCAAGAGGGTCGGAATGCGCTACCGATCAGAGACATCGGGCACGCGGTCCCTTAGTCTGATATGGCCCTCTATCCCCGCCATATCTGCCTCTCCCACATATAGTGTCAATAGACCTCACTCCTGGTTGCCCACTCTCTGGCCCCCTCCCCACCCCCCGACCATCTGGGCCCTCCCAGGCGTATGTGCCAGCCTGGCCAATCCCAAACCTCCCTGGGCTGTCGCCCAAGCCTGGTTTAGGTTCTATACCCAACCCCAATAAAAATTTTGATAAAAAATTTAACAAACGGGGTTTCCCCCAGCGTTTTCTGTGGTCGTACCATCTCTCAGGGTCCTAGGACCCGTCATTGAAGAAAGATTTATATACCGCCCCCTCTCCCAAAGGAACTCGGGGCGGTGAATAGCCAGAATAAAAAATACACATATAAAACACATATACAATATTTAAAAATTAAAAGAATTAAATATAATTGGCTCTACAAAGATTAAAACAAGGGGATTAGGAAAGATTAAAAACCAGATTAAAATTTAAAAACCCCTAGGCCAGACCGGCTTGTTGAAATAAATAAGTTTTCAGCGCCCAACGGAAGGTCATGAGATCAGGACGGTCCTCATTTCCGGGGGTAATTCATTCCAGAGAGGGGGTGCCCCCAATGAGAAGGCCCACATCCTCGGGGTGCCGCCAGCTGTCCAGCCGGCGGCACCCCGAGGAGTCCAACTTTATGGGAGCGTATCAGTCGGCGGGAGGCCGATAATGGCAGGAGGTGGTCTCGCAAATAGCCTGGTCCGGAGCTATGGAGCACTTTAAAGATAATAACTAAGATCTTGAAGCACACCTGGAGGGCCACCAGGAGCCAATGCAGCTCACGCAGAAGTGGCGTAACATGGGAGCCCCGAGGAGCCTCCAACACCACCCTTGCGGCTCCATTCTGCACCAGCTGGAGCCTCCGGATGCTCTTCAAAGGCAATCCCATGTAGAGAGCATTGGCATAGTCTAGGCAGGAGGTCACCAGGACAGAGGTGACCGTGTGAAGCGATCCAGAAAGGGCCACAACTGGTAGATCCTTCGGACCTGGCCAAAAGCCCCCCTGGTGACAGCCACCACGTGGTCTTCCAATGACAGCCGCACATCCAGGAGGACATCCAGATTGAGGGCCCTCTCTGTGGGGGCAAGAGTTTCCCCCCCCCCCACAGCCAGCAATGGAACCAGCTGGCTGTATCGGAGTGCCGGGAAGCACAGCCACTCAGTCTTAGATGGGTTGAGCTGAAGCCTGTTCCGCCCCATCCAACACTGCACGGCCTCCAGGCACCGGGTCATCACTTCAACGGCTTCATCGGGGTGGCCTGGGGTAGAGATGTACAGCTGAGTGTCATCAGTGTACTGATGGAACTCTACCCCAAAGCCACGGATGATCTCACCCAGCGGCTTCATATAAATGTTGAACAGAAGGGGCGAGAGCCCTGACCCCTGAGGCATCCCACAGACCAGGGGCCTCAGGGCCGACCTCTGCCCCCCTGCCAACACGAATTGCGAGCGGTCAGAGAGGAAGGAGGAGAACCACCTCATAACAGTGCCTCCCACTCTCAACCCTCCCAGCCGCCGCAATAAGATACTGTGGTCGACGGTATCAAAAGCCACCGAGAGATCTAAGAAGACCAGGACAGAGGAATAACCTCTGTTACAGGCCCTCCAGAGATCATCCACCAATGCGACCAATGCCGTCTCCTTGCTGTGTCCGGGCCTGAAGCCCGATTGGCGTGGATCCAAATAGACAGCTTTATCCAGTTGCTGGGGAAGCTGTCGTGCCATATATATAATATATATATAATATATAAATATATTCCAAAAGGAATATATAAATGAAATTGTTTGATTTCAAACTGAAAGAGTAATTTGGGTGACATTTCTTTCTTAATCTACAAAAGAGACCTGTTTGAAAGAATTTCCTGAGAGAAGACAAAGAAAAGCTGAAAAAAAATTACATTTAAGTATATTATTTGAAGAGATTAAAAATGAAAACTGTTAAAAGTACAGGAAATGATTATAAAGTTAGGTTATTTGATCACGAGTCAAACAGATATGTAGTTATCTATGGTAGTGTGCAATAGACTTTTGCAATCTAAAAATGAATAATAAGTTTTTAAGATTTTGTTTATAGTTAAGAGATGAGTTATGGGAAGAAGAGAGCATTTGAGAGAAAGAGTGTTTTAAAAAATGATGATAAGTTATCAAAATTATTTGTACTTGTCACCTCTTTACTTTTTTTTCTATTTTTTTTTCTTTCTTTTTATTCTGTTCTGCACTTTCTATTTTTCTTTTGTATTAGTTTGCATTTTCTCCAAAAGTCATCTTTAATAAGATTATTTTTAAAATAGGAAAAGTGGCATGTAAATGCTACATCAAGATTAAAAGTATATAGAAATTAAAAGCAGATGGAATTTTGGCTAACTGCAGAAATTTATAATTTTGCTGTGGAAAGTTTATTTGCAAATGTTTTTAACTTCTATAATGCATCATGTGTTACTTCTTGAATCCATAGGATTTTTTAAAAGCAAGCACTCAGCTTCATTTTCTAAAAAATCCAGATCCATAAGTTGGACAGTTGTAAATTACATGGTGGTTGCATCATTTTCACTTTCATATAATAGCTAGTAACAGTTCCAGAAAGAAAACAAATAGTTCAATTGAAGAGGCCTTGAGAGAAATATTTTTTTTAAAAAAATAAGCCTATTGAGTTTGCGTCCCTAATTCATTTTTAATAAAGGGAATTGTGTTTCAAATTGGCTTTTATAAGTCAATTAAAATTCCATTTAAACTTCTACTAAAACTCATCTCAAACATTTTCACCCATTTAAAAATTGGATGCTTCTGAATAATCCCTTTGATTTATGCTTTCAGAAATTAGCTGAATAGGCATGTTTGTACACAAATGTACAGTTGATTTACATTAAAGATGAATATTTTAATTACTCATCAAAAGAAAACTCATCATGAGAGAACACATACTATTCTGTTTTATCTGGATTACTCTGTTTAAGTGTTTAAAGTAGATGTAAATATATTTAATTTAAAATGTTTTTAGATTTCATTTTTTAAAGATAACTAATTGTCCAATGATCTTTTAAGACTGATTACAATATGAAGACAAATTGTTGATTCTCTTCAACCTAAATATGTCAATGTCAAACATTATACAGTGCATAATGAATTCAGAAAGGAATTATGAAGGGCTGAACCAATGTTACACCATTGATTATGTATTAGGAGTATAGAATCAGGTACTATGAGGTGGCAAATCAGAGGTGGTATTCAGCAAGTTCTGACCAGTTCTGGAAAACCAGTAGCGGAAATTTTGAGTAGTTCAGAGAACCAGCAAATACCAGCTCTGGCTGGACCCGCCCCCATCTATTCTCTGCCTCCCAAGTCCCAGCTAATCAGCTGGGTTTTCTTTTGTTGCCCTGCACAGAAGAACGGAGCTGGAAAGCAGGCTAGTGGGGTGGGATGGGAATGGAATTTTGCAGTAACCTTCCCCCAGAAGTGGGATGGGAATGGAGATTTTACAGTATCCTTCTCCTGCCACACCCACCAAGCCATGCCCACAGAACCGATAGTAAAAAATTTTGAATCTTACCACTGTGGTAGATGGATATATTAAATCTGTAGGTCTGTGACAAAATGCATACTGTATACAAATTCCTGTAAAGACGCATTTCTGACTTCTTTATAGTTCTTAGAAATTTCACAGCAGTTTCTCAGGTTGTCAAATTCTACCTTATGCTGTTTGAAGCTAGAGTTTCTAAGAATTTATTCCTGGTCTTTTTCAATCTTTCTATCTATTTCTCACAGACAATTTGAACTCATCATATTTCCTAATTTTTAGCTGAATTGCAGGACCTACTCTGATCAAAACAAGTGTTGGTATAATCTAAATTTATGAAGGGAAAATACTAAGAAAAACATATACTCTGCTGTTTTGTTGATTAATAGTTGTCTCTCCTAGGAGTCAAATGTTCTGATGTGAATACACTCCAAAGTGAAGCGGGGGAATCACCATTGGCTGTGGAGAAACCATGAATGGAAAAAGACATCTATGGTAAATTTCAAACATGTGTCAAATGTTTTTGAATACTAAGTCATGAAACTGATTCAGAGGATTACAGGGTATATCTAAAATGAAGTCTGTTTTTTCCACAGCTGAATAGATCTGAATTTGGACCTTTATGAACTTTCATGAATAATTCAGAAGTTAATGGGAAAGTAAAGATAATTTCCTAGAATAGAAATGGACCAATTTATTTATTTTTATTTATTTATTTTATTTTCAAGATTTATATACCGCCCCCTCTCCTTGGGGGACTCAGGGTGGTGTACAGACATTAGAAATATGTTGAAGATACAATAATTAGGATAATTAAAGAATAAATTTGGTTGTTAAATGAACGGGATGGGGCAAGGATTTAAAAAGTAAGGACTAAGAGCAATTATGACCAAATTTAAAGTAAATGAAAAAACCCTAGGCCAGACCAGTTTGATGGAATAGGTGAGTTTTCAATGCGTGCCAGAAGGTCAAAAGGTCAGGGATGATCCTAATCTCCAGGGGTAATTTGTTCCAGAGGGAGGGCGCCCCCAAAGAGAAGGCCCGCACCCTCGGAGTCGCCAGCCATTCAGCCGGTGGAACCCCGAGGAGACCCACTCTATGGGAGCGTACTGGCCGACGGGAGATTGATGGTGGCAGTAGGCGGTCCCACAAATACCCAGGTCCCAAGCCATGGAGCGCTTTAAAGATGGTAACTAACACCTTGAAACGCACCCGAAAGACCACCTGGAGCCAATGCACCTCGCGCAAGAGTGGTGTAACATGAGAGCCCCAAGAAGCCCCCAAAACCACTCGTGTGGCTGCATTCTGCACCAGCTGGAGCCTTCGAGTGCTCTTCAAGGGGAGCCCCATGTAGAGAACATTGGCACAGTCTAGGCGGGAGATAACGAGGGCGGATTTGACTGTGTGAAGTGCATCCCGATCCAGAAAGGGCCGCAACTGGTAGATCCTACGGACCTGATAGAAAGACCCCCTGGTGACGGCCGCAATATGTTCTTCTAACGACAGCTGTGCATCCAGGAGGACACCCAAATTGCGTGCCCTGTCAGTGGGGGTAAGATTCCCCCCCAGTCAGCAATGGAACTAGCTGGCTGTATCGGGGTGCCTGAAAGCACAGCCACTCGGTTTTGGCCGGGTTGAGCTGAAATCTGTTTTTCCCCATCCAGCCCCGTACAGCCTCCAGGCACCGGGTCATCACTTCAACAGCTTTGTTGGGGTGGCCTGGGGTAGAAATGTACACTGAGTATCATCAGCGTAATGATGAAACTCTACCCTAAAGCCATGGATGATCTCACCCAGCGGCTTCATATAAATGTTGAACAGTAGGGGCGAGAGGAACCCCACAGATCAGGGGGCTTGAGGTCGATCTCTGCCCCCCTGTCAACACAAATTGCGAATGGTTGGAGAGGAAGGAGGAGAACCACTGCAAAACAGTGCCCCCCAATTCTAGTCCCTCCAGCCATCGCAATAAGATATTGTGGTCGACAGTATCGAAAGCCACTGAGAGGTCTAATAGGACCAGGACAGAGGAATAGCCTTTGTCGCGGGCCCTCCAGAGATCATCTACCAATGCGACCAGTGTCATCTCCGTGCTGTATCCGGGCCTGATTGGCGTGGATCTAAGTAGACATCTTCATCTAGGTGCTGGGGAAGCTGTCGTGCCACCACAGTCTCAACAACCTTCGCTACAAAGTGAAGGTTGGAGACTGGACGATAGTTAGATAACACATTTGGGTCCAGAGACGGTTTCTTGAGGAGGGATCTTACTACTGCCTCTTTCAAGGCAGCAGGTAGAAATCCCTCACTCAAGGAAGCATTGATGATACCCTGGAACCAACCTTGTGTCACCTCTCAAGGGGCTAATATCAGCCAGGAGGGATACGGATCCAGTAAACAAGTGATAGCATTAAGCTCACCCAGCATCCTGTCCACATCCTCGGGGGTCACAGGGTCAAACTCTTCCCAGATGACCTTCCCCAATTCCGCTCCTGACGCCCCATCCAGAGTTGCCCAGTCAGAGTCCAACCCATTCCGGGTTTGAGTTATTTTGTCCAGCAGGAAATTTGAAAAATCCTCAGCCCATCCCTGCAGAGGATCCTCCCGCGCTCTTGGTTCTAAAAGTGAGTGGGTCACCCTAAAAAGGGCAGCTGGGCGATTTCCTGCAGATGCGATAAGGGTAGAAAAGTAAGAGTGTTTTGCTGCCTCTATCGCCACTAAATACGTCCTAATATAGGACAGTAATAGTGTTCAGTCAGATTCGGAGCGGGTGGTCCTCCAACTACTTTCTAGGCATCTTTTCCGGCGCTTCGTCTCCCCCAGTTCCTCAGTAAACCATGGAGCTGAGCGAGACTGACACCGGGTCAGAGGCCACAAGGGCACGACTCGGTCAAGGGCTCTAGCCGCCACCCTATCTCATGTGGCCACCAAGTCCTCAGCCGAGTCATGTGTTTGAAATCTGGGAAACGGCCCAAGCTCCATCAGGAACCTATCCAGGTCCATCAGGCACCTGGGGCAGAACCATCGTGTCGGCTCCACCTCCCTGCGAGGAGGCGGTGCAGCCTGGAAGTCCAGTCTAAGGAGCGAATGATCTGACCATGGCAAGGGCTCAATAATAACGTCCCCTATACCCAGATCATTCTGCCACTGTTCTGAGATAAAAACTAGGTCCAAGATGTGACCTCCAGTGTGAGTGGGGTTCCTAATTAATTGGGTGAGGCCCAAGGTTGTCATGGAGGCCAAGAACTCCTGAGCAATCTCCGAGGTCCCGCTAGCCGAAGGTAGGTTGAAATCCCCCATGACCATCAGCCTAGGGGTCTCAACTGCTAGGCTGGCTACAACCTTGAGGAACTCATGCATGGCTGATGTCACATAGCAGGGAGCCAGGTATGTGATCAATAGGCCCATCTGAACCCCGGAAATTTGAGCTAACTGTCTGCATTGTAACTAATTTTTTAAAAAAAGGTCAAATAGGGCACTGATTAAATCAAATAATGAAGAAATATGAATCTGCAATAAAACCCCAAGATATTATAAATATCCAACAGCCACTCAATATCAAGAATTCTTAGATCATTATTAAATAAATAGGCATTATTTATCCTTGAGCTGGATACTATCAATTGACAAGTTAAGTACCTGGTCCAAAACACCAACAACAGACAGACAAGGAAGATCAATTAAAATGGAGACTAGTATCAATCGATTGATACCTCATAGAAAATTTCCAATCCCTAATCAACCCCCTTCAGTTCAAATCCAGTGCAGATTACAAATACCATAAGGCAATGCCCCATTCTGAATTGTTGTATTGAAGAAGGTATGAAGAAGATATTGCAAAGATATAGGGTAAAATGTCTGCAAAAAAACCTTTTTAGTACCTCAGTATTTATTCTCTAAAGCCTTAAGAAGTACTTTAGAATTATGCATAGAGGAACCATAGAGGTTCCAATAATACATGGAATCCCTATATCCATCCACACAGTTGCTGCACACTCCAGCTCCTTCAGTCAATGGTATCATTCCAGGAAGTTAGTACACAAATTGCTGCATTGAGGCAGAAACACGTTTCATTTCTTCCCATGTATCTCTGAATCTGAAGCACTAATCACTTGCATGATGATGCCATAATGGTCATGTCATCCTTCTTTGTGTCATTACAATTTTCTGTGGATGCTGCTCTTTAAAGTTCCAATTTTGATGAGGATGAAATAGGATAAATTAATTGTCTATTGACAATGGCATGCCTAGCCACAAGAGGATAATATAAATAACCCTTGACTTACAAACACCGTTGAACCCAAAATTTACATTCCTAAGTGAGGCAGTCTTTAAGTGAGTTGTGTCTCTTGTTACAATCTTTTTGCCACAGTTGTTAAGTGAATCATACAGTCATTAAGTAAATCTGATTCCTATCATTGATTTTGATTTTTAGAAGCCAGCTGGGAAGGTTACAAATAGTGATCATATGACTCTGGGACAGTGCAGCTGCCATAAATACATGCCAGTTGCCAAGCACCTGAATTTTGATCACATTATGGTGGGGATGCTTCAACAGTCATAAGTATGAAAAGCAGTCATAAGTCACTTTTTTCTCTGCTGCTGTAACTTCTGATGGTCACTAAATATAGTTGTAATTTGAAGACCTCCTGTATAGTTGTGCTAAACAATTAATAACAATTAATATATTTTGAACAGATATATGTCGTAGTACCTTCACAAATAATGTTTAATTAACATTACATATATTTTACTATTTACCAACATATAATGCAGCACCTTTTTTAAAAAATTAGAATTTCAATACTACACTCGTGACCAAGAATTCCAATACCAAATAAAAAGACATATTTGTCTCTTCTATCTTGTTTGTTCCTTAACTATTGGACATTTCTGTTCTCATTTGCGGGAGAAACTGACGGTCAACTTTGAAGCAAACCTGGCTGAAACCAGCTTGTGCTTCCTCATAGATGCCACAAAGCTTGAGAGAGGGAAGGGACGGGGGAAGTAGCCTAGCTAATAGTCAAAATAAAAAGTTTTTCCTGTGTGGTAGTAACAGGTGGCTGTTAAAGGAGGAGAGGAGCCTACTAGCTGTATTAATTGGACAATGTGACTGATGACACCTGGGAGGGGAAAAGTTTTAATCTTTTAATTAGGTGAAAACCGCGGGAACTATCAGCTGTGCTGATATGATGTATCCAATGAACATGTTCTTTGAGGAATCTATCTGCCTCAGAGTTCTGCTTTCCATGGGCGCGTTACTCAGAACACTGACATTGACTCTTTCCTTTTGGCAACAATTATCCTGAACTCTGAAATTATTTTTATTTTATTCTATGTATGTATGTATGTATGTATGTATATATGTATGTATGTATGTATGTATCTGTGTAGAACAACAATGACTGTTATTGCCAGTGACTGATGAACATAGAGTACTTGGATAAGCAAGAATTAGAGAAATCTGAAAATTTTTAGGAGCTTTGGACTTTGAAAATGAATAAAACATTGCTCTGGAAATCGCTTGGTGTGCTACAACAAAGAGTTAAAGGTTTTATCCTAAGAAAAAGACTTGCCAACTATGATTAATTTGGGGTTAAAAACTCAGATGATTTAATTATACTTACTACACAGATGCACTCATACACACATACACACACATTAAAGGGAAATATGCCATATGTATGTCAATGTTATATGAATGTTATATATTGTACATGGAAAGAAGATAACATGATCATTATGTAGATTTATATTAGTGACACTTTTAGTAATTGTGTTGTTTGTAAAGAGAAATGGTATGCCATTTAACCAAGTTTCTTTCTATCAAAGCAGATTTATACAGAAATTGGATCTTAAAAATCATTTCATGGGAGTGGTTCTTATAATAGAGATGTCACTCACTGTAGCTTAGGACTTTGCAGGCAAACAGCAAGACTGATTTTTGCCTAATGATTACAAGAATGTACCATTAAATTTAAATAAGAAAAATCTATCAGGATGTTATTTATCTCTGTATTCATTTGTTAGGTTTTTGTTGGAAGTGAATGGTTCACAGAGAGGGACATTTATCATTTCCTGTGCTGTAACTTCTTGAACTTTCATTGTGTATGCAAGCATTTTCCCATCAGTAAATTCGTTCTTTTACTTAGACCTCAAATCATAAGAAAATGCTTTGGATGAAAATTAGTCTGAAAGAACATTGTGTGTGTCAGACTTAAGGTGGAAAAAATAGGCTTTAAATAAATGTTTTATGTATTTTCCTGGGGAGAAAAATGTAATAGCTGCTATTTTACATAGTTGGCAATGCTTTCTACTAGATGAATAAGTCCCAGCTAAGCCACATCACTGGAGCAATCATTTAGTAATAACAATAAAAAGTTAATGCTTGCTGTTTACAATGATGGACAAGACATATCTCTTCCCCACCCTACCCCAATTTTCTGGAAGTTCATTTTTAGTCTCCTCCATGAAACAGATTTATCCTACATCCTTGTTATCAATGTATTTCCTTGACTTCAGCTACCATTAGTGAAGTCCAAAAAACATACTATGCTAGCAACAACTGAACTAAAAATGCATTTTCATAAAAGTATTAATAATATAATAACAGCAGCCATACATTAATAGCAGTGGGATTCAATTTTTTTTTACTAACGGTTCTGTGCACGTGGCTTGGTGGGCATGGCAGGGAAAGGATACTGTCAAATCTCCAGTCAGAGGTGGTATTTGCTGGTTTTCCAAACTACTACCGGTTCTCCAGAACTGTTCAGAACCTGCCGAATACCACCTCTGATTAATAGGACTCAACTCTCATCAGTTTGGTTGACCTCACAATGTGTTTGAGCCATCTATTATTGTCGAACCCTCTTTCTATAAGAAATGTGGTAACACTTGCTAGCTGAACTTCTTTATTATGTGGTACTTCCATTATTTATTTATTTATTTATTTATTTATTTATTCATTCATTCATTCATTCATTCATTTATTTAGTCAAGCAAGTATTAGACAACAGGTATAAGTATAAACATGGTTATGAATACATAAAATGGATACAAATAAAAAGGACAGAGATGGTAGGCACGCTGTGCGCTTATGCCTGCCCCTTACAGACCTCTTAGGAAAGGGGTGAGGTCAATAGTAGACAGTCTAAGGTTAAAGTTTTTGAAAGATTAAGTAATGAACTAGGTCCAAGTTACAATATTTTATAATCATTATGAAGGCAAAGGTTTTCCAAATTTATCTTAAGCTGGATTGATCCATCCTATTTAATTATGGAAAGAATTGGTACATTAAAAATTGCAAAAAATTGTTAATCTGTATCTGTAAGAATTGGAGATGCCATTGAAAGAAGATGAATGGATAAATGAGTCTAGCTATTTCCAGTCATATCAGCTTCATCTCAATCAGACGAAGTTATAATAAATAAGGACATAATGTCCAGTTATATCACAATCCTCTTTTATTATGTAACATTGAATTAATATATACTGATTTATTAATTTATTTTTTTCACTGAGTAAAGACATTACAATTTTTAAGTTAAAGTTAGGAGAACTAGAGAAAAATAACAGAAAAAGGGAAAAAGATAAAAAAGGAAAAAAAGATAAAATATCAGGAAAAAGAAAAAAGAAGTCTCTGTGTGTATATATATATATATATATATACATATATATGTTAGGTTTTTGAGCTGATAAATAATTAAATAAGGGAGACCAGTATAGATCTATTTTGAGCTACTTAGCTCTCGTCAGCTAGCCATACCTTTACTGGGATCGAACGTGGGAAGTATTACATGTGAGGCAGTTGTAATTGCCTTTAGGCCACAGGTTCTCATCCAGATCAGTGATACAGGAGAATGAGTATATATTCTTGTGCTACAACACCCTAACACACATATAAACAAAAGACAACGAAACAAATAGCTTTCTGTCTGGATGGTCTCTGGTGATAACACTTAGACTTGTAGTGTTTCACAGCATTATCTGGGAGGTTTACAGAGTCAGCATATTGCCCCCAACAATCTGGGTCCTTATTTTATCAATCTCAGAAGGATGGAAGGCTGAGTCAACCTTCAGCCAGTGAGAATCGAACTGCTGACAGTCAGCAGAATTAGCCTGCAATACTGCATTCTATGATCATATTCTATGATCATATGGCCATGGAGTGTGTGTACAGCCATCAGAACTTCAAAATCAAGTAATAAATGCCTTTTAGGAGTCCATTGTAAATTAATTGTTCGTTAAGCATGGGCTATCTGTATTGATAATATATGTTGTAGAACCCATAACATTATGTAATTAAAATAAAGTTTACTTTCATTAAATACATAACCAAAGCCTTCACAGAGAGGCCTATACATGAACAAACACATTGACTGCTGCTTCAAATATGTAAAGAGAAAATATTTTGAAATCTGGATTTTATTTTATTTTTGTCTATGGAGCTCAGCTTACTCAATGATGCATTTTACTTCTTATGAAGAGGGACACTTAAATAAAGAAAACCTATTCTGTTTAACAAACATCAGTTAAAATTATGCTACCTAAATTTTCTATGATGCATGATTACATAGGAAAAACTAATTTATGTTAAATGATTTAGTTAGATAATATTTATGCCAGGAGAAGTATGCTATATATTTCTCTGACCAGAGATATTCTTGGGAAATTCTCCATTCATGAAATTTTGTGAACATTTCTTAGAATACTGGTAGTTGCATTATATTATGATTTATTTGTAAAGTATAGCATAAAAGAGGGGTAGCATTTATTAGATTATTCTTGTTTAATACAGAATGTCATCCTTTAACTCTTGTCACTGATCAATTCATTCTCAGCAGCAAATTAAAATAACTTTCTCTGACCTGCCACATTTCTTTTGAAAGTCATTTGGCATTTTAGAGAATGTCTGATCTTACTTTTCATTTCACCTCTGTCTAATTCTGAAAGAATCCAAATGTTATTTGCAAATAGATTTGTACTTAGATTTTCCCCTTTGCTCAAAAGTTTACATGCTAAAAGCAATAGACATAAGGTGAGTTTCATAAAACCCAAAGAAACTGAAAAAAAAAAAAACCTTGGTATATCATATGGTGAGGCCATCAGGTTAGAATTGAAAGTCTAAGGAAACTCTAGAAATAGATAGTTAAAATTGTATAGGAAATGATGCTGATCCTCAGTGGATTTGGAACTCAGACATGTTTAAATTAATGGTTTATCTCTCTGTTCACAGCTACCTATCTTGCAGGAAAAATATATATAAATTGCACTGTAAAAATGCAATGTCATATAAATTGATTTCTCTTTTTAGTTAGGGATCATGAGCACCCATCATAAGCTTGTGAATATGTCAGAGGTTATAAATGACATGGATGTGTATGGGGTATTGAAGGAGTAGCATCTCCTTCATAGTCTACCCTGCTCTTTTTAAAGCTTGTTCCCCATGTGGTACTTAGATCTCTTCCATAATGGTTGCCCATTCCATTGAATTAAGCTTTTTTTCTGCTGGGAGAATAGGATTAGTCCACTGCAATGGCAGTTCCACTTAAAACTACATCAAGCACAGGTTTCTGTTGTGCAATTCATCTTCATCTACAGTTCATCTGAAAATTCTTTCAGTTGAAGCCTAATTTGGTTGCAAGGATAGAACCAAAGTCACCATAGATGACACCCAACTGATAAATGTAAAGAACTTCAAATATTTGAAGAGCATCATTTCAAGTGAATGGTCTCTGGATAAAAAAAATGACTCCTGAAATCAGCAAAGTCCTATGCTATGAAACCTCCAATGGCTTTGAAGACAGGCACCATCAAAACTGGTAGAAAAGCATGATTGGCTACATCTTTATTTGCCATAAATGAATGAGTTAAAACTAGAGATGGTAAATGTTAAGAGTGGACCAGGTGGTTGAAGGTGTGAAAGGGAATCAATTTGCGAAAAAATGTGTTTTTATACTGACCAGGATCACATTACCTTTTCAACCAATATCACTATTTGTCTTGTCCCATTGGCATATTTCACAAGATCTACATTAGGTCTACTTGTCTATGGAAATTCTTAGCCATCCAGGTCATTGGTCTCCCAAAGGTGCCTTTTCAAAAGACAACTGGACTTTGTTTTTCCCCTACATTAGGCCTTTGACACAAGAGGCACATTTGCATCCCTCTTTGATCACAGTACCAAAGAATATACAGGTACTGAAGCATTATCAAGACCAATGCATTGAACTAAATAATTAAATAATTTGGAAAGCAATGCCTTAAGGACAAATCAGCTTGGTTCTGAGAAGCCCTGATTGGAGGTCTTCATATCTTTTAATAATGACAGTTCTATCTAAATGGGTAGCATATCCTATAGTCAAGATAGGAGCAGTCATTTATGCGCACATTTCAATCATAAGAATGATTATGTTTTAATATATGATCAGGGCTGTCAAACTTTTGGCCCATGGGCCGGATGCGTCACGTGCTGGCCACGCCCATGCCCAGTTTAGAGAAGGGGGTAAAAGTTGTGATACATCATGTGACAATCCCATGACAATGCAAGTTTGACATCCCTGATTTCACCAAATATGTATGTAGGTATGTACAGTAAGTAGGTAGGTAGATAGTATGTGTATGTAGATAGGTGTGTATATATAACACATTAATTTTTGAGTCAACTACCGGTATCTTCATACAATCTCACTTATTACATGAATCCCAGTTGGCTTTCCAAACACATTGCATAATTTCAAATTTCTAAGTGAATCTTGTTAGATTATGGCTAGGCAACATCCCTGCCTTTATCTATATTTCAAATTATTGTTCAAGGGTTTGGCATTTTTCTGTTATTTTTTTCAGCAACTTTGTAACAGTCTGTTATTATTGTTTGTTTAATATTGACCACAAAGACATTCTTTACACAAACCAGGATGAAGTAAATCAACGCTTAATTAAAAATCTACATCTAGCACATGTAATGATCCACTAATTGTGCTTATATTTCTACATCTTTTATGTAATCAGGCTAATTCTCAGCAGTAAATATTGATGATAAAGAATCCAAAATATTGATAGCACAGAAACCATTTCAGGCAGTAAAAGGGAATCTCTTGTGGGGAAAATTATATAATTTTCTTTCCTATGCTTTTCTTCTTTTTTTGAATTAAAAAAATGGTTCAGCCTAGTACTGAACTGTCAGTCAATTCCTGCATTGTCTACACAGTTTTAACTATCAGAGATTTGGGTCCCAGAATCAATAACTAGAAAATAAAGAATGTCATGTGATGTTTTTTTGGGTTTTGTTCATTTAAACTGGATATCTTGAGGATCCTTCCTATTGGGAAAAATAATATAAAAACTCTTTTTAATAGATATCCCACAAAAATAAAATTACCTTATATTACATAAAAATATACATTCAAACATAAAAACACTCTCTCACTGAAAGCAAAAATATAGAGAGGTTTAGAGCAGATTGAGATTGAATATCTGAATGGTAGAATTAAACCTCTCCAGGTTTATCATATTATCCACAAAACCTTTCATTGTAGGAAAGTCAGGAACTTGCTTCCATGAGAATCATCATTTGCACTTCTATTTTGATTCACTCTATTATGTTTGTTGTTGTTGTTCCAAAGCCAGCAGTGCACATTATCAAACACTAATGTATGTCTTCAGGTTTATCTTCTGATATACAGTATCAGTTCAATGCTATTTTGAATATGAATTGGGAACATAAATAGTATTTAGTCCACACCTACCCTATGAACCAAAGTTTTATAAAGTAAACTCAACATATAATATTATGCTGTCTATACATATATATTTGTAATATTTTTATCCTTCTCTAAGCTTAGCTAACTTCTTCCACTTCCCCTTCCCCTACTCCTCCTCCTTTAAAAAAAGATGGAAGGGAAGAACTTTTCTTTATTTGGTAATTCCTTTGTATGTCATAATAGCACAATTAAATATTTTGTACTGACACTAACTGGGTTTTTATTAATTTGATATGTTAATAAAGTGGCATTTTAAGCCAATGTAGAAATGTATTGTACCACACATATTTATTAGCACCAAAATGCTAATTTGTCTAATTTTACTATTCTTTAATGCATTGCTTTTGAACCTCCTTGATCAGATAAAAAAATTGAAAGAAATATATTTGCATTGTATTTTTACATCCTCTTCTCTAAATTTTCTTTGACTTTAATAAGTATTACTAAAATCCCTTATTTTGGGCAAGATACTATTTAGCTGATTAACTAGTAAAATAAGTTTTTCCCAGACTACAGAACTATTTCTATATACCATAAAAATTCTGTTGAACAACTCAGTTATGGTATTTATCAGACTATAAATAAAATATACAATCTGTAAGAATGTATTAGGCAAAAAGATTAATTATAGAGATGTTCTTCAGTATTTGTAGCAGATGACATTTAGCAGATATTAAGTCAAAGAAATGTTAAGACTTAAGATTTTACAATACTTTCATAGACCAATTAAAGTTTTCAAAATAAGGAAATGTATGCCCTGAAGTTGTACACTATCAACTTATTAACACATGAAGAATATATCATGTGAAATGTTAGATTACTTGAAATAGAAATTGGCATTGCAACTGCTGAAAAAAATATTAGCCAACTTAGATTTATTACTGATATCATTTCCAAGACAGGAAATACAGTGGATTCAGAAAGAATTTAGACCCCTTCACTTTTGTCAATTTTGTTATGCTGCAGCCTGATTCTACAGTTGTTCAAATTCAATTTTTTTCTCATTAATCTACACTCAATATCCCATAATGACAAAGTAAAAACAGAATTTTAGAATTGTTTTTTACTAAAAAAACCCAAAACCCTGAAATATCACATTGGCATAAGTATTCAGATCCTTTGCAACTATACTTGAAATTTAGCTCCAATTTCTCTTGATCATTGCTGACATGTTTCTACACCTTGATTGGAATCCACCTGTGATAAATTAAATTGATTGGACATGATTTGGAAAGGCACACATGTCTCTATAGAAGACCTCACAGCTGATAATGCATACTGTAGCAGAGCAAAAGGTGTGAAGTCAAAGGAACTAAAGAAACTTAATTCTTGGGGAAGGGATCAAAAGCAATCCAAAAAGAGGACCATAGAAGACAAGATGGTTGGATACTCTAACCGATTATACAAGCATGGGTTTTTGAAAACCCCAAATACATGTTACTAACAAACAGTCCAAATATGAACAATCAAAAGCAACTGAATACCAAATATGTTAAAATATAGCTCACTGATTTTAATTTAAGATATATATATATCACAAAGTGCTCAGTTACAACATTTTATTAAAAATAAATTTAAATTATGCCACAGAACTTACCCTGAGATATGTTTTATGATTACAGTCTAATTTGCTGTTATTAAGATAATTGAACTCTAAAAGCTAAGGCTCTGAAAGCAACTTACTGAGCATTTTCGTATGTTAGCAGCTGTGTTTGTTCCTTTTTCATAATATGAGACTTCAACCACAAATATATGCTTAATATCTTATTAATACATTTAATATCAACTCCAAATTATTTTTATTTATAAATATTAAAACCATAGGGACATAGTTTAATATATATACAATATAATTATCTGCCCTTAAAGTCTTTATTTAAAATCTTTGTGTAAGAGGAAAAATGTGGTACAACTTTTCAAGTACTTAGAATGCTAATAACTCAGGGACAAGATATGCATGAAGACCTAACCTTGGCTTTGTTCCATAACATACACATTATTATTCTGGATTTGACATTGTCAGCCTTAGCTAAAATGTTCGTGCAACAGATTTATTTATTTATGTAGTGTATGGCATACCATGTCAGAGAAATCTACACATGCTGGACACAATTGCTAGTTCATTCTGTTAGGCACTTGAATGCCTATCCTTGGTGCACTGCAGAGGGTGAACTACTTTTACACCAATTAGCTAGTTGGGCTCAGGTTGCTGGCTCTTCCCAGGTCCACCACTGGTCTCACCATACATCACTTCATGTCTGGTCAAGTCCAGCACTAGATTTCTGCCCTCCATACACACAAACACAGCTAGGATTTTCTCACTTGCAGTATTGTATACTTTTGAGCTGCTGGGTGAGCAGGGGCTAGAGATTGAGTGATGGGGAGCTTGCTTCATCTCACAGAGCTAGGTTCAAACTATCAGAGTGCAGACCATTTCTGACCAACAGGTCCAACCTCATTAAGGCACTGTGCCACCACATCCCCCCATGTAACAAAAATGATAAGGACTTCTTATACTAACATACTCACTTCTGGTTGGGCAAGGCCGGCATATATAATAGAAAGCATGACAAGTTTCTTTAAAGTTGGTCTATGAAATATTATAAGACATGAATGTAAATGAACAAAACTGATTATCAAAAATACAGAAAACAATTTCAAGTATTGCAGGCAATATCTTTGGAAGAATCAGTCAAGATTAGAGTGATAGAAAATAGAGAAATGTGCTCTGACATGTTTTATATAAATTTTAATCTAGGTTTTTGATTCATTATTTTAATGACTGATTTACCAATGTTTTCCATCACAAACTCATCCTGGAATCCTTTACTCAATCTCAGTATCATATTTCAATGCTGTCATCTATAATCCCATCAGTTTTTTATGAATTATTTTTGATGTTCTTTTCTAACTCCATACAGTTGTGAGTTTTTTAAAGGACATCGCAGAGACTGTATTTCCTCAGGGAAATGATTGCGAGGCCTTCAATGCCTATCACAATGTGTATAACAAAGATGATGTAAAAAATATTCCATTCATGTTTGGAAAGCACTTTAATATAATCCAGTAAAATGCCTTTGTTTATTTAAAAAAAAAGCAAAATTGTCATTTTTATTAAAGTTAAAGCTCTCGATCAAGAAGTAGCTTATATTCCTTGGTTAGAATTCCTGATTCAGCTGAAATCTCCATTATTTGTCTATATTGCTCTCTTGAGAAGACATTAAGCTATGTGCACTGTATAGAATTGGATGGCATATCAGTTCAGGACTGGATTTTTCAATTGTTAATGTTTGCAGCTTTCAAAGTATAGTTCATTGATACTGTCTTGGTTTCGGTATAACTTGTAGCCACTTTCTGATATACTCAAACTTTGGCAATATTGCTATGATATTACTGTACATTCTTGTACCTGGTAACATAGAGGATCCTGCTTTGTATTACGTTTCTAATAATGAAAGGTAAATTACTAGTTTTATAAACACAGAAATATTTATATAACACACACTGTAATTAGCTGGATATTAATAGTGCATTGATATAGTCTTGGTTTCTTTGAAAAGAAGTCACTGGAAACCTGGAGGGATTTGAATATTGTATGATACTCTACAAATAAGAACAAGGGTGTCCTTAGGGACCAGACATAAAAAAAGTCAAAATGGTAGCAATAACCATGCAATCAATCCCCCTCAGATGTAACACAGATTTTTAAAAAATGGGTGAGATTTCAATATGCAACTGTAGTCATCATCCTGGCTTTTTAGACACTCCTCCCTAAATATCCCTAAGTAAAACTTCTGTGAAATTTTACATGTGATGTATACCTACCGTAGCATTCAGCAACCCATGAGATTCCTAATGCCAATATAATTCCCTGCTTATTATGTGCCTTCCTTTTATTTTCCATTTTTATCCTTGGATGATAGATGATAGATAATGACAGGTAGATAGATAGAGAGACAGAGAGAGAGAGAGAGGGGGAAGGTTTGGCCTCTGTCTCTTTCTTCCTTGAAAAACTCCAAGTTTACCATTATCTTCATTCCACCTATCACTTTAGCAGGCGATTCCTCCAGCTAAAGGTTTGGAGTTAGCCAATCTGCAGGATAGCCCCACTTTTGTCCTTTGTGTGCAAATTTTCATAAGCTGTTTCTCTTTTTTTAAAAAAATAGGGACGTTTTACACTCAGGCATGTGTATGTGAGAAAGAGAGGGGAGAAGAGGGAGAGAGAGAGAGGGAGAGAAAGAGATTTGGTGAATGATCACCATTTTAAAGAAAAAAGTAGAATAAAAGGAGGTGTACAAATATGGTATATTTAAACAGAATTAAATAAATGATACATTGTTAAAGCCATTTTTAAAACTTAAAACTCTAAATCTAAAAGGGTAATAAATATACAACTTGTAATAAAATAATTTAACAATGCAGACATATTTTTTTTTGTAAAATTTAATTGTAGATTACAAAAAAGAATGATTAACATAGAGATAGAAAAGTAAGTACTGATGTAATCTTGAGAGTAATTATTAATACCCGTTTATTGTTATTATACAAAACCTGGCTACATTATATGTGATAAGAGTATTTTTATATCATATCATAAAATCAACATACAATTCATCAAGTCAATTTATAATTATTACAATAGAAGAAAAATGGACCTTCTTTGAGCATTGTTATAACATGGACAATGTAACAACACTTGAAGATGGATCCAATTCAATTGTCACCATAAAGGCAGATTCATCTAGCTATACAAACTTTATTATATTTCCCATAGGAAAGTATTGAGGGAAGCCTGTTGAATCTGGTCTTAAAGTAAATCTTAATGAATTGATATAATTAGTTTGATTTTCATCTAGGATATTTAAATTATGCTAATATAGGACTAAGACCCCTTCCATTCTGATAATGTTCAGGAACTGTTATCTATTGATTCATTTAGTGTCCATGTTTTTAAGACACAATAAGAACTTTAAAAAGACGAGAACTTTTTAAAAAAATTATTTGCAGCCATGAATTTATGCAATAGGGTGGATGGAATCAGTCCAGCTGGTGAAATAATAATAGGTCTGTTGTATTGGGGCAGGAACTATACATTACGAACAACTGTGCATAGCTTTTTTTTTTTCATTTCCAGCATCATATGGAAAGATGCCACACCAGCAGAAGGTTTTTCTGCTGTTCTCTAGCAGCAGCTATGGGAGGAACTCATCTCTTGGCAAGAGATCATGAACATATGCTCCAGAATACATTCTCTATTAACAGAACATAAAAATGTGTCATGTTTAGTCAGCCCCTGTCATATTTTTTGAATATATATGAGAATCTCAATTGACTTGAAATCCCATATGCATACTTGAGCATGAAATGGGCTAAGCAAGCACTGTTCAAATCCCATACATTAATAGGAAGTACCGACAGTTTCTTTAATTATTGAATGCATTTGTCAGCCTTTTTTCAATGTTCTGATATTCCCAAGGCAGCTTACAATACTGATGGAGGAAGAAAAAAAAGTTGGTATCAAATTATAAAAGCACTTTAACCTGTCTCCTCAAATTGGTGCAACTGAAGCTGGAGAAGGATGGGTGTCAGCACATTCACATCTGCATAGTAGTAGCATTGTGGAAACATGAATAGGAGCAGAGGTTGTATTCAGCAGGTTCTGACCAGTTCTGGAGAACCGGTAGAGAAAATTTTGAGTAGTTCAGAAAACCGGCAAGTACCACCTCTGACTGGAGATTTTACAGTATCCTTTCCCTGCCATGCCCACCAAGCCATGCCCACAGAACTGATAGTAAAAAAATTTGAATCCTATCACTGAGTGGGAGGCATTTAATCTATTTATGGGTCTGCAGTTAATCAAGAAAATTTTTTAAAAAGTACTTTACGATAATACAAAATGAAGAGGAGGTGTGCTGTGGGCCCAAGCGTTCTAGCTGCTGTTGCTCTTGCCCACTGGAACATCTTGTGCCCTCAATGTGAAGTTGGCCCCAACCCTGATATATTTTCATAAGGGCCTAAACAAACAAATCTGTACCAGTGGTGGGATTCAATTTTTTTTACTACCGGTTCTGTGGATGTGGCAAGGGAAGGATACTATAAAATCTTCAATCAGAGGTGGTATTTGCCGGTTCTCCGGACTATTCAAAATTTCCACTACTGGTTCTCCAGAACTGGCTAGAACCTGTTGAATACCACCTCTGATCTGAACAAATAATACAATTTTTTTTTTGGAAAGAAATACCAGAAAAAAAAATGTTTTAAAGTCCTGCTTAAACCAGCCACAAACAAAAGACAACCAAGGCCTTGCAGGACAACTATGTTTTCAGTAATTTCTTGAATGTAAATGGGGTGGAAGTTAGTTGAATGTCTGGGAAGATATCATTACAGAGGACGTACTTTACAACCGAGAAAGTGTGCTTCCTGAGTCCTGCAAGATGACATTGTTTAATCAATGGGATCTCGAGTTCCCCCATCCTTCTTGATCATACTGGATGGGCAGAAACAGTTGGAGATAAGACGTCATATAGATTCATCAAGCCATTCAGATTCAGTGAAGTCCTTCAAAGCAGTGGTGGGATTCAAATTTTTTTATTACCGGTTCTGTGGACATGGCTTGGTGGGTGTGGCAGGGGAAGGATACTGTAAAATCTCCAGTCAGAAGTGATTTTTGCCGGTTCTCCGAACTACTCAAAATTTCCGATACCAGTTCTCCATAACTGGTCACAACCTGCTGAATACCACCTCGGCTTCAAAGGTAATAACCATCAGCTTAAATTGCACTTGGAAGCTAATAGGTAACTACTGCAGTTCATGAAGCAGTTGGGTTGCATGACCATAATGCAATAGTCCCATTGGCTGTCTGTGCCACTGCATTCTATAATTATCCCCAGAATTGTAGCTTCTTGATAGTTTTTAAGAGCACTCCTCCTACTGTGTAAACAGGAGCTGGAAGTCATAGAAGGCCACTAAATTGTACACTAGTTGAATGGGAAACTATAACCCTATTAAAACTAGCAATGGAATATCCCCAAAGCCAGAAGTTGCTAAAGAAAGGCAGCCTGTCAGTCTTCTCAGGATTGAGACTGTCTTTTCCTCCTCATCCAGACATATTTAGCTTCCAGGAATTGGGACTGTATTTTGATAGCATTGCTTGGTCTACCCAGAATCAATATGTACCACAGCATATTGAAGATACCTGTTTTCAGATCAATAGATTACCTCACCAAGCCTTTTTATACAGATGTTAAAGGGAAGAGAATAGACTTTTGAGCCCTATGGCATACCACAAGAGAGCGGTGGTATGTGAATTCTTATCATCTGTCAACATCAATTGAATCTGGACACAGAGAAAGAAAAAGAACGACTGTAAAACAATTCTGCTAACCTCTAACCCCCAAAGTGAGTCTAAAGAATATTATAGTTGACAGTATTGAAAACTGCTAAAAGATCAAGGAGTACCAGGATGGATGTCTTATCCTCGATCAGCCTCCACTACATGACACAAATAGATTAGAAGCATAAATAAATTAGAATGAAGGCTTAAAAAGTCTGAGTGACTGATCATAGCACAGCAAGAGTGCACAACTTTATATATCTGTGCTCCAGGCTTTTAGCTCTTGCCTTTTGCCTCCTGCCTTTTAAAGACAATAGAAACTTGGCTAGTCTCATCATGATCTTGGAAAGATTTATTTATTTATTTTTCAAGCGATTATAAGATAACAGGATAAGCAGGAGTGGGTTTCTACTGGTTCTGTCCACTTCTGTAGAACCGGTAGCTCTGAAGAGCAGCAGACATAGAACCGGTTCTATGTCTGTTGATGTTTTTGCCCACCTGCCCACCTGGGCTCTTAACTGATCTTTATTTCCTGATTTTTCAACTTCAGCTGCCGAACGAGGCAAAGCTGCAGTTAAAAAAGCAGGAAAAGAGGGCTGTTTCAAAGGCTGCTTCTCTGCACACTGTGCTTTCCGATACAGCCAGCTAGTTCCATCACTGGCTGGGGGGGGGGGGGGAATTCTTGCCCTCACAGACAGGGCGCGCAATTTGGGTGTCCTTCTGAACATACAGCTGTTGTTAGAAGAACATATAGTGGCCGTCGCCGGGGGGCTTTTTATCAGGTCCATAGGATCTACCAGTTGTGGCCCTTTCTGGATCGGGATGCACTTCGCACAGTCACATCCACCCTCGTTATCTCCTGCCTAGACTATGCCAATGCTGTCTACATGGGGCTCCCCTTGAAAAGCACCTCAAGGTTCCAACTGGTGCAGAATGCGGCCGCGCGGGTAGTTTTGGGAGCTTCTTGGAGCTCTCATGTTATGCCACTCCTGCGCGAGCTGCATTGACTCCTGGTGGTCTTTCGGGTGCATTTCAAGGTGTTAGTTACCATTTTTAAAGCGCTCCATGGCTTGGGACCTGGGTATTTACGGGACCGCCTACTGGACCACCATCGATCTCCCATCGGCCGGTGCACTCCCATAGAGTGGGTCTCCTCGGGGTGCCACCGGCTGGACATTTGGCGACCCCGAGGGTGTGGGCCTTCTCTTTGGGGGCACCCTCCCTCTGGAACGAATTACCCCCGGAGATGAGGATCATCCCTGACCTTTTGACCTTCCGGCGTGCGTTGAAAACTTATTTATTTCATCAAGCCGGTCTGACCTAGGGTTTTATGGGGTTTTAAATTCGGTTTTAATTGATTTTAGTCCTTATTTTTAAACCCTTGTCTTGTTTTTATTACTCAGCCACGATATTTATTATTTTTAACTGTTTTTAATTATTGTGTTATTATTATATTTTTAATGGCTGTACACCGCCTCAAGTCCCACAGGGAGAGGGGGTTGGTATATAAATCTTGTAAATAAATAATAAATAAATAAATACATCCACACAAAAATCAACACAATGATGTGATCCCCAAATATAACAACTATGATCTTATAGACAACGATCTCTCATCTCTTGATTGGCAATTTCTATTCACTGGATGCAATACTGTTGAAGACCATTACAACATATTTTTACTTGAAGTCAAAATAGTCATCAAACTATATGTACCAATAACAACTCCAAAAACCAGAAAAAAAAAAGATTACCCATAACAATAAGGAAGCTTCAATCCAAAAAGAGATCACTTTGGTGGAAAAACAAATCTGGTCACGTTACCAATTTCAAAAGCCGATACAAAAACTTATGCCACCAGATAAAAACTGAATGCAGCAATTATCACATTAAATAAAAGGAAAACCTTCTACGCACCAATTCTACCCACGCTTTCTACAATTTTGTAAACAACAAACTAAAAGACTCAAGGTCCAGCCCACCCCTGAAAGGACCTAATGGTAAAAACTACAATGATGACACCATTAAAGCCTACCTCTTTAACACATTCTTTGGCTCAGTATTTGTAAACAGCAATTGATCATGCCCAGTATTTCCTAGTCGAACTGCAGACAACTTTAATGATCTAATACATATCAATTTTACAGAAGACAATGTTGAAAAAGCACTACGCAATCTAAAACCATCTCTATCTATTGGACCAGATAGAATATGTGCCTACTTCTTAAAAAAGCTATCCACTGCCATAGCAGAACCTCTAAGCATAATCTTTGAAAAATCTTTCAGGACCAGTTCCTTGCCAAAACTATGGTCACAAGCCACAGTCATCCCCATCTTCAAAAAGGGAGACCCAAGCCTAGTTGAAAATTACAGACCAATCTCTTTATGCTGTGTCACCTGTAAAGTCATGGAATCAATTATTAACCAATCCATTATCCTCCACTTAGATACAAACAACCTACTCTCTAATAAACAATTTGGTTTCAGAAAAAAAATATTCTGCAATCTGCAACTTTTACACTGCAAAAACATATGGACTACACAACTCGATCAGGGCAAAGCAATAGAAACAATCTGCATAGACTTCTGTAAAACCTTTGATTCAGTGGTACACGACAAACTACTCCTAAAACTAAAATCTTATGGTATCTCTGGACACCTGCATAACTGGATAGAAGCATTCCTGTCAAACAGACAATGAATGGTCAAAATTGGGAGCGTCCTATTAAATTCTGTACCTGTCGACAGTGGTGTCCCCCAAGGCAGTGTCCTAGGACCAACTCTCTTCATACTCTACATAAATGACCTCTGTGATCATATTAAGAGCAACTGCGTCCTCTTCGCTGATGATGTAAAAGCTATTCAATGCCACAGACAATATTTCTACCCTTCAAAAAGACCTCGACTATGTATCAGAATGGTCAAACAAATGGCAACTTCAAATCTCAACAAACAAATGCTCTGTCTTACATATTGGCAAAAAAAATCAGAAAATAAAATACAAGCTGAATAGTCAAGACCTTGTTGATGATCCAAACTCTGTAAAGGACCTTGGAGTACTCATCTCTAATGATCTAAGTGCTAGAGCCCACTGTAACTACATAGCCAAAAAGGCATTAAAAGTTGTTAACCTAATCTTACATAGCTTTTTCTCTGGTAATATTATACTAATAACTAGAGCATATAAAACATTTGCTAGACCAATACTCGAATACAGCTTATCAGTCTGGAACCCACATTACATATCTGATATTAATACAGTTGAGAAAGTCCAGAAATATTTCACAAGAAGAGTTCTCCACTCCTCTACTTGTTGCAGAATACCTTATGCCACCAGACTTGAAATTCTAGACCTAGAAAACCTAGAACTACGCTGCCTTCAGTCCGATCTAAGTATAGTATATAAAATCATACATTGCAATGTCCTACCGGTCAACGAATACTTCAGCTTCAACCATAACAATACAAGAGCAAACAATAGATACAAACTCAAGGTTAATTGCACCAAACTTGATTGCAGGAAATACGACTTCAGCAACAGAGTAATCTATGTCTGGAATACTCTACCTGATTCTCTGGTTTCTTCCCCAAACCCCAAAAACTTTAAGCTTAGACTTTCTACTATTGACCTCATCCCTTTCCTAAGAGGTCTGTAGGGGGCGTGCATAAGTGCACCAACGTGCCTACTGTCCCTGTCCTATTGTTTCTTTTATTTTTCTTATATGTATCCATGTATTCATAACTATGTTTTTACTTATACCTATTATCTTGTAATCAATTGACAAATCAAATCAAATCAAAAAAATCTACTACTAGATGTTTTTGTAAGTACGGAGTATCCTAGATGATGACAACTTTACTATACAGAAATCCAGTATATTCCTCCTATCTTTGATTTTCTTGGAATAAATTATATCTCTTCATTGGCATTCTTTACCATACAATTTGAGCTGGCATGCTCTTCTGAGTTCAGAGATCTTTTGGAAGACTTTCCTTGTTTCTTTGTGTGGTTTTGATTTAAATTCTTTACAGATGTTTTCGTAATACTGCTTCTTGTCTTTTCTAACAGCTTTCTGAAACACTTTGTTAAGTTCTTTTCTTTATCTTTCATGCTTTTTGGCTTCTCTACTATTGGCAATTTCCATCATTTGTTCTGACATCCATTTGCCTTCTGTTTCTTGATCTTTGGCAGGCTCTTTTTACAGTTACCCTTAACAACTTCTTTAGGTTCATTCCACAGTTCCTCTGCCTCCATATCATGATGCTCCAGAATTTAAATTGAGTCCTGATGTTCCTAAAAAATAATGAATATACATTGAGAATCACATTGTAAAAACTGGTTGGCTTTCTTCTGCCATGACCTTATTTTGCAAATGAACTGTTTGTAACTATTCCCCATGCAGCTTCCAGGCCTGTCTTTGCTATTATAACTGAACTCTTACATCTCCTCCTACCAATAACATAATCAAATTGATTTTTATCTGATGATGCCCATATATAGAGAGAGAGACATCATCTGCATTTGAAATATCTGTTAATATGGAATTAGTAGAAATGGATAAACCATCATTTGGCTTTGTTTCAGTTTCTAAGTCTATACAGCCAAAGTATATATTTTTCTCCTTAATATTTCCAATTTTGGTATTCCAGCTCCCAGCAGATCTTGGTTTCATGTTTTGCTAACCTCAAATTGAACTTGACCATAAAACTCATACATACACGCCCACAAACCTTTTGTTTTACCTCATTGGTTGGAACATAAACTTTGATAATTGTCATATTAAAGGGTTGAACACAAAGTAATTGATGTGATTCGATCATTAATTGCATTGTACCTAAGTACTATTCTTAATATATGTTTCCTAACAATGCGAGAAACAACATTTCTTCTTTATTTTCTATGTCCTGACTGGAAATGTCCAATTGCAATCCATTCAATTCATTGATATATAAAATGTCAACTGATGTAGTCATATATATATATATACATACATACATACATACATACATACATACATACATACATACATACATACATACATATATATATATATATATATATATATATATATATATATATATATATATATATAAACTGTATATATAGTTTCCGTAGATTTTCATGGGTACAGGTATGCAGGTCCTGGCATGTTCGGGTCTTTTCCCATGTAAGATTGAGAGTATCTTGGTAACATTTCGCGAGGTCCCACTCATCATCTTCAGGCTGGTGCTTTCGGCTTTGTGCTTGTGTGAGCAAAGCATGATCGGAGCTGCTGTCTCTCTATAAATACTGGTGGGGAGGTTGGCTGTGTTGTCATTTCTTGATTGGTTGATGGAGTTGATGTTTACAGATTGGCTGGCTATATATATATATACTTTGTATTACAACACCCTGTTAAGCCCCAATTAAGGGAGAAAGCATACTGCTTTCTTAACAGGGTGTTGTAATACAAAGTATATACTTATTCCCCTGCCTGAGCTGATAAGGAGAGAGCCAGTGGTGTAGAGGCAATTACAACTGCCTCACATGTAATACTTCCCTGGTTCGAATCCCAGTAAGGGTATGGCTAGCTGAAGAGAGCTAACTAGCTCGAAATAGATCTATACTAGTCTCCCTTATTTATTATTTAAAAATTATCAGCTTAAAAACCTTACACACACATATATATATATATATATATATATATATATAGATCTTTGGTTCTTCGGGTTTTCTCCTGCGTAGCATTGGAAGTATCTAGGCGACATTTCAATGAAGTCTCATTCATCATCTTCAGGCTTGTGTCTTCGGCCTTGTGCTTCTCGGAGTAATGCGAGCTTGCAGCTGCTGCTTCCTTTTAACTGCTACTGGGGGTGTGACTTGATTGGGTGGGACAAAAGCAAAGAACTCGCTGTCTGGAGAGCCGAAACATAGACCACCCTCAAGACAGACACACACACCAACAAACTCAGAAAACTACAACAACGTCATAAACAAACTCCTCCCCCTTCACAGCCACACATAAAACAAACAGTGCACAACATCTCAGACAAGATCCCCAGTGAAGCCAAAACCAATGTCCTTTCGAAAGGATTCAACTTTGCTGTAGCTCCCAAACACATCCTCACAGAAACCATCATATTTGAAACCAGCCTGACCAAAACCAACCCTGATGATGCAAATAGAATCAGACTCGAAATTACCAACATCCTCTGCACTAGCAAACCACCCAAAAGCAACTTATCTAAAGAAGAACAAACTGCACTACTTAACCTGAAAAAAGACACCAGCATAATAATACTACCAGCAGACAAGGGCAACGTGACAGTGGTTATGAACACATCCGACTACCAAACCAAGTTAACCAACCTACTCCAAGACCCCACATACAAATCTCTAAACACAGGGCCCACCACCTACCTAGAAAAAACCACCAGATCCAAAATAAAAGTCTCCCGCATCAGCGAAGAAATCCAGCAAAGAATCATACCCAGAGAGAAATCATCCAGATGCCCTAAGCTTTATGGTCTCCCCAAGATACACAAAGAAGGAACCCTACTTAGACCAATAGTCAGCTCCATAGGCTCACCTCTACAAAACCTAGCCAAATTTCTCGCCAAACAACTACAGCCATATGCAGAATCCATCAACTCACATATAAGAAACTCATTCCAGTTCATCGAGATCATAAAGAAATAAAACTTACAACCCAGTGACCTATTAGTGAGCTTCGATGTCATATCCCTCTTACCCAGGTGCCTATAAAAGAAGCCTTGACAGCCATCCAAAATAAATACAACCCCCCCCCCCAAGCACATCCTAGATCTGACCAACCACTGCCTATCCAATACATACTTTACCTACAATGGACAAAAATACAAACAAATAGAAGGAGCACCCATGAGATCACCCCTCTCACCTGTCATTGCAAACCTCTACATGGAACACTTGGAAACACAAGCTCTAGAAAAATATGATCACAAACCCAAACTCTGGCTCAGATACGTAGATGACACCTTCATAATCTGGCCACATGGGAAAGAAAAACTGAACAACTTCCTCACACACCTCAACAGCCTACACCCCAAAATACAATTCACCATGGAAACAGAAGCTAATAATCAACTTCCCTTCCTAGATGTCTTAGTATACAAAAAATCCAATGGCTCCCTAGGACACACCATCTACCAGAAGAAAACACATACAAACCGCTATCTACACGCACTCTCACACCACCACTCAGCACAGATCAATTCCGTAGCCGAGATACTCATCTCCAGAACAAAATGCTTAGCCGATGAACAACACCTAAAAACCGAACTACACACTCTCACTAACGTACTAACAGCCAATGGATTCCAAAGAAAGAAGATTATTTACCTAATCCAAAAAGAAACCCCAACCAAAATCCAAGACAGAGAATAAGAAAATGGCAAAGCCCTTCTCCCATATATAAAAGACAAAATCAGCAAGATCCTCCAAAAACGCAACATTAAAACAGCATTCTGCACAAACGGAAAAATATCCACCATCCTAAGAAACCCTAAAGACAAAATTGAGTTAGAAAACCAAGGAGTATACGAAATCCCGTGCACCTCCTGCCCCACCACATACATTGGACAAACTAACAGAAGGATAAGTGCACGCATTGAAGAACACAAGAACTCAATCAAAAAAGAAGAACCGACCTCTTCCCTGGTCCAACACCTCAAATCCACAGGACATAAGATTGACTTTAAAAATACCAGAACCATCACCAAAACTGAACACTTCAACAACAGAATAATCAGAGAAGCCATAGAGATAGAAAAACACCCACACAGCATGAATAAATGAGATGACACCTCCTGCCTACCAGCCATTTGGAAACCCGCCCTCATTAACAAACGAGTACCTAACATGAAGAAGGACACCAGACCTACACTAACGAGGGCCACACAAGAAACTACCACCACACTTCCACGTAGAAAGCAGACTCACATCCACACAGAAGATGAGACATGACCATGGAACAGAAACCGTACCACAGCTGCATCACTACCTGCTTCAAACCCCCCCAACCCATACATGAAGGGAACTGATGCCCACCATGAAGATGTGGCACGACCACGAACGTGAAGCCAAAAAACAGGATCACAGCTCACCAGCTCAAATCCCCCAGCAACTAAGACTAACCTGAGTATAACCAAACCCCCACCGGAACAGAACACACCCCCAGCAAATCAGAACACAGCCAACCCCCCAACCAATCAGAACACAGCCAAAACCCAACCAATGAGAACACACCTCCACCCAATCAGAACACAGCCAAGCCCGCACCCAATCAAGTCACAGCCCAGTAGCAGTTGAAAGGAAGAAGCAGCTGCAAGCTCACATTACTCCGAGAAGCACAGGAAGACATAAGCTTTAAGATGATGAATGAGACTTCATCGAAACGTCACCTAGATACTTCCAATTCTATGTGGGAGAAAACCCGAAGAACCAAAGATCCACACATATTTAGAAATTTGGCATGTTTTATAAAGAAACTAGCTCTATAACCATGCTTCACTACAAAACCTATTCAGGCTTAATTTTGGGGGAAGAAAATAAGGGGAAAAATTGTTCCTTTGCCTACCAGCATCCATTGGTATTCATCTGGCTAGCGTCCTGTCAGTGTGTGAGAGCATTGAGGGCTGTTTGGAAACTGAAACAGTATTTGCTGTGTGAGCAAGAAGGAGACAGCAAGGAGCCTGGGCATGGCTTAGCTCAACTGTTCTGTACTAAAGCTGGTTGCTGCTGTGAAACTAAAACTGAAACTCCTCTCCTCTGCTTGTGTTTTGCATTTGGAACAGATTTCTTTTCAGGGGAGAGGGGGAGTAGAACTCTTTAGCATCAGAGTGTGTTAATAATAAAATACAAAATACTAATGCTCTGATGGTCATTTTGAAAAATCCTTTCTTAGTGAACACCTAGAAGCCAAGTGGAACATGCATGCCAAATTTCAAGTTTGTAGGCTTTATGGTTCTGGAGATTTTGCGATCATGCATGAGTTTTATTCACTTTTATATAGGTAGATGGATGATAGATAGATAGATAGATAGATAGATAGATAGATAGATAGATAGATAGATAGATAGATAGATAGATAGATAGATAGATAGGAGTTAGATTTATCTTTGAATTCTACTTTGTGTATGTTTGCACACATATCCTTATGTTTCTGGATTTTGGCCATGATAAGCATCTTAAATTCAATTTTCCTAGAACAGGCCTGTAAGAAAATGTTCTGAGTATGAAGGATAAAAACAGTGTAGGATATATTAGCAGATCCAGAATGACTACTGGTAGTAGAAGTATATTGCAATTAATTCTTACTAGGGAATTCTTGAAAGAAGGAGTCTGCCATGAAAGTTTTAAATTATATCTCCATACAGCTTATAACACCAGAAAACAGAGACTAATCTGTATTATATTGATAAATGGGAATCTAATGAACTAGATAATAACATAATGCATTTGTATAGACCTTGCAAATAATGTAGTTATTGCTAAAATTGATTTGTTAAAAACAAGTTTCATCAGACTAATTTTATTACATTGTTGATTTAATAGTTTCCTTAATAGATTGTGGAATTTTGTAGGTGTAGATGTAGTATACTTTGATTTCAACAAACTACTTGATAAAATACCCCCATGACATTTTAATGAGCAAGCTAAATAAATATAGACTCAACAGCATGTCTCTTAGGTGGAGCAACAGCCAGTTTGACATCTGTACTTAAATAGTTCTCATCTATTGTTCTTCATCAAACTGGACAATGATTCACATGGGATAGAATTAAATTTAGAGCTTACCTTGGAGAATATATAAGCAAGCTGTTAAAAGACACTGAGACAAGAAATTATACAGTCCAAAGATATAAGGAAGCATGCATGGCAAAGAAACTTAAAATAAACCCACCTTGATTTTGTTTAATGCAAGATGGGACAGACAGAAACTTGGGACATAGTAAAGGAGCATTTCATAAATCCCCACAGTGTCTGTTTTTTTAACTGAATTATCTCAAATGTCTGACATGGAAATCTACCATGTTTGGTCCCAGAATCTAGAACATTTTCATTAATTATTGGGATTAATAAAGGAAATATTTTCCAAATACATAAAAATGCAAAACTGTGGTATAATTAATATTCCATTTTTTAAAAAGAAAAAGAAAATTCAAAATAATTTTGATAAACTGGAGAAATGGTCTGGACTTAATGGGAAAATGGCAAATAGCGACAGCATTTAATTTAGAAAAGGTTTACAATTGCACAAATATAAGATGACATGGTAATAGCAACTTTGAAAAGATTCCTGAAATTAACAGATACTGGATATGAATTAACAAGGGAATAAAGCTGCTAAAACATGCACAATTTTAGGCTTCTTCAGTAAAAGTATAATTTTCAAATCACAGGGAGAACATTCTGAATTTATTATACCTCACCTCAGGCACTCTGGACCTTTCTGGACAATACTTTAATGGCTGAAGTATCGTAGGTACAGATAACAGTTAGTATTATCAAGGAACTGGTGCACTAAGGCTTTTGAGAACAGATTGGTGGAGCTAATTATACTTACCTTTGAGAAAAAGACAAGTTTTGTAACAGTATTTGAGGATTGTCATCCCAAAAGTCAATACTTGTTTTCTATTCTTTCATAAAGCAAAGCACAAAATTATAATTGTAACTTAAAGAAAGTTGAATTCTGGTGAGGAAAAGATTTATAGCATTATGACTAATTTGAACTGATTAAAAAAAGGGAAATGGTGGATGCAGTCAAGCAGAATCTAGGCAGCTATGGATGGTTTAACATTGATTTGAACACTGAGGAGGGACTTAAATATGATGGTCTAAATGGCTTTTAACAACTCTACCTTTATGAAATATTTATTACTTCTGAAATCCAGTACAACAGTGATATAGATTGCAGGACTTTATGCATATTTGCAATGAAACCTACCCAGAACTACATAAAGCAGGGTTTCCATTGCTTGAAATAGTTTACTGTCATCATTGTACAGAGATTTTATAAGTAGAAAAGAAACAAACAAACACAAAAGGTTTTGTGATGATTTGTTATGGTGCTCAACCACATTTTCTGCAAGGTTTTCTACCTCTTGATGTTTAATTATTTACCCAATAATTTTCCTAGCTTCTAATTTCTCCAAGTACCCAACAGCTGACCCAGTAACATAATTTGATCAGGATTGTTATCAAAGAAAGCCATCATTAGTGAAAACTAAGCTCTTTCACTATTCCTTCCCTTAAAAGCAGGGGCTAATTAATTATGTTTTTTTTTTAAACAAAAATAAGCAACATTTGCCATTTGGTGCAAAACTCAGATAATCATACATTTATAGTGCTCTACTCCTTTTACTTCAACATTTTCTGTTTCAGTGTACCTCTACGAAAAGTTATTGCTTTAAACATAATAAAAAAGAGTCCCAAACCTAAACATGGTGACATGCATATTTAACAAGTTGTTGTGTTGCATAATAGGTATAGGAATATTCTCATTCCTACTGTTTGTATGTGGATAATGAGACTTTATGTTCTTTAGAAAATCCATTGACCAATTCTAAAACTCCACAAAGATTAAGTTCATTTGGGAAAATCTTCAACTTTTCTGAGGCAACAAATTAAGCAAAATGGGACACATGTGATACCTTACATCTGTATAACCATAGGACAGCTATTACAATTTTAGGTCAAGCTGTGATCAAATAGTAGATCCAACCTTCAGTTGAAGACCAAGGGCTAAGTATAGCAGAACAATATACTGCTCAGTGGTTACACTGCATTTCTTTTTTTTTAGGTCATCCAATCCCACTGAGAGCAATGCAATAGTGCTGAATGATGTTTATCTGATGGAGTAGAGCACACTGTTAAATCTGATCTATGCAGAAAAGAAATCCATTTGAACATGGATATAAGTGCCCAAATATTAAGATTCAAGGATTGGATTTATATTGCATATATATATAAGTTACAAATAAAAATGTTGTGACAATCGTTTGACATACTATTGTTCCATGTCTGTATATCTTGGCTGACAAGATCTTTTAGTATGTTTTAAACATTATACATATGTGTATATCTGCAGTGGTATTCAAATTTTTTTTCTACCAGTTCTGTGGATGTGGTGTGGCTCAGTGGGCATGGTAGGGGAAGGATACCTTAAAATACCCATTCCCTCCCCACCACACTAACCTGATTTCCAGCTCCATTCTCCTGTGCAGGGCAACAAAAGAAGACCCAGCCGATCATCTGGGATTTGGGAGGCAGTGAATAGATGGGGGTGGGGCCAACCAAAGGTGGTATTTACTGGTTCTATGAACTACTCAAAATTTCCACTATCGGTTCTCCAGAACCTGTCAGAACTGGCTGAATACCATCTCTGGTGTACTGTATATGTTGTATTCAATAGCAGTGACCCACAGTTGTCTAATAAATACGACAAAAAGTTAAACAATCACTGCTGTAGAACGGCGGTAATCACTCAGGCAGACACCGAGGCAAAGGTTCAGCTCTAACTTTATTTAAAAATAAAGGGTTACAGCTACTGCCGCTCTAACATGGCAGCCAGCAGGAGTGGCAACAGCTGATGCCGTTTGACAGCTGCCTTTTATAGCCGGCTGTCAAACGGCATCAACCAGTGGGAGAGGTCCGTGCTTTCCCGCTCAATACACGGACCTGAGTGGGAACTTCAGTCAATATACAACAATCACCAACTATTTTTTTCATCAGAGACAAGATCCTTATTCATGTCTTCTCCAGATGTGCTTGTATGTTTTACATTGTCTCCTAAAATTCTTCAAAAGAATTAAGGTAACCTCTTCCCGCTTTTCTTTTCATTTTCTTTTCCAAACCAATTGAGGCTAAATTGGGATACATTTTCCTGGAGTGTATTATGTTGATTGTTTATGATGTATGTCTCCCTCCCTCCCCCTCCCCCCATACATTTGTCTTATAATTCACTTGGTTTAATGCATTGTGGTAGTGTTTTTAATTTGTACATTGTCCAGCCTCATCACTGAGTTTTTAGAAATCCAATAAACAAGCTAACAAATAAATCTCAGGGCAAAGATAAAACTAGCTTAAAAGCAGTTTATAGTATATTCTTGTCAGCTTCATTGACTCTAATATGACCTACCTTCATATTAATATGTTTAAATCTCTACAAGCTTATTTCTCCCCAAGAGATCCATGTTTATCTCAAAACAGAATTGTACCACCTGAGACTTTCCTGGTACTAAATAGTTGGTTATCACCCCAACTATTTAAACGTATTATTATTATAAAGATAGGTCATACAAGAGACAGTGAAGTTGACAAGTATATAAATGCAGGATACTGTTGCTTTGAAGCTGGTTTTATCTTTGGCCTGAGATTTATTTGTTTGCTTTGTTTATTGGATTTCTAATCCAATAGAAAAGACTCCTGCCATTTTGTTCAGGCCAAGAACATGCCAGCTATTTTTAGAGTGCTAAGGCCATGCTGCAAAAAGTGGCAATGAATTAATAATGTTTCTATTACTGCTTTGCATTTTGTAACAATATCTGAAGGCAGTCCAAAATAGAAATTAGGAATCAAAAGTCTGTCTTAGGGAATCTTATCCTATTCAGTCATTCTGCTTGGTATAAAACTTTGAATTTATGTACCTTAATGTTTTTTTCTGTTCACTTGGCTTATTTATTTCAGAAACACATCAGTTGTCTAAAAAAAACATGGCACTGCTCAACATATGATACAATATGGAAGCAGTTACATTTTCAGTCTATGGCTTAGACCAGTCTTTCTCAAACTTGGCAACTTTAAGATGTGTTAGCACAGGGTGGGATATTCTGGGAGTTGAAGTCACACATTTTAAAATTGCCAAGTTTGAGAAATATTGGTTTAGACCAGGGATCTCAGCTTTGTTGGCTGGGAAATTCTGGGAATTGAAGTCCACCAGACTTAAATTTGCCAAGGTTGGAGACTCCTGGGTTAGGTGATTAAGGGCTACCTAGCTTAGAGTACAATTTTTAAAATTCTGTGCTCAATTTGCTGTCTTGTATGAAATTTGGACAGTAAATTCTGACCTGTGTTCTACATTAATATTCGGAAACTTATAGAAATACTTTCTGAAATTTTATTAATCTGTGATGAATTTCATTTGGATGTTGTTGTTTTTTAAAAAAATGCATTATTTTCTAAGACTAATTACAACTAGCAATATAGTTATACTTGTTCCAGATTTTTTTTTTTTCCCCTGTCGATTATTCAACTCTGCCAGGGGTACTTTGTATTAATTGCTATTTTTTTCAAAGTGAAAATCATATGTCAGAAAAGTAATAATTTAAGTGTATCTGCATTACTGTATATCACTATTTTATTTATTTTTCAATATATCACTATTTTATATGGAAGAAGAATCTGGGTTGAAAGAGAGCAATTCAGTACTGCAGCAAATAATTGGGTAAGTGCAAGAAAATGACTTTTTTTTTAGCCAGTGCATGACTGTTCAGGCCTATTGCTGATTTGAATTGGGAGAACAAATTAACTCCTAAGAAGTCAATAGAGAAAGCTTGCAATCTGAAATGGATCTACTGTGAATTGGATTTTGGTAAATTTTTTCATGGTCCTTCCTAATGAACTCTTGTTTTACTAAGTGGGAATAGAAAAATAATAATAAGTCAAGTAGCACATAGATTTCTTTTCCATATTTTGCATGGTGTTTCAGGTAATACAGCCATTTTTGAGCTGCTTATTAAACTAGAAGCCATTAACCATAATGTATATTTGAATGCAGGTATATCAGCCAATTATTTCAGAATTCAGTACTTACATGCAATCCAGTGTAATATGATCAAAAGGAGGAGAAATAACACTTCGCCGGTTGTAATTGAACTCACTAACTTTCATCTTTCAATAGGCCACGTCAGCCTGCATTGCCATTAGGCCTATGATATGATCTATGATTAGAATCTCATATTCAAAGAGAAATAAGTTTAAAACAGATGCTGAAGCAGAGGCAACTTAAAACAACAATGATTGGCAGTTCTTCTATCCTAGAAAGAAAAAATTTTGCCCTCTGGAGTGACCATGGACAGTTTATCAGATTTGGCAACCCTGAATTTATTTTCTGGATTCAAAGGAATCTAGATATTAAGTGCTCTAATGAACAGAACCTTCAAAAATTAATTTTAAAAAGGGATGAGGAAAACATCTTAATATTACAAATGTTAAGGAATCCAAATTTAAATTTCAGTCTCATCCCACAACTAGTTTTGAATCACGTAATCCTGAAGCCACAAATAATTATTGAAAGATATCACTTCACAAAAGATACATTCTCCCTGCAAAAATACTTTAAATAATAACAATAAGTGTGCAGTGAGTTTTTCTGCAGGTAGTCTATCTATTCCTAGCAGTCAATGTAGCTATTCATTGAAGTCAATATGGATAAATGACTGCACGTATCAAAGTAAATAGATTTCATTTTAGAGATTCAAAACTTCAACTATTTGTAAATTGTTTTGTTCTGCTTGACTACAGGTGAACCTTAAAATGTGAAATCAATCTGAGAATAAGAAAACCTCAGTGAATTGAAAATGTAATATTATTTCCTTAGTCCCTCTTAACCCCCAAAGATAGTTTGGGAAAAGAGGTTGATAACAGGCAAATTGAATACCTAGCAAGGATTAAATTATAATGGGAAAGAGACTTTGTCCTTGATGCTTCAATCACTAGGGTTTTAATTTAACACAGTTTTTTTCCCCAGTATAACATTGGTATCATTGCTAAATCACTATATGGAGAGGTACCTACCATATGATTATGAACATATTATTTCTCAGGTGGCATCAGTCAAAGAAAGCTACCTTTGCTTCAGAAGAATTAACCTGCTTTTACCAGTTAATAATCTTGGGCAATATCAGAGAAACTACAATCCCCAAGATACACAGTCCCAGTTTTTTTTATTCTGTGTCAGCCTTTTCCAATTAGATTTCTAGTTCTCTTAGTTCCTGAATGTGAGATTTAAGCAGTCCTCAAAACCAGATGTAAATCAAAATAATGAAAACAATCACAATGATATGTAAGAGGCTACAGGAATATCCCTACACAGCATCATTGAATCATCCCATTTATTGGTCGCTTATTTTGGTCCTTTTAGAGGAGAAAAATAGATACTGGCTAAAAATAAGTGGATGGTTTAGTGATGCAGTGTAGGAGATGCAGTTCATTATAGGTAGTCCTCAACTTATATTCACAATGGAGCCCCAAAGCAGTACAGTTGTTAAGTGAGTACTGCCCCTCTTTATGATCTTTTTGCCCCAGTTGCTAAGTGAATCACTGCAGTTATTAAGTGAGCCATGCAGTTGTTAAGAGATTGGACTGCCATTTGTCAGAAATGGTGTAGGGTCTCCCACTTGAGCAGGGGATTGGACTAGACGACCTATAAGTTCCCTTCCAACTCTGATTATTTGTTATCTGAATCTGGCTTCCCCCACTGACTTAATGGGTGTTAAAATTTTCTTTTATTTATATTTTCATATAGATATTTATACACATATTTATCTTGTTCTTCTTATCAAATGTTAGTCAAATGTGAAATAGTCCCAAACGTGCTTTTTCAGGAGGCAACTGAAACTTTCTTGTTTTTTCTTAGAAGACATTTTGCTCCTCATCCAAGAAATTTCTTCAGCTTTGACAGGATAGTGAGGAATGGAAGGATTTATTTTTATATTTATATTTCTTGTATATATATATCCTTCCATTCCCCACTATCCTGTCAGAGTTGAAGAAGCTTCTTGAATGAGAAGTGAAGCATCTTCAAAGAAAAAACAAGAAAGTCCAATTGCCTCCTAAAAAAGCATCTTTGGGGCCAACCATGACCTGGATGACTGAGAATCTCTACATCTGGAAGTTATGGTTTAGATTCCTACTTAGCCATGAAGCATCGTAAGCAATGCTAAGCTAGTCTCAATTAACAACATGTTATCACAATAGACAGGAGATAATATGCTGCCATTGCTATTGGTGTTCATAGTAATAGTAGTAGCAATAGTAATAGCAGTAGTAGTATTTACCCTTGCTGCTATCATTGTTATACCACTATTCCAGTAGTTATGTAATTTCTTGAAAAGCTCTATATGGATTTTAAGTCCTCCAATCTCCTTTTGAAATATATTCTGTATTTCAGTTCCTATCTCCAAAAATGAAAGTGTTGTTTTCAAAAACTCTGTTATCTGCAATAAATCAGTAGCATAAGATCTCTCAGGAATCCTGATTTATTTGGTTTATGGATTACAGAAAGCTGCTCTCACATTCATGGAAAACAAGAATAACTCATAACTTCTATGCAAGGAAAACAAGAAGAATAGGAGGTAAAATTGCATCTATGGCCTCATCGTTTACCAGTTTAAAGCTTTATGTGTATTCAGCTGAATGGTCATAGAGGTCTATGGTATAGTTAGATTCCGGGTTAGGAATGTTTAGAGTTTGGTTTCTATAGTTTAATTGTTCATCAAATCAATATATGCTTTATAATATTGCTAAGTGAGATAAAGCCCAATAAGCAGTGAGTTTGATATGATAATTTAGCTCTTCCAGATTAAATATTTATGCTTCTTAGAGTGGAGAATTTACCATATATAGCTCATCTTTCTGAAAGACAAAGCATCTATTTAATGCTGCTGAGTTCAGCATCTACATGATCCATCAGTCACATAAGTGCTGGCTGAATAAGTGCCTAAGGATAACGTTAAAAAAGAAACAAAGGTACATGAGTTAATGGCTCACTTTTTCATTCCTAGCTTGCTATTTTTTGCTCACTCAGGCTTGTGTGAGTTTTTTTTCCTCCATAATCTTGGGCCATTTCAGACAGTGCCCATTCATGCATTACAATGATCTGGCATTACATTAAATATATAGGTGGAAGTCAATATTTGCTTGCTGCACACATAAATAGTTTACTTTGTCCTGATAAGTAAACAAATAAACTGTGACCTAAATTCAGCCTGCAGCTATATGTTTGCTATTATTTGCTACATATTTGCTATTATCCATTCATTCTTGCTCTCCTTACCTTTGAAGCCTGTTCAAATTTTGCAAATATTATACATTTCCTAAAATAGGAAAATATGAAGTATGCTACCTATTTTTGCAAATGATTTTAAGTTCAAAACATTTACATTTATGTTCTCTTCCTCCCCTCTCTCTCACACACACAAGCTCACGTAATCTTTGGGATATTATCTATTACAATTACCATATTTTTTTAAAAAAATTATGTAGTCAATGTGATGGATTCAATGATTAGACATTGAAGTGTTGCTAGATAGGATAGTAGAACAGGTGGTTAATAGGTTTTTATTGATGACAACTGTGTTGGAACCATACTTCAATTTTTAAAGACATTAAGTACATTTACACTTATTCATTAATTATAATTTTAATATAATTGTATGAGGGTCTGCATCTTACTCCTGTAGGAATGATAAATTATCATGCTTTGTACATAGATTCTCATTTATTCTAGCTCAGTTCCACCTCTTCCAGTAGAAATGAGATGGGATAAGCCAGGTAAAAGTAAAGACAAAACAAAAATGAGAAATGCAGATAAAATAAAAAAGAGAATAAACTGGACAAGACTACTATAAATTGAATCCATACTTTACATTAAACTTTCATTAAAGAGTACTGCAAAGAATTAAAGATGAAAACGGGATTGGAGATAACTCATTATGTTTGAGCCATCAAGGAAGAAAATCAGGGATTAATTGGATAAAATTTAATGGAGTGAAGACATGAATTAGTGGAAGTGAGCTTGCACTGGGAATGAGACATTTGAGGGAAAAAGTAGCAAAGAAATAGGCATTTGGATAAAGAAGACACAGAGGGAACCTCTAGGAAAGTTTATATAAGAATGGGATGAAGGAAAAAATGAGTTTCTATGTATTTTGGCTTCAGTTCCTGTTTGGCACATGTAGCGTTGGATGCAAATGTGTGATGGATACGATTATGTACATTGGAAGTGATCTTGAGAAAAAATAACAAAATTCTGATCCTTCAGTGAAAGAATGTTGAGCAATCTGAAAGTTGAGACATGAAAACTGAATTTCTTTTCTTGTTGATTCTTCAGATTGAAGCAGCAACTTGGATAAGCTGCAAAATGTTTCAATCCAACAAGAAAAGAAGTCCAGTTGCAATAATTCCAGACAACTCTACCTGGACTACTGAGAATCTTCATTGACAAATGTTGAGGAATGTTGCTAAATAAGAAAGGGCTATGCTGTTCTCTGAAAATGGCTTTTGGATGGATGACACAACTAACTTAAACCCAGATATGTCCCAGTGCCTTTCTCTCTTAAATCCTTTTAATGTTTGGGGACTACTCAGAAGCAGTCATTACTGGAGCAGAATAAGAACAAGCCAGTTGTGAGATTAAACAATTTTTACTAAAGTTCTGTGGGCATGGCTTGGGGGACATGGCAGGAGAAGGATACTGCAAAATCTCCATTCCTTTCCCACTTCTGGGGGAAGGTTACTGCAAAATCCCATTCCCTCTCCACCCCACTAACCTGCTTTCCAGCTCCGTTTTCCTGTGCAGGGCAATAAAAGAAGACCCAGACAATCAGCTGGGACTCGGGAGGCAGAGAATAGATCGGGGTGGGGCAGTCAGAGGTGGTATTTGTCAGTTCTCTGAACTACTCAAAATTTCTGCTATCGGTTCTCCCGAACTGGTCAGAACCTACTGAATACCACCTCTGGAACAAGCTAGGAAAACTAGCTTAAAAACTAGGGAAGTAAAATATAAACTAGGAAATAAACAAACAAGCAAACATATCCAATTGTTCTAGACACTTCTATGCCCGCAACCTGTTCAGAAACTTGACAAGTGACAAAACCCACTGTTTAAATCCCCTTACCGTTGCCAATCCCCACAGTATTATATATTTGGAAGAACAACTGGCAATTGTTTTTCCTATGAGCAGGTGGCACTTTGTCACAGGAGAAACAATGACAGGGAACACATCAACTATTTTCCTTAATTTATCTCTAATTAAAACAGTAAGAACAATTACCACTCACTGGTCTCATTACCAAGGCAGAACTGGGATCTACGAGGACCCTCGTAGAAGGATAATTTATTTTGGTATAGCTCTCTGCTTCATGGACTTTAACAGAGTGGTCTGGTTGTGCCCATAGATGTGGAAATACTGGTTCCTTCTTTTACTTTAATCAATTCAATGAATGTATCTTCCTCTTCCACAAATGTTCACATTCAATTTGTGCATATGTAATATTTAATCAAATTTAAATGTATGAACAGTCTAAAAGACATCCTGGAAAAAAACAACTGTTAATTGTCCCATATGCCTTTTTAGCTACAAGAATTCCATTTTTGGTTTTTTATTATTATTATTTCTTGTGTTGACATATTTACTTTAAATACAGTATTCTATTTTTGAAGGACTTTGTCAGTGTGAAGAATTTCCTAAGCAATCCTTGAAAAAGTTTTTCTAACAATAGCTTTTTCTTCCTCTGTGACATGTTCAGATACATCACAAACAAACAAGGGTAAATTGGATGGTTCGGATTTACTGAATCACACAAGATGCTTTGTGGATGAATCATCAGTTTAAAAATAGTAAAAATGAAAACAAAAATGAAAACAAATCATCAGTACCAACAAAACATATTCAGATTTTCAAGTACAAGGAAAAGACTGGTTTATTTTTTTAAACATCAGAGAATTCTGAAAATATGGAAGATTTTTTTTTAAACAATTTTATTTAAAGTTTTAATTACAATAGTAAAAGATAATGCAAACTAAAAGAAAAAAGAAATAGAAAGCGAGAATAAAAGGAGCTGCAAGAAAACAAAAGGAAAAGGAAAATAATCCTGACATTGATTACTCTAGTCACCTCCTCTTAATTAGCAGATATAAAAGTTTTCATCCCGTAACAAAACTCTTAATTGTAGAGACAACCAAGAAATAACATTTCTCTAATCCATATCTCAACTCTTAACAGTAAGCAAATCCACATAAACTGGTCCCAGTATCCTAACAGGAATGTGGGAAAGAGGGACAATTTCTTTTTTAAAAAGAGCAAGCTCTCAAAAATTCCTTACTTGAAGCAGAAGAATAATTAAATAAAAAGCCAATTTAAATGTTAAAATAACTATAGGAAGTAGGCTTAAAATATCATATTTAGTGAAAGAAATCCAATAGAAAATGTTTTGAGAAGCACCCAAAATAATATAATTTTTAAATCTGAGATAAATAACCCTGAAATAAACTGACTTTATTTATGTTCCTTCTTTTTATATAAAACAGTCTTGCTCTTTTATCCATTCAGATGATTATGGATCTTTGTCCTGAATTTCTTCAAAAGTTTAAAAAGTCATTCTTTGATAACCCCCTTTTACATTTCATCTTTAATAAATATAGCTGCATATAATGATATGAGATACCCAGTTGCTAACATACAATTTAGTAATTTACAAGTTAGTAATTTAGTTATGGATAGATAGATATCCACAAAAAAATTGCAGAGCAAAATGTACTGGAAATAGTTATATGACATATTAATCTCCACAATGTTTTGATTCAAGTGGAATGGAAAAACTGGAAGAAAACAAAAGAAAATGGAAACGCATGGGAAAGATGAAAGTTGTGGCCAACTCATGCTATTAATATAATTTTCATATTGAGTTTATGTCAGCTGTAGTGGAGGGAAAAGAACCACATGCCTCTGCTCAGCTGAATCTACTATTTCTGGATAAAAACAGTTTAGCTGATCGAATAAGCTTTGATATTAGCATCTTTCATACCATATATGAACATGTAATATTCTTCCTTTATCTTTCTAATTCTGCTTTTTCTTTCATTCTACTCTAATTCTTCTCTAATGTTCGTTCAGTATTTTTTTAAAGAACCCATCCACACAATTGAGGAAAAGAAAGTTCAGACTTTCTAAGTTGCAACTTAATCCTTCTTGGCAACATCACCAAGACTTAACATATGGACCAAAATGATACGACGTTAAACTCAGCATCTCATATGTTTTTACTGAATTTCATTTCATTTTTTTAGTCTATTGTTCTATTTCAGTGAATTCATTACTGGGAGCATAGATGAAGTACAAAATTTGGAATGTAGATATTTAATGTTAATTACTAAATTAAATACAAGGATCTGCTATCACAAGTATGGTCATAGGTTCAGGAAAATTGTACTTGCATGATATTTAGCATAAATGCAGAACTTCTGCTTTTATAACTATAATAGAATAGAATTCTTTATTGGCCAAGTGTGGTTGGACACACAGGGAATTTGTCTTCGTGCAAATACTCTCAGTATACATAAAAGAAAAGATATATTCATCAAGAATCATAAGGTACAACACTTTATGATAGTCATAGGGTACAATAAGCAATCAAATCGTACTAGGAAACAGTCAATATAAATCATAAGGATACAAGCGACAAACAGTATAAATTAAGCGATATATACTTAAAAACGAATGCATTTCAGGATTTCATTGATATCTGTAGTTTATTTTAACTCTCATGTTTGCACTGAGAAGCGCATGTAGGTTTTGTGAAATATGTTATGGACTACATATATACACCACAGAATAATATCCTTAAGACAATGGTATCAGTTCATTAAATTCTGCTTTTCTTTCTCTGTCTATTTGTCTCTCTGTTTCTCTAACTGTTTGTCTGTCTCCAACTACATCCTCATCCAAAATCAATTACAGTTATTCATGTTTTCTTCCTTCTTACCCAACTGTTTCTCTCTTCCTTTTGGGATATCTTCAGAAAGCAAACTAAAGTTTTCTATCTTACTGTATCTTTCTGGAGAAATTGTGTTACTTATTGCTGAAGGATCCAAAGGAATCAGAAATAGGCAAGGAAATAATTTTTATGCAAATCTACCTAATTCTCACCCTTCTACCTGAAATTAGCCTTTTAAACTACCCAAATCTTTTAAGCCTGCAGGTTTTTCTTAAGGATTTGAAAAGTTGGTTCCAGAAAATTAAAAAATTAAAAACTCACTCTAAAGGATTAAAGAAGATCTAGTCTGTATAATCAGTGTTAAAGGAAAGGTAAGGCATCTTTGAAAAATGTTGGGACATAAGTATAATTTTGATCCTCATTGAGACAATGAATATATATTTTGGAATAGTTTTTTTTAAAGTGAACACAGTTAAATAAATACATTTTGAAATAATACGAATTTGAGAACTGGAAGTAAATCACTTTTTTAAAAAGTTAATAGATATGTTAATAATTTAGATCTAGTCAAAGTTTTAAACCATTTTGGTTATTGCAATAGGAATTTGGATTGTGAATAATTGCAGATATATTGAATCAATTCATATGTTGATCTTATTGTTTGGTCCAGAGACATTTACATTTAAAACTTGGTAATTACTAACAGCACCAGAATGTGCAATGGGTAATTTGAAATCTACAGCACCTTTTATGAACAATTAAAGAGGATTATATACCTTATTCCTTGCACATATTTCATACCAGATATTAACTGAAAGCTATCAAAAATTGAGCATGAGACAGAAAAACAAAATAAAAACAAACAAAAACCACACCTGTATTTTTAGTCTTGAATTGATTATATGCATTTTTAAAAACATTTTGCTTATGGGTTATTATGGCTTTCTACTGATACAACAAAAATACTGATGTTATTGTGTGCGGCCCTTTCTGGATTGGGACGCGCTTCGCACAGTCACTTCTGCCCTCGTCATCTCCCGTCTACATGGGGCTCCCCTTGAAGAGCATTCGGAAGCTCCAGCTGGTGCAGAATGCAGCTGCGCGGGTGATTTTGGGGGCTTCTCGGAGCTCCCATGTTACACTGCTCCTGCACGAGCTGCATTGGCTTCCAGTGGCCTTCCAGGTGTGATTCAAAGTGTTGGTAGTCATCTTTAAAACGCTCCATGGCTTGGGACCCAGGTACTTATGGGACTGCCTGATGCCACCATCGGCCTCCCGCTGGCCAGTGCGCTCTCACAGGGTGGGCCTCCTTGGGGTGCTGTCAGCTGGGTGATGCCAGCTGGCGGCCCCGAGGGTGCAGGCCTTTGGAATGATTACACCCAGAGATGCGGACTATCCCTGACCTGAGAACCTTCTGGCGTGCATTGAAGACCCATCTTTTCCAGCAAGCCAGTCTGGCCTAGTACTATTGGAAGGTTTTAATTTTGTAATTTTTACCCTGTTTTATTATTTATTATAGTCTTAATCTCTCAGCTATAAATTTAATTCATTTTTAATCTATTTTTAAATTTTATATTTGATATTGTATTGTTTTAGTTGGGCTGTGCACTGTCCCGAGTCCCAATTTGGGAGAGGGGGCGGTATATAAATTAAATTAAATAAATAAATAAATAAATAAATAAATAAATAAATAAAATGTAATCCTGTGTTTCAAAATGGAGCTGAGACATATGTGTTTTTGTTTGTGTGTACTTTTTCTGTGGAACTATGGGATTAAAGAAGGCCTGGAAGACTCTGAGTGCTTCTGCATTCAAACCCAACATTCTTATGGTCTAATAATAACCTGGGTTAATTGTGTCACATACTTCACAATTCTACCCTAGAATCTATCGTCTCAATAAGGTGAATGTAACAAAGAACCAATATGAAATCTAAATATTCTGTCCAGAAAGGAAACCAAAGAAATGAAAGAAAAAAGATCACTCCACAAAGATAACTTTATTACCAGGGCAAGTCAATATCTCTGGGATGCACAAGAAGCAGCCCAAAAGCAGATTTAACTTTCCTCTTCACTACTAAGTCACCTCACCAGACTAGCAGCCACTACTACTGTAGAGCAGAAAATGGTTGCATATCTTCCTAGGAAAAGCTCTGAGAAATGTTATCATTAACCAACCCCCCCCTTAGGGTAAAGAAAGATAATGAATAAACCGAGATCCCAAACGGTTTTGAGGGCAGGGAAGGAGGGAGACAGTCTCATGGGGGATGACCTTAAATTAGTTGGCAAAGCTCACTCCATGACTTTCTTTCCAAATGGGTTTAGATGCAATAATATGCTTCAGCCTAAAGACAGAATAAAGGTAGTTAGCACTAATTGAAAGCCTGGGACCTGTAAAAGATAACCTGAAGCCATCCTTCAAATCTTAAAATAATAATTCTTAGCTGAAGGGAAAACCAAGGACAGAAAGTATCTATCTTTGCTATCAATGACACGTAGGGTAGGCTTCCTGTTTTTCTTGAGGCATATTAGTCTTCAACTAATCTTGGCAGGACAATCTGGTCAGTTTAAGGTATTTTGGAGAGATGTGCTTAAAAAGATCCAGACGACAGTTTTACCAAATTTTGCTTCATACAAAATTTCCATTGCCTTTTCTAAAATCCTTTAAGGGATCTTCTTAGCTACGAAGTGGCAGTTTGAGACTCATGTACCATGTGATGGGATGAGGTCCTGTTCCTGATCCAGCTAGCAGTTCAAAAGCATGCAAATACAAAAGATAAATAGGTACCATTTTGGTAGGAAGTAACAGTGTTCCATGCACCTCATATATAGTCATGTCAGCCGCATGACTATGGAAGCATCTTCGGACAATAACAATAGCACTTATATACCACTTTATAGTGCTTTACAGCCCTCTCTAAACAGTTTACAGAGTCAGCATATTGCCCCCAACAATCTGGGCCCTCATTTTAACCACCTCAGAAGGATGGAAGCCTGAGTCAACCTTGAGCCTGGTGGGATTTGAACTGCCAAATTGTAGGCAGCTGGCTGCAGAAGTAGCTTGCAGTACTGCACTCTAACCACTGCACCATAGAGGCTCATTACAATGTTAACTATCTTGGCTAGGAAACAGATATGATTGTTCCCGTTCATCCCACCAAGTCAGACACAACTGGACAGGAGAAACCTTTACATTTTACTTTTTTTAATGCAGTGGTGAAGGATTTACACTAGGACTGGGGAGAGCCAGGTGTAAGTTTACCTTTAGCTAGAAAATGATGTACAAAAAAGATCAATATTACTGAAGCTATGACCCTTTTTTTACATGCACTTCATTTTATGCAATGCATGCTCAAAGAAGAAGGAGTTTAGCTGCTGGTTTGTGCTTTTTGTGTTTTTTACCCCCACCCCACCTGATGAGAATTGGGCCTATTTCTCCTGTTTGAGAACAGAGAAATAGGCCCAATGAATGTTGTTTCTGAATGTCCTAACTGTACCTGGTTTTGACTACCCAATCTAAATCCATTACTAGAAAGAGCTGTGAGTGGTATACTGGTTAGAATGCAATATTACAGGCTAATTCTGCCGACTGCCAGCATTCGATCCTGACCAACTCAAGCTTGACTCAGCCTTCCATTCTTCTGAGATTAGTAAAATGAGGACCCAAATTATTGGGGGCCATATGCCTGACTCCGTAAACCACTTAGGGAGGACTGTAAAGCACTATGAAGTGTTATGTAAGTCTAAGCGCTAGTGCCATGACTATCTGTGTAAGTGTACTAAAATCCATTCTCCATTTGATTGTTTAGTTGTTTTCTGTGAAAGGTGTCTCTGTTTTTCTTTCTTTTAACAATTGTTTTCTGATTTGTTTTATGTGCCTTTTGTTCTGAGATGATGGATTGTGCTGCTGTTGTAGCTTCTGCTGTTCTCTAGTATATTTCTATCCTGCTTTAGGATTCCTGGCTGAAAATCACTTCTTGATCTCAAAAAGTCCTGTGGTGATTGTTGTAGAGCGGCGGAATCACTCAGGCAGAGACCAAGGCAACAATTCAGCTCACACTTTATTTCAAAGAATAAAGGGTTACCGCTACTGCCGTGCTAACACGGCAGCCAGCTGGAGCGGCAACAGCTGATGCTGTTTGACAGCTGCCTTTTATAGCCGGCTGTCAAATGGCATCAGCCAATGGGAGAGGTCTGTGCTTACCGCTCAAAACACGGACCTGAGTGAAAACTCAAATCAATACACAACAGTGATGCTCTCTTCTTACACTTCCTTATCACAGTGTTTTTCAATCTTAGCAACTTTAAGATGTGTTGTGGACTTTAACTCCCAGAATTCCTCAGCCAGCAAAGCTTGAGAAACACTGTCTTGTGGAATTAACTGAAACATGAGAATCCAGGAAGACTTTAAACTGTGGAGAGATGGCTGAAACATGAAAAATTAATGTATGCATCATGCCATGGATCTAGAAATATTGAGCAGTACTGTACTGCATTATCAGGAAATCAAGTTAGAGATTATTAGAAACAACTGCACATTGTCTTCAGGTTCCTTCCTCCCTGCCTCTCTTTCCTATTTTTGCACCTATGAAAAACTTTAAAATTGTAATCTCTTTCATTCTGTGCAATAGGAAAGCCGGGAATCAGATTCTGCTTGTGGTTTTTGAAATCTGTTGACTGAAAGGCTGCAACTTTCAAATATTCACAAAGGTTCCGCCTTTGAAAGTTGCTGTTTTTCAGCAATTAACATATATTTGATTATCACACACTTAATTATCATACTAATTATTTTGAAGAAAAGTTGATTATTTGTCTATTTTTTCAGTATATCTTGATTGCAGATAAATAAAGCAGCAACTACTCTCTACATAGATTTTCTGTATCATTCATTTCACATTATGCATTTTCTGTCATTTCCACTGAAATAATTCACTTCAATATCTAAAACTTCATTTGTGAGTACCACAGATGGAACATTCTTTCTTCATCTACAGAAAAGTTAATGGGGTACTTGACATCTTGACAAGTTTGTCTTGAAAGGATTCAAACTTGAGTACAATTGGTGTCTATTTGAATAACAATATTACCCACTTATTTACTGGCAGCTAAGTAGCCACTTTTTTGATTCAATCCTTTTATTTAAAAAGGTTTTTAATTTGAAGAGGCTTTTTCCCCATAATGGTAACTTGAATTGAACAAGGACACATCTAAAAGACAAGAAAATTGTGTGTGTCACTCCCTTAAATCTTGAATCAAGGGCAAATGCATAACATAGAAGTCTATATACTATAGATGAGCATTGTTAGCGTACAACTGTACTTATTTTTTATATCATTTTTTCTATAGCAAATAAAAATCTGCTTTTGCATTGAACAGAAACAATGCTGAAGGTGGGGTGGGACTGTGGGAGAGAAGAGAAAGAATCTTGAAATAGGAGATTTTGTTTTTAATAAAACAATAGCTGATTTAAATGTTGTTCTGAAAACTGAAAAAATATACTATGGAGAAGGTTAAAAATAGTGCCCTTCTAGGGTTGTCTTCCAGAGTGATGTTAAGGAAATCAAGATGGTAGCCAGAACCAGGTGGTCAATTCCCATCATTTTTATGTGTATGGTGTGTGCAACACATATAAAAAAGAGCAGGTCATGTGATCCTATCCACCATTTTTATTTTATTTTTTTACTTTCATGCCGATATCCTTTCATCTTTTTCTTTAATGCACTAATTTTAGTACCATTTCCCCCAAATTATATTTTCTTCTGCATTCTGAAGTGTTTTCCTCCATTTTTGCTTTTTGAGAATTCTTACTCCACATTCTGCTTTACATCAAGATTAGGCTTTTGCCAGCAATTTAGACAAAGGCAAATGATGTGCTTCCATGCAATATAAATCTTGTTTCTTATTAATGGATAGGTGCATATGTTTTTGTGACAAATTTAAATTGAAAAAATGTGAAGTGGTTAGCTAGCATCATGTCCTGGGGAAAGAAGAATATAAAGTAGTAGCCTCAGTTGTTCTTTTTTATTCATTATTTGCAGATGGCAGCCTCTGTATAATGTTGGCTGATCTTTAGAATGGATAAGCAGGTTTAGTACATGAATGAGGGATCACCATAAGAAGGTAGGGAGGCAGCAAAGGTAAGTCTCTTCCATATTTTATAAAGTATGTAAAGTATGAAGTAAACCAACTCAGAAAGCTCAGACTGCCCAAGGAGCTATTGATACAATTCTACAGAGGAATTATTGAGTCTGTCATCTGCACCTTTATAAGGGTCTGGCTTGGCTCTGCAACCAAACAAGACAGACACAGACATCAATGGATAATTAGAACTGAAGAAAAAACAATTGCTACCAATCTGCCTTCTATTGAGGAAATATCTATAGACCAGTGATGGGATTCAAAAACTTTTACTACCGGTTCAGTGGGTCTGGCCATGTGACTAGGTGGGCATGGCTTTTTTTTGCAGCCCCCACTCATTTTTGGGAGCTTCTTAGCCACAGAAGAGCCTCGGGGGGGGGGTGTTTTTGCTCCCCTAAGACTCCTCTGGGACTCAGGAAGAAAAGGAACAGAGCATGGGAGGGGCACACAGCACTCTCCAAGCTGCGTTTTGGGAGCTTCTTAGACTCAGAGAAGCCTCGGGGGGGGGGGATGTTTTTGCTCCCCTAAGACTCCTCTGGGGCTCTGGAAGGAAAAAAAATGGAGTGGGGAGCTGATCTCCTCCCTCCATTTTTTGCCTTCCTGGGCTTCAGCAAGGGGAATCGCGGCACAGCTGATCTTATCTACAGCTGATTATCGGGAGGGAAGAAAAAGAAAGAAATACCTTAGGCAAATGTTAGGCAGGCGGGTGGGGTGAGCGAGCATTGGGCAGGAAGGTGACCAGGTGGGGGCCGTGGCCAGCCAGAACTTACTACGAGTTTGGTGACCCATGCCAAATTCTTGGTATTAGTTCTCCCGAATTGGTGCGAACCGGCTGAATACCACCACTGCTATAGACCCCTCACATCCTGGACATAAATTATTTCAATTTCTATCCTCAAAACGACATTATAGAGCATTGCACACCAGAACAATTAGACACAAGGACAGTTCCCCCCCCCATGCCATCACTCTGCTAAACAACTAATTTCCACAACACTATCAAACTATTTACTAAGACTGTTTTTTATTATTATTCTCATACTAATACCTATTTCCTTTTCTACTTATGACCATAACTTTGTTGCTTGTATCTTTATGATTTATATTGTTTAATTAGTTTCCTAGTATGATTTATGTTGATTGCTTATTTAGTATCCTATAACTATCACTAAGTGTTGTATCTTATGATTCATGATTAATGTATTTATGATGACTATGATCATAATTTATCACTGATATATTTTATGTAGATATACTGATATACTATTTACCGAGAGCTTATGATCCAAAAACAAATTTATTGTGTGTCCAATCACACTTGGCCAATAAAGAATTCTATAATTCTATTCTATAGAAAGGGACCTTATCAGAGGTGGTGTTCAGCAGGTTCTGACCAGTTCTGGAGAACTGGTAGCAGAAATTTTGAGTAGTTCAGACAACTGTCAAAAATCTCTGACTGGAGATTTTACAGTATCTTTCCCCTGCCACACCCACCAAGCCACACTCACAGAACTGATAGTAAAAAAATTTGAATCCCACCACTGGACCTAATTTAGTAGACCTACATGGAGATCTGCATTGTGGAATAATGCAGTCAATGCAGTGGTTTTTTCTAAGCACTTGTTAGATCCTGCTGGAACTACATGTTTGCCTCAAGCATTAAACCATATCAGTGGTACACTAAAGCTACAAGTGTCTAATTGGCTGACTGAAAATCAATAGCAATTCTTAGCTATGGAGATAGATACACATATCACTTTGTGGGACAGTCTTCAAGAGCCCAGGATGAACTTCCCTTAACCCCAAGAATTAAATAAACTTTAACTTCTACATAGAAACATTTTGGGGGTTACTTAAAGTATGCCAATAAATGAGAGAGAGTTGACTAAGAAAACCTATTATTTTATTTTGCTTCTAAACTCAAAATTAAAAAAAGACCCAAATAATTAGAAAGAGAGCATGGATTCATGTATAAAAGCATATCCATGAAAATGCAGGTGATGGGTAATCATCTAACCAGTTATTACTGATGTTTTTTTGCACTGTTTAAAACAGTGTCAACCTTTTAGACCTCAGGGACCACCAAATTCATAATTTTAAATCCCAGGGACCACGAACCAGTTCTATCGGTGTGGCCTAATTTGTGGGTGTGGCTTGATGGTCATGTGACTGGCTGAGCATGGCTTGTATGTAAATATTATAAATATTTATATAAATATTTATTTTTTTTAATAAAAAAAGAGAGCAACTTTTACCCAAAATCAGGCAAAGCAGGCAGGCAGATTGAGTTGCTCACAGAATCACAGATTCATTAGAGATCTATCTATCTGCCATCGGCTAGCTCAGTCTGTCACAATTTGCTTGCAAGCAAACTCATAAAATTAACTCACAACACACCGTGTATGTAAATATGGAATTTTTTATATAAAAAAAGAGCAACTTTTCCCAAAATCAGGCAAAGCAGGCAGGCAGATTGAATTGCTCACAGAATCATTCAGTGGGCAGGCAGATTGAGTTGCTCACAGAATCACAGATTCATTAGAGATCTATCTATCTGCCATCGGCTAGCTCAGTCTGTCACAATTTGCTTGCAAGCAAACTCATAAAATTAACTCACAACAAAATATGGAATTTTTTATATAAAAAAGAGCAACTTTTCCCAAAATCAGGCAAAGCAGGCAGGCAGATTGAATTGCTCACAGAATCATTCAGTGATCTATCTATCTGACATCAGCTAGCTCAGTCTGTCACATAAAATTTGCTTGCTGTGAGTCTTCACTGAATAATAGAACCTTCACTCCTAAGGGAGGTTCGGCTGTGCTTAAAAGCAGAGCCGAAGATCTAAAGTCTAGCTAGAAAGCAAGAAATCCAACCAGCTGATGATTGGAAAAAGGAAAAGTAGCAATTTAGCAGGTAAAGTTTGCCAGGTAAGAAGTGAGTGGGTGGGGAGGGTTCCTGTGGGCCATGTGGGCAGCGCAGCCTTGTGTTTCTGCATAGCCTGGATTAATTGCTTTGGGGAGGGATGCTTTGGGATTGAGATTTCTCTGCGATCCACCAAAATTTTCTCACAGCCCACAGTTGGTGACCACTGCCCTATAGCATCGGTTTGAGTGTAGAAGTTGAAACTGTTTATAATACATAACACAGAAACAAGTTTGGTAAAATCTATAAATTATTTACCAAAATAAGATTTGTAAGCCAAACAAATTAAAGATTTTATGATTAAATGAGTATTGAGACATTGACAAGATTATACCAGTTGTATAGACAAAGACAAAGACAAGACAAAAGAAGGAAAGAAAGACTCCACATTAGAAGGAAGACTTCATATACCCTTCAGTTGCTGTGATTTGTTCATGATGGAATTTGTAAGCTAAAGAGAGAAATGATGCTACTTTATTGGAGTCTGACAATTCTGTTTGCAAGAATAAAAACATTTATAGATTTTTTTAAATTCTCTCTTGTTCAAGGAAAGATTTTAGACAATAAAAGCCTTCCTATAGTTAATGAATACATTTTAATGGTATATAATAGATATGAAAGAGAATACTTCAAAGTTTTCTTACATTTGTTACAATTCTCATTGCATACTTTAAAGCAGTGGTCTCCGACCTTGGCAACTTTAAGACTTGTGGACTTCAACTCCCAGAATTCTCCAGCCAACAAAGATGGCTGAGGAATTCTGGGAATTGAAGTCCACAAGTTTTAAAGTTGCCAAGATTGGAGACCACTGCTTTAAAGTATATCATTCTTATTCTTAAATATGATAATTCGTTATTTTGATTACAATTACAATCTGTCGAATGACTACCTAGAGCAGACTGACTAGACTGAAAAATTCATGTTTTACTGCTAGTATCTTTTGAAAGAAATGTTAAGATTTTGATGGAAATATAGAGGAAGGTAGACTTCAGTGGAATAAGTAGAGCATAGTTGTAGCCTAAGGATTATGTCTAATGGGGATAGCTCATTTGCAGCTTCAATCAATGGAACTGAAAGGCCTGCAGTTCTTTAGTCATGACATGGTTTCCTATCTCACCCCAATTATGGCATGGAAACACATCCTTTTCACTAGTATTTGCACACTTTGGAAGCCTTCAATATACTTGCCCCAGAATATGTTTTGTTTTCTTCCCAATCTGTGTAAGAGGTCACACTTGCAATTTTTTCATCATAGCTTTAAACTCAGAGGTTAAAATATGATGTTTGGAATGGTGATATAAAGGTCTAAATGAAGAAATTGGGGTCTTTGACCTCAATTTCTGTTTTCATTTAAGGGGGGAGAGTCACTGTGTTTATAAGTCAAATCAAAATAACCTATACTGGACAATTTAACCTACTAAATTTGAACAGTGAAAATATATCAGACTTTTGTATTTCTCATTTTCCATCTTTCATAATTGTGCCCTCTTATATAGAATTGCATCAAAATTTTAAATAGGGCTGCTTCAATTCAAAATTAAATCTCTTGAATCTCTAAACTTGGATCCTTTTTTCTACATTGATTGAAAGATCTGATTCAAATCAACCTAATACAATATTTGAATACAAGTGTCAAATCATATTGCTTCCAAATTACAAAATTAATTCATTTTATAAATACAATCATTAACAGTGATTTCCTTTAATTGTAACATTCTTCTATTTTGAGTTCTAACATTTTGACCTTCTTATGCTCATTAATTAAAACTTTAGATCTTATTATTATTATTAGGCAATCAACCAGAACCATCAAATAGGATATAGATTTTTTAATAACTGACAGGAATATACAGAAGTTTATGACTTTTTATGATGGGGAATAAGTTTGCCATTTGTTTTCCGGTCAGTGAAAATTGTTTTTGAAAATAAAGGGAATTTACTTTGATGAAAATCAAAAGAAATTCCTTAATAGCATAGTTACAGAAGAAATCCTACCTTTTAATTGGCATGAATTATAAACAGATACATATTTTATGTCATCTGGAGAATTATCCCGTATATCCAGGCCAAGTACAATTTTGTGCTAAGTTGCAGAAGAACATTCCAGAGGAAAGCAACAAAATTGCTAGGATAGATTCCTCTAATCACTAGGAGTTTACTGTGACTTGATCTTCATCTTAAGTTCCACTGTGACATGACCACAGGACTCCATATGGAAATAGAAGAAAAGGGTGGGTTCTCTCCCTCCCTCCCTCCCTCTCCCTCTCCCTCTCCCTCTCCCCCCTCCCTCCCTCCCTCCCTCCCCCCCCCCCCCTCTCTCTCTCTCTCTCTCTCTCTCTCTCTCTCTCTCTATATATATATATATATATATATATATATATATATGGATCTTTGGTTCTTCGGGTTTTCTCCCGCGTAGAATTGAAAATATCTAGGTGACGTTTCGATAAAGTCTCATTCATCATCTTCAGGCTTGTGTCTTCGGCCTTGTGCTTCTCAGAGTAATGTGAGCTTGCAGCTGCTTCTTCCTTTTAACTACTAGTGGGGGTGTGACTTGATTGGGTGGGGGCTTGGCTGTGTTCTGATTGGGTGGCGATCTGTTCTCATGGGTTTGGCTGTGTTCTGTTTGGTTGGGGGGTTGGCTGTGTTCTGATTGCCTGGGGGTGTGTTCTGTTCTGGTGGGGGTTTGGTTGTACTCGGGTTAGTCTCAGTTGCTGGGGGATTTGAGCTGGTGAGCTGTGATCCTGTTGTTTGGCTTCGCGTTCGTGTCGTGCCACATCTTCATGGTGGGCGTCAGTTCCCTTCATGCATGGGTTGGGGGGGTTTGAAGCAGGTAGTGATGCAGCTGTGATACGGCTTCTGGTCCGTGGTCCTGTTTCATCTTCTATGTGGGTGTGAGTCTGCTTTCTATGTCGAAGTGTGGTGGTAGTTTCTTGTGTGGCCCTTGTGAGTGTGGGTCTGGTGTCCTTCTTTATGTTAGTTACTCGTTTGTTAATGAGGGCGGGTTTCCAAATGGCTGGTAGGTGGGAGGTGTCATCTCGTTTATTCATGCTGTGTGGGCATTTTTCTATCTCTATGGCTTCTCTGATTATTCTGTTGTTGAAGTGTTCGGTTTTGGCGATGGTTCTGGTATTTTTAAAGTCAATCTTATGTCCTGTGGCTTTGAGGTGTTGGACCAGGGAAGAGGTCGGTTCTTCTTTTTTGATTGAGTTCTTGTGTTCTTCAATGCGTGCACTTATTCTTCTGTTAGTTTGTCCTATGTATGTGGTGGGGCAGAAGGTGCACGGGATTTCGTATACTCCTTGGTTTTCTAACTCAATTTTGTCTTTAGGGTTTCTTAGGATGGTGGATATTTTTCCGTTTGTGCAGAATGCTGTTTTAATGTTGTGTTTTTGGAGGATCTTGCTGATTTTGTCTGTAGTGCCTTTTATATATGGGAGGAGGGCTTTGCCATTTTCTTGTTCTCTGTCTTGGATTTTGGTTGGGGTTTCTTTTTTGATTAGGTGAGTAATCTTCCTTCTTTGGAATCCATTAGCTGTTAGTACGTTAGTGAGAGTGTGTAGTTCGGTTTTTAGGTGTTGTTCATCGGCTAAGCATTTTGTTCTGGAGATGAGTGTCTCAGCTATGGAATTGATCTGTGCTGGGTGGTGGTGTGAGAGTGCGTTTAGATAGTGGTTTGTATGTGTTTTCTTCTGGTAGATGGTGTGTCCTAGGGAGCCATGGATTTTTTGTATACTAAGACATCTAGGAAGGGAAGTTGATTGTTAGCTTCTATTTCCATGGTGAATTGTATTTTGGGGTGTAGGCTGTTGAGGTGTGTGAGGAAGTTGTTCAGTTTTTCTTTCCCATGTGGCCAGATTATGAAGGTGTCATCTACGTATCTGAGCCAGAGTTTGGGTTTGTGATCATATTTTTCTAGAGCTTGTGTTTCAAAGTGTTCCATGTAAAGGTTTGCGATGACAGGTGAGAGGGGTGATCCCATGAGTGCTCCTTCTATTTGTTTGTATTTTTGTCCATTGTAGGTGAAATATGTATTGGATAGGCAGTGGTTGGTCAGATCTAGGATGTGCTTGGGGGGGTTGTATTTATTTTGGATGGCTGTCAAGGCTTCTTTTATAGGCACTTGGGTGAAGAGGGATATGACATCGAAGCTCACTAATAGATCGCTGGGTTGTAAGTTTTATTTCTTTATGATCTTGATGAACTGGAATGAGTTTCTTACATGTGAGTTGATGGATTCTGCATATGGCTGTAGTTGTTTGGCGAGAAATTTGGCTAGGTTTTGTAGAGGTGAGCCTATGGAGCTGACTATTGGTCTAAGTGGGGTTCCTTCTTTGTGTATCTTGGGGAGACCATAAAGCTTAGGGCATCTGGATGATTTCTCTCTGGGTATGATTCTTTGCTGGATTTCTTCACTGATGCGGGAGGCTTTTATTTTGGATCTGGTGATTTTTTCTAGGTAGGTGGTGGGTTTGTGTTTAGGGGTTTGTATGTGGGGTCTTGGAGTAGGTTGGTTAACTTGGTTTGGTAGTCGGATGTATTCATAACCACTGTTGCGTTGCCTTTGTCTGCTGGTAGGATTATTATGCTGGTGTCTTTTTTCAGGTTAAGTAGTGCAGTTTGTTCTATCCTACCAGCAGACAGAAGTATAGTATATAAAATCATACATGGCAATATCCTACTGGTCAATAAATACTTCAGCTTCAACCATAACAACACAAGAGCAAACAATAGATACAAACTCAAGGTTAATCGCACCAAACTTGATTGCAGGAAATATGACTTCAGCAACAGAGTGGTCAATGTCTGAAATACTCTACCTGATTCTGTGGTTTCTTCCCCAAACCCCAAAAACTTTAACCTTAGACTGTCTACTATATTGACCTCACCCCTTTCCTAAGAGGTCTGTAGGGGGTGTGCATAAATGCACCAGCGTGCCTACCGTCCCGGTCCTATTGTTTCTTTTTTTTTATTTTTCTCTTATGTATCCATGGATTCATAACTATGTTTTTACTTACACTATTATCTTGTAAGCAATTGACAAAATAAATAAATAAATAAAAATAAATAAACTTTGGATGATTCATATTGACTTATTAGACCTGATTTAGAAAGCACTGCATATCTCAGAACCTGCTGCCCAATATGAAAGGTATATCTGTGTCCAGGTGTGGGATTTAAAACCACTGAAGGAGGAAGAAAGCTGGCTTTATCAAAAACTTTTATTTTAAGGTTATTACAATAGAATATTTAGGCAAAAGGGCATTGTTCTGAACTATTTTCTTCCTGTGCCTTTTATTCATGAAACTAAAACAAGAAAAGCTGCTATGGTGAAAATGGAACCTATACAACTGTAGCTGCAGTTGGAAGGCTAATTTGTTCCATTGGTGGCACCAATAATTACAATCTACCATAAACAGACCCTTTATTGGGGAAAGGTAAATGCTTATAATACTTGGTTTATTTTCCTTTTCATATTTATCCTTTAATGGCTCAAATGACCATTATTAATTTTCTAGCTTCTATTCAAAACAATGATTTGGCTAATCTACAGGTCTCCAAACTTGGCAATTGTAAGACTTATGGACAGTTATGTATTTGAAAAGTCTGAATAAGAATGAAACCAATCAATTTGTACCTCTTGATGATCAATATAAATCTATCGAAAAACCTGCCTTTCTTATTAGCTTGATTTTCTTTGAGTGACAGAAAATGAATGATGAATATGTGTGTGTGTGTTTGCTGCCATTAAATAGTTGAAGCAAATTCAAGCAAAATTGCTCACCTTCTACTAGATGAGATTTCAAAATATGTAATAGATTTCAGTAAATAATTAGTAGTATATATTGAGTGGAATGCATCCTAGATTTGTTAAAACTTGTGCTACAAAAATTTATTCTCATCCTATATTTATTCTTGTGTTAAATCTTATTATGTGCATGGTACTATTTCTGCCTAAGGTTGAGATTTAAGTACTATGTAGAAATACAGGCACTAGCAGACATAACTATTCTTAATAACATTTAGCTTTTAGTCATTCTGCCCTTTTGCATCTGTAGGATATACAGGTAGAAATTTCACACACACAAAAATCCTAACAAACTAAATCATTCATTAATTCATTTAATACACACACACAAATACATCTATCTATCTATCTATCTATCTATCTATCTATCTATCTATCTATCTATCTATCTATCTATCTATCCAGCTGTAAAGCTACTGTATAGTTTTTAAATTATGATGAATTTAGAAATCATACTTCTATCACATAACTTTGGATTAGTTTCCCTGGACAACCCTGGCCTGGAAAAAGAAACACAAGCATTTCCCCCTTACCATTTGAGAAAAATGACTCTGATAAATCTTGCTTTGTGCATCTGGACATAGTATTTCTCAAAAATCCCCCATGGATAGAAATTATGCCAGCACAAATACTGACACTGAACTTGCTGAGATGATAGTGATTGGGTGCCTTTGCAGCCAGACATGCCTCCAGACAGCAAACAATAGTAGCTACAATATGACTCTTCCAACAAGACAAAAGATCTGCCTTCAGGCCCTTCCAAAGAAACCAATTTAGAGAAGATGTTCAACTCCCTCTTGGAGGCAGATGGGTCATGAGCTTCAATACATTTACCCCAACCTTCATTTTTCAGTTAAAGGGCCCCAATTCCTCATCTTCTGTTCCTTTATTGACTACAGAATCATCTCTAGATTCATTTTGAATTTGTTCAACCAAATCCAAATCCAAACCTAATTGGGTTTTAGAGTTAAGACATATTGGGAGTCCACTAAACTGGGAGGAAGGATTATATATTAAAATTCATTATTTATAAAAAAGTAGGTCCTCCTCCTATCTGCTTGGGGAATTTAACAGATCCACAGTCACTTCCTACAGATATATTTTAAATGGTAGCTTTTTGAATGATTTACACTAATATTGTTTTAAAACAAAAGCTTTCCCAGTTGAATCTGCCTATATATTATTAGTGGCGGCCATCTGTAAAAGTTTGTTCACATCTTTAAAATAAATAAATAAATCATGTTGCACATTTCATTACCAAGGCAAGATGGATAATGTCATATCTGATCTACTTTTCAAGTGGCCTCTGATGGTAATCTACAGGTAGAAAGTCAACTAGGAGTATTCACTAACTCTGCTCAGATTTTGGAAATGTGAGCATGGTGATCTTGCCCCCTCCTCTTTTTTCCACTTGCTCCCCTCTTTTTTCACCTATGGAAATTTACTTTGGACAGAACAGTGTTTGTTTTTGTGAAACTGTCACTATATACAACACAGAGTTACTTATTTTTAACTTAGAATCAACAGAGCACCATTATTCCTTGAAATTTACACTTTTTAAGATTTCCCAATTTAAAGTTTCAAAATGCAAAGTCTTCTAATGGTAAAGGATATTACAAGAAAAAAAATAAAGAAATACACTATGAAATAAAGAAATACATTACATTAAAAATAAAGAAATATATTAGGAGATTGTGTTAGGACCAATGAATATAAACATGTTTATATTTTTTTTTAATCCTGGGAGAAATAGTGAGCTAAGATGAAGAGTTTCAATCCTTCCTATGTATAAGATAGATGGGGTAAGAACAGTGTATCCATTAAGATGCTTCAGGCTGCTCAGGTTAGCCTAGCGATAAATCCTTCTGTTTTTGCACTTAATCTGTCAATTGTGAAAAGTTAAGCAACCTCATCAAATTATAAGACATCATTGCAGGCAAATTTTTGACAGGCCCAGTAAACAATAGAATGAAATTTGGCAACATTCAAACATCCTGAAATTAGAAAAGTGAGAGTAATAAGTTAGAAAATCCTTATATTGCTATTTTAGTATTCTGACATATAGTGCTTAGACATCCTCCAAAGTTTAAAGAAATGATTTGCCAACTCTAAAATTATCCAAGAGTACTGTGATATCTGAAATGGGCAGGATATACATAAATGCAATTATTTTAGGACTTTAAATAGTTCTTCTTCTACAATCAAGAGTTTTAAATAATGGTTTGTTAGGCAAACCAACATGTAAAATCCCCAAACATACATCAAAATTACAAGAAAAAAAAGGTAAAACACATTTTGGTTTTAAAAAAAACTGTTACTGTTCAACAGTATAAAAATCTAAGATATACTGAAATGGTGCAATAAAATTAAATATTCTAAATTATCTCTGTATTTCTCTGCAACTCCTTGTTTGAAAACTAGCTGCAATATAAATGATGTGAAATATTATAACATTTGATTCCAGGTAATTCCTTTTTCTATAAAATAAGGTATTGACTATCTAGATCTGATAGTACAAAATTGTCTTTAAATGTGTGAGTTCATATGATACTTTACCAGTAAAAAAAAAATGATTTCTCTGTTTTTTTTATCATTATTATTCTGGAGTACCTAAAATTCCAAGGTGATTATTTTTATTTTAATCATTACTAATGCTGTTTTTTCTGAGATTTGTAGGAGGTAGCAGTCAATATGCAATTAAACTGCTGAGTTTTTCTTTACTTTTTTGTCAGCCTATCTACCTTGGAGGTAACTGCCAGACAACCTTGAATACATATTTACTTGTTTACAATCTTAAATACTTAATAAATGTATCTGGGGATAATAAAATATGTATTTTGTCAGTGCAAAAAAAATATGTTACGTTTAATAGTTTAAAAAATAAGTTTAATAGTTGAAGATTAACAAGCCCTAAGAAAGAGGAAATGGAAATGCTTCTAAAAATTTGCCAATAAAAACTGCAGAGATTTGTCCAGGCAGTTGCTCAGATCTAAAACTAACCCAAGGCGCACATGCATGAGCATGCACACAGATACACACAGACACAAAAGATTAGAGGGCTGGAGACTAAAACATATGAAGAGTAATTAGGTATGGCTATCTAGAGAAAAGAAGGACTAGGACTAGGGGTGACATGATAGCAGCATTTGAGGGGTACCACAAAGAAGAGGTCAACCTATTTTCCAAAGCAACACAAGAAAAGAAACAATGGATGGAAATTAAGCAAGAAGAGAAGCAGGAAAAATCTCCTAAACCTGGGAATAATTAACCAGTGGAATGCCTTGCTTTCAGAAGGTGCTCCATCACCAGAGGTTTTTAAGCAGAGACTGGATAGCCATTTGTCTGAAATGATATAAGGTCTCCTTGTTGTGGTTAGCCAGCAGCAGGTGCAGATGGCTGAGGAGAGCAATGACTCTGATGAAGGCCAGGACCATCACGGAGTGAACTGCTGCTTTCAGGGATTGTGGAGGCTGGCAGCAGTGATGAGGAGGTTCCTAAGGAGCCTATGCCACGTGCGCGTGAGCGCAGGATGATTCATAGAAGAGAATAGCTGGAGCAGCACAGGCAACTCGGGAGTAAGGATGCAATATAATGGCTGCTCCCTCCAGGGAATATAAGACTGGTTTCAAAAGGTTTTTGCTTTTGCAGAAAGCAAAAAAGTTCTAAGGACTCAGCATTGTGTGTAGAGACTCTGGTTTATCTGAAGAATTCTATCAAAGCTTTTCTGGTTGGACTATTGGCTACAAGCCATGTTTTATCTACAAAGAAATTATTTGTAGATTAAAGCTGAGAAGGTTTGAGTTGCTGCATTTGTTTGAGACTGTCTTGCTGGTAACAGAGTTGGGTCAGAACACTCCTGCTTGAGCAGGGGGTTGAACTATAAGACCTCCAAGGTCCCTTCCAACTCAGTTATTCTGCTACTGTGGTACATACACAGTCTACTACATACATATATCCAGCTACACTCTCAGAATCATTAGCAACACTTACGTACAGAAGATGCCTTTGCATTTCTCTTCCTTATTTTATTTTTGTTTATATTCCAGATATCTACTTTATTCCCCAAAGTGTTTTTGTTCAAAATATTTCGCATATGCTAAATGAGCCCTTAGTGTACAATCTCTCTTGAACTTAGAAAAAAAAAAAAGACTTGTATCCACCTTCCTCTAAATGCCTTTTCTTTTCACAGCTGTTTATGAGGTAATTTTAGTGAAAAGACAATGTCATCTCCCAAATTTCCCACCAAGTGTTAGGGTAACAGGAATAGAAAATTGTGTCATGCTGATCTAATCCAGCAGTGCAAGCCCAGCACTTATTCTACTATTTGCAATTCATTATTTTTTTTGTATTAATTAAAATTATCGTAATATACAATACAAATGAAAATAAAGATAATAGGGAAATGGGAAGAGAAAAAAAGAGGAAAAGAGAAGTGCAGGGTGAAAGGAAAAAAAGTTTTAAAAAGTATTGATCTCCAACATTTTTCAGCCAGTGTTCCAATATCTAAGGGGCTGCCACAAAGAAGTGGGGGTGTCAATCAATTTTTCAATGCACCTGAAGGCAGGACAAAAAACAATGGATAAAATCTAATCTAGGAGTGAACCTACCTAGAACTAAGGAAAACAATTCCTGACAGTTAGAACAATTAATCAGTGGAATGACTTGCCTCCAGAAGTTGTGAATGCTTCATCACTGGAGGCTTTTAAGAAGAAACTGGATAACCATTTGTCTAAAATGGTACAGGAGTTCCTGTCTGAGCAGAGGGTTGAACTAGAAAAACCTTCCAGGTGCCTTCCAGCTCTGTTATTCTGTTAAATATAAAGTTGCTATTCATTTTTTATGGCTGAAATATGTTTCTTATATATTCCATTTAATCAGGAAGTACCATTTTAACAAACCATCTAAAAAAGAAAAAGAAATAACTAAGTGACAGCATCAGTCCAGCTGTGACTAATGTTGAAATGCTGACTAGAATCAGATTGGTAAATGCTTGAATGGGAGACCAACAGGAAATTATGGAGTGACACATCTGTTAAAAAAAAATCCTGGAAGAAATCAATAGCAAAGAATTTTAATTTTGAGGCCAAGAAGACAACAGAAGAAGTTGGATATTCCCATGAAGTTGCAGGAGTGGAATTTGAATCAAATTAGTTTTTTATTTTGACTATTTTTTTAAAAAAAATTGTTTGTTTATGTCAAGTATGATTAGATATGATGACGATGGTGATGATGATGATGATGATGATGATGATGATGATGATGATGATGATGATGATAGAGAGAGGGAGAAAGGGAGGGAGGGAGGAGAGAGAGAGGAAGAGAGGGAGGAAAGGGGAGAGAAAGAAAAAAGAGAGAAGGAGGGAGAGAGGGAGAGGAAGGGGCAAGGGGAGGGAGGGAGAGGGAGGGAGGGAGAGGGAGGGAGGGAGAGAGGGAGGGAGAGAGAGACCTAATATATAACTAGCAATGTGGTTCAATGTTGCAGTAATTTATCTGGGCATCCTGGAAAAAAAACTCATTGTAATTTTTACTTTGGAAGGCGAATTTTCTAAGACATGTTTGAATATATATTTAGCACTTCTTTGCAATTGATGGTGCACCAAGTGCTTATCCGATTCAATTATGCTTCTACTTTAAGTGACCCCCACACATTTGTCAAATCACAATGCTAAAGCAGCTAAATTCTTTCTGCTATAGACTCTTATTTATTTAAATCATTTTTGGACTGCATAATATGCAATTAATTAAAGGAGCAGCACAAACCATTTGGAGTGACTGGAACAGGAAAGCTATAAAATAAATGTGGGAATCCATTCATTTCTAAACAGAATCTTTAAAGCCTATTTAAACCAGCCTGGAGTGAGTCTTGCACATATTACAGAACAATGATAGTACCATATAAAAGAGCTCTATTCTTGAGTCCTAATCTAATATATTATCTATGGATATATAAATAGAGCCTTTGGCCATTTTTAAAATGGAGGTGAATTATTCTAGTACTTTGAATTAAAGAACTTTAAATATAGGCTTAAAAATTATTACTTTAACACTTTTAATTGAGCCTAAAAGCACAATAGTCATTAATGCAGGCGATACGGTATCAGTGTTATATCCTTTGATTTATACTGTGAAAATTATTAAACAATAGTATTCTATATAAGAAGAAGCTTTTCTCTCCATCCTCAAAAAACACTTTTTAAAAACATCATACAGTATATTACAGAGCCTTTCCCCCACTGACAAGTTCAAATGAAATGTACCCATCATGGACATGTCAGAAAACTACACTAGCATAAAAATGACTGTCTCCATTGCCAGTCCCTGTCCAAAATGTATTATTTATGGTCTTGCTGCTGAATGGTGGTGTCTTGATTTTGAATGTAAGGTGTGTTAAGTAAAGCAATTGGTGAATTTGATTTTGCTTCCATGCACAATATTACCAGCCTCTGGGAACTATCCACCGCATCTATCATGAGACATGTATGTATATATGCATGCATTTTATTCAATTTGCAGAGTCCTTTATCTCAAACCAGTGAGTCTGGTTGTATATTTTTTTATTTAGAATATGGGTGGCCTGTCTCTTTTACTTTACAAGGAAGCTCCACCCACAAGAAAGAAATCAAATTGTTATTGTTTTCATGGAAAAGAGTGAAGTGGCACAACACTAGGGGAATTGTCCAATATGAAGATGTGATCATCTGTTGCCTGGAATGAATACAACACAATCTGTTGGCAAAGAGGTCAGATAGGATTTATAAAAAAAAAATAATTTAGAGTGAACTGTTATGAAAAAAGGACAGGAGAAGCTGTCAAGTATCTTCCTATATCTGTTCAAAATTTCGGGTTATTATTTGGTAAAACCTTAACTCAAATCTCTATATTTCTTCTATTTCTTATATATATATATATTAAAAAGATCAGATAAATAAAAACAGAGGACCAACTGTCATGAGGCAGAAACAAAATATCCTAATATCACTTTCTGACTACGTTCTTCTAGAAAGAATTTGAGCCACTTTATAATAATGGCCATGACAATCTTATTTAAAGGGTATCAGTTTCAGAGGCCCTGGTCATAAAACAATATTCTATTTCTCCATCTGTTTCTTGGTAGAAAGATAATGGAAAGTAATGGCCTTCCCCCCCCCCACACACACACACACAAAAAGGCCAAAATTTAACTTGAAATGTATTCAAAATAGAAGCCACAACTTTTTATACGTTCTTCTCAAGAACTTTATACAAGATAATAATTATTCAAAATGAAGGATATTTTTAAAAATTTGGATGAAAGTATCTAATGACATCTTAAAGGCAAGTGGAACAATACCCTTTGATAATTATTAATTTCCTTCAAGGTCCAGATGGTCACTTCAGATGCGGCAGGGTTCAGGTGGCCATGGATAATCCAAGAATAAGTATTGGGTTTCAAGCTACCAGGAAAGGTCATTCTTTCTAAAACAGCATGAGAGATTAAATTCTAGCAAAATCTATCTCTTATTCACTCCAGTGGTCTCCTTGCTAGGCTGTTTTGTATGTTGTACATATACCTTCTCTGATATCCTCAAAGTAACAGTAAATTGATTTAAATGTTATCCTTGAAAAATCTTGAAATATGAAAAAATATTTTAAAACTATCTTACTGTATTTCTATTTGTTTTAATCAGTTTAAGAGATTTGTCTGAAACTGGGCATAGGTTCTTAATATGCAGAATATTTTTCCAGAGTCTTACGTGAATAGAAGCTCATATGAAAAGAAAAATTGTCTGAAAGAAACATCTATATAGATTATTTTACAGATACATATACTTTTGTTCACAATCTTCTCAAGTTATGATTTAAGGCCCATTTGAAACACAATGGAAAAGCATAGTTACATCCAAATATATATTCTTTTAGTCCTATTTTTGTACAACATCCTTTTGTATACAATGGATAAAAGAAATACCTTAAGGCATAGAAGAACTATTGGTTACAGAGATTTGAAATGTACAATCTTGGATAACAGAGAAAATATAGAATAGAGAAAATAGGAAAATATTTTATTTGGGGGGAAATATATTATAAAATGATCATCAGTTGTAACAATATTATTCAGACTGGTCACAAAAATGGCTGAGCTTTCTTTTTTTCTTTCTTTATTTTTAATTTATTTATTTGTCAATTGCTCACAAGATAATAGGTATAAGTAAAACATAGTTATGAATACATGGATACATATAAGAAAAATAAAATATAAAAGAAAAAAATAGGACAGGGATGGTAGGCACATTGGTGCACTTATGCACGCCCCCTACAGACCTCTTAGGAAAGGGGTGAGGTCAATAGTAGACAGTCTAAGCTTAAAGTTTTTGGGGTCCAGAGATACCATAAGATTTTAGTTTTAGGAGTAGTTTGCCGTGTACCACTGAATCAAAGGCTTTACAGAATTCTATATAGATTGCGTCTATTGCTTTGCCCTGATCGAGTTGTGTAGTCCATATGTTTTTGCAATGTAACAATTGCAGATTACATCATAGTTTTTTCCTAAAACCAAATTGTTTATTAGAGAGTAGGTTGTTTGTTTCTAAGTGGAGGATGATGGATTGGTTAATAATTGATTCCATGACTTTACAGGTGACACAGCATAAAGAGATTGGTCTGTAATTTTCAACTAGACTGGGGTCTCCCTTTTTGAAGATGGGGATGACCGTGACTTGTGACCATAGTTTTGGCAAGGAGCTGGTCCTGAAAGATTTATCAAAGATTATGCTTAGAGGTTCTACTATGGCAGTGGATAGCTTTTTTAAGAAATAGGCACATATTCCGTCCAGTCCAACAGATAGAGATGGTTTTAGATTGCGTAGTGCTTTTTCAACATTGTCTTCTGTAAAATCGATATGTATTAGATCATTGTAGTTCGACTAGAAAATACTGGGCATAATCCATTGTTGTTTACAAATACTGACCCAAATAATGTGTTAAAGAGGTTGGCTTTAATAGTGTCATCATTGCAGTCTTTACCATTAGGTCCTTTCAGGAGTGGGATAGACCTTGAGTCTTTTAGTTTGTTGTTTACAAAATTGTAGAAAGCATGAGTGGAATTGGTGCATAGAAGGTTTTCTTCTTGTTTAATGTGATAATTGGTGCATTCAGTCTTTATCTGGTGGCATAAATTTTTGTATCGGCTTTTGAAGTTGGCAACGTGACCAAATTTGTTTTTCTGCCAAAGTGATTTCTTTTTGGATTGAAACTTCCTTATTGTTTTGGGTAATTTGTTTTTTCTGGTTCTGGGAGTTGTTAATGGTACATATAGTTTGATGACTCTTTTGACTTCAAGTAAAAATATGTTGTAATGGTCTTCTACAGTACTGCATCCAGAGAATAGAAATTGCCAATCAAGGGATGAGAGATCATTGTTCATAAGATCATAGTTGCCTTTTTTGAAGTTATAATTGGGGATTTCGTCATTGTGATGATTTTTGTGTGGATGTATGTTGAGACAACATGTTGTGGTCACTGTTGGAAAAGAGTTCTTTAATTTGTATTCCATAAATTGAATTCAAACTATTGCAGAAGATGAGATCGAGGCAGTTGTTAAGCCTAGTGTTTTGGTTACTAGTTGTTCTAGTCCCAGATTTGTTACTGCATTGTAGACGGTTGCATGTGTAGGTTCAGTTGTACATTCACTAAGGGTCCAGTTAATATGAGGTAGATTGAAGTCACCAAGAAAGATAAAAGCATGTGGACAGGATGCTGCCCACGTTAGTAGTGAATTTAGCTTGTTTGCATGTTCGATGTCATAATCAGGTGCTCTGTAACATAGTAAGAACCGAAATGTGATATTTAAGGACAGTTCACAGATGATGGTCTCAGGAATAGCAAGCTCCTGGGTAACTTGGATTTTTTTTTTTTTGATGTAGGGACTTTTTATAAAAGATAGCAATACCACCCCCTTTACGGATTTCACAATCTGATCAGTAAACATGATAGTCTCTTACTGTGTAATGAGTAAGATGCATTAGGGAGAGATGCATTGAGCTACGTTTCACAGACAAATGTAATGTCGAATTTAGCTGTATTTAGTAAGAGGAGAAATTTAGGTATTTTATTTACAAGGCTTCTTTGTTTTTTGGAAGCTGCTACCTCCCTTCTGCTACTCCACAGAACAATCTTGTTCCTGAAACTGAAAGCAGAAAAAGCAGCTGTTTTGGACATCAGCATGTGGGTTGAGAAGAATAGTACTGGGGTGCGCCTAGAGTGGGAGTAGCTGAAGTAAGGCCTTCTAGTTCTTGCTAACCTCCCATTTCCATCAACCTCGACAAATACAGTAGAACCTCTGGTCACAAAAAAAAATCTGGTCACAAAAAAATTTGACCACCACCAAATCAGGTTCCAACCAAAAAATTTACAAAAGTTTTGAATCTGGTCACAAACACATACTGGGGTGGCAATTAAACATGACATCTGACCCAGAAATTCCTGTAGATGAAACATTAGATGACAAAGAAATTGCTAAAGTTACAGAACGAATTATGGTCGTGACCAGAGGTTCTACTGTATGGTCAAAAACAAGATGGGCATTCTAATTCATCAAAGTTCTGGAAAGTCATATCTTCTGTCCTAGGCACTTATTGGAACCTAAGCTTCATCATACTAGTTATCTGATAAAAGTTGTAGATAAATAATTTCCCCCTTCAGTTCATGGCTGGCTAGTGTGACTCTTTCAGTAGGACATAATTAGGTAAAAATGGAATCAATTTAATTCCACATATTCATTAAAAAACATGCAGCTCTGTGGAAATTTTTGAGAGATTTGGGGAGATTTACTAAATTTTTGTGGGTCTACATGCAGCACTGATTATTTAAAAAAAAAACCTTATAGGCAATGGAAAAGACTTTAGTCTGGGATTCTGAAAACCAGAACTGACAATATTAGATTGTGAACAATTGGATCAACTTGCCTTAAACAGCCTTTTCTATCCCTGCTTTTATTTAATTATTACAACTTGATGAAATGTCTTTTGAAAGTATTTATTAAAATTTTTGTGCTACTCTATTCCCAATCATTCAAAGCAGAATGAATTAAAAAAAACAGAAAGTTAAAAACAATGTAACATTACTTAACAGTATGTATTATTATAATCCTGATTAATATGAGATATCAATAGCTAATCATTCCCCAAAAGTCAAGTTATTCTGCCTTGGGAAAATAATTAATTCTTATGTAACAAGACAAGTTAATCAATATGAGAGGTGCTCCCACTGAGAAGAACTTGATACTAGATCCTTATAGATGGAATTTTCTTGGAAATGGCACCATCAGCAAAGCCTCTGTTCCAGATTTTACCAGACAGGCAGATTACTTTGGAGCAAGTGGTCAAGAAGTTTGCTAGGCTATGAGACATGTGGTGGTGGTGGGGATGAAATGTACTAAATTAAATTGTACCTAGAAGCTAACTGGCAGTCAATGCACTTCCTGGAATATAAGAATCAACAGACAGATCTTGAAGCATTCATTACTACCCAAGCCATTGCATTAATTTTCATAAAGTCTTTAAGCAGCTCTATCTAAAGCAAATACACATCTATCCTAAACTATGGGAGAAGTTGCTATAATATAGCTAAAATGTACCAGCAAAAAACATTCGCCTGAGTAGAATATCCTAAAAATTCTTTCTCAAAGAATTGTTTTTAACAACATGAACTCCTGAAGGTTGCTGAATAAGCCATCTAACTATATTTTTTTTATAATTCAAAATTTATCTTGCAATAAAGATTATCTTCTTTGCCCCCATTCTGACTACACATTCTAAGCTTGATGAAGGACACTGTGATCTTCTAACACATATCTCAGCAGAATGAATATTGAATTGGGATAGACAAAGCTAAATTAAGGCTGAGGAATTAATTTGTTCCTCTCAGTGTGTTTGGGAAAAATTAATGGATACATTTCATTTTGTATTAATAGAATCTATGCACTTATTCCTTTGGAATACTAAAATGAGAATATATTCCCCAGAACACTGGGGAGGAAGTTTGTATGACAGCAGCTCTAAGATATAAAGGGAGAGTCACAAGAAAATATTGAGTCTGTTATAACAAGGCAAGGAATCCATGCACAATATAGATTCTTAAATGGTTTTCAAACTTTTTAACAGCATGAACATACATTTGGGGAACATGAGGTGAACTTCATATGCTCTGCTTTGGGTCTCATGACCAGAAGGGAAGAAAGAATGGACAAAGAAGGAAAAATCACCAACAGGGTTGCATTGGGAATTGGTAGACTGTATATTTCTTTTATTTCAAGTCCCAGGGTCCACCTCTGAAATCCATATTTCTTTTTGTTCACTTTTCCCTGCATAAAAAATTTGGCTCTGTTAATATTCAATTTTGGAGACTGAACATGCTGACACATAAACAAATCAGATGGCTAGACTGAGAAATCCCAACCTTTGGTAATATTCATTATAGTTTTCATCTAGGTTGGAAAGAAAATGAAAACTGGTTCTAAATTTATTTATTTAATTTATTTATTTGATTTGTCAATTGCTTACAAGATAATAGGTATAAGTATATGCATAGTTATGAATATACGAAATGGGTACATATAAGAAAAATAAAAGAAACAATAGCACAGGGACGGTAGGCACATTTGTGCGCTTATGTACACCCCCTACAGACCTCTTAGGAAAGGGGTGAGGTCAATAGTAGACAATCTAAAATTAAAGTTTTTGGGGTTTGGGGAAGAAACCAGAGAGTCAGGTGGAGTATTCCAGATATTGACCACTCTGTTGCTGAAGTCATATTTCCTGCAATCAAGTTTGGTGCGGTTAACCTTGAGTTTGTATCTATTGTGTGCTCTTGTGTTGTTATGGTTGAAGCTGAAATACTCATTGACAGGTAAGTCATTGCAATGTATGATTTTGTATACCATATTTAGATCAGACTGAAGACGGCATAATTCAAGATTTTCTAGGTCTAGAATTTCAAGTCTGGTGGCATAAGGTATTCTACAATGAGTAGAGGAGTGGAGAACTCTTCTTGTGAAATATTTCTGGATTTTCTCAACTGTGCTAATATCAGATACGTAATGTGGGTTCCAGACTGATAAGTTGTATTCAAGTATTGGTCTAGCAAATGTTTTGTATGCTCTAGTTAGTAGTATGATATTACCAGAGAAAAAGCTACGTAGGATTAGGTTAACAACTCTTAATGCCTTTTTGGCTATGTAGTTACAGTTGGCTCTATCACTTAGATCATTAGAGATGAGTATTCCAAGGTCCTTTACAGAGTTTGGATCATCAACAAGGTCTTGACTATTCAGCTTGTATTTTATTTTCTGATTTTTTTTGCCAGTATGTAAAACAGAGCATTTATTTGTTGAGATTTGAAGTTGCCATTTGTTTGACCATTCTGATACATAGTCAAGATCTTTTTGAAGGGTTGCAGTATTGTCTGTGGTATTGAACAGCTTTACATCATCAGCAAAGAGAATGAAGTTGCTGTTAATATGATCTCAGAGGTCATTTATGTAGAGTATGAAGAGAGTTGGTCCTAGAACACTGCCTGAGGGGACACCACTATTGACAGGTACAGAATTTGATAGGACACTCCCAATTTTGACCATTTGTTGTCTGTTTGACATGAATGGTTCTATCCAGTTATGCAGTTGTCCAGTTAAATAGATTTAAAAAAATAAATTTATTTTTACTTTCTGAAGTGATCAACATTTTGAAGAACCTGCTGTTAAAAATACAAAAGTGCAACAATAGTTACCTTAAGGGTATTCTGAATCCAGAATCTGTTAATTTGGAATACACTTTTTTCCTTTTTTAAAATCCAAGAAAATCTATACTCTGCTGTTCCAATATTTTTGCTGTCCTCAATGATACATGATAATTAAAAATCAAACAACTCCCCTAGAAAGCAGGAAGGATTAACCACTAGATTGTATATGATTTGAAGTAGAATACAATATTTACAAATTCCTTTTATAACTTTTACCTCACAACAAAACAAATTTGGCTTGGAAATATCTTTATTTTGCTGTTATGTCTCCACAATGTGTACATCATTATTCTCAGCTCACAAGTGAGGCAAAGTCAAGGTGTTCTTAGCTGAATCAAAGAAGATTTATTTCTACCCACTCTACTAAGAGAAGAAGAAGATGATTGGAAGAAAAGTGGTTGGACTCAGATACACTGATGACTGTGCACTTGGAAGATCTGAGGGACACCATTGAGAATAGATCATCCTAAAGAAAACCTATCTACATGACTACTAGAAGTCACTAGTAGCTTGATGGGCCATAATTAATTATTACACCATGTGTGTGCATGCATGCATGTGCGTGTGTGTGTGCATGGGCATGTGCGTCTCTGTGTGTGTGTGTGTGTGTGTGTAAAACATCATTTACTCAATCATTGTTTTGGCTTGTCATTTGTAAACCACTTTTGACACCATGTCTATCTTGTCAGATAAACTTGAGAACTTTGTGTCTTTAAAAATCTTCACCATGCAAGATGGCTAATCCCATAGTTTCCCAGGATTCAAACCAATGGAAAACATCTGTCCTCCAGTCTCCTCTTCTGGAGTACATGAGGATGATCACCAATTATCTCTTTCACAAGAGAGGTTCTAGGTAACCAGTCTATTCACCAGTTTCTTGGTCTTTCCTGTGGTTGTTGGCTCTCTTCAGTACACCATACCTCCCCCAGAAGCCCAAAAAGAAAGCTTGTTATTTTTTTAATATGGAGAGACCTTAGGTGACAGATAGTGATTGGGAACTGAAGTAATACAGTTCCTTAATATGGACAGCAAATGTCACGGTATAGTTTTCAAACATCTTGAGAATGCATAGCTAGCAACAGAACTCAATAGTGGGAAAAGGCCCTGAGAACATTTCATAGAATCTATTTCACAGATAATAATTAGCAGGACAACAGCAAATATTAGAAATGTGAGAGCACAGCAATAAACAGAGCTGGAAAATGCAAAGCTAACCATTCATCTTCCTGTATTCAGGGAACCACTTTCTTAATGACAAGATGACACTGAACTTCCAGAATCACATCATTGGAATTTGTGTTGAAAAGACAGAAAGCATAGAAAAAAATCCCTCTTATCTTCATTGTGCTTCCTCATTAGCAGGTTATAGCATCTTCTCATCATCTAACCACCGTTGTATCAAAATAACATAAATGTGATATCACATCAGTGATGTATAATTTCCCAGAAGAATGGTGTGCACTCACATACCATTTGCAGGAACAAGACTAGGTACTTTCTACTAGATAGTTGTAGACTGACACCATTTAAAACATAATCTACTTCATTTTTATTCAATCAATTTGCCCATGTTGAAATAATATTAGTTACTGAATACCTTATGCTGGTAGTCCTCGATGTACAACCACAATTGAGCCCAAAATTTCTGTTGCTAAACAGGACGGTTGTTAAATAAATTTTGTCCCATTTTGTGATCTCTCATGCCATAGTTATTAAATTAATCACTGCAGTTGTTAAGTTAATAACACATTGTTGAGTGAATCTGGCTTCCCCATTGACTTTGCTCGTCAGGGGGTCACAAAAGATTATCACATGACCCCAGGACAGCGCAACAGTCATAAATATGCTAATTGCCAAGTGTTTGGATTTTGATCTTGTGACCATGGAGATGCTGCAACATTCATGTGAAAAATGGTCATCAGTCACTTTTTTCAGTCCTGTTGTAACTTTTAATGGTCAATAAATGAACTGTTATAAGTTGAAGACTACGTGTAATTCAGTGGTGTCAAACACATGGCCCATGGGCCAGATTCAGCCTGCGATAGGCCACAGAATTGGCCTGTGGGTCATCCCAAAGATGGTAAGGGACCAGCCTCTGCCACCCTAGGCCCAGCCATGCCCACCCAATCGGTCACGATGACCAGGCCATGCCCACACCGGGACCCCCAAGGACAAACAAAATCCAAATATGGTCCATGACAGGACCGAGTTTGACATCCCTGCTGTAATTGAATTATTTAATAATTAGAATTACAGTTTGAGGTGTAAAAGCTTTGTGGAAAAAGAACATTCCTATCCAGTGTTAAAGAACATTCCTATCCAGGGTGTTTGTGATTGCTCCATGAAAGGGTAAGAAAAAGTTAGAGTTAGGACATACTTACATACTGCTACATATTTTGCAGAGAAGTAATTATGAGGGAATTGCTTGATGAAGAGTTAGCATTTTTTTTCTTGGGTTGTACAAATACAAGCTCTTCATTCCAAAATAATCCAGCTAATATTAATGAAATATGTACCAAAATAAAAAATTATTTGAAAATTACAGCGTTATTGATCATGTTTCTTGACTGCCCGTTGCTTAACCTAACCAATAATATTCTATGATTGTCATTTGTTTCATCCAGTTTGTAATTAACTTAAAACATAAAATGAAAAACACTTTAAAATAAACTAAACAAGCTGTCAACTTCAAAAGCTATCAAAGTAAATGAAAGTACACCCATTAAATGCAAGACTATTTGTAAGAACGAGCATGATGTGTTCCAATAACATTCTTCTAAAGTTGCCTTTGTAATTGAGGTGGGATTCAAGTTGATTAAATAAACAAATACATCATGTTTTTCCTCATCTTTAAGGATGACTCCAATTTCTTTTAATATGTATTATATCTAGGCTTCATAACTAAGGGGTCACTTATTCAATGCACTGATGATCAGATAGTTGCCATGCAAATCTTAATTCAAAAGAAAAAGCCACTCAGTTCAAAACAGCTTATTCCCAGGAAAGTTTCATACAATTTTAAACTAAATGTATTTAAATGTATTATAGGGAACTTATAGCTTCCCACAAACGTCTTTGTATTTCATGAATGTAGATAGGCTCATTACTAGTAAATGCCATTGGCAGGTTACATAAAGAGGGGCCAAGAATGTAGTTGAAATATTTACTAATTCTTCAGAAGGCATCTAAGCATTTTAATGAAAGTTATATTGTGACACATTTACATGCATTAAAAATAAATCCTGGAGAGTAATGAATGTGAAGAAAATCAAACTAATCTTTCTGGGAATGAACTTCTCTAAAATAAGAAAAGAGCTAAGCTATCTGATCATCAGTTTTGCCACATAGCAATTATTTTTCCTCTAATGAATTGTAGAGGTTCATTATTGAAACACAAATTTTGTGTAGCCCATTAAGCCATTTCCAAAGCCATAACCATCTACTCTTGATATCGCAAACCAGTTAAAATTGAAGACTGCTAGTTTAGCTATATTAAATTCAGCTACAATAGCTTCTGGACTATAGCTTAGGGAGACTTGTTATGTTCAGTTTTGATTGTCAACCATCTTCATAAGATGATCTTTTCTGTTTAATGGCTGCAGTAGTTCTTCAAAATACATTCCCACATGCTATGCAATAAATCTGCTGCACATATTTTAAATGCTTCTTTGCCATATGAGTGAATTTGTAACAATGAATTATAATGTATAAAGTTGGAGGAAGCACCATGGAGCGCAGTATAGAGCAGATACAGTTCTACAGAGGAATTATTGAGTCTGTCATCTGCACCTCTATAACTGTCTGGTTTGGTTCTGCAACCCAACAAGACAGACGCAGACTTCAGAGAATAATTAGGACTGCAGAAAAAACAATTACCACCAACCTCCCTTCCATCAAGGACCTGTATACTGCATGAGTCAAAAAGAGGGCTGTGAAAATATTCACAGACCCCTTGCATCCCAAACATAAACTGTTTCAACTCCTTCCCTCAAAACAACGCTATAGAGCACTGCACACCAGAACAACTAGACACAAGAACAGTTTTTTTCCCAAATGCCATCACTCTGCTAAACACATAATTCCCTCAACACTGTTCACTACTATTATTATTAACCTTCTCATCACTCCTTATCACCTATCCCCTCCCACTTGTGACTGTATGATTGTAACTTTGTCACTTGTATCCTTATGATCTATATTGATTTTTTTCCTAGTATGATTTGATTGCTTATTGTACCCTATGAGTATTATTAAGTGTTGTACCTTATGATTCTTGATGAATGTATCTTTCTTTTATGTATACTGAGAGCATTTGCACCTAGACAAATTTCTTGTGTGTCCAATTATACTTGGCCAATAAAGAATTCTATTCTATTATTAGCAAAACATATACATTTCATTGTTTTAGAGCTGGGGGAAGAAATATTATTAAACTATGCTATACTGATGATATTCAGCTGATAGCTAAAATTCAAATAATCTGCTAACTCTATTAATGAAAGTCAAGGTGCATAGTAAAAAGAAAATGGGACTAAGATTAAATATAAAGAAGACCAAACTAATGATAACAGCCTAATAACTGACAGTGAAAATGTTAAAGTGAAGGATAGCTTCTGTCTTTTAGAAGAATTTATCAATGGTAAAAGCAAACAGCAGTGAAAAAAATATTCCACAGGCTTGGTAGGGTGGTAATGAAGTCCTTGGGAAAGATATTCACCTGCTGATATGTCTAAACCAAAAAAGGTCAGCAATATTTCGCTATAACACTCTATGGATGTGAAAACAAGTTAAAAATGTTTTATCTAATTTTATTGGACTTTGGGACTGGAAAAAACTCCAAGATAAACAAGAAAACAAACAAATGCTTAACAAATCATTTAAATTTTCTCAAACAAGGCTCAAATGACCAGACTCAATGTATTATTTCTTCAACACATTATGCAAATTAGACTGAGAAATCTCAAAGTGTTGGGAAAGGTGAAAGGAACAAGAAAAGAATGACCAATAATAAGGTGGATAAATTCAATTTTGGCAGTGATAAGTGAAGGGCTTGATTGAGAATAGATCATCCTAAAGAAGGCCCATGTAGGTAGATGCTAACAATCAATATGAGCTTAATTCTACATAATGTCAATCAATTCATTTTAGACTAGAATAGAACATGAGAGGACAGGACAGAACGGAACAGAACAGAACAGAACAGAACAGAACAGAACAGAACAGAACAGAACAGAACAGAACAGAACAGAACAGAACAGAACAGAACAGAATAGAATAGAATGACAGATTTGGAAGGGACCTTGGAGGTCTTTTAGTCCAACCTCCTGCTCAGGTAGGAAACCAGGGGTGGATTTCTACCGGTTCTGTCCACCGCTGTAGAACCGGTTGCTCCAATAAGCAGCAGACATAGAACCGGTTCTATGTCTGCTGCTATTGTGGCCCACCCGCCCACCTGGGCTCTTACCTGACCTTTATTTCCTGCTTTTTCAACTGCAGCTGCTTTGCGCGACACAGCTACAGTTAAAAAGCAGGAAAAAAGGGCTGTTCCAACTGCTGCACACTTGCACACAGCACTGCTCAGCTATCTGGGCAACTCAGCAGATTGTAAATTGCACTCACGCGACTCGCACATGCGTATGTGATGCTAATAAACAGAGCTGGTAGTTATACCAGTCAGATCCCATCCCTGTAGGAAACCCTATACCATTTCAGACAAATGGTTACCCAATCTCTTAAAATTGTCCAGTGTTGGAGAATTCACAACCTCTGAAGGCAAGTTTTTCCATTTGATAATTGTTCTGTCAGGAAATTTATCCTTAGTTCTAGGTTGCTTCTCTCCTTGATTAGCTTCCACCCAATGATTCTTGTCCTGCCCTCAGGGTGCTTTGGAAAATAGCTTGACTCCCTCTTCATTGTGGTAACCTTTATGATATTGGAATACTATTACCATATCATCCCTAGTCCTTCTTTTCATTAAACTAGACCAGGGGTGTCAAACTCTAGGCCTGTTGGGTGCTTAGATCTGGTCCACGGGGCTGCCCAGAAAACAGCGAAGGACCTGCCCATGGTGCCTCTGCCAGTTAAAATGGAACTCAGGAGGTGCAGCTCTCCCGAGCTCTGTTTTTGGCTGCAGCAGCCTTCTGCAACCCTCTGACAGTGAAAACAGAGATCAGGAGGGCCATGCATGACTCTCCCAAGTTACATTTTCACTGGCAAAGTGTTGGGTTAACACAGATGCCTCTGAAATGAGTGATCCTGCCCACTCAGTTCCCTGAGGTCAAACACGACCATGATGCAGTCCTCAATGAAATCTAGTTTGATACCCCTGAACTAGACATACCTAATTCTAGCATCCATTCTTTATATGTTTTAGCGTCCAGTCCCCTAATCATCTTTATTTATCTTCTCTGCATTCTTTGTAGAGTCTCAACATCATTTTTACATCGTAGCAATCAAAACTGGATGCATTATTCCAAATGTGGCCTTTCCAAGGCATTATAAAGTGGTATTAACATTTCATTTGATCTTGATTCTAAAGTAGCCTAGAACTGTGTTGGCTTTTTTGGCAGCTGCAGCATACTGCTGGCTCATATTTAAGTACTGTGTTGTCCACTAGGACTTCAATATCTTTCTCCCAGATACTACCTATTGAGTCACATATCACCTATGCTATACCTGTGCATTTGATTTTTCTTGCCTAAATGTAGAACCTTACTTTTGTCACCATTGAATTTTATTTTGTTAGATAGCATCCAATAATGATTAAACACTAATGATTAATATTAAATACCACAATTAAATATAATATGATTTGAATCCTGTTGCTTCAGTTTTGTGGGCTGAAGAAAAAATTTATATTTATAAAAAGGAAGTCCATGCTGTCCTAACAATTTGATTCAAAGATACATTTTTCATATTAAGACAGCATAGATTTTCAAGGAACATGTGCTGGTAGGAATTAAATTCTAAAAAAAAAAACATAATTTAATTCTACCAATTATCTTTCAGAGCAAAATTTGACACTGTTTTATGCATGAAAGAATATGAAAGATAAGAAATATAAAAGAGGAAACTTTTTTTGTAATGCAGTTACAAAATGGAAACAGATAATTATGTAATTTTACTAATTACAGCAAGCCATTCCTTGAGTTGGATGTTGACAAAAATCGATACTTGTATTTATTTAATTATACTTCAGTAGGGAACGAGTAGAGTTATTTCTGCAATTTTATAAAATTAGATCAGTTTCAGTAACTGTTTTTCTCAATGTCTTGATCTGACAGGAACATAGCTCTAGAATTAATAATTCCTTTATTGTTTGTATCTGGAACCCTAAAATAATTTTATAGAATGAAGTATCAGAGAGGTATTATTATTATTATTATTATTATTATTTCATGAGACTACTCAGTATCTTGTTTTGATTTCATCTGACTGGAGATAGCAGAAGCTGATCATGGAATTTATATGTATTTCTGGTCTAATAATAAATCAACTTATGGTCTGTGGATAATGATGGGATGCTTGAGTCTGGAAGTAATTCCAGGGTGGATATCAAAATTATTCTTAATAACATGGCCAATATCACCAGATATCATAATACTTTGATATTATAGCCATCAATCTTATTGGGTTTTGCCATATTAACATATTATACATGCACATATACAGTGCCTGATCTGAACAAGCAGTTGTGATTGTGAAAAATACAGTCTAAAGTTCATTAGAGAACTTAACTGAATTGCAATCATTTAACTAATTACAATTTTATCTTTAAATGAAAGTAATAGCAATTTGATTTTGCCAAGACAAGACAGCAAAGGGCATAATGACACAAATTAAATATATCTATTCTCTGTCTGATGTATGCACTAAAAATAATTTCAACAAGCAATGAATTTGACCCTCTTCAGCATTTTAAATATTTGATTTGCAATGCTTAACTCATCTTAGGACTGAACTAGCATGAAAACTGAAGCAGCCTATTAAGGTAATTTAAGAATATACAACTTTTGGTAAATAAGAGATTTATTCTAAAATTCATTAGTGGAAGAGATTAGACAACCATTTTTCTGAAGAGATTAGACAACCATTTTTCCTGCCTGAGCAGAGAGTTGGACAAGAAGACCTTTAAAATCTCTTCCACCTACATTGTACAGATATATTTGAAGATGAGTTTTGCTCAGATTTAAAAAGGGGAAAATGATCAATAGACGCAATACATTGTCTCATTATAATAATGGTATAAGAGGAAAAAGGGAAGGGGAAGGAGGGAGGGAGGTGATGAGAGGGAGGAAGGAAGGATTAGAAGGGAGGGAGGGAGGGAGGGAGGGAGGGAGGATGAACGGAAGGAAGGAAAGTAGATTTGGGAAGATCATAGATATGCTCAAAAAAGGACAAGTGTTGATAATCTTTTAGTGACCCACTTTGCCTTTTGACCCCAGTGATGGTCATCCTGATTGGGAAAATGAATGATTGAGGCTATATAATACCCAAAGAGGGGCTTAATTTTCTGTGTTCTTTCTTTGCCCTTAAGTTTAGGGTGAATTTTAATTTTATTACATTTATTTTAAGGCTTCTCGGATAGTTTTTGTTTCTTTTCCTCTTTAAAATGGAAAAAAAACAATCTAACTAGTTTTCAGTTTGATGGTTGGAAAGGATACAAAAAAGAGGGTTCAGTAGCTACAAAATCCCCCTCAAAATCCAAAATACCTCCCTCTTAAAATTATCTAGTGTTCTTTGCATCTGGAGACTTCTTACCAGTTCTATGTGCTCTTGTTTTCATCATATCTGCAGACTTGAAGACATTTTAGAAATTCCTAATTAAGCCTTCTTTGAAATACTGTAAGCAATAAAGAATGATGCCAAGGTATTGAGAGGCACAATTTTAATCATTTCACTCCAGACTTTCATCTGTTAATCCAGTCAGTGCCATCAAAATACTAGAAAATTATAGAGTTATGATACGGTATAAGATTCATGCTAATGTGAATTTCCTCTGGATAGCACTGGAAGATCTTTGCAATTTCAATCATGACAGAAAGCAAAAGGAAAAAAAAATATGAAGTGGAGGAATGAGCTTCCTTTGGTATGCCACAGAAGGCAAAACATATAAGAAGTTCCAATAAATTGAGTTTTAAAGCCTGCCAAATCATGGCCTTAAAAGATTCACCCTGTTTGATGACCTCTAAAATGGGACTTTGTGTTGTTGAGTTAAAAGAAAATGTAACAATCAATATTTGTCCTATGAAAAGGTTAAAGGTAATAAAGCCTGTTAGTGCCACTTTTCAGTGCAAGGAACATGTACAATATAAATGAAATATTCAGAATCTGCATTCCTTTGCAATTAACACAACAACATAATGCTTTGGAGCAAAATCATGTTTGCTTATTGTGTAGGTGGTACTGCTACACAGAATTATGTGTTTTCCAAGCAAAATATTATGCTATGTTACTGACCATATTTGTGCATAATTTGAAAGTGCTAACAAAAATGAAGAGTACAAGAAATATTGCTATTTCTTACAAGAAATATTGCTATGGGTTGTTTTTTCCCGACTTTAAACAAAAGAAAGCACACGAGCAGTTTAATTTCTCTTCTCCGTGAGATTGGACTCTCAAACTGACTATTGTCAAGCTTCAAAAGCGTTTTTGCTCTTGCAATTATTTTTGCATCTCAGCTTGCCAACCAACTAAAAGGGGGAGATAGAACATAGCTTCAGATATCAAGATGCTAGCCATGGGAACCAAGGACATTTTGTTTACCAGAACCAAAAAAGACTTTCTCACAATAATACCAAAGTTCTCCATTGGACAATGTGACCTGGCCTAATAGGGGGTAGAGAAAATTGAACTTAATCTATATGGGATTGCGTGGAAATAGTTAGACCTGGTTTTGCTCTCAATTTTGCCAATATGATATATTTATTAAAGTTTTTGCATTGAGAGATTGGATCATCTCAACCCTGGGTTGGGTGAGTTTGTCAGTCGGAATGTTAACAACTATATTTTCATTTTTTATATATACAATGGGTAATCCTGTAGAGTGGTTTTGAACATAAAGTTGGTTTTTTGGAAAGAAGTTGGAATGATATACTCTAGGGCCATTAAATTATAATGTGTGGAAAGAAACAGGTTACAGAGAAAATACTTTTCACCTTTATACTATTAAAAGTCTCTCAATGAAGCTGGATTTCAAGAATACATGAATAACCTTACTGAGTCAGTTAGACAATCAGTGTAAATTAAATCTATTTATCGGCTTAGTTTTTAGGGCAGATTTTCACTTCAGCAGTTTTATCCCATATTTTTTTTCTTTTAAATGTACATAAATTTGCTGGCCCATTAACATTTTTAAAATGTATTACATGGTTGGAGCTCCTGGTCTTTTCTTTTTTCCCCACCAAAATGACTCATATAATCTCAGGGTTGCAAAGTGTCAAGTAGACCAGACAGGAAACAACTAGATGAACCCCTCTCCATTTCTTTCTCTGTCCATTATGCAACTGTAGACTATGGCCCTCTCTTACCTGATTGTTCCTAAGGTAGTGTTCTGACCCAGGCTTCGTCAAACTTAATAAAACACAAGGTGAATTTAAAAGTAAATCCTTTTTAATGTGACGCTGGGAATTACTTGCATTCCCAGTCAAACTCATTATACACAGTTTGTCCAGATAAGAGCATGCTTTTCAGTGCTGTCCAATGCTGCCAAGAAACAGAAGTCCAATTAAGGCTAACATAAATCAACCCCAAAACCTAGAAAAAAACCGACCAGAGTATAGACCTTCACGAAGGACTCAGAGATTACTGAACTTGCTTCCTGTAAAGCTCTTCGTCACTGAGGACCGACTTTTATCCCTTATGGGAGGGGCAATCACCTCCCAGTCCTACTCCTGAATTGCCCTTTCTGCTTCAGTTTCTCTCGCCTTCTAGCAGCTCTGCGCACACGGGTACTAGGAACAGGTTCCCCAGGATCCTTTGCTTCACTGCTGCCAGACTCTGAAAGCTCCAAAGACAGCACCCCACTCTCAGATGGTCCTGGCCCCATCTCTGCTTCGGATGCAGGATCCTCATCCAAGTCCTCACCAGACTCCCTGATTGGTTCCCTTTTATCTCACTGTCCAATACCTCTGCCATCTACACCGGCTGCCGGTGAACCACAAGAGGTAGCATCTTTTCCCATATTTCCAAAGTCTTTCACAAATACCATTACACAAAGTTTGTGTTTCTTTTGGAGCAATTCTAGCCCCACTCAGGTGCTATATACAGAAGGAGAAATCTACAGGGAAGTCATGATAACCATTCTTGTGAGTTTTCATCAATTGGCTGTGGATATAATATGACTGTGCAGTAGGGCTACTCAGGTGTAGAGTTCAAGATGGGAAGACTTCCATATCAGTTCAAACCTTAATAATGCTGGATTTAGTATTGCTTGGAAAATTTTATCCCATACATTACTTTAGCCATCCATATTAAATATATGTACAGGGGGTCCTCAACTTGGGACTATAATTGAGCCCAACGTTTTTGTTGCTAAGAGAGTTTTGTCCCATTTTATGACTTTTCTCCACATTGCTTAAGAGAATCACTGAAGTTCTTAAATTAGTAACACGGTTGTGGTTACCTCATTACCTTTGTTTGTCAGAAGGTCATAAAAGGGGACCACAGGACATTGTCACTGTCATAAATGTGAGTCAGTTGTCAAACATCTGAATGTAAATAATGTGACCATGGGGGTGCTGCATGTGTGAAAAATGGTCATAAGCAGGGCTGGGATTCTACTGGTTTGGACTGGTTCAGGTGAACCCCTTGCTCTGAAGATCAGCTGGCAAAGAACTGATTTGCTATGATAAGCATGTGGGCCTGCCCAATTCTGCTCTTTCTTGTGCTTTATTTCCTTTGTTTAGAGCACAGCTGATTCATTTGGCAGAGCAGTTTGCCATGCCTCAGCTGTTTTATTCACAGGGACTGCTGTAGAAGGTAAGTATTAGAGCTTTTCTAAATGTAGAGCTCCTGTTTCACCAAACCAATTGCGATCACCAAACAATTGTTATATTGGTGGAATCCCACCCCTGGTCCTAAGTCATTTTTTTCAGTGCCATTGTTACTCCAGTCACTAAATGAACTATGGTAAGTCAAGGACTGCCTGTATTCATGCATTTTATGAACAACTGATGCTACAGCATAAATTTTACAAAGCCGGCTGGACGGCTGGCGACCCCGAGGGTTTGGGACTTCTCTTTGGGAGCACCCTCCCTCTGGAACGAATTACTCCCGGAGATGAGGACCATCCCCGACCTATTGACCTTCCGGCGCGCACTAAAAACGTACTTATTCCTTCTGGCCTAAAATTACGTGTAGGGCTTTAAGTTTGATTTTAAATGGTTTTAGCTTTCTTAATCTCCTAATCTTTTAATCTTTTGATAATGGCCAATCTATTTAATTCTTTTAACTCATTTTAATTATTGTATGTGTATTTATATGTATATTTTATCTGGCTGTACACCGCCCCGAGTCCTTCTGGGAAAGGAGGCGGTATACAAATTTAAATAAAGTAAAGTATTGTGGACAAAGAGTTTTACACAATCATGCTTTCAAACAGTAAGATTGTTCCTTCAATTTGGCAAGGCCAGTTTTTCCTCCACTGGTTTTACTTGGTATGTGATATATGAAGGCATGCAACATAGTTTTTTTTAATGGTACTGCTGCAGCTGAAAAGCTATTTTACATAAAATACAAGAATTTCAGTATAGTTCCATTTTGTTCCAGAAAAAGAATGAAGCTTTGTAAATGGAATGTTAACTCATTATATTGAAATAAACAGCTGAAAGAAAATGTGAGAAATAACAGAGCTGAGCAAATCCAATCTGCATAATATAAATCCATACCTTGGCTAGTAGACTACAGTGAAATATGGTTAATAGATGCTTGTGAATAAAGCAGCACTACTTTGCACAATTTTTAATATAGAGACATTTGAAATGAAATTCTACATTATAGAATTATTGTTACAATTTCAGACAATAAATGGTACTAGGCCCTGAGGCAAGAGAAAAAGAACAACAATAGTATGGCAAAAGTGTGACACTTAAAACTGCTCTATGTTTATGGAGATCCTCAAGCAACCAGGTCATGGGTGTCCCATAGGTGCTTTTTCAGCTCTGACTGGATGGTGGGGAATGGAAGGATTTAAACTCCTAGCAGAAGCTGGACATTTGCATTCTGTTAGTGAGTCATTAAAGCCATCTGGAGGTTTATCTGTGTCATCAAGATCATCTGAGTGGTACAAATGTGTGGAGCCTTCTTGGAAATGCTGAAAGGACTGTATTGTAGACTGGAGATAGATAATGTATCCTCCCCTTCTGTTGAGAGAGGGCTGTTCAGTTTTAACATAGATGGCCTGTCATGCCCTTGGTGGACTCTGAGGGAGAGGAGGAACAGCTGACAGGGAGTGGAAGTGTGGCTCGGAGATTGTGGAGGGGGCTGGGGAAGGGCAGAGGCTGTCTGAGCAGTCAGAGGAGGACCCAGGCCCATCCCCTATCCATCCTAGGGCACGCAGGAAGGAGAGGATAAGGGAGAGACATGGTCTACTCAGGAGGAGAGGGCCTTCATGGGCTTCAGCTGTGACAACTGAATAAGAGTATGGATCTGCGTACGGGTGAATGCTGGAAACAAAATGTGGACATATCTCTAGTTTATAGTACCTCTCTGAATTTGGCATCCTTCCCAGTGTGTGTTATCTGTGGACATCCTCCAGCCCTTATCTTGCCTGGTTAGTGTTGCCCTTTTCCTTCTTCATGTAACTGTTTGTGTGGGAGTTTTTTGTCTTCCATCAAAGCTATTCGGAGCTTAGAAGCAGTGAAGAAATAAAAGGGTCTTCCTCTGTTTTTTTGCGAGTGTGTTTGTTTTGTATCCCACCCTGGGTCATCACATGGCCTCTTTGACCCTTCTTTCAAGCCAATGGTCCTCTCTGTCCAAAATGTGGACTTTGCTGTCTTCAAAAGAATGGCCTTTGTTTTTCAAATGCAGATAGACTGCTAAATCTAGTCCTGATGGGTTTGTTCTCCTAGTTTGTGCCATGTGTTTATGAAGTGGTTGTTTTGTTTCCCCAATGTACAGATCTGCACATGGTTCACTACATTGAACCACATTGCTTAGAGGACTGCTGGTTTGAAAGAGGGGTTAAAGAGGTCTCTTGAAGTCCAAATTGCCTCCTTAAAAAACCACCTTTGGGTTAAAACTACTCTGCATTCAGTGATTACCATCCACCACATGGTATGCAGAAACCTACAAATTCATTGAACCCCCAAACCTGAAAACTATATTTGGTTCAGAGAAACATGTCAATAGATGGCAACCGGAGGATGTCGGTCTGACAAGCTCCACTGCCGCGGCCGTATTTCGGGGTGAGTCCCCCTCCCCCCGGGTCCTCACCCGTGGTAGGGGTGGCGAAAGGACCCGGGGGGGGTGGGCAGCCCCAGGGAGGTCGTGGAGGTGCGGAGGAGGCCGGGGACTGCCGCCGGGGCCGCGGTTGCCTCCGCGGTTACCTTCACGGGGGCCATTGGGGCCGCTGCTGCCGTCGGCGTCGCCGAGGCCGCTGCTGCCGCCGGCGTTGCCGAGGCTGCTGCTGCCGCCGCCGAGGCTGCTGTTGCCGGGGAGGTCATGGAAGTGCGGAGGAGGCCGTGGACTGCTGCCGGGGCTGCGGCTGCCTCCGTTGGGGCCGCTGCTGCCGTTGGCGCCGCCGCCGAGGCCGCTGCTACCGCCGCCGAGGCTGTTGTTGCCGGGGAGGTCGTGGAGCTGCGGAGGAGGCCGTGGACTGCCGCCGGGGCTGCGGCTGCCTCCATTGGGGCCGCTGCTGCCGTCGGCGCCGCAGCTGGGGCCGCTGTTGCCGTCGGCGACGCCGTCAGGATCGGGGCCGTTGTTGCGGCCGTTGGAGCTGTCGCCGGTGGCCGGCGCCGTTGCTAAGCCTCTGAGGTTGTTGCCGAGGCCGGGGTCGCCGCCGCTGGCACAGGGGCGGAGGAGGCCGTTGCTGAGGCCGCTGCAGCTGCCGTTGCCGCCGGGGCCGCTGAGGCCGTTGCCGGCGCAGGAGAGACCGTGGGGAGGCTGGAGGAGACCACTGTTGGGGCCTCCGAGGCTGCCGCCACCACCGCCGGGACCGCTGGGACCGCTGTTGTCGACGCCGCCATGGAGGTCAGTCCCACCACGGGGGTTGCCACTGACGCGGAGGCAGCCATGGGAAGGCCGGAGGAGGTTGTCGTTGGGGCCGTTGAGGCCGCCGTCGCCGCCGCTGGGGCCGTTGTTGTTACCGGAGCTGTCGCCACCGTCGCTGCTGAGGCCACTGAGACCATCATTGCCGCCGCTGGGACTGCCGTTGATGTGGAGGCCGGAGCTGGGACTGGATTCGGGGCCGGAGCCGTTGTTGCTGGGGGCTCTTGGGGCCTCTCGGGCAACGGGGGCGCTGTTTGGCCAGTCCTCGGCGTTTTCATCTACTCGGGGATGGTGTAGGTTTGATGAGGTGCCCGGCGTTTTCCATCGGAACTGGAGGTGGAGGAGTGTTGCCGGGGCTGGGGCCGTTGCCGTGGACTGTGAGAGGGCCTGCGGCGAGGCCAGAAAACATGACCTGCGCCCCCGAGTGACGGATCCCCCGCGAGGCCGGATGTCAGCTGTCGGTGGGGTGCGACTACTCCGGCCCGGATTTGGGTCCTGCTTGTTCGGCCTTGGCCTGGTCGATGGCAGTCAGAGAAGATCCAGCCAAAGACAAAACTGACATACTCCTCGAAACATCTGTGGGCCCTGAGATATGTCCCCCTATCTCAGAGTTGACCCTCTTGCCTCTCTAAGACTTATCTCAAGGACGGATCTTGGGATCCGGAGAGATGGTGGGGTCGCCGGAAATGTGGGAGGGAGGGTTGTTTAAAATTTTTAACTAGATTCTTAAAGGGGTTAGGGTTGGCCGGGCGGGGGTTGGGGGACAACCTGCCTGGGGCTGGGACCGGGTCGTGGGTTGAGCGTTGCCGGGAGGGGGATGGGGCTGTATTGAGGATGGGGGGCTGTCCCAGGGAGGGTGATTTTAAAACTATTAGTACGGTGAGCGGGAGAGGCAGATTTGGCGGTTATAGGGGGCCACATTCTGTTTTGGGAGCGCGCCCCCGCTATTTGATGGCGGTGGCGCGCTCCGACCCCCTTGTTATGTCCCGTTCCCCGGGGGGTGTGAGCGATCGGGCCCGGGGCCTTCGGCTGATGTTGTGTAACGCCAGGTCCGTTATTAATAAAGCCCCCCTCATTTATGATCTGATTTGTGAGGGGGGAGCGGACCTGGTGGGTGTTACCGAGACCTGGCTGGGCCCAGAGGGGGGAGTTCCCCTTGTGGAGATGTGCCCAGCCGGGTTTCGGGTTTTTCATCGGCCGAGGGCCCAGGGGAGGGGTGGGGGTGTTGCGGTGGTTATTAAGGAGGATCTGTGTCCGAGGGAATCCACTGTTTCTCAGACGATCGGGTGTGAGTCTCTTTTCGTGAAGTTCGGCCCCAAGGTACAGGTGGGCTTGTTGATCGCATACCTGGCTCCCTGCTATGCGGCATCAGCCCTGCTTGAGCTCCTTGAGGTTATAGCCGGCGTGGTGGTTGAAACCCCCAGGCTTATGGTCATGGGGGATTTCAACCTTCCCTCTGCCGGCGGTACCTCGGGGATTGCTCAGGAGTTCATGGCTTCCATGACAGCCATGGGCCTGACCCAGTTAATTCGGGACCCTACTCATGTGGGAGGTCACACCCTGGATCTAGTTTTTGTCTCTGATCAGTGGCAGAGTGGTCTGGGTGTAGGGGATATAGTTATAGAACCCCTGTCATGGACAGATCACTCGCTCCTGAGGCTCGACTTCCGTTCCGCACCCCCCGACCGCAGGGAGGCGGGGCCGCTTAAATGGTACCGCCCCAGGCGCCTGATGGACCCAGATAGGTTCCTGATGGAGCTTGGGCCATTTCCCGAAGCTCACACACACGACTCGGTTGAGGGCCTGGTTGCTACCTGGGATAGGGTGGCTGCTGGGGCCCTTGACCGGGTCGTGCCCTTGCGGCCTCTGACCCGGTGCCGATCCCAAATGGCTCCTTGGTTTTCTGAGGAGCTAAGGGAGATGAAGCACCGGAAAAGACGCCTAGAGAGTAGTTGGAGGGCTAGCCGCTCTGAGTCTGACCGAACACTTCTACGATCTTATATTAAGACGTATTTAGTGGCGATGAAGGTGGCGAGGAGGTCTTACCTCTCCACCCTTATTGCGTCCGCGGAAAAGCGCCCAGCCGCCCTGTTTAGGGTGACCCGCTTCCTTTTAGAGATGGAAGCGCGGGAGGATCCCTTACAGGGACGGGCTGAGGAGTTTTCTAGGTTTCTGCAGGATAAAATCGCTCAGATTCGGGACGAGCTGGACTCTGACTGGGCATCTCCGGGCGGGGGGGCGGGGGTGGATATCGGTGAGGCCAGTTGGGTTGAGTTCGACCCTGTTACTGTTGAAGACGTGGACAGGATGCTGGGGGGACTGAATGCCACCACCTGTTTGTTGGACCCGTGCCCCTCCTGGTTGGTCTTGGCCACTCGGGAGGTGACACGAGGCTGGTTCCAGGGTATTATAAACGCTTCCTTGAGAGAGGGGCTTTTACCTGCCGCCTTGAAGGAGGCGGTGGTGCGGCCCCTCCTCAAGAAACCGTCCCTGGACCCAGCATTGTTATCAAATTACCGTCCTGTCTCCAACCTTCGCTTTGTTGCGAAGGTTGTAGAGAGTGTGGTGGCCCGTCAGCTTCCCCGGTTCCTGGATGAAGTGAGTTATCTTGACCCCCTCCAATCGGGCTTCAGGCCCGGGCATAGCACGGAGAGGGCGTTGGTCGCGTTGGTTGATGATCTCTGGAGGGCTCGGGACAGAGGTTGTTCCTCTGTCCTGGTCCTGTTAGATCTCTCGGCGGCTTTTGATACTGTCGACCACAGTATCTTATTGCAGCGGTTGGGGGGGTTGGGGGTTGGAGGCACCGTATTACGGTGGTTCTCCTCCTTCCTCTCCGACCGCTCGCAATTTGTGTTGACGGGGGGGCAGAGATCGTCCCCAAGGCCCCTGCTTTGTGGGGTGCCTCAGGGGTCGGTGCTCTCGCCCTGCTGTTCAACATTTATGTAAAGCCGCTGGGTGAGATCATCCGTGGCTTTGGGGTGGAGTTCCATCAGTACGCTGACGATACTCAGCTGTACATCTCCACCCCGGGCCACCCCAACGAAGCCGTCGAAGTGATGTCCCGGTGTCTGGAGGCCGTGCGGGGTTGGATGGGTCGTAACAGGCTTCGTCTCAACCCGGCCAAAACCGAGTGGCTGTGGTTTCCTGCGCCCAGATACAGCCAGCTTATTCCTTCGCTGGCCGTGGGGGGAGAGGTTTTGACCCCCGTGGAAAGGGCGCGCAACTTGGGTTTCCTCCTGGATGTGCGGCTGTCCTTGGAAGAACATATCGCAGCCGTCGCCAGGGGGCTTTTTATCAGATTCGTCTGATTTACCAGTTGCGGCCCTTTCTGGATCTGGGCGCACTTCGCACAGTCACTTCCGCCCTCGTTATCTCCCGCTTGGATTATTGCAATGCTCTCTACATGGGGCTCCCCTTGAAGAGTCTCCGGAGGTTGCAGTTAGTCCAGAATGCAGCCGCGCGGGTGATCGTGGGCGCCCCTCGAGGCGCACACGTAACACCACTTCTCCGCAGGCTGCACTGGCTTCCTGTGGCCTTCCGGATTCGATTCAAGGTGGTACTGATGGTATTTAAAGTGCTCCATGGCTCGGGACCTGGGTACTTACGGGACCGCCTGCTGCCATCAACAACCTCCCGCCGCCCAGTACGCTCCCACAGGGTCGCCCTCCTTGGGGTACCGCCACCTGATCGTTGTCGACTGGCGGCCCCGAGGGTGCGTGCTTTCTCTGTGGGAGCGCCCTCCCTGTGGAATGATCTCCCCCCGGAGATACGAGCCATGACAGATATCCTCTCCTTCCGGCGCGCAGTTAAGACCCTACTTTTTAAACAGGCTGGCCTGGCCCAGTAAGGGTTTAAGGGGTTTTAGTAAATAGGGTTTTTTAAATTTTAACTTATTTTTAAAATTTTTGGGATGCAGCCATACTTATGTTTAATTTGGTTTTAAATTCTATTTAATTTTGTATCTCTGTATTTTATGGGTAATGCATATCTCTGTATTTTATGGGTAATGCATATTTATTAGGCTGTACACCGCCCCGAGTCCCTTTTCGGAGAGGGAGCGGTATAGAAATACGATTATAAATAAGTAAATAAATAAGAGTAGTAATGCATCTTTCCACAAGAACTCTGTGAGACATTAAATATTTGGAGCCAGTGATCGATGGAGCAATTTAGAATAAAGATGTTATATCATCAAATATAGATACATTCTTTTCTGAGAGCAAATAAAACTATTGTAGCATAATTGCCAGTGAGATTTCAGACGAAGTTTTGGACTCTGACATGTCTGTGATGCACATCAAGAAGCAGAGATAAGAAGGCACATTGAATAGTATGCAATAGTTTCTTTAAAGAAATGTGATGTTTATAAATTGGAATCAAAGAGCTTCATAAAAAACATGCAGGGGAAGAATATTAGAAAACTGAAGTAACCCTAGTTGAAGTGAACCATTTAAATACATTAATGTCAGCCTTCTGTAACATACTTCTACTAAACCAAGAAGGAAAGGAAAGGAAACAATATTATTGTTCCAATTTCTCAATGTACAGGTAGTGCTCAATGTACAACCATTCATTAGGGACTGTTTGAAGTTACAACAGCACTGAAAAAAAGTGACTTATGACCATTTTTCACACTTATGACCATTGCAGTATCCCCATGGTCACATGATCATAATTCAGACACTTGGCAACTGGCATGTATTTATGAGACTTGCAGGGTCCTGGGGTCATGTGATCACCTTTTGCAATCTTCTGGCAAGCAAAGTCAATGGGGAAGCCAGATTCATTTAACAACCAAGTTACTAACTTAACAACTATAGTGATTCAGTTAACAACTATGGCAGGAAGGGCCTTAAAGTGAGCTGTAGTGCTTAACAACAGAAATTTGAGGCTGAATTGAAGTCATAAACTGAGGACTACCTGTAATTGAGATGTAAGCATTTATCACATATAATAAGCAACTGACCCTTATCAAAATATGCTTAAAGTTGAAAATTCACAATGATCCTAATTCATTGTGAATTAGGAAGATCAAAATTGATTTTGCAATCAGGAAAAATAATTAAAATAACCATTATATATAATTATTTAAAGTCACCCTCCCAGCTCCTACCCATGGTTTATAATAAACCATTTTACCAATTTTTTTTTTGCCAAGGGTTATATGAATCATGAGTTATTATGAAAACCCAATGTATGACACAGAAATTTCTCACCACATGCACTCCTGGAAATCACTTTCCAACAATACTTAATATTTTACTAGATTTTCATTCCATACACATATGGCTGCCAAAATACAAGCCCAATGATAATTTTGCAAATCAATAAACTGAAGCTTCAACCCTTGAAAGGTAATTCTCAGTTTAAATCCTTATTAGGCTATTATGCCAAAAATTATTTTCTAAATAATCTATCAATCTGAAGAAAATATTTGGAGTTAGCATTTGGATGTCTCTTAAAGCGTAAATCAGATGAGGGACAATATTCATTTTAATGGTGTTAATTTTCTATTGTAGATTCTTTTCTTCTTATTTCTTGGTTAGTTTAATTTTGTTATATAATTTGGTACCCTGCTTATTTTTTGTAATCTTTAAAAATAAATGTTAGAGATTTTTTGAGTCCCCTTATAAATTTACAGGAGTGAAAATGGCAATGTATAATCAATGATAGTAGATCATATGAATAACTTAAGAGTCCTCTGTTAAAGAAGTCATTCTGGTATTTAATACAGTAATGGTTTATCCAAAGAATGCTGAAAGATACTGAGACTCTGGAAAGAGTGAAGAGAAGAGCAACCAAAAATCCTTAGGGGGCTGGAAGCTAAGACATACAAAGAATGATTACAGAAATTGGATATATTTAGTCTAATGAAAAAAAGGAATGCTCCAATATTTGAGGGGATCCTACAAAGACGAGGAGGTGAAACTATTTTCCAAAGGATTCAATCTGAGTCAGTCAATGGGGCCAGAGGTTTAGTCTTCCAAGCTTTCAGACTTGTGATGGGGCCCATCTTCAGAGAACTTCTCTCTAACAGACTTACACACTCCTTGAGGATGAGCTCCAGCATGAATCCAAAAGCTCAGAAAACTAAATTTCTGATCCTGATGACCAACCCAGAGTGGAACATTATCCTGTGACATGTATATTTGCCTTCATTCTTATTTTCCAAAGCATCAAAAGATAGAAACTAACCAAAAAGAGAAGCAACCTAGCACTAAGGAGATATTTCTTAACAATGAGAGCAATTAACCAATGGGTTAGAGTTTTCAGAAGTTGTGCGTGCTCCATCACTGATGGCTTTCATAAAGAGACTAGACAACCATTTGTCTGAAATGTTATAGGGTCTCCTGCTGAAGCAGGGAATTGTACTAGAAGACCTTCAAGGTCCCTTCCAATTTTATTATTCTATGTTCTAAGAACTATTCTTATACATCTCATCCATTACATCTATCCTAATATAGGAGACCTAATGATCTGCAGATTTCATTGCAATTGTTATTCAAACATATTAATCCCATGTTTTAATTTCTAGTAATAATTTAATTCTACTTCTTATGACTTTAACCTTCTAGCTATCAGTAATCAATATTGAAAGCCATTTTAACTGTATTATATTTCAGGATATATCATCTGAGACCAACATTGCCAGTGTGTTTTTTGCTCAGCAGTTCTGGTTCCATCAGTTTGTGTCCTTCCCAGACAAACCAAAATGATTGTGCCACTAATCATAACCTTTAATGTCCTCTACAACTTTTTATGCTATCTCACGGGGAAAATGATGAACATAATAAGTGTGGGACAAAAGTGTGCAATACTCTTACATGAACATTAACGTGCTGGTCTTGTAAATATCTCTCAAATTCTATTAATTCCTTTTTTGATAATATCCCAAGGGTAGCCTCAACTGAACCTGCTCCCGCATATGTCCCTGTAGGTTTTTTAATCATAGATTATTAAACTGCCTCATTCTGATGGTATGTTGTCATGATAAATCATTAGAGTATGCTGCTACTGGGATGAAATGTGGCATCAGTATGCCATTGAAATTGTCAGTCAGATAATGTATTATTAAGGCATACTGATGATACCTTCTGCAAAAGATGGTTCAGCCCAAGGAACAAAAGGTTTCAAAGCCAATTCCATGTAATTACAAGATAGGAGTCAGCCAACACATGGCAGGCTACAAATGGCTTCCCTGACTTCATTAAATCACCTTAGAATCTTGATTTCTTATTTTTCCCCACCTGCTCCTATTTGTCTCAGAGAGAGAAAAAGACAGGATTTGTTTCAGAAGCACTAAAGTGCCAAGGTATAAATATTTTCTGCATATGAAAAGCAACTGTCAGCTTTTTATCATACCTCCACAGAACTATCAATTATTAAAATCAATTTTAACTATTATTCACATTAAATAATTGCAAAATTATCCCATGTTCTTTCTTTCTTCAAATTACATTTTAAAGTTTCTAGATCAACTTACCTCTTACAGGGCCACTAAGGAATTCAGCTTTGCTGCAAATAGAGTTTAAGGCTGCAAGTGAAAACTTCATAGTTCAATATTTCCCCTGATGTGCAAGTGAAAAATATGAAAAAAAAAATAGAAATCAAGTTTCAGCATTAGTTTTTTCCCCCTCTACTTTTTAAGGTTTTGTAATTCTGTTATTTTAAGAACATTCAACCTTAACATGAATATAAAACAGCTTCGTTATAATGATCCTGACATTGCTTAATTTCATTTCAAGCTAAGACTATGATATTTACCTAAACTTTAATGAGTGAAATGATTTTTTTTGTTAACTTATTTAGATTTGGTGTTATTGTTTTCCAAAAATAAAGCCAGTTAAAAATATTTGAATGAATAGATATCCAAACCCTCAATTAAAATCTGAAATAAAACTTTGGGTTTTTTAAAGTTGATTTTACCAGCATATTTATTTTCTATATCAACATTTTTGTTCTCTTGTAGACTGAAGTGATGGACAATGAAAATAGCAGGAAGATAACTATGACTTTTGTGACTAATCAAAATTCTTACAGGCACATGGTGATGGGCCATGATTCTTGCTTTTACCACTTTTATCCTTTTTTATGGGCAACATATAATAATCATTTTATGCTTGGTATTGCCAATCAGTAATAGAGTCCCACAGTCTAATTTCCTTCCTTTAAGTGCCACTGGCAAACAAAAATCTCTAGATTTGAATTCAATTGTTTCGAGAGAACATATTCCATGTGTATTGATTTCAACCCAACTAATCAGAATGACTGTATTTGCCAAATGAGCAAGGAGAGATTTTTCATAGGATAGTGGTAACAATTCTGGGAAAGATAGAAAAAAATCAGAATTCTTTTTCCATCTCAATGTTTTATCTAAGCTAAAGAACCTGAATGCTTTGTTTTTGTAGCAGATGCTTCCATCAGCCTCAAGTTCTTGACATGTGGGAAATCTCCTGATTTCTCTATCGATTGCCAAAGATCTAAGAGTGAAGGAAAAAATTAAGATCAAACAACATTGCATTTTTTTCTTGTTAAGGAAAGTTTAGTGCCTACAATTAGATCTGCTATTGCTCAGAGTAGAGCTTATTATTAGAGCATTTATTTGTTGAGATTTGAAGTTGTCATTTGTTCGACCATTCTGACACATAGTCAAGGTCTTTTTGAAGGGTAGCAATATTATCAGTGGTGTTGAATAGCTTTTCATCATCAGCGAAAAGAATGCAGTTGCTCTTGATATGATCACAGAGGTCATTTAGGAGATTCTTCACTCCTGAGCCTAAACTATTGCCAGTTTTGCACTCCAGATTCCATCACTTATTTTTACAATTCCTTTATAGCTGGCCATGGTGGTTCAGTGGGTAAGATGCTGAGTCTTAGACCATTAAAGATCTACAGCTCAGCACTTTGAGACCTGAGCACTGTAAGATAGAGTAAGCTACCATCATTTATCCCAGCTCCTGACAAGCTAGCAGTTCAAAAGCATGCAAATGTAAGAAAATGAATAGGTACAGCATGTGGGAAGGTAACAGTATTCCATCTTTCACCATATGTTCTGTGCTGTGGCATGATGTCATGACAGCCACATGTTGTCCACATGTCTTTGGACAATGCTGTCTCTTTGACTTAAGAAATGGAGAGGAGTACCATCCTTAAAGTCAGTCATGACTAGTGGAGTAAAACCATGGAGACACCTTTACCTTACCTTACGTGTATATTCCCTACTCAATTTTAATTTCTGACTACCTTATGATTGAAGTCTTCATATAAAATTCTTTCTGTAGACATTTTCCCTAATGTGTACTTTGGTATATGTACTTTGCTTTACTGCATACACATTTTTTATTGCAGGATGCATCTCCAAATTCTGCAAACTGACATTTTGAATGCATTTGCACTCTGATTTGCCTGTAGAATTACAAGGTGGAAATTGAATAACCTCAAATCAAACTTCAGACAGGATGAATTTGTCATTTATCATTACCCATATGTCAAAGTATCAAAATAAATGTTAAGTGATAAGGGAATCCAATAGAAATATATTCTGGCAGGCTGGAAAGAATCCACCCAATTCCTAAAAATTTGTCTCTGAATAATAAGAAAGGCTGAATATATTCTGTACTACTAAACAAAGCTAAATAAAAGTAATATTACCTGAGGTTTGCAACTCCCACTCTCGATATAGTGATCTATCTTTAAAAAAAAAAACCTTTCTAAATGACTTTTTAATTATAATGTCTGATTAGAAGGCTAGACTATGACAGCATGACTATTAAGGATTATTTTTTTTATCATAATAGCAATATGTATTCCACTCTCAATTAATGAGGCACAAATGACCACCACCGTTTTTGACAACATGTGGCTTACAAGTGAATGGAGATATGCATCATTTGATAATATTTGTTTTAAGGGTAGCTTCTCCTATGCAAAACAAACCCACAACTGCTTTTTTCAGAGGGAAAGATTAACTCTGAAATGTTAGAAATAGGTCCGTTTACATATGCATTTCCTGACAGTATCCTAAGTATCCCAAATCTTTGCTGTTACTTTCTATTTACTCTTAGACTTGCAGGTACCTAACATTTCCTTAGATTCCCCTGAATTAAATTAAATTGCTTAGCACAAGGAATCCACAAAAGAATTGAGCTGCTTAGATTTATAAGCAATAATATGTATGTTTATAATCCAAGGAACAAATTGAAAGAAAAGTGTGGAGATAACTTTGAGGAAGATATGCATGAACAAGTAAGGAAAAATACAAGACAACCAGTCCTGGGAAGACTTGGGAAAGAAATTCAAAATAACTCTGCCTTGATTCTGTTATATATGAAAGAGAGCAGAAGGAATCTTAAGCAAGCTTCCAAGATTCTGTTATTATACCATACAATAATATGGTAGCATTGCTATAATGTTTGTAATGCTTGTTTACTGGCCTGGGCAACCTGAATCAGGCTGAATGATTGATAAAAGTCAGATAGTGAGTTTTGTGAGAATTTGAACCTAGAACATACAGGTTCTCATGGAACTACAGTCTGGTTTTCTTTCACTGCCCTTGCCTCTATCTTTGATGCACAGAGATATCCCACAACATGGTCTCATTTGTGGAAATAATTTCTTCCATTTATATATTCAACATTTGGTCAGAGTTTTTGGAATTCTGAGAACCATGCCAACCCTTCCATAGTTTCCAAATATAAGGTTTCCTACATATTGTGGAGTCAGATAACATCAGTTAAAAAAATGTACACCTGCTGTAACTCCTCTGCAACTACCTTAAAATTATATTTGATTAAAGTTGATATAAACACCAACTACTGATTTATAGACAGATTTGAGTCTATAAATCAGAAATACAATACCCCAGATAGTCCAGCCGGGTTTTGTGAAACTTGCATTTTATAGTTGCTTGATTTTGTAATTTTCCCACAAATATTTCATCTGACCTGCAAGTTGCTTCTTCCTAGCTTTTACTATTTGCAGCACATGTTGTGCATCTATTTTCCAAATGATGGAAAGTAAAAAAAAATATTCTAATCAGAATAACAATGGACAATATAACACCATTTGGTTTGTAGCACTGTCCTATATCATCACCTTTCAGAGGTTCTGGCTCTGAAGAAGTTCTGAAACATTTAAGGTATGCCAATTCTTGATTCTAGTTAGGCTCTTTGTCAACCCTGAAGTTGACCTGACAAAAGCCATTTTTGATAGCTTCAGTGTTGCCACACTGGAGCTGAGAGATTGGAAGGGGGATTTGAGATAATTGGAATTCTGTAGCCAAAACAAAATACTTTCTCTTGGGAACGAAGGACATTCTCACACCTGGTCAGAGGAAAGAGGAGAGATGTCACTCGGCAACCAGACCACGCCATAATTGGATCATGTGACTGTTTTGAGAAAGTGACAATTTTTTACATTTAACTAGGTGAAAGCTGTGGAAGTCTTCAGAGTCATTTTTCATCAGATCTCTGCCAATAAGATATATCCAATAAAGCTATTCTTTGCGGAATCTACCTGCCTCAGAGTTTGGTTTTCTATGGGTCTATTGCTTGGAACCCTGACACTCTTATTTATATACTTATACTAATCAATGTTAAAAAATGTTGAAATCTGTCCACAGATTTGAAATCTGTCTAGCCCATATCTGGCCTGAATTGGTTCTGGGAAACAGAAAGTAATTTTTAGTCAGTTAATGAGTAAATGGACACTATATCATTATTTTAAAGAATTCTAAGGCCTAATGACATAAAGACAAATTGAGACATATCACTGAATGTTTTGTCCTGACAAATAACTTCCAAATAGCACTACATCCTCCAAGATATATTAAGCATTGTAGAGTAGAATTATAGTTCTGTGTGATAGATTGAATTTTTTTCATTTTTCATTGTTTTATTGTTTACCACTAACTGGATCCATAATAATATACAATGAACAGACATGCTGACATTATATGAAATGAAAAAAAAAAATCTAATTTAAATGCAAAGTTTCCATCAGTCGGTTGCTATTAGTTTTCATCTTCTACCTGTTAAATGAGAATTTTGTTTACATACCAATTAAAAGAATACAAATTAGGTAAGAATTATATTAGATTGATTCTTTGTTGCTATTAGAGCTAAGTTTCTCATTTGTATCTGTAAAGAAAAAGTAGCTTAGATTCTATGTACAATTGGATATAGATAGATATCAATATAGATTCAGATAAATACAAAGGTAGGGCTACCATTTCTGCACTGCAAAAATAATAATAAAAAAACTAGATTCTAATTGAATGGCAGAAGGTATATATGAAATTTACAGCTTTTTTGTAATCCAGGAATGGTAATCCTAAAGTTATTTCCCCACTAGTGATCTGTTGCAGCTTCATAGCCGTAGTGTCAACTATGAAATACAGTGATTCAAAAATAACAAAATGTACATCATGATGTCAGGATACCAACCTAGCACCTTTGCATTCTCTTGTATGTAAGTCATGCAATTCAGAACACGATGACACAGCACATGTTTCATCACATGCCGTCCTTCCCCTGTCATGGAAGCTTAACTTCATAGCTTCATGTCACAACTGTTAAAGTAATAGTCTACCTTTATTGTTACTCTCTTGGCACAAGAATGGTTAGACGGTTCTCAAAAATGTTATATGTGGAGAAATGACCTAAAGCAGTGTAAGTGAATCTTTTTTTGTCCATTGCAAAAGAACAGCATGCCAGACATTATGCTCTTGATATTGAGATGGGCAGCCCATAAATTTAATAAATAAATAAAAACACAAGCTCTCCATCAGCCATATTTTATGTTTAAATCCATATATTACTATATAAATTATTTTTGGTGCCTGGGATAAATAAAATACTGTCTTAACCCTCAAAGTCCATGAAAAGAACTAATGAGCTTTAGGAAGAAATGTTTTATTTCTGATATTGACCATCTGAAGATAGCAGGGACTATTAGACACCCTCCATAGCACACATAACTATATCCTTCAATGGCCTCTATGATAAAGGAAGCAAATGACCAGCTGTCTGTGAGGAGCATAAATCTTTCCATTTCCCACCATTCAGTCAGAGCTGAAGAAGCTTCTTGGATGAGAAGGAAAACATCTTCAAAGAAAAAACAGAAAATCTAATTGCTGAAAAAAGTACCTTTGGGACAACCATGACTTGGATGACTGTGAATCTCCATAGGCATATTCTTCAATATTTCATGGATTTTCCCAATATTACTTTTGTACCTGCTACTATTTATCACAATTGTGCCAATGCATATGTTTGTATGACACACTTAACTGAACATATGTGTGGTTAGTATGTGAAGCCCAGTCAGGTTTAATTGTAAGACCCAGTATCTTTGAATGTTAAATTTATCTTCCTTTGAACACAGTCCAAACTGATTAAAATAATGTATATTTAATCAATAGATCTCAAATTGATTGTGCACTCTTACAAAAGAACTAGTATCTCTGTGTTTTGGCAAGCAATGTATTTTAACTGTGATTTATTGAAGGATTGAAAGGAATGATTATGTCAAATTACAAGAACTTGAAATACAAATGAATATCAAATTATGTTTCCTACAAACAACTTTCAAATAACAAGACACAGTTGAATAAGTTCCAAATATACACCTCTCTAAAACAATTACTCCCAACATACCCAAATATTAATCTTTACTAAGCTTTAATGTAGTTTTTTAAAAATCTTTCTCTGTGAAGTTGTAATATTGTAACTATTTTTCTATTTGTTTTATAACCTGTAAACTTCCCAGAATCACATTACTGGGGAGATAGGCAGAATAAAAGTTTACTAACTAACTAACTAACTAAATGAATTTGTCCAGTACCCATAAAAATGAACCCCATGTTGAATATTAAGAACAGAGACTACTAACTTAATAATTTTAAGATACACATAAAAATGATTGTGAATTTATGAATATCTTTTTTATTAATAATATAAAGTTTCAGATGCTTTTAATGCTTCAAACTGACATTCTAAATTCAAAATATGATTTAAATTAATATGTTACTGCTGATTGGTTTTCAGCAATCCAAATTTATTTTTACAAAACAAAGAAAACTTTAAAGGACTGATAATGAATGATGCAAAGTATAATACAATTTTTTATCCATCAGCTCCAGAATAAAAATTTATTGGTATCTTTCCAGTTGGGAATATTATACAGTGTCAGTTAAGACCTCATTTAAGTTTTCTGTTCAATATCCTCACAGACTTTAGTAGAGGAATTACTGATTCACACTATAACTAAAACAGGGAATAAATCCCTGCTAAACTATAAAATATGGAGAATACTAACCTAATTGTGCCCATCATGGTCTCTGAGATAAATCACTTAAATTTCCTGAAAAAAAAAGATCAACTTGAAATTGAAAAAGAAAAATTCCATCCTTGCCCATATTCATATGGAGGTGATAAAGTCTAAAGTCATAATCTAAATTATTTAAAAAAAACTTATAGAGCTAATGTTCATGTGTAAATGATTATATGAGTTTGTGTATTGGAGTGACATTTATTTTGTTTATTTACTTTTTCCAAAAACTCATAGAATTTTAAATTGTCAACATGCTGATCATTGATAAGCAATAAATGTCAATTTTAGAGTCTTTTATTGTGGTAACCCTCTGGGGGTTCCTTTAGATCAGGGCTGTCAAACTCATGGCCCACAGACCGGATGTGTCATGTGCTGGCCATGCCCATGCCCAGTTTAGCAAAGGGGGGGAAAGTCACAATACATCATGTGACACCACTGTGATGACACGAGTTTGACACCCCTGCTTTAGATTGTCATGGTATTAAAATAAATAAAATAATACACTGTTATTTGTTTATTTTTTGATCTTATTAGAAATGCAACAAATGCAACATTATTTTAAAGGATTACATGTTTTTTCTGACTTCACGGAAATAATTTTCTCCCAATTGGTAAACATAAATACTTTGCTTGAAATTCCCATTCAGGGGAAGTCAAATGATTCTCAGGTTATTAATGTGATGTAACGATGGCAGAAATGCTAACAGATGAGCCTTGAAACAAAAATGTTGAATTATTAAGGAAATGACAAGGGTGAAATCAGAAGGTGCAGTGAAGGCTAAGAACCTTAAATGGCCAGTAGTGCTACATTTTAATGAAGGCCAAAGTGACACTGCAATGGACCATTTCTTTTACCAGTCTCCATTAACCTTTTGGATGCTATGCTCTCAAGTCTTTAACTTGTTAAGACAAAGTGTCTCTTAATGACAAAGGCAGCTGTTCTATTTAAGTATATCTTGCAAACTAGAATAAAACTATGGAGCAAAAATCAATGGGAATTAAATATGATACGCTCTGGCCATGATGAGGAAACCACTAAATTAAGGAAAGGGCAGCTGAACATTGACATCTCTGGATCATTGGTGACATAGAATCCATTCTAACCTGACACTCAAAACAAAAAGAATTATGAAGGAGCAATTCCTCTAATCATTAAATGCACCCATCTTCTGCTTTTGTTCTTTTCTTGGATGTTTAGTTTAAATGCTTAGAATTTGGCCATGTATCATAATGTTTCATTCCTATTTTATTGTTGTTTTTTTCATTTGTAGGAGAGACTATCCAAAATGCTTGATTTTTCTTATTGCATTGTATATGTGAGCGGTGTGGTGGCCTACTGAAGAAGCTGCTTGCCTCCCACTCAGAAGGTTAACAGTTGAATCCTAGGTAGGGACAGATGTTTCTCTCCTAGGGCACAAAGAAAAAAATATCTGCTGCGAACCTTGCATGGCATCAGGAAGGGCATCCAGCCAGTAAATGCTCAGCTCTATCAAATCACCTTGACTCTATCCCAAATTAAAGATTACAGGGTCATAAAAAGGCAGTTATTGCACCTTGTATACTTTATTGCATTGTATATATGTATGTAAGTATGTATTTATGTATGCTTGTCATGGAATATTAAAAGATTGAGATATATAACTAACAAGAGAATGATTTTTTTTAATCAAGTAAAATTGTTGCAGAGCTATTTTTTCAAAAAACCCACATTCCTCCTTAGAAAATATATATATATATATATATTTCAGCCAGAAAGTGGGTTGATCACACCTATTTAAATGGAAATTTAAATCTTCCAGGGATAAAAATTTATTTAAAAAATCTTCCAAATGTATACATTAGCAAGAGATTTTGGACACCAACTTTAGAGGTTAATTAAGGGAATTCTGCAATAATGGAGGTTTTGCAAATGGTTTAATTCTCAGTGAAACAAATATATGTACTTGGACATTTTAACTTAACTGGATATGAATTGGAATAAGATTTCAAAAAAAACAAAAACAAAAATCTAGTTCCCAAAAATGGAATATCTTGGGGGAAGAAGTTACATATAAACAAGCAAGAATATACAGTATATTTAACGAACACCTGTAGCAGATGTTGAAAGCTGGGTTATTTTTTTAAAAATATTTCAATTGATGTGTATACACACACACACACACACACACACACATACACATTAATAATGCATTTACACAGACATGTTTATAGGTATATACACATATATAATGTGCATATATATATATATATATATATATATATATATATATACACACACACACACCTATTCCTCAACTTACAACCATTTGTTTAGTGACTACTCAAAGTTACAACAATACTAAAAATTATTTTTATGTAACCTACTTCATATTCTTTCCCAGTTGAGGGATCAGTGAAAGCAATTCTCCTTTTTCAGCATATGAATGAGAAAAGAGGAATGCTGTTGGAGCAGGATGATTTGTGGGGACATAGATGCAGAAAGGGAACAATTTAAGAATACATTAGCATTTTAAACTATCAATTATATACTGTAGATATATTCATTCAAGAAGAAGTAAATAGATAAAATATAATGCTGAATATTCTTTCAGCATATTGAGCCTCCCCAAATATTCCTGCTTGTTGTACTTTTGACTTCAAATGATTTACTTTTTAAAAATGGGTGTGTGTGAAATAGCCTTATGTAGAATACAGAGAGAAAAAAGTGGATTAAGAAAAGAGAAAAGGTAGTTCCAATTGGGATCAAACACCCCCTCCTACAACATGTAGTCACTTTTTTTAATTAAGCAAACAGCAAGGCCCATCAAGTATTGATCATAGCAAGTGCGATGCTACTTTGATTTAGATGGGGGGAAATGGATCAGTGACATTTATGAAAGTAGGAGGAATGCCTTCTTTTTATATTCTATCTATATGTTAGGAACTTTGGATGAAAGCCATTGATTAGAATGATTAATAGAAGCACTACTCTAAAATTAAACCTATATAATTAACAAGTCGAGAAATTGCACAGCTACATATGTTGATTCTGCCCTCAGAACTGTATATCCTGCCAGCCCACATCTCCATGTTTGTCTACAAATGAACCCAAAGCAGATAGATGATTTCCATTAATTGGGACTCTGTAAACTTTGAATTAAAGATATCAGACCAACATATGGACAACACGGAAATTGACTAACAGCAGATGTGAAGAAAGCATGACCATGACTCAAGTCATATGTTAGATTAATTTTTAAAAAAACCCTAAACTAATATAATAAAGTAAATTTTAAATCCAAGTTACTAATCCTGAAATAACAATAATCGGCCTGCCTAAATATAATTCTGTACAAGTGGTTTTAAAATGAATCATTTTTACCTATGTATATTTGACATTAACTATAGATACATGAAAAAGGGTTCACATTTAAGTGCAAGTATAATTTATAATTCCAAAATTAATACATGAACTGAAGTATAGTTATACAAAAATGGGATGTTCACAATTTTGTAAATTTGTAAAGCCAGATAGGGAGGTGTGCTTCATGCCAACACTGTTTTGCTTCCTATATCAAAAGTTGCATATTTTCTATGCTCCCATATGATGGCGGTGGTGGTGATGACTTGCCTGATCAGTTTAATTTGCAAACACAGGGGTTTGTGTGTTCATCTGTATTTGTAAAGTATATGTCTTCAAATTTTACAAAAGATAAAGCTGCCTGCAGTTTTCATTTCACTTAGGCTTTATTTGGGCCCACAAAGGAATAAGGTTGGAGGGTTAGGTTTATCATTCTGGGACTGCTACAGTAGTAGGATTCAATTTTTTTTTACTACCGGTTCCGTGTGTAGTAAACCTCGAGAGTCCTCTTGACCTAAGGCCGTAAGAATGACCTTCTCAAGTTAGGAATTGCATGATAAACTCAGCTTGGCACGACACGTAGGCAAATAGTTACAGGAACTAGCTGACCACAAATATCTTGTTAATAGATAATCACGCTATCTTAGCACACAACAGTGGTCGCATCCTGCCATGGCGCCATTAGAATTATACTTCCTTGCTCCTCTTCACATATGTCTCGCTCCCCCCGCCCTGATAAAACTGCAAAATAAAAGAGGGTGGTACGTTGCAATCGGAGGACTTCTTCATCTACCCCGGGCACAACGTGCTCTCTCACCTTGAGAAACTATGGTGTCTGTGTCAATTATTGATTCTAGTACTTAAGTACTCACTCTCGCGAGGGTCCCTCTAAATTTCACCCCTGCGGGGGCTCTACGGGCTGATCAGAGAACCTAAGGACAACGAGCAAACCGCGACAACGCGACAACTGGGGGCTCGTCCGGGATCTCTCACTTCTTCAGCTCCACGGCGTGACTTCTGTCTAGAGGTGCGCTGCCTTCACTCCCCTTGCTACGCACCTGGCAAAGGCTCTGTACAATCGTAAGTAATGGGCTCCTCACTCTCCAAAGTTTCGTCAGTTCATAGGGACGAACTTTACCAATTAGTGAAGAAGGCTAATTGTTTGCAGAAAATTAACGGCACCACTGTATATACCTTGTCTAGAAAATCTATCACCTCCTTCTTGCTTTATGTGGAGCAGCACTGTCCTGCTTATCCAGCTGAGGGCACGCTGCATCACACTTCGTGGGAACGCTTGGGAAAATATCTGTATGATGTCCCCAGAGCTCCACCGGACATTCTTATGTCCTGGCGTGCGATAATGGCTGCGCTCAATACTATTTACCCCTCCACCACTCTCCCCGAGTCTTTATCTCTTGCCTCTAAAACTGCTAAGCCTCCTGCTGTTCACTTTGATTCTTCTCCCCCACCTTACCAATCTGTCGCCTCTTCGGATAATATTCCTCAGCTTGCCTCTGCCCCTCCTTTTCACTCTGACACTCCGCACAATCGTCTGCAGCCCTCCTCTCCTTCTGTCTCTCCTATTCCTACTGATTCTCCGTCCCCACATCCCTCGGGGGGAAATATTACTGCTATCCTGGCTTCTCCTTCCTTCACCTTAGAATCTTGTGATATACCTTCTGCTTACCCTATGACTCTTGTTCCGGGAGCCCCTGGCGCTCCTGTTCATACCAACATAGAGTTAAGAGTGCTGAAAAATTTAAAAGAGGCTGTAAATATGTATGGACTGCAATCCACTTACACTCGTGGCATGCTTGATTCTCTCGTGTCTGTAAACACTGTAATGCTGTTATATGATTGGAAGATGTTGTTTTCTATGCTTATGACTCCTGCCCAGTATGTTGTTTGGCAGTCTGAATATGAAAAATTAGTAGATGCTGAAATAAGACGAGGCCTCCCTAATCTGGTCATTGCTGATCACTTAAAGGGAACCGGATTATACTCCACCCTGATTCAGCAACAAACTTGCCCTCGCCGTGCCTTTGCAATCATTCATCTTTGTGCGATGAATGCCCTGAAACGTGTGGATGACTCAGACTCTAAATCCACACACACCTTTTTGAAGGTAGTGCAGGAGGTTGACGAGTCTTACTCTTCATTCGTTAACCGTTTGCAAACCGCTCTGGAACGCCTCGTGGCCAGTCTCGGGGTACTGCACCCTATGCTGCCAAGCCAAAAACTGTTTGCCCTCGTTGCAGAAAAGGTTTTCATTGGGCTTCCCAATGTCGTTCTAACCCTCCTCCTGCTCAGCAATTGGAAAACTAGGCATGGGGTCTTCAGCTAACCCCGCTACAAAGGCTGAAACTTCTCTTTCCTCTTCTCTTTCCTTTTTACAACCTACTTCTTTCCCTGTACAGCTGACAGAGGACATCGTTTATGATGATCCTGGTTCGGTCTTCACTCTCCCTCTTTCTATCACTGTTCTGAAGCCACTTCCGCCTTCCTTGCCTGTTTTGCTCATACCTAACTCCTCCCTTATCATTGAAGGCGTAGTCGCTGCACCCTTTTTGTACGACTCCTCTTCTCTGAAAAATCTCTCTCTCGCTGCCATTGGCGACCGGTGCTTTTCCCTGAAAGCAGGAACGATTGTGGCTACTCTCATTCTTTTTCCCTCTCCTGAACCCCCTTCTTTGTTTGCTCTACAGCAATCTGTTCAAGCCTCCAAACCTATGTTAACCATATTGCTGAATGGCCAATCTTTTGCTGGCCTGATTGACACCGGAGCTGACGTCTCTGTCATTCGATCCTCTGAGTGGCCATCCTCTTGGCCCCTTGCTGAAACAACTTCAGTACAAGGTGTCGGTGGAGTGCAGGCAGCAAAGGTTAGCTCACTTTGGCTTACTGCCTCTACGCCTCATTCCTCTGTGACTGCTTATCTTAAACCCTTTGTCCTTCCATTACATTGCAATTTGTGGGGCCGTGACCTGCTATCTCAACTCCACACTTCTCTCTACATACCTTGAATTATGGCTATTTCTCCTCTTTCTCTCACTCTTAAATCAAATATTCCTGTTTGGATTGATCAATGGCCTCTTACAAAAGAAAAATTAAACGCACTTCACACTCTCGTTCAACAACAATTGGCAGAAGGTCATATTGAACCATCTACCAGCCCATATAACACACCAGTGTTTGTAATTAAAAAGAAAAGTGGCAAATGGCGCCTCCTACAGGATCTCCGTGTTCTGAACGCTATATTGCAACCTATGGGCCCATTGCAATGCGGCCTTCCTAATCCAAATTTAATTCCTGTAACATTTGATCTCATAATCATTGACCTCAAAGATTGTTTTTTCTCCATCCCGCTGATACCAGAGGATAGGATACTATTTGCCTTCACTGTTCCTGAGTTTAATAATTCTAAACCTACAGCTAGATATCAATGGAAAGTTCTTCCCCAAGGAATGCTCAATTCTCCTACGATGTGTCAATATTTTGTAAATAAAGCTTTACAACCCTATCGGGACAAATTTCCTGAAATTTTAGTGTATCATTACATGGATGACATCCTGATTGCAGCTGATGGTCCTAAAGGTACAGTATGTAAAACTTTTCCATGTCTTCTCTCTCTCCTTGCTCTTGCAGGACTGCATGTAGCACCAGAAAAGGTGCAGTCTCATTATCCGTTACAATATTTAGGACACAAGGTTTTAGCCTCCACAGCTTCACCTCACCTTCCTGTTCTCACACTCCCTCAACCTGCAACCTTGGTTCAGTTACAGCAATGCCTGGGCACGCTCAATTGGGCACGCCCATATCTTTCCATTTCAACTCATACTCTCTCGCCATTATTTCAAGTATTGGTCGGCCTTAAGCGTCCAGTGGATCTCATTTGGCTGAATGAGCAACAGCTTAATGCTCTTAAAGAAATCAACAGCGCCTTGCATACCCATTGGGTGGACCGCTCATTACACAATCATGCACTCTCATTGGCGCTTCTTCCCACACTCCTTACAGCAATCATCGTTCAAATCTCGACTTCAAAGAGGCTACACATTTTAGAGTGGATTCACCTTGCTCATACCCCAAAAGCATCAATCACCACAAGAGCTGCACAAATGGCTCTTCTTATAGAACGGGGGAGGAAAAGAGCTAGAGCTTTGATGGGTGTGGACATCTGCACGCTTTACACTCCCTGCAGACTAACACAATGGGAACCACTCTTCCAAAATTCTGATGCGTTACAAGATGTGTTGGAAGGGTGGCAAGGGAATGTCTCCTGCCATCTACCACCAGACCCACGCATACAAGTGCTGAAAACAATTCCGCTCACTCTAGAAACTCCTTTAGTACAACAACCAGTGAAAGATTGTCTTACTGTATTCACTGATGGTTCTAAAACCATCGGGGCTTGTGTGTGGCAAACTGACAATCAATGGCATAAAAAACTTACCACACCACAACCTTCTGCTCAACAGGCTGAACTGTCTGCCTTCAATATGGCACTCACACTTTTTCCCAACCAGCCAATTAATGTAATATCTGATAGTCTGTATGTGGCACAATTGGCCTTGAATATATTTGATGCCTACATTTCTCCTGCAACCCCTTCTCCTTTAATGACGCTTTTTTTACAGTTACAAGACCTATTGAAGGAAAGGAAGGAATCTCTGTTTGTGGCCCACATCAGAAGCCATCAGCATCTGCCCGGATTTCTTTCAGAAGGCAATCACATGGCAGATGAGGCCTGCAAGTTGCATTTGTTACCAATCCTGCAGAATAACACCTTAACAGCAGGAGAAAGTCATGATTATTTTCATCAAAATAGAAAGGCTCTGGTGAGACAATTTGGAATTACTCATCAAGAAGCCGCGGCAATTGTTCAACAATGTCCTACATGTAGTCTGCAGGCACGAAGTATCCCAGAAGGAGTAAATCCTAGAGGCACCGAGGCCTGTGACACATGGCAAATGGACGTTACTCAGTATCCATCCTTTGCGCCCTGGAAGTATATTCACGTGTCTGTAGACACTTGCTCTGGGTTCATCATGGCCACACTGCAAAGGGGGGAGACTACTAAAAACACTATCAATCATTGCATTCGGACCTTTGTAACACTGGGATGTCCAAAAATTTTAAAAACAGACAATGGTCCTGCATACACGAGCTCCTCCTTCTCGGAGTTCTGTCATCATTGGTCCATTGTACACAAATTTGGAATTCCATTCAATAGCCAAGGCCAAGCTATTGTGGAAAGAGCAAATTTAACACTCAAAACGGCCCTTGATCGATACATGGGGAAAAAAGGTGTACGCCCCCCGAACCTCCCAGCGTTACAGAATGTGTTAAATGTATGTTTATATATCTTGAACTTTCTGAATCTTACTGGCTCTCCTTCTTCTACGGCTGCTTCTCATCACTTTACCACACCTCCTGTCCCTACCTCCAGACCTCTTGTTTATTTCAGGCAACTTCCAGATCCGAAGTGGAAGGGACCTGTGCAACTGATCACTTGGGGCAAAGGATACGCTGCTGTTCAACTTCCTGATCGTGTTCTTTGGGTGCCTGCGCGCTGTGTTCGACCTTATCATGGGAAGGCTAAAGACAAGTGTTCCTCTCCTAGCCCTTCTGATTCTGATATCTCCTGTCTTTTCTCAGTTTCGGGCTGATCCTGCTGTTATCTTCGCCCCTCCGTTCACACGCGTTACCTTTACCTTTGAAGACATCTCTCTTTCCGCCTGTAATTATGCCTTTCAACATCAAGGCCATGCCTTGCGTCCCTCACCTCACGTCTCTCTTCTGTATGGCTACCAACCCTGTCGGGTCTACCTACATGTCTATGTCACCGCAGATACGGTGGGACCCTATTCCTGCTTAGGCTTTCTTGCTTCCCGTCAATCCTTCAATCATACAGTTTATCTCTTTTCCACTTTCTCTGTAACTCGCCCCCCACTACCCTCTATGTTTCTTTCTTGGCTCCTTTTGTCTCAATCTTCTCCTCAATCTTTTTCCCATACCCTGGTGCGCCACTTCTCCTGCTGCCAACCTCCCTGTGATACCACCAGCTGCCTATGGGATGCACCTGGCTCCCATCTCCCTGACCGCTATCCTGGTTCCTGGTCACCGCTCCGCGGACAACGAATTCGTAGACAGCTTCTCGAGTCCTCTCCACATCCTAAATTCAACTCCTTGATTCACACGCACCGTTACAACAATGAGGGAGCACTGCATCTTCACTCTCAGGCCCTCTCCTGTTACCAGAGGTCTCCAATCAAGAAAAAGGGAATCATCTGGCGCTGGTTTTTCAACAATACCATATATCTACAAGACTCACCCAAATATACCATCAATTATCATTTTAGAGCAACTCATCTTTCAGTAACTGATCTGACCCTCTCAGACTTTGGTCTATACCAATGTGAAATTACAAAAATGGTACGAGGCTTTGCCACTTTTTCTCGGCTGACATTATCCCTACGACAGAAGTTCATCCCCCCCCAACGGAGGACACGAAGTGCACTCACCTCCCAAGATGCCAAACATTGCACCCCCTGCTTGCAAAAAACTCAACAGGGGCAGACCATCAGAACTACATTAATATATCACACCCATTTTATTTGCACCAAACCATCCACGCACACCTGTGTGTGGAATAGCACAACGTATAGTATTTGTGAAGATAACAACAAACAAACCTGTTATGACCCCACAGGCCCCACTCATCGCTACAACATCCTCATCACTGTCGGAGCCGGCTCATCAAAAAAGACACTGGTCAGTCATGACTTTTATAATCCGAAGGTATCCCAATTGGTCACTTTTGATGCCTGCGAAGCCATGGACTATGGCATAAACGAATGCGGCTCACTTGTCTGGCGACGGACGTATTCCAGCAATGAAAAGTACATCTGTGCCAGAACTTCAAATCAACACGACCCCTGTGGCAAAGGCACCTACTGCAATGAATGGAAATGTGTGGACTTTCAATCCAGAGGGCTCACAGTGCGACCCGACACCATACCCAAGAGGGATAACCTTAAAAAACTCTATATCACCCGTCTTAGAGTTCCCGATCCCAACTGTATGCAACATCAGTGCAATCCCATCAATCTCACGTTTCCAGTACCGGAAAATTGGCTTTCCTTCCAAACATGGAAAGGTACTGACAATGACTATGGCTTGGGTATTGATGGGACAGGAACCAACCCTTCAGTAGCCATCAAAATAATAGTAAGCAAAATTTCCATCGACTCAACCAGACACTCCTTATTTCATTCTGTTTATTCGGAATTGGCAAAATTGACTCACCTGACCGTACCACATGAGGTGCGCAACACCTTTGTACACCTTGCAGAGACTATTGCTAAATCATTGCAAGTTAAAAATTGCTTTGTGTGTGTGGGAACTATGATGGGGGAACAATGGCCGTGGCAGGTCCAGGAAATTAACATCACCCATGTCATAACTAATTGGTCCAACTTTGCTACCCTGTTTATTACCTATCTTTATTTCAATGATCAAACGTAGTTTAAATGCTATTGCCGAAGCTAAAGCTGCTGCGCAACTTAATCTCTTAATGCAAAATCATGTATATATGGCAATCCCAACTGAGGAGTGCAAGGCTCCGCTTTTGCACTTATGTTCCGATGACGACACTGATAACCTGCCCTTGAACGAGGTTGTGCAATCGGATCGGGATGTCCCAGAGGGTATGTCCTTATCCAAGCACTATGATACTCCAAAGGAGAAAGGCTTATATTTTGAATCGGATATCGCGGCACCTTAAAAACAAAGAAAAGAGGACTTGTAGTAAACCTCGAGAGTCCTCTTGACCTAAGGCCGTAAGAATGACCTTCTCAAGTTAGGAATTGCATGATAAACTCAGCTTGGCACGACACGTAGGCAAATAGTTACAGGAACTAGCTGACCACAAATATCTTGTTAATAGATAATCACGCTATCTTAGCACACAACAGTGGTCGCATCCTGCCATGGCGCCATTAGAATTATACTTCCTTGCTCCTCTTCACATATGTCTCGCTCCCCCCACCCTGATAAAACTGCAAAATAAAAGAGGGTGGTGCGTTGCAATCGGGGGACTTCTTCATCTACCCCGGGCACAACGTGCTCTCTCACCTTGAGAAACTATGGTGTCTGTGTCAATTATTGATTCTAGTACTTAAGTACTCACCCTCGCGAGGGTCCCTCTAAATTTCACCCCTGCGGGGGCTCTACGGGCTGATCAGAGAACCTAAGGACAACGAGCAAACCGCGACAACGCGACATCCGTGGGCGTGACTTGGTAAATTTTCAGTCAGAGGTGGTATTTGCCAGTTCTCCAAACCAGGGGTTGCCAACCGTTTGGACCTCAGGGACCACAAAACTCATAATTTTAAATCCCTGGGACCACTAACCAGTTCTGTGGGCATGGTCTAATTTGTAGGTGTGGCTTTGCGGTCATGTGACTGGCTGAGCATGGCTTGTATGTAAATATTATAAATATTTATATAAATATTGATTTTTTTATAAAAAAAGAGCAACTTTTACCCCAAATCAGGCAAAGCAGGCAGGCAGATTGAGTTGCTCACAGAATCACAGATTCATTCAGAAATTTATCTATCTGCCATTGGCTAGCTCAGTCTGTCACATAAAATTTGCTTGCAAGCAAACTCATAAAATTTGCTAGCAAGCAAACTCACAAAATTAACTTACAACACACCATGTATGTAAATATTGAATTTTTTATTAAAAACACAACTTTTATCCAAAATCAGGCAAAGCAGGCAGATTGAGTTGCTCACAGAATCATTCAGTGATCTATCTACCTACCATCGGCTAGCTCAGTCTCTCAAATTTGCTTGCCAGAGTCTGCACTGAATTTGCTTGCAAACAAACCTTCAGTCCTAAAGGAGGTTCGGCTGTGCTTAGCTAGAAAGCAAGAAATCCAACCATTTCCTGCTTCCTAGCTAATCTAAATCTCCCAGCACAGCAGAACAGATGATGGTCAGAAAAAAGAAAAATAGCAACTTAGCAGACAAGTTTGCTGGGTAAGGAGTGAATGGGCGGGGAGGGTTCCCGTGGGCCATGTGGGCTGATCAGCCTTGTGTTTCTGCACAGCCTGGATTAATTGCTTTGGGGGGGGTGCTCTGGGGATGAGATTTCTCTGTGGCCCACCAAAATTTTCTCACAGCCCACCAGTGGGCCACGGCCCACTGGTTGGCGACCGCTGCTTCAAACTATTCAAAATTTCCACTACTGGTTCTCCAGACTTGGTCAGAATCTGCTGAATACCACCTCTGGGCTGCTGTGGTTGAAAAACTTTGCATTTCTGTGTTCAAGGAAATGATTTTAAAAGAAATAAACCTTTTAGAAAAGGCATTTATGCAGGCTGTGGCTGCATTTTAGGGGCATCTTTTTCCTGTCTTCAAGGTGCTAGTTTTAAATCTTCATGAAAATTAAAAACATCATTAGGGTAGCATTTATTTCACAATGCACAAAACAGGCCTTGCTTCCGAAATGCAATGCAATGCAACCAAGACAGGGGTGGGATTCAGGTTTTTTAACAACTGGTTCTGTGGGTGTGGCTTAGTTGGTGGATGTGGCTTGGTGGTCATGTGACTGTGTGGGCATGGCCAACTCTGTATCACTCATGTCAAGGGGCGCTTCTCTTCGCCTGGCCTCTCATGACAGTGGGGATACTGCAATGGTTATAAGTGTGAAAAATGGTCATAAGTCACTTTTTTCAGTGCTATTGTAACTTTGAATGGTAACTAAATGAGCTGTTGTAAGTCAAGGATTACCTGTATAAAAATACAAAAAGCTTGTTTGCTTGCAAAAAGCTGCCCTAAATACCAATCATTAGATTAAAAATACCTGCAAGCCAATTACAAATCAGGCAGGGTGCCAGAGCACTTTGAGGAATGAAAATAGTTAAAATGCAGTGATAACTATCAAGCAGCCATCTCTTGCTCATAAAGTGAACTCTTTAGCAGAGAGGTCATTTAAGCTCTCCAAAAAAAGCACACCCAGGAAAAGCAAATCTTAGATCCATTTGCACCATTTAAAGATACCAGCTGGTCTCACTCACCTCACAAGATATCCTAAGGAAATCATCCAGATTTAAGGAAAGGTCACATGCCTCCAGAAATGCAGTAAAAATAATCAGTGCCAAGCATGCATCCTGCATTTTGGAAGTATACCTCAAAAGGACAGTGCCAGATAGTGGGGATATACCCCAAAATGATAGTGCCAGATATACTAAAGCAGTAAGGAAGACCCCCTCCCCAGATAGAAAAAGAAACCATGAGACAGGAAAAAAATTCAAACACAATACAAAGAATTAAATCAAAACAGCTTGTTGAAGCTGAATAGGGAAAATTATCCCATCAATAAACACAGGATTAAACATCACCAAGCACAGAATTAACCTTCACCAAAAACAGTTTTAGACCAAAACTCAGAATGGGTACGCAAACTCACATTTGAATGTCAATCTTTCTAGCTAGCCAAGAAGCCTTGCTGAATGACTCTCATCTTGGTTTCCTGTCACTAAAAGCTCTACTTCATTATTCAATTATTTCTTCAGAGTGCTAATTATCCAGGGAAGTATTTCCTCCCAACAGCAGTGTAAAAACCCCTTCCCCTTTAAGAAAGGCAAGCCTCAAGAAGCTCTAGAGATAGGAAGTCTAGGCGTTCTGGCAAAAATATAATAAGGGTGGAAAAAAACAAAAGGAGATTGTTTCTAACTACCAGTTCTCCAAACTGCTTAGAAAGTTAACAAGGGGTTCTATAGAACCATATAGAACTGGTAGAATCCCACCCCTGAACCAAGGGTTCTGTTAATTATTCATTTGGTATGTATTTCTATGGGATTAGGAGGTTTGGGGTTAAGCTAATCACACAATCTAGGGTTGGAAGTCTCCCTTTTCTTGATGGGATTCAGTTCACGATGTTATGTCCAAGGTGTCATGACCTTGTGACTCTAATATCCCATGAGAGGAAGTATGTATCTCACATCTGATCAGGTTATGCATCATATGACATTTGTTTATTTTGATGATGATGTCAACAATTAAACAACTGATAACTGCTGTTAAAGTTAGTATATACTATTACTTCTCACATGCATGGAGAAGTGGCTCCTCAGGCTATCTTTAAGACTAAAAGAAATAACCTCCCCTTTTTAATGTACTGTAAAAAAAATGGTACCACAATATGTTTTGCTGTAGGATAGCTCAGTTATGTTAAAAATAGATCAATTAATCAAATGGACAAATTGTCTAGGTTTCATAAGTATGTATTTTTTTTCTTTATGAAATACAGTGGCTGTTAAGAGAGAAACTGCCTTCATTTATTTATTTTGATGGAAGGAAATAAACCACTAAATGTTAATTAGATGAGGAAAGCAAGAAATGAAAACTTAATGTGGCTATTTTCTTTTCTTTTTTACTTTAATGCAGATTCACAGAGAACAAATGGCACAGTGAGATGATAGGATTATATAGATTGATTCAAAGCAGTTGTACTCCATTTTGACAGATTATTTTATTTGGAATCATTGCAGATTATCATTTGATTCAAGATAGTACTTTGTTTTGTAAATTGAATTGTTCCAGTTCCACACCTTAATATAGACATCTTGAAGGAAGTTAGCTCTGTTTTTCCAAGTGCTTCAATCCATGAAGGAGAGCCTATATGTTACCTCTTTTAGCATTCAGGGTCTTGAGACAGTCAATCTGATGCTTCAAACGAAAGTACCACTTGATTCAGCACTTTGCTTCAAGGATTCATTTTAACTGAAGCATTATCCTACTGAAGTACCTCTTGAAGCTCACATCCACTTTGTATCTGATAAGCTCCTTTCCTTCCATATCTCTAATCTAAGCGATCCATAAGATGTAACCATAGATATCCCTGGACAATCACAATTTGGTCTTAAGCCTCATTAAGAATAGCAATTTTTTTGGGGTTAAGTTAAATCAGCTAGTTCCTAATTATACTGTTTTTGATTAATATTTGACTATGAACATAAAAAGATATCATATCATTAGTACATATAGTCAAGAATCTGCAAATACTAGAGATAGCATTTGTTCTCTACAGAGAAACTGTGAAGAATGATAGATTGCCAACTAACAAAACTCTGAAAATCAAATCCTCTGATCACAGGATTCATCTGAATATATTAGGCTTAAAAATACAATTAATTTACAATAGTGCTGCTGTTAATCCTTAAATGATTCAAATCAATATATTCAAAGTTGTGCAGAATTGATTTCTCACAATTTAGGAAGCTTTGGCCCCACAGAGTTAAATATTTGGATCATTTCTTAGTGAATTCATAAAAGTCATATCAATGTAGGATAGCTATTATATTTACTATTAGATCAAATGCTAAGACTCTCTCTCTCTCTCTCTCCGAGCATGTCACGTAGAGGGGAGTTTGTTAGGGCCCTGGGGGGACTCTTTGAAAAGGGAAATGTCCACAAACTCCCCTCTACGTGATATACTCGAACGGCTTGCAAACCTTCTGGCTCTGGGTTCCATCTTCAGCTCCGCGGCTTCCCCCACACCATTTTCTGCGCCCACCACGAGAGAAAAGCAAACAATGCCACTACAGGCCACTGCCGTTTACCTCACAAAACAAGGACATCCCCCCGTGCCCGGCACCCAGCCGCTGCCGAGAACAAAGCTGCGGAAGCCCAAAGAGCAAGAGAGACGAAGGTCGTCATCAATGCCTTTTGGAGAGCAAAGAGAAAAGTGGAAAAGTGACCGGGGAAAAAAAATTAGGTCTGGGAGCAGGGAGACCTAGAACCTTTGGCCGAAAAGTAGCGCCACGAGGCAGGTGCCGTGGACGGGAAGCTGCCAGCTGGTCGCCCATGGGAAAAAGGCTTCAGGACACCTTAAGAGGCAAAAGCCAGAGAGAGCCGAAGCGTCTGTCGGTGGGCTCTTTCCCGGCCCACAGAAACGCAAATGCGGTATTATCCGCATAGGCTTTGGGAGGTTTTAATGCGCGTCTCCCATCCATTTAGGGGGAGAGGGAGAACTCCACCGCCGCTCTGAGGAAGGGCAGTGGAGAGGGGGCTTCCTTCCCTGGGTGGGATGGATGGAGAAGGGGAGGAGGAAGCAGCCCGGGAGAAGCGGTCCTGTCACACAGGAGGCTTCTGCAAACACCCGAGCAGCAGCAGAAACGGTTCCGTGTTCCCGCTGGCGCTGCTGCTGTTGTTGTACCAGCGGGAACCACTGCTGCTGCCCACCCGCTGATGGGGGTGGGAGAGAAATTAATTCACCCCCGAAAAGACAGCCTAGCCATTTTTTCGGGGCTCAAAACAAAATAAGGCCCTGCCTTATTTTGTGAGAAACACGGTAGTTCCTGCACCCCCTGTTTCAAAGTTATCTCTGTATATCTCTATACTACTTACAAAAGTTCATAAATTAAAAAAAAATTAAAACCCATCCCTCTTGCACAGTCAAGCAAACTCAATCTTGAAAGGCTTCACTGGACAGATTTTTCTCAAACTATAGTTATTTTTTCCCTATCACCTATTCTACCTGTTCTTGAATTTCAACTATTTTCTTTGCAGAGATGATTGCAAAGGAAAAGACAGTGTAAGGTGATTTGATTTCATTTTACAGACTTATGTATATTATTTTAGGCTTCAAGAGATTATTTGTTATTGATAGAAGGGATAATTTGTTTTCATCAGCTTTCCTCTATTTTAAATAAATGAAAAGGTAATGTGTGATTCCAGCTTTTGTTTGTTTAATGAATATGCTTTCCGGGTACTACTTTTAGTCAGCACACTTGAAATATAATATTTGAATTGTTTCAAATCAATTATATCAAATATAACTTTTGGATTATTTTTAAAAAATAGTAGAGCCTTCAATTTAAGCAAAATGCTTCCTCTAAAGGAGTTATCTCTTGAAGAAGCAAAACAAGATCGTTTTTGCCAATTCTCTTTTTCAATACACTACTGTATCCTTTATATTGCTTTGGAAAGCATGTAAGCAAATTTTCAAAATGCCCTTCATTCTTTCGGCATCAGTGCATTCCTGCCAATTATAAACCTGGATCCCAGTATGTGTATGTATTTTACGCAGTAGTGTAAATTATACAAGGTACTATTTCTCTGTCAACTCAGAAAGGTCAGATTGTCCCAAGGATCTGTTGATACAGTTCTATAGATGAATTATTGAATCTGTCATTGGTATCTCAGTAACTGTCTGGTTTGGTACAGCAACCAAATGGAACAGGTGCAGACTTCAACGGATATTTAGGACTGCAGAAAAAACAATTGCAACCAGCCTGTCTTCCATTGAGTGCCGAATCATAAAGAGGGCTGAGAAAATAGACCCCCTTACATCCTGGACATAATGTATTTCAACTTATCCGCTCAGGACACTGCTATAAAGCATTGCATGCCAAACGTGCGATACTAAGATACTTTTTTCCCCTGCACCATCACTCTGCTGAACATTTAATTCCCACAGCACTGTCTCATTTCTCATCTCCTCATCTTTCCTATCATCTTCTCCTATTGGTTTCTTATAGTTTATCAATTGTTGTTTATCACTTATGATTAAGTTACAAATCAAGAATTGTTGTAATGATGATTTATGTACTATGACATTCCTTGCTGTTTGTATGTACACTGTGAGCTTATACACTGGAGATAAATTCCTTGTGTGTCCAGTGATACTTGGCCAATAAAGAATCCTATCCTGTCCTGTCTTGTCCTGTCCTATATACAGGACACTTTGAGCTACAGGTTCTATGTAGTAGGATACAGATTTATATTTTTGGGGGGGACTTTAAATTAGTGCTCCTAGTACCTATATAACCAGTTCCCTGCAGTATTCTCAGCAACACATTTGGAAGTGATTGGTGGTCTTCTTCCTAGGGTTAAAATGTAATAACTAGCCCAAAGTTACCTAGCTGGCTTCTTGCCTAAGGCAGGACTAGAAATCAAATTCTTTTGGTTTCTAGCCAATCACTTCATGAAAGTGACTCCAAAGATAGAGGTGCAGAATCTTTTATTCAGGTTAAAGGCCATGACTTGGCCTTTAAGTGGTATATCAAAGGCTATAGTACAAGCAATGGACAGGATGAGGACAAAAGGATCAGCACAATTACATTATGTGTACTTTAAAATAAATTTAAATTAATTAGACTCAATTAATATAATCAAATGTATCATATTAAAAATTACAACTTGGCAGAAGCTGTAGGCCTTTGGCCTTAGGCTGAATATCCCTGTGATGGGATTTTACCTCATTGTCTTCTTTATTATACAATATTAATCCCAAGTTTTAATGAGAAATGTCTAGGAATTGAATCTTTGACTTATGAACACCATTATTTCAAACTGATGGTCCTGTTACATATCAGACTTATCACTTGTGAAATGAGTTGGTTCTATTTTAAAGCTCTAAAAATACTTTAAAGTTTTAGACATTTTTGTCCTTGGAGACAGATTTTTAAGTTAGCAAATTAAGGACAAAGCATGAATGGAAGGTTTAAACAATAACTAAATAGGAATTAAGAGAAATGGTATAAATATAATATATACTGTATAATTTGAATCATTTTCCAGACTATAGAAATTACAGTGAAGTTGGCCCCAACCATCCTATCCTTTTGTATGGGCCCTAAAGACTTGACTCTGCCAATTGGCCTGGGCCCCCAAAGGGGAAGTAGTACAGCGGAGGTGGTTGATCAACTAACAACAGATCTTATCTCCCCCATTCTGCCCCTGCCCTTCCCATCTCTCCTTGATTTTTAATTATTGCTTTTAATCTCTCTCTCTCTCTTTCTTTCTCTCCCTCCCTCCCTCCCCCCCTCTCTCTTATCTTTAACATATGAACTGCTCATGCCTGACATAGAAAGTAAGCTTTCAAAAAAAAACAATCCTCACTGAGAAAATGATTTGGTTATCAGGCATCTTCCTTAAAGAAAGTTAAAGTAATCCAATGGCAAGTCAATGGGATAGAAGAGGCAATGGAATGGAGTGGAATGGAGTGGAGTGGAGTGGAGTGGGAGAGACATCACAGTAACATCCACAAAGCTCCATTCAATATCATCCTGTACTCCTCATTTTTCCAATAACCTATCAGGAAAGGAGGAATTGAGGAAGGAGGGAAATATTCTTCCTAGAAACAATGGAAAACATGTAATATTCTCATAATCAGTCTTATTATCTCTTCCAGTTTATTATACTGACCAGGCTAGTGATTTTTTTAGACATATTTAAAAATAGTTGTACTGGTTTTATACAGATCCATGTATGTAAGGAGTCTACTTAAAGTTTAATATGCATTATGGACCAGGTACCGCTACATAAGGTAAATGAGCCATGATGGCGCAGTGGTTAGAATCCAGTATTGCAGTCTAATTCTGCCCACTGCCAGGAGTTTGATCCTTACTGGCTCAAAATTGACTCAGCCTTCCCTCTTTCTGAGGTCAGTAAAATGAAGCCCCTGATTGTTGGGGGCAATATGTTGATACAATAAACTGCTTAGAGAAGGCTTTAAAGCACTATGAAGTGGTATATAAGTCTAAGTGCTATTACTATTGCTATTGTAATTACTATTACTATTATTATTGCAATATCTGGTGTCTCTTAAAATACATAATGGTGATATAAAGCAATATCCAGAAGTGAAATAGGTAGGAATCCTAGGCACATTAGGTTTAAGTAGCCAAGAGCATCTGGGCATATCATCAGTAACTTTGTCACCAAGATGTTGTAGATAGTGGAATAGTGGAACAATTAAAAAATTAAAACCCAAAACCAACTTTAGACTGCCCACAGGCTGAGCTGGAAATAAAATGGAAACAATGTCCTTTAACGTTGTTAGCAAGGCATTTTCATGTTATGGTTAGCAGGTGTAAGGATGAGTCCTATGATACATCTAAATGTGAAAGAAGTAGGTTTTCTAGGATATCAATTACCCTATTGGTATTTAAAAGACTGAAAAGTTCATGTGGCAGCTATCTTCCCACATCACGCACAAGTGCTGACTTTCACTGTCACAATTCTCTTCTTCTAGGGGTCAATGTCACATATTGGTTTTTGAAAAGTTCAATCCATGGAAATATTTTTAGCTAGAACTTTTAAAACCCATTACACAGTCCCCAGCTCAGGATTAAATACATACCCACAGAGATACAAAGAAAGCTGAATGCTAAAAATCCAGTACAACATGAGACTTACTGAAAAATGTTTCCAGAGACACTTTACATTATTTCTCTAGCAAGAGAATCAGACCTTTACGGACAGTGGCAGAAAAAAATATTGACCATGAAGTATTAAAAGTGCCATATTTCTTGGCATATTGGGATCAACAGCTTTCTTTGTATCTCTGTGGGTTTCATTGATATGGAGACCAGACTTATAAAATCTGAGGGAAGAGGGGTCCAAATTTGCTTCATTCTTACTTAGTATTTAAATAGCTTGAATGAGAAGACTTGCATCAACTGTTCTACAAAAGTCAATCATCTAATGATCTAAAAAGGGTTGGTTTCCAATATGATTGTGAGGCTTGCCTAGGAATTCACATTAGGTGAGAGCATATAAGTAACCATTGGTGGGATGGAGAAATGAATGGAGCAAAGTCAGCATCATTGGAATAGGACCAATAGGTATTGGCACCAAAATGCGGTTAGAAGGCTAGGTGGACTAGAATCTACTTGTGGATGGGAGTCTAGAAGAGGACCACTGGAATTGACTGACAGCAATCTGAATGGCTAAAGAAATGGGACAGAGGCAGACAACTCACCATGGACAATTCTCTGTGGCCAATTCACTGCAGGATATCTGACCATTATCAACTCACTATGGGACAACTTGCCAAGGGATAAGAGTTACATTAATATCAGATAAATAATGGAATAGATTCATTAAAGAATGACTGCCAAAGTAGGGACAAAATGAAATGTGAAAAACAAAAAATAAATTAATATTTAACTATTTTAATTATATTGAATTGTTGAATTGTCCTGAAGCGAGACATCCTATGGCAAGTTGGCATGGCTTGTTGTCCCATGGTGAGTTAGCCATGGCAAATTAGCCATGGTGAGTTGACTGCAGCGAGTTAGCTGCAGTGAGTTGTCCCATTCACACCAAGATCGATAGCTCAGCACCAAAGATGAAGAAGTAAAGTAAGGCTATGGAAGATCTGGAGAGAGAACTTCACTGTAGCAAGCTATTTCTGCCAAGGGAATGGCAACTAAATCTTCCAATCATCCAATTGTCCATTGATATTCCCACAGCAATAAATGAAAAAAATATATCCCAAGCTATCAAAAGAAACCTGAAAAATATTCCAACTAAATGGCTAAAGCTTAAAGGACAGAGTTTGTAAGACTGGCTCAATGTATGGGAAGATCTATAGACACACACCCTCAGTAAGCAGAGTTCGCCCAAATTAGGTGGTCTTCAAAATACCCCGGTCACAGGAGATTAAGGTTTAATTACTAATTATTAAACCTTGAACTGAACCTTATGAAACTATCATCAACTGCAATAAAAACCTTTCTCTTTCTCTTTCTTCCATCCATGTTTCCTTCTGCTTATGGTCTTGTTTTTTCTTTTGGGAGTTATGAGTCCAATAGAAGCACCAGATTATAAACCTGCTCTTTTATATGAAGCACTCCCTCAACCAAAGACAAAGTTAGATTAATACACACTAATATCTTTTTACCTGTGCTTCCCTAGCAAGATCTGTGAGACTCAAAATAGTGATGCTTTAAGTGAAATAATGGCAAAAATTGTTTTGATCATCTTCCCCACTATAGGCTTAAAACTATGTTCTATATTCTTTGTTCATCATCTTCTGCCACCATCATTTTAGTCAACTCTTCCTCTGAGAAGCCATTTTGAAGTAATCCTATCCAGTGCCTGTCACAGATGTAATTCCAGAAATCAATACCCATATCTGTTATGGAATTGGGTGGCTTTACAAATTAACAAATTAATAAAATAAAATAAAATATGTGTTCAATATCACTTTCCAAAACACCATCTAAAAGTTACGAGGGTCCAACAAACACCTGAAGTTATTATATTATTTGGTCCATCCTGACTTCAAAATTTATCATCTCAGTTTTACAATCCTCAATTGACCCCATTTGGTGGGTTTACATATATTGGAATCAGCCTCTATATCTGTTTCCAAAGGCAAATATGTTAGGGCACAACCCAGGGGTAGGATTCTACCAGTTCGCACCTATTCGCTAGAACTGGTTGTTAACATTCTAAGCAGTTCGGAGAACTGGTTGTTAGAAGAAATTACTGGCCTAATCCTGTAAGGAAGGCAGGAAGGAAGCATTCTGGTGTTGCTTACAGAAACTGCCTTTCCGTTAACCCTTATTACATTCTTGACAGGACTAGACTTCCTGTCTCAGGAACTTCTCTGGAGTTTTTTTCCCCTCCTTTGCTGATACTTTGCTTGTGTGGAGTGACCATTTAAAGTCACAATGGCACTGAAAAGAGTGACCAAATGACCATTTTTCACACTTACGACTGTTGCAACATTCCCTCAGTCACGAGAAGCCAGGCAAGGAGATGTGTGCCTCGATGTGAGTGATATTGTGTTGGCCACATCCAGCCAATAACCAAGCCATGTCCACCCAGTCACATGACCACCAAGCCACGCCCACCACCTAAGCCATGCCCACAGAACCAGTTGTTAAAATTTTTGCATCCCACCCCTGGCCCAACCTGAGAACCATGTATTATTATTATGTTAGTCACAGGGAAACTCCATTCTCTCTTGAGATAGTATAATTTTCTACTTCTGATGAGTTGCCACATTATAGGGTTGGAACACAGCCCTCCATAATTTTGCCCCAGGGATGGGATCTGACTGGTATAACTATCGGTTCTGTTGCTCTGCATCGCGGGAGTTGCGGGAGTGCAATTTACGACCTGCTGAGCTGCCCGGACAGCTGAGCAGCACTGCGTGTGGGTGCGCAGCAGTTGGAAAAACCCTTTTTTCCTGCTTTTTCAACTGCAGCTATGCCACGCAAAGCAGCTGCGGTTAAAAAAAAAAGCAGGAAATAAAGGAGAGGTAAGAGCACGGGCGGAAATATGACTTCAGCAACAGAGTGGTCAATGTCTGGAATACTCCACCTGACTTGGTGGTTTCTTTCCCAAACCCCAAAAACTTTAACCTTAGACTGTCTACTATTGACCTCTCCCCTTTCCTAAGAGGTCTTTAGGGAGCGTGCATAAGCGCACCAACATGCCTACCGTCCCTGTCCTATTGTTTCTTTTATTTTTTTTTATATGTACCCATTTCATGTATTCATAACTATGTATATACTTATACCTATTATCTTGTAAGCGATTGACAAATCAAAATAAATAAACAAAAAATAAATTAAAAACAGCAGCAGATATAGAACTGGTTTTGTGTCTGCTGCTCTTCAGAGCTACCAGTTCGGTAGAGCCGGACAGAACTGGTAGAATCCCACCCCTGCTTTGCTCCCAACATCACTCACTGTTGCCTCTTCAAGCAGTTTATCCAGAGGCTCAGTAGAACATTATTGTCCCATGCTCAGAATCACCATGTTTGTTGGCCAGGTCCATATTATTCATATGAATATAATTGAAATAAATTAGAAGCTAGTTTTATAAAAAGAAGGTTGTCATTTTTTAAAGGGACAGTGAAAACTGGACAAATAAGGATAAGATTTGAGTGACTATTTGGAACAATTAAGGAAGTAATAGGGATTATTGTGACATATCAAGTTGGGATCTGGGACTTGAGATATGAAAACAGGCTTCTTAGAATTCTGAATTGCACGTAAACATAGAATGGTCTGAAAACTGTTCTTCAGCTGTGTGAGGTCAGAAGCAGACAAAATATGGCCTCTATACTCTCTGACAGGGATACTTACCTTTGCCAGCTGGCATCACAGTGTCTGCATAATAATACTGTTGCTGTTCTTGCTATAAATCAATAAATTCCAGGCTTAGCTCATCCAACATTTGTTTTTCAAGTCTTGAGTTCTGGAAGGGTTCTGTTTTCAAAATGCAACTGTTTTGATTAATATATTCAGATTAAATAAGTAAGTATACTATAAAATTGGACCATTCTCATTTATCTGAAGCCAAACTTCTGAACTATACGTTCCTCCTGGATAAAGCAGTTGGAACAATTGTTAAATTGGCAACATCAGAATTAGAATTAGAAGCTCAATGTATTATCCTCTAAAAAGCAATATAGTATCTATAGCAATATATTCAACCCAAAGTGAGAGGACAATGAAGCAAATTATTTCTATTTAAACAGTGCAATCAAAGTTAGAGTCCAATGCAATCTGAATATATAACAGATTATGTTATGATTGGTAATTCAGTCAACCAGATGTTTGGCCTGGATTTGGCATGTTTATCTACCTTTCAAGTCTTTCCCAGGGATAGGCAGATGTTGTTGTTGGATGATGTTAAAGTTATTGTTTCAGGTTATAAACTGGAGTTTCAAACTCCCATCGTTACGGTGGCATCACATGACATACCGTGACTTTTTTCCCCTTTGCTAAATTGGGCATGGACATGGCCAGCGCAGTATGCATCTGGCCCATGGGCCAGGAGTTTGACAACCCTATTGTAAACTGTTCCAAATAAAGCCACCATTTGCAATTGACTGAAAGTGCTTCTGTCAATCTTGAGAATTGGTGCTTCAGTTATTTTGGAATTGGTGCCAAGACATCCATTGGTACTAACTTTGCTTTCTTTGATCACAGTAATTTTACTTCTATAATAAGATCTTTATATTTTGTGATTTTCTCCAATTCTTTCTCTTCTCTTCTGCTGTCTCTAGGTATGGCAATGTCCACTATATAGACATTTTTGTCATTGGGTTCAATAATTGTTAAATCGGGAGTGTTATGTAGCAGGTGCTTATCTGTTTGAATTCTAAAGCACTTTAGCATCTTCATTTTCTATTACTTTGTTTTATGATCCCGACAATTCTTGCTTGCAGCCAAATGGTGTTTCTTGCAGATTTTCCAACATGTCATTTTTTATAGTCAGTTTGTGATATTTTCTTGCAGCAGCTAAATGGGTGGCCCTCTGTTTCTTCAAGGTTTGTTTGTTTGTTTTTTGCAGTGGTGGCATTTGCTGTCTCTTGCTGTCTTCTCAATTCTGGGTTTGTATGTATTTGCTCTTAGCTTGGTTCTTTCCATTCAGAATTAGCTCCTCTGTCTCATTCCTGTTACTTTCCTGTTCTTAGCAATTGTCAGTCTTGTTATTATCTGCTTTGCTTGCTAATTTTTTAAAGAATAATGGCTACATAATACTTTGTCTTGCCATGTCTATTTTCTGTTCTTCATCTGATTTTTCTTGTAGGCCAGTTTGGTTTCTCCAGTCCTTAATAAGTCTTCCCAACATATTAGCTTCAGTGCTTCTTCTTCACTGTCCTTCAGATATTCTTTCAATGGCCTCCATTTTTTTAGCTGTCTAGTATGCTTGCAACAGCCTGCACCCAGACTAGAGTTTGTCAACTTCATTGTGTGAGAAAGGATGATTCATTGAAATCATTTATTCTGGTTTTCCTATCCAGGACTTTTAGTTCTGGCTGAGTTTCATTATTACAGCTGTGTATCTATTGACTGGGATTCCCCAGGCATTAATTTCCTTGATGGTATTTCCTCCATTAAGATTGGATCTACTTTATTGAGTTTAGAATCTACAGTTTCTCCTTGATTTCAGTGTACTTGATCTTGTCAGCTTGAAGGGTGTTCAAGTGATCATTTTCATCCAGACTCTTAATGTTATTTCCATGGAGCATCTTAATTCCTTCAGTTTTCACTACTTTTCTCCTGTTGATGATGAGAGTAGCACATTTGTCCATACCAAATGGACAATATCTCAGTTGTTATTTACAGAAAGTGTTGAGCAGTGATTTTATTTCAAATAGTGTTTTTCCGTATAGCTTCAGATCATCCATGTGAAGAGCTGGGATAGTCTGGCAGATGTTCTTGATGTTTTATAACCATGGCCTGATTTGTTCAGTATTGGTGACAGAGGTATTACTACAATGACAAACAGTTGTGATGATAGCGAGTCTCCTTGAAAAAATGCTTTCTTGATATTAATCTCTTCTAATTTCTCCTAGTCTATCATCATTGACCAGCAATTGTGTTTGCCATTGTACCATTGATCTTTGCACAAAGCTTATGATATTTCTATGTGTTATTTTTAGGAACTTGTTTATCAAATGGTTTGTCATGAAGTCAAATGCTTTCTTGTAATCAATCCAAGCTACATTCAAATTGGTCTTCCTCCTCTTGATGTTTTTCAGAATCATTTTGTCAATTAGGAGGTAATCTTTTGTTCTTCTCTTTGGATGGTTTCCTTTCTGCCCAGGTGGGAAGAGCTTGTTTTCAGCTAAATATTGTTGGATTCATTTCAATTACCACACCAATTAGCAATTTTAAAGTTATTAGTAATCAGGCAATTGGCCTCTAGTTTCCTGGTTCTGCCCATTTTGTTAGACCTTTCATTATCAGGTAGGTTTTGCCAGATATGAACTATTCTTCGATTACATCTTCTTGCAGTATGTTATTGAACTGCTTGTCAATGAGTGGGTATAACCAGTCAGATGTTTCAACTTACAGTTCATGCCATTCATCTGCATTTGGTGCTGACCAATTCTTATTTTCCCTGCCATTTTCTCCATTTCTGCTATTATTACATGCTTTTTTCATTTCAGTTTCCTTTTAATTCTTATCTACCTCCTTTATTAAAGGTGCATACTTGTTATATTTCCTTAGGGTGCCCCATAGCTGTGCCCAGAGTTGCATTTTTTGGTCAAGTATTCACTGGTTCACAGGTTCTTCAATAATGAATCAGTAGAAATATTTCTGATTTGACTAATATTGAAATTTTGCTTATTGTGTGCAGCCAAGGCATCTATCTTTGCTTTCCTTTCCACAGTCATTCTACGTCTATTTGTAGGTCTTTATATTTTGTTATTTTCTCCAATTCTTTCTCTTTTATTTTGCTGGTATGGTGATGTCTACTATACAGACATTTTTTGTCATTGTGATCAACAGTTTTGTATACTATTCTTTCTTGGCTATAGCTACTATTTGCTGCTTTATTATTTCCAGTGATTCCTTGTTTCTAAGTGATATTTCTTGATCAGGTATTATTTGAAACGTCACAATCATATCAAGGTAGGGGTTCACGAGGCAATGTTGATGGCAATTTCTTCTAATTCTATCATCTAATCTTTCCTGTGACTGCCTTATACTATTTGCTTTATTAGAGAATATTGGTTTTAAATACATTAATGTGAGATACAATTAGGCTTTTACCAAGTTATTGTTGTTTTTGTTATTTTCATTTCTATCCAAATAAAAACATCTCAACAGATATTGAAAGCTTTAGTCCTACTTCATCATTTCATAATGAGTCTGCAATAATAAATGGAAAGTTCACACTGTTTCCCACTTCACATTTTCTTATAACAAACCTATCTCCAATTAACAAAGCCCTCATATCTTAGAGAAAAAGTATACTATTTTCTCAAACTAAAGTCTGCATTCAGTTAACAGATAGGATCAGAACAAAGAAGGATGAACAGTTTAATTAAATGAATATTGGTAATATAATTGTTCTCCATATGTTTATAATTTCATCTTTATCACAATAAAAATTACAATTCAGCAACAAATTTAGTTTTTACTAAATTTAGGGTTACTTTCCAGGACCACAAGTTATGAACTTCTCTCTCAGACCTGTGTTTCTCATTGACCAGGCTACTTGAATAGTTCCTGATTTATATTTTTCCAGATGCTAAATACTATATGATAAAGAGGGAAAAACATCCCTCCTGTTGCAAAAAATAAGAGTTTAACACACAGGAAATTCCAGAAATACACTGGACTAGAACACCTCCAAGGTCCCTTCCAACTCTGTTACTCTGTTAAGAGATAGCAATCTCAAAAAATATGAGAATAACTGGATAAGCAGACATAATAGTAAAACTATCTGTTCTTACATCAGTCATTCATAATTGTAATTTAGATCCAAAGAGAAAGGTAAAAAAATTGAAATATAATCTACTGTAAACAAACCCTTTTTATGTCAAGTTTCTTTCTGCCTATTTAATGCCCTTTGCCTAGAGTGTCCACTGCCACGATACAAAAATTAAATATATACCAAAAGGGAACTTGAAAGTTGGAGTTTCTTAATCAGTTTTAATTAATTTTAATTGCTGACATTTTGCACAGTAGTGTAACATCTTGAATTCTCCTCCACCCTTTTCCTACTCAATTAATGACATTGGGACATCTGCCAATTTAGTTATTGCTTTGAGATCCCTAAATACAGTTTGAAAATGAAGAGTTTGAGCAGGTGAAAAGTTTAACATTGCCTTAAGTGAAGTGATTATATGGAAACAGAGCATTGTATGTGAAGTTCTCCCACTGCCAACCAAATCAAATATGAAGTATCAGTGGGAGATGGCAATCTGTCTTGGGGGATTGGGTAGGCACTCTGACTATATAGAATAAGTCATATGAAAAATCTTACAACGCAGATGTGCACAAAAACTTCTGAAGTATATGGATTAACAAATACAAAAACATATGAACCTGCTGAATTTATTTCTTCTTTATATTCTTGACATCAACAATCCACTCCATCTATAATAATAATAAAATACAGTTGACAGTACCTTTAAAAATATGTTTACATTGTTAACTTAGTTCAGGGACAAGTTCCATATTTTCAAGTATATATTATAAATGTTTATTTTTATTTATTTATTTGATTTGTCAATCACTTACGAGATAATAGGCATAAGTATATACATAGTTATGAACACATGAAATGGGTATATATAAGAAAAATAAAAGAAACAATAGGACAGGGATGGTAGGCACATTGGTGCACTTATGCACGCCCTCTACAGACCTCTTAGGAAAGGGGTGAGGTCAATAGTAGACTGTCTAAGGTTAAAGTTTTTGGGGTTTAGGGAAGAAACCACTGAGTCAGGTAGAGTATTCCAGACATTGACCACTCTGTTGCTGAAGTCGTATTTCCTGCAATCAAGTTTGGTGTGGTTTACCTCTATTGTGTGCTCTTGTATTGTTATGGTTGAAGCTGAAGTATTCATTAACAGGTAGGACATTGCAATGTATGATTTTATATATTATACTTAGATAGGACTGAAGGCGGTATAGTTCTAGTTTTTCTAGGTCTAGAATTTCAAGTTTGGTGGCATAAGGTATTCTGTGACAAGTAGAGGAGTAGAGAACTCTTCTAGTGAAATATTTTTGGACTTTGTCAACTGTGTTAATATCAGATACATAATGTGGGTTCCAGACTGAAAATGTTTTGTATGCTCTAGTTAGTAGTGTGATATTACCAGAGAAAAAGCTACGTAGGATTAGGTTAACAACTCTTAATGCCTTTTTGGCTATGTAGTTACAATGGGCTCAAGCACTTAGGTCATTAGACATGAGTACACCATGGTTAGCCTATATCCAGTCATCATTAAATTCAATAGATAAGATTTATAATGGCATTGAAAAAAAACTTATAAAACACTGTTTATCTTGGTATGGAATTGTTTCTGTGATTATAATGAAATTTGTATTAATACAGAGAACAAAATTTAATGTACAAACCATATCAACTCTATGACATGCATATACATTCAAAGGGTGAATGCTCCTGAATTAATAACTTTAAATATGATATTTATAGCAGTGATGAAGTAAAGTTCATTCATAGCTCTGGGATGATAGCATCAATTATATTGTAGGAAAATAAAATAGTAAAATGGATTGGCCATAAGAGCAAACAAATAATGAATAAAATTAAAAAAAAAAACATCTGTAGAAGTTGCAAATGATATCCACCCTGGTTGATCTCACAAAGCTAGACAAAGTTGGATCTGGTCAATCCTTGGAAAAAACTACTACCAGTAGGACATCCCAAGCTAAATTGAGAAACTGGGGGGAAATCCTAGAGTAAACTATATATGTGTTTCCAAGTCATCATCATGAATCAGTTTTGAATTCAGAAATTCTTGTGTTTCAAATTAAGATACAGTAGAATTAATCAGAAGAAAAAACATCTATTTAAATAATGCAAAGAGGCGGGTAACTTAAAAACTTCTAGCAATTAAATGTTAATTAGTCATGAATTGTTGCTTTATACATCCATAACCTAGAAGAAAGTTGGGTTTCTCTGCATTTGTATGAAATACAATTAATATATTCAATCTCCTTTCCTCAGCTTTATTCATTCCTAACCTGTCATAAAATTAATATTTCCAAGTTAATAGTTTAGTAGTGGAAACTTTTGGATGTAAATAAGCCATCCTGGATATTTGCTGCACTTCATATTCTTTCCTCATATCAGTTTTGCACATTATTTGTGTTTTGATATATAATAGCTAACTTATTGTGTCTTCTACAATTTTCTGTAAAACTTAATTGACATTAGAACAGTATATGTCAAAGATCAGATCACTCATTTCAGTAACAAAAAAGAGACCTCAGAAATAGAAAAGAATATATGTAGCTCAAGATTGAAATGTGGAGTCCTTGATGTTCTCTGAGCTTGATTTGTTTGCTTGTAGACTTTTCTGTTAATGAAATGTCTTCAAGCAAACATCCATGCTCAGACAGCACAGGTGTCCACCAAATGAAATTTGTAGAATGTTCAATAGGAAACCATCTAGGTACCCTCTAGAACATAAGTGACTTCAAAAAAGAAGATAGTTTAAAAATGAATTCAAAGATTCTGAAATTCCCACAATATATAAATGATTATAGATTTTTTGTTGAAAAAAAGAGAAAGATGATCTTTTAATGTATATATATATATATATATATGTTTTCGTAGATGCAGGTCTTGGCATGTTCAGGTCTTTTCCCGTGTAAGATTGAGAATATCTTGGTGACGTTTCAACAAGGTCCCACTCACCATCTTCAGGCTGGTGCTTTTGGCCTTTTCCAGCACCTTAAAGCCACAGGACATGAAATTAATTTTGAGGGAACCAAATTAAACTCCAATACTGAACACTTCAACAAGAGAATAATCAGGGAAGCCATCAAAATAAAGAAACACCCCCATAACATGAATAAATGGGACGATACCTCCTGCCTACTAGATATCTGGAAACTAGCCCTTATCAACAAATGAGTCCCAGCCACGAAAACCAACACTGGACCCAAAACAATACATGATGCCACCACCAATCTCCCTCACCAGACTCAAACCCAAACCCACCGCATAGACGAAAGGCAACCACCATCCCAAAACTAGACCATGGCTGCATCACCAGCTGCCACACACCCCAACCCCCAAACCAAGCAAACTGACACACACCATGAACACATAGCCAGGCCTCAAACTCGGAGCCATATCAAAACCTGGAATGTCACATCACAGCCACCCGCTCAGGATATCACATCAAGGAACTCAGGAGGTTACATCACAAAACCTCAGGATATTACAACGCAGCCAATGACCCAGGAAATTACAGCACAAGACCCAGGATATCACAACAATAGAACTCAGAAGGTCATCACACAGCCCATGATCCAGGTCATTACAACCCAGGAGATTACAGCACCAGACCCATGATGTCAAAATAATAGAACTCAGAAGGTCATCACACAGCCCATTACCCAAGTCATTAAAACACAGGAGGCTGATAGACACACAGCCTATACCTCAGCCACACATGTTCTTACAAAAAAAATCAGGCAATCTATAAACATCAACTCCATCAACCAATCAAGAAATGAAAACACAGCCAACCTCCCCACCAGTATTTATAGAGAGACGGCAGCTCCGATCACGCTTTCCTCACACAAGCATGAAGCTGAAAGCACCAGCCTGAAGATGGCGAGTGGGACCTCGTCGAAACGTCACCAAGATGCTCTCAATCTTACACGGGAAAAGACCTGAACACACACACACACACACACACACACACACACACACACACACACACATCACCACTATCAAGGAGCTTGAAAGCTGCTTCATTGTAATCTTTTTTTTTCTTTTTGTTTTATTTCCTGTGATATTTATTTTTTATTTTCACTATTTATTATTTTTCTTTGTTGTTTTCATTTTCTTTTATATCTTTTACTTTATTAAAATATCTTCAAACACTGTGTGTGTATACACATATGCATGCACACACACACACATGTATGTATACACATATATGCCCATTTACATATACCTCAAATAGGCAAATTTCTAAGAAGGAAAACCAGTCAATTATACATGTCAGTCAGCACCTCGTTTACAATAAGACTATAGATAGGGAAACTTTGTTACAAAGCAACTTGAAATTTAGCAACAACAGCCAAAGGCCAGAGCTACTGAAAATCTGGCAACCTGGCATAAGGACTGAGGAAGAAGGATTCATTTTCAGATATTGACTGTACTTTTTCTATGGGTTTTGTGCATAAAAACACTGCAAAGATCTTTGGAATGATAAAATGATAGCTAGAAGAAGAAGATATGGCTTCATTCCAGACTATGCATTCATGTACCAACAAACACATATTCTTGCAAAGTAAGTTACTATTAATACTACTTTGTTTTTTTCCCTAAGAAAGATGCATGGCATGGATTAATCTAGCTCACCATACTTTATTGTCCCAACAACCTTATGCTGAAGATAGCATTACCATTTGCTATCAAGAAATGACTTGTTCAAGGATAATGACTGGATTCTCTTGTGTATGAACTTGATGCTTCAATGATTTGATGTAGTGACTCTTAAAAATCTTCATCACATAAGCATTATGTTCCTTTCACCTGGTGATATGTGATACAATAAGAAGTTTCTAAGTGATTTTAACTGTTTTAAGGGAGTAGTGTCTCATCAGTAAAACTGGAACAAATTATTCATTAATAATTGCTATTAGTCTGTTTAAAAATCCACAAAAACTCATGCTCTTTTTATCAAATGGTTATCTCATTTGTACAATTCCTATAATTCCATAACTATTACAGAGAAACTATATTAGAAAATATACTTGCAAATGACTCAGATTTTCCTGACTGAAAAACAATTTTCAACAATGTTTGTAGATAAGTAACAACAACCTCAACATTTTCAGGAGTCCAGATGACAATCTTAACCCTTAAAGATTCTAAATCACTTAATTGACACTATATTAAATTAAGTTAGAGATTAAGAATAATAGACAATCTGCTCAGAAAACATTTTATTTAGGTGGCTCCAAAGTGAATTATTAAATTCTGTTTTGCTTCTCCATTTGTATATGATAGCTTTGTAACTTTGTTGCTGGTATCCTCTGTTTCCTAGTATGATTTGATGTTGATTGTACCCTATGACTATCATTAAGTGTTGTACATTATGATTCTTGATTCTTAACTAATGTTCCTTCTTTATGTATACTGAGAGTATTTACACCGAGACAAATTCCTTGTGTGTCCAATCACACTTGGCCAATAAAGTATTCTATTCTATTCTATTCTATTCTATTCTATTCTATAAGTGTAATGACTTTTTCATCCTAGACAGCTATTTGTCTATTAGGTTCTCCTCCAAATCAATTGTGATTATTGCTGTGATCATACAATTGAAAACTTTACATTTGAAATTCGTAGATCCCTTACATGTGATTCACATAAAAATATACAATTCAGTTGTTTCATCATAGCTGCCATCTTAAATTATTAACACTATTCATCCACAGACACTTCTGCCTCCAATATAGCATCCTGATTTCCAACACAATCGAACTAAAGTTACTATAAATTAAGTTCTCACTCTTTTAAGCATTAATAATCCATCTAACAAAATTTATATTCCATTGCCTTTATGGCATATGAATGAACCTTTTGATATAAAATGCATAGTTGCTTGCTATTTCTCAAGATAGTTATTTATAAATCTTACATATACATCCTAAATGTTTATGGAATATTGATGTTTAATGTTATATATAAATCCAGTCACTATATCATAGCTTAGCCAATAAATTATAGTTCACAAAAATGTCATGATTTAGCATGTTGGGTCAGTAGTGGGATTCAAAAAATTTTCTACCAGTTTTGTGGGCATGGCTTGGTGGGCATGGCATGGCTTGGTGGGCATGGCAGGGGAAGGATACTATAAAATTTCCATTGCTCACCCCACTCCAGGGGAAAGGTTACCACCGGTTTTCCAACTTACTCAAAATTTCTGCTACCAGTTCTGCTGAATACCATCTCTGTGTTGGGTGAACCAGCCACTAGGATGCTGGAAGGCCCATTTGAAGAATTTTTGCACTTAAAAAAAAGTAAAAGTAAAAGCCTTAGTAGCATGTTCTTCCTTTCCTTTATCGATAGAATGCTAAAAAGAGAAAAGTCTCACATTTCTTCTTCCCTAAAGTTTTGTTTCAGTATGATTATATTTGTATTCATGAAGTTCAAGCTGTGGTCAGTGCAGGCTGTTGTCTACACTTTTTAAAATGAAAGTTGAGCAGAATTTTACTCTAGGTTGAATATTTCATAATTTAAAAAATAACCAGCAATATAATGGTTAGAGTACTTTCAAATTTTGCTTGAACTGACAATACGCTCCTGGAATATGTAGGGTAGCAGATACCTTATTTAGAAAGCTTTGTAGCAGAATTTTAAATAGTGTATAAACTAACTGCACATTTCCAAGAATGTGCACTCGGTGGATTGAAAGATGTGGTTGAAAACTGTCTTTTCAACATATAATTTGCCCCCGGGAAAGTCTGAATCACTAGCTGAGGCTAGAACCTTATTAATGCAAGAGAAGAGAGAAGATAAATAATGGCATGTTCTGACCACGAGCAACTTTGGTGTTCATTGTTGCAACACTTTCATCTCATCAAATTTGAAAGCCAAATTTGTCTTTCATCCAAAATAAGAAAATGTGCCTCTTCAAAAGCTTTCTCATTTAAACTGTTTGATGGAATAATCAGATAACTATTTTAAATCCTATTAGATTTGTTTATAAGAGTACCTGCTACCCACTGCTCTATTCTTAATATTACATGGAGAAATACTGGTGTATATTTAGAAATTTTCCTAAAAAGCTAAATTTAGACTTCAATGACAGATATTTTGATAATGATCATTGTATAAGATCTAATGTTAGGTTCGTGTGAAAGATGAAATTGCTCCATTAAATGCAAAAATGCAACATCTGTTTTCTTGGTTAAATCCAAGAATGATTTAAGAACAGAGGCACTCATTTAAGTCATTGTGAAGAAATTACAATGGTGGGAATTATTCCTTTCTGAAAAAGGATCCATGAATATACATTGAATGATACAGTTTGGACCTAAAGAGCTCAAAGGAAAAAAAATAATGCCTAAAGTTAAAACAGGCCTTTTATGTAACTGAACTTTGAGTCAACCAGTTAAGAAATACAAATTATCAGATATTCAGTTGTAATTGAAAATTGGACCATTAAGATTCTGAACTTCCATAGTTTATCAGATAAACAGTGTCCTGAAATACTATCTGCATAGCTATAGTCCACAATAGCTTTCATTAAGTGGGAATACTACCTGGATTAAAATAGTATTTTAAACATCCTATTCTTTTTATTGACAAGAATGTTCCCCTTAAGACAGCTTTCTTTCTTTCTTTCTTTCTTTCTTTCTTCTTTCTTTCTTTCTTTCTTTCTTTCTTTCTTTCTTTCTTTCTTTCTTTCTTTCTTTCTTTCTTTCTTTCTTTCTTTTTCTTTCTTTCTTTCCTTTCTTTCTCTTTCTTTTTTTCTTTCTCTTTCTTTCTTTCCTTCCTTCCTTTCTTGTGTAAAATGCTGTAACAATTATGATTCCCCGCCCCATTGTATCTCATACTGCCATGGCAGCCATTATTCTATAAACCGCATGTGCCTTCCTACCTCAAAACTGCTTTACAATGTAGCTCAATAATTGGAGAGAACAATTCTCTTAGGCCTAGTTTTGACCTTGAAAATACCTGTTCTGCTTTCACTGAAGTCAATTGATGCTTGCTGTCTGTACATAAAGACAGTTATTCACAGTATATTCACAACTACTGATTCTGCTATTTTATATAAGCTCTCTCTCTCTTTGTGTGTTTTGTGTATGTGTGTATGTATGTGTGTGTGTGTGTGTGTGTGTTTGTGTGTGTGTGTAAGAAAGAGAGAGAGAGGGAGGGAGAGAAGAAGAAGAAGAAAAAGAAGAAGAAGAAGAAGAGGAGGAGGAGGAGGAGGAGGAGGAGCAGCAGCAGCAGCAGCAGCAGCAGCAGCAGCAGCAGCAGCAGAAGCAGAAGCAGAAGCAGAAGCAGAAGCAGCAGAAGCAGCAGCAGAAGCAACAGCAGCAGCAGCCCACTCCAGTCCAGGGGATTATGTAGCCACTTTTATTATAACGCCACATTAAACTGTGGTCAAGCATACAAGGTAAGCAATTCCTACCGATCTCTATTGTAGATGCTCCTTAGATCTTTTAGGCATATTTTATGCACCTTCCACAGCACGTCCATAATGGCCAAGCAAACATAGAACTGTTCACGTCATGCAATAAGTAAATTAAGAGGAATCATAATATATGCATTATTACCATTATATTAGAATTGTGTTTACCGACACATTGATTTCTGGGACATCTTCCTGGACATATACTGAGATTCCAACAGCCGTCATCTTTCTTCTGTGCCATCAGTGAAATTGGCACAGTGGGGAGGACACTAAGCAAAATACCTGCTGGAAGATGTTCCACCCACTATGTTAAATGCCCCCTCCACCTCACAATTTCTCTCCTCTCTCATCTACCCTCACTGACTTTCTCTTTTCTTCCATGTGTTTGGCTTGGCTCCTCTGTTTTTTTTAAAGTTCAGTCTTACTGCGAACAATTCAGACATTTTCCCACTTTCTATTCACTTCCAATATAATTTGCTACATATATACTGTAGAGTTTCTCAACCTAAACAACATTAAGAGGCATGGATTTCATCTCCCAGAATTCCCCAGCCTGCACTAGCTAGGGAAATCTGGGAGATGAAGTCCACACTTCTTAAAGTTGCTCAGGTGAGAAACATTGTTGTAATATGAAGTTGCAGTTAAACCCATCACCTTTATTTCCCTAGCGGGCTTCGAGGGAATGGAGGAAGAGCAAGGATAAGATCTCTCATTAAACTAAAATAAGGGTATTTCTTTGAATTTGCGGACTCTCCAGGCTGTGAATGTCTTGGCTGGTCCTTGTAGTTCAATATAAATAGTAACATGGATCACTACATTTTTATTTGAAGAGGAAAGGCATTTTAGGATATTCCTAATATTTCTCAGTGCTGGCAAGTTCCAGAAAACTTCAATTAAGAGAGGTTAGCAAGCTGTTTTTCAGGGAGCCAATTCTCAGTTACTATATGCTTTCCAAGGGACCACCACACTTTACTTGTTTCTATTTTCAGCAGTCGTCCACAAGAACCATAAAATACATTTGCTACTAATAATACTGTCTTTTTCCACCCACGTTGCAATACCTATTTTTGCAAGCAACCTAAGGAACTCAAGGACATCAACTCTACAAGATTAAGTGCACTATACTGACAGCTCTTAAATTTTGCCATTAAAGCATCCTTGCCAGAGAGTCACATAGAAAAAGAGCTTTATACTTATTAACATTCAGATGTTATTTTCCTATCTTTATTTTTTTAATGGATCTAAATGGTTCTTTCATATCCTTCCCTTTGGCTGCATTGCATTATTTTGCAACAATTTAACTAATAGTCCATACCATCCTGCTACTGTGTGATATTTTTCAGGGTTGTGCAGAGATAGATAGATAGATAGATAGATAGATAGATAGATAGATAGATAGATGGATGGATGGATGGATGGATGGATGGATGGATGGATGGATGGATGGGTGGGTGGGTGGGTGGGTGGGTGGGTGGGTGGGTAGGTAGGTAGGTAGGTAGGTAGGTAGGTAGGTAGATGATAGATAGATAGATAGATAGATGGATGGATGGATGGATGGATGGATGGATGGATGGGTAGGTAGGTAGATAGGTAGATGATAGATAGATAGATAGATAGATAGATAGATAGATAGATAGATAGATAGATAGATAGATAGATAGATGTAAAATTCTGGTTCAACTTGAATGGTCTAATAGTATCTCCAGTTTTTGGTTTGATGTCATAGCTTGATAGTTAAGTCTCAATGAGACACTGCATTATATAGGTAGCACTCGACTTACAACAATTTGTTTAGTAACCAAAATTACAGCAACACTGAAAAAAAGTGACTAATGTCCATTTTTCACACTTACAATCATTGTAGCATTCTCATGATCATGTAATCTAAATTCAGATGCTTGGAAACTGACTCAGGATTGATGTGCCCTAGGGTCATACAATCATCTTTTGCGACCTTCTGACAAGCAGTCAATGGGGAAGCCAGATTCACTTAACAATTGTGTCACTAACTTAACAACTGCTATATGATTCACTTAACAACTGCCAAGAAGGGTCATAAAATGCGGCAAAATTCCCTTAATAAATGTCTTGCATGGCAACAGAAATGTTGGGGTAAATTGTGGTTGTAAGTCAAGAATTACCTGTAATTGTGTCAGAGAGAGCTAAAGCTAAAGCTATAATAGATTTTATGTGTCTGAACGTGTGTTTTGAAAGGGAGAGAAAATGGATTTTGACTTGATTTGTTCCTTCCTTGATTTGTTTTACCTTCGTTAAGTGTCCAACAAAGTATATGTTACAAAGGTAATGAAGATATCATGTGTTAAAAAAGTATCTGAGTTTGTTTTGCTTGTTAACAATGGGTTATATTAAATGGGGCTTAGAACCATATCAGAGTCCTTTGTTCAGTTTATGGAGAATGTCAGAGCATGTTAAAACAGTGTTATTTCATTTATAATAGCAAACATGGAAAGTGGTGAAATAGTGGCAGGAGAAGCACTAAGGAATCATTCCCATTCTTGCAAGAGTACAGGAACTATGGCTGGCAAGAAGGGGGGGTGTTGTAGTCTGATCCCATATGTGGATGCTGTATGCTTTAGGAAGACCAACAGGTATGCAGTCACTCATTATGACTTGAAGGCATCAACCTTTCTTCTCAACTAGACCAACAATATGGGAGATAAAGGATCTCATTGAGGGTTTTTTGGACTACCGGCCCATTCTCACTTTTTTCTTTCCATCTGCCATCTGTAGTGAGAATGCTCTGTGTTAACAGAGAGACAGTAGCATATCTCTGGTTACTTGTAAGTTATTAGCAAGATCAGGACAGAATATTGTGGCTGTGTTAAATTCAGAAGTAATCTGAATTACATGAATTTGGAAGAGTATTACATATTGTCCTAAATCCGTGATGGCGAACCTATGGCACGTGTGCCACAGGTGGCAAGTAGAGCCATTTGTGCGGGCACACAAGACCCAGCAAACTTATCTGCACTGCACATGCGCACACTTTCCAGCTGATTTTCAGCCCAATTGAGGCCTTTTTCGGCCTCCTGGAGGCTCGAGGGAAGCCTCTGCAGCCTTTGGAGGCTGAAAAACAGGCCTGTTTCATCACTTCCTGTATTTCCAGAAATAACGGAAGTGACAAAACAGTCCCATTTTTCAGCCTTCAAAGGCTGCAGAGCCTTCCCTTGAGCCTCTTGGAGGCCAAAAATCTGCTGGGAGGTTAAGAGTTGGAAAAGACTTTGGAGATCTTCTAGTTCAACCCCCTGCTTAGGCAGTAAACACTATGCCATTTCAGACAAATGGTCATCCAATCTTTTATTACAAAACTCCAGTGTTGGAGCATTCACAACTTCTGGAGGCAAGTTGTTCCACTGATCAATTGTTCTGTCAGGAAATTTCTCCTTTATTCTAGGTTGCTTCTCTCCTTAATTTCCACCCATTGTGTCTTGACCTGCCCTCAGGTGCTTTTGAGAATAGCTTGGCTCCCTCTTCTTTGTGGAAGCCCCTGAGATATTGGAACATTGCTATCATGTCACCCTTAGTCCTTCTTTTCATCAATTCCAGCAACCATTCTCTATATTTTAGCCTCCAGTCCTCTAATCATCTTTGTTGCTCTTCTCTGCACTCTTTCTTAACATCTTTTTTTCATCATGGCAACCAGAATTGGATGCACTATTTCAAGTGTGGCCTTACCAAGGCATTATAAAGTGGTATTAACGCTTCATGTGATCTTGATTCTATCCCTCTGTTTATGCAGCCTAGAACTGTGTTGGCTTTTTTGGCAGCTTCAGCACACTGCTGGCTCATATTTAAATGATTGTCCACTAGGACTCCAAGATCCCTCTCACAGTTACTACTATTGAGCGAGATACCACACATTTGAGTACAGCTTAATGCCCTGTGTGAGCTCAGCCTTTGTAATTTGTAATGTAACTGTAATTTGTAAACCATTGCTTATGGACAAGCATTGAATGCAAACTCCAGATTACTGTTTTTTCATCAGCCATTTTTAAACATATCATGGCTTAGCATCTTTTTTTAAAGGAACGGGAAACATCAATGCCACTGATTCCATCAATGTAATAGAATTACATGATATTTTTCCCTGCCAATGGAATAGAAGCAAAGAAAAATAACATTTCAAAAAATATGATATGGCTAGCAAAAGTACATGCTGCAGAGTAGAGGATAATTTTTGCATTCTGTTATATATTACAAGGATCTGCATTAGAAATTGTGACTTTGGCCCAGATTTTAAAGAGAACTAATCCAATGGAGTTAGCTCTCAGATTTTGAACATGCTCAAACTTGGCAATGCAGGTCTCAGCAAAAAGTAACTTGCATAAAAATGTGCACATTCTTTACAAAAAAGTTGGGTATAAATATGCAAATGTTAACTGAATGTGATGTACAACTGTTCAAACATATACTGTATATAAGCAAAAGTTGCATGTGAAATAAATTGCAAAGCTTGCACACTTTTTTTAAAATTATAGAATGTAGATATTTGATGGAATAGACAATCCTGAAAAACGAGACAGACGAAATATAAACATAGTGATCGTATACAAAACCATAGCTAGTTTTAGTCTAATTAATATCAGCAGAAGTCACAAATATTACTTATACTTCAGTTTAACAATTCATCTGTTGATACACTGTGGTAATATGTTAATATCTAATGCATAATTTTTGACTAGGTCAGAAATTGATTTTGCTACAAGAATTGTGGATGTCCATTATGGCATAGCAAAATAACAAGATGTACAACAAACCAAGAAAGATAATGCAAATTGCACACTGCATTGATAATCACTCATCAGATCTATAAAACAACTTAAAAACTGGTTTCACATCATGTAGGCAAGCACCACAATTTAACAATTGCTATAGGTGCACAAACTGATCACACAGGGATCCTTCACTTATGAGCAATTTCCCTCTCATTTCAATGGATGAATCTGGAATACTTGGACATGGTATCTATTTGTAACAAATTGGAATTATTTGTTATAGAATCCATTCAAGGTCTATGCCCCTGAATAATTTTAAAACTTCCCAATATTTGTAATGAAGGAAAGTATGTGAGAGGGAAAACCAATGGTAACATGGAATGGTTTTTACGCTTCAGGTAGTATAGATCGGGTAACAAAAACAATAATGTTCTCAATATTTTATAGAAATAATATCATACAGCTTTATATAAAAAAAAATAAGAGAGGCAAATTTGTACATTATAGTGGGGTACTCTGAATTGATATATTAAAATCTAAATGCAAATATATTGACCAAGAGTAACACAGATTTGAAAGTATAATTCTATGCATGTCTCCTTAGAAATAAGTCCAGTTCAGCAATACTTTAACTTTATTAAAGTTTAACTTATTAAAGTTAAAGTATTTATTTATTTATACATTTATGTAAACACATTAATACTTTAATGAATGACCAAGTAAGAGTACACAGGACATAAGTAAAGATTCTCAAAATTGACTATGCTCAATGGGCTTTTCCTTCTTTCTTTTTTAATGATGTCACTAAGAAATCAGTTTTGAAGGTCCCCTGAGTTTAAGTTGGAGTTTGCCACATGACATGACATGACATGACATAACATACTATTATTTGAGAAGCACATGCCAAACTTCACCTTGAATATGTAGATATGTAAGTTAATTGCATAGTTCTTTGGATCCTGGTCTTGAACTAGAATATTTTTTCTAATAACAAGGTGATTTTTTTTTACAAGATCTTCTCATACAACAGCTACATAACTCCTGCAGATCAATTAGTTATTGAGTTTCATACAGTTGACAGTATTTTTTAATTTTTATTGAAATATTATATATATATATATATATATATATATGTTTTCGGATATTTTCGCGGGTATTTGTATGTGGATCTTTGGTTCTTCGGGTTTTCTCCCGCGTAGAGTTGGAAATATTTAGGCGACGTTTCGATGAAGTCTCATTCATCATCTTCAGGCTTCTGTCTTCGGCCTTGTGCTTCTCAGAGTGATGTGAGCTTGCAGCTGCTTCTTCCTTTTAACTACTAGTGGGGGTGTGACTTGATTGGGTGGGGGCTTGGCTGTGTTCTGATTGGGTGGGGGTGTGTTCTCATTGGTTGGGGGTTTGGCTGTGTTCTGATTGGTTGGGGGGTTGGCTGTGTTCTGATTGGCTGGGGGTGTGTTCTGTTCTGGTGGGGGTTTGGTTGTACTCCGGTTAGTCTCAGTTGCTGGGGGATTTGAGCTCACCATAGGATCACAGCTCACCAGCTCAAATCCCCCAGCAACTGAGACTAACCGGAGTACAACCAAACCCCCACCAGAACAGAACACACCCCCAGCCAATCAGAACACAGCCAACCCCCCAACCAATCAGAACACAACCAAACCCCCAACCAATGAGAACACACCCCCAGCCAATCAGAACACAGCCAAGCCCCCACCCAATCAAGTCACACCCCCACTAGTAGTTAAAAGGAAGAAGCAGCTGCAAGCTCACATCACTCTGAGAAGCACAAGGCCGAAGACAGAAGCCTGAAGATGATGAATGAGACTTCATCGAAACGTCGCCTAAATATTTCCAACTCTACGCGGGAGAAAACCCGAAGAACCAAAGATCCATATATATATATATAATGTGTACTAAATCATGAAACAATGATTGTCTACAAAAAAGTTATCCAAGGTAAATAATTGTGTTTCCACATGATCAAAATTTATTCCTTAATGAAGCTGAAGGCCACTTGGATGTAGTTCATTGATACTGCTGAGCTGCAAGAATTACAAAACCTTAAGATGATTTACCTTCTGTTATTGATGCATTCTAGATTTGTCCATCACAATCACTGTATAAAAGAAACCAACCTAGGTTTTCAAAAAGTCAGATGAGCCTTTCTATTGTGGTACGAAGGCATAAATTTCTATTGTGGTACGAAGGTGAAGGCATAAATTTGTCTCTGACAGTGCCCTGATTTTTGTATATGCTCTTTCCAGTTCAGTAAGTAGATAATAAACCTGTGTAATACTCCAGCTATATTAATGGCTTTTATATAACAAAAATTCTTAAATTTTAAAGGGCCAATATTGTTTTGGACTAGATTTCAAACTAGTCTTGAGAGTTTGTGAAGGTACAGAATAACAGAGTTATTCAGGAAGGGAGCTTGGACATCTTCTAGTCCAACTACCTGCTCAAGCAGGAGACCTATATCATTCCATAAAAATGGCTGTCCAATTTCCTCTTAAAAATGTCCAGTGAATAGACCATCCACAACTTCTGAGGCAAGCCTTTCCACTGATTGCTCTCACTGACAGGAAATTCCTCAATTCTAGGTTGGATCTCTCTTTGCTGAACTTCCATCTATTACCTCTTGTCTTGTTCTCAGATGCTTTGGATAATAGGTTGACTCCCCTCCTCTGACAGCCCCTCAAATATTGGAAGACTGCTATAGTCCTTCTCTTCATTACACATTTCCAGTTCCCACAATCATTCATCATATGGTTTAGCTTCTGGTCCCCTAAGCATCTTTGCTCTTCTTCTCTGCCCTCTTTCTAGAATCTCAACATGTTTTTTGTATCATAGTGACCAAAACCGGACACAATATTGTAAGCATAGTCTTAACTAACTTTAAGCATAAAGCAGGACTAATGCTTCACATGATCTTGATACTATCCCTTTGTATAAATATGGTATCTGTCTGTAGGTCATATATATCAAGCTACCACACAATCTTGAGGAAAAGATGTGGCTGCTTTAAAGGGTCACAGACATTCATGTTTCTGTGCGCTCTGAATCTTTTGGAATCACATCTGAAGGGGAACAAATCCCTATCATTCTTTTTTTAAAGTGCTTCGGAGCACATTAGGAATTTCAGCAACCTCTCCCTGATTTGATTTTTTATTTGTTTAGATGCCTATAAGAATAGGCTTGACCAGTTTAGATATTAGGTAAGAGTCAAGCCATTTGCTTCTTGATTCAGAAATGCTCATACAAGGACATGCCCCAAATCCTCCATTCTAGGGAGTTCATAATATCTTATAGAGTTTTTGCTACAAGAGTTGTAGCTGTAATTAATGTTTTCAAAACTGGTCCTTGTTCCCGAAAAGAGAGGAAGACAGGGAGGGAAGGAGAGAGAAGAAAATAAAGCATTAAAATAAAGCACTATTCTACTTCAATCCATGTCTTATTTTCTAGTAACAGCTAAAATATAAATATTGCCTGAACCATAAAAGTTGTCATATTCTAAGAAATCCTACATCAAACACCCCCCCCCCCCCCCGCAATATTATTTTAATGAATTTTAGCAGTCATCCTTCAAGTTTGGCACACTTGAACCGGTATAGAAATGATATGTTATGAAGTGACCTCCCTGGAGGAAAATGCTTATGTGGCTTGTAAAGATCTGAAGACAGAATTGATGCTAATCATATCATGCTGCTTAACATATGAAAGAAATGTAAAAGAGTACTTTTCTGTGATTCCACAGCAGCAAAGAGGTAGGGAATTTGATAGAAGGAGAGGTTTGTTTAAATTGCTGAAGCACATAGAACAGATGACCTTGAAAAACTACAATTTCCATTAGAGACATTCCTGGCTGCATCTGTAGTCTTCTTTGAAAATTCAAAGTACAAACATTTTATTCAAAATCTTAGACATTGTAATGGCTCAGAAGAACAACGACAGCCATGTGTCCTTGTAGCAGTGTTCCTCTTGGAGAGATGAATGGCGAGCTCAATTGCTTTACTATAATTTCTCTATTTCCATGCTTCATTTCCTTCATGTAGATGAGACTGGAGGAAAAAAATAGCATGATCCCAAGCATTTAACACCACAATGCATATAACAAACCTGAATTTACATCAGATCAGAACTCCAAAAGGAACATATCTCTACATGTCAACATTTTATTTTTTTAAAAATGAAAAAAAGTTCTCCTGTATGAATCAGAAGACATAATATTAATATTAATAATAATCAATATATAGACAGCAACTTTCCCCCCAAACCTACATAGGCATCACAAAAATGTGAGAATCACTTTCCATCTTTTCAGCTGACATTTCCTGCAAACAATTGTAATAAGGCAATGGCATATTTTGCAGATTTTCAGAATAGGAACCGCAGTCTATTTTCAGAATTACCCAGATATTTACAGGTTTTTTTTTGGACTTAGTAGCCTTTTAAACAAATAGAAGTCACTGTGTTGGATTGTTTTGAGCCAGAAACTTGCATGCAACACTGCAAATGAAAGATGAAACCTTGCATTAATAGTATACAATATATTGTAATACTATTTTAAATGGTAAATGAACTTGTTCCCCTTTCCTCCACTAAGCAGAGACTCTGAAGTCTCAACCCAGCAAAACTCAGAAGGCATCTACAGGGTATCATTGGCTCATTGAGGTCACAGTGCAGAACTTACTCTTAGAGGTTAATTGCCTCTGCAGGTATATGAGATATGAGGGTTACTATCTATTTGTATATGGCCAAGCATCTTAATTTTACCAAAAATGCCATTTGATGCTCACTATTTGTTGTTCAGTGCAGTTCCTTGGGCAATTTTCTAATGAAAATAAACTTCACCAAGTCAAAGAAAAAAGAAAGGAAAGGAAAAAAAAACCAAGTTTAAAAAAAGATGAGAAATATTTACAGATTTTTCTTAGTCCAGATATTGAGTTTCTCTTTCCTTTTTCCTTTAGTGCATTGTCATAAAAAAGTTCAAAGGCTATGAATACAAATTTTCTGGTCCAGTTCCGTACATATCTGCAAGCCGTTTGAAACGAGGCCCCCAGTCACTGAGGTAATCATAATTCTGATCAGAGTTTGAACTGACCGAATCTAAAGAGCTGAGTGACTCAGCCACTGAACCGTTTCCCTCAAATGCATATGTCTGCAGGGAATCATATGGTGGAGCGCAGGGATCCACATCAGCTTCTTTTAGCCTTTCCCAAATAAATTCCCGAAAAATAACATTATCGGGGATGCTTTTAAAAGATGGTCTGCTCAAGAACTGGATCTCTGGAGTCACATCCCTCCTGATCTTGGTATCACGAATGACGTTGAGGTTCCTCAGAGCAGCCATGTCAAATGCCTCGGTGTCCTCCTCTCCACCTCCTTCGTCATCATATCGGACTATATTTTCCCTGATATCTCTCTCTTCATCTAAAACAAGAGGCTCTTTTTTCCGTCGCCTCATTGTAACAATCAGCAGGACAAGCACTACAATGGAAAAAGTAAAACTTTAAGCAAAGTTAAACCAAAGTAATCCCCAATTCATTACATTCCCTGTTCAGAGTAAAACTATTCATAAATTATGCAAGATAAACAGGTTTCAATAAGATTTGTTTGGGATTCTTTTTAAGAAAAAAAAAATAGTTCCAGAAGGTGGCTTTAAATGCTTTTAGGCATTAAAGAATCTATTACTATGTTCATTCTGATTTAATGTCATCATATGTATTGTTTATTTGGTACAGACTGCTAAAACATATGTTTTAAAGCAAATTCAAGTAGAAAATTACAGCCTCTCAGCCATTAAATATAGAGACCTTTTCTGAACTCTTAATTGCCCGACCGATAAAAGTGTGTTCATAAACTCTCTCTGTGCACTTTAACTGCCAGAGTTTGGAAAGTAAACTCCATTAATGAAGTGTATGAGTACAGATTATTGATAAAGTATCTGATCCTTGATTGGAAAATTCAGAGTTGTTAAATAATAGCTAGCGCAAATTGTGGTTCATTCATTAAAAGCATTATAACACAGAGAACACTTTGCTTTAACATGCAAAATACCTATCACCGATCTGTTAATTTTTTGCAATAAGAAACCATAGAGATGTTGATATTTACTGGCCCAGATCACTTGCCTGGATAACAATGTTTCTTGACATTTCTAATATTGAAGATAATTTCTTGGTGGCTTTAAAAATAGGACATTTGCAGAATTACCAAAAAGCCTTACTTAAACTGCATATACCCATTTAATCATTTATAGGTAATATTAAGAATCAACAAAAACATAATTCAATCATATCATTCAAATTTCAAATTATACACATATTTATCTTTATGGATGACTTTCATTAAAAATCTAGTTATACCATTCTGCAGAATAAAAAACAAAACACTACATTATGTATTTGTATTAATTAAATATTCCTAAATACAATCGACATATTAAGGAAATCCATGATAATCCAAATTGCACTGGGTTCTTTTTAATAATGACCTCTTCTGCTTTTGCAATAATCATTATCACAATGTAAAATAGTGGCTCTTAATATACAGTAGGTGCAAGCAATTGAAAAATCTTAATGTCTATACTATAATTACTATACTAAATACATTTTTTTCAATAAAAGAATATTTCAATGGTTGTACAGAAAGAAAAGAAACCTGGAATAAAACAAAGACATTAACTGGCGTGTATTTTCCATATGAGTTGGAAAATAAAAGGTTACAGTAGCGATTCATGGAGTAATTATACATCATCCTGGAGAAGACTGGTAAGATTCCTATCAGCCTTTATGTTTTATAAAGTAAAAAAATGAAAAAAATAATATACAGTATATATAACATATTTCAAATATATCCCCCAAATGGATGCTTTTCTTTCTTTCTTTTAAAATTACTTTTGACTATTCTAAGTTACTAACTATAGCAAGCGGTTAATCTGTTCATTACGCCAGTGAAAATGTGTTTTCACACTGTGACATGTTCAGCAGACTTTATCTGGGGAGTTAAATACCTGCTAATAAGTGCAAAATATATGAAACTTAGTAGATTTATCTGCTGAGAGGTACAATAAAAAGCAAGATAAAAAGAATGTTTTAATGCAGCTTTGCCTTGTACTGCTCAAGATTGCTTGAAGCCAACCCCCCCTGCAAAAGTCCTTTGAAATGTTAAACAATTTAGCATATAAATGGCTTTAAGAGAATATTAATTTCTAATCACTTCAACTGCTTTTGCACAATAATTTTTAAGCTCTATCTGAATAAAAGCTGTATCAACAACCATGCAAAATCCATGGCAATGTCTGAAAAACTAGTCAATTTTATTTCCAATGCACTAATTGCTGGATTTCAATGGGAACTATTATAGAACACAGTTATAAAATTAACAATGATGACATGTTTGGGGGAAAAACAGTATCAGCCAACACTAGTTTTAAAATAAGATACAGCTATTTTAGGGCAACGAAGAGTTTATGGTACTTTAAAGACTAACAATTACATTCATCATCCTTTCTCACCTCTACATTCTTGCTAGTGGATTGTGATCATATGTTAGCTTGTATAAAAATAAACATGTAAGCTTTTATAATACTATGGGATTCTTATTAGTATTAGGCTAACCAAATAATGAAATTCACAGACAGAATTGTTCATTACTTTTACCGTACAAATTTTTTTTAGGTTTAAGAATATAATATTCCAAATTTGTTTTTGGCTAACTTAACAATTTTTTGAGACCTGTCATCATCAAAACAAAGATAACAGAGGAAAAGGAAAAGAGACTCTAAAGGATAAATATATGTTATAATCTAATGTCTCTCCAGCTTTTATTTACCTGAGCTTAAGGGCACAAGATCTTGCTTGAAAGGATACTTATTTATTCCTGAAATATTGTTTTATGCCAATAGAAGAGAATATCTATATTTCAGGGTTGAACGGTGGAGTTCCTGGTGCTCTTTGAACTTGGTTCTTTCCTTATAGGCATTTCATTACCCAATTATTATTTGCTAAACTGCTTTGAAAGGCAATATTGTGTAAAAAGGCAAAACCTTAAATAAAAATTAGATCTAGATTTAATACAAGCAACCTAAAAAGTTCATGCCGAACTGCAAAAAGTCATCACACTTTTTTAAAAAAAAACAAAATCTAATAAGGTGTTCTTTCAAACTTTGAGGCCAAAACAGTAACACCTATAGCACAAAACTAGGGAGTACTCCTTACTATACAGCCCCTTGTATTGTACTGCAATGACCTTTGTTCTCAGAAATCATTAAACTCAATCCATAGCCATTAAAATTTACTTATTCCTGATCTGAAAAAGAAGTTAACATGACCCTCTACAAATCAGGTACCTATGTGAAATACTGATGCAGATCTGGAAAGTAGGTTAACTAGACTGCACCATCTTCAAATACAATAAAACTTGGTGTGAAGAAAGTATGGAAAAAGAGAGTTATTGGTATGCACAAAATTATAACTAGAATATTAAGCAATTATTATAAAAACAACATTATAACTACAATATTAAGCAGTTATTATTATTATGCTTCTGTGAAAAAATATACTGCAATTGCCATATTATTCAGAGGCATTAAAGATTTTCTTCATTTATCTTTAAAATTAATGAATTTAATTTTAAATGAAATGACAAACGTCATAACAATTTTCATGGGATTTTGCAAATTACAAAATTAGTTTTAGGAGTTTATGGCAAATTTTGAAACCTGGAGTCATTCCACTTTGCTGGATTTGCAAGGCAGTAACTTAAGCAAGAATACTTTGAATGATGTTGGAATTGTTTGGAAGTAAGGATTTAATCTTTATTCTATATCTAATAAGTTATATTGTCTCCAATATAACTTGGAGTTCTCAGCAAAGTTGAATCTGCCTTCAAATCTGCTTTAGTGCTAGTTGCGTTTCTAGAATTCAGACTTAATATATCAATTATGAAATGTATTTGTGAGCTTTAATAAGGTAAAGGGGCCATCTGAAGATCTGAGTCTTTACTTTTATTATTTCTTAGCACAATAATTACAGTACTCAGTATTGTTATCCTAACTTTTATATCTGATATTTTTGGTGGAAACTGTTTTTCAAAACCTGTACTATACAAAAACAGAAAGTTAGAAAACTGAAAGTTAGAAACACTTAGAAAGCTAGCCACTTAGGAAAAAAGAGTTTAAATTATGAAAAGGTTAACCAAACAAAAGCAAGAGTTATAATGATTTCTGAATTTGGCACAACACCTGTTGAGAGTTAATTCTACATAGTCAGTGAGCAACCAGATCAAAATAAACCTTATCACTGTAAAAAGAAAGGACAAAAATGAATAAATAAATCCAAACAAAGACAACGAGCATGTTCTCTTATCATTTAGGGTAGAGATAAAAATTAAATGTAAAATGTATTCTTGTATTTATAAATAAGGCTACTTCCATAATTAATAGTAAATTCTAGGGATATTCTTTCTACTTTCTAGGGAAGTCTTTCTACTTTCTTCAATAAATATTATTTATCCTTGGATTTTCCTGTGGGCTTATCTAATTGGTTACAATCCAGTTACCAGATAAAGCCTGAAAGAGCCTAGCGGTGAATTCGTGTCATTTTCTTCATTTTGTTTATATTTTACTATATGGGCAATTTTCGACAACCAAGAAGAAAGAGAGATCTCAATAAGAATAGGTATATGAAAATAATAATGATGTTATGGTTTTCTCATCAAGTTCTTTCCAAGCTTATCTGAATTGCTATGCTTGAGAAAATAACTATTTTTAAATATTCCTGTAAATCTGTAAGTGAATTTCTTCCATTCCACATATAATTGTTTTGTTTAAGAAATAATTCTGAGCAAGCAGAATTCTAGAATGCCCTTTGACATGGGGAGTATTACGGAAAAAGATCATACAGATGGAGATTGGAAATTTCTAGTCTGACTGATTATATGCAATGTGATAGGGCTGTAGAAAGTTTCAGTTCAAAGTTTATTATATAAATGAGAATGATTTCCTAAGTAGATAATGCAAAATGTACTCCAGTAAAATAGGAACTTTGGATTAACTTTGGACATAAAACATTGGACAATATTGAACAAACATACACTACTACATTCACAGCTCACTGTCTACACTTAAGAGAATGTAATGCATCTTAGTGCTTCCTTAATATATTGCTTTTCTACCATTTTGCTAATGTAATTTAGTTCTACGTGATCAATTATAAAAAAAGAATGGCGCACAGGTTTGTTTAAAATGTGTATATTCATATAGATCCCAAATAAACTAATCTGTGATTAGAGATAATGGTTTTGTAACCATCATAGATTTTGATGCCTTTTGTATCAGATAAAATACGACTGCATAAACACATATGTGAAAAACACATGTGGCTGTGTAAAATAACCTGACCTGATAAGAATTCTGGCTTCTTTTAAATTCAGTTCACATTGTTGTGTCTGTCTTTTAAATGTTCAACTGGCTGCAAGATATATGAAAAAATGTTTCCTCCCATTATAGAATTTCCACGCAAGGTCATCAGATATCATTACCATCAAAACCTGTGCAACACTGTTACATCAATTTAAACACAATAACACCACTGCCTGATTTTTGGTAAGGCCAAGATTTCTTGCTATTTATTTTTGTAATTATGCATCTTTATTTCTCATTTTAACTGTTAGTTATCCTGAATGTTCACTCCAAAACCACACCCAAAAAGTTAATTAAAAAAAATCAGACATTATAGGAATTAAATGTTATAAAGAATGGAAGATATCAGATGCAACCACATCTATTGATGTTAAGCAAATCTGGACCTTTACATGAGATGATCTTAAAAACTATTTTTAGTCCCTAAAAATACTTCTTGCAATAAAAAGAAATACTTAAGAATGAATTAATAATTCATGCAATAATTAAGAAATGAAAATAACAGTATTCCATGTATTTTGAAGGAGGATTGTTCCCTTGAGTGAAGAAACCACACAGACATACCTAGCAATGTCAACACGCAAGCCAGGATTGCTATGAGTGCTCCAGTACTAAGTCCAGCTGGCAAGATGTAGGCCTCTGCATTACATGTTTGGGCAATGCCATCTGCATCGCAGTCACAGACTCGAATTGTGAGTGTATTGGTGCTACTCAGGGAAGGTGAGCCACTGTCTACAATGAATATTGGCAAATAATAAACGGATTGTTCTTGCCTTCGAAAGCCATTTCGTCTGGTGAGTATAGATGCTGTATTGTCTAAATCAAGGAAAAGACAAAAGGGAGACATTTTCTTAAAGAAAAAAGTCTGTTTTTTTAATATTAATTTTAATAGTATCTTAGCTTGGCAATATAAATAAATATGCCTCATAATTTGAAAGTACAAAGCATAGTCCCTGGAAGTAAGCATAAAGACTGCAATGGCCCTTTGTAAATAGTTAATAAAAAGATTTGCTAATTGAACTATGACAAACCTTCCACGTTTCCTGGTGGCAGACTTGAAATTCTAGGTATTAATACAATAATACAAGAAAGGCAATAGAAAAGGTTAAAAGTTCTTTCTTCAGTTGTGCTTAGAATAGTGAAAAATGTCCTTAGATATGTTGTTAAAATGCAATTCTCAGCAACCCCAGCCAGTTAACGGTTGGATGCTGCAAGCTATAATTCAATAATATCCAGAGAGCCATAATTTCTATCCCTGACTTATGCCCATTATAATTGGCCCAACTGAGATACAGTTTCATTCTAACACATTCAAATAAAACCCCTTGGATTTTGTACTTGGATCTTAATATCAGATGCAAGTATGTAAGTGGGTCATAACATATATTTTGCCACTTGTTGCCTCCTTGCCTGGTGGAGACCTATGGTTCATGTTTCTCTTTTTGGAAATGTAGGGACTATACATATAAACTGTAGAATGCACATAAGAAGAATAGTGAAGAGATGTACCACTCAGAAAAATCACATATTTTCCAAAGATCATCCCAGTGTCCAGTTAAGAGTTCATTATGCCACTCTTTAGGAATTGGATAGATGTATTACACTGAATATTTGGAACAATAGTTATTTAGTCAATTTGAGTCATTCTGCATGGCTTTTTCAGGAGTGTTCTCCAGGTGGTTTGATCCAATTCATAACTGCTGGTAATTATACTGCAATTATACTGTCAGATATAACTAAACAGAGGCAGAATAAATAACCATTTTCTTCACTTGCTTCAACTTGTCTTCGATGTTATGGAATTGATCCTCTTCCGGCAGACCTCTCATTTTCCAAGGATTATTTTTGGCTGTCCACTTAGGTGCTAGATCCAAGAGACTGAAGTTAGAGCTCTTACACAGAACTATTTTTAAAAACTAACTTTCAGGCAGGAGGGCCAGAAGCACCCAGTACCAACAAATGTAGGCAAAGCAAAAGGAGTTTTAACAAAGCTGTCAGTCTTTGGCACCATTAAAATTAAAAAGAATCAGACAGCTTTTGTTTACTGTGGAAACCAGATTCTTTTACTGATGAAACCTGATTTTGAAGGGAAAGTTGCCCATTAATAAGAAAAACATTGCCTACTGTTGGTAAGTTGCCTGTGGTTAACAATGCATTACATAATAGTTTGCTTTTTTCTTTACTTCAGCAGAGCTACTGTTGTCCCTGCTATTCTGACTTTTGGTGGCAGAGACCTCCCTTAATAGTTTTGGCAGGAATGTTATATTTGTTTAATATGGAAGAATATACCGGGTAGTGTCAGAAACAAGAATAAGCATAAACTGTTCATAGTAAAAAGATTAAGTAGTAATCACAACTTCAATGCTAAATTGGCAATGAAAAAATAATAATTGTAGCCTCAACCACCTCCCTATTGTTCTCTAGAGATTATCCCCAATTGATCCCTTTTTTGTAAAAATAATAATAAATAGGGAAGGGATTGGCTTTCTTTATGATTCCAAAATGGGTTGCTACTAATTTAAATAATAGTCTTTGTTTAGAGAGAAAGCTTGCATGCAGAAATACTATGCAAAGACAACTAAGGCTGAAAAAATAGTTTTATATATATATTTCAAGTTAGTTGATCCCAAGGTTTTTTTCTGACTGCTATTAGATCTTAAAATTTTGTAATCAAGTCATAACATAAGATCGAAGTAATTTTGGCTTTCTTCTTACCATTCCCTCTATCCATGGGGAAAAAATAACTGAAAGAAAGACACATTTATTGTAATCATATCTGTATGTGACTCGGACTAAAAATAAACTCTTATTCCCTCTTTAGAATAATCAGGTGAAAATCACCTGATTTTGCCTGCTGGCATAAGGCAGTGTTATTAAAGCAAGTACATGCACAAAACAGAACCAACCAACCAACCAACCAACCAACCAACCAACCCCTTAAATACTTTATAAAACAAATCTACTTATAAGCCCATCTTTTTTTCTTCATACTGTTAAAAGCTGCCAAGGAAGAAAATACAGATTGGATTTTGGACAGTAATTAACACTTTGTTTTAAGGAAAGTTCCAGTAGCATTGGAAAAAGCACTAGTTTGCCTCTTCAAGAAATCTGGCTTAAATCTACAGTGATGGACTATTGTCCTATAGCCAAACTTCCTTCTTAGTAAGATTACGGCAAAGTGGTAGGACAACAAATACAAAGATTCCAGAAGATTGGGATTTATGTGAACCCTTGGTGTAGGAATGCAAGCCAGGAATAAGTCAGAAATTGAATAAGTTGCCCTCCCTGTAATTGGCCATGTAGGTGGAAAAGCAACCATTATTGCCCTGCTAGACATTTTTTCAACTTTCGGTTATGTGAATCACAGCATATTTCTGGCAGTCAGTGAGATTTAGAATTGGGAGGGACTATTGGCCACCCATTTCCAAAGCAGGTATGTCTCTTAATTGTTGCAGGGGGGGGGGGGGAAGGTTAATCCCAGAAAAGGTCAATATGAGGTTCCCTGGGTTCATTTCTCTTTCCACATCTACATGGGTGAGATGATCTGTTGGTTTGGAGTGAGGTATCATCAATATGTTGATCATGTGCTGATGAGTCAGATTTATACAGCATCAGATTCAACAGAAGCAAGACAGAGTGGTTGTTAATTCAGAATCTACTTTGGCTGTTCTTGAAGTTCCACTCCCCTGAAAAGGCCGGCTTGCACTCCAAGGGATCTTTCTGGACTCCAGGTTTCCGTTGGAGAAGCTGTGGATACTGTGTCTACTTCTGCCAAGTAGTTGGGATCTTATCTAGAAAAGTACAGTCTGAAAATGGTCACTTGTGCCCTTGCTACTTGCATTTGTTCAACTGCAATTTACTCAATATGGGGCAGCTCTTGAAAACCACAAAGAAATTTTAACTAGTACCAAATATAGCCATCCTCATGCTGAATGATATTGTGAAAACCCTGGGATTATGGTTTGTTTCCAGATTCAGTTCAAGGTCCCGATCTTTGCCAATAAAATACTGTCTGAAACCATACTTGCCACTCATGGTTTATGTTTGAAATATGAAATGGCTTTTTAAACAAAATTTATCTATCAGTACATAATCTATATTTAGTAAGCTCAACAAAATACATTGTTGTCACAAATCTAAGTATGTTCAAATTAAAATTTAAGAAATCAATCTATGTAGTCAGAAGAACATCTATCAGAAGATGATTCATTAATGTGAAAATATATCTCAAAAATTAAAATGAGTGCAAATGAATTAGAAATGCAAATTTTGAATATTCATTTGTCCTTCACACAAAAATTACATTGCTATCTATTTAAAGAATTGCACCTGATTTATATTTGAAAACTACTCTTTAAAATGATACATAAATCAAAGAAATATTACACTGAACTGATTTTCAATCTTCAGGATCCAGGCTGAGCAGATACAAGAACAATTAATTTTGATAATGGAACATATCTAAGCTCTTCAAATGAGGTCATAGCAAAGATTTCAGTTTAGAAACGAAAATAGATAATGAATTATTAAAGGATAATGGATTTTTTTTAAAAAAAAACCTTCCAGTTTTAACATTTTAAAACTAAAATATGTCTTATTTCTGGAAGACTTTGTATTATATATTTAATTATAGTAGGTATATTTTTTAACTATAATCCTCAGATGGTGGATTGTAAAATTATATATGTTAGGATATTTTCTAAAAATTAATACAGTCTTCTACCAACAAATAACAGCAGCACATATGAAATATCTATATCCTTGCTCTTATATGGTCAATGTGTTGAGCAGAAAATTTTAGTGCTGGACTGAGCATAATCTTAAAACTAGATCCAAAGCATTGTCTAAAATTGGTGACGTTTCCCTTCTATATTAAGGGAAAGATGAGGACATATCCAAAAGCCATAGCTGACCCTTAAATGAATTCTTCTTTTCAAAAAAAATGTTAAGTGTGGCCCCACATCACTCAAAACATGTCCATCTTTAAGATAGAAAATGAATAGGTTGTCTAGTTTGAAGCTTAAGTCCCGTTGTCTGAAGTTTCAGAACAGAAGTATAAATGATATAGAATGCCTAATAACTATAGAAGTATTGACAGGGAAAGTTCAATGAGAGGGATCAAAAGGCCAATTCAATAACATAGTACAATCAAGCAAGAAAGAAATACAGTGTAAGTAAACAAAAGGGGACAAGAATGTCTGCATTCTTTGATAGGATGGTAAGTCAATAATCCTGGAATCAATTGTAAACCACAAGGATTTTTCTTTTTCCAAACATCATTTACAGGCCAAGAACCAATATGTTTCTGCAGAATGAGTTAATCGTATTCTGTTACTGATAGCTGCTTCATGGCTGAGACAAAGTGTTTCCTCCAGGATTTTTCTTCAGCATCCAATATTAAAAATGAATAAAACAATAAAACAAGATTAAAACTTTGCAAAACAATACTAATCTGTACCCATCAGGAATATAGGCTGAAATGACATTAACAACCAAAAATGCGGGTTTTTTAGCTCTTGCCTCTAATTTATGATCGATGTGACACATATATTGCAAGTGATGTGTGGGAAACTATTTTGTTACAAGTTTTGAAAAATTTATTTATGGATTTTTGGAGCCTATAAATGAAAGCAATTTGACTAGTGATTAAGGCATCAGCCTAGAAACCAGAAGACCATGACTTCTAGTCCTACCATAGGCACGGAAGCCAGCTGGGTAACTTTGGGTTAGTCAATCTCTCTCAGCCTGACTTAACTCACAGGATTGTTGTTGTTATTGTTGTGGAGGAAATAGGAGGAGGAAGGAATATTAGGTATGTTCACTGCCTTGAATTATTTGCAGGATAAAAAATAAAATAGAAAATCTACATCTAAATCTGAAGCCCAGTAATGTTAATGCTCTGAAGTATAATTTCATTTTTAAAAAAATAAAAAAGTGAAAATAATTAGTTTAACAAAGGATTTGAAGCCCATCTGTTTGGCTCATAGATTGAAATGATTTAACTAACACCTTTTTTTTCCTTGACAGATGATCTATAGATAAGAAATTACTATGGGGCCTGATTGCTTTTAATTAATGTTTTTCCTGACAAGGAAGTTACTCTAGGTGACAGTCAGAGTTGCTTGTCTGAAGAAATTAAGAGTGGTTACATGTTTGTTCTGAAATGCCCTCAGGCTAGAACTGTGATTGATATCTTACCTTTGTTATCTTGTAATGTGAAGTTGTGGTTGTTTGTTGCATCTCCTGCCAAACTGAAGAAAAACTGATGACCATTAGGTGGGTCATCTCTGTCAATGGCACTGATTCTTTGAATGATCTAAGGAGAGAAAAACATTGTCTTCGTATAGATTTTAGTTTGTTTTTATTGCAATGTAATTATTTTGCATTAAGAATACATAATTACTCATAAAGTTTAAATATTAACATGACCTGAAATCTATGTTTATTGAAAGTACTTTTCAGAATGTATATTGAAGGGGTTTTTTTCTGAACAGCTCTCCTTGCTGGAAAATAACATGATAGAAAAGACAGGTACTATTCAATTAAACTCTTGCTAAAACATATCAGTAGAATAAATTTCACTTCTTCAGGCAGAATTTGTTTCTTGAAATTGGCTCCAAGTGCTGGATCTTCTACAGCAGGGTGTTGTTGTTTTTTAGAACAAAAGACAACAAAAATGTTTTGAAACAGTTTCTAGAAAAAGGCAATTTCTATTTATTTCTTGGGACAATGAAAATGATAAAAATAATGCACTTTACTTCCTCTTCTACCACTCTGGGTGTTGAGGGGAAAAATATTGTTAATTTATAAATTTAACTTCAGGTGAATTGAACAGGAATTACAAGGCCATTTCAATTCATACTGTATCACACATTTTAATGTTGTTATTCTAATGTGTAATCTGGGCCTGTTTAATGCTTTTGAGGGGGAGCATTTTCCTGAAAATACTTCCAAATCAAATACACATTGTTTTGGGCAATGTTATCATTTCAAAGCCCCAGAGAGTAGATTAAATTATTTCTTTTAAAAGAAACAAATAGGGGAAATGATAGCTTTGATGGGTTCAGTGATTTTAATGAATTTTAAGAGAGAAAAAAAATACTGTCAGCTAAAGAAATCTTTTCTAAAGAAGCTGCAAATGCTCCATCAAACTGAAAGCTTAAGTTTTTGCCTAAAGGACTTAGCACAAACTCAAATGTTATCCTGACACTTATTTTCTCAAGACGTAATAACAGAGCTGATTCAAATGTATGTTGCAGACTTACTTTTCTGATGACAGGAGAACACTTTGAGACTCATGTATAGTCCTTAAAAGCCTTGGTAGAATCTCAATGCCCCTCCAAAAATTCCATGCAAAGTGTATTTTAGGTAATAAAAGAAACTATAAGTCATAGATTGTAAATAATAATAATTTCAGTAATTATTTTAGTTTACTTAAATATCAATCACGAGCTGAAAAACATTAACCTTAAATGGAAGGATGTAGAGACTAGCTGCGGATCAAAAATTGTGGAGTATGCTTGTAGCTCCATGTGCTTAGCACAGGATGTAATAATAAATGCAAATGTTGCTATTTGTCTTGACTTTACCTATCTCTTCCATTTAGTCATCTTTTCTTGAAGTGGACTCTCTAGGACACCACTCCAGCACACCACTCATCTTGGCCGGGGATTTCCAAGACTTAATGTCCACGCATCTTAAAGTTGCTGAAGCTGAGAAACACTGCAGCCTTTCTTAATCTTTACTATCTTGGAGGATCCCTTCAAATAGTTTTCAAGTCTCAGGGAAGTCCTACCAAAATTGCATATATTCACCTCTAGCCTACACAATCCACATTTTATAAAGTTTACCACAGCAAAGTAGCACGATGGCAGCTATGTTCCCTCAAGTCAAAATTCCAAACACTGCAAGGACTAGCATTGCATGACACAGGAAGCTCAAAAATTTATTTTTCTTCCCGATTGTGATCTTGTATGTATGCAGAAAACTTATATGGCTGCCCATCTCATAAAATCAACTCTGGGTGACTCATAGCAATAACAGAATAACAGAGTTGGATGGGACCTTGGAGGTCTTCTAGTCCAACCCCTGCTCCGGCAGGAAACTATATACCATTTCAGACAAATAGTTGTGCAATCTCTTCTTTAAAATTTCCAATGTTGGAACATTCACAATTTCTGGAGGCAAGTTGTTCCACTGATTAAGTGTTCTTACTGTCAAGAAATTTCTCTTTAGTTCTAGGTTGCTTCTCTCCTTGAATAGTTTCCATCTGTTGCTTCTTGCCTTGCCTTCAGATGCTTTGAGGAATATGTTGACTTTCTCTCTTTATGGCAATGCTAAGCTTAGGACACTGCTATTATGTCACCCCTAGACCTCCTTTTCATTAAACTAGACATACTCAATTCAAGCAACTGATCTTTATAAGTTTTGGTCTCTGATCTCCTTATCTTCTTCGTTGCTCTTCTCTGCACTTTTTCTATAGTTTCACATCTTTTTTATATTGTGGTGACCAAAACTGGATGAAGTCTTCCAAGTGTGGTCTTACCAAGGCATTATAAAGTGGTATTAACACTTCACGTGATCTTGATTTTATCCCTCTGTTAATAAGCCTAGGACTACATTGGCTTTTCATAAACTTTAAAGATAATTAAGGCCCCTACTCCTCCAAAAAAATCCTGTAGAATTCCTACCAGCTTCTCATGGTATCCTAATGCTCTTCAGGATGCTTAGTGAGAAAGAGTGATCTAGCAATTTTGATGTGTCCTTAAACTTCCCAGGAAATGCTGTATGAACCAGAAACATTGTAGAAACCAGAAACCAGAAATGTTGTACTCCTAGAGGGAGATGTCTAAAAGAATGGAAATGGGTTGTTTAAGAAGTCTAGAAGATTTTCAAATCTATGTGTAGTGTAGATTCACCTGTGCAGTTCTGTAGTGGGATCTTGGATGATAAAGGTTTCAGACCCAGTTAATGCTTATTTTAGCTTCAAATCAACATGTTAGTTTTACTGCAATGAATTGATTATGTTTTAACTTAAAAGAGGCATCACTGTAAATCAAATCACTGTTTTGCAGAAAATATCATCAAGCTGTTCTGAGTATAAATCCATACCTGGCCAGGTTCTGAATTTTCACAGACTGTTGTTTCATAATCCATAGCAAACTCAGGTGCATTGTCATTAATATCCAGGATAGTGATGGCCACATATCCCCTCCCAATTTGTGAAGGGTTTTCTGATAAAAAGAACAAAAAGGAATTATTATTCTTGATCATAAATCAATTCTGCAGGTATCTAATATATTCTGTATAACTGCATTAACAAAATGAAATTGTCAGTGAGAAAAAATGTGGCAATGACAACAACAAAATGCAGTAGTTGCTCTATCTCATCAAATCAATGACTCATTAAACATGTTATCCTTTTATTTCCACCACCTCTTATTTACTATTTTAGATAAAAGCAAAGGAATAAACCTGGATAATCTACCCAGGTTGTTGCATTTCATAATTTCAGCCATCACCAGCAGAATCTAATGAAGCTACTCTCTTTAACCAAGATGTACGTATTGACATAGTAGTTATACACAGTAAATTCCAATTTGCAGTAACAGAAATGTCTAATGAACTTCTGTTATCCATAATATCAGTCAAATATAATTCTAGGGTTCCAAAGATTTACATGATCAATCAATTCTGCAGTGTCCCTTTAATGCCATTTATTAACCAATCTATTTCTTAATCCATAAAAGTGATTATACAGTTTGCATAAAATAATAAAACATCACAGTACAGCTGTTTGTACAACAACAGACATACATTTTATCCTATGATACATAGAAGTACTTTAATATGCATAAAATTAACATGGAATAGAATAAATATCAACTATGTGTAGTTCAGAGCTTATAACTAAAAACTTCTATTGACATGGGTTTTAGAAAAAAACATTTGATTCAAACTTGCTCAGCTAATACAGTGAAAATCAACACTTTATAAAATTTCCATTTTTAAAAAATTGGCAACTTACGGCTTTCCATTGCTAAAACTGTAATATTATGAATAGCATTTGTCTCTCTGTCCAATGTCTTTGCTGTAGTTATAACCCCAGTGTTGGCATCAATATTGAAATATCTTTCTAAGTCTGTATTTCGATCTATTGAATATCTAGATGAAAGATGAAAGCAAATTTTTGATGTATATATAATTGCATTGTTAAAAATGTTTCATTGATTTCACATTAAGGTGAAAGATTTTTTTTATTATTTTCCCTCTTCATCTAAATTCTTTTCTGAATCTGATGTTTTATTATATTCCTAAACTAAGGTAGTACATTATATAATGTTACCAGCTTCTGTAAAACATACTGTGTTAGCTTCATTCCTATATTTCATAATGTTTTTCTTAAGGGAGGTCACAGGTATATTTCTGCCTTTTCTGTTATTTAATTCCCGGATGCAGCAGGAATTTTTGGGGGTGGGTGGAAGGGGATACTCTACATGTAAATAACATAAATAATATAACATAAAATAGATCTAGAAATCAACCATTTTTATTTAACCTATTCCATTTCCATCAGAGTGTGCACATGAGATGTAACCGTTTTTTTAAAAAAATATTTTATAGGCAGAAAAAGAATGGATAACGAAATCAGAGAGTAGATTATATATCATCACATTTGCTCTTGGAGCTTGATTGTCATCATACAAGCTCAGACTCTTATCACTGAACACCTTTGGCTTAAACACAGTCTCTTTCTTCCTCCAAATTCTTTTGAAAGAAAATTTCAAAGCAAAAATAAACAGCAAAGAATACAGAGAGATTATCCAATGCTCATTGGTTCAGTTACCCCCATTGTAAACAGCCATGTCCTTTGAGATTCATTACAAAATATTTCCAGACTTGGGTATGTTGACAGGATAATAGTAAAACTCTAAATCATTTTCCTGCCATCACAATAAAAGTATAAAATAAGAGTTCTCACCCACTGGTGGTATGAATCATTTTACATAAAGCTTTTTTGTGTGCAGGGCAGCACTTCAAGAATGACAAAAAGCTTGTGGCAAGATTTTACTCCATAGTAGTGGAGTAAAATGGCTTAACTAGAATTTTTCACAGAATCCATAATTTGATTTAAGTTTATCAGGAAAGTGAGCAAGTGAAGGAAAGGAGTAATTTAGGAGAATGGCAACAACACTGTAATTGATTAAAACAAATGAGTAGAGAGAGATATGTGACTATTTCATATAAGTTCCAGAACTTTACTAATTATAACGATGATTTCAGAATTGTCACCTCTTTTGGCTATGTAGCAATGGGAGATATAAATGGCAGACAAATGGAGACCTTTCATCAGCTAGTTCAACAATCCTGACAGAAATATTGAATATTGTAAAACCATGGTTTATAAAAAAAAATATGCTTCTATACACATAAAAATTTTCCACATTCTGCCAAAATTATTCCTAATCAAATAAAATGACTTTAAGTAGATATAGGTCAAAACAAATTCTTTAATTCACTTTTGACCAAAAGGATATTTCAGATTTAGAAGATAAAATTGCAGGTAGCAGCCATCCAGTTGATATTTTATATGAAAATCTACATCTGTGGTTCAGTCATAAAGATAATTTGAAAAAAAAAAAGATAATTTGAAGATTCAAGAAAGTGATCTATTTTTATGTGAAACAATAAATATTGATCTTGTTGGACTTAAAAAAAGGATAAAACTGGTAAAAAATCTTCATGGTTGGCACCAGAGGTATTGCTGGTCATCTTCATAATATAATTAATCTTGACAGGCCCCGGTAGATGGAATTTAATTTCTGGTCAGCTTTTAACCCTTTAAGTAAATAACTCTACTCTTTTTCAATGTTGCTAATAAACAGTCAGAATGGAAGTCATTTGTATATTTTCTTGAGAAACATTCAACTGATTATTAGTATCTAATAACATTGTTTCAAGCATTTTGGGCTTATCTTTTTCAAAACAGATATCAGTTTTGACTCAAATAAAGCACTAAAAACCAGTACTTTGAGTTTAATTATTTTGAAGAAGTTCCTTTTCAGCCAATCTAATATCACAAACTAAAATACATGCATTCATACACAAAATAAGGACTTCACACACATACTATACATATACCGATGGACATTTTTGAAAAATAAATACTGAAGCAATATCCAGGACTGATTTTGTTTCTAGAAATAATCTTGTTTGTGAATAGCGGCTGGTATAATTTAGGGAGAACAAAAGCTATGGTTTGTGGATAATGAGAAATTCTTGTCATCTGTGGAATATTTTCCTCAGATTTCATTTGTGATGCATGTTGTCCCTCTCCCTGTATGCTACAAAACAAATGCCACAAAACCATTGCAATGTAGCCTAGAATACTGATGAAGTGGTATTTACCTATTTGAATGTTTATAAATTGCTGTGCCCCAAAGAATTAAACCTATTTGCAATTACAACAGAAAAGCAAATTAATATTATGCAGATTTAGCTGCTTCCGTCTCTTAACAGCTTAGTGAACTGCACATTTATAAAGATCTTTGGCATTCTCTGCACAGTCCTTATTAATATACTTGTACACAATTTTAAAGTGAAATGGAACCTTGTTTCAGTTGACCAAATCACTGCCATACTCTCTCTCTCTCTCTCTCCCCCACACCCACTATGGAATTATAAAGGGAGAAAATAAAAGGAGAGAATAGAGATATTCCTCCAGTTGAACTGACAATGCAAAGGCCTCATATTTTCAAATACTCCAGTGAGAGCAACATATAACTGGAATAAATAAATGAAAAGAATATACAGTTGAATACCCTGAAAAAAATGGAAATGAACTATCAAATTACCTGACAGGACTGTTAGATGCATCTGGATCATGGGCTGCTACAGTACCAATAATAGTGCCTACTTTGGCTGCTTCAGATACCACCATGCTATACGAAAGTGAACTAAACATGGGTGGCTCGTCTACATCCTCCACAATGATCTTGACTGTTGTCACATCACTGAATGGTCCAAGGCTTAGAAAGCGGGCATCTACCTGCTTATTTGCTGCTTCAATTCTCAGTGTGTAGCTGGTCTTTGTTTCGTAATCCAGCTCCTAGAAATGGCAAAGTTCAATTAGCAAAATCTTTGAGTTATGACTACCCAGGAATATACAGGTCTTTTCCCCATCTTCAGATACAAAAATGTCAGTCTTTTCCAACAGACCTAAGAAAATGTATATAAAATAAATTTTTACAATTCCAAATGAGATTTTTGCAATCCATTCAGGGTGCTTGGAATAGTGGGAGAGAATTGGAGTGAACTGGACATATTTCCAAGATGATGGTTCTGCTGCTTTCAGTCCCACATCAGTCAAACTAATGAATGTCCTATCAATATAAAGGATTATAGAGCCATATAGAAATTTCCAAGCTCTAGGAATTCTTACAGGGAAACTTTCCATTAAAATGGCTGCACACCGGTATAATCATATTACATAAAATGGGTAATAGTTTGTACTGAGAAGTAAATTGCATTTGTTTTCATTGTTAATTTTCTGAGTTACTATATATTACAGTCTGAAAAAAATCAAATAATCAAACCAAATATTATGTATTAATATTACTGCTTCGTGATTTCCTCTATTTTTACATACCTGTGAGTTTGTTTTGTGTGGGATGGGCAAATTAGTAATTAGATACATTCCAAACACTATTAATAAATAATTACATGCATAATCATATTTTCTGAATATGCAGAACTGTGTTTGAACGATATAAATCAGCCACGTGGAAACTGATTGAAATACCGCTAATCTCAGAATCAAATATGAAAATTAGATTGATTAAGAATGCTGATCACCATTACTGAAATTCAGAGTGTTATAATGGAAGAAACAGACAAGGACAAGTTGCATGACAGACAAGGTCAGATCCGAGAACACAGATTCACAGTTGTTTGACAGCTTGCTTTTTCAGTTCACAGTCATTGAGCACATTCAGAAAAGACAGGCACCAACCTTTATGGTTTCTCGTGGATGTGTCTGCACATGCTGACTTATCCCCATGCCCTACAAGCTTGCCAATAACTGCTGATACCTTGTTTAGAGTTTTAAGATTCTAGTTTCATCTCCTAGCAACTTTCACTTGCCGCTAATATGGAAGGAAATCTAAACTATGTGAAGGATTCTTTTTTTGCTAGCCTGATTATGCAAATCTGTTCTTTTATGCTACTACTATCATGTGTTAGAAGTAATTTGTGGTAGATCTGAAGCATGCAAGCTTGTAATAAACAAAGGAAATGAAATGAAATGTGCCATACTATAATTTCCTATTTTGAGTAACATTTTTTTTTTGTTTTCCTCTTTTGAATCAGAAAAGGGTGTGTCATGCTAATAATTTTATCTCTTATTATTATTGGGATTGATGTGCACTATCTGGAAAGGTTTTGAAAATTATCCAAATACTATTGTTATTAAAATGAATATACTTATTTTAATATCTGAAATGCTAATCATGAAACCCACTTAATGACTTAATCCATTATAAAGCAGAGCACAGCATCATAGCAAAATATGAAGATTTACCACTTCAGAAAAGAATACCGTTCTTTTAGATATTTTTTCTTCCTCCTCAACAGCTCTATATAGAATACAGAGCACATCATATGAAATCAAGGTGGTGAACTTTAATATACTGAACAATAAAGGGGTCATAGAGGCAGAGGCTGTTTCAACCTCTATAGACCTTCAGTCTTGATACAGAAAATTTTCTTTTCAAGTGTTTTGAGACCAAAATAAAACACATTTGCAATGAAACTTTAGATCCAAAATCAGAATAACATATGGGAATCATTTCAAGTTTTTGTTCTTAAAGGATACACTAAACTTAGAATGTTCTTAAAAAATATGTAAACATGTTCCATGTTATGCATATTCCTAATTAGATGCTTCATCACAATCTTATTCATTAACACTATAGTACGTTATCATCATGGTGTCACACCTTTATCATAGCTTTTAATTTGTTTGAATCAGACATAAATCCAATTAATTTTTATAAGTACTATATGCTTTTATAACTATTATACATCAGCCTCTAACAAATGTAATGTAATATATCAATTTATCAAAGGGACAATTCCAATTCCATTAAGAGATTCCACTAGTTTCTTACCGATAGTGTACCATTTAAGTTCATAGTTGTCAGATAATGAAATGCATAAATATCCATTCTATTTTAGTTACTGTACAGTCATTTGACAACTGCTCATCTAGGGCACTTTCCTATTCAACAAATTATTTGGTGTCTGCTATTGATAACACTCCAAGTAGCCACACACTTTCCACACTCTCATTGTTTTTGCTTGGTCCACCATATGCAGCGCAAAGGGAATTCTCAGAGTCCTTTTCATCAAACAATGTCATCTTTTTGCACCTTGGAGGTAGGCTTTCATGAGACAGTTCTTACTACCCTAAGAACAGTATCCCTCTGAGTTTAAAGTCCTAAATACTGGCTGTTTCCCCAGGCATCTAGCCAGGAGATAAAGCATTCTCTGCTGCTGCTAATGTAATTTGTGTGTGTGTGTGTGTGGATGGAGTTATAATTTTAACCATGGCCATCATGGGATTTCTGTTGTTCTTTTTGTTTTAATCATTGTACAGTACCCAGAGTTATTCTTATGAGATGGGACATTCAATATCATATTATATCACAGTAATCAGAGCCAGTTTGTTGTAGTGGTTAAGGCATCAGACTAGAAACCGGGAGACCATGAGTTCTAGTCCCACTTTGGCACAAAACCAGCTGGGTAACCTTGGACAAATCACTCTCTCAGCCCTAGAAAGGAAGCAATGGCAAAGCACTTTCATACAGTTGTTGATCAGTAGAAATTGCTAGGCGCAATAGGTACCATTTTCTCCCTACACCAAGTACTGCTGACTGGAGAAAATGAGAGGTTAGCTTGATTGGGTTGATGGATCTTTTAGACTCAATTGCTGATTTAACAAATGATCTAAAATAAGCACTGTATTGATTTCCTTGTATGAAGCATTATTGTAACATCCTAAGATGGATATTATGCTAGAAAGCAAAGTAACATTCTAATTAAAGCAATGAAGATACTCCAGATTATAATGTAAGGATACTATTCCATAAACATTTTTTTAACTTTGAATTAAAAATAATTCATGTACTTTGATACTAATTATCATTGAGCTAGTCTTTGGATTACTGTAACTAAAATATGGGTTTGAGATATAATAACAAATAACAACTATCCTGAAAGGGACAACTGCATTCTCTAATTCTTTAGTATAGTGAATAAAGCTTGAAGGCTTCATTAATATCTATGTGCTAGTTTTATCTCTTTAGATCCTCACCTCATCTAGTTTTCCAAAGATCAATTTTAAGACTCAATCAGATAAAATGATAAACTTCAAATAATGTAATTTATATCACATTCCCATTTGCAAACTGATGTAGGAGATCTCTGAATCATGTTAAGATGTTTGAATTTTGCTTCATTTTATTAATATTTAAAATTCAAATACTACTAAATTCACTAATACACAACTGAGTCCTGTGCTGTAGAAATGCATTTTTAACATTTTTAGACAAATTGTTCTTGGATCATATAAAACATACCTTATCTATGTCTCTGTAAATTTAGGTGGAATTGATAGCAATATGATCAGCAACCTACCATACTTTTATCTCTGCACTTTTCATTTATTTGTAAAATTGTAAAAAAAGCAAAAACAGTCAGTGTGCACCCTAGTCTAGTTAAATATTTTATCTATTTCTGACTTATTTGAATCCCAGAACACCCCAAAAAATAAACCAATCTTACCTTTTGTATCATAATAATTCCTTCTTGTGTCTCCTTGTCCACTAAAATTTTGAAAACTCCCAAGCCATCACCATCCACAATCTTATATTCCATTTCAGCATTAACCCCTACATCAGCATCTGCAGCCTTTAATCTAGCCACCATTGAAGCCACAGGGAGTGATTCTGGAACATTATATTGGTACGATCCTATAAAATTAAAAGTGATTAGTGAATCTTTATGGTTCATAGAAATATTAATTTATGACCTTCTTTAGTTAACCGTAAAGGGCAGATGTGAAGCAGTGCATTTTGTTTCTATAAGCCCATCTAGGGTTCTCTGCATCTTTTACTCCAACATTACATCTTTCTTCTATACTACAAAGGTACCATGTATAAATACACCATGGAAAAAAATACCTAACCCATCAGATGTGTTGGAACTGGAACATCCAGAATTTCTGTCTAAAAAGGAGAATTCCCAGGAATGAACATAAACAGTTTTTACTTTTTAAGATCTCTAAAGGGAAAAAAAATCCTTGGGGTGAGGGGAATATCCAAGTATGTAATAGCAGTATTCTCTGCTCTGGACTCTTAGTAGGATTTAATTATATGAGAAAAATAGTGATCTATCCCCTGACAGTGTATATTAAAGCTACATAATTAATACAAGAGATTATTTTTGTTGATTTATTGACAGTTCACTGGAATGCCACAACCAACTCTTATGTATAATTTTTGGAATACAATGTGAAAGGTATGGACTTTTGTGATGGCATATTAATGTTTTCTGCTCTTTTAATTCAGTCTACATTTTTTTTTGAGAATATTGATGCACAAATTCATTGCTGAAAATAATGCCTAATGTTTCTGTCAAAGCGAAATCTACTTCCAATGGCATTTTAGCTTTTATAGGCCTCAAGTCATTAAGGAAAATAATACATGAATTTGTAGGATCACAGATAAATCTTTATTGTGTCGTAAGGAGACATTTTTTCCCTGTCAAATAATTGTGATAAATTCTATCCTTGCACTGTATTGGATTTTCTTGTGGCTCAAACTGACATTGACCAGATTACAGATTAGGAAAACAGAAACTGACACCACAAACCTTCTACTTCTAGAAACTGAATCTGTTGCATTTTATTATTTATCTAAGTAGGGTGGGGGAGGGAATAAAATTTTCACTTTCTTTTCCACTTGTAAAGAAACTAATTTTAACAATTTGTTAAACTGTATTCTCCATATTAAGGTAACTTTCATTTGCAATGGACTATTGAATAAGGCCCCTCTCATTCATGATTTGATCTGTGAGAGGGGGGCGGACCTGGTGGGTGTCACCGAAACTTGGCTGGGCCCAGAGGGGGGAGTCGCTCTTGTCGACATATGCCCGGCCAGGTTTCGGGTCTTTCATCAGCCGAGGACCCAGGGAAGGGGTGGAGGTGTTGCGATGGTTATTAAGGAAGATCTATGTCCAAGGGAGTCTACTGTTTCTCAGATGACCGGATGTGAATCTCTTTTCGTGAAGTTCGGTTCCAAGGTTCAGAAGGGCTTGTTGGTCGCATACCTGGCTCCCTGCTATGCATCATCTGCCCTGCTTGAGCTTCTTGAGGTTATAGCCGGTGTGGCGGTTGAGACCCCTAGGCTTATGGTCATGGGGGATTTCAACCTTCCCTCTGCCGGAGGTGCCTCGGGGATTGCTCAGGAGTTCATGGCCTCCATGACAGCCATGGGCCTGACCCAGTTAATTCAGGACCCTACTCACATTAGAGGTCATATCCTGGATTTAATTTTTGTTTCTGATCAGTGGCAGAGTGATCTGGGTGTAGGGAACATAACTATAGAACCCTTGTCATGGTCAGATCACTCACTCCTAAGGCTTGACTTCCATTCCGCACCTCTCGACCGCAGGGAGGCGGGGCCATTAAAATGGTACCGCCCCAGGCGCCTGATGGACCAAGATAGGTTCCTGATGGAGCTTGGGCCATTTCCCGAAGCTCACACACACGACTCGGTTGAGGACTTGGTTGCCACCTGGAATAGGGTGGCGGCTGGGGCCCTTGACCGGGTCGTGCCCTTGCGGCCTCTGACCCAGCGCCGCTCCCAAGTGGCTCCTTGGTTCTCTGAGGAGCTAAGGGAGATGAAACGCCGGAAAAGACGCCTAGAGAGTAGTTGGAAGACCAGCCACTCTGAATCTGACCGAACACTATTACGTTCTTATATTAAGACGTATTTAGTGGCGATAAGGATGGCGAGGAGGACCTACCTCTCCACCCTTATTGCGTCCGCAGAAAACCGCCCGGCCGCCCTGTTTAAGGTGACCCGCTCTCTCTTGGAAGTTGAGGCGCGAGAAGACCCTTTACAGGGACGAGCTGAGGAGTTTTCTAAGTTTCTGCAGGACAAAATCGCTCAGATCCGGGATGAGCTGGACTCCGACTGGTCATCTCCGGGCGGGAGGGCGAGGGTGGATATCGGTGAGATCAACTGGGTTGAGTTCAATCCTGTCACCAAGGAAGACGTGGACAGAATACTGAGGGGACTGAATGCTACCACTTGTTTGTTAGACCCGTGTCCCTCCTGGCTGGTCTTAGCCACTCGGGAGGTGACGCGAGGCTGGTTCCAAGGCATTATAAATGCTTCCTTGAGAGAGGGGTTCCTACCCGCCGCCTTGAAAGAAGCGGTGGTACGACCTCTCCTCAAGAAACCATCCTTGGACCCAGCAGTGTTATCAAATTATCGTCCTGTTTCCAACCTTCGCTTTGTGGCAAAGGTTGTAGAGACGGTGGTGGCACGTCAGCTCCCGCAGTACCTGGATGAAACGAATTATCTCGACCCCCTCCAATCGGGCTTCAGGCCCGGGCACAGCACTGAGACGGCGTTGGTCGCGTTGATGGATGATCTCTGGAGGGCACGGGACAGAGGTTATTCCTCTGTTCTGGTCCTACTTGATCTATCAGCGGCTTTTGATACTGTCGACCACAGCATCTTGTTGCAACGGTTGGAGGGGCTGGGGGTTGGAGGCACCGTGCTACGATGGTTCTCCTCCTTCCTCTCCGACCGTTCGCAATCTGTGTTGACCGGGGGACAGAGATCGACCCCAAGGCCCCTTCTCTATGGGGTACCTCAGGGGTCGGTACTCTCTCCCCTGCTGTTCAACATTTATGTGAAGCCGCTGGGTGAGACCATCCATGCTTTGGGGTGGAGTTCCATCAGTACGCTGATGATACTCAGCTGTACATCTCCACCCCAAACCACCCCAACGAAGCCATCGAAGTGTTGACCCGGTGCCTGGAGGCCGTGCGGAGTTGGATGGGCCGTAACAGGCTTCATCTCAACCCGACCAAAACCGAGTGGCTGTGCTTCCCTGCTCCCAGATTCAGTCAGCTTATTCCATCGCTGACCGTGGCAGGAGAGATTTTATTCCCTGTGGAAAGGGTGCGCAATTTGGGTGTCCTCCTGGACGTACGGCTGTCTTTGGAAGAACATATTGCGGCCGTCGCCAGGAGAACTTTTTATCAGATTCGTCTGATCTACCAGTTGCGACCCTTTCTGGATCTGGACGCACTTCGCACAGTCACCTCTGCCCTAGTCATCTCCCGCTTGGACTACTGCAATGCTCTCTACATGGGGCTCCCCTTGAAGATTCTCCGGAGGCTACAGTTAGTTCAGAATGCAGCCGCGCGGATGATCGTGGGTGCCCCTCGGGACGCCCACGTAACACCACTTCTCTGCAGGCTGCACTGGCTTCCTGTGGCCTTCCGGATTTGATTCAAGGTGGTACTAATAGTATTTAAAGTGCTCCATGGCTCGGAACCTGGATACTTACGGGACTGCCTTCTGCCACCAACATTCTCCCGCCGCCCAGTACGCTCCCACAGAGTCGCCCTGCTTGGGTACCGCCACTCGATCGCTGTCAGCTATCGACACCAAGATTACGTTCTTTCTCTGTGGGAGCCCCCTCCCTTTGGAATTGTCTTCCCCCGGAGATATGAGCCATGTCAGACATCCTAACCTTCCGGTGCGCAGTTAAGACCTTACTGTTCAAACAAGCCGGTCTGGCCAATTAAGGGTGTTTAGGGTTTTTTGGTTTGGGTTCTTATTCTTAACTAATTGAGACTAATCATATATTTATTTTAATTTTGATTTTAATTCTGTTATCTGTATTTCTTATTTGTTTAGAGTGTACACTGCCCCGAGTCCCTTTTTGGGAGAGGGAGCGGTATAGAAATACGAAAAAATAAATAAATAAATATTAAGAAAAGCAGGGAAATATAATACTTTTGAAAAATAGGATAATTGAAATGTGGAAACAGACTTCTTTTTCTAATTTGATTTAGCCATAAAGCAGAAGGCAGATTGGTTATGTTTTTTCCCACATTGATTTTTCCTTCCTTCCTTCCTTCCTTCCTTCCTTCCTTCCTTCCTTCCTTCCTTCCTTCCTTCCTTCCTTCCTTCCATCCATCCATCCATCCATCCATCCATCCATCCAAGACCATAAGAATGAGACTCAAAAGAAAAATAGTTTTGAGATTTTTGGGTTTCCAAAAGATAAGTTGTTACAAATATTAGGGAGCTTTGAAACTAAGGAAAAAGACAAATATCAGAGGTTGGATAATAACCAAATTCAAAATAGAGCATTGAGTGACAATTGATATTTGCTTTATATTCCTCAATAATTTTTACTATCATCATTGGCATTCCACTTTTCTCTAAATCCATGCCATTCCATCTTCAGTGGCAATTAATAGATATGAATCCTCAAAGAAAATACTGTATATTTGGATGATTCAAGGAAACATTAAGAACTCTACATTATCAGGATTTATAAAAAGAAATTTCATACTATATTACTAATAACATCTTTTTATTTCTGTATATGAAAAACAATGAACAGCTGTTGTCTGGAATCAGCATTTTCTATAAGAAACAGCTAAAGAAGCTTAAAGAAATTTAATTCATAATTTGAATTTTTGTCCAAAATTAATTTCAGCCATTAAGTAGCTGAATTTTAGCCATTCTAAGTAGCATACCAATATAAATTTGTTACTGTGAAAATTACCTTTAATTATCACCTATAAAAACTTACTGCGTGGAAATCGTGGAGGATTATCATTGACGTCAGTCAGGGTAACAGTGACAGACGTGGTCCCAGAAAGACCTCCATTTTGACCAACCATATCCTTGGCTTGAATGACAAGCAAATATTGGTCTTTTGCTTCTCTGTCCATATTGGGAAGTGCAGTCTTGATAATACCTAAAGTATACCAAAATAATTACATAAAGTAGTGGTCAGTATCTCAGTATCTTGTCAGTTACTAAGCATGGACACACAGCAGCAACATTTGCATTGAATCCCCCATCCCCCCAAAAAACATAATACAAAATTCTGGGCTACCATGACTTTAAATTATCATGTATTTCAGAGAGCAACATTCAGAAAGTATTAACTTTAGCAGGCCCACTTATGTCAAATGATCGCTAATTTTAAATACCCAGCAAAGGACATAGAACAGGGATGTCAAACTAGATTTCATTGAAGGCTGCATCAGGGTTGTGTTTGATTTTGGGGGGCCAGGGTAGGGGTGGCCAGGGTGGGTGGCCAGCTTGATGTAATTCCTGTAGACTGTGGTGGCCCAAGTGCTCTGCCAGCAAAAACAGGCTCTCGAACTCTGGTTTTCGCTGCCACGGCCTCCTGCAACTCTCTGCCAGTGAAAATGGAGATCGGGAAGGAGGTTTGCAGGAGGCTGTGGTAGCTGAAAATAGAGCTTGAGAGCCTATTTTCACTGGCAGAAGCACAGTGGGCCAGTCCTTTCCTGTTTCCAGGGAGGCCCCATGGGCCAGATCTAAGTACCCTGCAGCCTTGAGTTTGATACCCCTGATACAGAATCTTTCTTTTGCCCAGTATATGATATGAACAAACGATCATCAACCTTTTATCTCCAGGAACTACTTTTAAGCCCAATCAGGTTTATTAGTCCTTTACTGTTGCTGATTTTCTTGCTAGCGTCATTTGTTTTGTTTCACTCTTCCATAACATTATTTACCTTTCCCATACTTAATGTTCTTTCTTTTCTCTATGTTTTAAATGACATATACATCACTTTTTAAAAAAAAAAAATGAGGGTCACCTGAAACATCCCACTGGATGGGGCTGGGACAAAGGAGTAGGTGAAGTTAGGACAATTTAATATTAAAACCAAATGTTCAAACTACAGTCAATATGATCACTTTCTAGGTATTAACTATTTTTTCCTTTGTCATATTAACATGTTGTGTACCACTGCTTTAATAACATTACAGAAAAAGAAAATAATGGTTCATAAAATGACCCAGATTTTCTTGGTTGTCAACCCAATTTAGGCTACACCAGTTAAAAGATCAACACTGAATATAATACATTATGTTTTAATTCATATACCTTAAATTGAAGCGCTCCTAAATAGAATATTCTCAATATAACTAGAGCTGCTAAGAATACCATGAACTACCAAATTCCATATTTTAGATTTTATTCCATCTGTCCCAAATTCCTATATTTGTGAATGCAGCTGAAGAATATAAGAAGAGCCTTCCTGTTGGACAGGCAAACAACTTAGTTCAATATTCTGTCAATGTCCACTCAGATGCATTCAGGAATCGCATAAGTATATTGTGATTCCCATTCTTTAAAAATTGAAAAATTGCAGTGCTTGAAACCATACACTTATCTGACATGTAGTTAAACCATAAGTTGTATAATCATAAGAAAAGAGTAGTTGCTCCAAATTTAAAATCTGAATGCTCAAACTATTTGGGAATACATTATTGCATGTGCAGTTCCAATATTATGCAAATCTAACAGTAACAAGGGGAGTGGGAGGCTGAAGTTTTTGGGAAAAAAATTGAAGAGACCTTGGAGTCTTTACACTTTTAAGTGCCAAAACTCCAAAATACTGTTTTATTCCTATAATGTTAAAAGCTTCTGTCAATAACATACGGTGACAGCTCAGAGAAAAACCACACAATGTTGTGGAGACTTTGGGTTCAATGAGTTACTGCCCTCACATGAATTATCCTTGGTATAGAAGTTATTTCATTTTTTTAAAGGTAGTCATTGGATACAGCAAATAAAATTCTTTGTCTCAATCTCTGAGATTTTTACTGCTCAGCTGAAAGTTGCTTACTTTAAGGCTTTTCTAGTGAATTGTAAAAGAAAGAAAGAAAGAAGATTACATGACGGGGATATTGCAAACTGCTATGGGTCTTGAGTTTTTCCAATGCTACAGTGTAAATAGGATGGAACTAATAAAAAATAGGTAACCCAGTCAACATCTAATGGCAAGAAACTGTAGGAGTTGCAATTTCTCTCAACAAAAGAAGGAAAGACATTACATTTCCTACTTCCATTACAGTCTATGCACACACAGACTGATTTGTTAAACAGAAGTAGTCAAAGCCTTTTTCTCTGCCATCAAAGTGACAACATGGAAGAACAATAGCATTTATCATTCTGTTGCCAAACTCCCATGCTGCCAAAATGAATTTCTTAAGAATCCCAAACATAAATGACCCAGTACAATCTTGGTGCTATTAATAATCTGGTGCCATGCTGTGCATTTAAATGAAGCTATTCTAAATTAGCTAATATCTTAAAAATAAAACAAAGCAAAATCACTCACTATAATTAGAGAACTTTGATGTAGTAGCTGAAGCACTGCATTGTCTGAAGCATTTTTAGAGCTATCCATTTGGCCATCTCTTTGTCACTTGTAATTACTCTTTGAAATTTAAAAGAAGAGGGAAGAAAAGAACAGAACAACTGTTCTGTTACCATTCAACTATGTAGATAAGCACTGGGCAATGAAATATCCCTCCTTTAACTGGGAATGTTTTCATATTGTTATACAGTACAGCAGGCAGATACAGTGGGGCAAAAAAGTATTTAGTCAGCCACCAATTTTGCAAGTTCTCCCGCTTGAGAGACAAAATGTGAAAACAAATCCAGACAATCACATTGTCTGATTTGGAAAGAATTTATTTGCAAATTATGGTGGAATCAGACAATATGATGGGCTGGATTTGTTTTCACATTTTGTCTCTCATAGGTGAGGTATACCTATGATGACAATTACAGGCCTCTCTCATCTTTTTAAGCGGGAGAACTTGCACAATTGGTGGCTGACTAAATACTTCTTTGCCCCACTGTACAAGATTTTATCTCACTATTGTTCCATGTCACCAGTTGAGAAAAGACAAAATATATGATCAGCTAAGAAGCATTGGCCTTCTGTATCATCCTTATAATCCCTAGATCCAGATGCACTTCTTTCTTCTTTTGAATTTAGAATACTCCTAACCAGAACGTATTGGAAGTTCACACAATTATGGCTAGTCTTTATAATTTCAAATTCATTTAAAATCATTACACAATTTAATTATTATATATGTATTTATCAAACACATTTCTATCTGACCATTAAATGACTCTAGGCAGCTTACTCAGAATATTAACTAAACATCTACCATAGCGTCTAAAGCTTGATGCATGACAACAATAACCACAATTCACCAACTATAGCAAATATGCACAGGAATTGATCAAAATTAAAAATCAAAGATAGCATCATAAAAAGCCCTCTAAAACAATTTGTGAAATATTAGCAGGGAGGAGGTCATCACTGAAAGTAGCAACTTCTTGCTTGGTCCCCAAAATCTCCTGAAAATGTGGGATTTGTAACAAACGTTGTTTTAACTGATCAATATATTATCCTCATCCCCTGTTCCAAAGAAATAAATTGGTTGATGGTATCACAAACTAAGAAGAGGCCCAACAGGATCATGACAAGTGACTACCCCTCTCCAGGCCTCAACATCATCCAAGGAAGTGAGCAATGCTATCTCTGTCCCATATTTAGGCCTGAGAAAAAAAAAGGTAAAAGAGCCTCGGTGGCGCAGTAGTTAGAGTGCAGTATTGCAAGCTACTTCTGCTGCCTGCCGGCTGCCTGCAGTTTAGCAGTTCGGGTTTCACCAGGCTCATGGTTGACTCAACCTTCCATCCTTCTGAAGTAGGTAAAATGAGGACCCTAATTGTTGGGGGCAATAAGCTGACTCTGTAAACTGCTTAGAGAGGGCTGTAAAGCACTATAAAGTGATATATAAGTCTAAGTGCTATTGCTATCGATAAATGAGTCCCTGCAGATTTTATTTGGCTAGTTGTTGCTGACTATAAGGGGCAGTGCTGATCTCCATTTTAAGGCCATAGAGCCAGTGCTGTCCAAAGACATTTTTGCGATCATGTGGCAGCATGACATCATGGAGCACTGTTACCTTTCCACCAAAGTTGTACCTGTTTATCTATTTGTATTTATATCCTTTGAACTGCTAAATTGGCAAGATCTGGGGCAAAGATGGGAGCTCACTCCAGCATCTGAATCTCGGGTCTCAAACCTGGGATGCCTGTTTTCCAGCCAACAAGCCCAGCATCTTAACCACTGAGTCACTGTATCGCCCATTTAGGCCTGAACTCAGAATGAAAAGGATCCAAATAGTTTGCTTCCTTTAGGGTGTTCAAAGTTGATTCACCAATATCAACTCTAATATTCAACGTAGTTGATCCAAGGATGGCCTCTTTAGGCCTTTGGCAAAAAAAAAAAAAAAAGTCAGATCTTGTTGGAAACAGTCATTCTTAGGATATGTTAAAAGAGAGAATAGCTTAAAGTTATGGACAGGCAAACCTAGAGATATAAACTGAACAAATCTATGAGCCTTCATAAAACATTGCTCCTACTTCAGCATGCTAAACTTTCTAGAAAAGTGAAAATGGATATTTGTGCTGCTTTATGGCTTAGAGAATTGTTACTACTAAGATCAGCAAGTGCAAATTAATATTGATCCCCTCCCTTGCTCAGAAAACAAAGTGAAATGTGGAAGAAACAAAGTGAAATGTTATTATGCTCTCTATCCAAATACTTTTCTTGATCAATACAAGACTATTCCATCTTTCCATAAACACAAAGCACATCATGTTGCACAATCATGTTGGGTATAAATTTAATATTTCAATAGTACTTGCAGAATTCAAGGAGTGGCATATGTGAAAAAGTCAAAGCACAGGCAGTGGCAAAATATATTCACAAACTGTTGTCATTCTTTTTATATTAATGGGTGCTCTCAAACTGGTGTCAAACAGTATAGGTTTTTTCAGCTGCCATATCTAGACACGATAAACAATAAAAAAGGAAGGCTAACATTGGATTCTACATGTACAAGGATCTGGTATTTCATAGATTCTGACAGGCCTTAACTTTTGCTTGAAGTCCTAAACACACAGGAACATGTTTCTGATAGCAGCAATTATCCTAATGTACAAACAACTTTTGTTTTAATCTGATCCAAACATGAACTCATGTGTATTTACATTCCTGTTTGGTGATTCTGCTTTGACCTGAATTTAAATCTTGAGCTTCAATCCTCAGATCGTTTTGACAAGCCCTTTCTTATAATTCCTATTTATTCCTTCCAATAGACAGAGCATTTTTTGATATCATCTAAGAGTAGCTCTAACAATGAAGTTCTGTGACCTTTTTACTTCTCGCATTCATAACAATATCATAGTACAAAGTACTATAACATAATATATATGATGACAACATTCTAAGTACAATCGTTATGTTTTTAGCAAATATGAAAAGTTTTTCCAGATGACCATAGATTCTTGATTTTCTGCTCAGATAGGACACAATTTATGGCATAAATTGCCGTAATTAAAAAAAAAATGTTCTTACCAGTCTCATGCCATATTTTGTTATTGAAATAGTATTTTTACAAAAAACTGAAATGTTTGAATAATACAAGTGCAATCAGGTGTACAAACATATCTTCACAAAGACAACATTTGTGGAAAGCTTTTCAAATATAAAGCAATACATAGTTTAGAGAGTTTCAGAGCATACTGATCAATAAGGAAGGAAGGGAAAATGTATAAATGAACAGGATTGCAAGAATAAAAAATAAAAATGAATAGAAATAATATCAAGTATTTAGACATTTCAGAGATATACTTGTTGGAACACATTTTAGGCTTGTGATAATAAAAAAAGCCTTACTTGCAGTAGCATGTCAATAATCAAATTCTGAATGCCTAGTCCAATCCATAATCAAGAGAACATGGTGGAAATACACTTTTCCTCTTTCTTCATTAAGTCTCATATTCAAGGGGACAAGCCACTTTTTAAAAAAGGACCAGTGTCTTGTTCTTAAAGATCTAGAGACACTGTAAGGCAAAAATTGGCTTTCCCATTAGGCAGAATGAAGCAATTTCTGCAGATGACTGATGCTGGGATGAAATAATGGTAATTGTCCTAATCATTCTTCCTGAGTTTCCCGCCCCTCTAAAAAAAATAAATCTTTAAGTTACCCTGAGTGTGCTGTCCAGGTTGCCTTGAAAGCCCTACAGGTTTCAATATTCAGAAGTGACTGACATTTTAATCAAGTGACCTGAAACCAATTTCAATTTCTAGTACAGTACATTAATACACAGAAGCAAGGGGAGGAATGTGGAGGGTAGGTGGTCTTTTTTCTTTGTCTCCGGCACCAGAATGTCATGGGCTAATTCTACAGAAGGGAAAAGATCAAGAGAAAGTAATGTGTGATTGGTTCCTCTCCTTTCAAGGACGAAATAACTGTGGAAGTTGTTTAGAAATAATGATTTAATTGGGTATCTCCAAAATGCTTCACTGACTTTGAGATTCTTACACATGGCATAGAATGTTGCAACTTCAATTATATGTGTTCGACTCTCTGATATTGACATAAATGTGGTTTATCTCTGCCTATCAGAACACAGTTGGGATGGCAAAGTTGACATTATTTGGGTGCTTCATTCACTTTCTCAGCACTTAATTTCTTTAATACGTTAAGCTATAAATCCTAACTTCATTCTTCCTTGCAGTAACTTCTATGCTCTCCTATTCACACAACTGGGAATTCAACTCAGCACTAAGTATTCTAAATATAGACTCATGACTGACCTTATTTTTATAATCTGCATTACTGAAGCAGATTTTGGTCTCTTGACAATGAAGGATTGGGTGCCAGATTAATATTAAATGGCACTAGCCCAAACTTTAAACATCCTAAAAATAGGGATCAAGTGGAAAGACTACATTTTTTTGTATTGCTGTCACTGTTATTATTATTTTCTGTACACTGGTATGAATCCATATTCCTATATGGAGGTATAGAAGTAAATAAAGCAAATAAATAAATAAATAATCAATAACACCACTTTCTCTGTCCAATCTCTTCCTCTGTAATTTACCTATCTTATATAACCATGTCTTGTACTTTTTGACTTCTGCTGCTATTCTAACTAAGGCAGAGCATTGATAGTAAGCCATGATCCTCACACAACCAAGCCTTGTAAGTAACCAGGAGGTCCTTTTGAGAAAGAGCCAGGTTTGTCATCAATTATCCAAGCACAAAATAAAACCCAGTTATCAGAAGCAGCGCAGTTATATCAGAAGCTTTCATCAAAAATCTTAATCAGACTAACAGCCAATCAAAACCAATGATGAGAGGATCCTTCCAAGGAAAGACCAAGTTTGGTAACACTTATGTCAGCCATCCTGGCATTCATATTTAATTATCAAAGTAAATGAAGCTCCACAGGATTGTGGGCAGGAAAAACAAATAGCAAACTAGGATGATTTTTTTTAAAAAAAACAACAACAGTTTTTAAAGTGTGCATTATCAAATTAAGCTAGGACATTCTCTGCTTTGATTCCCCTAATCTTCCTATTGGTTCTTTACTAAATAGTTTGGAAGTTATTGTTCTATCTTTAATTTATGTTTATCTCTGTCCTAAAATAGTCATGAAGGAATATTATATATTGGATATGTAAGAGTTACCTCACAGCAAGATGGCAGCAAACACATTTCATAAATAATAGTAATATTTTAAAAATGTGCTAAAACCTTTGAAGATATCCAAGTGAATCTTAATAGGATTAACGTTCTGTAAAGGGCCTATCATCATTGCTGTTTTCATCCCATTCTGCCAAAAGTGAAGCAGCATCTGGCATTTTGAATTTTTCCCATTATAGTTATCAACAATATCTGGATTTGAAAATGGCCCAAATCAGATAGCCAATGACTTTTCAATTACAGATTTGAATCGAATCAAACGGTCTTGGAATTTCAAAACTCTGATTCCATTGGATGGAAATTGGCAATTGTAAACGTAGCTGTTTGCTATGAAAACGCTCATGTTTGTATCCTTAAACTGGGCAAAACCTTTTCAACTAAAGTATCTCAGCCTAACTTAGAGAGTTCATTATTCTTGTGGAAATGATTTTTTTAAAAAAATTCTTGCTGTTTCAATGTCATTGCCCTTCATTGCCATAGCTGCTCTGCCGCAGTTATGTGATCCTCATTTTCTTTCCATAAGTCAATGGGGAAACCTGGGAAGCTTGCAGGAAGAAAGTCAATGGCGATCTCGTGACTGCAGTTGATAGCAATAGCACTTATACCACTTCACAGTGCTTTACAGCCCTCTCTAAGTGGTTTACAGAGTCAGCATATTGCCCCCAACAATTTGGGTCCTCATTTTACCCACCTCGGAAGGATGGAAGGCTGAGTCAACCTTGAGCCTGGTGAGACCCGAACTGCTAAATTGCAGGCAGCCAGCAGGCAGCAGAAGTAGCCTGTAGTACTGTACTCTAACCACTGCACCACCAAGGCTCCTGAGGCAGGAACATAGTAGTTATTTTGGACTTCAGAATAAAATACAGAAATATATCTGAAAGAATAACGCAATGGATCACAGATTGCTAGTTATAGATAAAAGCACAGGAGAATATTTACCTGTCTTTGGTTCCACGGAAAAATAAGGTTGACCTTGAAGGATGCTATAAACCACTCTGGCACTGTTGCCATATGTAGGATCATCTGCATCGGTTGCTGTTACTTGTACCACAGAGGTTCCTGGAAATGTTCAGAAATAATAATAAATTTGTTAATGTGTGTCATGCAACAGAGAAACACAATATTTTTGAGGTGAGCATTTTTAATGAAACTCAGCCAATAATATAGCTCCAAACCATGTTGATGCTGTATGTATGTCATTTACATTACACCGAACTTCTTTGATGCTTTTAACATCAAATGAGTGAATAACAATTGTCAATTATTCAATGTTATTCTTGAACTGCAAAATTGGATAGTTCTGGAAATGGAAGGCATCTTCCATTTGCTCCCAGGGAAAATGCACACAAGATACAAATGAGTCAAGTCAATGTCAAGGAAATTCAGCAATCTAACCCATCCATAAAACTTTAATATTGATCATTTAAAAAAGTTTTCGTGCTATAAAACTTAGTATTGGTCTTTTCCTGCCATTAGAAACAATTATTCCGAGCAGAAAATGGAGTTTTTGCAAGCATATGTCAGAAAAATATGAATAGGCATCATTTATGTTCATGGACTGCATATGAAGGTAGGAATGCACAGATTGATGATAGTTTCCTGTGGCACTCCAGGGAATTGTTATAATGGAAGAACCAGAGACAAATTCACAGAGGAACTGTGCACGTTGTCTGTTGTGAGGAGTAAATGTTGAAAAAAGCCAAAATGACTGTATATGCTTTTGCCTACTTTGTTGTATGAAGTGAAAGTTGGATATACTAGGAAATACATTCAAGTATGTTAAATGGGGTTCCCAGAAAGTAAATACGGTAAAAGAAAAGCTATAGGATCAAGAATGGATTGCCCTTGATGAATGAAATTAATACAAAAGTGTATGATCAGTATGAAAGAGGTGCACTGAAGTGGTTTGATCATCAAGAAAAAATGAATCAGGTTCAAATAGAAAAGAAAATTAAAGGGTTAAAAAGAAAAAGAACAAAAAGTCATGATTTGATAATGTTAGTGTTGATGAAATTAAAAGGGGAAAAGCTTAACTAAATATGAATTGGTCTATGGGCAAGACATAAACAAGGATAGTTTACAAGGATGCAAAAGTTATAGTAATGTATGGTGAATGAAGCTGGTGTATGTGTTTGTTTTTCATATATTAACCCTTTAATTCTATAGCATAGTATTTCTTATTCATTCGTTTGTTTATTCCCTTTTGCACTTTGAATAATAAAATGGTTTATACAAAAATGAAATAGTGTGATATATATGGGTATATGGTACCTCAATATGAATCAAAAAGGTTTTGTTTTGACTGTAAGTACTATGCAGCAAAATATTATGGTTAATTTGTTTCAGGATTCTAAAAAAGTACAAAAAAAAATACATTCTCTATCCCTTATTAGCAAATGCCCACTAAAATAAACAAATACCCTTATTTCTGAAAATGGTTCTATACTTTTGTTTCTTTAATAAGGAATTTCTAGAACATTGCCAATAAATAAAATTGCAAATTGCAACACTTCAATAATGTTTGCAAGTAAGTTGATATGTTTATCTAGTCGTTTTGGAAGCATATGGCAATGCAGTTATACTATTAGGGCAAACTATAAGGCAGAGTTCCAGGTTTCATTCTCCACTGTGATCTATAAAGTCCATAGCAGGGATCACACCACACTTACTGAAATAAGTAACCATAATATGCATTTTCATATAAACTAAAAGCACATTTGAATTCTGCAGTCTTCCTATTCTGAGGGCCTTTGTAGATCCCTTGTCTCTGTCACGGCTGCCTATCTCTGACCCAGGAAACATACTAACCTTGATACGACACTTACTTAAAACAAGCTTATTTTATCACATTTAAGGAATAAGTCATTTGAGAACAAAAGTGCCTGTAGAAAATTATTCTCTTGGGCAGCATGACCAAAGAAAAGGATTGCTGAAGCTGTAATTAAATCTGTGGAGGATTCCAAGTTGCCTGGCTGTGTACTAGAGAAATCTTTTTCTTTCCATCTAGGCTCTACTCTATAGAAGATAAAATCAAATCAAATCTTTATTGCGGTCATAGACCAGCATAACTGCTAGAAGATTGTTTTCCCCAAATACATAATCAAGTTAGCCTTTAGGTACGTTGTCCTAAATAGAGAGTGTTCTGAAAAGATTGCTGATGTGGGAGTAATAGAAACAAAGTCAGAGTTTTTCACCAGAAGACAAATTGTAAAGCAAAGAAACAAAGGCTTGTGGCAGACAGGAGAGGGGAGAAAAGATATATAGATAAGAAAAACAGCTATGTAATGATATTGATACCTCAGTGTATAAGGGGGAACAAGAGTGAGAAGTGAGGGAACTTGGAAAGCTATAAAGAAAGGCAAGAGACATTAGAGGATGGTTGAATTATTACAGACTTTCTTTATAATCTGTCTAAAACTCTCTGCAGGAACAGTGTAAATTTTCAGAGATATCCAGAAACAAAACAAAACAGAACAGGTGCTCATGGACTCAGCAGGACTTCACAAGACAAAACTATAAATTACAAACTCCCAAAGCAGGTTCACATGAATAGCTGCATGGATAAACTACCTCTCCAACAATTCTCCTAAACTATTCAAGTGGAAATGCAAGGAGCAGCCCAGGCTAAACTGTACCAGCAGAGAGATTCCAACTTTAAAAATGAGAGGAAAGGAGAAAGAAACTATAGCAGCAACTAAACTGAATGTTTTGCCAATGCTTTCTAAGCTTCAAAAAGCAAAAAAAAAAAAAAAAATGCTGGCAATTAAAAAAAAATGTCCAGGATAATGAAAGGGGGAAAATGCTAATACAGGCATTTAAAAATTAAAAATATGTATGTATGTATACATACAATATGCATGTATATATGACATGCATATCCAGCTTGAATGTCTCTGAAAATAAGCAGAATGCTTCCAATGAAATGGCCTAAGAATAAGGATGTAAAATAGAACCAAGACTAATTTTTTTCAGAATCAATTTTTAGACAAAATTTCTTAACTTTTTCTTTTTTCATCCCATACATACAGGCACAGATAAATACACACATATAAATCCAGAAAAAAATCACCTTCTGGTGAGCACTAGCTACTGTTACTGTTATAAATAAAGGCCCACAGTCCTGTGTAACTTCTCTGTGGAAAAAAATAATAATTGAAAAGATCTCCAATTACTCTGCCCGCAAACTGGATAGAGAAATTACCATCAGAAAGGTTAAATATACTAAGCATGCATGAAAAGTCTTTCTTTTACGATCTGATCTTTCCTTTAAGGTGATCTACTTTCTGTTGTAAGAATTCAACCCCAATACTTTCCATGTTCTGTTTCATCAAAGAACAGCTTTTTACAAGTTTAATTCCATGACAGAGGAGTTCTCAACACGTCTATAATTCACATGCTGAAATTTATCTTCTGTATTTGTTTAAACATTATTAAAAAACAACATACAGCGAGAGCACTCTATATATTATACTCCCGAGTTTTGTATTTTACATTTGGGCAACTGGATAAAAGAATGGTAGTCTAAAATTTCAAACTGGATTTATATAAGTGTTGTGCTATCTGCAATAAATGTGATATGAGGTCATACTGCAAAGTTTCTAACATCTCCTTTTTCTTCTTTTTTTTAACATTATGACCATTATTTAGTGCCCTTTCCTTTGTTCTCCTGAGTACAACGTTGCCATTCTAGAATTTATAATCTCTCTTGGAACCACAGCCAGAGCTCTTGAGACTTGTGTTTACTGACAACAGTTTTTTACAAATACCTCCAGCAATCAGCTCTATTTTTACAGTTAGTAATTCTTGAGGAAATCACAGAAGCATATATAAACTTCAATGACAGCCTCTACAATTCCACTAGGGAAACTGTATAAATCCAGAAGTTCACTTGCAGACAATATCATAGATTTTGCCAACCCAGTCGCTGAACTTCAGGAGTCAAATTAAAAAGAAAAAGAAGAAATAGACTCCTGACTAAATCCATATACATTTTTATTTGTGAAACTTCTCCCAATTGTATAATATACATATATAGAAGACAAGAACAAGGATTTCCAGCCAAAAAAATAGTGAATGTCAGGCATAAAATAAATGGGCATGCCTGAACGTTTGTGTATCTCCAACCGTAATGTCATATAATGAAAAAGCATACAAATGTTCATTATTTTTGGAAAAAATTGAAACAGAAATAGAAAGTGAATATTTACCATGGGAGGAACACAAAGACAAAATTGTGCTACAGCAAGAAACCATCTGGAAATGAAATATATAGAAGACAATAGCCATGGCTTTGGGGAATGCAGGAAATAATCAAATATGGCAGCATTTCCCTAGGCCTATCCATGAGACTAGACAGAAGTTCAGTTAGACAAATGCATTAATTTATTTCTAAAGAAACTACTTCTACACCAAGGTGGCAATCCTAAAAATTCATCAATTGTTTTAAATGTTCTTTAGAATGATAACATAACATGCTCTGTTTTATATGCTAAGAGCATAGATGATACTGTCAAGGAACAATATATGTAGTTACCATAATTATAAATTATACCGCTCTAACTTGTTTGGTAATTGTATTTTCGATCTATTTTATTGTGCTTCATAACTGTATTGTATAGTCATTAATACTATTTAATATGGATGTTTTATATGGATGTCTTGAGATTTGTCACTTTATATAATTCTGCATTTGAAAAGAAGTACATGAAGTACATGAAGAAGAAAAAGAGTAAACTGAAAAATATCCTATTCCTTATAATGATCAGCTTCCTTTTTAATGATTAACTTCCTATCACAAACAGATTCTAGCTGTCTTGAAATTGTCTTTGCAAAGAGATCATTTGCCATGGATAGGCAACATATATATTTCACAGAACATAAACAATGTATCACGAATAGAACCAGTTACATATTGTTAAGACATCACTTTTATGCATTTGAAGATATGACATGCTGCCTATTGATTTCATAAGTGTGTCAATTAGTGAGGCGCCATGCTTTTTAGATCATCTAAGCTCATGTTAACAAACATTTATTTTTCCTCTTCCTTTTCTTTTAACCCTTGTATAGACTTATCGGCTATCTGAATAGGCAAAAGTAGATGGAGACAATTAGAAAGGAAACAAATGGGGAGGGCAAAGGGCACACTGTTTTATTTATTTGGTATCTCTGACAATATTTACAGTGAAAAGGTAGAAAAAGGGAAGGGAAGGCATGAGAAGGGAAGGGAAAGGGAAAGGGGCAAGGGAAAGGGACTACCCTTACATGTATATGAAATTAACTTTTATTATAAAGATAGGTTTTTCAATCACAGGAATGTCCTAGAGCAGAAGCCTTTGGCATGTAACTGATTAAGGTCTTGTCAAGCAAGACAGTAGCAACCTAGTGGGCTGGAAGGTACTAATCAACTATTAAGGTCACAGAGCTCAGCTTGTTAACTTCCACTTAGCACTTATTAGGGAAATGCTGCACCAGGGAGAAAAACCTATCAGGAAAAGATATTCAAAAAGTCAGAGAATATTTGATTTTTAAGGCTATGTTTAACATACAGAGGACATGAGGACAAAAAGAAGTCCTCGTTTTTTGGGGAGGGGGCGTATGGTAACTCTATCCTTGTATCAGTCATCTGTTGTATATCATATGGATCCAATTAAGCCCAATTTTGAACATTTAAGGTGAACATAATAAACAGAATATACCACACTTCTAGTATCTATTATATAATTTTTTTTAAAAAAAAAAGATTGGGCTAAAATTTTCTTGAAAATAATAGAATTGGCACATGCTGAAATTTCCTTTTGAATCCAGTGATTTGAGGGTTAAAACAAAGTAGATACCGTTTTAAAAATTCTTGCTGAAATTCTTAAGTATAAAAAAAGGAGTTTAAGTATATATATGTCTCACTTTTATATAACTATTTCTAATAAAAAAATGATTTAGGCAGACTTAACATTTCTTCTAGCTTATACTCACCAACATTTTTATTGCTGAAGAGTATAAGGATTTCAAATCACCGTATTATAGTAAAACTTACCTGGGAACCAATAAAACAAAGGTTTTCCTTTCCACTCTGTAGCTTTAACACATCATGCCTCCATTTCCTAAAAGCATACTCATCTTTTCTAAAGCTAACACATTTTCATTTATTTCTTTGTTATTCTTTTTTTAAAAAAAGACTTGGATTCCAAACTCTAGAGATATCACTGTGGATTGAGTGAGCGATTGAGAATTTATTTTGAACATAGGTATCATCATCTTTAATTTTTTATGATATTTTCATTTTTTTCCAGAAAAATCCAAGGACACATAGAAAGTTTTGGCCTATGGTTTATTCATGTGCAAAATTATTTTTGCACAATAAGAAACCAAACTGGAAGAAAAATATGAACAACTACAAGAAACTTACGTATTCTGTTAGATAAATGTTAAATATGAAAAAATAGGATAATGATATTTTTAAACACTAGAGCCTTTCTGTAATCAATGCTATAATCTAAATAACCAAAATGTTATTTAAGAATTAAAGATGTCTTAAGCCTTTAAACTTTCAAAGACATTGTAGTTTTTAAGCTTTAATAGCTCATTTTGGCTGAAATTACTTTTACTGTCCTCAATACCCAATTAATAAAGTCCTTGTCATGGATCTAATTTTAAAATACGTGAGGTAGATACTTCATTTCTCCTTAGTATTTCATGAATGCAGGAGATGTTTAATTAGAAATGGTGTCATATAAATAAACCATGACTTACTGTGACTATATAAGATAAATGTCACACAAGCAGTTCATGAAGCTAAATTCAGTATTAATGCAGTATTAAATATTACTCTACCAGTAACCACAAAGGAATTTAAATATATCATTCTGTGAAACTTGAATTAGATTTAATGTTCTGTAATATACAAAACTCATGAACTATATATAACCCCACTTAGATATTATTTTCTAGTGATTTTTCTGCCTTTTGTTAGAATTCCCTTGTAGAGGAATTGCAACTTTGCTGTTTTGCCATCTAAAGAATACTTATTTATAAAAATAACTTGTATTTGCAAAAGAACAAGTAGAATAGTTTGTATACATGGTAAAACTATATGGATTTCTATCTCAATAGAATTTCTAATAGAATAGAAAAGAATTTCCACTTCAATTACATAACATGCAAAACCTTACAATTAATAACATGCTACATGAGAAGTACACTTTGAGTTTGAGCATTTCAGTGAAATGCAGTGGACATAGTATACTTGAATTTCAGTAAGGCATTTGACAAAACAGATCACAACTTACTCTGTGGTAAGCTAAGACAATATAGGATGGACAGCATCACCATCAGATGGATTTGGAACTGGCTGACAAATTGCACTCAATGTGTGGTCCTTAGTAGAACTACATTTACACAGAAAAAAATAAGCAGTGGAATTTTCATAAATGATTTAGATTACGGAATAGAGGGGAACTCAACAAATATGCAGACAACACTAAATTGGCAGGAATAGCCAACTGTGCAGAAGATAGGCTCAAGATACAGATGGATCTCAACAGACTTGGATACCCTATCTAATGCAAATAAATTAAATGTAGAGAAAAGTAAAATTTTACACTTAGGCAAGAAAAATCAAATGTACAGGTATAGATTAGATGAAACCTGGCTCAAAAGCTGTAACTGTGAGAGGGATCTTGGAATCCTAGTAGAACTTAATATATGAGCCAGCAGTTGTGCAGCAGCAGGCAAAAAAGCCAGTGCAATCCTAGGTTACATTAACAGAGGGATAGAATCAAGATCACATGAAGTATTAGTATTGCTTTATAAAGCCTTAGTAAGACCTTACTTAGAATATTGCATCCTATTTTGGTCACCAAAAGATGTAGAGACTCTGGAAAGTGTATAGAAAAGAACATCAAAGATGATTAGGGAGTTAGAAGCTAAAACACATGAAGGAAGAAAGGTTGGTTTGTCTAGTCTAGTGAAAAGAACGACTATGGGTGACATGATAGCAGTGTTCCAATATTTTAGGGGCTGTCACAAAGAGGAAAGGGTCAACCAATTTTCCAAAGCACAGAAGGCAAGGCAAGAAACAATGGATGGAAACTAATCCAGGAGAGAAGTAACCTAGAATTAAGGAGAAATTTCCTAACAGTGAGAACAATTAACCAGTGGAACAGCTTGCCTTCAAAAGTGGTGTGTGCTCCATCATTGGAGGCTTTTTAAGTGTCTGGATAGCCATTTGTCTGGAATGGTCTCAAACCGCTCTATATGCCACTTGTTCAGTCAAAGAAATACCATAGTTCCGTTGATTTTGCAAATGAAAAAAGGTTTTATTTTCCTTCCACCGCAAGGACTATACGAAAAACGGTTGTAGCAATACAGTTAAAGACAGCTCTAAGCTGCCGGATATAGCAGCCAGTATTTATATGTAACTATTTTAGCCATGATTACCCGATACCCACGATTACCCATTAATTAAGCTCCCATATGCAAATTACATCTATCATAATAGATTAAACGAAAAGGAACTACATCCATGATAACATGGCTAGTTTCTTGATTTAGATGATGTGTTGTTGCGATTCCTCTCATGCCATTCGGCACCAATCCGACATGTCTATCGTGGTCATGACATTTGGCCTCCCTTTACCAGGATTTCATCTATATAAAAAAAATGTACACAATACATTAATATGGAGATTCGTTCTGCCTTAGGCTTATCGGGATATTTAGCATGGAACTGTCTTATGAGTCTATTAGCACGCATATCAGATTTCTTTACCCAAGTAGCTTCTGTTTCTGGATATCCCTTCCATCTGACTAAATACTGTACATTATGTCTCCTAATACGTGAATCAAGTATTTTATCGATTTCAGCATGTGTAGAAACTGTATTTCCCACAGGATCTTTGTCTGTTGTGATACTATAAGATTCTGTTGGCTTCAACAAACTGGAATGGAAAACAGGGTGTATACATTGTAGTCGTGGTGGTAATTTCAGTTTCACTGTGACGGGGTTAATTATTTTTTCAATTCGAAAGGGACCAATGTACTTTGGTCCTAATTTTTTACTATTCAAATTTAATTTTATATATTTCGTTGATAAGTATACATAATCGCCTACTTGGAATGCTTTATTTTCTTGACGTTTCCTATTTGCCTGTTGCTTATATTCTTGGGTTGTCTTATACAAATTCTTTTTCACCGTGTCCCAAGTCTCTTGTATTTTTTGTGCCCATGTGTTAATAGTTGTTGGCAATGTGTTATCCAATTGCCAATTGGGCATAGGAACAAACTCTAACCCAGTAACGACTTGAAATGGACTATAACCCGTACTTTCATGTTTAGCATTGTCATAAGCTACTTCCGCAAATGGCAACAGTTTAGCCCATTCTCTCTGTTGATAGGATACGTAGGATCTTAAATACCTTTCCACCATAGCATTGGCTCTTTCAGCCGCCCATTTGTGCTAGGATGATATGCAGAACTAAGAGCCTGCGATGACCCTAACGTATTTACAAATGATCTCCAAAATCGGGCAGTAAATTGTACACCTCTATCAGAAATGATTCTTCTGGGGGCGGCATGTAGCCTGTAGATATGTTTTATGAACAAATCGGCCAATTTAGTTGATGAGGATAAACGCTTGCATGGTATGAAATGGGCTTGCTTTGAAAAAAGGTCTATTACAGTCCAAATGACAGTATGTCCTTCGCTACTCGGCAACTCCACTATAAAGTCCATAGCTGTCCTGCCATGGCTTGCTAGGTTCTGCCACGGTTTGTAATAAACCTAACGGTTTTCCTGTTTTTGGTTTAGTAGTAGCACATATATGACAGTCTCTAACATATTTCTTGATGTCTGTACTCATGTGAGGCCACCAAAATTGCCTCCATGCCAAATGCAAAGTCTTCAGAAAGCCAAAATGTCCCGCTTGTCTAACATCATGACATCTTTCCAAGACTTGTTTTCAACAAGAATTTGGAACATACATCTTATCATCTTTCCAGATTAAACCATCCTTCTTTACATAATCATCCTTTCTATCTTGTATCCACTCATCCTTTTCACATATAGCCCATCGTTGTTCCGTAGGTGTCAATTTCCGCGAGGTATATGCACAGGGTTGTAGTTGTTCGGTTTTGTTATATTGTAATAAAACTGCACCCACAGCAATCTCACTCGCATCCGCTTGTATTATAAATTTTTTGTTAGTATCATGATGGAATAAAATAGGTTCTTGTGCAAAGAAAATTTTTAAAGCTTCGAACGATTGTTGACATTGAGTGGACCAAACAATTGATTGATTAGGTCTCGGTTTTATGTTTTGATGTTTAGTCTTTAACAGTTCGGTTAATGGTAATGCTATTTGTGCAAATTTGGGAATAAATTGACGATAAAAATTTGCGAATCCTAAAAAACTCTGTAATTGCTTTCTGGTTTTTGGGGCGTTCCATTCTATCATTGCTTTAACCTTGTTGGGATCCATTTCCAATCCTTCATTCGATATGCGATAATCTAAATAATCTAACAATGTACAATGAAACTCGCATTGGAAAGCTTTACATATAATTTTGCATCCAGTAATTTTTTCAAAACAATTCTTACTAATTCTATATGTTCCTTCATAAATCAATATAAATCAATATATCATCTAAGTAAACACACCTCGATATAAATGGTCTTGCAATACTTCATTTATCAATTGCATGAAAACTGCGGGTGCTCCTTGGAGTCCAAAAGGCATAACATTGAACTGAATCCAAGTGGACAATTAAACGTTTTCCATTGATCACCTTCCTTAATCCATACTCGATAGTAGGCCTCCCATAAATCCAATTTAGTAAAATAATTTCCAGTGGATAACGTGGGTAATAAATCATTGATTAACAGTAACGGGTATACATTGTTTCCACAGATAGCATTAAGCCCCCGGAAATCAAACAAAGGCATATGTAATTTGCATATGGGAGCTTAATTAATGGGTAATCGTGGGTATCGGGTAATCATAGCTAAAATAGTTACATATAAATACTGGCTGCTATATCCGGCAGCTTAGAGCTGCCTTTCTCTCAAACCGCTCTATATGCCACTTGCTCGGAATTAAAGAAATACCATAGTTCCGTTGATTTTGCAAACGAAAAAAGGTTTTATTTTCCTTCCACCACAAGGACTATATGAAAAACGGTTGTAGCAATACAGTTAAAGGCATAAATTTTTTGTTAGTATCAGGATGGAATAAAATAAGTTCTTGTGCAAAGAAAGTTTTTAAAGCTTCGAACGATTGTTGACATTGAGTGGACCAAACAATTGATTGATTAGGTCTCGGTTTTATGTTTTGATGTTTAGTCTTTAACAGTTCGCTTAATGGTAATGCTATTTGTGCAAATTTGGGAATAAATTGACTCACGATTACCCATTAATTAAGCTTCCATATGCAAATTACATATATCATAATGGATTAAACGAAAAGGAACTATGTCCATGATAACATAGCTAGTTTCTTGATTTAGATGACGTGTTGTCGCGATTCCTCTCATGCGATTCGGCACCAATCCGACATGTCTATTGTGGTCGCGACAAATGGTATATGGGTATCCTGCTTGTGCAGGGGATTGGACTACAAGACTTCCAAGGTCCCTTCCAACTCTATCATACTGATTCTTCATCAGAGCTTCAGAGGGATCCATAAAGCAACTTCAATATTTTTATATTTGTATTTAAATGTTGTATGCAGGTATACACATGGAAGACTACATTAGATTAGAAAATTCTTTATTGGCTAAGTGTGATTGGACACACAAGGAATTTGTCTTGGTGCAAATGCTCTCAGTATACATAAAAGAAAAGATACATTTGTCAAGAATCATAAGGTACAACACTTAATAATACTCATAGACTACAATAAGCTATCAAATAATACTAAGAAACAGTCATTATAGATCGTAAGGATAAAAATGACAAAGTTACAGTCATACAGTCACAAGGTGATAAGGAGTGATGAGAAGATTAATAGTAATAGTAGTGCAGACTTTGTAAATAGTTGGACAGTGTTGAGGGAATTATTTGTTTAGCAGAGTGATTGCATCCGGGAAAAAACTGTTCTTGTGTCTAGTTGTTCTGGTGTGCAGTGCTCTATAGCGTCGTTTTGAGGGAAGGAGTTGAAACAGTTTATGTCCAGGATGTGAGGGATCTGTAAATATTTTCACAGTCCTCTTTTTGACTCGTGCAGTATACAGGTCTTCGACTGAAGGCAGGTTGGTAGTAATTGTTTTTTCCACAAAACATCACATTTTGACATATGATTTGCCACTTGCTTCTTTCCCAGCAGGTAATATAGGTGGCCTGGATACACATCTTTAAAAGCGAAGAAGAAAAGATGGAGAAAAGCTCCAAACTACAATATTTTAATAGAGAAATGAGTAGGACTTAATCTGGTGTATCTAGAGCATTATCGAGATAAATTTTGTTTAGGTATTAGAACCGGAATTCCAAAGTGGTGTTTATATTCACCAAGGGAGCATCCATAAGCAAGTTTAGATATTGCTAGACCACTACGATAAAAATAAATGGACTAGTAATCAGTTAGTCTGCCTAATTAGGAACCTGCAAATTAGATGTAACAGTAATAGTCAGCTTTCTGTAGCATTCCCATTCAGAAACTTGTTAACAGGATTGCATCCTGGTCCCTTTCTTTTTAATAGATATGGCAGTTCAATGGTCATTGCCTAAACAGGAATTCCAGCTTACTACACTTCGACAGTGTTCCTCTATTAAGATGATGAAAATATTCTTTTGGTCACTGAAGTTGGTCTTAAAAGACACCTACTGGCTCTTACTGTAAAGAATTGCTTACAATTAACTACACCAAAACTAAAATTAGGCCTTTTCAAAGGGCCTGAGATATCGTAAGCATCAATGGCAGATGAATTAACAATACTATAGACCAAGCTTCATCTTTTAAATATCTCAGCATACTATTCCAGCAATTGGGCATCTAGTGAGAACTAATTAAAACTATTTCCCAGACAGTTAATATTAGTGCTAAAGCTACACTCAGCTTTTTTTCATACTACAGGAGATAAGAATGTACTTGCTACCATAACACTTTTCAAAGCTAAATCTATCTCCAAAATGTTGTATGGTTTGCATTCAGTAACCTAAATCCCTCAATACAATACAGTCTGAATTCCTGAGAACACTTATAACACTTCACTCAGAAACTTGGTTGAATCAGGGCCCATGTATGTGTCTCTGTTTTGGACTTCAGTTTCAGTTTTCCAGTAATTCCCCAGCTGTCATGACTCTGTTTAATAATTTCCTTCTTTTTGGAAGCTAGGATCCAAAGAGACTTATGTAGTGTTTCTTAGCCTTGGGAATTTCAAAAGGGAAAGCTGTAATACATATCTCTTCAGGTAGAACAAGACATATTAGGCCACTGTGACTGGCGTTATATAAACTGGAGACCTTTCCAGCCAGCAATCTAATATCACCTCTGCCATCGCAGCATAGAAATTCCCTTTAATCTCATTTAATGTCTTGTCCTCTGCATTATTGGAACGAAATTATAATAATATTCCTTTGTAAATCAAACCTGTTTCTGTGCTTTGGAGAAACCTGACAACCTAGTAAACATGTTCCTTTGATGGTCTTTCTATGGTAAGCTACATTCCACCCTTATACTTTCATCTGACAACAGAAGTCTCTTCTGTCTGGAGGACAATCCAAGTTGTTCCTTGCTACCAGACCAGTATCCCAGTAGTTTCAAGAAAACTGAAAAATTTCTCAATTGCAGTTGCCCTATGTAGAAAAATATTTTGTTAACTTTCTTATTTCATACAATATACACAAACTCATGTTCCTGTGTTATCACTTAATACTAAAATATTCAATAAATATTGACCCAGCAGTTCAAAAGCGGGTTGGACAACTTAAGGGAGACATGAAAGGAGCCTCTAACTGAGTGTCCCCCAGCCAGTAGTGATGTCGCCATTCAATCTTTTCAACTCAGAAGTGCTTTGGCGTTCCAATGACAGTAGTAGTAGTGGAAGTAGTAGTAGTAATAGTAGTTGTTGTTAGTTGCGAAGTGACGACCCCATGGACAACATTCCTCCAGGCCTTCCTATCCTCTAACATTTCTGGAGTCCATTTAAGCTCACGCCTACTGCTTCAATGATTCCATTCAGCCACCTCATTCTCTGTCATCCCTTCTTCTTTTGCCCTCAATCTTTCCCAGAATTAGACTCTTCTCCAGTGAGTCCTTCCTTCTCATTAGGTAGCCGAATTATTTAGTAGTAGCAGCAATAGTGATATCTAGAATTTTAGCATTTTATTTTAAAGTATTTTTATTGATTACTGTAGTTATTTTGTTTTTAGCATTCAGGTACTACTTTTAATATCCTGTTATCTGTACTTATTGTAGTATAACAATATATACTCCTGATAATATCTTAACAAGGTTTCCAGCTTCTCGGCATTTTATTATTCTTTCTGAATACTGTCTATATTTTCTATCATGCTTTTCTGCTTTTTGCCTCTTTTTTAAGATGTCAACATTTAATTTGCTGGTCAGAGACCATAATGAAAACGAACAAAATCTTGTAATCTCCCATAGCAGTCAGACTGCCCATGGCATGCTCCAAAAATGTAAAATGTAACCGCTGGCCAAAGAATCTGGGGAACAAGACTCAGATAAATTATTTGATCTTTAAAAACAAGACCCCTGATGAAATGTGCTGCCATCTTTTCAATAAACAAATGTTTTAAAATGCTGCCTTGGACTTAGCCTCTGTCTCACTTTTTTTTCCCTTTGACATCAACAAGTTACTGCAAGGTTAAAAGACCACACTATCATTTACGGAAAAGTTATCAAGCACATTTACTATCTACAGTTTGCAGATGTTGATGGAAGTCACCATTGACCACAGAGTTGACGTAACTAACCCAAGGTTGTCATCAAGGATAAATGTCCATAATGTCCTGAAACAGGATTATATTATTTAGGAGAATCTCTAAATGGACTGGGTAAACAAGCTATAGATGAAAAATATCTGAGTACAGGTGTCGGTGCACAAAATGCAACCTTCCTGGAATGTAACTGGCATCATAATAAAGGAGACTATCAAATCAGGCATAGAAGCAATTGTTCTGACTAGAAGAGGTGAATGTCCTAGCATGTATCATTTGATCAACAGCATAGCAAAGAGAGTATTATGAGAATACCAGATGCAGTTGTGTGTGTCTTGCTCGGTGTGTACACACAGATAGAGCTATATGAATTATAATCAGAGATGTGAAAACTGTCGGGGAGTTGAGTGGGAGACATATCCAGAAGCAACAAAGAAAAATCAGGGTGGGAATTTTTGTTTGTTCTCTTTTCTAAAAGATTGAAAATAGAGTATGAAATATTTCTATTTTTCCTTTTAAATGCCACTTAATGTGGCTAAAGTGTCAAATAATGTGATCCATGTTTGGAAATGTAAAAAGATAGAAAAGCTTGTCACAACAGAAGGTTTCAGATACCCGTGACACTGAAGAAAAAAATAATAATCTCAGGAAAAAAATGGATAACATTTCCTGTGGTGAATTAGTATTTTCTGAGTCTTGTCCTTCCCATACTTTTTTTTTTAACAGCGCTCTCTGTGTGAGTCTATATTCCTTTGCTTAGTATCTTGGTGAGAGTTTTTCCTCCCACTTTAGTGTTATTTGGCTGTTGGATTCTATTTAGGCAAAAAAGAAAAGACCCAGCATTCCTAAAACCTCATAAAATAAACTCATGTAAGCAAACAATCGGCATCTGAACAAAATACATTTTCAATGTTGTATAATAAATAAATCATTATAATCTAACCAGGGGTGGGATACGACAGGGTTAACTACCGGTTCGGGATTTACGAGCTTCCCTGCACTGCTGAGAGCCACGCGCCTGTAAATCGTCATCAGCAGCTGCGTGCAGAGATGCAGCCTTTGAAACTGCCCCTCTTTTCTTGTTTTTGTAACTGCAGCTGTGCCTCGTTCAGCAGCTGAACTTGAAAAATCAGGAAATAAAATCAGGTAAGAGCCCGGGTGGGCATGTGGGCAAAAACATCAGCAGACATAGAACCGGTTCTATGTCTGCTGCTCTTCAGAACTACCGGTTCTACAGAGGTGGACAGAACCGGTAGAATCCCACCCCTATATCTAACATATCTAAATGTCACCAGGTTGGGAAGAGTGATTTAAAATTGTGAAATCCTTATAATACTTGTTTCAGGGAAGATTGTAAATCAACATAGGGAATGAGAAAAATAATAATAATTAAAATTTGAAGGATAAAAATAAATACTGTTCAGGGCCTAGATGAAAAGTTGAGATATTTTTCAAAGCTGTTTTTTCTGAACTTCAAGAACACTGTTCAGTAAAAAAAAAATCAGTAAAACTCTTTATTTATTCATCTATCTGCCCATCTATCCATTCCACAGATAGCTTAAAATATGTAAAATATCATTTTTTCCTATCTTTAAGAGAAGCCATTTCTTTAAATAGATATTTGGAAAATGTGGTGTGATTTGTGGTTAAACATCCTTTAAAAATTGTGTGTCCTCTCCTTCTAGAGCAACCATGTCTAACCCACAGCCCAAGGGCTGCATGCAGCCCTGACACAACTCCACAAAATTTACACGTTAAAATATTATATATTTGATATCCAGCCCAAGTCGATTCCTCTTCACAATATGGTCCAGGCAAGCCAAAAGGTTGGACAGCCTCTGCAATATGGTCCAGGCAAGCCAAAAGGTTGGACAGCCTCTGCATATCTACAAGAAGCTTCAAGAATATCCCACAGTCTCATCTCCTTTGAGTTATTCCTTTTTGTCCAACTTGGCTTTGATATTGTATTAAAAGAATGAGAGGGAAAGGGTCATCAAGCTAGCAATAACAGTTTTAGATTCATGTTAATAAAATCATATTGCAGTTTAAAGTTATTTACTATTCTTCCCTTTGCCCTCACTAATATTTCAACTGTTCTTCTCTTTTTATGTTGCTACAAGGATAAACTTTCAAATATAATGCTCAGCAGCCTGAGTCTTTTCTGATTTAGGTTTTATATTTTCTCCGTAAATCTGGATGAGTGTCTTCTTAACATACTTATATAAGAATTCAAATGAAGAAAACAGATTTTCATTCCTGCTTTCCACACCCCCAAGATAACACCATCTATTTATAAATTGCCATTTCTGAGGGGGGAAATTTTCTAGATATAGATTGGGTGCTTATTGGTCCCATGAAAAAAACAAGAGAAAAATCAGTTTAAGATACAATTGATAATATATGCTATTTATTTCAAGTCGGCTTTTAATAGGGGAAACTGGTCTCTCATATTATAGTCTTCTACATATATGCAGAAATTCTACTAATTTTAATGGAATCTACTCCCAAATAAGAATAGTGTAGACAAACTAAGACAAACCCTTTCTAAGGCTGTGGAGCATACTTTTTTCTATTTATTTTTGATGGCTAGGATGATAATAAGAGCCAACGTGGGAAAGTAGTTAAGGAAGTGATGGCTTTTTGTTGTGGTATGCCAAAAGTACGTGCACGCCATCACCCACAATGCAATGCGTCCCTCCCCTGTGCATGCGTGTGCAACACCCCTGCCCTGCCCCTTACCTGCACTGCACATGTGTGCACCTCCCAGCTGATTTCCGGCCCGTTTGAGGACATTTTTACCCGCCGGAGGCTCGAGAGAAGCTTCTGCAGCCCCGGGAGGCTGAAAATGGGCCCGTTTCAGCACTTCCAGAATTTCAGGAAGGTCCATTTTTTGACCTCCTGAGCCTGCAGAGGCTTGCCTCGAGCCTCTGGGAGGGCGAAAACAGCCTCAAACAGGCCGAAAATCAGCTTGGAGGCACACACATGCGCAGTGCAGGTAAGTTTGGCTGGGGATTGCATACCCACACAAATGGCTCTGCATGCCACCTGTGGCACGCGTGCCATAGGTTCATCATCACGGGGTTAAGGTATATCAACTGGAAACTTGGGAGGTCCCATTTTAGGCCCAAAGTCAGCTGGGTGACATTGGGCCAATCACTTTCTCTCAACCCTCGGACAGAGACAATGGCAAATCAATATTGAAATTTTGTCTAGAAAAGTGCAGAAACTTGTCAAGGCAGTTGTTAGGAGTCACTACTGATTCGGAGGTGTATGATTGTATGCCTACACACACACAGACACACAAACAAAGAATGATGATAGTGAAAATGATTATTATTAAACAGTTAACAATGTAAACCTATTGCAAAGCTTATCAACTATTTTCATCTATTCTTTGCTTTAAAGCAAAAGAAAACCATGCTATCAATCTTGGCAAAACTGGGAAATTTTCATGACAGGGTTAGAGGTAAGATACAGGGGCTACAACAACAAAAACAGAGGATTGGCTGTACCCCAAACATCACCTTAAAATGTATCAAGTGACAGGTGTTATCAGCTATTAAAGTGATATGACAATAACCACTTAACTGTATTAGGGAAACCCAGATGATTTTACAGATCATTATAGCAAGAGTGAAATACAGATTATGATCTAAGTCACCTAAGCACTTTTTATTCACTGGTAAGGCTATAGAAGCTTAAATATATATTGTCTTCCTGAAGAAGAAATAATCAGGGATATGAATAAGAATTCTGTAGAAAGAGGCTTGTAGGCCTCAAACAGACTTCACTTTGCATTAAGTGGTTACAGCAGATACTGGTATTTGCCTTCAATTCTCTAAGAATTGAGGTTTTAATTACAAATTTAAGGTTTAAATTTGAAACAATGGAATTTAAATGGAAAATGGAACATCCAGCAAAGGGTAATTGGAGTGCTGATTTTAGAAAGTTTTATTATTCAGATGGACTCAAATTAATGATTTTGAAATTAATTGAACTCTTCCTATGGGAAACTTTCCATGTTTACATTTAGGAATAAAAATAACAGAGAAGTTGACTTTGAAGGTTGATCACTAGAGAGAAACAAATATAAGTGATCTAATGAAAAAGAATGAATACTGAATTCAGAAATAATTTCAAAGGTAGTTACTATTATAGATAAACTGAATGGAATTATGTTTCATTCAGTTTCATTACATAAAACTGAAATTGATTTCAGTGTGCATTTAAAACAAAAAAGATTAAACGTTGGTTATAGAAATGAAACCAGTTGATGTTTATTAATTAAAGACATGCAAATACTAAACCAGAAGAGTGATGCAGAGAATCTTTTTATATGGAATTTACAAAAGGGGTTTGTTAAAATTGTCAATGATTTTTTAAGAGGACACAGTGAGAATATGAAGTGTATCTTGGATATTCTCTTTATAGTGCACTTGTTAAAGTTGTCAACAATTTTGAGAAAAGAAACAGAGTGAAAAGAAAACAGATGTTAGGATGTTATCTGGGGAAAATAAGACTATTGGAAGAAAGAGGAAAAATACAAAGTTGGTTTAATTGATCAAGGTTAAAATGAATGAATTGCTATTCCTAGTAATGTTTAATAGATTTTTGCTTACTAGGACAGGGTGTTGGTATTTTACAGGTTTTGTATACCTAGAAGAAATAAAGAGAATCCATGTGCTGTATTTTAAATGGATTCAGTTAATAAAAGTAAGGGAAGGACTTCAAATACATTTATTAGATATAGTTTGTAACAGTTATGCTGTTATTTCTGATAACTCTTAATAAACTTCTGCTGATTAAGACAACAGTGCTTTAAAGATTTGTTTGTGGATAATGGGTGATATTTGGCGTGAAGCACTGCTTGCTGTATTTTAAGAGTTAGTAATAAATTGTTAATGTTCATTATACTTGATGGGGATGAAGGAGGGATTCCTTTCTCCTGAACTTTATTATTTTTCTATTTTCTTGTCTATTTATAGTTTTATCTTTTGTAATCTTAGATTTGACAAAATGTATGAAGTTGTATTTAATATACTGGCAGTACCAATGTACCATCTGCAACAAAGGAATAATAGTGATAAAATGGCTCTCATCTTCCAGGATGCAGCCTATTGCCTTTTGCATCAGTCAAAATTTCGAGGTAATCTTCAAGGGCAATTCCAAATAGAGTTTACTGCAATAATCCAATTAAGAGGTAATGAAGGCATAAGTGACTGTTGCCAGGTGCTTCCATTCCAAATAAGATCTAACTGACATATGGGGCTGAAGTCGAATTACTCTCCTGGCCATGATCTCTACCCACTTTTCAAGTCGAATGCAATAGAATACAAGTGACAGGTCTACGCTTTCAGGAAGTGTATAACCTAATTTAGAGCCACTGTAAATGCTAACTATCAAACCTAGCAGTTTCTGGACAAAGAGAAATTTTGTGTTGTTAGGGTTTGGCATCACTTTATTTTCTCCCATCTATTTTTTTTACTCCTCTAAACATCTGGTGAGAACATCTTTTTTTTTTTTAATTACATTTATATGCCGCCCGTCTCTGGAGACTCAGGGCAGCTTACAGTCTATGGAACACCATGCTAAGTGCTCGGCAATAGCCTTCATTCCATTGTATATGCCTGCTTATTACTAGGGCTTTTGGCCCCCACAAGCAGCATTTTTACAAAGTCAGCTTATTGCCCCCAACAATCTTGGGTCCTCAATTTACCTACTCTGAGAGGATGGAAGGCTGAGTCAACCTTAAGCCTGGTGGGATTCGAACCTGCACTAATTACAGGCAGCTTGCACTAAGTGCTAGATGATTAACAGCCCGCACCACCAAGGCTCCTTGCAGCAACTCCTGTCTGGCAGTGGAATTGCAGGCAGCTTGCACTAAGTGCTAGATGATTAACAGTCTGCACCACCAAGGCTCCTCTACAGCAGCTCCTGTCTGGAAGTGGAATAGATAGCTAGGATACATCTACAATCTGATGATATCTCATCCCATACTAACCAATGATCTCACAAGAGAGAGAGAGAGAGATTGAAGGCTTTTCTGATCAATGCTTTCTAGTGTGTAAGATTTTATATTTGTTTATCTTAATAATTGCTGGTATGGACTTTTTCATTATTTCATTCATACTTCAATATTCTTGTCCACATGTGTATATTCTTTATCTGTTCAATGGACATATGCTATTTCTATATATAGAGGAGATCATAAGGTGAAATGTAAGTCATATGAATGCATATGATACAGTCATAGGACTGTGCACACTTGGAAAGGGATTTGGAAAAAGTGCTTCAGGTACCTTGCAAAGACAGCACAGAGACCTCTATTATTCATTGAGGGTGACTTTTTATCAGATACCTACAAGGAATTGAAAAATATATGACACTGTTTCAAGAGTTGCATTAAACCTAATGAATAGACTTTCCTGTAAGCTTGGAAAAAAGTTGGTCCGCTTTAATGCACAGCAGAGAAATGCATGTGGTCCAAAGCATTTCTTCAAAATCATTTGTGTGTGTGTGTGTGTGTGTTTGGTCTCACTAAGAAAACTCAAAAAGTATTTGTGGTTGTATCCTGGGGGTTTTGGCCAAAAACCGCAGCAGAAAATATTTCTGCATATATTTCCACTAACGTAATTTACCACCAAAGAGCCTACTTTAATTTTTTCTGAAGTTGCCTTACTACTGACATTAGATACAAATATATTTTAAGAGAACCCATACTAAATGTAAGAATAGGTGCAAGAATGCACTGTTATTTTCTACAGTAGAAATGGTTTTGAGAAGGCCATGTGTCTAAAGAAATGCTTTGGCATTTCTATTTAACAGCATATCGCTAGAGATGAAGTAAAATTCTAAGAATTTATTAGTATGAAAGGGAATCAATTATTTTTTTCTAAGAGATGGTAGACTATCATCAATATTTCTTTTATTGCTGCTCACAACTGGAACTATTGATCATGCTGTGAAGTCCTAGAGGGAACAAAGGTGACCTGCTGTCTTCCATTATTTCGGACTTCAATTCTTATCAATCACAGGTCATTGGCAGGAGATTTTGGGAGTGTAAATCATCTGGAAGGACCCCGTGATTCAATTATCTATGAAGTACTTTTCTTTTGCCTCTCCTTTTCATCGTCCAAATTTCTACTTTTTCAGAAGCAGAGGCAGAGCAGGATATTTCACACAAAAGGTGTTTATTTAATTCAAGCTCAGATTTAGAAAGCCACTGGTCTGTCAGCTGCACTGCCCTTAATTACCCTCTTCATTTGGGAAAAAAAGAAAGTTTTGCTGATGAAGGAGACAGCTGAGTTAGAAGTACACATCAGCAGTCCAGGTAATCCTTAAATTAAGAGTTTGGCAAAGCTTGGGAAGGTTTTTAGGCTGCTGCACTAAATCAAACTTTCTAGAATGCAGTTTCTAAAAAACATTAGCATATACCTTTCCAGTTTCAGAAAAAAGTTGATTTGTCTGGATCGTTGCTTTATTTTTGAAATGGATAACTCAAAACTTTCAATTTAGCCCAGTTGTAAATTTAGTATAACAGAGCTTTTGTTGTTCGATGTTTGGATCATAGATAGGGCATTCTTTTGGATATCAACATAATAAATAATGATTTGGAACAAAGCAAACATTGTTAAGCCATATGTACTTACCCACAGGAGACATTTCAGGCACTCCGGCAGTATAAGGACCATCCAGAAATTTAGGCTCATTGTCATTGATGTCCTGAATCTTAATGACGAATTCCGACTCGGGCTCCACCGGTTTATTTGTCAGTCTATCTAGTGCTTGTGCACGGAGGGTGTAGTAGGCCTGTTCTTCCCGATCAAGCCTCTTTGTAGCATGAATGTCCCCCGTGTTCTCATCAATAATGAAAATGGAACTTGCCCCCTCTCCTGACAAGATGTATTTGATGGAGCCGTCTCCTTTATCAACATCAGAGTGAAGCTGGTAAAAAATTGATGAGAGATGAGATTAACGTACAGGACAGTTGGCGATATGAATATATGTTTAAAAATAATCTGCATGCCATGCCTTAGTTTATGACATTGTTTGTTTTTGAAAAATTAAGGCAAAATGTTGAATGTGCACAGCATGTGGGAAATGATAGGAAGCTTTCAACTAACTCCCCTTTGTCAGGCGGTCCCATGTCATACCCATTCTTATTTTCAAAAGCTCTCACATCAGAACACAGTTGATTTTACAAGCCTTGGTAATCTAATGCGATTTACTCAAAAGTAATCCTGATAAAGCCAGCTTCAAATCCTTTGAAGAAGCGCAGACTGTGCTTTGCATTCCTCTGGGGATCAATGTATCTGCTTTGCTACATAAAACTTTTAATATTTAGGTTTCTTCAAGTCATGAAAAAATAAAACAATGAATCATCATACAATCTCCATCCCCCTTCATAAAACAATGAATCATCATACAATCTCCATCCCCCTTCATATTTATTACAGTGGTTTATTAATAGGAACTATGTCTATTTCCATTTTGAAAGGCCACAAAACTGAACAGGAAGCCTAAATAGTTCATCCTGGCATCATTAAGTATTTTTATTTTTAAAAGGCAGCATTTATAAACAATAAGCATGAAATAAATGTTATCACTGTATTTAGATAGTAGCTATATGATTGCTAATCTACTTCATCAAGTTTCATTGTGACATCTGATATCCAAATCCGTCAGAGCTTTAATTCTAGTATGCCACTCCCATCAAAAGACCAAGCTTTTGAGGAAACACTCTGTAACAACAAAAAACTTTACATATGTTAGTCTGTTTGTAATGTTCAATTAGATAAAACAGTGCATCACAAGACAACAATTTTTGGATCAAGGTACATCAAATATTCTAAATCAAATAGTTATGTACAAATCTGGGATCCATTACTCCTGTTGAAATAAGATTTCAAAGATCCTCAGATAGGTTGTGTTTGCGAACTTGTGGCTACTACAATGCCACCATATTCAGTTATAATCACATATTTATGATTTTCAAAAATCCCTGTCATCTACATGTAAGCAAAGTCAATAGGGATGCATGTTGGAAGTAAAAACTCACTCCCAAATGGGTCATGGGTTTTCTAGTAAGAATTGAAATCCACAATTTCTAAATCAGTGGTCACCAACCAGTGGGCTGGGGACTACTGGTGGTCCATGAGAAAATTTTGGTGGTCCACAGAGAAATGTCATCCCCAAAGCAACCCCAAAAGCAATTAATCCAGGCTGCGCGGGAACACAAGTCTGTGTCACCCACATGGCCTGCGGGAAGGCTTGCATCGCTTGCATTGTGAACAACACGAGGTAGTGAGGGAAGGGGGAAAGGGTAGAGGGGAGAACTTGCCCCACATGCCTTGCCTGGCCACCCTGCTGCTTCTCTCCGCTTCTTTCTTCTTATGCTTTTGGCTGCATGCAAGGAAAGCAGCAAAAGTTTTTCTTTGTCTCCCCCAAACTCCACCAGAAATGAGTCTTTGGGACCCTGCAAGGCATCCTGCTCCTAGAGGCTGCAACAAGTCTCACAAAGACTCATTTCTGGCAGAGTTTTGGGGAGAAAAAGAAAGACTTCTACTTCTTCTGCTGCTTTCCTTGCATGAAGCCAAAAGTCTCTCTCTCTCTCCCCTGAGAATGGAACTGGAGATGGTATCCTGTGATCCCAAATAAAGAATAATCAATCAGTAGGAAAACAGGGTGGGGAATTTTCCTGCAGACTTTTTTTGGGATTTTCCCAGTGTCTCTGGTCCGTGGGATTTAAAATTATGAGTTTGGTGGTCCCTGAGGTCCAAAAGGTTGGTGACCCCTGTTCTAGATGATATCAATCTGAAAAAAACTTTATGCAACTTTTTTTCATACAGTATACTCTCCCTCTCTCTGTATGTATGTATGTATGTATGTATGTGTGTGTGTGTGTATATGTATGTATGAGAGAGAGAGAAACGTGCACATACACAAAAACAGTCCTATATTCCTTCCTAACTCTAACTCTATATTTGATTCTTAATATTGATTTTAATGTTTTATGTTTCTCCTCTTTCATACATTCTTTAAAATTCTGTCTATAACTTTTTTCTTCATAACCATGGACAAAAAAAGCAAATAATAATAACCCTCACATAATGTTCTGCTACTTCATCTTTAATATACTGATATCCCTGGTCTCATTTTAAATTATTTTTTTTCTTTCTCTGCCTTATATGATATAATGTAATTAGAAAGATGGATAGGAACAGAAAAAAAGGACTCTGATAGAAAATAAAAATTTCCATCTGGATTGTCTAAAGAGGACATAGTGAAATCTACTTGAACCCAATCCCTAATATCTAATGGACAGAACCTTGCCAAACTATAACTTTCTAACCTATTAGATCTGGGTATCAAGCTCGTGATGGTATGTTGTTGTCACATGACATATCACAACTTTTTTCCCCTTTGCAAAACTGGGGGTGGGAGTGGCCAGTGCATGGCACATCTGGTCCATGAGCCACGAGTTTGACATCCCTGTATTAGATATATCCTGAGAAATTCTAGAGTGTGGCTTCTCTACATTTCTTCCTCTGCCATGCAGCTCAGGACTGAAGTCTCTTAATGTTAACTTTTATCTGGAATGCATTGTCTCCTCCTTGGGAAAGCTCTCTGTTGCCAAGACTTCCCTCCACTGATTCTCCAGGTGCACATCCCATCCCAGGATCAAGAAAATGCACCACAGTGCAAATCAATTAGATAATAAGTCAAATCCAGACTCACATTGCAAAGAGGCATTATCATTTCCATATGATAACCCCTCCCCTAAAAAAAAATCCTCTGAGGTACATCAGATGCTTTCTTCTTTCAACTATAACATTCATCAATCAAAGTCAACACACATAGAAGGAGCTGACTAACAGTTCAGGCCAGAGAATTATCCTTTGAAAGTTTTCAGGTATAATTTGGCATAGGAAAGGGATCAAAAGTTTCAGCTGAACCGCAGAACTTGTGAAGTTGTTCCTAAAGTTATCCATGGTTCTGCAATTGTACTTAGAACCTACAAGATGCCAGTCTAAGGTATACATCATTTCCCATGGAGGAGTACACAGCCAGCTGGAGAATTCTGGGAGTTGAAGTCCTCAAGTCTTAAAGTTGCCAAGTTTGTGGACTCCTGGTTTACATCAACAGAACCTTGCAAGTCTGAAAGTATCCCCCGTCACCCTCTCACTTTTACACTCCTGAAAACTAAGGAGGATCCCTTCTGAGATGTTCTTCTTTCTAACTAAATTTTGTTTATTAAATGATTGTCTGGACTTCAAATCTTTCTTGTGTTTCCCAAGGTCATTCCTATATTCCATTGCACCTGTAAATAATAATGGCACGTTTTCTTTTTTAATAATAAAAAATCCATTAGATTCATGGTAACTTTAGTTAGAGATACATTTAGATTTAGTTAATTCAGTGCCAGCATTGCATGGATGATTCATGATCTGGAAGAGAGTTTAATGGATCCTTATTTTTTCCTAACTTTTTTTTTATGACTTGACATATTGAATGGCATCTTTTGGGAAACTGAGCCAGCCAATAAAATATGCATCCCAGTAGCAGAAGAGAATTTCTGTCTCCAGAAATTACTTCTACCTCATCTTAAATTTTCTAGAGCCAGCACATCTTTGAACTGAGATCATCTGAAGAACTTACCAGTAGTTTATTTGAGGAATAAAACATAGATTTTTAAAAGCCCATGTTAACTAAGTGGATTCCTGTTTCACATCTGCATTACTGATTTATAGTCGCTATATGACTTAAATAACTGTATTTGCTTTCTGTGCACTAATGATAGCAATTAGTGTGTAGCACTTTAATGAATAATTGCTAATATTCATAATATTCATAATAATAATAACTCATTAATGAATAATGAGTACTAAAATATTATAGTTTACTTTGATCTCCAAAGGCTAGCACTTCTAACGTAATGTTAGAACTGTATATGCTGGGTTTTCAGTAAAAGTTCTTTTATAAAGCACAATTCTGTGTTTAAAAACCTTGATTTACTTTTTGCTGTTATTTTGTTTTGAAATTACCATGGGTTGGCTCATTATAAAATTAGTAATGTTCCCACTGCTGTAAAAAATACTCTGAAGAGTTTTGCGAATACTATTTTGAGTGTTTTACTGCCAAGAAGGGGAAAATAAAAGGACATGACGAGGGAACAATGTATTATCAAAATATGTTGAAATGAGTCAGCTTCATATTTTCTCAGAAATTTTCACAATTGTCATGGTTTAGATACACACACACACACTTTTTCTCGCTGTGCATTACTCTATAATGATATAAATAGGACAGGCGTTTTCAGCTTTCAATGTCTTAAAATTGAAATTTTAGATTTCCCAATTAGCATAATCAGCATGCACTTAGAGCATTCTGAAAGAAACTTTTTCTGACATACAGTGTTAGCAAAACATCTTCCCTTCTGGTCTTCATAAATAGCAGTTACTTTCATACCAAGTATTTTTTGGCATAAAGCAATTTGTAAAGTTTTACAAAAGTGATGCATGACTTACAGCAGATAAACCTATTTAGAATATTAGAAGGGGCATTTTTTAAAAGAAAACAACTAGTAAAATAGGAGGAGGAAAATGGTTTGAGCACTGAAGAACATATATTATTCTGAAGATATTTATTGGGAATTGGGAAACAAATATCATAAAACAGAATGCAACCTCTTTTCCAAGCTCACAAAACTTATAAACAAGTCTTCCCTATATGAAATTGAAGAAACAAAAGGTTGGGTATACTTAATATAATAATTAAAATCATTCTGGAAGGAGGAATTAGCCATGAGGTTAAAATTTACAGTATTTAGCCTATGTGGAAGTGTCATGAGCAGTAAAAGATGAGATTTGCTTCTTTTTCAAAAAATGGCGCTACTTGCTTCTATTAATCAAAATCTTTATATGAGATTCTTATTTCAGATGTCATTGTCCATTGCAACATGATTCAAATCAACTCCCTCCTAGTCAAGTTCTCTCTATGCTTTTGCTAAACACATTTTTAACAATCCTTCTAAGGTATAATTAATTCTGAGTCCGCAGTCTCTTATTGAAACAATTTTCCATCACCAGCAAATTATATGGACATGATTCAGGATGCAAACAATTGCAAGGATACTTTGGTCTGGATTTTAGTGAATTGATTGTGATGATGTATGTCATTCCTGAACATCACATTTGATGAAGTGAAAAAAAGAGACAAGGGAATACAACCAGTGAGCTCAGAGCGTGTCCATTTATCAGAAGAATATTGACTGATTATTGATAAAGAAGAAAAAAAATCAGAAATAAGACAGAATGAAGGAGGTTATTCAGAAGACACTAGTATTATTCATTATTTATTTCAAGTGCTTAGGTTCTTATGGCCACTTGTTGTATTATTCAGCATAAAAGTATTGCAAAAATATTAACTTTATTTTCTCTAAACAGTAATATTATTCTTTAGCTTTACCTTTCAGTAAGATAGGACTAAGTATCTATTGCTGCTCTACAATTAACCCTCCCCCACACACAAACTGTAGTGTTTATTATTCAATGTAAATAATTGCCCAAAATATCTGAGATGCAATCTGACAACAGATATAGGATATGAATCAGAATATGAGTGATTGAACACAACTGCATCAGTCTGCTTCATGATTGAAAAATCTCAGTTGACATTTGAAGTTTTATTAAAAGGATAAAATTAATCTTAGAAATAAGACATTGTGAAGAACAGAATGTTTCCATGCTAATCTCAAAAAATGAAAAAGGAAGCAGAGTATAAAATTAAAAGGCTTAAAAAGAATAGTGACTCAGAAGGTCTGTGTGACCTGTTCAAATTACATCAGCAGCTATATTTCCCCTTAATTTCACATCTGTATCACGTTCAAGATCATTGCCATCATATGTTTACCAGGTGAAAACTTGATGTATTTCAAAGAGCTGGCACGTTGCTGAAGTGGAGAACATGATCAGACAGTAAGCAAAAGAGAGTACCCATATGCACTTTGGAAGACAGTTTCTTGTGAGGAAGCCTGTGAGAATCCTGCAGGTGACTCAAATTAAAGCGTACCAGAAACCAAGAAAGAAGGATCATGTCCCAGCCTCAACAGATTACACTGGAACTGATCTAATTCCATTTTTCTAAAATGCATTCGTATTATAACTATATAAAAGCTATGAGATCTTTGGAACAGCTGAGAAATTACACCCCCTGGTGAATGTTCCTATGATCCAGAATATGAATAAAGTGAAAAACATGCGTACAAGGATTAAATAATAATCTGTAGCAAAAACTATAAAAAATTTAAAATGATTAATGGTTTTGTCTAAATTTGGATATTGTTTATTTTAAATATTAAGTATACTGTCCAGGTTTTCCAAGTGAAATGATTAGGGGATTTTTATAAGTAAAAATAAATTAAAAAAATCAAGGAACTGTTGTTAAAGAGCAAAAACTGCAGAACATGTTGAATAGGATGAATAAGTTAAGAAGATAGACAAAGGGAAAAGAACAAAAGTGAGAAGAGCTATCTTTTGGCAGTTACTTTCCAGTGTTGAACTAATTCAATAATAGGGAGGGAGGGAAGGGTGAAAGAGAAAGAGATGGCTATTATCAGAGAAGCAGTGAGAAAAGTGAGAAAAGGGTCATTAAACTGCATTACACCAGGGATGTTACAAATAACGTCGAGAAATGGAGAAAGAATATAAAATCAGTGACAACTTTACTGGCTGAAAGATTTGCAAATATAGAAGACAAAATGAATAAAAGATTAGAAGAATCTGCAATACAAATAATTGAAGAAGTTCAATAAACTGAGGGGAAAAAATGAAGAAAATAAGCTGGAAATAACAACCAGGAAATGAATGAAGATCTGGATGTGGGCATCAACAGAAGCCTGTGGAATCTGAAGAAATAGGCAGGGCCCTCTGAGTTGCTAATTCAGTCACTTGTATATTGGATCTATGCCACTCCTGGCTTATTAAGGTTGTGCATGTGGGGACATGGCACTGTGTCTGTATGGTAATTAACTCCTCCTTGAAAGAGGGAATAGTTCCTGTCTACTCTGTCCTCAAAGGACCATTGCTCAGTCCAACCAAGCTGGACAGTTTTCATCCATTTGATAACCTTCCCTTTTTAATGAAGGTAGTGGACAGAATGGTTGGATGGCAACCACAGAATACCCTGGATGAAGTAGTTTGTCCTAACCACTTTCTGTCAGGGTTCAGGCCAGGGTTTGGGACTGAGACAACATTGATTACACTCATGGTTGACCTCTGGTGCGATTGGGATGGAGAAAGTACTTCCATCCTGTCTCTTCTTGACCTCTTAGTGACATTCAATAGCATTGATCATGATATCTTTCTTGGAGGGTTCTGAGATACATAGGTGAGCAGCAATTGGTGTGCTGGTTCTCCTCTTTCCTCTGCTATCAATTCTAGTTGGTATTGATGAAGGGGGAGAGGTCCATCCCATGACCCCTAGTTTGCAGAAGCTTCGGGGCTTTGTCCTCCATCCTCTCCTATTTAATATCTACATGAGGTCACTGGGTGAGGTGATCCATTGGTTTGGGGTGAAATATCCAGCTCTATATATCTATTCCTGTGTGATGCTGTGGATGACCTATACCAGAGTGGAGGCTGTTCAGATCTGGGTAGAATGAAATGGGCTTTGACCCAATACTAGCAAAATTGAGCTGTTGTGGGTATTTGGACCCTCTGGAAACAAGACTATTCCATCTCTCATTCTGAATGGTGTAATATTGTCCAGACAGAACTGCTGCACAATCTGGGGATCCTCCTAGAGATCTAGACTCACAGCTCCTGCTTGAGGAACAGGCAGAAACTGTGGCTAGGAGCGCCTTTATATATCTTAAATGGTGCATCAGTTGCAGTCTTTCTGGACCAGAAGATCTTGCTCACTATTACCTAAAGCTTTGTAACCACTCACTTACTGTAATGTGCTCTACTTGTGGCTGCACTTGAACAGCATTCAAAAATATGTAATATAAAATGGTGCCAGCTATATGCACATCAGTGGTGGGATTCAGTTTTTTTTTACTACCAGTTCCATGGGCGTGGCTTGGTGGGCATAGCAGGGGAAGGATACTGTAAAATCTCCAGAGGTGGTATTTGCCGGTTCCCCATACTACTTCAAATTTCCACTACCAGTTCTCCAGAACTGGTCAGAACCTGCTGAATACTACCTCTGATGCACATGTAACATTATTATTATTATTGTGTGAGCTGCACTGGTGTTGCTGGTGTTTCTGGGTACTATTCAAGGTGTTGATTGTTAAAGCCCTATATGACTTGGGATCTAGTTACCTGGAGAATATTTTTCCAATAGTCTCTATATCCAGGTGGATCCAATATATTGTAGATAACATCAATCAAAGAACTGGTGAGGACTAGATTATGATGTTTTTCTACTTCAGTCCCCAGTTTATGGAATATTCTCCCTTCACAGATTAGAATGGTACCAACTCTGATGGCTTTCACAAGACTTTAAAAACTTGGCTATGTACCCAGGCCTGGGGCTCAATCAGGGGTGGGATCCGACAGGGTTAACTACCAGTTCGGTGATTGACGAGGTTCGGTGATTTACGATGTGCTTCCCTGCATGCTGTGTACAGAGAAGCAGCCTTTGAAAAAGCCCCCTTTTCCTGCTTTTTAAACTGCAGCTGTGTTTCGCACAGCAGTTGAAGTTGAAAAAAATCAGGAAATAAAGGTCAGGTAAGAGCCCGGGCGGGCCTATGGGCAAAAACATCAGCAGACACAGAACTGGTTCTATGTCTGCTGCTCTTCAGAGCTACCGGTTCTACAGAGGTGGACAGAACCGGTAGAAGCCCATCCCTGGGCTCAATCTATGTTAAGCATCCTGTTTCTTGGCTTTACTGTTAGTTAATTATCTTAGCTGCTCTTTCTATTTATTTTCTGGATGTTTTTACTGTTTTTATTGTTTTTTATTGTTTTAGAATTTAGAACTGTAAGCTGCCCAGAGTCAGTTGGTTGAGTTGAACAGCTATAGAAATTTAATGAATAAATAAACTTAATTCTTTCCAAAGAAATATTTATTAGAACATTTTCTATGATAAAAAAATGCAAAATAAATTTGCTTATCTTTTATCTTAATTTTCTCTTTTATATTTTATCATTATTTTTATTCAAGTAAAAATTCTTTAATAAAATCATATCTAAAAATACCATTACTGTAGCCAGCTTACAAGTAATAGAAAATAATAATAATGTCAATATCATAATAACAGAATTGGAAGGTCTTTTAGCCAAACCACTTGTTCAAGCAGAAGACTACGCCATTTCAGAGAAATAGTTGTCCAATTTCTTTTTAAAAACCTCCACTGATAGAGCATCCACAACTTCTGAAAGTAAGCCTTCTTGCTTGCAGGGACTGCTCATATAATGAACATTTTTTTTTTATATGATGAATTCACCAGGGCCAGAGAAGCAATCAAGATAGCACAAAATGAGCTTCTCTGGAGAGGAAACACAGTTACGTTATTTCCATTCAATAGAGATTCTGTATAATTGAATCAGTCTCAGTGAGCTTGACAATGGTCCCCCAAACCAACATTTAAGAACTTAAAATCAATCCAAACAACTAAATGTCTGGAAGATATTTCAGATAACCATGAAAAGAACCAGTAACATTATGATGAATAAAAATGACAGAAAGTATATAAACATGAGATAATTCAGAAAGGTATATTTTAATGGGCTACTAACCCCTTGTACTTGATGCTTTATAAATAGCTGATTTTAGAGCTTTGCTGTAACACAAATGTAAAAAAACAACACCCACAATTTTATATAAATACCACCAGTTAGAGAGTACTATTTAAATCAGCCTCGATTTGAAATGAAGTGAGAATCGGTACAAATGACTCAAAAATATGTTCAAAATATACTGTGCAATAGTCAAATAGGTAAATATGATTAAGTATCAGAGAGGACCCAGAGTGTATCAAAAATATAACAAAAACCAAAACGTAAATAAAGGTCCTTTAATGACTTGAACTTGGCTTCAATGTTTAATTGTTCACAGTTGAAGATTAAACTATTTTCAAAACAACATTCCAAACGAAAGAAATACAGTTCAAATTCAAAGAGCAGATGATGAAGCAAAAACCAAAAACAAACCACACTGAAGAAAGTTCCACGACAGACCAGGATAATTATTTACAAACTTCAAGAAGATAACCAAGTATAGTCCATTGGAAGAACGCCAACCAAGATAAACCTCATCCAGGAATAAAACACTAATTTGTCTTCAGCGTTTGATAGCACGCAGGTGCAAACTCTTATGCAGATCTCATACCTGCAACCCATGAAGAGGATCATGGCCCTCTCCTCCTGAGTAGACCACATTTTTCCCTGATCCTCTCCTCCCTACGTAACCTAGGATGGGTAGGGGATGGGCCTGGGTCCTCCTCTGACTGCTCAGCCAGCCTCTGCCCTTCTCCAGCCTCCTCCACCACCTCTGGAGCCACACTTCCACTCTCTGTTGGTTGTTCCTCCTCTCCCTCAGAGTCTGTCTCCACCAGGGGCATGACAGTATCAGAACAACAAGCAGTTTTGCAGAAGCACCCTTATCATGAAAATAACCAAGGTCTGAACGCAGGATTGAATGCAGGATTGCATTCAATCATGAAAAGCTCTTATTCATAGACAGGGAGAGAGAAAACTAATTGAATGTAATTTCTCCAGACATAGGTCCAGTTTGAGTTTAAAAACATTTACAAGTAATGCTCATTGATTAAAAAAAGATTTACTTTCAATTGCTTCTGCTTTTTAAATTGGTCTTATTTGGATATCAGAAGCATTAAGAATTTTGTTTTGTAAGATGACAATTTGCACCAGATTTTTTTTCTTATATTTAGAACACTTTTGTAATCGAATTTAGACTTATGCGAAACTGCTTTCTTCTGCTTATTCTAGCTTATTTGGGAGCAATGTGAAAATAAATGGACTACGTGTGTGTTGGCACTTTTCCATTTTCCAACATGGTTTAAAAGAGAATATTGGAGTATGATATCAAAGTACATGTATCTCACTTGAACATTTGAAAGCATAATATATCATGTTATAACATGGTTATATGAGTTTGGTGTAACGGTTAAGGCACCAGGCTAGAAAATAGAAGAAGGCAACTGCAAGCTACTTCTGAGATCTTGCCAACAAAATTGCTGGGACTAATCCATATAGTTGCTGAGACTATATGTCTTAGCACCACAGGAAAAAAATAGCCTTCTTATAAGCTCAAATAATTGATTATAGCATCATTAAATTTTCATGTAATTTTAAATGTTATTAATCTGCCAGCTATCATACTCATTCTTTAATAGGATTCGTCCCCATTGTGTTTTGTGTAGATATTAGAAAGAGGAAGTACAGATGATGATGTTCCCTTCCATCTCTACTACTGAATCCTAAAGAAATCTATTTTGTCCCTATTTATACCATATACATGAAACCACAATGTGGCTTATTTACTATGGTTAGTAGTGCTGCTCATTTTTCTGAGCAATATTCTATTCACTGGAAGACAATGCTCTGGGATATCAGGATGGAGAGAAATGTTTTCATCAGCTTGTACCTTGATCTTGAACATGGCACCCATGGATATTAATGTGCTTGACATACACCCTTGGAACCCCTTGCCCTACCTAGTTTTGTATTATAGCATTCTTGTAATTATAAATGCATTAATAAATAAGCATGTTGCAACCTAAAGCATGACCTGTATTTCTATAAATAAAATTCCCAGATAGACTTTAGAAATTTCTTAGGAAAGAAATTGAGAGTGGTGTGAGCCCCATAATTGAATGTCTCATCCCAATGGGATTGGCCCATTCCACTTGTTCTGGCAGAGGTGGCATGCTGTGAATCCCATCGGTCTGAGTATTCTGGCTGGTGATTTCCAGGAAAAAAAACCTTCTCTGCCCTTTGGAACAACTTGCCCTCCAGAGTGAGGTCTGGTCCAACTCTTCTAACCTTCCATAAGACCCTAAAGACCTCTCTCTCAGCCAGTTAGCTTGGGGATCCAATTGGGAAGTATCACAGTAGAAGTGGTTGATACATAAATAACAAATCCCATCTCTCCCCATCCTGCTCCCACCCTCCCATCTTTTAATTGGGGATAGTATTTGGATCTTCACAATATTTTATTGATGTTTTTTAGCATTTGTACAATTTTTATCTTTTTAAGATTGCAATCTGCCCAGAGTTACCTGTGGTAATGTGTGGCCAATAAATTTTACAAACACACAAACAAACAAAGGTTTTTTGGTCCACTTCCAAAATGTCAAAACATATGAAAAAGTAGTAAAATCACCCTACAAATTTCAAGAAAATTATAGAAATCAACTTTGTTACTTGGCCTTCAAATAAATAGGTGGTTGTTATCTAGCTATGCTCTTTATGGCTATTACTTTGAGGACTTGCTGAAAGTGCCCCAACGCCTTTCCAAAATATCAAATATGCTCAACAGCCCCAAAGGTTTGGTGACAATTTGTACTAGTGGGGTTTCTAAAGTAATCATCATGGCCACACGGAGAAATAGAAGATGACTTTCCAGAGTAAAAAGAAGGAAAGTCCAGGTATGTAGAAGAAAATAAATGAATTCCCAGTATGGACATGCTTCCAGAATTGCTTGGTTTATAATTCTAAGTCAAAGTCCCCATGCTACTATTATGTACTTGCCTTTGGTTGGTGTTGCATAGGGTTCTAGGAAAAATCAAGGTAGATCCCAGAAGCCTGAAATCAGTTCATTCTTCAGTCTGACCATCTAATCATGCTTGTATTGTGTGTAGTACTTGACAGCACAGGGAAGTAATATCTCCTAGCACAAATCAAACTGCTCCATCTATGCTGCTAGTGTAGAAAAACTTCTCTCTAAAACTGATTTCTTAAAAATTTTCAAGCAATATTCGAAACCCATATATCTTGCAAACAAAAGCACATTGTTTTTAACAAGTGCCATTTTTTATTCAATTAGTCAATTTATATATGTAAATGAGATTTTCCAGGGAATATGAAGCATTCAAATAAATATATTAAGAAATGGATTTTAATATTCTCAAATATGTGTGTGGGAATGTGGATATGGGTACATTTGTGCCATTAAGAATGATATGCAGAGGAGTTCTCATGAAAATGCATCAAAACCAATACTTTTTAAATTGTTTATAAAGGACATTAAGGATGATCAAATAAAAAAGCCAAGTTTGTTGATGACATTAAATTATTCAGGCTTGAAAAGTTCAAAGAACCGGGTGAATGAATTTCAATTTAGTTTTATGTTAACAAATGTAGTCTCAAAATCATGTGGAAAGCTCAGTGAAAATACCATTCTAGTTTTCTATCTATGAATTTTATGTTAGGGATCATTAGACAAAGGATTGTAAATAAATTTCTGTGAAAATTTGATTATAATCTTTTGAGGTATTTTGTTGCAACTTCCGAGTATCATAGAGCAATATAAGAGGTTGAAAATGGCAATCAAAAATTTTAGAGGAAAGGTTTAAAACTTATTTTACTTCAGAAGAAAAGTAGATAACAAAATAGTGTTCTCTATTTATCTAGTATGAAATGAAAAATGTGAACAAAGTGAAGTTTTTGTTGCTACTGTTTCTTCTTGCCTATAATGTTTGAAGATGAGTAGATCCCACAAAACTAAATGTAGGAAGATTCAAGGCCAATCAATGACAACATCTGTTTTTGAAATTCACAAGTAAGCTATGGAATTTTCTGCCAACAGTTGATAAAGATCAATTTTAAAAAGAGACTAGACATAATTTGACAATGAATAACTGGTAATCTTAATTACAAGATATTGATAGCACTATAGCAGTTATAGTGATATTGTGATAGTGATATTGATATCACTAGATATAGATATCACTGGGGTTTTTTAAGAAGAAACTAGATACCCACTTGTCAAAAATTAGCAAGATTTCCAAAGTCCCTTCCAGCTCTACTCTAACTGATTGAAATGATTAATATATATTTCTTTCTAAGTTTTATCCATCATTTAAATATTTAAAACTGGTTGTTAGAAGATTATAATTGAACTTCTGTCTATTGGGCCACAGGTCTTCACTAAGTTGACCACTCTACTGATTTATACTTGTCTGTAAGTAGAGTAAGTAACTAGAGTAAGTACCATGTGTTAACATCCATGTACCTATTTGTAGAGTCTTATTGTATCATATTGGTCTTAGTGCAAATATTTGGTTTGCCTCTTTAAAAAGTTCCTCAGAGGAACTCGTAAGTTCCTTGATTACATTATTTTGTACAGAGAACAACATAATTAAGTCAAGTTGTGGAACTCTGGGTCCATAATGCTATAACCATTAAGAGACACATCTCTTGCTTGGACTTTTTTTACATCCATCTGAGCAAGTACTGTAGTAAGCTTTTTTCTTTTCTTTATAGTTTAATAATAGAACTGAAAGCCCTTTGGCTATAAAGAAATGTGAAGCCAGTCCATTAAGATGAGTTCAACCACAGCAAAAGCAGAGGGCAGCAGCTGCTGCAAGTAGGGTAGAACAGGAAAATGTTGATACACTGTGGAAATAGGATAAGTGTTAATGGATCATCAACTTTCATGTCCCTCAACCCAACAGGTGTATGTCAGTAAGAAATGTAAAATGTCATTCAGCAAGTCTGGGTGATAAAACCAATGGTATACTTCACATCATGTCATTATTTGATACTTACAGGTAAAGTTGCAGCCCTATAATGTAGAATGATCTGCTTCTTTATCAAGAATCTTTATCTAAACAGCACCCATATTCACTTTTAAGCCTCATTAAAAAATGTAAACCAAGGTTCATATTACCATCTTAGCAATGCATATATCCAAGGAATTCAAAGGCATTAAAGGGAAACTAAGCTATGTTATAATGAATTAAGTATTTAGGCTAAATTTTAATATGAAGAAAAATCTACTCTACATTGCAGAACATTAGCTATAAAAAGAAAGATACAAATTATCTAGAAATAAATAGCAACACTTGCAAAAAAATTAGAACTGCAATACAGCCACATTTCAAACAGATACTTTCTGGATGATAATTGTGGGGTCAAGTTATGTTGACTGAAGGAAAATTAAATGTCACTTAATGCAACCAATTAAATGTAACTTTTTTAAAAAAGCAGCCCAAGGTTTTTTCAAAGAAAACTAGGCAAATAATTCTGAAATAATAATGAATTAGCTGATTCATTCTTTTTATTCCAATTAGCTTCCATACATGCATTTCCCAATTTGCTTTTTAATCAAAATGATTCTAGAGGAAAGTTTAACAGATTCTCTGCTCCTTCAAAGACAGTAATGTAATGATTTCTCATTATTTAGGTGGATCTTAATAAAAGCATTTGAAATTCATTCTGTATATTCTGGCCCTTATTAAAGTTTTTACATAATGTGTAGCAAAGAAGACATTTGCGACAGCAACCAAGCTTACTCAATCAGTCTCTGAATATGTTCAAGTTCCATAATCCCTTTTTAGCACATCAAACTTAGGATCATTGGTATCAATGATTGTGCTGGAAAAGGATTAGGCAATTGCCTATACTAAAATAAACTCAGTCTTTTCAGATCCAGAGATACGACTTTTATCAGCCAATAAAACCTCTTCATTTTTCTCCTTTGTTCAAATAGTTACTGAGAACATGATCCATTGTAAACTGTTCATATATATAAACTGAAACCTACATACAGGACCCCTTTTTCTTTTTCTTAGTTACCTCTGCTCTTAACTTTATTATCTAGTATGTGTGCAGGATGAATCCTATTAATTCAGCATAGTTGTTCGTTTGAATGCACATGTAATTGGTTGTCTTCAATATTTGAGGTATTAGATTCACTGTATCAGAATATGCTTCCCAATTTTTCCTCCTTAACTAATTCATAAACTCTGCTATTAAATATTGTTAATATGATACATTATTGCTGATATTGATTTTCTACCTATATTCATAACAGTTCATAGAAATATAAAATAATAACCAGGTAGCCTAGTAAGATTAAATTGGTCATTGTAGAAGCTTATTAGGGAATTAGTACTGTTTCCATCATGGCAACATATTCTTTGCAGGCATGATCATTCATTCTATATAGTCAGTCATTTTTTACTATACTGGTGTATATATCCCCCTTTATCAAACTATTCAAGATGTACTGATAGCACAATACTGGGATAATACTAAAAAATGTGAGGTTATGGGAGCCCTTAGGCTTGTGTATTTTATTCTAATTATTCTAATTTGCCCTACATTCAAATATGTTTGCCTTCATTTTAATAATAGAGAAAAACAATCATACAATCAAATGCAAATAGAATCTCTTTGACTCTATTAGAAACACGCAAAAACCTACTGTATTGAGGACTAGGGATCAGGGAATACTAGACTAAAATTAAAGCCATCTTAGCAGAAGGCAAAGGCCAAATATTTCCTTAGTCTAGGCTGGAAAATTACATGATTGTGCTCACAAAAATCACCAAAAGCTGACTTCAACTTGAAGATACAATTGTTACATATATATCATATCACTTGTAGAGCTGAGCGATGTCTAATGAATATGCCCATACTGATACAAATTTGGATAAGTAAACAGGATCAAATGAAAAAAAAAGAGAAAAGTCCAGATATAAAGGGAAACCTGATTTACAGGTTCCAACAAGAAACTAAAGAACAAAAACCTGAGCAAGCCAAGGGGTCATAGACTGAATAATGAAATGCACAGCTTCATGTTTTGATGGAGATTAAATAATACAGCTTCTTTCACCTTACAGTTTCATCTCAATCCATTTCGAGACAATCATGGTGGTCCAGATTGCAGCAAGAAAGGCTATAGAGATTTACAGCTCAATCTCTCAATGAGTGTTCTAACATAGACAAGTGACCGGTTGACAGCATGCCAATATGATTTTTAAGTATGATTATTTTTAATATGATTAGAATAGATTGAACATTATACTCTTTTTGCATTATTTTCCTTTTTTCTGTTGTTCTGTTAGTTTTTAAACTTATGTTCCCCACCCAGAGCCACAACTGACAAGATGTATGGCTGTTTAAATTGATTAAATAAAATAATAGGGAGGAAGCAAAGAACAGGTTTTTTTTCCCCGCCTAAAATTCATTGTTGTTTTTTGAATGGGGTAAAGAGAATTTCTCTCCAATCTTACAATGGAAGAAATACATTTGACTGGTTCTTAATATGAACTATAAAAGAGGTTTTATTTCAATTTCACAGAAATAAAATGAACATATGTTCCCTGAGATATTGACATCATTTACTTTTATCTGTATTGTTTAATTGATTCCACAACGGAAGTATAGAACATTATATTCTGTATATGCTTTGTTCAATCATATCTGATTCTTGGAAACTGTTTGGAGAGTTCCTGAAATTGTCTTGGCAAGATTTCAGAAATGTTTTGCTATTGTCTCCTTCTCAGAGCTAAGAGTGAGTGACCGGCTCATAATCACCCATTGATTTGGTGCCCAAAGCTAGACTAGAACCCATCGATTCCCAGTTTCTAGCCTAATGCCTTAACCCAGGAGTGTCAAATTGGCAGCCCATGGGCCGGATTCATCACATGCTGACCCCACCCCCACCCCACCCAGTTTAGCAAAGGGGAAAATAATCCCAACATATCACATGACATCACCATGTGATGCAAGTTTGACACCCCTGTCTTAACCACTACATCTGACTTATTTATATAACAAGACACTATTTTGTTACTACTATAAAATAGTTTGTAAGTTAAGATTTGGTTGTTATACTTTGAAAATTTTTAGGTGTGGTAGGCTGACCTTTAATTGATAGTTGCCAAGCTAGATATTTTAAGGGGTTGTTTAAACACGCAGGATATTTTAAGTTCCATAAAAATTATTTCTATCAGGTATACTACACGATGATGCAAACAGTTGCTCCAATCAGAGACCGGATTGTTCAGATAGGAAAGAAAGGTAAACCGCTATGAAGTTAATAGTATGAGAAAGCCTTACAATCATTTATCCTACATATTTTACATTGTATTATGTAATTCCTAGTCTTCAAGTCTACACATAATCTGTACATTTTAATGATGAAAAATATGATAAAGTTGGATCCCATCTGAATATTTATTTCTGTAAAAACAATGCATCTTTAAATAAAATAATAATAACTGTTGAATAAAACAAAAGTAAACCTATTATTTCACAAATCCTCTAATTCTTAACCCTTTCAGGCAATTTAATTAATAAAATGCATACCAGTAGAAATGATGTCATATTATTGATGTCATGTCTTCCACCTTCACTGAAGGAGCCTTAACTGGTAAATACTGTGCTTTTTCTTCTAATTTTGATTAAATATTAATGAAAATGGAACCAAGGTATATATATATAATAAAAACTCAATTTGCATGTCTTCTGCAGAGACAAAGACATCTAATTTTTTGTCTATGACAGAATTTTTTACTAAGTGACATAAAGTGATGAACAATTTGGAAACACACATGCACAGATATTCAAACATATTATAAAATAAAAGAGGGAGACAAAGGGAAATCAAAAGTACTGAGTAAGATACAATAGGCTTTCACTTGAAGTATGCCAATTGAGGAAAAATGTAAGTGGAAGAAAGTTTCCAAACTATAAGCATATGCTATCTGGACCCGTAACATTAATCTAAAGACACAAGAAAAGAAGCATTTAAATGTGGAATATACTGCAAAGCTATGCAATTTTATTCAAATACCAATAGCACTTAAACTTATATACTGTTTTACAATGCTTTTATAACCCGCATATTGCCCCCAACAATTTGGGTCCTCATTTTACTGACCTGGAAGGCTGAGTCAACCTTGAGCCCGGTGAGATTTAAACTGCCAAATTGCAAGTACCTGGCAGTCAGCGGAAGTAACCTGCAGTACTGCACTCTAACCACTACGCCACCACAGCTCAATAGTAAATTCTACTGGTATTATCTTCACTACTAGCATAATCTGTGATATTAATAAGATGAGATTATAGTGATGTAAAATATGTAAACCCACTATATTTCCCATGCTTATAATAACCATGGTACCGCCCCAGGCGCCTGATGGACCCTGATAGGTTCCTGACAGAGCTTGGGCCATTTCCCGAAGCTCACACACACGACTCGGTTGAGGGCTTGGTTGCCACCTGGGATAGGGTGGCTGCTGGGGCCCTTGACTGAGTCGTGCCCTTGCGGCCTCTGACCCGGTGCCGATCCCATGTGGCTCCCTGGTTTTCTGAGGAGCTAAGGGAGATGAAGCGCCGGAAAAGACGCCTAGAGAGCAGTTGGAGGGCTAGCTGCTCTGGGTCTGACCGAACGCTATTACTATATTAAGACGTATTTAGTGGCGATAAGGATGGCGAGGAGGTCTTACCTCTCCACCCTTATTGCGTCCGCGGAAAACCGCCCAGCCGCCCTGTTTAGGGTGACCCGCTCCCTCCTGGAGGTGGGAGCGCGGGAGGACCCCTTGCAGGGACGGGCTGAGGAGTTTTCCAGGTTTCTGCAGGACAAAATCGCTCAGATCCGGAGCGAACTGGACTCCGATTGGGCATCTCTGGGCGGGGGGGGTGGGGGTGGATATCGGTGAGGTCAATTGGGTTGAGTTCGACCCTGTTACTTTGGAGGACGTGGACAGGATACTGGGGGGGCTTAATGCCACCACCTGTTTGTTGGACCCGTGTCCCTCCTGGCTGGTTTTGGCCAGTCGGGAGGTGACACGAGGCTGGTTCCAGGGCATTATAAATGCTTCCTTGAGAGAGGGGCTGCTGCCTGCTGCCTTGAAAGAGGCAGTGGTGCGGCCCCTCCTCAAGAAACCGTCCCTGGACCCAGCATTGTTATCTAATTATCGTCCTGTCTCCAACCTTCGTTTTGTCGCGAAGGTTGTTGAGAGTGTGGTGGCACATCAGCTCCCGCAGTACCTGGATGAAGCGAGTTATCTTGACCCCCTCCAATCGGGTTTCAGGCCCGGGCACAGCACGGAGACGGCTTTGGTCGCGTTGGTTGATGATCTCTGGAGGGCTCGGGACAGGGGTTGTTCCTCTGTCCTGGTCCTATTAGATCTCTCAGCGGCTTTTGATACTGTCGACCACAGTATTTTATTGTGGCGGTTGGAGGGGTTGGGAGTGGGGGGCACCGTGTTGCGGTGGTTCACCTCCTTCCTCTCCGACCATTCGCAATTTGTGTTGACAGGGGGGCAGAGGTCGGCCCCGAGGCCCCTACTGTGTGGGGTGCCTCAGGGGTCGGTGCTCTCGCCCCTGCTGTTCAACATTTATGTGAAGCCGCTGGGCGAGATCATCCGTGGCTTCGGGGTGGAGTTCCATCAGTACGCTGATGATACTCAGCTGTACATCTCCACCCCGGGCCACCCCAACGAAGCCGTCGAAGTAATGTCCCGGTGCCTGGAGGCCGTGCGGAGTTGGATGGGTCGTAACAGGCTCCGTCTCAGCCCGACCAAAACCGAGTGGCTGTGGTTTCCTGTGCCCAGATACAGCCAGCTGGTTCCTTCGCTGGCCGTGGGGGGAGAGGTTTTGACCCCCGTGGAAAGGGCGCGCAATCTGGGCGTCCTCCTGGATGTACGGCTGTCTTTAGAAGAGCACATTGCAGCCGTCGCCAGGGGGGCTTTTTATCAGATACATCTGATTTACCAGTTGCGGCCCTTTCTGGATCTAGGCGCACTTCGCACAGTCACGTCCGCCCTCGTTATTTCCCGCCTGGATTATTGCAATGCTCTCTACATGGGGCTCCCCTTGAAGAGTCTCCGGAGGTTACAGTTGGTCCAGAATGCAGCCGCGCGGGTGATTGTGGGTGCCCCTCGGAGCTCCCACGTTACACCGCTTCTCCGCAGGCTGCACTGGCTTCCTGTGGCCTACCGGATTCGATTCAAGGTGGTACTGATGGTATTTAAAGTGCTCCATGGCTCGGGACCTGGGTACTTACGGGACCGCCTACTGCCATCGTCAACCTCCCACCGCCCAGTATGCTCCCACAGGGTTGCCCTACTTGGGGTACCGCCGCCTGGCCACTGTCGGCTGACGGCCCCGAGAGTTCGGGCTTTCTCTGTGGGAGCTCCCTCCCTATGGAATGATCTCCCCCCGGAGATACGGGCTATGACGGATATTCTGACCTTCCGGCGCGCAGTGAAAACCCTATTTTTTAAACAGGCTGGCCTGGCCCAGTAACTGTGTTTTTGGTTTTAATTAATTTTAATTGGGGTTTTATTAGCTTTTAATTTTTAATTGAATCTTGAATAGACAGCCGGATCTAATTATTTAATCTATTTTTAATCGTATTTATTATATATTTATTGTATGTTTTTTTTTTAGTAGGCTGTACACCGCCCCGAGTCCCTTTTTGGGAGAGGGAGCGGTATAAAAGTTTGATTAAATAAATAAATAAATAAATAAATAAATAAACCATGCTTAAAGGTCACTTTTCCCCTCAATTTTTACTTTAATATCCCCTTTCACATCTGTAAATACTGGAATTAGCTACAGTATCTCTACATTAGTATATCTGAATCTCTCAATTAGCTCCTTCTTTATAAATGGTAATTGCCCTTTGTGTGGCTTTGTTTTATCAACAGAAATCAGATAGCTAAAATAGATAGAGTCTTTGCATAGGGCTGTCCAACTTGGCAACTTTAACACTTCTGGACTTCAACTCTCAGAATTCCCAGGCAGTGTGATCAGACACCCCTGCTCTACACATTTGTGACAGTCCTCTTTATCCTCTACCATTAGAATGAGGTCTCTCCAATGTCAAAAAAATAAATAAATAGAAAATTATGTGAGAGGGAAGAAAGATTAAATATTTATAGGATCCTCATATATTTCAGGATTTTAATGTTCTAAGCAACTAAGCAGCATAATTTATTAACAAGGATGAGTTCATTAATAAATTATCTGTTTCTTGATATAGTGGAGAATTACCTACCTATCTTCTTACCTGATAAAAATGTATAATTCTGTTCTGGCATATATATTCAGATCAGCTATTTTATGTCTTATAATTATAAAAAAGAGAAGTTTTTTTTTTTTACATTCATGTTAGATTTTTTTAGAACAAAAAGTGAAACAGACATTTCTTTTAATATTAAAAAAACTGATAATTCTGCCCCCAACCATTTCAGTTTTATAATTAGATTCTCAAATTGTGAAATAATGAAAAAAATATTTAAATTTAATTGAGGTTATTAATAAATTTCTATTAATTATTTTCAAAATAGAGATACAAACATATATGTATTGACATTAGTCTGTAAAGCAGGCTGTTTATTCTAATCAGTTATCATAAGTTGAATAAAGAGAGTTTAGACATAAAATAGGAAAACAGGAAAATTAAAACTACAGAGATATAAATGGTTGGACAACACATAATCAACATATATCACATGAAATCTAACTATTATTAAGATCATTACTGCTAAGAACAACTCAAAGAATTTAAAATTAAGTGGAGCTCAGTTCCTCCTAAACATGAACAGGCTATTAAAATAAAAATATATTAATTAAAATAAATAATAAATTAACATTAAGCTTTGTGGCATGGAAGTTAATGCTGATTGCCACTTAAATAAATGACAAGCAGGCACCTCAGCTCACTTAAATTCAATAAAGATGACTTCCAGAGAGGAAAGTTACACACTTACCTGGGTACTGAGGGAAGATGCATTAGAGCTGTATTCAGGTGGGCCAAAGCAAAAGAGAGTACAAAAAACATCAGAATTCCTCCTAGGTTATCACTGTTGTTGGCAGTTTTATTATTTCATAATAATTGAGAGCAATAACAAAAAAAAATCACTGGGAATTCTGGAAAAAATAAATGGAAGCTCTTTCCTCCAAATCTTGCACACTAAGAGGACAGTGTTGGTGTTGGAAGTATCTTTCTTCCTAATACCTATTCAAAATGAATGCTAAATTGTGACACAGTGTTCTTACAAAGGGGCGGATTGAATATGGTAGCCACTTCTGGAGAAGTATAGCCGGGTTTGAACTGTGCACAAAAAATTGCAAGATGGAGGAAAAAGATTTTATTTCATTCTGTTGCCTGGGTCTTCACTGAATTTGGAGCCAAGTTGTGATAAATTATGTTTAGTTCTGATAGCATATATGTTACAGGAACAGAGTTATACAATTTTTATATACCACATAGGGCACTGACACATTCTATATGCTGACAGTAAGCTGCATAGGAACATTTCCGATATATTTGGTTCTCGTATCACATTGTCCAACTTCTCATGATGAGGACATAATGCTGTATTTGCTGATATGCAGTCTATTTTAAACATGCTGTAGTTTCTAGATGAATACACTATGTCCTATTATTTTCTCTATTTCCTTGACCTCAGCATTAACTTCTAAACTTGCTTAGTGTGGGAGAGAAATTGTTCAAGGTTACATCACATTAGATAAAACAGAAGCCCTTTCAGCAAAACACTTTTTCTTAAAAAAAAAAAGTGCTTAAGTGTACAGTTTACCAACAATTTAGCAAGCAAATAGGCCCTCAAGAAGATGCACAGAATGGATTGGAAAGTTATCACACCCAGAAGGCCTGTTTTGTTTTGGTGTTTGTTCAACAGATTTATTTCCTGTCTTTGGTCCAGGAATTCAAGATAGCAAATATAACATTCTGTTCTCCAGGTTCTCATTACAACAAGAACCCTATAAGGTGATCTGGGCTAAAGTCATCTAGTAAGATTCTATGACTGAATCTGGATTTGAACCTAGGTCATCCTTGTCCTAGTCCAACACCTTGCCACCACACTAAACTGGCTTTAGTGTCTTAGCAATAAAAGCATGGAAGAAAACTTGGGATATATATGCAAATAAGTAAAGAATTAAAGAAGAAATAAATAAGCAAGCAGGCACGCAAAGGGATCAACAGCAACAAAATAGATGAAATAAGGTTATTACAGGTCCTCAGATAGTAGCCTTTGTGATTATGTAAGTCAGTTAGGGTAAAAATGTTGGGAACAAAATAAAAGAGTTGGTTGAGACACTTACATCCATATAGGTTGGAGAAGAAATATTTTTTTCCAAAATTTTAAAGGGATGTATGCAAGGGTTTCCATGTCCTGACTAAGGAAGACAATAAAAGGCCTACACAAAGCCAGTATTTTTTAAAATATATGCATGTTTTCTCACAAACGTATTTTTGAGAATGTATTCTTACTAAATATAATGAATGGAGTCACAGATCCATAACAGTTTCATGGTTTCTTATTTCATCATTCAGAATTCCTTTTCTCTAAAAAAAACACCCCAAGGACAGAAATAAATCTATTCTCTTTTTTCTTCTTTTGACAAATTATGTGGAAACATCTGTTCTTTAACTATGTGGCAAGAATGCATACAAGAGTGAATGTTTCCTATCTCATGTTTTGGTTTCTCTGACCCTTGAAGGAAGAACAGCAGTGGTGCACTTCACAATCATTTTCTAATGCTAAATAATGACTTTCTAGTTTCTTTCTGCTCAGAAAATAATTGAGAGAAAATAATTGAGAGAAATAGCTTTGTCCACTAACTTTGTGTATTTATTTAGGCTGCAAAATCATCAATACAATGACCATCAACTAAGAACTCTTTCCTGAACCCCACTGAAATATGTCAAGTGATATAAAAAGAAATTGTTACCCACTGTTTCTCATTAGCAAAATAAAGTCCTTTGAAAAAGTACCTTCTGGAACAACAGAAGTTGCCAATTGTATCCTGGTGGCAGCATGTTCATAGAGAGGAGGTCATCAAGAAGATAATCATAAAAGTCTACTTAAATAGGTTACTTTTCAGTATCCTTTCATATATCCGAGATGATGATAACAATGATAATAATAGCTCTACTCCTTCCAAAAATTGAGGTTCTCTGAGTAGGTAACATTATTAAAGCCATTAAAAACTAACATAACAAGAAGGGATAGGAAGTGTAGAGTATAAAAACGCTAACTCAGGATAATGTTATCTGAATACATTAAACATTTGAGAGTGAATTGTAATTCTCTCAACACTATCTTAGTTAAATCTCTATTCCATTAACTACAATTCTGAAGTGGTAACTGATACTAAGAAAATGGCTGATAAATTAGGATTAATAAAAAGGGAAAAAAAGGTTTGCAAAAGCAGAATTGAAAAAAAATAACTGTACACAGGAACTTCAGGAATGAACTTAGTGTATATGTAATGCATAATTATTAACACAAAGGAATAATAAAATATCAGAGATGTTCTCTATCATAGAACAGAAACAGTAGAAACATGTTCTGTTCAGTCATACATATTCTCAGAAGCATTTTCACATTGCCCTCTTGAATGTCCTCATTGCTATCAACTCTGCAATGCCAAATGCTCCCTCTGAGCCAATTAGACCTCTCTTCAGCAAAACAGTTCAGAGGTGCAAAAATTCTGCCGGCACTACATCCCTTGCATTGAAAAAAAAGAAAGTCTCTGTCTCCTCCCCCTCCCCACTCAGTTTAAGAAATAATATTAAGAGAGGAAATAAAAGAAACAAGATGACCGAAGAATCAGAAGATGAGATAGGATAATGTTCACAGTAATAGGAAATCATTAGCTGGACCCAATCTGATTCAGTCACCAAAACCAAAAGTTTGTTCTTCCAAACTTTTGGACTTGTGCTGGAGTCCATGCTTGGGGAACTTCTCTGTCTCCAGAAGACACATTCTGAAGAGAGAGAAATTCCCTGAGGATGGGCTCCAACATGAGTCCGAAAGCTTGGAAGAACAAACCTCTCATCCTGGTGACTGGCTCAGATTGTGTCCTGCAACATTACCCTGGGACACATATATTTGCTTTCATTCATGGGAATTCATTAGCTCCACAACTCCAAAGTTAATGGTGCAAAACTCTTTTTACAGCACAGATGTTGGAAGTGAACCAGAAAGTAATCTGTTTGGTTGGAAGAGCTACAGAAGACCTATGATTCTGTGGGAGCAAAGGGCCATAGCACTGGCCCTGACTTGGCACAAGCCAAGCATATGTAAAGACTTAAGATTCATTCTAATGTCTTTCTCATTTAGAACACTTTCAGATCCTTGCCTTTTCTATAATTCAAGGTACTGAAACAAATGGACCATGCCAGGTGTCATATGCAATAATATGGCAGCTGTTCCAGCATTCCATTTTCCTTTTATCTGTTCCATAATAGCTCAAAAGCACAAGCTTTAAACCAATTTAAACAAATGTTTTATGTTTCAATTTGGTTTAGTGCTGGTCATTAAGATAAGCTCTTCCAAATAAAAAGTATGATATAATTTAAGAATTATTTATTATCTCTGCCACAAGGAGCCTGGAACTACAGAAAGAAGATGAATGCTTGAGTTGCATTTTGATATGAAATTAACCAGTTTGCACTCTCAAAAACCTGTATGTTTCCAAATTTTAGAATGCAGTTTGTTAACTCCAAAAAACGAACAGAAAAACGTAAAGAATGGAACCATAATATAATATAATATAATGGAAATCAAACAAAAGCAAACCAATTATCGCAGGAATAGAACAGAACAGAACAGAACAGAATAGAATTTTGTATTGGTCAAGTGTGATTGGACACACAAGGAATTTATCTTTGATGTATATGCTCTCAGTGTACATAAAGAAAAAATAAAACGCATTCATCAAGAATCATAAGATCTCACACTTATAAGCAACATACATAAACTGCAAATCCTTGGAAAAGAAGCTGGAAATAGAATAGGAGGTTCTGATGAGTCACCTGGAAAAGTGGGAGGAAGGTATCTTGTAAAACTTGAAGTGGAAAAATCAAAAGTCTCAAAATATAACAATGTGTATGCACCCTGTCAATCTTCAGTGTTATCAGACACAGTCAGGCTTTTTGAACCCTTCCGAGAGGGAAGATTTGTCATCCCATTATGCTGCTAATATTCCTAGCATTAAAGAAATGTAATCTCCTCCATGTAAGTAAACGAGGCCTATTCACTTAACAAAGCACCTTGCAGCATTTTCAGTGCAAATGAAGACATTCATGGATTACATTTAAGACAGCAGTGCATTAGCTCTTCTTTCCTCACCTAAAACAGTAAAAATGGCATGACTGTATTTTGCTATGCCCTTCTCCCAGCGTTTCTTGTAAGTTAGCCGTGATTGTTAATTGCTGGTGTTATAGTAGATTTATGTTCCATTAACGATACAATAGTGGGAAATTATAGAAATGACTTGTGCTGTTATATTTTGGTCCTGTGGGTTTGCTGAATCTTCATTAACATTCAAATTGTGCTGTCTGAGCAATTCTTGAAAACAGCTCAGAGTCCGCTAGAAACATTTTCAGCTTCTTACTGCTGAGAAGCTAGGATTTTCCTGCAGACTCCCTTGATTAGATTCCATAATTCAGACACATCTCATCCTACAATGTACTTGATGGAGGATATATCATTTCAACACGAACAAACATCACTGATTGAACTTTAGAGTTTTCTAATCTAATCCTCCATACTTTTCTCCTGTTATCTTCTCCTCTAAATGAAATGAACTCTAGTTAACACAGTGAGTTCCACCTACACACCATAGTTAACTTTTTATTTAAAGTGAAAGAATATATTCAAAATAACAGGTACAAAACTAGTTATTTTCATTAGTTATTCCACTAACAGAAAACTAAACCAGATTTTTCCTTTCTTTCCTGCCTACTTTAAATCTATCTTCATTCTAGTTTTGCTAATGTGCCTACTAGATTTTTACATGGAGTCTCTCATCAGACATCTCCTAAAAGAAGCCATTATAACTTCCAAATCCTGTCCTACCTCATAAAATATAATTTTGTAATCTCAATTTCTCTCTAAACTTGTGTTTGTTTATATGTCTAAAGTTGACAGAGCTTGCCCCAACTGTAGTGAATGATCATTCTGAGGTTTCTTTTCACAAAGTTTGTAAATGTTTTCACCAGATTGTCTAAACCATCTCTAATCCTAATTGATTCAACTTGTCAATCTTATCCTGGCACAAATGCTTTTCTGTTTTATCCATGTGGACTATCTGAGCAGAGTCTCATTACTATGACTACGAAACATATGGTAAATAGTTTGCAGGACTTCTATCGCCCTCTTTCACATGCTCACGTTAAAGCCTTCTGTCTTCAAGATATCTCAGAAAGCTTTTATGTAAAGTATGACAGTTGCATTGAACGGCCTTCTGTCAATGCATACAGCTTGCTTTATAAATGCATCATGCTTATACACTAAAGTGTGTAATTTAAGTCTTTTTACTGTTTTTAGAATGCTTGTTTTATTTTACACCCTTTTTCCAATTATCTTTAAAGAGCAATGCAGTACGCTATTTATATGCATTTTTGATTCAAGAAAAGATCAATGGGAATTTTGCCAACGACTTCAAGTGTATCAGCTCAGTATGTACCCATTATGACTGAGATACTCAAATCTAAATGAGCAGGCAATCCAGTCCTCTAGATACAAGTACGTTTTGGAAGCAAATCAACTCAAAACAATGGGGTTCACTCTCAAATAAGAGTGCGCTGCAGGTCACCTAATGTTACCTTGCATCCTGAATAGACTACAAATGGCAAAACTTTACTGTAGAAGTTTAACATGCATAACTGTAACCAAGCTAATTTTGTCACAGAAGTTCATATTTGATGTATAAGCCTTCGTATCTTACAAGTCTTAGCCTTCAGAGTAATGCTGCATCTACCAGCATTTTCACCTAATGTTCTGGAGGCAGAGGGTAATTGCCACCAAGTATAGACAGTTCACTGGTAAGAACTAGTTGCCAATAGCTTTCCTTGATATTCAGTTTCAGTGTATTGTCCCTCCTTTAGTCCAATAATGAAACTCAAAGATTTAGTATTCTGTGATGCAAATGGAGAATGCTGTACTCAGCATTGTAGAACTGTCTCACTGGCAGCATCCTTTTTTTCCTGTGATTATAATATTACATTGGTATAAGTTCCTGCTGATATGTATTAAGTAACATATATTACGCCTGTTTAAAACATGTTCTGTTCTTTTGTTTGGCACAAAATTATGGTATTTTCATTTATCAGCATAGCATCTTTACTTACGTATTGCCCGTATGTAAGAATCCATAGAGTTGTCTACTTTAATTTTTGGAATTAGATGCTAAACAGCTGTGCTAGTAATGTAAATAAAATCCTTAAAATAAGTATGTGTGTTTGAAGGGGGGGGGGGTATTTGCAAATCTATTGTGTTAGCTTGCCCTTCCTTGAGGAAGGCCCAATAACATTTCCTAATCTGTATTCAGACCAAATACTGTTTTATTATCTGATTTGAAATGCCAGGCTCTCCAGATTCAGCCAGTTTTATAAAAACTTCAATTTTCAATTATCGTACATTACAACCAGTAATAAAAATTCAGCAAACAAGATTATATATGGCTGATGATGGAATGACGAGAAATGAGAGAAAAAGGGAACAGTGCAAGATTATTCTTTATCCAACTTTCACCTTTTTTTTAGCATTTTTGGACAACCACATATTGAGACCTAATTATAAAAAGGAAAGATATTCCTAAGGAAAGTGTAAATAGTCTTACGATAGAAGATAAGTGTTTCTTAATTTTTCTTATCCCCCCCGCCCAATCAGGAACCCATCCCTTTAGGTTCCTTAGAACTATATTTTAAATCCTAACCCTAATACTAGTCTAAGCAATACCATACCATTTCTTTTAAAAAATCAATTAGGAAGACTTTAGCTGTCAATAGTTGCTATCAGAGTAGGTAAGTCTATACTCACTGGACAATAGTCATAAAATGTTATTGTGTATTCTTCGAATAACGAATAAATAAAACAAATTTAACTTTTTAAATGTTTTTTAAGCTTTATTTTTGGATTGTGATCCCAGTCTTCATTTTTTAGCCAACCAGTTTCAGAGTGTCTAATTTCTCTACCCTGAATAACAGCACAATTGTAACTCATTTTATGTTTGGCTTTATATATTAGAGCATGTTTCTCAATTTTGGCAACTATAAGACATATGGACTTCAACCCCCAGAATTCCCCATCTTAAACTTGCCAAGATTGAGAAATACTACATTAAAGGCTCATGAACTGAATCCTTTTATAGTCCAACACAATGACATATATACATTTATATAGATAGCATCAAACTGTTAATATTAATAAATATTTTGTAAAATACAATATTAATATAATATGGGGGCTGCAAAAATGTGTGCTATTAATTTATTACATGTCTGTTATATTTACAACCTGCCTTCTCTTCAGAGTTCAAAATAGCATACATGGTGATTGCTGTCATTTTGTCTTTAAACAACAAACCTGTGAGGTACAGGTTTTCCGCTCAATGAGTGAGAAGATATAGAAAGACCCTATTTTATTTAATAAGATTGCGTAGGCAAATGTTCTTGAGAGAAGGCAGTTCCACAAACAATCAGTTCTTAAACCAGGAAGAACTTTTAAGATAACTGGAATGTCAAGAGCCCAGCTTGGCAGCAACACAGTCTAAATAGGTAGTAGTACTAGCTAACCTTCATTAATTGCAAAAAAAAAAAAAAGCTAGACAAGGTTGGAATTGATTAGTTCTTGGATGGGAGACCACTAAATGGGGGCGAGGGGGATTCTGGAATTCTAACACCTAGTTAATCATCTAAAGCGTTGCAGCCCAGTTTAAATTTTTCTAAGCAAATCTTCAGAGTATTTCAGTTTTGCAACTTTAAAAAACTCAAAAGGTCCAGTTACAATAATTTAACTCGATTTTAGATCAAACATTTCCTAATCCATACAAACTATTTTTCTAGAATACAATATTTCCTATTCTTCCCCCCCTCCTGCCTCCCAACATACTTACACACAACCATATCTTTGAATTTTCAAGTAGATTAAGTGAACAGATTTGATTTTAGATATGAATATTCTCATATTTATTTCATAATGAGGTGAAGTTTCTAATATTATGCCGTAGCCTAGTATACCTTATACTATTGCTGTGAAAATAATGCCAAAACCAAGTATTTGGTATACTGAATAACATTTTTAAAAAAATCTTAATTATTCTGCTTATTCATAGCATTCTGTCTATACAAACTTACATCTGCGGTAGTTAAGATTTCAGAAATAAAACTGTTATCAAAAGTAAAGATTCCACATAATAATTCTAATTAAACAAAAAATGCATAAATACATTTACCTATACTTAAGCTATTTTCCCCCCTGTTCAATCATATCCAATTCTCAAAGACTGCCACGACAAATTCCTGCAGTTTTTTTGGCAAGATTTTTTAGTATTCTGTCATTGCTTCCTTCCTAGAGCTGGGAGAAATCATGACTAGCTCAAAGTCACCCAGCTGACATTGTGACTAACATGAGACTAAAACTCATGGTGTCCTGGTTTCTTGCCCGATGCCTTAAACCATGACACCAAACTGGCTCTTACAAAGGATAACATACTTACCTTTGTTTTTAAAGACAAATAATCAATCCTTTCCAATGTTCATATCAATATTAATCAACAATAAAATAATACAATAACTAATCAACTTAACATAGTAATAAAAAATAAAACCGAGTAATTAGCTTTTAGAGGAAACAGCTTAAAACTTATTTCTGGTATTGAAAATGTTAAAAATCATAGGTGTGCAACATAGAAGACTGGTTACCCTTTCCTGCTACAATTAACTCCTACATTGAAAGAAATATATGGTATATTTTACCTGCACCCAAGGCACTTGCATGTCCTGAACAAAATTATAATAGAATGAAAACTCAGAACATATTGAAAGTTTAGCCATGAACTTTGAAAACTTCTAGTTCTGTAGATTTCAGTTCCCACAATTCCTAGCTAGCATGGCACTGCTTACAATTCTGGAAATTGGAAGTTCACATATTTGGAATTTGCCAACTCTGAGAAGCACTGAACTATTGTATTGCACAGAGATGATTCAATGCTTTTGTTTGTTGGTTTGTTTAGAGTAGGTAAAATGACAGGGTTCTGATTTGGATCAGAACTACCATTAATAGATTGAAAAGAATCGATTCCTTCCCATACTAGGTACTTTAATTCAGATTTCTTGTTTTACAATGCACAGGAGTTAAGGGAAATCTTTTTGTTAGTGTTAATAGAAATACCTTCCCTCTACCCTACCCCAATTCTCATGAAATAGAAAAGTTTAACTACAGCATTCTACAACTTTAGGATGCTACACTCTGAACCATATGTACACCAGAAGCTCTAACAAGATTTGTACTGTATCTACCTTTTCTAAATTCTTTAGTTACCTGTGTCTGTAGAATATAGATGTATTGACTCAGTATCTCCGAAATTACCCAAAATTACATTTTAAACCACATTATATCACACCACATTGCACTGATTTTAAATAGAATTTGGTAAAATCCAGCTCTACTTCCATGGGCCTTCCAATGCATACTCAGAGCATGTTTCTTTTAAAAAAATATTGTTTAAGAGCATGAGGAATGGAAGGTAAGCAGGGCAAAAGAGAAAACTACTAGCCTACTTTTCTCAGCAGGAAGAAAAAATTGTATGATTAATAACCATTCCGCCAGTAGCATTTATGTTTAGAGAATACAGCACCATGGACAGTAGTCTCCACTAGAGTAAGCAAATTAGTGCAGATTTTCAACCTTTTTCAGGCTAGATAGCATGTTAATAAGGAGGGGGAATCCTGGTAATCCTGATTAAGAAGAAAAGGTCTAGTCTAGTGAAAGGAAATTGTGCATTCACATTCTTACATACGTTTCCTACATATGTTTCATATGTTTTCACATTATTCTGAAAATTTAGAATTCCATCGAACAGTTTCAAAATCTCTGTATTAGAAAACGATGATTGTCCTCCCATTCTGCCCCCCCCCCCCCAAATACTTTATATTTTCAGTTCTCCATTCCAGGCTGGCCTAGATAAGAAACAGATATGCTCCTTTTATGTGCCAAAGACAATCAGTGGCTTCCAATAGTCCAGTAATTGGACTACAATTATTATCAACAAGGCCAACGTTTAATTGTTGTGAGAGTTCTAACCATTATCTCACAGTTTTTAGGTAAAATGATGTACTTCACAGATTCAAAACCCTCCTTGACTATTATCTGTTTGTTTGTTTTTTACTGGAAAAATAAAATTATTAAAATTAAGTAATGCTTAGGCCAATAATTGGTGGATTTTCATGAGACAGACTTAAAATATAGAAGCACGTTGTTTCAAAAGATTAAATTACCAGAAGTAAAGCTGACAGTTTGGTCAATCCCTTCTTGTCTAAGCATTAGGTTGTGTTAGCTTTTGGTGGTTAAAGTTGATTTAGGATTATTGAGAAGAAGAATATGTGGAAAGGGGATCATAAATGCTTATAATGAAAAGAGAGTAAAGACATTTCATGCTTATGAAGGGCAAGATTTTAACTTGCATTTTCTTTTTTGTTTTTATTGTGGTAAATCTATTCTGGGCTCATTGTTGTAGTATTCATATTTGTATGAAACATGGTGATGCAATTGATAGGGTAGTACCATATAAAAGGATTCAGTGGCCATTTATTGACCAGGGTTGGCCAGCTGCTTACCACCAACATATAGTATAGCTATCTTAAAGGACTTCATACGTCTACTACTGGCAACTGAACTGAATTTATATTTTTTTTATTACAACTCCATAAGTAAAATCCTCACAAAAATAACTCAAATCAAGAACTTCAGTCATTTATCAAGTTGTTTCCCCTTCATTAGAACTGGTAGAAAATGAAAATGCACGATGAGTCTTTAATATTATAATTGGAATGCAAGACAGGTGGCAGCTTTGTAATGGTTTTATGCTTGAGGAAAAAAATCAAAAATTCAAAAATAATAGGCCCAATATCTCAGCACTTTCTTTGTTTTATCAGTACAAAATAAAAAGAATTTATGTTCCTAAACTTAAGGGAGAAAAGTTTTACCCTGAATGAAAAACTTACATATATTTACTTTGTGTGTGTGTGTATGTGTGTGTATGTGTGTGTTGCAAACACATGCTCCTATATTCATGAACAGGCAAAGCAATTCTAATGCCAGATTCACTGGCTATGAGATTTAAAGTGTGAATGAAGCTGCTCTTCATTCATTTGTTTAATTGGTTTCTCTTTATCTAGATTTAGGACTTGTGTGGAGAACAGACCACATTTTAGATCCTTTTGATGCAGAAATATTGAAAATTTACAAGGGTTCACAAACCTTTAAGCACCATTTGTAACCAATGTCCCAGTTTTAAGTTTTCTTTTCTTCATGTCTTACTCCTCGTCCAACAGGATCCTAAGCATATAATTTTACTATTTTACTTCTTTATTTCACTTTGGTTTGCTCAAACCCCACAAACAATATCACAAAACATTTCAGAGTTGCCTTGAACCATGACATGGGTGACAAACAGATTTGCTAAATAAATAAAAAATAATTTTATATTTAATATGAATCTAGAAATATGCAGTTAAGTTTATTGCATCTACCTCCTAGTTAGTATGTATTTTCTAGATTAGAGATCCGGGCTTGTATAGAAAAATATGAATATTCTTGAAGTAAAACAGGGCTTTAGTTCCAAATGTGTCTCACTGATATTGACCTAAATATGGTCTATACTGCACAAGTGACTAAGAAGTGTAACCTAGTCCATCTTTTATCTATAGTATAAGAAAACCTTTATGGATCAGGACCAAGATGGCCAGGGATATTGGTATCTATGAATCAAATGATATTTTCTTTCAGATTTCCTTTTTTGTTTCTTATTTTAAGTCTTTCATTTCTTTTCCTTCCTATTTCTTACTCCTTTCCTGCATAAAGTTGCTTAACCTGAAAGGAAATACAATGGCATGATTGGTTAGTGAACTCCCTGCTGAGCATGGACACCTTCTGAAAAAGAATAATCTGTCCAAGTATCTTTATAATCCTTTTAATAATTAGGAGATGTTGCTAGACATGGATGCAGTGAAGGATTTTTGTTACTGCTTACAGGATAAGATACAAAGATAGGTAAGAAAACACAATACTCTCCAAACTATCTTCAAATCATTCACAACGTTTTTCCAATGTCCCTTATCAATCTGTCATTAAAGAGCTATAGAATAGAACTACAACAGGTAGCCTGGGCTGGTTATGTATAATCACAATCAAAGTCTTTGGAAAGAACAGACCATAAGCTTTACAAGGAAAGAAATGGCCTAGAGTATAGCATATTATCACAGGCCTGAAAGCATTTTACAGCCGTGAAAGCTGGGATGAGGGGCAGAGAAGTTGAAAAAGTACCTGAACTGCAGACCTGATGAGGGTACTAATAAGCATTTGGTATCTTGGGAAGAAGAGATGCTTAAAAGCAAAGTGAGGGGGAAAGTTACTTACTAAGTGATTTCCATTATGATTAACTTTGGGACAGAACAGTAAAAATTTGAGACAAGGGGAAAAAATGGCAGAAAACTCAGCTGTTAGACTTGCACCATTTGCAGGAATAAGATATTGTGACAATCAAGCATTAAAATTATAGGTAGGTAGGTAGGTAGGTATAACTAGGACATAGAGTGCTATAAAAATTCCTTCACAATTGTTTTGAGTTTGCTTTCAAACTGTAAACACCTGCCTTGCTATTTGGTCCAAGGCTACTCTGAAGGCATATGTGGAACCTGAAAACATCCAGTTTTCCATTCGTTTCTCCCTCTTCCCAAATTGTCATTCCACTGAAGATGATCAGCCGCTAACCATGCCAATCATCTGTTAATAGTTTGGGGTTTTCAGTGTCTTTCTTTAAAGTATCTTTCCCCCAACACAGATTTTGGATTCTGCCTCCTCCCTTGCAGTGTCCTTTCTCCATTTAGAATTGGAACTGGATCTAATCTTGGGTGGATATATTGAACTGTTTTAGTATCCTTATTATAAATTTCTGCTGATGCTGTAAATTGGTTAATGGGTTGCAACAGTAATGTCATATGATTAGAAAATCATTTATCATTCAGATTGTTTAGGTTCCAGATTTTCTTTTATGATGCATTTATTTGGAAATGTACGATAACAGCAAAAACTATTGAAATGCAAAACTCATAGCGTTGGGATTCTTATCGGTACCAAAGACAAAAGAAAACACATTAAAGAACATTATGGTTGCATGCTTGAGCAACCAAACAAAATACAGATAGTATCAAACCATGGTCCATGTACTCCTGCTTGTCATGCATGCATTTCCACATATGTTTTGCACAGCTTCAAACATATGTGCACCGAATCTTAAAATATTGTGCCCTTATTTGCATGCCAAACAACACTTTGCTTAAGTACAAAAACCATAAAGAAATCAATTTCAACTCAGAAGTGGGTAGCATCTACTCACTCTGAATAATCTACAAAATTAAGACAGTTGGTGTAGTAATTGGATGGCTACCATTGGGGAAATCCCAGTGCCATAGAATAAGTTAGGGAGGTTGCAAAAATATTTTCAAAGAAGGTAAATGGCAACTATTTCCAATCGTGGCAAGAATATTATATAGATATGCCATGTAGGTCACCAGGTGCCTTGACTTAACCCATTTAAACCAGTGTTTTCTTCAGTAATAACAAACATATTTAACTAATTTGGTCCCAGTGCACTAGTCATTGCCAGTTATTACTAGCATATAATCAACTGAATGAACACAGCTATTAAATGTCATCTTATTATTTGACTTAATGTGGTTCTTGAGTTGTTGAAACTGCAGGGACAATCCATGAGCTCCAGAGATTATGGTTGTTCTTCTCGAGCATGTGGTGCTATACCAAAAGTGTTTTTTTCAAGAGGCAACTGGACTTTGTTTTTCTTTGAAGATGTTTTGCTTCTCATCGAAGAAGAAGCTGTAGAAGCTTCTTGGATGAGAAGCGAAATGTCCTCAAAGAAAAACAAGGAAGTCCAGTTGCCTCTTGATAAAGCATCTTTGCGACAACCATGACCTGGATGACTGAGAATCTCCATAGGCATGTAGTGCTATAGTTCTCCAAGGCAGTGCAGCTCTGAGACCATATAAGAACGTAAGTACCCTAGTAATGGGTAAACATTTGGGGACATAAAAGTCATATTGCCAGCTACTTTTTGAAGTAAAATTCTTAGAGATGTCTGCAAGTAAAAGAATTGCTTAAAATTGAAGTTCTTGCATTATCAGTCCCATATAGCTTTATCTATCTTGTGTTCTGAGTAGTCATTCGGGAGTTATTGCCTATACACAGCAAGATGACAGCTGGTTGAAGATGGTACTTTACCCAAGACAATTCAAAATCAAATTGTAATGGTTTTCATTAGACAAGAAGTTCTGTCATATGAAATTAGATAAGTTCTCCTACCTTTCCTACATAAAGAGGATCACTTCCCATGTATTCTTCTAGTACAAAGAACTGATTCCACACCCAACTGCGTTTGGTTCGTGGTCTCCCTGGTTGGAAGTAGGGCTTTGATCCCGATCTTGGCAGTTCTGCTTGGCTCATCCCAGAAAGACAGAGGAAAAGAGATAGTATCTGCAAAAAATGGCAGAGCTCTACTTTGCCTAATTTCATTTTTCTTCTTCTTCCTGTGCAAGGAAAAAATAAAGTAACAACAACAAAACAAACAAAATAAAACTTGAGAAAATAACAGGCAAAGTTCCACTTGGCTTAGCAAGACATCCGCTGGGATTCCAGGTGTAACGACTTGTGTTTGATTAAAAAACAAAAATCACTCTCCACTATTGAACATTCTTCACAAGAGATGCGGCATAAGAAGTACCTATAAAAGAAAAGGGAAAAATAAAGACGAGAACTGTTGTCAGTTATATATACCTGAAAATTACACTTCTTTTAACTTTCATATGTGAACAATGAAGTTCACTCAACTTTTCATTTATTGAATCAGATATGAGCTAGGGGTAATATTTCAACCTACTGAATGCTGTTCCTTCAACTACATTAATACTTTTCAGTGATGAGTTTACACCTAAGTACTAAGGATATCAGAAGGAACACATATTTGTTGTCTTTTTTTTAATTAAATATTTTTTTTAAAAAAAGTACAAATCTCTATTCACATCTCTATTCACAGTGTTTGTGTCGTTATTAATACATACCTCACCTTTTATACATAAACATCAGCTCTTATTTCTATCCTCCACCCATTTGTACCACCTGTCCCAAACCGCACAATAGTTCGAATCAGCTTTGCCTCTTAATTCCATTGTGAATTTATCCAGTTCCGCATAATCCATTATTTTTTGTGTCAAGTCTTCTTCAGGTGGTATCTTTTCCTTCTTCCATCCCTGTGCGAAGGCTATTCTTGCCTACATATCTCGTTATGATATGTATAATGATGTATCCAGTGACCTTGCTCAATTTTCCCTTAATAGGTAAAACTATTGTCTTAACCAACCAACCAACTGGAACTGATAAGAGCTCATTTGAATTTCCAAATCTCCCTCCCTTGATTTCTTCCTTTTACCATAGCAGTCAAATTAACCAAAACCTATTGAGGAGCTCAAAGAATTCAATTACATCGTAACTCTGGTTTCATAACCTGAGAAAGGAAAACCGTTATTCATCCATTGCTTCAGACTTTTCCAAGCAAAACTGAATAGGAATAACTCAAGAATGTTATGCTTATGGTTTGTGGCAGGTTTTTAATTCTACCAGCAAATATATCAATATATTTTTATATTTCAAAGCCACCTATATAGTGCCCTTAAGCTGTCTCAGTGCTGGTTTCCTGGTAGATAGTTTTATCATTTTCAAAAGCCACATTAGAGCTTAGTAACTGTGAGAATGAAAGCTATTTAGAAATTTTAACTCAAGATTCCTGAAATAGGTACTGATTCCTGGACTATGATATGCTGCAGCAAATCGAGGTTGAAATACAATATGGAAATGTAAGCATTATTTCCCAGGTCTCAGTTTAACACTTGATACTTCAATTTCAAAAATAAGCATTACTCATGTCTTAATAGTTACGAACAACAGTCTGAAAATATGCAGACATTAAGTGTGATAAAGTAGAACCAGTTTATTATCTGTAAGTCCCCAGACTGCAGCATACTTATCAAATCAAAGGCACTGGAGAAACAAAGTATTTATTTAACTTGGCTTAATTTACTAATTTATATTCCACCTTTCACCATAAATGAATTTAAAAGTTATACAGCAATAAAATAAGACAAATACTATAATAGAAACCAATACTACATAATAAATACATTATCAAATATGAATGCATTCCAATTAAAACACATATTTCATAAAAAAAATAATTAACTAGACAGACAGATACAATACAAACCAAATAAAAGTGAAGAAAACAAAGCAGTGTGAAGACAGATGTAATGATGCAAATGTTTAGAATCAGATTGCTAGTCCTCTTCATATAAATTAAAAAAAAAAAACATTGCTACAACCTGATCTGTTTGGAGCCAATATTAAGAGTTAATCTGATTAAAATCAGGTGACCTATTAATTTCCCAAAATTGGTTTATATTAAATGCTACTTATAAAGAGTATAAAACTATATGCAATCATACGACCTTAAGATTTCATAGGAAGACACAATATATGCAGGGCAAGACTGAACTAGTCACTTGTTTACAGTCAAACCTAATTCACAGGATTTTTGACAGAATGAGAGTAAAGGAGGAAGCAAATAATACAATGCTAAGAATCACTGGATGAAAATACAATGCAAAATATAATGAACTGCATGCTGCTTCTTGGAATAATGCCATTAGTTTTAATGACAAGAAGTTAATAATGCATGCCTCTTCTGTATAATATTTATGATATACTTTGCAATATGTCACAGTTAGACAACATGGTATGTCTTGACACAACACCCTGAAGATACTTCTCTTGAGAAAGTTATTTTTTGTTTCTTCGTGTGTGTGTGTGTGTGTGTATATGTGTGTGTGTGTATCTTTTAATTAGGAATTAAAGAAAAATAAAAATGAATGTCGGTACCTAGCATTTAAAAGCATCTACTTTTGTTAGCATAGTTATTTATAACAATGTCTCTATCTCTGAAGCATTCTTAGCATGATTGTAAGACAATGTTTTCCATAAAAACAAAAAGAACAAAGAAAATAAGGCCCAGAGAAAATGGGAAAGTTAGCTAGGCTGGTAGAAAGCATGGGTGTGTGTGGCTAAACTGTAACTTGTAGAGTAAACTTCTAGTAAACAAGGATCTTCAAGACCCATTCCCACTTTGGCAACCACTTTTTAGAAGAAACTTTTGAAAGTCATGTTGTAAAACTGCATGCTCTTAAAATTAAACATTTGTTCATGTCTGAGATAGAAATAATAACCCGAGAAGTGAAAACTTCAGATAACAGCAGAGAAACAGTTTGTTTTATGAAATAACAATTCTATATATGGATTTCATCCTTAACTTGAAGCAGATGCTGTCTTCCTTTCCTTCAAATCTCCTGGATCATATAACAACATTCAATTTGAACTATTCAAACTGGGGATCCAATCAATTAAAAATTAAAGTGGGTACATATTTACATTCTTTACTGAATGGTTCAACTGTTTAGAATGAAATGTTCTGGATATTCAGCCAAATATTGAACTCCTGATTTATGGGGATTATGTCGATGAGGATGGTGTTTAAGTGATGCTCTGCTTGTTTTGGGATTGCTCACAAGGCATCTATTACTCTTTCCTTTCTTTTGCCACAAGCATTCTATGTCTATTTGCGTGTCTTGGTATTTTGTTATTTTTCTCCAGTTCTTTCTCTTTGAGCATGCTGATTCCATGTATATCTATGTCTGCTTGTCTTTCTTATCAACAATTGTTAAGCCTTTAAGTTATGTGGTAGGTGCTTGTCTGTTTGAATTCTTAAAGTCCCACACTTTCATTTTCTATTACTTTGTCTATTTTGTGATCCCATCAGACTTGCTTGCAGGCAAATGGTATTTCTTGGAGATCTTCCAATGCACCATTGTTGCTACTTTGTCATGCTGTTGTTTGTAGCCAGTCCATGATTTTTTTATTTCAGCAGCAAAATTGTCCACTGTTTCTTTGGTTTCTTTGCAGAGGAAGCATTGCTGTCTTTTCAATTCTGGCTTCGTATGCATTTGCTCTTAAGGTTTGGTCTTCTGCATTATTGTTATTATATTACAATTGCTTACACAATCAGCTAGATATTTAAGTTGGATTTGGCATTTTTTAATCTATCAAGTCCTTCCAAAGGAACTAGTATATGAAAATATTATTGTTTCATGATGTTAAAAATGCTGTAACCAGACATAAGCTGTGTCAAGTGCTGTTTTTTGCAATTGACTGACGATGATTTTGTCAATGCTGATGGTGTTCAAAGAGTGCTCAGATGTTTTAGGATTGCATCTGAGGCTATTATTATTATGGTTCATTAAACAGTCAGCCAGATGCTTAGATCAGATTTGGCATTTTTTCCACCAATCAAGTCCTTCCAAGGACCTGGTATAGGCAGATGTTATTATTTGATAACATTAAAGGTATTGTTGCAGGAAGTCAGCTGTAAAGTTGCTTTTTTGCAAATGACTGATGGTAATTAAAGTGCTCCAGATGTTTTGGGATTGTATCCAAGTGCCTCTATTATTGATTGATTTGATTTGATTTTTTATCCCCTCTTTCTATATTGTTGGTCCAGTGAGAGTTGATAGGCATTTTTTTTAGTTACCAGTCTAAGGCTGAAAGAGAACAACTGGCCCAAAGTCTTCCTGTAGGCTACTATGGGTTCCCTGCTCCTAGTTCAACATGTTAAACAATTTCACCACACTAATTCTGATACAATAATACACGTAACTTTGCCTATGTGCATACACACACACAAACATTTTTATATGTACTAAGTAAAAGCATCAACATTCATATAGTATACACACAGACATAGCAAAAATGTCTTATTATTGTGTTTCTTTTAAAGGGCTTTCTGATCCCCCTCCTGTTCCCTTAACATAACTCTTGTAAAGTGTTTGTAATTATTGTCTATAAGTCAAAGATTGCTGGTTCAAAACCCAGCAGAAATATGCTTGTTATTACATATTTTCAAGCTTCCTTGTACACTGCATTTTTAATAAGTTCACTTTCACCATTTTCCCATTTTCCTAGCACTTGAGACAGAACATTTTACCTCCAACTCCCAAATAATCATCTTTGATTTACAATGCAAAAATTATACTAATTATGCTACTGCATGACCACAATAAAGGAGAAATCTAACAATGATCTAATGACTTAATGGTAAGTATTAGATTAGTTAAAGAGGTTGTTCATTTCTCTGAAGATAAGGATGTAGTGACATCTATTAACTGTGGTGGAAATAAAAGCCTAGGGACTTCTCTGTTTGGAGATTTAGTGGTTGGTTGTACTTTATGCAGCACAGATACAGTAGCCTTAAATCAGGCATGGGATCCAATCGGTATAACTACCGGTTCAGTTGCTCTGCGTTGCACGCACATGCACACGCTAGAGAGAGTCACGCAAGTGCAATTTATGACTTGCTGAGCTGCCCAGGCAGCAAGTGCGCAGCTGTTGGGAAAGCCCTTTTTTCCTGCTTTTTCAACTGCAGCTGTGTCGCGCAAAGCCTGGGTGGGCAGGTTGGTCAAAACATCAGCAGATATAGAACCGGTTCTATGTCTGCTGCTCTTCAGAACTACCAGTTCTACAGAGGTAGACAGAACCGGTAGAATCCCACCCCTGCCTTAAATCTGTTTTTCATCATGAGAAAACAAGCACCGAAAATTAGAGGGCCTTGAGTGTTAAAATCTGACTTGTACGACAAGCATATTTTATTCCTGGGGTTTTAGAGTTAAGATAAGTTTTTTTTTGTATAATTTTATATACTGCCTTCTCCCGAAGGACTCGGGGCGGTGAACAGCCAACTAAAATACATACAAAACACAGATATAAATACGATTAAAAAAGAATTAAATTATAGGCTGCCCAAATAAAAATCTAAAGTCCCCCCCCCCTCCACTTTTTCAAAGCAAAATATCAAGCAGTCAAAACAATTTTAAAAAAATCTCAACTGATTAACATGGAAACAAGAAGGCAATTAAAATACATACCAGGTCACATGCTATATGGGGAAAGGGGAATATATTCTAGGAAACCACAATAAAATAAGAATTCACCTCTGCCAACTTCCATATCAGTGAACCGCTAAGTTAGGAAACATCCTAGATGGTAAATAAATTTACCTCATGTATTTAATAACTGTCATCTGCCTTAAAAGCACACTTATGCTAACAACCTCTGGCTCTCCACAAAGTCCTTTCAGCTTTGTAGCTTCTGTGTAGTACTTTCAGAAAGGTATCCAGAGGGCAAAACCATAATGCAAATAAAAGCATTTCTGATTAGAGAATCCATTTAATGTCTTTTACAGTAATATCTTCTTTGCCCCGAGTTAGGGAGCTTATGGAATAAACCAGAAAAAGCCAATGTTAACTAGGTGGCAGCAATTTAAAAGCACTCTCTTTAAAACACTAGTTTTTCTCTCCAAGGTGGAAAAAGAATATCATCCTCCAAATGTCTAAAATAGGACAATGACTAAGAGGAAATCATGGGTCAAGATTTTGTTGTAATACAGTAACTGCAGCCAAATATTAACCCACATTGTGCCTATTAGCAATAGCAATAGCACGTCGGCTCATATACTGCTTCATAGTGCTGTACAATATTCTCTAAGTGGTTTACAGATTCAGCATATTACCCCCAATAATCTGGGTCTTCATTTTACCAACCTCAGAAGGATGGAAGGCTGAGTCAACCTTGAGTCAGTCAGGATTGAACTCCTGGCAGTAGGCAGACAGCAGTACTGGGTTCCACTGCACCACCATGGCTCCTCAGTCATCAAAGCATTTTTTTTTTAGTTTCCATCATTTCTTTTTATTTTATTTTTTTACATTATTTGTTGAGCCTTGAGATCTGAAATCAGAGCTGACCATCACCATATAATTTGATCTGAAGCATATTATCTCATATCAACTTTATCTGAACCAATGATAAGACACTTTTACAATATATTGAGCACTGTTTCTTGTCAGGTGGGTCTCCTACATATAACTGTTCTCTGACTGGCCTCTTGTAACTATCTTGGAAGTCTCTAAAATCACAACACAACTGAAAAGAGATAAAATGATTATAGTGATTTCATTTTAAAGGAACATATATGACTTCCTTCCTTGTTCTCCTTATTTAGCCATATTAACTATTCTTTGCAAGCATGGGATTAATCAATACTAGCTCCAATTTGTAATCAAGACTACTGAACTGTATCCTGGTCAAAGTTTTATGAAACATATTGATTAACACAAGGGAAAGAGTTGTTGAGAAACAAGTTGGTTCTGGAACCAAATAGTCAGCACTTGATCAATGCATCACATTGAAATATATGGTACAAAATATTCCAGTTGTCTAAGAAGAACTCTTAAGCTACCCTTTCTGAGTAAAAGGTAGCTTTAACTGGATCATTAAAGTGAGGCTTTAGAGAAAACTAACTCTCCTGCAGGGGTGGGATTCAATTTTTTTAACAACTGGTTCTGTGGGCGTGGCTACGTTGGTGGGCATGACTTGGTGGTCATGTTATTGGCTGGGCATAACCAACTCAATATCACTCACATTGAGGCGCGCATCTCCTCACCTGACCTCTCATGACTGTGGGGATGCTGCAACAGTCATAAGTGTGAAAAATGGTCATAAGTCACTTTTTTCAGTGCCATTGTAACTTTGAATGGTCACCCCACACAAGCAAAGTAACAGCAAAGGAGGGGAAAAAAACTCCAGAGATGTTCCTGAGACAGGAAGTCTAGTCCTGCCAAGAATGTAATAAGGGTTAACGGAGAGGCAATTTCTGTAAGCAACACCAGAATGTTTCCTTCCTGCCTTCCTTACAGGATTAGGCCAGTAATTTCTTCTAACAACCGGTTCTCTGAACTGCTTAGAATGTTAACAACCGGTTCTAACGAATAGGTGCGAACGGATAGAATCCCACCCCTGCTCTCCTGTATACATCCATGTTTACCGAAGTTGATTATAATCCTGCAAAAGAACATGTATTTATAATTAAGAGGCACTGATACTCCAGGCATATTTATTTTAATTCCTATATGAAGGTAACAATAAAGATACAGTATATTCTTGCACTCTTTCTACTTAACCTTTAGACCACTGGTGGCTAACCTTTTTGGGCTCCCGTGCCAAAAATTGTGCATGCACTTGCACATGCATGCTCGCATGCCAGTACCCAGAAGGCAATATGTGCAAGCTCCCCCCATGCCTCCTGCGCATGCACTTGCAATCTCCCACATGCACTGCACATCTCTACACATACATGTGTGTCTCCCGTGCACATTCGTCCCCCATGCATGCATGCCAGATACCTAACAATCAGCGGTTGGGCAGATGGCAGACAGGCGCATGCGCAGTGGGCTGTTCTGGGTGATCTCTCATGTGCCGGCAGAAGTAGCTCTGCGTGCCATTTCTGGCACGTGTGCCATAGGTTCGCCATCACGGCTTTAGACTGAATCTTTGAAAAAATTTTCTGACTCAAAATGAGTTTCACACCAAAACCTAAGACCGTAATCCTATTTCTATCTTACTATATAGGCAGAGGATGATGTAACACTTTCATTAATCCATACTGTTCTTTGCTAAATTCTGCAAGTGCTTGCAACATTCTCTTGTGGTGAAGAATTTAACATCAATTATTCCAAAAGAAAAGTGTTTAATGGTTTATTAACCCTTGTGCAAAGTGCATCATGGATGGAAACCCAATGAAGTGATATACAGACAGAACACAGCAAGATTTTTAAATACCAAAGAATCTGCCTTCAATTTTCTATATGTGCAGAGACATCAAACTGATAGCCTTTCAGTTTTTGTCCAGAAGGTTTCAAATGCTATAGAGTGTTTTGCCAGTCATAACAGAAACAATTTTGCTGCAACTGCTGCCAAGCTCTTTAGAACAAAGGGACCAATCCTCTGGTTATATGGAGTTCCATCTCCATCTCCGTAAAGGCTTGAATGCAGCAGAAACAATGCAATCAAATATAGCAGTCTAATATAATTTCATCTTTAAATAGAATCAAACAATTCACATAATTGTATAATTTAATCTGTTTTCAATTCAGTTTTATAGTAATACTTATTTTTCCCTCTAAACCAGGGATATCAAACTCTAGGCGCGCGGGCTGGATCCGACCCATGGAGTGCTTATCTGGCCCTTGGTGCTGCCCTGGAAAGAGCGAAGGATCGGCCTCTGGTGCCCCTCCTGGCCCTTCCGGGGTCCATTTACTATGGCAGAGGGCTGCAGGCTATCGAGCTGGCCATGCCCACCTTGACCATGCCCACCTTTGCCACACCTACTTGCCCCCCCATCAAATACAACCCTGATGTGGCCCTCAATGAAACTGAATTTGACACACCTGCTTTAAACCAATAATATGTTAGGAAAAAAGTGACTATAAGGGGACTAGTAGTCTGTTTGCTCATCAGCAGAATAACTCTCTGAAAATTGAATGAGATCAAGGTTGGTAGAGCAGGAAATATTACATTAAAAATGATGATTAAGGATGAAAATGGGAGAAATAATTGGACAATGGACTTAGGGTATTGGCAACTGCCCAGACGTCTCACTCTTCCCCTACAGACAGGAGAAGCCTGTACTTTTCTGTGCCTACATACACATAAACTCAAAGAGGTACAACACAAAGTTGGCACAGAAACACAGAGAGAAATGATACCAAGATGCAACAAGAAAATACAGACACTTCTTAAAGACAATTCTGGTAAAGGATATGGAAAGAATTCAAGAAGCCAAAGTCTATATGCTTTTTTCCTTCATACTTAATGTGCAAGAACATTGAAGTAATATGCAAAATCTTAATTTAAAACAAACCATGATTGGGAATATTCATTCTCCTACTTCTACTTTACAGCTGGCTGAAAAGAAAGAACTAGTGATGTTTTGTCATTCATAAATCTTACCGACCAGATATAGCATAAACCATGTATTCCAATCTTTTTCTAATCACGGTTTCTAATTTTCTCCCTGATTGCAGACCCTAGTACATTCAGCTGAACCACAATTAAGCTTTGTTAACCTTTGTTGTTCTCTCAGCTGTCGCTAAAGTCGCACAACTCCAACTTGGTTATTGTAACCATCTGATATTGATAAACTGTCATCTTATTTCAGAGAGGCAGCAGATTGTTATTTAACGGGGATAAAAATACCAACTCAATTTTCATAAGAAATGTCAGTAAAACATTTGCAATGTGTTAGGGTCTTTTTTTCTTTCTTTCTAACCACTCTGAAATGTCTTGCTCTGAAGAAACATTTATATTCCAGGGGCTGCCATAATAACCTTGATTATTGTGACACAAAATTGCTGCTACTTTTCTTTCTAAACTTGAAGAAGGAGCATGAAAATTGCCATGTTGGAATGGAGCTTTAATGTACAACTTCAACCATAAACTGAGAAGAGTTAAAGGCATTTTTGCAATGCCATTGTAAAATTATGCAGTATCAGGAAGTGGCAGCTCCTAAAGAAACTAGCAGAGAACCAGTATAGTGTAATGATTAAAGCATCTGGCTACAAACTGGAAGACTGTGAGTTCTAGTTCTGTCCTAGGCACAAAACATACAGGGTGACCTTGGGCCAGTCATTTTCTCTCAACTCTAGAAAGGAAGCAATGGCAAACCATTTATGAAAAGCCTTGCCAAGAAAACTGGAAGGTCTTGTCTAAGTAGTCACTGAGAATCATATGTGGGGAGGGGAGAAGCGCCTCATATTACGTTTTTCCTCTCTATGAAATATAGTTTTCAGAAATATTGTGCTTTGACTCCTTAACTAAACATTATTTCAATTCTGCTTATATCATAAAGACAATCTCTCAATTTTCCAGAGATCACATTCTTGATATTTAAAGCATTTGAGCATTTTGGTTAAACTGTGACTTTGTGGTCATCCAGAAATTAGCTTCCTGCTGACTATGCACATTCATCAGTGCAAAAAAGTTGTTGAGGCTTTGGAAAGTGTTCAGAGAAAAGCAACAAAAACGATTAAGAGCCTAGAAGCTCAAACAAATGAAGAACTATTGCTGGAATTAGGCATCCTAATCTAGTGAAAAGAAGGACCAGGGTGACATGATATCAAATTTCCAATACTTGAAAGGCTGCCACAAGGAAAATGGGACCAACTTGTTTATCAAAGCACATGTAGACAGGACAAGAAACAATGGATGAAAATTAACCAAGAAGAGAAGCAACTTAGAACTAAGGAGAAAATTCCTAATAGTGAGAACAATTAACTAGTGGAACAAATTGCCTTTGGAAGTTCTGGGTGTTCCTACTGGAGTCTTTTAAGAAGAGACTGGACAGTCATTTTGATAGAATAGTATAGGAATCCTGCAAGAGCATGGGGTTGGACAAGATGATCTCCAAGGTCCCTTCCAATTCTGTTACTGTTACTAACTGTCCACCCCACCAGCCCCAACAAAGCTATAAATGTTTGTTTCCATATATTTTGAAAATATAAGGACGATAATCCACTGGCAATGGGGGTATAGTATCTGCAGCACTACACTAATGTGTAGACCATGGTCAGGTACAATAATGCCTCAGGTAGGCTTCCTGTATTTATAGCAATAAATATACATGTCTTGATATGACAAAAAGCTTTCTTAATAACAGAGAAAACAAAAAGCTCCCTCAAGTCAATGTGATGTTGGAAAGAATTACTATTCTAAACTAAGGGAATGGTGGCCCAAAATAATTCTAGCAAAAGAAAGAAAAGAAAAATCTGGGAATACTCAATGTCAGACATTCAGAGGTCTTTTTTTCTAGGATACTAAATAAAATGCAAATGAGTGAGTAAGATTGGCCTATAGAATCCTTGCATCCTTTGTAGGAACTCATTATTTACCCATTGCAGAAAAGTTTAAAAGCACAGAGTTTTGTCATTCTAATTATTTTTGTTCAGTTAAGTGGCAACACATTTTTCCAACTGGATAGTTTACTTGCTTCAGCCTTAATGGTTGTTATTTTATCTGCAGAAATTCTTTACTTTTATGTTGTTGCCTTTTCAGTTTGTTTAACATGGCAATGCATTCAGTTTGTTAAAATATGAGAAAACAGTCTCTGTAACATCCCTGCATTCTTGAGGAATAGCCAGTTGTTTGTTAAATATGCTTGATTGTGTTTCATATAGATGTATGTCTTAGAACAGTAAACACATTACTAGGCTGTGTGAGCGACTGTCGGAATAGCCATCCTTTCAGGATCATTTACTGTACAAAGTCATTAAATATCATCATGACTTTCAAGTTACAGAAGGCCTTTTAACTGCCAAGGCATACATTTAGCCTTACGTTTTTCAGCTTAAGCAACAGATACTAATGCCACCGAAAGCAATAAAGTGATTGTACCTTCCTCCTACGATTTAGGTGTCATTTGTGTCATCTCTGCTTCAAGGAATAAAGTACTAAGTGAAGAAGAAAGCAACTTCAAGTTTTTGTTTTAAAATGTACTTGTTTCAACCTTGAATGTCTTTAGAATATACAATAAATGCCTGGGCAAAACAATAGAGGAAAACATTTTGCAGTCCCAATACATATGCTGAACATCTGATGGTAGCCAAAGATCAAATAGCACACAATTTTTGTAAAGAAAAGCTCCCTCTAGTTCTATATATCTCATGTTCTGCTGAAAAAGAGACTTACTTTTAGACTGATTTTTGTATGCAAGAATGAATGACTAATAGGATTAATTGCTTCATGAACAATCATATTGAAGGTGTAACTATTTTGCAGCTAAGAGTCAAAACCAACTCAATGACATTTAATCAGTAAAGTATATGCTGTCATATATAGCTAAAGTTTTATTCATCTTTTAAAAATGCTAATTACTGCATTTGATTATAATGATAGTCAGTATGACCCAGATAGACAACAGTATGTAGCCAAAGTTAACTGATCTCAAAAAGGTAAGTTAACGTTAACTCATACCTGGTGAGCTGAATGGATATCAGGAAATCCTAGGACTTAGACTACACTAGGAACCTGAAATGAAACATCCCCGATTCATATTCCTAACACAGGAATGTGTCCATGTAGTCCCCAAGAGCTGAGATGAATTCAAAGAAGAGTCTACCTTTTTATTCTCAGTAGTGTCTTAATTAGAATGTAATGTAGGTGACTCTGAGGCCTTGAATCATTGAATGAAACTCTTTCCATGATATAAATAGCATTTTAATTACAGCAAAATCTCCTCCTACTCTGACTGTTTTTAGAAGCAATGTTTTTAACCCCACTATACTTTTTGAATTCATCTACAAACTTTTGTGTTACAGCTAACTGCCTTTCATATTGCATTGGTCTCTGCTTGATTAATATCCCACTTTTGTCTTTATCTTCATAACTACTCCCCAAAGCACTACAACTGTAAAAAAAAAAAAGTATCTTAGGACAACTGTCTTTTCATGGTAAGATAAAGAGTTTTCCCAACATAGATTCTACAGCAGAGCTATAGTCCTTGTTGCAAATACACATGTAGCTTTTTTAAAAATCCTCCATGAATTGCCTCAGCCCCCCCCCCCCTTTTCTCAATGCCCCAAATAATTCAGTCTTATGGAACTGACCAAATGTTGACCCTGATTCTTACTCTCTTGAAATACCCTTTACAGGAAAGCACAGACAATGCTTTCTTGAAAATCGTATCTATGAAGGTCACCAAGAGTAAGTCCTTCGGCTCTAAGCTCTTTATTTGAAGCAACTCCCACTGTGTTGTAATAATCCTAATGTTGATTAATACCCACAGCATCTGAACGATCATTCCTTCAATACTGCCGAAACAGCAAGTTTGTCCCATGATAAAAGACCAGATGTAGTTACAGCTTTACAATTTATCATTTTGTTTCAAAATTTCCCTAAGAAAATTTTCACAACTTTTGCTCCCTCCTGTGGGTTTTTAAAAAGTACTATTCGGATCTTGTCTTGGGATTTTCCTTTTTTTAAATTCACAATTAATGCTGTATTTTTTCCCTGTGAACAGTTGCTTTTTAAGAGAAGGAAATTACAGTATGCATTATATAATTAACTGACAATTAATTTAGATTACAAGTGCTGATTCAGAGTACAGTTCATTGGAAAAAATATGGAAATACTCCTTCAGAATGATAGGTCTTTGAAACCGAAGCTGGATAATTCAGGTCATGCAACTTTTTCTGTACTAAATTCCAAACACTTGCTCTTGTTATTAAAGATGAATGTCATACAGTAACACATATATTTTGTGAAATCTGAATGAGTGCCCACTGTCCTTCCCTATTGTCTTACTATACTATTCTAACTTCAGGTTCCCTCAAAGGCTGCAAGTTTACACACAAACAAAAGGGACACTTTTGTGAACAGCACAGCTTTCTACAAATAGGAAAACAGAAAAGCAACTACAATCCATTACAGGAGGCTCAAGAAATAGTGCTGAGTTGCAACAATTTGAATTGCTTTGATAAAAGGGTGCTTTGATTTGAGAAACCGAGCTGGAAAATCCACATCATTGGTTAACCGAAGTCAGAAGAAGTCTTTTATATTAATGAAAGACAAATTACCTTCTAAACTTTTCCAATTTATTTCAAAAACGTGTTAGTCAGTTCAAATATATAGAGAAGGATTCCATTGCACCCCTTTGAATGCTTTGTCCTTTGTAATGACAGCTTCCCTTGCTTGCCCTGGTGATCAGATACATCAACTCTTAGCACTTCTATAGCACATGACATGTTCCATCATTTGAACTGAAGATACAAGGATGTCCCTGATGTCCATATGCAAATAAGGGGAAAGAAACAATCTATTACAATACTGATCTATCCTATAGGCATTCAGATTCTAGCAGTCATTTTGCCTTTATCCATTAATTTCCAAGGATGACTTTGTGACAGTTCCCTGCAGAGCCATTATATTCCCAGTGGAGGCACTCATGCACTGCTGCTTATAGCTGCATGTACAGCTGTGGCAAAGGCTGAGGTAAGCATCATCTGTCTACTATACTCCCTCTCCAAGCAATGTTTAGCTAATGCCTTACTCTCCTGAAAAAAGCAGGACAATGGAGCTGGCATGGAAATATATTCAGGAACAAATGGTGCCTAATCAACTAAAGTAAGTGAGGACAGTAGCTTCTCAAAAGTGCCACTGAAATATTTGATGGTGAAATAGCCAATGAGATGCAAATTCAAGTCTCAGTTTGTTCCAGGCTATGCTATACAAATAACTCCTAGCTATTCAGATCTGATTTCAGTTTCCTTAGAAGTTGATAAGAAATAACTTATGATTAGCCAACTGCATTTAGAGGGCTTTGAGAACTAAAACAATCACAATCACCTCTCTTTGGGGAAAAGATATTGATTTAGAAGGAATCAAATAGGTTTCCATATGAGTGGCAAACAAAAGCTTTGAGAAGCTGATTTTTTTCTAAATATTAAACATATAGCTTAACATCTAGGCTGCTGCTCTGAGGCACAATACACAAAAAGGCTGTATCTTTCACAAAGACAATTGGCATAAGCCTGAACTACAACTCCACGAAAGTTCTACAATACACTTTTACATATTAGAGAAGCATCATAATCATAAACAAGTGGAAGGAAAGTTGTGAAAGTGATGAGGATGCCATCCTTCCAACCTACCAAGATATTTATTCATTATATTATTCTCCTTTGCACAGATAACCTTGTCTTTTGATAAGACTTCAGCGACTTCACATGGGCGCACACACACACAAACAACTTATGAATGGAGGAAGTTTTTTCTCTTTCAGATTAATCAACTCAATCCTTCCAGATGTAGTTCTAAAAAAGCTATAAACTTTTGACATTTACATTTGAAGAGCCTTATGGATTTGGGTAGTATATTATATATTGCTATGTTCTGCTTAGTGGTCTAACATGCCAGCAGTGACGCTTTAGTAATAGATCTAAATCAGCAAAACCTTTTTTTATTGAATCTCCTCCCTGCCATCAAACACTCTCTCAGTCTTATTTCTTGATTAGCTGACTCTTTGTTATTTTTAAACAAAACAGGATAACCATTTAGAACTGAACCCAATCCTTAGGATGCCTTAGAGGCATTATAATTTTCCAGAAGCCTGAACCTATTTTTAACTTCAGATTTCAAAGGTAAACATAATAAGAGTATGTACTTCGTATGAAACCCACAGTCACAGTATTGCTAAACTCTATGACCTTGATGTTGCTTAACATACTGACAACGTAATGATGCTTCTTTCTTACTAATTTTTCATCGGTTGTTTTTATAATATGTTCAGCATAATATCAGCATTCCAGTTTTTCAAAACCAGTCAAGCTTACCCCATAAATTACAAAATATATATTCACCTTTTTTTGTTAAAGACATTTGAAGAAAGACATCTTTAGGGTTAACTTCAAAACAACTTTCACCAAAATTGATCACCAAAAACTCATCCATCTACAATAGGTTTTTCACACACACACACACACACACACACACACACACACACACACACACACACACACACAATTGCCTGGCACAGGAGATGCCGGTGATTGACAATATTGTGTTCCTGGCAAGATACTCCTGGATTTTGTCTAACGAAAGATTAAAATCACCCCCTTTACTTTGGGGGGGGGGGGGGGGAGGGGAAGAGCTACAGCAATGAGACTTTTGAGATGAAACCATAATGACAAACAAGCCATTTCAAGTCTGTTCTGACTCTAAATGTTACCAAACAAGGCTTCTCGACAAGGACCAAAAAATTTGAAGTATCAATGACCCAATGTGTAAAAAACTCCCCTAGCGTAACCCTTTTTTTCCATAATTGTACCTGTTTTTTGTTTCTTAAAGTCATTTAAGGTAATTAGAACCCAACTGAACCAAAAAGGCCTGACGTGAATATTAAGTCTTTTCTTTTATTTATTTACTTTATTGATCTAACTTGTCATCTGAACATTAAGTCCAACTAGGCAAAAAGCCAGCTCATTCTATCTAGGGCAATCTACACAAATATGCTCACGAAGCAGGTCAGCAGGAAACCTCCAACCCCGCAAAGTCAACCTTACAAAGTGAATGCTAATTTTAAAACCTGCCCGAGTTGTCGCTTGCAAAACCCGGGATGCATCGTCAGAAACTGAAGAGTAAACGGCGGCGATTCCCTCCCCCCCCCCCCCCCCAAGCATCACTAGCCGTTCAGCCGACGGCATCAACGGCAAATATCAGGACCAGCCTTAAAAAACTGGCGGCACCTGAGTTTGACCGCAAAAACTGAGAGAGGGCGAAAGGGGCTGTTATTCGCTCCTTTCGTGCTTTTTTTGCTAGCGGATTGGCGGGTCGCTTTCTTTTTTTTTTCTTTTTTACAAGGGCGGCTGACTTGGCCCCAGCTGCCTACGTGATTTACCGCGGAAAATTTCTCCAGCAGCTTTCTATTTTTTTATTATTCTTATTTATTTATTTATTTATTTATTTATTTATTTATTTATTCATTTATTTATTCATTCATTCATTCATTTTAGGGGTCGTTTAAAAGCAGGACTTTCTGATTGATCTTTGCTGCATGACAGATCCGGGCGGGTGGGGAAAGGGGGCTAAGGAGAGGAAAGGAAGAGGACCGATCTGCTCCGCACGAAGGCTTTTTTAGGACGCTAGATCTCTCACTTTCTCTCCGGAAAAAGCAAATAGGCATCGGCGGGATCTTGGCTACTGGAAAGAACCGCGCGATGGAAAAGAAACTTCAGAATGCCGGACCGCCCTGCAGCCTGGCACCTGTCTTTGCCCCGAGACTAAGGAAGCGGGTTTGCGAAGAGGGCTGTGAACAAGCCCGGTTGTTCAAGGAGGCAGCCTTACCGGGTCGTTTTCTTCGGGCTTCCCTTTCGCCGCTCAGCCGCCGCCGCCAGGAACCGTTAATCCAAATTGAAGGGATGCAGCGGCGAAAGTCCTCCGCTGCCGGTTCTCGACCATGTGCCCCCCGGCTTCGCTATAGAACTTGCTGGCTTATGCTAGCCTCATTTGCTTGAGCAAGACACCCGGCACAGGGGGTGTCCCTTCCGTCCAATCAGAGCACACCCGAGAGGCCGCGAGAGCCAGTCAGCGGCAAGGGGGCGCTGCTCCTGCCGTGCGATCCCCACCCCTCCTCGCCCAATGGGCTGTTCCCGGTCGAGCGCGGTGGCAGCGGCAGCGGCCGTTCAGCCTGCGCGCGTTTTTCCTTCCTCGCTGAAGAGAAGAGGCGAGCCGACTGTCGCTTCTTTGGGCGAAGCTGCTCCGCGAAGTGGCTCCGGGAGGTGGGGGGAATAAAATAAAAAGCGAGTGCGGAGAGATGTTTTTAGTCCTACCCTGCCGTGGCGGGGTAGAGAAAAGCGGATTTTAGATCGAGAAAAGCCTTGCCCTTTAGGAAGATCGAGCCCGTCCGGAGTTTCGGAAAGCACACAGTACACAGTATAACAGCCTCCTCCGCCTCCCCCCCAGGTTTCCCCTCTCCTCCCCCGGGCTTTGCAGTCACAGCACAACCTTCCCCCGCCCGCCCGCGATTGGGAATTGTCCTGCGTCAACAATTTAGGGAACCTGCCTTTTTAACAACCTGCCTTTTCTCCAGGCTGAGCCTTCCGGGTGCAGGTGGTGGAAGACATTCGCCACGTGACAGGCGGGAGTTCTCTAAGTCAGGCGTCCGCAGCTCAGGACGCCTACGGGAACTGCATGTGGATCATCCCTCAAGAAAGCCCCAAAAAAGAAGTTGAATCTTTCGGCTGGAAGGAGGCTGGGTCTTTCTTCTTCTCTCCCCGCGCGTTATTTTTTTCTTTTCTTTTTAGGCGTATCAAAAAGCGCCGGTGCAGTTACGGGTTTTTCCCCCCTTCTCTATTCTCCATCCCCCGCTCCCGTCCCATTCTAGTCCCTTACCATAATCTTTGAGAAGGACGAATTTAGATGGTCATCAAAGGGCAAACATAGGTAAATCTTGACATAGGGGCAGGGTTGGCAGTTAATCTAGCTCCTGGAAAGGGATTTGCATTTAAAAGTGCATGAAAACTGAAGCTGGAGTGGGTGGGTGACAAGTGTTGTATTTACATGTAGCTTTGCCACAGAAAGCAATGATCAATTGGACTCCCTGGGCAGGAAGAGAAATCAAGCCCTAATCAGAAGTTATTTTCTTTATAGATTTGCTATTTCCGCTTCCCCAGTCTGCCCTAGTGTTACTTTTCCACCCATCTTTCAATCATTCCATGCTTATCCTCCCAGTTGCAAATAGGGAAGAAGGGTTAGGAGACAATCCAAACTTGAGGTAATGACCCCAGACCTGCTGCTCCAGTTATGATCTAAGGCTTAAAACAGCACAATAAGATAAAAGAATGTTGAACTATTTTTCAAAGAAAACCCCCAACAACCTAGATTTAAAAGTCCAAGAAGGTAAAGGATTGCTATAGGACAGAGATGCTTCCCAGAGGGTACAGTCAACAAACAAGACCCAGTCCTTTTTTTCCTCAGGAACCATCTGCCTCTTCAACTGCAGGCAGCAGGACATCCAATACAGCCCCTTGAAAATGATCAAAATGCAACCAGATGACCTTAGACTACTGCAAAGCTAACACTTAAGCCATAATCATTAATTACTCAGAGGTAAATGCCATCTTCTGAGGAAAAAAAATCAATTAAGGACACAGGTCTATTCACACTTACTAGGAACCAAGCTTAATTGGCCATAGGGGGACATATTCTTTCAGCAGCATTCCTATGACTGAATATTCTTTTGGTAATATTTTTATGAATCAATATAAATGTAATAAAAGTATCTGAATATATGCAAGTGCAGCTCTCCATTCTGTGTGCTGCAATATTACCGTCTCACTAGATTTAGTGGAATAACGCATGCAGCATTATTCCCTAAAATCTTGAATCCCCAGTAGGTTTTCTTATAGAGAGTAAATATTACTTGTGCTTTCCTAACAAACATAATATGGCATATACATTTTCAAAATCAGGATAAGAAAAGCTAGGAATTTTTTTTCTCTCTTTAACCTGAGACTTCTCTCCCTTCAGTTAGCAGGATTTTTACTGGTTCTATCTGTTGCTTACCTTATTAAACATTTCTTATTTCTAGAATGGAAAGGAAAATGAGAGAAGCAGGTTGCAAGTGGGATTAAGGAGACTGATTTCAGAAGTAAAGAGAAAAAGAAGCACATAGTGTTCAACTTAATAAGAAAAACTTCATGTTCTAAAAAAACTAGAAGTGGAAGGGTCATGTTGACAGGATGCTTTTGGAATATCATGTGTGGGAAGGCTGAGTTGCAAGAGGAGAGCAATGTAGAAGTTTGCAAAAGACTGTGATAGGAAGCAACTTTGCATGTGCAGATGGACAGAATCTAAAACAACTGAGTAGACACTGCAGCCACTACTTCATGCCATCAGTCAGATGTTCCCAGAAAGGAAAACTAAGAAACTGTTGTTGGTGTCATTCAGAACTGGAAAATAATTTTCATTCCTAATTTTGACAGCCTGATTTAACTGTTACAATGCCATCTTCTTCTCTGAACATTTTAGCTTGTCAAGATTTCCCCCATCTTGGATTGACTGCAAGTGGATATATGCAAAGTTTGCTTTAGGCCTTCTTCATTTAGCAGAGAGGGACTTACTGCTATAAAGTGAGGTCAATTTCAATCTGAAATTCTTACTGTATATTGGGAAGTATGTCAATATGACATCAATCAGTGTATGATGCTTACAGTTATGAGTTAGAGCACATATGAAAATAACTGGGTAACAAGACATGAAATTTCCTAATAACTGGGAAACATGAAATTTCCTAATAAGGCTAACCAGTCCTCTCACAGCTTCTCACTCAAACATAATTTCTGTTATATTTATTATACTAATAGTTATATGATACAAAGAGACTCCATTGGATCCATACTTCAGGTCTCAGAAAAATAGCCTGGTAATTCAAGATGGAATACCTGGTGAAGCTATGAAGCAGCAAAGTTTGAATTAGAATCACCTAGGTCTCTATCCACACCATTTTTGTTTCTGAAAGAAGAAAAGGGACCATAAGCTGCAGGTATAAAATATTAACCTATATACTAGAAAGATGCAAGGTACCTTTGAACGTCATTGGGAACTCCTACGCTAAAGCACTTTGATAATTATTGATAAACCATACTTGGAATACATTTGGGACATTGCAGTGGAATTCACTAAATATCTCTTACCATCTCTTATTTTATATTAACCATTCAATGACACCAGTTATCCTACTTTGGAATGAGCAGTGTGCAGTATGAACAAAGAAATAGAAAATATAGAAGTTTCAAGTATTATCCCAAAGGTGCATTTTATTTCCTTTTTCTTTTCAAGAGGCAACTAGACTTTCTGGGTTTTTTTTTTTTTTTGAAGATGTTTCCCTTCTCATCCAAGAAACTGACTGGATGATGGAAGCTTCTTGGATGAGAAGGGAAACATCTTCAAAGAAAAACCAGAAAATCCAGTTGCCTCTTGAAAAAGAAAAAAAAAGTACCTTGGGACAACCATGACCTGGATGACTGGGAATCTCCATAGACTTTTCAAGTGTTATGCTTTTGTGTCTGGAAAATGCATTATTTTACAGCATCTGAAAAATGCATCAGTTACTTTTGACATTAATTGAAAGTAATTTTCTCATTATTCTGATATTTTTATATGTTTTTTTTTGCTCCTGTAAAAGTGGTGGGAAGGACATCAAAAGCTAGAAAGATCATAATCATTTTAATATTTTGTATTTTTATTGGTATGTATTTAGTGAAGACCTTTTTTTCTTACAATATAAATGCCAGACAATAGTACTAGCATAGTTCGTACAGAAATCACATTTTTTAAAAACTTATTTTTTTAAAACTTGTCCTGCTCCTACAACCATGAATCACAACCATGGAAATCTAATTGAAATAAACTTTGTCTTTTGATTTGTCTTTTAGAGAAACTAGCTTTTTCTTCAAAGCTCTTGTACATTTTCAAAGAAAAAACGCTGTTATGTGGATTTCTAATTAAATGTAGTTCTTTGATTCAAAGCACATTTTGAACTCTGGCAACACTGATAAGAAAATATCTCAAGAATAAAGCAGTTTTCCTTATATAAAAATGAAAGTGGTGATGGTGTATATGTTTTGTTAATCACTGAGAAAAATCAAATATGTCAGTTTCAAATTGTGTAGCTTTTGAAATGCAGCACAAAAAGAGATACTTCTCTAAGCATAAAATCAAAGAGCGATGTGATCCATATCAAGTCCTCTTAACCTGATTTTTAGGACTGCATTTTTGTTGCCATGCTTTTACTTGGAGTCCAATAATGACAGATTATTCTTACACTATGTGCTCAGGGGAAAATGCTTGAAACCACAAGAAATCTATCTCAAACCTATGTACCCAAGGCTATTGATGCATTATAGTAGGATCCATTCAATCACAAAACATCTGCAGTATCCTGTGTAGCTCGTAAGGGCTTGGTACAGTTAACCATGGAAACTGTTCTGCAGATACATTTCTTTTTTATGTAAAAGCAGAGATAAGAGGAGTCAGAGACAAAATATATTTAGAACAAATGCCTCAATTATTATTGGGATGAGATCAAACATTTTAAATTTATTTATTCATTATTTTCATTTCAAAGCAGTTTCCAATACAATTTGAAATAAACTAATACTTAAATTGTCCCAAAGGTGCTTTTCAAAAGGCAACTGGATTTTCCTAATGTTTGCCTTGAAAATCTTTTACTTCTCATCCAAGAAGCTTTTTCAGTTCTTGAGTTCCAGCTTCCTGTATGAGAAGTGAAACATTTTCAAGAAAAATACCAAGAAAGTCCAATTGCCTTTTGAAAAGCACTGTTGGGATAACCATGACCTGGATTATTGAGAAACTCCATATATATTAATACTTAAATCCATGTTGAACAATAACATTATAAAACTTAAAAAAACAGCTACAGCATAAACAACCAGCAAATTATACTATTATAATTATATAAATATAATTATAAATTATAATTATACTATTGACCTCACCCCGTTCCTAAGAGGCCTGTAGGGGCATGCATAAGCTCATCAATCGTGCCTACCGTCCCTGTCCTATTGTTTCTTTTTATTTTTCTTATAAGTATCTATTGCATGTATTCAAAACTATATCCTTATACCTGTATCTCGTAAGCAATTGACAAATCAAGTAAATACTAAAAATAAATACTTAATCGTTTATAGACTAATAGTTTTAGGGCCACACATACTGCTTTTAGAAGAAAGAAAATCAGTTGGCTGGACCTTGTTAGAGCGCCTGGAGCAGAAATTCTGAGATAATTTATAAGGATCATTGTTTCACTCAATCCTTCAGATAACCTCAGTTTGTGTCCCCAGAGAGGTGATTATCAGTGGCTGCTTACTAGTGATATGCAATGGGGGCAGAGTCAAGAGTGAGTGGAAACAAAACATTTTTTTTCTCCTACCATCATCATTTTTTGCTTCTTAGTCCTGAAAGTTGAGTTGTATTTTCAATGCATAGATCCTATTCTGTCACCTTCTCTGTATCTCCAGTTTGAAAATTAAGCATATTTTACTGGATTATTTTGAATGCTTCTTAGATCTCTTCAGTGATGCTGGCTACAGAAGGGACAAGATTGTGCCAAGCTCAGTTAGGAGAATGTAAATAGTGGCAGTTCAAATGCCTGATTGGATCTTAGATATAGGTCCATTAGTCTTGTATTGATACTACAATGTCTCCTTTATGATAACAGTGCTGATAAATGTCATCTATTTTTAACAACTCCTGTTTCCCTGATTTGACAACCAGGTAATCGATTTTTGGGAGAGAGTTGCAGTAAAATTAGGCCAGGAAAGGTGGGATTTCCTTGTGGGATGCAGGAAATCAGATAGATTGTGGGATGTAGAAAGTAAGAACTAAGAGCTGGATTCCCCTTTCTGTGGGACTGTCTGGCTTTAGGTTATACTTTATTCAGTCCCTAAAGGTCATGTCACAAGAGGGGATAGAATGGCAGGGGGAAAACAGCAAGATATAAAGAGGAAGCAGCTAACTCAGAGACACTTAGAGGCCCCATTTTGGGTTCAGCAAATGAGAAGAAGAGAGGGAGAAAAAAGAAAGGAAGGATGTGTGTAACTAGCAAGGTAGAGATGTTCTTCCTAACTTGCTGGAAAATTACAAGAAAAGACAAAAGAGAAGGCACAAAGTTTTGCACAAACAGTTATAGAGTAAGAGTTGGCAGCTTGGTCATGTAGCATGCTAGGAATTGGAAGTTTGACCTGTGAGGTAATCGCTCAATAGATTTGACTGGAAAAGGCTCATAATTTGGAGAAACATCAAAGAAAGAGAGAAGCAGATTGGAGTCCAAAAGGAAGGCTCCCAAAAGAGAGAGCAAGCAAGAAGAACCACTACATGAGACTCTGCCAAAACCATTACAGGAGTTATACTATATATGCCAAAGGACAAGAGAAAGTTGGATTGTTTCACTATGTACAGTGCTTTTAGACTATTATACACCATTAAAGAGGTCATTCAAGCTCAGTAAGAGGACAAAATTCTTATTTTGGAGCAAAGCCAATATGTAGGGTACTAGAAAATTCACCCCCATTGAGATCATTAACTTAGGATTGCTTAGTATTACCACCATATCAGTGTTACACTGTTTAGATGTCTGCACACTTTCCTAATGATACAAGTAAAAGTGATGAGACATCCTCAGATATAGATGGATTTTCTTTTCTTTATTGAATGTCCCAGAAAGGAGGGAAATCATCCCATAGAAGTGTATGTGTATGTGTGTGTGTGTGTGGTTTTAAAAGGCTGCAGGAGGATTTTTGGAAATAGGCCCACGGTCACATATAGTCCTAGTGTCTCAGTTCAAAATTAGCACTTTAAAAGTGAGCCAAAAAATTAGTAAGCAACAATTATGCCTAGCACAGTCTTGGTGCAACATGTTCTGGATTCTTGGCCTTCACAAACACTTTGACAATTTTCCCTGTCGATCATCAGTGATTTCTTGAGTTGTCTCTAAAAGTGTCTTTATATACAGTACAGCATTGCAGCAGTTCTGTTATTCTAAATATATATAATTTTGTTTTCTGAAATCAATCATTGCCCCCAAAATAAATCTCTCTGCCAAGTTTAGTTGCATTCCCATTACCTGTATTTAGACTATCCTCACTTTGCTTTGGAAAATTATCAATGGCAACAATAGACAAAAACAAATAAATATATAAAATATTTTCTGTTATCATATTGTCTGCCTACCATTCTCCTATTTAATCAGAGTTCATGATGTATTTGTTTTATTTGTTCCAAAGTTACACACACACATACACACACACAGAGAGAGAGAGGGGGGGGAGGGAGGGGGGGAGGGAGGGAGGGAGGGAGGGAGAGAGAGTATACACACATAACATAGATATACTTCTGAAGCAGTATAAAAATACAGTAAAAACAATTCAAAGCAAATACAAATATTAACTTTTTAAACATTAGAAGAGCAGTACATATCATTTCTACTCAATATACCATGCTAAATGATTATAGATGTGCAGCAACAATATTAACTATATTTCTTATGTAAAGCAAATGGAAAATAAATTATGAAGTCAAAGTTGAATCCTAGAAACATCATCAAAGCAATCAATAGGTGGGCAGTCCCTGTTATACAATGTACAGCAGAAAGAGTTGAAACCGGACAAAAATTGATAACTTGGATCAGAAAACAAGAAAAACTAATGACAATATACCATGCTATACACCCAAAAGGCAATATTGATTGGCTGTATTTGTCAAGAGCTGAACGTCCCTCTACCCATGACTCCTACAGGTGAAACAAGCTATAAAGGAATAAAAACATGGTTTGAATTAAGAAAAGTGAAAAGCCCTTGTCAAAGGAAGTCCATCAAGAAAACTTGAAAACAACAAAGGTGAAGGTTGAGCATAGAAAAGAAACAATTGAAAACTGATTTGCTAATTGGAAGAACAAGCCAATGAACATCAATGTTTGAAGAATATCGAAGGAAAAGCCAATAAAACATGGAACTAGTTAAAATCAAGAGCATTAAAGAAAGAAACTGAAGGCTTTATTGTGTTTTAGTGGCTCAAGAACATTCTGACTAACTGTATAAAAGCAAAAAATTATCATGTAGGTAAATGTCGCCTTCGTAGGAAAAAAAAAGATGAAACAACCATTTGATCAGGGACTGCAGAAAAATTTCACAAACTGACTAAAAACGACGTCATGACTGAGTTGCCAAAATTGTTCATTGGAAACTGCCAGAGGTTTGGATTTAAATATACTATAGTTAAAAACTACTGGGATCATCAAGTTGGAAAATGAATGGGTTAAAATATGTAACTTTAGGATCCAAACAGATATATCTACAATATATCTATTTTGAAAAGAATAAAGTCTGGTTCATTGATGCTGCTGACCAGGAGATCCTAGAATTAAGAAAAAAGCAGTTGGAAAAAATTATGAAATACTGAAACATGTAAATCAAAGTTGAGCACTTATTGAAACAGAAATCTGTTGTTATACCATTTGTGATTGGTGAGCTTGGAGCAATACCTAAAGGACTTCTTTGATATCTGGAAGTATTAAATTTATCAACCCTGAACACTCTAGTTTTACAAAAAGACAACATGATTGGAATTGCATACATACAGTACTTAGATGGCCAGAGTAAACCTCGTGTACATCAAGTGGAAGGATAGCTCCATGGTTAACTTTATGACTAGCAATTTCAAGAGTATGCTGCATGATTATCCTCAGGAAGACACCTTGCTAGCATTGAGTCTTCTCCAAAACATTCACCAAATCTTTTAGAAAGATAGAGGCCAGCAATGTAAGCAAACACCTTTAGCACAACTCTCAAATACTTGCCCAATCAGTCACTTGAAGCTGATGAGTGATGAAAAGACTTAACTAGCATGGAATCACCAGAAGACCTTTTAGAATGTTGATCAGAAAAACTGTAAGATTGAGTGACACTGAAGGAGATCAGTCTGGTCTCTGCTGTGAGGTTGAATGTGCACTGAAAGTCTTCCAGGCTTGGTGGCTTTGGTGGTAACTGTGAACATCTTTGAATCCATTCAGCTCCTCCATGAAGCATTTCATGGAGGAGCCAACAGAGAACACCCTTCTTGGAAGCATTGCCCACCAAAATATTAAATACTAGACAAATTGCTTTAATGAAATAGTCAAAAATGTTTTAGATCTCCTGCTTGTTTACCTGGTCTATTTTTTAGTCTTTTTTTGTTCTTTGTTTCACATTTATCTCACTTTAATCTTGATTGCTAGCAATTATTGTTGTAAAATTTATTTATTTTATTTTCTTTCCACCTAAAATATGACAATGTAGTACAGAAACATTTTTTAAAAAAAATATTCAAAGCATTGATTCCAGAAGATGATGAAACTATCAAATTTGTTTTCCTTAGTTTCTCAGCTTTGTGAATTTCAAAAAATCCTCTTAAAGCATATGACAATAATAATAATTAAAAAATCAGCATGTGTCGAGATGCATATTGTATTTCCTATTAGAAGCATCTTTCAGTTCAAAGAGATCCCAAAGTTTGGTAATATGCAGGAATTGCCAGGACTGCATCTTGAGACAATGCTAGACAAAAATAAGATGTTTTATGTAATGCTTTTTCTCTAAAGATAGTGGTTAAAAAAACATTAAAATGTACTAAAACTTCAATAAATTCTTGCAGAGAGTAACAGCACCTTTCTGATTATTTAAAGCAATGCCCATATTTTTTGTTCATCTATATAAGCATACTGTCCCAATACCGGTTCTCATTTTAAGGGATTTCATTAATTTGTTTCTACAATGGTGGAATGGATGCAAAAATAGCTGATTATAATGTTGAATTTACTCTTGGGGCCTAGGGCCAATAATTGAATAGGTGAGCAGCAGATGCCTAAAAGAGGATATAACATACTGCTAGTTACTCAGCTGCTTCATCTGTCTTTTTTTTATGAAGACATGTCAAGGGTGACTTGAGTCAATATGATAATTAAAAAAACAATGTTTGGCAGGGTGGGAGCGAGAAACAGAATCATTTTTTTCTTAACTATCGGGTAAAATTAACACTTATTTAATTTTCTTTTTTGTAAAGAGTGCAATGGAAAGGATTTAGGCAGGTCACAGAGGAATTGGAGAGAAACTTGTCTAAGCAATTATCTAAAGGGGGGGAAACCATAATTACGTAAAACTCTCAGTACAAGTGTTAAAATACTATGGTTGCCACTGAGCTATGATTAGCCAACTTAAATTAATGAGAAAATTAAAAAGTAACAGTTGTGAACCAATGTTAAGCATAAATTTCTTCACACTTCTTATTAAGTGTGTTTAAGATTAGGGCTGTCAAGCATTTTATTTATTTATTTATTTGAAAGAAGAAATACAAGGAAAGAGAAATTTAACAGTTCGGCAATCCTATAGAGCCATGAATTTTGTAAGTGGAGGAAAAGTAGCTTTTGAGAGAATTTTACCCAAAAGAAGACAGAGATATGGGGGCAGGGTATAATTTATTTTTCTTCCCTCAAAAGAATTGCCACAGACAGTCCTTGAAAAGGACCAACTGTGTCTGTTGGGAAACACGTCTCGACCTTCCTCTCTTGAAGCCTTCCCTACCCTACCCCACTTTTCTTATGCATGTCAGTGTTTTTTGAAAATATATTGTCCTCAGCCAAAGCTCAAGTGAAAGGCAACAGATGTTGCTAAGATTGTCCCCAGCCTGTCTTCTGTCCTATTTTCACCTCTTAAAAAAAAAAAAGGGGGTGGGGGACTGAGAAAAAGAGAAAGTCAAAAACTTGCTTTAAATCACTGGAGCATTTTGTCTTTCAGCAAAACCTGTTTGCACATGCTCCAGTGGCCCAGCAGAAAAGGCTGGGTGACTTGTGTTCAGCCGGAGGTTAGTTTTAATGCTCTGTGTAGTGTTCCATGCTCCTTTCACACAGAGCAGCTGCCTCTTGATAGCTAGAACAAATTGAGGTGATACAGGCCACCAGCAGCAAGACTGGGTTGCTTCTATGCCTCCAAAAAGGGAGGAAAGCCTCAGAACAGGACCCACTGGGGCTGACCACAATAAACCGTAGGATTAGATTTGATACACTCAAAATTAAGACATTCTCCTTCCTGAGAAGTAGGCCATAATGACATAAACTACAAGACAGCTACATGGGAGAGAATGGTGCTTAAACATTTATTAAGTTACACCAAATTATTTCATGTGTGACTATGTTTAATTAAAAGGAAGGGAGAGGAAGGAAAAAAGTAGACAGAAGTGTAATGAATGGCTGAGTCTCCTTCCCACAGAAACAAAGCCTGTGTCTTTAACAGAAGTAGTCTTTCCTCCTCCTTCCCTTTTATATCATTGATATAATCCATGCTTAGATAAAAGTGACAAACTACCATTCACACTGTTTTATCAGTTTGCTGAGTGTTTGGAAGCAACACTCTAAGTGATGATTAAATAAAGGAAGCCTAGCAGAAGTCAAACAAGCAGACTTTGGTAAGTATATTGTTACTTCTTTTCAAATATGTTCCGGTTTATCACTTAAGAAATAGAGTTGCACTCTATGCTTTAGTAGCCTTTCTCCCCATCACACTTCAAAAATCTATGCCTCAGCAGTTGGACTGGTGTGCAACCAAGTTCTTGCAGTTGATGGTGAGCAGATCAAATTGCTCAAATCCTTACCATTTCTTTCAATGCTAAGAATCATTCTAGCAAATCTGTGAAGTGAGACCAGACATAACAGATTAATTAACACAACAATAGCTCCCTGGTCTTCTGTGCAGTGGCAGTAGGGCATAGCATTTAGCATTTAGCAACAATACAGATTAAGTAGTGGCACTAAATTCTACTTGCATCTCCTTTTTTCCCCCCACTGACAATATGGCAAGCAACAAGGCTTCCAACTACACAAATAGAAGCTGACCTGTCAGATAGATGATTTGAGGTGCTCCATGTTATGGCATATTTATTAATTGATGATTATTTCATTTTTCCTGACAGGGAGGGTGAAAGATGCTTATAGGATTATTTTTTTTGGCACAAGTGCCAAAGTGATTTGAAGGAGCATGGCAATTAGGTACTTTGGCTTTGATGGGAAAGAGGTATTACTATTTTGGCAAGCTTATTAAGGGTATCAGGAGGCAAGGAACAGAGTAGCAATATTAATATGCATGTATTTGTTTTGGGCTTTGAACAGCATGATGATTTTATGATTCTCAGCACTTGCCAAATAAAGTTCTCTTCGATGGGCTCAGAAGACCTAAGATTTTTAAATTTGATTATTGTAAGGCAATATTATAATGGTGTAGATACTATTGGTTGATGACTAAAGAATTAGAAGTTATATTCACAGGATAAGTCTGTTTAAATATTACTTTCTTGTTTCATTAATTCTTTCTTGCTGAATTGATACTGTACTGACAATATAACTCAGATGCCACATTGTTCTACTACACTCATTTTTTTTGCTATAAAATTCTCTAAAAAAACTGGGTTCAAAATCAGGCTCTGAGAGGCAGGTGCTGTTTTAATTGTTTTTTAATACCCATATGAAAAAAAAAACCATATTACACGAAATGCCCCTAAACAAGTTTATTCATGTTTTTAAAAAACCTCATTTTATTGTGTCTGATGTTTTAATTGAATGTGAATTTTACAGGTCAAAAATTGTTTCAAAAAAATAATTATACCTTGAAAGAACATTTACTAAAGATAGGAAATGGATTGATATATTTAAGACTTGAAAATGCTGGAAAAAAGGTAGTCAGTATGTGGCCTGCTGTGATATTTTTTTCAAAATAAGTAAAAATGATTATGCATAAGAACTTATTTTGTCTATCTTGTTATATGGAAGTCGTAGCTGGGTATGTCAGGAAAAAATATAAAAATAAGTTGAATGTAATACAAATGATGTATGTAAGAAGAATATGTGGTAAAATAAGAGGTGAAAGATTTTAAAAATGGATTCTGGATGAATGTAATGGAAAGAAAAGTGAATGAGGATTATGGAAATTATATACTGAGGTGATTGATCATCAAGAATGAATCACAAAGTAAATATATAAATAATGAATGAAATGGAAATGGAAAGAAGACAGCAGATCTGGGAAAAATAAAGTTGGATGGAGTTAAGATTCTGGAAAAGAGAAGCAAGAGGATTAAAGAACAAAAGGATATATATAAATTAGTACATTGAGTGAAATGAGTGCTAGAATATGGAAATATATTTATATAAAATAAATTAGGGGGTATTTTCTTTTTGCTTACTTTACATCTTTAATTTCTTCTGCATACTTTTTTCATCTTTACATATGTTTTATAATTTGTTATCACAAAAGGGAAGAACTTGATGGGTATGTGATTAGCATTTCATCCAACGTATTTTCAATATTTCAAGTAGAAAAAAATGAAATGCAATGCCTCGGATCAAGTAATCAATTGTTTACTACTTTTCTGAAACTGAATCACAGCAATGCAATTAGATTTTTCAAATTGGCACAGCACAGGTAGCAAAATACACTTTAGTTAGATGGTGTAGATGCATCAAAAGATTGTAAGACGAGAGGCCCTGTGGAATTTAATAGAAATTAGTCTATTGCTTTTGTTTGTTTTATTGAACTGAAGGTTGATTTTCTAAAGTTCTTTGATTTTAACTCTCAATGCTGTTATCCCAGACTTCTCTTTGCAGCACAGAAAGTTGATATTTTCACTGTGGTTTCAATGTTTGCCAATCATGATTATCTGAGCAACAGTTGTCTCAATGCAGGGAGATAAATATCTTTAAATTTTCCCAAACCAAAGTTTCAGATGATAGAAAGAGCTGGTGTCCACATTCTTCATCCAATATTTTTCATCTGAGTTGTCAGCCTTTATATTGTATGTATTACTTTCTTCAAAACCCTCAGCAAATCCAAATATTGTACACACTTTATCCTAAGTAAGTATACAAAGATTTTAATCTTTAATGAAACTTCTTGAGTAACTCCCACTATTTCCCATAGAAGCTAAAATAAAGTGTGTAGGACTTGTTTGCTTATTTGTTTGTTCATTTGTTTGCTATATGAAAATAAGCTTTTAGGGCTACCATTTGTCCTAAAATATGCATCTATTTTAAATGTGCATCAAGAAATATTCTGCATTATCTATATCTTTAAAAAAGTGTATGTGTGTATGTGAGTGTATGTTTATGTGTGTGTGTGTATGAGAGAGAGAGAGAGAGAGAGATGATAGATAGATGATGGATGGATGGATGGATAGATGAGGTAGATGAGGTAGATGGATGATAGATGAGAGAGAATTGGATGAGAGAGATGGGTAATAGATGAGATAGAAGATAGATTGATAGACAGACATACCAGCCAATGCCTGATCTCATTATTTATTTATTCATTAAATCCACCTTTTCTTCAAGTTATTCAAGGCATTCCACAGTAGGAATATCTCATTTTATCATGCACACATACATATTGAAGTTCACAATGTGTCATTGAAAAGAAGTGTTTGACTTAAATTACCCTCTGAGCTCCTTGGTTAAGTAGGCATTTGAAGCTTGGTTTCCCCGATGCAGTGCAATCACTCTTGTTCTCTTATGATTTTAATTATGATGTTATCATTATGCTAATATAATTTAAAATGTACATATGCATAAAGGTTTTCAATGATACTTTAAGTAAAAAATAAAAGTGATAGCCACAAATCTGATATTTTTAGTAGTCAATATGCCAGGTTACTTATTTTTATTTGATTTGATTTGATTATTTGATTATTTCCTCAGTTTTTATCTGAGCTTTCATTGATATGATCTGACATTTTTTCAAGCCTTATATGTTGCTGCCCATTAAAATATGGGCCCAAGATAAAAAAACTGTACAGCACTGTGATACTTTGACAGCTGTCATGAGGGAATAAAATGTGCAGTGCAATTGCAGTGCATAAAGGAATAAAATGTGCAACAGACTTTATAAAATTATTGACATATAAGGAAGACACAGAATTCTTAGGAGTAGGCAGACAACCTTGTAATTCCTGCCAGAAGGACTATAATGAGAGAATAGCACCTTATATGAATGGTGTAAAAATGTTAAACTAGTGTAATAACTGACAAAGATTTCAGGTCAATCCTTTTGTAGTTCTTATCTAGACCTCCATATATGGTTGAGAAACCAACATTGTATTGTTAATTCTGACTGAGTGCTAATGACAAAGCAAATAAATATATTCTAAATACAGAAATGTTCAGCACTGTAATTTCATGCTTTCACAAGGCTATCCCTTCTGTTAGGCAGCATGAAGTGGTTTCTTCAAACAGTACATGAAATGGACAATCTACCATGACTGCTCTCTTCAGTTCTTCATACTCTACCCCCACTTGCCACTCCACCAAGATTGGTTTGATTATTTGACTAGAGAATAGCATTAGCACTTAGACTTATATACTGCTTTATACTGCTTTACAGCCCTCTCTTCATGGTTTTACAGAGTCAGCATATTGCCCCCAACAATCTGGATCCCCATTTTACCCATCTCAGAAGATGGAAGGCTGAGTCAACCTTGAGCCTGGTAGGATTTAAACTGCCAAATTGCAGGCAGCCAGTAGTCAGCAGAAGTGGCCTGCATTACAGCACTCTAACCATTGTGCCACTGAGGCTCTATAAATGCTTAATCTTATTTTCCCACCTGATTCACCCTGAAAGGAACTTAGTAGAAATTTACACTAGCAAAAAGGAATAGGAGGTTAGTTAATGTCACAGTACCAGATGCCCCATCAACAGAAGCAAATCAAATGCAGACAGCTTGGATTGGGCATCATGACAGGACAACTATGGGCATTCAAGAAGCTAGATACTTCTGTGTCCCTGGGCTTCTTCAGCTTTTTGTGTCAAATGAAATTTTGAAAATGTGGAGTGAGCCAATCCCATCTAAGAGAAGGAACTGCAATCAGATCCAGAAGTCAATATACCATTGCTAAGAAAACTATATGGACATATTTAGACAACTTGGCTTAGGTGATGAGTATCTCAAAATGTATTTTTCTAGCCACAAGTCTAGAAGAGTGCTTCCATAGTTATGATGTAGAGCAAGGATCTTCAAACTTGGCAAGTTTAAGACTTGTGGACTTCAACTCCCAGAATTTCTGAGCTAACATGACTGGAGGAGGGATTCTGGGAGTTGAAGTCCACAAGTCTTAAAGCTGTCAAGTTTGAAGATCCCTGATGTAGAAGATGATCTTGAGAAAGATAGACCAGATCAATTATCAAAATGACCAGAAGAAAAACAGCTTAAGTGCAAAACAAGTGGAAAATATTCATACATAACAATACCTTGTTAAATCATATGAGCATAAGAAGGGGAGAAAGTACAATCATACTTGCAAGATTCTGTTTATTATAACCACTTAAAAATAAAACCACTTTTAATAAAAATAAAATAGCCTTTCTGCAGAGTTGATTTTGGTCTGGTATAGCTAGCAGAGCTGACGTTGTATGGCTGGACAAATGCAGGAAGAAAATTTTATCAGTGATGGTGCCATTAGTGAAGAATAGTTCCTTGTTTTATAAAGACACATACAATTGGAATATGGCATATAAAAAACCATGAACTAGTAGGGACAGCGTGAAATTTTCAAAGTGGAAATGTAGTGGAAACCAAATTAGATATTTCAGGAATAAATGAACTTACTTAAATAGGCCACTAAATCATATAATTATATGATACAATATTTAGAGTATATGGCCATAGGAAAAAGTAGAATGTTAATGAGATTCAGCAAAGATATATTGAGGATGTGCTCATCTATATCTCAATAAGCTATACAATCGCATCTATTATAATTAGTGGATGTCTGGTAAGGATCAATATTATATAAGCATATCCTCCTAGCACAGATACAGCACTGAAAGATATTGATTAAATGATATGACAAACTGTAAGAGAGGATGACCGCAACATTTAGAAAAGGCATTGTGCCAGAATGCTAAAGGTGGAGAAGGAGGACAGAAAATTGGATAAAAACCTAATAATGGAGGAGTTAAATTAATAGAATTTTGCAAATACAGTTTTGTTCATGATTCAAACATATGTTCCAAGCAACATAAATGAAGATTCTACAGCTGTATTCTACAGCAGAATCCATTTGACTATAAAATAGAACATAAAATATGTAAAAGAGCAATCCAGACAGCAAGACCTTTCATGATGCAGATTGTGGATTAGACCATCAATTACTGATATCAACCATACTGGTTAAATTTAATAAATTAAAGAGGATAATGTATCAGTAAAATTTAACATGGAGAACCTGTGGTCAAAATATACAGTAATATCAATGTTACAAACTGATTCAGTGTAGTTAATTTTTGGGAAGGAGAAGTGGAATTATTATGGAAAGAAACCAGAGCTATGATGCAAACTAAAGCATAAACATGTATTCCCAAAATTTCAAGCAAACTTTTTAATTGGCTGTCAAAACAAAGTATCGTCATAGCTAGGGAAAAGAGGTAGGTGAGAGCCTCAGGACAGATAGGTGATGACTGAATCAACATCAAGGAAAAAACAACAATGAAATATATAAAAGTCATTGTCATCAAATAGAGAGGAATAATACAGAATGTCAACAAATGGAGTAAACAACATAAAAATGATATTTTAAAATAAATCACTGAAAATACTTAATTTATGTATTTATTATTAAATTGATGTTCCCACCATCTCATGCAAGATATAGTTAAGGTAGGATGGATTGACTGATAGTCAAGGTAAAGGAAAGCTAAACAGAAGGAAGCTAATGGAAGATATAAGCACTATATTGAAATATTTTACAAGGGGAATATAAAATATCAAACAGTTGTAGAGAAAACATATATTCAAGAACTGATTCCACTTAGGTTGCAAAAAGTAATCAACTATCTGACAAGTAAAAAAGCACTAGGTGTTTTCACTGAAATACTCACTGAACTATTTAAAGGAACCAGAAGAAAAGGCAATTAAAATGCTAATCATTTGATAAACATGGAAAAAGCGATTGGAGAATAAAAATTATAAATACCTAAAAAGGAGATGCAAGAGAATAGGAAGTGTCTGAGCTGAAGAATTTGAACTGGGGGTCTAATTTGTCGCCCAAGCAAAATTTTGCTTGTGATCTTACAAAGAAAAATAGAGCCATATATGGAAACAGAAATGCCAATGAATAAGCATGTTTCATAAAAGGCAAAAGACCAAAAATGGAGACAACAAGAAAATTTAAGAAAGAAGTTTATCGTTCCCTTATTGGTCATGGCCATAGCAACACTTTTATCTAAAGGTATTTTTTGTTTAATGACCACATTTAAGACTAATAACTCAATTGTTAAGCAAAGCAGTTTTCCAATATCATACAGATAAGATCTTGGGAGGTGGAGGCAGGGGAGAGATGCTGCCCAGAGAATGATCAGATAAGATTTGCATAATGAGGTGCAGAAGAGACCTACCACCCCAAGTTCCCAGGTGGTAAAGGAGACAGCAGGAGATTTGGACTTTTAGACTTTTAAAATCTATGTTAGTTTGCCCAGGTAGACATTACAGGGAACACAACCAGATAAGTTAATTCCACTTTATCACAAGGATTAACAGAATTTTTGCAAGTCAAGAGTGTGTTTAGCTTCTATAAACCTTAACTTCTATTCTCAAGGCCCAGCACTATTAATTCTTCAGGACATTTTTCAACTCACATAGATCAAGGCTGTTGAATCTAGTCTTTTAAATCTAGGCTACTCTCTCTGCTCAGCTCATAAGATGGAATATGGTCAGGCAAAAGGAACCCTGGAGCAAATGATAAGGAATATGGAGTGACAAATAGATCTAGGAAAGCCTTACTGTTACCAGTATACAACAGATATATTGTCATTGCTGCCAGCTATCTTGCAAAGCAAGAAACATACAAACATCGAAACACTTTCCCTTTTGCCCAATGCCATGTTCTTCCCTCTGCAGTATTGGATGGTAAACATAAAAAAGTATCTTTTCCTCATTTTATGGAAACATCCAAACAGATTCATCCTACATAGATATCCTGGTTGCCCAGATTCAACCTATACTCAGATATTTATAGATGAATTATCTTTTGTTATAGTATATGCACCTATGTTTTGTGTGGCAACAAAGAAAAATCCATCAGATTGTGGTGGGCCAAATTTCCATAATGCATTCCATTTAAATGTAGTTCCTTTAAATTTTAGATACTACCACTGTGTTCTGTTTAATATATTTAAATATTAAATATAATTTAATATATAATATAATTATAGCATTTATATTATAATTTCACATAAGGGATGGAATGATGGCCTAAATGTGAAGATGCTTGCCTCACACTCAGGATATAAGAATTCAATCCTAGGCAGCAACACGTTTCTCTATCAGGGCGCAAAGAGAAAATATCTGCCGTGAATTCTGTGTAGGCATCAAGAAAGGCATACAGCCAGTAAATGCTCAGCTACATTCAGTCACCCTGACTCACCTCCATAAAAAGGATTACAGAATTTTGTGTGTATGTGTGTGTATACACACACACACACACACACACACACAAATAATTTCATATAGGCAGCATTCTGGATCTCACCTACAGAAGTTAGTTAGGTTGTTTTATAAATCTATTTAACTTTGTCTTAAAATTTACTTTACTTATAATTTAATGAAATAGACTACACACACATAATAATGTATTTGCACTGGTCTACAACTGTAATAAACTTAAACTACCAGAATGTGGAATGTTTGAAATACTGTATAATGGATATGTCAGAACAAATGTTTTCTCCTCTGAGAAATTTTTACAGTGAACAAGAAGATACTGTACAAATTGAATTTGGTTCTGGAGAAGAAAGGGAGTAGGACAGAGATAGATATTATTCCCATAGCTGTTTAAGTTGTATAGTGAATATATTATAAGAATGGCAAGATTGGAAAATATGACTGCTGCAATCAAAATTGGAAATTGAAATACAAATAATTTGAGATATGCAGCGACACCATTGTGTTAGCTGAAGGTGAAGAAGCCATAGAAGAACTTACTACGGTATGAAAGTAAAAATAGAAAGTGAACACTGTTTAACATTAAATGCAATGAAAATGTGAAGCAGCATGTTTAGTGAATTAAGAGTTGATAGCAAAAAAATGAAGATGAAAGAGTTTTGTTTTGTTGGGCTCGAGAACAGATAAATGTGGATAATGTATTGGACAAGTAAGGAAAACATAAGGAAAATTTTGAAGGATAAAGATATTTCAATGATAATAAAGATTAAAATAGTAACAGCAATGCCATTTCCAATTCGTATGAAAACTTAACACTGAGGAAAAGTGACAAAAATATAGACACCTTTAAATTATTAACATGGAGAAAGTTAATAAGAATATTATGTGGTATCAGAAGAACCAATTATTCAGTTTTGCATAAAATCAAAATTGGGTGCTCCCTTGATGTGGCGATTACAGAAACTAAACCCTCACATATTTTGTTTATATGATTGAAGCAGATGCTAAACTGGGAACAGTGGTTATGGTTTGATTTATTTAATATTGTTTGTTGACATAGTAAAATACAAAATAGAAATGTGTGCAACGACAATTATACAGTGAAGGGAATAATAGAGTGATTACATGAATTAGCATAACAAAAATCCTAGTTAATATCAAAAGATCCATTTAATAAATATTATTTTGTGAAGTTAATTCATCTGATATAATTAAACCTAGCCTCTGTACCATATTTTCTTGTTTTTGGAATATTTCACCAACAAAATTGGTAACAAGTTCATACATTGGATACATCCCTTAAAATCAGGAGAATGATTTTAGTGAGATGAACCTCTTTGCTATATCCCAGACAATATAAGTATTTAAGTATTTGAACAATCATGTTAAATAGAGCTGTTCCCACAGGCAACACCCTACATTTGTTTTAGTGTTCTGTTTTACTTTATCTTTTCCCTTCCTCCCTGTCCTGCTTCTCTTCCATGTGTCAAAATAATCACAGCTCTTTTTTCATTCCATTTTCCTTCACTTAGATCATTTTTCTTCCTTGAAAGTGTTCTAAGCTAGGATCATTGCCAATATACTAAAGTGAATTTTTAAAATGTATTTTTATAACAAAGGATTTTGGAGGGAAACAAAATGTTAAAGTGTATTTAACTGCACAGTAGAGTTATGCTTTAAACAATATTGTATATTGTTTAACAATATTGTGTATTAAATATATACATATATATTTTATATACTGTATACATAATTTAATAGACCTTATTAACTTTCTCCACAATTTGTTGGTAGTATCCAATAGCCCACAGTTTTCTATTCAGTCATGCACTTTTGCTCCCCCCAGTGGCCACCTTTTAAATTATCGACTTTCCAATCTTCCAAATAAAAGCTAGGGTTGAATATTCCTATTCTACCTATTACAGAAAACTAAATTGTTGAATATTCTACTAAGAGTTAAGATCGACTGTAGCCTGAAAATAACACATTTCAGACAATTTTCCAGGGAAATCTTCAATTTGATTTTGACTAAAACTATGTGACCAATGCATACTTAAGTAGAAAGGATAAAAAAGCATAATGAGCAAAATGAAATAGAATAGGAAAGTCCTTTAATGACCCAATTTACATAAAATCATTTCAAATATATTTTTATTAATATTTTTTCAAAGAAACAATTGATACAAGCAAGTGACAACTGGAATCTGTTAGGTAGCTCAGTTTTTCATGATCTACATTTTGGAATGAATAATAAGTTATCAAGTCAATGGGGTATTGTGGGAGGGGGCATAAAAAAGGATTGAAAATAATTTCAAAACAGTATTTCAAATTTGTGCTAACAAATAATAAAGTGACAAATGATCTTTACCAAAAATATAAAAAAAAATAGATTGTGATTGATTCCTATCAGCTGTTGAGATCTTCTAGCTGTGTTATTGAATTAGTTATTTCAATGCATGGCAGTTATAGAAAAGAATTTCATGCAATTTCTCCTTTTCCTTTTCCTTCTCCTTCTCGTTCTCCTTCCTAGCATATTTCTACAGGTGCAGGATCCACTTTTTGAATCACTGAATCCCATTTTGCACAATCATCTGCATTTCCAGGGCACAGGCCTGTGGCTTGCATATCTTTGTTACTGGTGCCTTCCATCTGTCTCTTGAACAGTCATGAGGTCACCGGTCATTGACTTCTAGTTAGTAGGCACTCTTGGCCACGATGGAAGGTGCTGCTCTATGGATATGTCCATACCAGTGGAGCCGGCATTCTCTCATCTTCTCTATAATTGGTGCCACACCAAAATGTTGTTGAATGGTGTCATTTGTGATGTGGTCAAGAAGGGAGATGCCCAATATCCAATGGAGCATTCGCATTTCCATGGCATGGAGATTGCTTTCGGTCCCTGTTGTTGTTGCCCAACATTCAGTGCCATACAATGCAACAGGGTGGATGGTTGTCTTGTAATATGAAAGATGTAGTACAAGAGATCATTAAGGATTTAAAAAATGAAGCTGTAATATCATAATGCTACTATATAAATCTATTCTGCAACCATTTTTGGAATAGTGGCAATTATAGGATTCAAAATTTTTTACTACCAGTTCTGTGGGTGGCTTGGTGGGCGTGGCGTGGCTTGGTGGGCATGGCAGGGGAAGGATACTGTAAAATCTTCATTCCCACCCCACACCAGGGGAAGGATACTGTAAAATCTCCATTCCCTCCCCACCCCACTAACCTGCTTTCTAGCTCTGTTCTCCTGTGCAGAGCAACCAAAGAAGACCCAGCTAATCAGCTGGGACTTGGGAGGCAGAGAATAGATGGGGGTAGAGCCAGTCAGGGATGGTATTTGCCGATTCTCCGAATTACTCAAAATTTCCACTACCGGTTCTCCAGAACTGGTCAAAACCGGCTGAGTAACACCTCTGAATAGTGGGTCTAAAAATGAGATATAGAAAAGTGAGGGAATAGTCCCATAGCCTTGAGAAAAAAAAATGACAATATTTGATACTTTTGGATGAAAATATATTACCTTACTAAATGGTTAAAATACACTGTTCTTTCCCCATTGTTCTTCAGTGAAAAAGGTAGATTGAAAGTCTTATCTCTTCTGGTCAAACTAGAACACCCTTCCCCCCCCCCAAAAAAAAAAAAAAAAGAGAGCTGAATGCTGAGATATTCATTATGGGGAAAAGAATGTATTTCTCTTATTATCTTCATATGAATTAGCTACTAGTAATTGGAATTCTACATGTACAACCCTTTAAGTCTGCATGTGAAAATCCATGATACGCATGTGGATTATACTGTGTCTATGAAGTATCCCTGAACAATATGACTGTGTTACAAAAGAATGGTCCTGCATTTTTATCAATTCTTATACAACTGAATTAATTTGTTTTTGAAATTTTGAAGATATTTTTGGTGCTAATATATAGTGTAATATTCCCTCTCTTATTTAAAGAGCTTCAAAGCAGATGATGAATATGAGCAGATATTCTTCCATTAGGTGTGTGTCGATGTATGGTTATCTTTCCAACAGTCCACTGTTTCCTTGATTGTCTCCTAATGACCCATAATCCCTTGCGAGGTGGAATCTGGGCAACTAAATGAGGCTGATTGTTTACTGGCCAGATTCCCTTCTTGTCACCAGTGTAGAGTTATATTCAGCAGATATATTCTCATTGTGCCCAGAGATAGAAATATCTGCCTCTACCTAGGATCGAACTCACAGTCTCCTGATTGTGAGGTGAGACCTCCACCTCTAGGCCACGGCACCACTCCCACTGTTTCCTTGATTTTCTACATTGTATTTAGTCCTAGACATGTTAGTGAGGAAACTCTTCCAATTGGGTGTTTTGTTTTTAATTGGGTAAGTTGAAAAGTTACAGAAAAATAGAAAGAAGATACCAACCCAAGGAGAATCACCTTCTACCACTTCTCTTTGGCATCCTTTCCAGTTCACCACCATGTGAAATTTTGAAGGACAATGGAAAGATAGAAGAATGTTGTTAGAAAATTCCAGGACAGACTTCAACAGAGAATTAAGCTGTATATGCAATACTCCAAGAGGTAGGATACAAAGCAGATTCAAACTGAATTCCACTTCACATCTCTTGTCTTAGTGGGTAACAGTCAGGTATTTTATTGACAGAAATAGAATACCGAAGGCAAAACACTAACACATTGGATCCTAGATCTTGCATGCCCTCTGTCATACATCCATCAAAGCTAGATAGGGCTAAAATGTATTTTTAGTGGTGTTATATTATGATGTAGCAACATTACAGGGAATTGAGGAGTATGTGCAAAAATGTAACCCCCTTACTATAAATAGTCTTTTTTCTGTATAGGATAGTATACCGTCTTTGAAATAATATGTCAAGGATTATATTCTGGCAGTGGGTGTCTCTGAAACAAGTATTAGACTAGCAATTAACAATCTACACAATTTTATTTTATTTCCAAATGCTCGCACTTTCTTTCTCACTCTCTGCCATCCCCACCCTCTTTTTAAACATGCCAACCTCACTCTTCTTCTTTCTAATGTCAATAGAAGACAGATTGTTCTTACCAAAAATTTGAATTTATCACTTACAGTTTTTTTAAAATTAGGTTAAGGGTTGCTTGCAACCTTAGCTATAAAAATAAAAATGTTTCATTGCACAACTTTGCAGTCCAAGAAAGCAATATGGAACTAGTGCTATTGTGTGTGTTAATAAATTACAAATGTAGGCTTAATGAGTCTTAAGCATCCATTTTTCAAATTATGATAACCTCTCAACTAATCTCTACTAATCTCCCAATTCTTAAAGGTAAAGATTCCCCTTGCACACACTTGCTAGTCATTTCCAGCTCCAGGGGGCGGTGCTCATCTCTGTTACAAAGCCGAAGACATCTCTGTGGTCATGTGGCCAGCATGACTAAATGCCAAAGGTGTACAGAATGCTGTTACCTTCCCACCGAAATGGTGCCTACTTTTCTAGTTTGTTTATGTATGTATGTATGTATGTATGTATGTATGTATGTATTTATTTATTTATTTATTTATTTATTTATTTATTTATTTATTTATTTATTTATTTATTTATTAAGACATTTATGTACCGCCCTTCTGGAGGACTCAGGGCAGTGTATAGCCAACCATAAAACATTCTACAGATTATAAAAGTTAAAAGAAAATTAAACATCCTAGGCTGCCTTAAAAATTTAAATTATACCCACCCCCAATAAATTAATAAAACCTTGAATATTAAAAGCCCAAAATTTAAAACCCAAAATTCTAAAATTATTCTAAAATTCCCACTTCAGCTCAGGCTGGCCTGCTCGAAGAGCCAGGTTTTTAATGCACATCTGAATGTTCTCAGGTCGGTGTTGTTACGTAACTCCGGAAACAGACCATTCCAGAGGGTGGGAGCCCCCACAGAGAAGGCCCTATTCCTCGGGGTCACCAGGCGGCACATAGATGCCGTCGGTACCCGAAGGAGGCCCTCCCTGTGGGAGCGCACAGGTCGGTGGGAGACTACCGGCAGAACGCGGTCCTGCAGATAGCCTGGTCCAATGCCATGGATCGCTTTAAAGGTCAAAACCAGAACCTTAAAGAGAACCCAGAAGGCCACTGGCAACCAATGCAGCTCGCGCAGGAGAGGCGTCACATGGGAGTTTCTTGACGCCCCCGTAACCACCCGTGCAGCCACATTTTGTACCAGTTGAAGCCTCTGGGTGCTCCCCGCAGGGAGCCCTATGTAGAGAGCATTACAATTGTCCAGGCGGGAGGTGACAAGGGCATGAGTGACCGTGCGCAAGGCATCCCAATCCAGAAAGGACCGCAACTGGTGAATCAGGAGAACCTGATAAAATGCCCCCCCGGAGACGGCCATAATATGATCTTCTAAAGACAGCCATGCATCCAGGAGGATGCCCAAATTGCAAGCACTCTCTGTGGAGGCTAAGATCTCTCCCCCAATAGCCAGCGATGGAGTCAGCTGACTATATCGGGGCGCCGGAAACCACAGCCACTCAGTCTTGGAAGGGTTGAGCTGGAGCCTGTTCCCACCCATTCCGCACGGCCTCCAGGAACCGGGACATAGCCTCCACAGCATCGTTGGGGTGGTTTGGGGTGGAGATGTAAAGCTGTAGTTGCATTTTTACATGCTTTCGAACTGCTAAGTTGGCAGAAGCTGGGATAAGTAACAGGAGCTCACTTCATTACATGGTGCTAGGGATTCGAACCATCGAACTACCGACCATTCTGATTGACAAGCTCAGCATCTTAGCCATTGAGCCACCGCATCTCAACTTTTACTCCTCTTTTAAAACCTCAGCATTTGCTGAGTAGCAGATATAGCAGAAAAAATGAAGAGAAACAAATGTTGACATTAGAAATGCAACTTTTGTAAGAATTCTTGAGGTTGCTGCTCCTGTGAAAGGAAATAAAGATCTATTTTATTTATGATACAGCAGGATGATAGGAAAGCTTAAGTTACTGAAGTCTATTTACAAAAAAAAGATCCTGTAGTATGTCCTCCTCCATTAGGGATGAAGAACAAATCAGCTGACAACCTGAACTTAGGGAGGAAAGAATGATGAAAATCCTGAGACTATCTAAAAAAAACAGGCAGCATATTGTATAAATAAATGAAAAAAATATGTTTTTAGACAAGGAGAGGAGATAAATGTGCTTGCTTACTCCAAGCAAACAAAACAGCCATTCTATCAGCAATGATCTACGTTGATAAAGTTTACCTGAGCACACGGTATGTTCCTGTTCAGTAGCACGAAAGTAGATTGTGCATAGACGGTTGTACCATATTAAAGGTAGCATATTATCCATTTGTTCATAAATGGGATGATAGTCTATTTTACAAAAAGAGTCTGTTTGGTGTAGTGGTTAAAGCACCACTATTTAGGAGACTCTAGTCCTGCCTTAGTCACAAAACCAGCTGAGTGACCATTGGGCCTGTCACTCTTTTTGACTTAGGACCAAGCAGTGGCAAACCACTTTTGAAAACATTGTCACGAAAACTGCAGGGACTAGTCCAGGCAGTTGTTAAGAGTCAACACTGATTTAAAGGCACAAACAAAAATATAAAATAAAAACCAGCATATATTAGAATGCAGGATATTTGTATATTCATGTCTATATAAATGAATATCTACATTTAAATACCTATGCTTTCATATCCATAAAATCATCATCACGATCAGCAACATCTTGAATATGATAAGCAAGCAAGTGACTTTAGTGCTATTATTTGCATTTTGATGGACCATCCTTTTTTTCTTTTAATTGTTTTAACTCTTGTCTGTATTTTTAAAAGAATTAAATACCTAACTTTGGAAATTCCAATCTGCTGTTAAAACATGTATAAAATTCTAGCAATGTGTTACCACAGAGTTAAATTGATTTGAGTTGCTTAAAGCTGGACACATTTGTCTAAGGCAAATTTCAGGGGTTTGTCAATTTTAATTAGAAATGGCACAATAGCTGTGCACAACGTAGCAGATTATCAGGATGACTTGTTAAATTATTAAAGTCTGAATGAACTTTGAATTGGTGTGTCCAAATTAGTATATTTGATAGTGCATCCTAGTTAAAAAAATGGCTTTTTCTTCTTTCGCTATTTTTTGGGGGTGGGGGTGGGGGGTGGGGGGAGATTGTACTTTTATAGCCACCAAAATGGACCTTTGCTAAAGTTTCTAACTGTGGAGAATTAAATCTGACTATTTAACATTACAAGAGGTGAAGTGTCATGCCCTCTAATCTCTTTCTTCATGTACATTTGAGGTGCCCTCCTTTTCATATTAGACTATTAAAATTCCCTTCGTTATCACATTTTCAGATACATTTTTACAAAAACTCTACAGAAATGATGCTAAATTTAATAGATTAAAATCATGGAACACTGTAGAAATAGCATAAATTCTAGTCATTACTAGGATTTAGTTAGATATTATAAAACTGTATCAATGAAAAGAAGATAGGGATGTTTCCTCTGGTCTACCTTATGGCCCATCAATGGTTTTATATTGTGAATGCAATAGATGTAAATATTCCTTTCTAGATATAAAGTTTGTTTATACAAGTGACACAAAAATATGTGGGATGCTTTAACCAGTCATTATTGACAGATAAGGAACTACAAAACAGACCAATAACTCTGTTGGATGTCTATTGGATTGTAATCGCTGCCCAGAGTCATTTTCTATAAGAAGGGCAGCCATATAAATTTGATTAAGGAAATTAATAAATACTAAAAAAAAGCCTGCCTGCACAGAACTTGCAATTATGAGGCCTTCTGCACAAGACAGTGATTCCACCATTACCTCATATACGTTATATATTTACCATACTCCCCCTCCATCCTTACTTCCCTATTTTGATAGGGAAAAAAATGTTCCCTCCTCATTAAAATTGGCTGAAAATAATTATAGCATGCTGAACCATCTGAAATGTGTGCAGTTAGGTTCAGATTTCCTGACTGTTATACAAAATTATAACTACGTTTAGTTAAATATAGTTATAGTTTGGTTAGTGCCTTCAACATCATGAGAAATGTTGAAGGTATTCCCATACCTCCTTAATTCTCAGAACGTTTGAACCAAGGGTAGAATGGATATCAAACTGACATGCAATTGGGAATGCATTCTTCTTTCTTGAGAAGAAAAATCTTGCATTATTCTCATTCCTACCATGTTCTGTTGAGTTCTGAAATATAATATTAATAAAAGATGAGGAATCATTGTATCCAGCAACCAGTGAATTCCTAGTTCCCCAAACCAGCAAACAAACTGATCCACCAGCAAATATAAAAGTCAGTGAGTTCACTCTTAACCCATGAAACAGATATATCTAAACTTTTATTGCTTGGTTGATTTGGAAGGTGACTCTAATTCTCCTGGTGGCATTCTTTCTTTGCTGTCCATCAAGACTCTGCAAAAATTTGAAATCTGTTAAAAGGAATATAGTTTATATCTTTTGAAAATGTATATTAAAAGGGCAATTTGTTCTTAAATTTTTTTTATCCGAGCTGCTTCTGGCCTTTTAAACAGTCTTGGTCTTGAAGTGGTAATACCATACCTCAGGAAGGTTCCAATATTCTATCCAATTTTTTTAAAAAAATATTTATTTTTCAAATGTCTTCACGTACATTCGGTTCTTCTCCTTTATGCTTTTAGAAGCACATCATTAAGTAAAGAGTTTTTAAAAACACATGCCACACGGCATATGCCATTGCAAATAATATAGATTATAGTTTAAATGTCTTCTGCTCTGCATCCCATGTTAGTCCTATTGATAGGTATGCATATGGAAATACATTAGGAAGTTATCAAAGAGTTTTAGGAGATGGAGAGTTGAGGTGTGGTGCAGTCATCCTATCATGGCAAATCATTATTGGGAGCTTTGGGAACACAATGAAATGGTCTCATCAAGCCCTTGCCAGATTGAAAAATTAGGTAACGAAGGAAGTCAGCACTGATTTTTAGTAAAATGCAAAGAAAGCTAATGTAGCAAAATACCAGCTTCAAACATAAGTTATATTTCCAACAATGGTTTTGTGTCTCTATGGTAGAGGGTCCTATATGAAGAAATAATGTTAGACACATCTAGTCTGGAATAAATTCCATAAAGTTTAACAAAAAATTGTATAGTTTAGTCATTATACGAATTGTCAGGAAAGGACAATTCAATTGTCATAGCTGATTGTAAGACAGCAATATTACAAGCTGATTTGACTAGAATGTATGCATGAATATATATCAAACTTTATTGCAATTAAGATAGCCTTTACTCAGACTTGTATTTTAAATTGTATGTTTGCAATTAACAAGGTATAAACACATATATCTTACAAAAAAATGAGCAAAATAATAGTTTTCATAGACATAATGCAACAAAATGCACAAACACACTCTCATAAACATACACATAACAAAATACATAATAATGAAAAGGGAAACAATTTTACTTAGTAAGGCAAAATTGCTTAGAATGAATACACCTAATGATGTCTCTCTTCCATAATTATAAAATTGCATTTCTATTGTTTTTAAACCATTGCCATGTTCCTTGGCTTTTCTCTTCATTGTCACATTTGGGTATTATGGAGTTTGGGACATCTGAGCAGATGTATTTCTATGTGTCTTTCCTCTGGAAGAATAAAATACAAAGCTTATAAATTAGCAGCTGTGAGTGGCCCATAAAACAGGATGAAGCTGCAGTTATTATACAAAGATTTTATTTTCCCATTTCTCTAAGTAGGATGATATCTCTTTTTGCCTTGGAGGCAAAACTAAAATGCTTTCTTCTCTTGATAGGTCCAGGAAAAGGCAAAAGGAGAAAATTCTTTTCATATGTTGAAATTAGATATAGCTGGCTTTATATGAAAACTAAGGGAAAGACTTTGAATGAACAGATGCATCCCCAAACAACTATATTTTTGCCTTATGTGAACAAGGAGGCAAGGGGAAAGAAGAGAAGGAGAGGGGACAAGAGATTGTAATCTAAAATATAAATACAGCACTTATAATAATATATTTGCAATTGATTTATATTAATTGATACGTAGCTGGAAGAAAATTTAAAATTAAATGAAGGCTGACTGATCTCTACAACAATTGCTTGTGTGTTCACATGCAAATTGTGGGATCTAAGATATGATATCAAACTAAATCATTGAAGGAGATCAACATAAATTCAATTGAAAATATTTAATCAAAGGTTGTGGTGTTCATTGTATTTTGCTTCATTTGTAATGTCACAGATAATCTTTTGAACTCATATACATGGCTTAGCTGAAACATGTTTTGCTATACTGCACAATGTTGGTTAAACATATATAGTGTGGAGAATACATTCAGAATGCTGTCATGGCATTGCAATGTTGGGAAAGACCTGGATATCAAATATTATATATGTGTATAAGTACAGCATGTATAAGTGTGTATGTGTGTGTTTGTGCGCATGTACGTTATCTAAAGATCATTCTGGAAATCTGAAAATGCATCTAAATAGGCCTATGACTCATTTAGCACAACTGATCACAGATGGACAAAATCAGCAATGGCATCAATTGCTTTCAAAATCTTCCTTGCATTCTTCAGGCCTCTGGCACAGATGGAAAGATCAAAATGCTCTGTGATATTAGGTTCTGCTAGTAGCAATATAGCAGAATGAACACTATAGGCATTTGGTGTGACTTACAAGTGCTCTTTTTGCATAGGCTGAAATCTAACCGAGATAGAGGACACTAGATCCTTTTTTCCCTCTTTCTTTTTGGAAGATTTCAATTTTTTTTCACCCCTGTGGGGTAAAAATAATGCTATTGTGATAAAAAAATAGGGTCTTCTGCCAGCCCTTTTCTAAGATTTATTATTTTAGAATTTCACTAATAGGCCTTTACAGGTGCCAGTAATAATTTGGCAGGCCTTCAAGCTTTGCTAATGTATGAGCTGATTGTTCCAAAATAGATTAAGTGAAGCAACCAACGTTTGTCTTGAGCCTTAGCTGATACACTGAATTGTTCAGCATACAAATTCATGAAGTTCTAACAACACAAAACAAAAAACTACAATCATTGCACTGATTCATTCACATTTTAGGATCCAATGGGTAAAACCATACAATATTAGTAATAGTTTCTTCATTTGAAACAATATTATTCATACATTAGACCCACATATTAATTCATTGCTACTTTGACTTTGTTTAAAGGCATTTTTTAAAGCTTTCTTCTTAGTGGATTTTATCCATTACATTTTCTCCTTAAATAATTAGTGAGTATAATTTAAATTCTGAAAGAAAAACCCACAAAGAAAGCAATATCTTTTTGAATCTAGAGTATAAGAATGAAGAAATAATTGGTAATCCTTCATTTTCTGCCAAAATTGATGTGGATACTTTTGAAGCCACTCTAATCACCACGAAGTGAAAAACAAAAAGAATAATGTAATCCAAATGGAGAGAACAAATAAGCATCCCTTCATCAATCAGTGTCAGACCTCAAGCAATTATTTCACTAAGTCTTTCCTGGCCCGCAGTGAAACTTCTTTATTATTTGCTGCAGAATATTTTGGGACACAGGAATAAAGAAGGTTGATGGCCACATAGCTTTAGCTGATCCTGGCATTAAATCACAACATGATGCCGTTGCACAGATTTTGAAAGGGTAAAATCTGCTCATTTATCAATAGCAACCCGCTCTGTGCATCCCAGTTTGATACAATGGTGGAAATCAAGGTGTTTAGTGTTTTCCCCAACCTTAACATGATTTATTTTATATACATTCTCATAGCAAAATACTATTCACTTGTCAGATGCTCTCTCCTCCCCCATCCTCCTCCATGAAACTCCTACAAGCCTATTTCCACACACACACACACACACACACACACACACACACACACACACATACACAAACATCTGTCAGAGCAAACTTTGAGACTGGGTCCTACAGCAGGGAAGAAGATAAGTGACCTCACTACTGACCTGCTTGATAGAAGCAATCCTAACAACATGACAGATAAATTGTGGTGTGCTGTGGTCTTCAGAAAGTATCTTAATATAGTTCTAGCCCAGTATTTTTAGGCCAGTGAGCAAATTTGGAATCTTGAAAGCATGTCTTCAGCAAACCAAAAGGTTGTATGATACGTATAGCAAGTAACAGAATAACAAGGAGTTGGAAGGGACCTTGGAGGTCTTCTAGTCCAATCCCCTGCTCAGACAGGTAACCCTATACCATTCCAGACAAGTAGCTGTCCACTCTCCGCTTAAAAGCTTCCGATGATGGAGTACCCACAAAACTGTTCCACTGGTTAATTGTTTAACTGTTAAGAAGTTTCTCCTTAGTTCTAGGATACTTCTCTTCTTGATTAGTTTCCATCCATTGTTTCTTGTCTTGCCTGCTGGTGCTTTGGAGAATAGGTTGATCTCCTTTTTATGTCAGCCCCTGGTTTTGTGGCAGATTCTGGTTTATTTGCATTCTCATAATTATTTTATTTATTTGATGTATTTAATCTGAGGTGAGTCTTTCAATACTACAGTAATACATCTAACTTGCTTAACTTTCTTTGTTTCAGCCTTTTTTTTTCTTTAAAAATTCATTTTAGAATTTATCCTAAGTTTTGAATTTTTCTTCAAGAGCCCCTTTCCAAAGTCTTCAGGGATTTCTTAAAATGTCAGGTTTTACTAAGTTTGTTAAAATTAGGGAGTATCTATGGTTTCTTCCTTTACCTGAATTTCCAAAACTTGTTCCAAATATTCTTGTGTTTTTAAGTTTTCATGTGTGTTGTGTATTTATTTCAGCACGCTTCATGACAATAATTAGATTTCAATGTTTATTTCCACTTTTATTTCCTCCATTTTGTTTAATATTCTCTCTTGTGACCTTTAGAATTTTTCACAATGCTTTTATTTCCAATATTAATTTCACTAAGCATCTCTGAGTCAAATTCCTCTTACTCCTTCCCTCCTCTTCACACTTATCTCCTCATTTCTTTGTAAGTCATAAAAAATCTTTTCCATAAATAGTTTTTTTCTTATTACACTGATGTAACCAAACCATTATGTTGCATTCTATTTGTTCCATTTTATGATAAATAATGGCTCAGTCAATAGGGTGGCCAATTTTTTTTTCCTGATGCAACTACTTTCTCTCCACTTTCCTAATTCTCTTAGGCTCTCTTTCCTTTAGTCTCTTAAAATCTTTTTTAACCCATAACAAATGAACCATTTGAAAAGCCTCCTATTTTCTTTCCTTTCGTACATCTCCCCCACCCACCCCATTCTGAGTCTACCAAAAAAATAATAATCACAAATTGAATTTACTGTTATACCATTCAGTACTATCTAGTGGCTGTATCATTTTCTGTCTTTATTATTTATTAAAGAAGACTTCTTACTTGATAAATTCATAGTGATAGAAAGGAAGATTGCAAACAAACAAACAAGAAATATTAAGTCTTGTTTTGTAAATCCCAAGTTTACAAGGTCAGCGAGATCATTTCTATTCAAACAATCACTTGCTGTACTCTTGTAGTTACACACATTCACAAAAGTGGTTAACAATGTTATTAAAGCCCATAGCTTACTTTTTTAACCAAATCATATATTTGTTCCTAAGTCCAAGTCCAAATTGAATTTAGGATCAGTTCAATGGAATCTGTTTTCCAATTCTCCACTTAAGTTTCAACTTTAGAGCTCATTTCAACAAAGATTTTATCTTTATAAACTAATGACAATGTTCAGTTCTAATAAAAGTACATCTCAAGACAAAGACATTGGCAGCTGCAGTTAAATTTGTTCTTCTCTTATTGTGGTATCAGAACAGTTAGAAAATTATTAAAATAGTTGCACTTGTAAAAAATGCAATATGGGAAAATAATAATCTAGAAACTCCTTCAAAGTTTTCTGCCACAATGATGTGTTTGTGTAATAAAGAAATGAAATCAGCTTTCAGCAGTCAACTTTTGCGTGGGTATTGGGTGTTTGAAATCAAGGTCTGAAGCCCCATTGCCATATTATCTCCTAATTAAAATTCCTAGAAATTAAATAAGATATAACCTGGGTTACAAAGCAAGATGGGAAAAGTTCTCATTGGCAAATTCTAATAGCTCTATGTCACTTCCTGTGAATTCTAACTATGCTTTATGAAAGTAGGCCTGGGGATTTCTAACTATCATTTGGGCTGACAACTGAATTAATTATTGGAAATGTATACATATATGCATACATATATACACACACAGTATATATTTCAAATGTATGTCTGCAATTTTTTTTGCATGCATAAGCTACTTTTTCTGAAAGTAATAAATATGGTGATGACTCTGGAATATAATTCATCATGGAATCAGAATGTTCTTTGTATGTCTCATGTATTAAATTTGTACAGTAACAATGACTATCTAATATAAAACCAGCATTAATATTATGTCAGTTGGTCTTTAAGCGTCCTGGAATTATTTGTTGTTAATTATATTTTAATCTACTGACCTAACTGTAGGTTAAACAGACAGACTCCTGTCATCCTGCCAATAACCCACTTATCAACATTCCTTATTACTTTGTCTAGAAACATAATAATTGATAGTTACTTTCACTGGTCCATTACCATCTCCTTAAAATGTTTAAATAACTTTCAGGTTCTGGCAGACTTAGAGTGCCCATCAGTGTGACGGAAATTCTCTTAGCTATCTCCTTGTCATCTATCTCATCGAAACACTAGTTCTTTTTAAAAAGGCACTTTTTTTCTTATTAAAATATTTTTTAATAAACATGAATTATAATATTTTCAGATATGTTGCCAAAGATGAATTATGTCAGCATTGAAATCTTTAGCAGTATATAGTATAAACCCTGATTGAATGGAACCCTTAACTAGTCATAGGGAATAGGTAGACTTGTATAAACTCCTAAAATGTATTAATTTAATTAATTCAGGAGAAGTTAAATTTAACCCCCGATTCCCACATCATGCAAAACAGTCATCCAAAAATTGTTTATTGCAAGATCTGGTGATTGTTATAAAATCCTAGAAATACTTTCATGACAATTTCTAGACATTTTTATGAAAAAAAAAGTTCTGGAAAAGGAACAATAATGTAAGGTCTGTCTGTGTAAATCCCAGAATGTGGCAATGTCAATACCAATGTAATACTCTAGTGCAGGGCTGTCAAACTAGTGGCCGGCAAGCCGGATGTGTCACACGCTGGCCATGCCCATACCTGGTTTGACATCATGACAATGCCGTGATGGCACAAGTTTGATACCCCTGCTCTAGGGTTCTGTTTCTCTCTCTTGTGATGGAAAATATCAGGCAACAAAGGAGTTAACAGCCTCCCAATATCCTTTGCAGCATTGGGAGGACTAAGACATGGCCATCCAGTGTATGATTATGTCATCCCAAATCATGTGACACTGGCATGTAAAGATGAAGCCATTGTTTGAATATTGGACTTCACTAATTTGCCATATGTGCTACTCATGTGATTTCTCCATGAAAATGAAACTTGTTAGCTGATGCAATGTCGTATTTTAAAGTGGGAGAGGAATTCATAGTAACTTTTTCCAACAGTTTACTTACATGTTGTTATTCATGAGCAAATCCCTTTTTTCAACTGCTTTCCTTCTAAGAGGAAATATTTCAGTTCCATCTATGTCTCATAATAGGACCAAAGTGAGTTACAATACTTGCAATGTAATTATTTATGATTGATTAATGTTTGTGAAAGTTGGGCCTTAAAAAACAAGACAGAAAAAAGATTGACTTCCTGTTGTGGTGCTGGAGAAGGCTCCTGCATATTCTTTGGATAGCAAAGATGACTAACAAGCAAGCATTGGAATACATAACATCAGACATGTCACTGGAAGGGAAAAAAAATCACAAAACAGTGTCTCCTTTATTTTGGTCATGTAATATGGAGGAATTCACTGGAGAACACAATTATTTTTGGAAGTGTTGTCGGCAAAAGGAAACCAGGCCAAAAAAGAACATGGTTTGACACCATCAAAACTGACAACAGCCAGAGCATGAACAACTTGAAGAAGTAACAGCAAAATTGGAAGATGTAAAGAGACTTGGCCAATAGAATCACCAAGAATCATACATGACTGAGTGGATAACATCATCATCATCATTATTAAAATCATAATTAAAAAGGGGGCCAATTGTGTCATAGCATTTAAATGTTGTCTTGGATTTAGGAAGAACCAGATTCACGCTACTATTTAAACACAGATCTCTAGGTTGTATAGAGTTCTGGAACTTCAAATTATCCACCTATGTTTTATGCTATAAATTACACAGCATAGCTCTTCTTTTTATTGTGTTTCATATAGAACAAAATAATGGAGGCAAAATTTGTTGCCCTTTTTAGGTAACATAAATGATAACTAAAAGTAGCATACAACTGAAAAATAATGAGGTGATTTTACCAGAGAAACGGAAGTCTTGTTTCCATTATATGTCTTGGCAAAGGACCTTTATTTGAAAAATTGGTAGCATTCCACAAATTTAAAAAAATACCCTTTTTCTATATAGTTTTAATTGTTGAAATACAGTTGCTATATGTTTCGTGTAATTCAAGCTTACTCTTCCTATGAAAAAAACATTATAATAAAGTCAACATCAGTTTTGAGAAGTTTTGCTTGTTGCTTGACTATCACATCACCTTACTAGGTTGGCTTCTTTCAAGTAGCCACTCAGAATGTGCGTATGTAGGATGATGTACTTTAGAGGGATGGGTAACCTTTCAAGATAAACTGAAGACAACAGTAGAAATTAACTTGTTCTGCTATGATGTTCAGAAAGGGATAGAACTAAAATTGAAAATTATAACATTTTCTGACACAAGCTGAATATTTTAAAGAAAAGTTAGGAAGTCTGCTTTTCTGTTATCATTTCTGTTACCATTTATGCTAAGTGCAATGAGCAATAGATTTTTCTATTACTGTTTTTAAACTGTGTTAATAGCAAAACCATTTAAGCTCTGGGTTTACCAGCTTGTTTAAATCAAAGTTAAGTTTATCTTTCATATTCCAATAACAAGGTTGTGCACCTCAAATGAATTAAGAAGGCACATAACATCCTTGTGAATCTTGACCTAAGAAATTAAATTGCTTGTAAATACTAATTCATAGCTGATCATTATACAGAGATGTTTTGCCCTGTGCAATATTGCACTGCCCCTTGTTGTCAACATCTGCATACTTATTATACCAAGGAGATGTAATTCAAATATAATGATCCAATTGAAGCTGTGATGCCATCTGAATTTCAAAATTGTTTTGCCATTTTCCATCTTTGGAGGAAGAGGGTATACAGAAACATCTTCTTCCCTTACTTTATAACAAGAGCCACTTCTTGTCTCTAAATGGAGAATGCCAAATGCATCACAACTGGACTGTCGATAAATTTGTTTGATCAAAAGACAGACTGTCAAATCTGTCTGCTTTCATCCACTTGCAAAACACAGCATGGGGCTGTGATTTCTTTGTCTCTCTCTTTCCTAGCTTAAAGCTAGGGGATTTGGAAAGCAGATTTATTTTGCTAAGCTTCAGGCTGCATTCAAGTACCAAACACCATCAGAAATGTAGTGATTTCTCTTGCAATAAGAGCCTCATTCATGAGTCTCAATGATGTTTTTGGAATGCTGAGTTAAACAGTTACACCACTCGATCAAACCTATCTATGTCCTTAGGCTTTATCTAGTCACAGGCACATTTTTATAAGTGAGGATAGAAATCATTTGGTAAATATTGGGCTTAAACAAGCCACAAATTTACTAAATGAATAGTTAAAAGCAATGTGCAAGGTTCAGAAGAATCCCATCAAGTACAACGAAAAAGCAACTGTGCATTTATATTTTATTTATATATTTTGACAATTTATATGACTGCCTATCTCACACAGTGATATGAGGCAGCTCACAACAACAACAACAAAACAACAATATAAAATACACAGGAGATAGAATCACCCATACCATTGATTCTTAACTTATCCCCATCCTAACAAAGGGTTGAAAGAAGAGCCAAGCCTGCACAGACTTCCAGTACACTAAATGGGAAGAAGTCCCTAAAACCACCTTGCTTCCAAGGTTCCACTAGATGACAGCATTTGAGGAAAGGGACCTGCATCTATTCTATCAAAAGCCAGTGGGGCAGATAGTTCAATCTTGGGGAGAGATAATTCTGCAAATAAATTGGCCCTGTAGTGCAACATAGAGATTTAATGCTGATAACAATAAATTGCATTGTACCAGAAAACAATGGGAAGCCAATGCAGTGTGCACAGTACAGGGAAGCTCCCAGAAATGTGCTTCTGAATGGTCTTCAAGGGCAGCCCCATATGGGGCACATTGCAGTAATCCAACCCAACCCAATGAAATGCAATGCAATGCAATCCAATAATGTTTGATTGATTACAAGCAAGATCTTCCAGTCCAGGAATAGGCACAAGATGAATTTTCATAAAGGCCCTCTTGCCCTTGGCTGCTACCCATTCTTCCAGCAAGAGCTACAATTTCCAGAAGTCTGACCTGAATTCTGAAAATGTTCATGTTTCATGCTTCATCATGAAGATATAAAAGAAGGGAGACTTGCAAGATCCTCTAACTGTAGCTGTTCTAATACAAGTAGTTTTAGGCCTACCCCAGTATCTATTTCTTGATCTGATCTATCTCATAAAGGCATATACAGCCTCTTTTAAGATAAATGGCATCATCCCCTCTTGCAAAGAGTCATTAACTATCATTTTGATGTAATTATGTATCAACTGCCAGGAGGCCTTGACCAGCAGGAGAGGTCTAGTGAGAAGTCAGAGCTCACAGCAACAAGGAACCTGTGCACTCAGGTCTGATCAGGCCCCATATAACTGAGCTAGGATGTGCCTCAAATACTTCCAAAGGATCTGTCCAACCATATTCTAACTCTGAAGAAAGTCAAATGATTTTGACTGAAAAATGCTTAGAATAATCCTCACAGAAACCCTGCCAGGGCTCACTGATCCCTCCTTTCCCAGAATGGCCTTGGTTACCTGAAATAGGCCACTAGTTTTTCACCAGAGTGAAAATTTCTTTATACATATACATATATATTCAATATGTTACACCAAACATACAGATACAGGTTAACTTGCATAGTTCCATAATGTCTGTTACATATTTTTCCTACATTTCTCTCATACATTCTTTTAGTGACACAATTGTTGAGAAATATGAATTTAACTGATCAACATTCTATATTTACAACTCTGATTACTGTACAACTGCTTTGATCTTACAGTATTTGCAAAAGTCAATGATGAAGCTTAATGCAGCTAGCCATTATTTTTATCACTTACATTTTTATCTGGCACATTATCTATTCCCCAGCACCATGAACAAAAATTAATAAAATTGGTACCATCAAAGATGTATCTTCATGCAAATCCACTTTATAGGTTTAATATACAATGCAGCTACCATACAACCCTGAACATTTGATATTAATTAAATTATTTGGTATTTTTGATATTATCATTGCTTTTCTTTTTTGAAACTAATGGAATAATAATAACTGGAGGGGGGGGAAATCTACCATCTTGCATTTTATGCTTGCATCCTGATACCCTCTGTGAACATTTTTATCTTCTATTCTGAGTAAATTTGCCTACCATTACCATTAATATACTAGTTCAATTGAATAATTGAATTCAATCAAACTGAATCAAAATTATCTGGGAATATAGTCATAACAGTTAATATCTAATCAGTTGTAAATCCTAATCATGCCTTTTATTGCATATTTTGTGCACATATTTTGTGCAATGTCCTCCAAGAATCTTTAAAAAATAAATGTTGTCTCAGGGCTTGTGTTCCCCATTCATTTAAAATACCCCACATTACCATGTCTTTCAATAGTTAACACCAACCAGTTTTGAGATGATTGCTAAGACCATATTCTGGAAAATTGTGTTGACATCTTCCTTCACAATATTCAAGGTAACCTGACTTATATTAGCATACTTGAAATCACTGGCATTCATTATAAACATGCCCTGACCTCCCTTTTGACAGATAGCTGCACAGTCCAAAGATCATGTGAATTTCACTGCCTTCACCCAAGCAACAAATGATAGTGCCCCCCCCCATCTTTAGCCTGACTTTTTCCTGATCAGCTTTTAAAGAAATTCTACCTTCTTAATTTAATTGATGACTTTAACACATTGAGAGTTTAGTTTTAATTAACCTTCATTAGCCAGCAAAGGGGAATTTCATATGCCTGAAAAGGTCCTGTTTGGAGCACAGGATCCAGGACTGCCTCTCTGCTTGGTAGAATAATTAAGAAACTAGCCCCCGCTGTTCTTTCTAGCATTAGCTTGCCGAGTGGGGGAAGATGAGAAATAATTTGTTTTGTCTGCAAATTCTACTAGGCTTTTTAAGGCAATTAAAAACATAAGTAAGGAAGAAGCTAGGAAACTATGCCAAGAAATGTCTCTAAGCATGACTTACACCAACAAGAGCAAATATAGGCAATATAAATGACTTCTAGGTATTTTGCATTACTACATCCCCACAATTTGTTGCTTTGAAAACTTCTGAACCAGGTTGGTTATCTTTGCCTTTAGCTCTGGACATAAGTTTTCATAGATTCATGCTATTTTTCTCAGGCTGCAAATGTTGCTGTCAAGCCCGAAATTGTCATAAGTGTAGCCATTTTAGTTTGTCTTAGTATATATTCTTTTTCTTATTTTCCCTGTGGTAGTCATGGGATAATTATATTGTGGGGTAATTCCGGGTTGGGTCAGATCTGGAATTGCCATAGACTTTGCCATTTTGATATTTTCTTAAATGAAAGAAATCTTTTGGAAGATGGACTTTGTCATTTTTCTTCTGACATGGATTTCATTACTTGGAAACCTGACATTATTCCATTTTTCATGGAATCTCCCTAGGTTGTTGGGGAAGATACATCTGGTGCTTCACAGTAGCTGGTTGTCTTAAAAGCTGTCTTTCTTGAGGCCTGCAGAACAGGCATCCCGGAAGCCTTTGTTCATTGCAGGCCATGAACATTATGAAAAATTTGGATTCTAGGATTTTCAGGAGGAAGTTACAATATTTAATTTATTGGAAAGGCTCTCCAATTTCACAAGTGACTTGGGTTAATAGCTGGAAAGTAAATGCTGATAGATTGGTGGGGAGATTCCATGAAAAATATTCACACAAACCAAAACTGAATGCTGTGGGTGGCAGAGGAAGTTAAAAAAGTACATTGTATGATTGTGTTTAATCTAATTTCAATCCTTGTGTTTTATGTCATTGCAGAGGTTTCTTTTCCAATGAGGGAGGGCAGCCTGTCAAGCCCAAGATTGTCATAGGTGTAGCCATTTTAATTTGTCTTAGTATATATTCTTTTTCTTATTTTCTCTGTGGTAGTCATAGGGGGTAAAGTTGCAGGCTTGACACATTTCTAAGGTGGGAGGAGTGGAGATAAAGAGAGTGTTATGGCTAGGTGATCTTCTTTCCCTGTCCAGGCTTGGGGTCCTGGAGTTGGAGATTCATGACATCAAGCAACGTTGTAGTACTTCTATTGGAGAATGTGACTTAGGAGGGTTCTTTCTAACTTCTAATATTATGGAGTAATTCCGGGTTGGGTCAGATCCAGAATTGCCATGGACTTTGCCAATTTGATGTTTTCCTAAATGAAAAAAAATGTTTTAGAAGATGGACATTGTTATTTTTCTTTTGACATGGATTTCATTACTTGGAAACCTGACATTTGCCTTTTGAGGACATGCATGTAACATTTCAACAAGATTGATTTTGCAAGGCTACAACACTGGTTGCATCAATGTGACTGCTTTTGCTGCCCTCCCTATCATTCCAAGCAAGGCTTAGAATTGTTAACACTTCAGGTATTGAAAAGATGGTGTGACCATGTGATCAAGTCTTATCATAGCATTTTGCTTTAGCTAGTAAGTCTAAATTACAACAGGATAATCCAATTGGACCAAAACACTATGGTTGTACACAGTGGTGGGATTCAAATAATTTAACAACCAGTTCTCTGCCCTGATAAGTTCTTCCAACAACCAGGTCACCAAACTGCTCAGAAAGTTAACAATCGGTTCTCCTGAAGTGGTGCAAACTGGTTGAATCCCACCACTGGTTGTACAAATTTTATATGTTTGATTAAAGCCTGAGAAGACAGTATGTAGTTCAAGGCAAATTTGTAAGTTCTTAATTGAAGCTGAATAATAACTGAAAATTCCTACATTGCCTCACCTTGTAACCTCCGTTACAGTGTGCTTCAAAATAGTTATAAGGTTGTTTCAAGCCAATTAGCAAGTAATAATATTTACCTGAGCAACAATATTTCACTGTGCGTGGGTTATGTGCATCTGTTTAAGATGGCATCTTTATTTTTCTCATTGTTTATCCTATCATGATTCACAAAATAAACCTTTATTTAAATACTTCTGAACCAACTGTCACATAGAGAATAGAGTTTAACAAAACAGTTTTACTACAAGGAAATTGGCCAAAGATAATTGACATGATCCTAATAAGTCTTATAATAGGCTTCCTGACAAAACTTCCTGAACATAAAATAAATTAAAAAGAAACTATTATAAAACATTAGGAATGCCTTAGAAGATGATTGAAGATGCTATGACTACCATTAAAGGAAAGGAAAGCTGAAAAGCTGATTAATGTCAAATTGGTGAAGGATAGATAATAGCCATTAATTCACCTGTACAGTACTTTACATCTCAAGAGCAGCTTTATTGGTTTCAAGGGGAACAGTGCAGTGAAATGAGTTCATCCAATAAAAATGAAGCTATATTTAAAGTAGCTATATCTACAATCTGGAATGCCTACTAATTAAGAAATGGATGGCATTATAAGAGGTCAAAGGCATTCTCTTTTATTCTTGTGAAAAGTCAAAACTATCAAAGTTTGTCTTAAATGTATTATTCTTTGTTAAATTATTGATAGAATTCATTATCCACTTTTTGTTATGATCACAATAAAGTCCATATATTCCTATACAAAATTCTTATTAAAGTGTAAAACTTTGTGTATTAATCTACAAGCCTTTATGAGATATCTAAGCTCCGTTTCAGGAAGTTTTCAACTAATGGGCTGGTTTTGGGCCATCTTCCAAAATCATTTGATCAGTAGTCTCCAAAAGAAATATATTTCACTATCCCATGAAAGAGAGGTATAGAACATTTATTAGCTCCTCAGACAGTCATTTCACCAGCTGCCTCAGCATGGGTAGAACAATGAACAGACATGATAGCAGTGGTATGATCTTTGGCCTCTATGCAGAAGAAGGTTACTGACCTCTGGCCTAATGAAATACATTCTCCTATGTGTATACGACTATTCCCAGCAACCATCAGCAAAAGTCTTCTTGACTGCCTCATTATGTGGATGTTCAGTTGGCATAACTTTGAAGGAGGGCTCTGAACATCAACTTCCTAGACATAAAGCACTTTTGTGCTTTTATTTATTGCTAAACTTTATTGGAGTTTATTATTCACAAATGAAGACATCTTTATTCACCCAGCTTATGACATCTCAAGATGTTACAGTTCTGCAGCTCATTGCCACTGGCTTGTATGTTAAAAATATTACAAAATGTGTTAAGCTGTTGATGGCTATGCTTAATGTCTTTATAGTGCATGAATGTATTTTAATGTTGTGTATTGCCTAGAGATGTATACTTGACAGGTGATGTACAAATATTTTAAATAAAGTATGTTAAACCATAATGCTATAAATATATAGCATCTTAAAACTCAGAGATAAGAGAGACAGCAGCATAGATTCAGTTATAAGCCTAAGTGAATAAATATCTCTCAGCCATCCTTGAAAGTGTAGAAACTTGTTACAAACCATAAGTGAAAGGAATTAATTATAGATTAAGAGAATATTCCCAGATTTTTTATAACAAAGTTCAGGCAAAAATGGTACCATCAAGACCTAGGCCTACATGTATGTAGATATGTGTATCTGCTTCCAATGTACATTGGCAACCAGGCCAGTACATAATTACTTTTTTAAAAGAAAAGCAAAATAGATTGCAATCTGTTCTATGGCTCAATCACAGTTGAACATCTCCCAAAACTGGGTAGAGTTTATACTTACATTGCTGAATTGTGATGGACTTGCACTAATAGGCTTATCATGGGCATATTTTTATCCCCATGTCTGTAACAGTAAGTGAAGTTCCAGCCAGTTAACTGAGAACAACACTGGACTAAGGAAATGCCAGTGATTATTGCAATATGTGACTAACCCTTGTTGAAGAAAAAAGAAGCTGACCTTCAGGTGTTTACAACTGATGGTTATACTTCTAATTCTAGAGCTATGATTTTACCCTTGGTTGATAAGAAGAAGAGAGATGATTTTTTTAATATCAACCTTGGAAGTTCACCCTTTAGGAAGCTGAATTAGCTGTACTGTAATGTAACATACTTTGTCTACAAACTAAGCCTAATCTAATAAATCTCAAAAACTTCAAAACTATGGAACTTGTCAGGAAGCAGATGGTCTTCTGATTTCCTGGGTAGGGCAAATAAAGTCTTGTGGACTGCTCCATACCACCCTCTAGCTGTTGGTCTCTGAACAAGCGAGATGAAAGTTCTTGGAGATTAAATAAGTTATATATTTGGTAACTTGCAGGTTACCTGGAGCTAAGGAAAGAAAAAGAAAAAAATCTTTCTGATTTTGCTCAGTGCCAAACAGGATGATAACACATACTAGCCAGGACAGATCAGTCTGCCATTTTCATTTCTACTTTAATCTCGTTTTATGAACTCTAAATTTGGTTCATTTCCTCTTCTGAATTGCATTACATATTATATATATATATATGTATGTATGTATATGTGTGTGTAAGGTTTTTAAGCTGATAATTTTAAATAATAAATAAGGGAGACTAGTATAGATCTATTTCGAGCTAGTTAGCTCTCTTCAGCTAGCCATACCCTTACTGGGATTCGAACCAGGGAAGTATTACATGTGAGGCAGTTGTAATTGCCACTACACCACCTGGCTCTATGCTTATCAGCAGAGGCAGGGGAATAAGTATATACTTTGTGTTACAACACCCTGTTAAGCCCCAATTAAGGGAGAAAGCATACTGCTTTCTTTTCTGTCTTTCGGCTCATCACCAGAGACCATCCCGACAGAAAGCTATTTGTTTCGTTGTCTTTTCTTTACATGTGTGTAAGGTTTTTGAGCTGATAATTTAAATAATAAATAAGGGAGGCTAGGATAGATCTATTTCGAGCTAGTTAGCTCTCTTCAGCTAGCCATACCCTTACTGGGATTCGAACCAGGGAAGTATTACATGTGAGGCAGTTGTAATTGCCACTACATATATACTATATATATATATATATATATATATATATATATATATATATATATATATATATATATATATCTTTGGTTCTATGGGTTTTCTCCCGCGTAGAATTGGAAATATCTAGGCGACGTTTCGATGAAGTCTCATTTATCATCTTCAGGCTTGCGTCTTTGGCCTTGTGCTTCTCAGAGTAATGTGAGCTTGCAGCTGCTTCTTCCTTTTAACTACTAGTGGGGGTGTGACTTGATTGGGTGGGGGCTTGACTGTGTTCTGATTGGGTGGGGGTGTGTTCTCATTGGTTGGGGGTTTGGCTGTGTTCTGATTGGTTGGGGGGTTGGCTGTGTTCTGATTGGCTAGGGGTGTGTTCTGTTCTGGTGGGGGTTTGGTTGTACTCAGATTAGTCTCAGTTGCTGGGGGATTTGAGCTGGTGAGCTGTGATCCTGTTGTTTGGCTTCGCATTCGTGGTCGTGCCACATCTTCATGGTGGGTGTCAGTTCCCTTCATGCATGGGCTGGGGGGGGGGTTTGATGGAGGTAGTGATGCAGCTGTGGTATGGCTTCTGGTCCGTGGTCGTGTTTCATCTTCTGTGTGGGTGTGAGTCTGCTTTCTGCGTGGAAGTGTGGTGGTAGTTTCTTGTGTGGCCCTTGTGGGCGTGGATCTGGTGTCCTTCTTTATGTTGGTGAAGCCAAACAACAGGATCACAGCTCATCAGCTCAAATCCCCCAGCAACTGAGACTAACCTGAGTACAACCAAACCCCCACCAGAACAGAACACACCCCCAGCCAATCGGAACACAGCCAACCCCCCAACCAATCAGAACACAGCCAAACCCCCAACCAATGAGAACACACCCCCACCCAATCAAGTCACACCCCCACTAGTAGTTAAAAGGAAGAAGCAGCTGCAAGCTCACATTACTCTGAGAAGCACAGGGCCGAAGACGCAAGCCTGAAGATGATGAATGAGACTTCATCGAAACGTCGCCTAGATATTTCCAATTCTAGGCGGGAGAAAACCCGAAGAACCAAAGATCCACATACAAATACCCGCAAAAACCTCCGAAAACATATATATATATATATATATATAAGGGAGAAAGCATACTGCTTTCTTTTCTGTCTTTCGGCTCATCACCAGAGACCATACCGACAGAAAGCTATTTGTTTCGTTGTCTTTTCTTTACATGTGTGAAAGCAGTATGCTTTCTCCCTTAATTGGGGCTTAACAGGGTGTTGTAATACAAAGTATATACTTATTCCCCTGCCTCTGCTGATAAGGATAGAGCCAGATGGTGTAGTGGCAATTACAACTGCCTCACATGTAATACTTCCCTGGTTAGAATCCCAGTAAGGGTATGGCTAGCTGAAGAGAGCTAACTAGCTCGAAATAGATCTATACTAGTCTCCCTTATTTATTATTTAAAATTATCAGCTTAAAAACCTTACACACACACACACACACACACATATATTTCTTCTGGAGGAAAGACAGAATATAGATATAAACTATTAAGCAAACAGACTGCTTCTGTAAATCTGTCCCAGAAAAATGGATAATCACTTCCAGAATAGCATGGAATATAGTAGAGTTCACCCCCCTAAAAAAAAAAAAAAGAACAGGAAGATGTTCTTTCCAATCCTTGACTCTTTACCACTCATCTCATCACGTTGATACAGAAAACGTCAAAGCAAAATGGCTTTTTTTTTATAGGATTTATAAGTGATTGCAGATGTTAATAACCTATTACAAATATGTAATAGGTTATTAACATTTCCAAGAACCTAAAAGTTCAAAACTAACTTCTTAAATTGTAATATTAACATATTCATAGTTATATCCAATTTAACAGATTGGTTGCTGCATTTGTACCAATTGACATTTTCAGACACTCCTAAAGAGTAGTTCTACGTGAAATATTTTTGTAACACTTCAGAAATGGGACTTTACCAGGCCTGGCCAAGTCAAGAATTAAATTAGCTGACAATTAGATTGCTGCCATCTTGATAGCCAGACTCCTCTAAGATTGTGAATATTTTCTTTCAGAAAGATTACAAACCTTCTGAGTATAAACTCAGAATAGATTGCAACCAATCTCAGATACCAGTTTCCTGACTTGCAGAAGCTTCATTTTATACCTGTTTAATTTCAGCTTGTTCACCTGCATCCAGCTCATTACCAAACTTTGTATTGTTTACAGGAATTAATCGCATCCTCAAAGATGTCAAGGGGCAGTAGAGCTGACTATAATCAACTTAATAATGGTTCCTAATTCCAAAGCTCTGGATGATTTCTCCCAATGCTTTAATTAAATATTATATAGCAGACAGTATGATGCCTTGTGTCAGCCTTTCAAGTAGGCCAGATCAGGAACATTACACAAATGCTGCTTTATTTTCTTGAAGTCAGATGTAATAAAAGGGTCTTCAAAATATTTTATTCTTTTATACCAAACAGAATCATAAGAAAGTTATTTTGAGTTTCTTCTTAGGCCTTCCCATTTTCCCAGGACTGGGTTGTATTTTATTTTTCTTTTATTCAATCATAATTTTCATCAGAATCCCTTCTGCATTCCTGTACATCATGCCATACAGTGGTGGATTCAATTTTTTTTTAACCACTTGTTCTGTGGGCGTGGCTTGGTGGGCATGGTAGGGGAAGGATGCTCTAAAATCTCCAGTCAGATGTGGTATTTGCCGGTTCTCCAAACTACTCAAAATTTCCTCTACCAGTTCTCCAGAACTGGTCAGGACCTACTGAATACCACCTCTGATGCCATAGATAGGTGATTTAAGCTTGGTGTAGTTACTGATGTTTGCTAAAAGATCTTTGGACATAATTAGGGCGATCTTCATTCTCATCCAGTTTCTGGCATAGACCATATACCATATGTATCAAACTTGCAGTGTCACATTGCCATCACATGATGTTTCATGAGTTTTTCCCTTTTCAGAACTGGGGTGGGCATGGCCTAATGCATGACACATTTGGCTTGGGGCCTGACAGTTTGACACCCCTGCCATATAATAAGAAAAACAAAGCAATTTCTCTAACTTATTCTTGTTGAAAATTCTTCTGAAATGTATCTGGATAAAGGCTGTAATATTGTCATTGTCACTGTTTATGGAGACTCTCAGTCATCCAGATCATGGCTGTCCCCAAGGTGCTTTTTCAAAACGCAATAGGACTTTGGGAAAGGAAAGGAAAAACAAAATCCAGTTGCCTTTTGAAAAAGCACTTTGAGGATTATCAAATTATCATTTTCCAAATCATATAATCCAGAAATAGTATATTTGAGGCAGTCCAATGTTTTCTAGTTCCTTCAGGTTAAGAAATTTTATCTTGATTAATGATCCTAATCGCTGACACATTTTTTTCTGTAAAGAATCATGAATTATCTTCCTTAGCATCAGAGGATACCTCCCTTGACCATTTAAATCAACTTGCAAGGGAAAGGATCAAGGAAGCAGATTATATATATATATAATTATTGTTTTAATTTACAGAAAATAATTAGTATATAATAACTAGTATATAATAACTAGTATAGAAACCTAAATACCATACATATAAATACAAACGAAAACATAAGAAAACATATATATATATATATTATATATATATATATGTTTTCTTATGTTTTCGTTTGTATTTATAAGTATGGTATTTAGGTTTCTTTGGATATTTTCCCACGTAATATTTGTGCTTTTATTATAGAGACATTCTCAGGCTTGTGTATTGGGTTCTTTTTAATTTTATGTGTCAGGCTTGGGAAAATACTCGAAGAAACCTAAATACCATACATATATATTTTAATTTACAGAAAATAATCAGCTTGTGTGTGTGTGTGTGTGTGTGTGTGTCTATATATATATATATATATAAACAAACTAATTATTAATTAATTAAATTATTAATTAAAACAATATAAGAACAAGCTCATTCCTAGCTAGATTTTGCTAATGTTTTTAGCAGGCAGAAAGAAATCTATGTAATGCTTTATGGTACTGGTCTGTTGGGGATAATTGGGAAACTTTGTAAAATCCAAAATCTGACCAGTTACCTATAAGAAGTAATCCCTCTGTTACTGCTAATGATGGAATTTTTTTTAGTTGAAAACTCGTGTTTTAAATCTAAAATTATTATGGAGTCTTCTTGAAATATCTTTCTGAAAGTTAAACTTAAGAAAACCCCTTTTTGGGCTAATAATATTACTGTAGTAGGATTGTTGATGTCCTTCAGAGACCCTTAGATTCATTTCCCTGGCTGATTTTGTTAAAAGCTATTTGAAGGGTAAGAAAAATAGTAGGATGTTATGAATGTCAGTGTGATTATGATGGAAAGGTTTTATCAGAGGAGAAAGTCTTGAAGTATGACCTGAAAGTTGGCCAGACTCTGAATTATTTTAATCTATTCTCTAATCTGTTCTTGAAGTTCATTCCATAAGCATAGCCCATGACCAAAATCATCTTATCTCTAGCTTTCAAATTCTTCATCCTGTTCTTCTTGATCTATATTCTTGAATAGCAGTGGAATAAGTTAAGAATTCACCACAGGAATCAGCATTCCTGATGGCAGGCACCTGTTCCCCCCAAATTGTTTGAAAATTAGAATAGAGTTCTTGATCAAAAGGAGTTAATTAAAACAAAGATTAATTTTAGCCAAGAGTTACTTGGAGTCTGCTCTGGAACTCCTTTCAAAGCAAATTTTTAAAAAGTTATATTGTCACCAAGAGATTGCTATGTTTTTTACTGCTTTGCCTCTAGAAATTTAATACCATGTTTCCCTGAAAATATGACCTACTCCAAAAGTAAGTCCTAGCTTGATTTTTACATGTGGGTCCAATATAAGCCTTAACCCCAAAATAAGACCTAATTAAGACCCCACCTACTCCAGGGTAAAAATTAAGCTAGAGTGGGGATGCACGGGTAAAAATTAAGCTAGGGGGGATGAGGAGGAGCCAGCTTCATACACCCCAAAACTACTTGCCTTACTGACCCATTTCTTCTTCAGCTGGCAAGGCTTTCCTCTTTTTTTCAACTTTTTTATTTTATTCTAAATATACACATCAATACATAAACAGCATCATAAGCATCGTATATTATGGTGCAAACAAAATTAACACAATTAGTGATATCCCTTACATTCATCAAACTTATAAAATTCTAATGTTAATATACATATTTGTATTAAATTATAATCCTTCATTATTTAATTATTCAATATTCCAGTACATTCTTCTAATGCCAATCACCCTATTATTTAAGCATAAATGATAATTTCATTATTCAATTTATTCTTTTGTTTTTATATTTTTTAAAAAAGCATCTCTTTTGGTGAGCAGTGTGGTTCCAGGTTTTTACATTTCAATACAAACATGACCATAGTTACATATTCATCTTTCTTGTTCAATTTCATATCACATTATTACTTATTATATTTTCTTTTAAATATTCTCAAATATTAAATTCATTAAACTTATTTTATCCAATTTCAGTTCATATCTTAACTTATTTCATTTTTCTTAAAATATTCTCATATCTTGCTTTACAATATTATCTAAGATTCTTATTTCATTTCTATATTCATTGCATATATTTTATCTGTCACGCTTGCAATTTTATCACATATTGTTATTCCATCTATTATTCAATAATTTCATCCATGTTCTATTAGTTCAAGAAATTATACCCTTTAGTTGTCAATTTAAGTTTACCACCTATTTACCTTATACTTTCCCTCCATTTATTTCCTTTAATTCATTATAATTGCCTCATTCTACATTAATAACAATATTCTCCTATCTACTACATATTGTATATACATATATTTTAGGTCAGATTCCACATGGTATTCTTTTTCTCAATCACCTTGTAAATCATCTATATATTGCAAAAATATTAATCTATTCAATTAATTATAGAAACTAATATTAATCTTTCCATTACAATTCACATAATTCATTTTAATTTTATACATCACTAATTGTCAATAAATATTCTTATAATAAATTCTCATTTCCATATCTATTTTAATAAATTCTATATTTGGTATAATGATAATCATTAAAAAGAAAAAAATAAATCAGTTCTAATCTTATTTATTTTCAAATCCCCATACTTATATATCACATCCCATTACCTTGCAGAATCTCCTTCCCTATCCCTTGTTACCCATTGTCTCTCAACCTCCCAACTTCCAACAGCTGAGGGCCTGATCCCAGAGCATAAACCTTTCAGTAAAACTGCTGCCCAAACTGTTGCCTATATCATCGATCATCATCAATCATCTGCGATTGTCAAATCCCACATCGGAGGTCCTGATCTCAGAGCGCAGCCCTGTTAATTCACGCAGTAGCCTAATTTCTAAGATTGCTGAACAAAGACAAGGAGATCCATGAGAAGACAGACCTAATCCCTATGATCCCTGATGATCTGAAGTAATGAGTGAAGATTAACCTTCTGCCAAAAGACTTTCATCTTTACCTTCACCCTAATATATGCCCGATGACAAGAAGATCCATGTGAAGACAGATCTGGTTCCCAAAAATCACTAACTGAAGATCCAAAGAAATGAGTAAAGAGTAATCTTCTGCCATAAGACTTTCATTTATACTTCCAACCTAATATATGCCATCTTCCTATACCCCCAAGACCATCCAAACCAAATCTTCTCCTCTTCCTCCCATTCTCTTCCTGCCCCAATTTTTCCCAATATAACTCTGTTTAATTGATTAACTGATCTTATTAAATGACTAATTATTTTTTACAATTATTTATCATTAGTGAATAATATATCATTATAGATTATCATAGACTAGTGGTTATTGATTAGTTTGGTTAACTATTTTGAATATTAGTATGATTAGTATATTTAGTGCAAATTAATGATTAGGACAATTAATTGACTAGTGTGTTTATTGATTAGTGTAATTAATTATTAGGATGATTATTGATTAGTTAAATTAAATGACTAGTCTGATTAGTATAATAGACTGTTTGGCATAATATTACTTTATTGATTACCATAATACCTTGTTTGATTGAACAACCTAATCAACAAACCATCTCAACAAATCCACCATGCCAGGAAAACAATCCAATGTCAATCCTCAACCTAAAAAGAAAGAAACCCCTACTAAAGAACCACAAGACTCTTGCTCTTGCCTTATTTGTAAGGAATCTTTAAAGGAGAATGAAGATTACATCAAATGTTCTCTTTGTAACAGCTATGCTCACCACAATTGCTTAGGATTACCCAAGCAAATGGCTCTATTCCTAAAAACATCCGCCAATGCTTTTCCATATTTCTGTCCGTCATGCAAACCCAAACTAGAAAAATACATTACCCTGTTTGAAACAGTCGATACCATGAAACACGTATAACGTCCCTTGATACCATTGTAATATCCCTGGACGCTATACAAACTAGATTGGCAAACCTTGAAAAAAAAAAGACAGCACTAAAAAACGAATATCAAACATCTACAGACCATATCTGTACTCAACAACAGCAACCAAAACCCAATCCACACAAAAAAACAAATCCTACGAATATTGATATCCCCATCCTCATCAAAGAAGCTATTGAGCATGAATGGAAGCGACCAAATGCCATCTTATTTGGTCTAGAAGTCAACGACAATGATAACATCTCTAATGTTCGAAACATCATCAGAGAAAATCAAGCATTAACCATCTCCCCTGAAGAAATACTTCATATTTCCCGTGTTGGTCCTGAGCTTAAAAACAAAGATGGCTTGATGATCCCATGCCTATACAGGGTTGTTTGCAAAAATGAAACAAGCAAACGCAAATTCATTTTCTCAATAAATTCACTCACAAAGAACAACAACAACCATAAGAACCTTCGTTCTCGCCCTGATCTAACCTTACAGCAACGTGTACTATCCCGGGAGCTACGTTCTGAGCTCAAAAGATTACATGAATTAGGTAATACAAATCTATACATTGATTACCGTCCTGACTGTATCAAAAGCAAGAGCCTCAATCCACGTCACAATATCCATCACCCAAACATCCAATATTAGGGATGCACGCCCCTTACTTCCTCCAGCCCCACTACTTCATATCTTAAATGCAAACTACTTAATGCAAGAAGCTTCGCAAATAAAATGCATGAATTCCTCATCCTTCTAAGATCAGCCACATTTGACATTATATTTGTCTGTGAGACATGGTTAAATGCATCTTTTCCAGACTCCATTACCACTACAAAAGAATATCAAGTTTTTCGGTCAGATCGCGAAACCCGTAGAGGTGGTGGAGTTGCTATATTCTTTAAAAAATCTCTAAACCTAAAAAAGATCCAAATTATACAAGAGCTTGCTCTTCCCGAGACCATCATCTGTGAATTGTCCTTAAACTTCTCAATCCACTTCTTACTTTGCTATCGTGACCCTGACTATGATATAATTCATGCAAACAAGCTAACTTCATTACTGACATGGGCTGCTTCCTACCCACACCCTCTCATTTTTCTTGGTGACCTCAACTTACCTCTTATAAATTGGACACTAAATGAATGTACATCTGAACCCATTCATACAACCCTGTACAATGCCATTACCACACTAGCACTGGAACAACTAGTAACCAACAATACTAGACTTAACAACTGCCTCGATCTCATCTTCTGCAACAGTTTGAATTCAATTTATGGAATACAAATTAATGAACCCTTTTCCAACAGTGAACACAGCATGATTGACTTTTGTCTCAACATATGTTCTCACCATAATCACCTTAACAACAGGATCCCCAATTATAACTTCAAAAAAGACAACTATGATCTTATAGACCACGATCTCTCATCTCTTGATTGGCAAATTCTATTCACTGGATGCAATAATGTTGAAGACCATTACAACATATTTTTACTTGAAGTCAAAAGAGTCATCAAACTGTATGTACCAATAACAACTCCCAAAAGCAGAAAAAACAAATTACCCATAACAATAAGGAAGCTCCAATCCACAAAGAAATCCCTTTGGCGGAAAAACAAATCTGGTCACGTTGCCAACTTTAAAAGCCGATACAAAAATTTATGCCACCAGATAAAGACTGAATGTACTAATTATCACACTAAACAAGAGGAAAACCTTCTACACAACAATTCCACCCATGCTTTCTTCAATTTTGTAAACAACAAACTAAAAAACTCAAGGTCCATCCCGCTCCTAAAAGAACCAAATGGTAAAGACTGCAAGGATGACACCAACCTCTTTAACACATTCTTTGGCTCAGTAGTTGTAAACAGCAATGGATCATGCCCAATATTTCCTAGTCGAACCACAGACAACTACAATGATCTAATACATATCGATTTTACAGAAGACAATGTTGAAAAAGCACTACGCAATCTAAAACCATCTTTATCTATTGGACCAGACGGAATTTGTGCCTACTTCTTAAAAAAGATATCCACTGCCATAGCAGAACCTCTAAGCATAATCTTTGAAAAATCTTTCAGGACCAGTTCCTTGCCAAATCTATGGTCACTAGCCACAGTCATCCCCATCTTCAAAAAGGGAGACCCCAGCCTAGTTGAAAATTACAGACCAATTTCTTTATGCTGTGTCATCTGTAAAGTCATGGAATCAATTATTAGCCAATCCATTATCCTCCACTTAGAGACAAACAACTTACTCTCTAACAAACAGTTTGGCTTCAAAAGGAAACTGTCCTATAATCTGCAACTCTTGCACTGTAAAAACATATGGACTACACAACTTGAACAGGGCAAAGCAATTGACGCAATTTACATAGACTTCTGTAAAGCCTTTGATTCAGTAGTACACGACAAACTACTCCTAAAATTAAGGTCTTATGCTATCTCTGGATACCTGCATAACTGGATAGAAGCATTCCTGTCAAACAGGCAACAAATGGTCAAAATTGGGAGTGTCCAATCAAATCCTGTACCTGTCAAAAGTGGTGTCCCCCAAGGCAGTGTTCTAGGACCAACTCTCTTCATACACTATATTAATGACCTCTGTGATTATATTAAAATCAACTGTGTTCTTTTGGCTGATGATGTAAAGCTATTCAACTCCACTGACAATGCTGCTACCCTTCAAAAAGACCTTGACTATGTATCAGAATGGTCAAACAAATGGCAACTTCAGATCTCAACAAGTAAATGCTCTGTCTTGCATATTGGCAAAAAAAAATCAAAACATAAAATACAAGCTGAATAGTCAAGACCTTGTTGATGACACAAACTTTGTCAAGGACCTTGGAGTACTCATCTCAAATGATCTAAGTGCTAGAGCCCACTGTAACTACATAGCCAAAAAGGCATTAAGAATTGTTAACCTAATTCTGCGTAGCTTTTTCTCCGATAATATCACTCTTCTAACTAGAGCATATAAAACATTTGCTAGACCAATACTTGAATGCATCTCATCAGTCTGGAATCCGCATTACATATCTGATATTAATACAATTGAGAAAGTCCAGAAATATTTTATGAGAAGAGTCCTCCACTCCTCTACTCATAGCAGAATACTTTATGCCACCAGACTTGAAATTTTAGACCTAGATAACCTAGAACTACGCCGCCTTTGGTTTGATCTAAGTATAGTACATAAAATTATATATTGCAATGTCCTACCTATCAATGAATACTTCAGCTTTAACCAAAACAATACAAGAGCACAAAATAGATATAAACTAAAGATAAACTGCACCAAACTTGATTGCAGGAAACACGACTTCAGCAACAGAGTAGTCAATGTCTGAAATATTTCCAGGTTTCTTCTATTAGGTTCTTTTCCAAATATTTCCCAAAGTCACCAAGTAATTCCAAAGCAATTTCTTCAAATATCTTTCCCCTTATAATATTCTAATATTTCACTTTTCAGGGTTTTTATTTTATTATGATGGAGTTCCTCTTATTTTCTTTTAAGTTCCACAGTTTTAAAGTTTTAAAAAGACGAAATACTTTTCAAAGAGTCACTGAAATTTTTCCTGTACCATTAGGTGGAGCTCTCAGTTCTATTTCCACATTCCACCCTTTCTTTCATTTTTTCTTTTTTTGTTATAAAGCTTTTATTAATTTTGCTAATTCTAATTATTAGCTATTATTTCTTTTCAACTCCAGCATTTACTTATGCCTATTTAGTGCTAAAAGTCCAATAATTATCCAATTTAGTTTCCAAGCCTTTTGTGATCAAATGTTTTCCTCTGAATTTTCACCTCCAATTTAATTTGTTTCAGTATTCAAAGCCAGTTTTATAAGTTCCAATTTCCTTCTTTCTCTCTCTGATCGCCGCTTCTACACACTTTTATCCAAAATAGTTCTTTGTTTCTTAGTTCTGGGGTACCTTAATATCCATGTATTTCGCCTAGTTCACATTCCGCTTGCAACTTCACCACTCCAGCACAGTTTCCCAGACTGCTTCTGTATTCACGGTGGACATTTTGACCACCACTGCAACTTGGGGGTTTATTTTGTCAGGGAGGGGAGATGTGGCTCCCCTTGACCCTTCAAGCAATTTCCCCTTTTTTCACAACCCCAGGGTAGTTCTGATCCCAATTGGGACCCTCCAACAAGCAAGCATGGAGCAAAACCATGCATGATCACGGATTCTACTCTGACACAATGGAAGAGCAACTGGAAGTCCCTGGCAAGGCTTTCCTGATAACAGAGCTCAGGATCAATCCAGTGGTCTGTTATCAGCTACAGAGGCCTTCATGAAAGACTTGCTGGCTTTGCTGGCTGAAGAAGTTCCTGAAGGCCTCTGATAGTGAAAAGGAGGCCAGGGGTGATACGTGCAAGCGAGGTGAGTCAGTGGACACATTCCCCCCCAAAAAAATAAGACTTGGTGCCTTTTTGGTGGCAAAAAAATATAAGACACTGTCTTATTTTCAGGGAAACAAGGGTACTTTAAATTTAATACTTTAAGAAAAATACCCTTTCTACTGATCAAGCAAAAGACACTAGATCCACTGTTACTTTTCAGCATTTCAACTGCCTTAATTTTAGTCATTAGTTCTCATGATCATTGATTTCTGAAAGGTATATATAGGATAAAAACAGAAGCATATGCTTAGTTGTACTTCTTATTAGGCTCTTCCTGTTTGTACAAACTGTCAGATATTTGCACAAGTTATCTGCCTTGGCCATTTACTACAGAGTGGTGATTATAAAATAATTCTGATTATTACAATTATATTCAATTTTTATGTAATATGACTTATTCTGTATTTTTACTGATTCACTTCACCAAACAAAGGTGGTATCGTGAATGTTTTGCTTCAACTTTAACATATTTACAGACACAATTCATATACATTCTTACAATATAAAAAACTACAGCTTGTGAAAAACTCTTAAGAAACGGAGAAAGTTGTATTCAGTCCATCAGCATGCATAAAAGATATAACAGTGGTGGGATTCAAAATTTTTTGCTACTGGTTCTGTGGGCGTGGCTTGGTGGGCGTGGCAGGGGAAAGATACTGTAAAATCTCCAGTCAGAGAAAGTATTTGCTGGTTCTCCGAACTACTCAAAACTTCTGCTACCAGTTCTCCAGAACTGGTCAGAACCTGCTGAATGCTACCTCTGAGATATAAGAAATCTCTGGTTTGACTAAGATACTATTGGATGCTTCTCCCTATCAATCTCTATTAGCAAGTGTAGTGGTTAGGAATTATGGAAATTATAATTCAGAAATATCTGAAAAGTTATCCGGTATATTTTTTAATACTTTTTATTTTTATAAATAAATTTTATAAATTTGATTTTTATAAATGCCAAGGCATTTAAACTTTATGAGAAAAAAACAGAAGCATAGAGTTTAGAGTATCATGAAGTAGATTAAGAAAATCTAAATAGAAGTTTAGCCTAGAAAAATTATTTGAAAATAAAAGCGTATGTATGTATGTATGTATGTATATGCAACACAGAAGGTAAGTAAAAAGGAATAAAAATAAGCGAAAACTGCAACAAAGGCTGATTTGCTAAAAAGGAAAAAAACTTTCAGAAATTAATTATAGCTTTCTGACAACTATTATGTTCAGCTCAAATAGTTTTCATGTCATTGATTTTAACTCATAACAATATATTATCAACTCTCTAAAGTTTCTTTTAAAGGAATATTATAATAGAGAGTTAGTATCATAAGTTTAAAATCCAGAGAAGTGGTATTATGCCACAACACCATGCAGCCTTTGCTCAATGCCAGGTATTTTCCAAAGGCAATGATTTCAGGAGAATTTGCAGCTTTACTATTTCTAGAGAGAAGATTGTTAACATGAATGAATGAATTGAATTGAATGAGTGAATAAGTGAATGAATTAGTGTTTTTTGACCTTGGGAACTTTAAGATGTATGGACTTCAACTTATTTATGTTTTTAGTGTATGGCATCTATAGAGATCAAATGCCATATGCTAAATAAATAATTGCTGACCTGCTGGCTCTGGAATTCTGGGAGTTGACATTGACACATTTTAAAGTTCCCAAGGTTGAAAACCACTGAGTTCCTCTAGCTCCTATAAACTATTTTTAGTCATGAGTGTATTATATGTAATCCGAAGAAGGTATCCTTTCTAATTTTTCAGAAGGTTAAAAGCTGATGACATCCTTATGGCTGGAAGTTTATGGTAGTTAAAGAATGGTTGAGAGTATCTTGTGTTTTGTCATAGAAAAGCCTCTTCTGGACTTCGAAACTTCTCACACTCAAAAAAACAAACTCCCTCATGGCAATTTTTCACTTCAAAAAGTATTAACAACAAAGGCCTTGAAAGTGATGGAGAAATGTGTGGCAAACTCAACATCCTTGGCTGGTATGCAACATTAGATTAACTATTGTCTATATATTGCCAATAAACTTTAAAATGTTCCCACGATAGACCATAAAAACACATACTTTGGAGAAAAAAACAGAGGGAAAGAAAAACCTTGGGAAACTGAAGGACAGATTTCATCATAGAGAGTTTCTTCCCATTAAAAATTCTCTTCAATTCTGTGAATTAAAACCCAGTGGGAAGAATTCAGTATTAGTAGCCATGATAACTTTTTGTCCAAAGAAAACTGTCCTTCATCTAATCAATTTAAAAATTATGATCTGGGATCCCAAAGTGTGAGGTGAGCTTTTTCCTTTGTTTCCAAAGCATAATACTGTATAATGCTGATGGTAAAGTATTACAAATGTATTTGTTATTTTCTTTTTCTTAAAAATAAGTGCTATTTGTTTGCAGATAGCCATAAGGAAGGGGGAACCTTCTAGGCAACAGTGTTGCCTGAGCGCAAATCGCTGAATTAAGGTATTTCAAAATAACATAAGGAAAAAAATGTTTTGCACATAATAAATGTCATCATTTTCAAGGTTTATTTAATTAAATTTCTTGTTATTATCCAAGGTTGAAATGTGTACAGAAAAATTGGTCAAAATTGCAAATGAGGTATACGAGCTAAAATAAAATGAGGTATGTAATACATATGAAGGCTTGGCAAGAAATGCTAATGAGTTTAAACCATATCAAGTTAGGATACTTGGATTCTGCAAAATTATTGAAGCAGAGCAGGCAAATTTGCTTTATTTTCTCCCCTATACTTCCCCTCTCCCCTTTACAGCTTGGATAGATTAATTACTGGTTCAGCACAAGGTTAAGATTCACAATCAACTGTCAGATTCATTTAAGTGTTTACTGAAGTGATATTAACAATATACTGACATTGCAAAGCTTTAGACGTTGGGTAGCCAGCTCTGCTAAGGAAGAGAGAAATTTGGGAACAATCCACAAAATGCATTAACTGTACATAAACTAATATAAATAATAATAGGATAGTGACATTATCTAAAGCATTTCTCTTCCTAGCATTGTTTCTGTTTGTTTGTTTTTTCAGAGAGAGAAACATCACCCAGAAATCCAAACTATATGTGATATATGAATTCTACTTAAGCTAACAGAAAGACTAATTGCACAAAGCAGTTTAGATTAATTTAAAGCAAGGAAGAAAAGGCCAAAGGAAAAATGTATATCCCCTTTCCAGATTATAAATGCATCACTAATTCATCCTTTCTATGAGCAACCATCTCCTGTAGGTGAATAGAGCTCTCCGAGCAATCTGTGACCTTAGAAGTTTGGAAGATTTCTAATCCAATCCCTGTATGATACACAAATCCTCATATCATCCCAGAGAAATCACTGACCAATCTTTTCATGAAAAACTTCAGTGATGAAAAACCTATGACTTCAGGAGGCAGGCTATTTCACTGCTTAGTAATTCTGTCAGGAATTTCCTCCTTAATTCAAATTTGGATCTCTCTCTATAAAGCTTGTCTTTATGTCTTATCTTTTCCTCAGTTGCTATGGAGAGTAAATTCACATCCTTTGTCCTGTGACATCTTGCCATGTTTTGGAAGACTACCATGGAAGAATACCCTTGTTTTCTGCAAGCTGAGCATACCAAGTTTCTTTAATAGCTCTTTATAAGATTTAACCTCCAAGCTTCTTACCATTTTAGTCACTCTTCTCTGCATTCTTTCTAGTTCCTCAGAACTGCAGAACTGGACACAGTATTACAAGAGTAGTCTGATACATGCAGCATACAGCTGTATTATCACTTCAATTAATTGTAACACAATACCACTGTTGGTACACTCTAAAACTCCATTGGCTCTTTTGGTGGTTGTATCACATTGCTGGCTCATGTTTAATTTATGGCTTACTAGGATACCCAGATCCTTCACACAAGTATGACTCTTGAGTCAGGTACTGTCCGCCTTATAATCTGTTTCTATTTTTCCCATCTATTTTTTTCCTGCCTAAGTGTAGAAAATTACATTCCTCATCATTGAGGAACATTTTGTTTTATAGAGCAGGGTATTCAATTGAGATCCTCTTGACACTGTTTTGGGAATTGTAGCAAGCTTTGTATCACCCACAAATTTTATAAGCATCTCTTCTATTCCTTCGTTTAAGTCATTTGTGAAAATTTAAGAAGTACCATGGTGGGCCCAGGACAAAACCATGAAGTACTCACTGCATACCTTCCTCCAGAGGGACATAGACTCATTATGAACCATGAGTTGGCTACACTTGTTTAGCCAATTGCAAAGCCATCTGGTAGTGGGACCATCATAAGCCTCAGTGGTGCAGTGGTTAGAGTGCAGTACTGCAGGCTACTTCTGCTGATTGCCAACTGGCTGCAATTTAGCAGTTCAAATCCCCCCAGGCTCAAAGTTGACTCAGCCTTCCATCCTTTTGTGGTGAGTAAAATGAGACCCAAATAGTTGGGGGCAATATGCTGACTCTGTAAACCACTTGGAGGGTTATAAAGTGGTATATAAGTCTAAGTGCTATTGCTATTGCACACATTTCAGTTTATCAAGAGGAAGGTTATGGCCTTGCTTTATCAGAAACTCAAATTGTACAGAAAGCTGAACTCATGTCCAGGTCAATAGAACATTTTTTTGGTCAGACTTTTTCACAGAATACATGGACATAGGAGCAATACATTCTATCAGTGTCTATATCCCTTTCTTCTCTCTTTTCATTACTGGGAAACAGACCTCTAGCCATGTCTTTCCTGATTGAATCTCAGTTTCCTAATATGATTGTTTAAACTCATTAGTATTTCCCGTCTAACCGAAGATTTATTATTACATCATCTTACCATAGTTCAGATGAAAGTGCATCCTCCAATGCACTTTACCATCCCTTCCACCTGTCTATTTTCCATCTGTATATTTTCAGTGTGAGAAAAAAAATCTGCACTTTCCCCAAGAGCAGTATAGGGTGTCTTTGTTCACCTTGGAAGAGGGAGATTGATAATGGAATTCAACATTTTCTAAACTGCAGTTGCAACATTTCAACAACAACAACAACCACAAAAAGCACTGCACTGAACTGGTGAAAATACTCGCTGATATCATATAAACATGAAATTGGTGCAGCAGTACACTTCACTTTACAATATTGAGCTTCAAAAATAAACATGGAACACAATTCTGTACAAGACTATTGACTGTTTTTGAGTGAAGCAGCTATGTAATGATTTTCCATAAAGCAAACAGGTATATTAAATATTAAATTAATGTTGCCTGATCTGGACTAAATCCTGACAATCATCTGTTGATAGTCAAGTGATTCAGAAGTCTATAACACTTAGTCCTCTGCTGATTGTCTGGATTTTTGTAGCCCAAATTTTATAACCTTAATTACATGCTTCCAGTTGAATTAAACAACCTAATATGGGATCATATTGCTCAGAACACAGGACTGCACAGAGAGTTTTATTTTAAACATATAGCTGATTTTAAACATTACCATGCATGTAATTTTATATTCTATTTGCCATCAATCTATTTATTCTTTTTCTGATGTTGATTTGATTGTATAAGGCAGGGGTGTCAAACTCATGTCATCACGGTGGCATCACATGACATATCAGGACTACCCCCCCCCCCTTTGCTAAACTGGGCATGGATATGACTAGTTCATGACACATCCGGCCCACAGGCTGGGAGTTTGACAGCCCTTGTATAAGGGCTTGAAATCAAATGGAAAATAATCTATCCAGGGGATGTGGAAGTAAAGAAAGACACATCATAATCCAAACCCAATCCTTGCATGCTTGCATGGAACATCCTGATTTGAATATAAAAGGCAATGTTATCATCTAGGTTTTAAAAAGCATCTTTTGTAATTGCAGTGTCACAGCGGTTAGGAATGGCCTATCCAATACAAACTGCTCCACCTGTACTCACTCTGGTCTCCATTAGCATTAGCTACAACATTTTAAGATAAATTGTAAAATGTGAATGTAGCTCTTTGTGTTATCTGAGGTTCTAATAAAGCAAAGATTCTAATAAAACAATAAACCAATCCATTATCCTCCACTTAGAGACAAGCAACCTACTCTCTAATAAACAATCCTGTAATCTACAACTCTTACACTGCAAAAACATATGGACTACACAACTCGATCAGGGCAAAACAATGACACAATCTACATAGACTTCTGTAAAGCCTTTGATTCAGTGGTACATGACAAACTACGCCTAAAACTAAAATCTTATGGTATCTCTCGATACCTGCATAACTGGATAGAAGCATTCCTGTCAAACAGGCAACAAATGGTCAAAATTGGGAGTGTCCTATCAAATCCTGAACCTATCAACAGTGGTGTCCCCCAAGGCAGTGTTCTAGGACCAACACTTTTCATATTCTAAATAAAAGACCTCTCAAGAGCAACTGCATTCTCTTTGCTGATGATGTAAAGGTATTCAACACTACAGACAATACTGCTACCCTTCAAAAAGACCTTGACTATGTATCAGAATGGTCAAACAAATGGCAACAGATAAATACTCAACAAATAAATGCTCTGTCCTACATATTGGCAAAAAAAATCAGAAAATAAAATCCAGGCCAAATAGTCAAAACCTTGTTAATGATCCAAACTCTTATACCTTATGCCCCTAGATGTGAAATTCTAGACCTAGAAAACCTTGAATTACTCTGTCTTCAATCTGATCTAAGTATGGTATATAAAATCATACATTGCAATGACTTATCTGTCAATGAATACTTCAGCTTCAACTATAACAACACAAGAGCACACAATAGATACAAACTCAAGGTTAACCGCACCAAACTTGATTGCAGGAAATACAACTTCAGCAACAGAGTGGTCAATGTCTGGAATACTCTACCTGACTCTGTGGTTTCTTCTCCAAACCCCAAAAGCTTTGACCTTAGACTGTCTACTATTGACCTCACCCCTTTCCTAAGAGGTCTGTAGGGGGCGTGCATAAGTGCACCAACGTGCCTACCATCCCTGTCCTATTGTTTCTTATATGTACCCATTTAATGTAATTCATAACTATGTATATACTTATATATATTATCTTGTAAGCGATTGACAAATCAAATAAATAAAAAAATAAATAAATAAGATTGTTCCAAATCACACTGAACTCTAAAGTCGAAAGCTGTATTGTATGTCTCTCCTTCTCAATTCCCAGCTAATGGGCAAAATAATAATAATAATAATAATAATAATAATAATAATAATAATAATAATAATAATAATAATAATAATAATAATAATAATAATAATAATTTATATACCGCTCCTCTCCCGAAGGATTCGGAGCGGTGCACAGTCATACAATTAAAACATTAAATATATAAAAGTTAAAACTAAATTAAACTAAAGGCCCTGGCTGAAAACAATTAAAACCCCTCCTTAAAACCCTAAAATTTAATATAAAAATTAAAATACCCAAATCTAAAATCAGCCCAAGCCGGCCTGGTCAAAAAGCCAGGTTTTCAAGGCACGCCTGAAGGTCCCCAGGTCCGTGGCTGTACGTAACTCCGAAGGCAACCCATTCCAGAGGGCAGACGCCCCCACAGAGAAACTCTGACAGAGAAACAGAGAAACTTCCCCACAGAGAAACTCTGCGGCTTGGTCAGAACACAAGTTCCTAATCTAATAAATTCAGGGAAATATTTGAAGAGATCATATCTCCCTTGCCTGCTACTTCTCTCTCTACAGACATCAGGCATATGTTTAAAATTATCATAATGCAATAGATATGTTAGTGTATGTACTTACAATAAATTTCTGGTAATCCTGGATTTAGTAAGTGCCTCAAAGAATCCACTATCTCTATGTCTGCATTTTCAACTTCGCACAAGAGAAGGAAGGGAGCCATGGTAATAAAAAGCAACTTTTCATTATAATAAAATGTTATATAAATTAGTGTGAATATAAATATTCAATGCATATAATGTTTACAATGTTTATTGCTCTCTTGGCAACAATAAACTATTTGCATAAACACCAGGTTCTGTATAGTTTGAGCTACATTTTTAATTATTGTTGTAAATGCCTTTTTTAATTGTAATAGGCAGAAAACAATAACTAAAATGATAAGTTTATGGGAAGAACCTTGTTTTGTTTTTCCTTTTGGTGAGGCATATATTAGCATAATTAATATTTCAAGTGGGTGGGGACAATTACAAAACCAGTTTGGTCGAACAATCCAGCTTTTTTAAAATAAAAATTGCATCATCCCCCAAACTTAACTCTGCTGAACTTTTATATAGCATCTATCAATAACACCATCTTCTCTAGTCAGTATCTATAGTTTTATCAAATGACTGTTGATATTGGTCAGTTTAGGTGTAAGACATATCTGGACTTACTATTTAAGTTCCTTTGTTAATGTCAGCTTGACTCTAAACCACTTTAGGAAATCCTGTCAGGATTAACAAACAAACCTCACTTTCATTGGATAATCCTCGACTTATATGTCATCTCACCTACCTCTTCCAGAAAAGCGATGGCCAATCATTTTCCTTCCTGTAGAAGAGGCTTCCTGAAATTCTATCTTTATACACAAAAAAATTAAAGCATCACAATGCATAGATATTCTTGTACGCACAACAAAAAAGTTTTTTTTTAAAAAAACTTTACTTCTACTATAATTGTTTCTTATGGCTTTTTGACTCCATGTTTCCCATATAGCCATCCAGGAGTTGCTGAGTGAAACCCCATCAAAAGATTTTTTTAAATGTTTAACTTTTTTCCCACAAGCTTCTACCTTTGACTTTATGCTTTATGTTTTTTTAATTTAGTGCAGTTCTATCTTTTCACATAAAGTAGGAATCTCCCCAGCCCATAGTTTGTTTGAACTAATTGGAAGCTGAACATCAAAGCCTTCAATCTCAGGTGACTAGAAAATCAGTGAAATGATGCAACTGCTCAGAAAGAAGACTAATCATTTTTTAAAAACAAAACTTCATTCCATCTGGATTTTAAAACAGCAAAATCTGAATTACAAATCAAGAATTTCCAGGTATAAGCAACAACTAAATTGAAATTCAGTGAGACTCAGCAAGTTAGATCACTTAAGGTAGTAACTTCCTATTCCAGTGTAAGTTTTCTGTATTCTAATAAGACAGTTAGATGTGTTCCAAGTTCTAGAGCAAATAGGACCATGTATATTAAGGGTGGATTTTTTTTTTGTCTTCTCACCTATGGAATTGCACAGGAATGGTATGAAAGGGGCATGAAACCTGCCTTCTTCTAAAAAGCTTCAGGTTGCTTACCAATTACTAAATTTAGGTTTGTTTTCTAGTCTTCTTATTCCATAATGCCAGCTATCTTACAAGCAGCCTCAAAAATTGACAAAAGCAGAATCAATGGACAAAGAACCCAGCTTTCATTTAATCAATCTAGAGCAAGAGGAAATTTTCCTATAGTATACAGCTCCATAAAGCTGGCAACCAGTAAGGATCATATTTTAATCTGGGTGGTAGTTGGAATGCTGAGGTTGCAAACAAATTTATTGAGAAGGGAAAAAAGAGGTTCTATGTACATGACATCCTGAAGATATAACAAATAAGATAAATTTTAGTGGACCAACAAATTGAACTTAAAACATGTTTGTGCACCATCTTACCATGATACATTTCATTTACTGTACTGAAAAAAAAATCAAAATGTCCACAAATACATTGCATAATTTCCTGTACTTAAGCCTGAATTTCCATTAGGCTTGGCTGCAATTACATGGCAATTAAAAAAAAGATATAGTCTGAGATGGAGTATCCCATGAATTCATTTCTCTTCCTCTTCATGGTAGCAGAAAGTCATTTTCTTTGCAAGACAAAAAGGCTCAGAAAAAAGTAAGGTGTAGTAAGTAAAAATGTAGTAAGTAAAAATGGTCCTGGATTCTCTCCAAATTTTCATCCACTTCACACTTCAGTGTTACTTGAGACTACCTTTATTGTCTGTCATGGTGGCTAAATAGACTTCTAAGTGGTTGGACAGAGATTTGTCAAGGAGAAAGGCCAAGCTGCTTTCACTGAAGGTTTCTCTCTGCCAGGCCAATGGAGTTTGTCTCAACAAATCAAAGTTGAAAACTATAGGGGATCAGCATGCTGTTATTCTACAAATATGGAGGGCAAGAAAACTCTGCAGGAAGCTTTGATTGATTTCATTGCCGTTGGTAAACATGCTCTTTAGACAGCCTGCTCTAACAAATATGCTTGGGAAACAACACCCCTGCCAAGCAGCACATGGTTTCCTTAAATATAGAATAAATCAATGTTTCAAGGACTTCTTTGCCATAAATTGTACCTCTCCTTAACCGCTTCAAGCCCAAAACATCCAAAAATGGCAACAAGCAAAAGCATAGGAAAGCAGTGCTGCTTTTTTAAAACTCACACAGTATCTTCAGGAATATAATCTCTAATGGGAGTTGTGGATCTTTCAAATCCATTTATATTTTACTGTCCAATGCAGAAGGGCAATTTTTAGCTCTTGCTCTTCTTTGTAAAGGTATTTTAAGAAAGATATACACACAACATTTTTTTTGCTATTCCGGACAGGATTCCATTTATTTTTTAAAAAATGTATGAGGTGGCTGAAAGATTTCTTCCTGCTTTTTTTAACCTTTTAAAAGCTCTTTGCATTTACAGGAACACCAGGCAAAGAGGCTTTCTCCATTCCCTAGTTCTTGGTATGACCACATGACCTTACAATGTGCTTTTTGTTCTTTTTTCCCAAAAAAAACCCATAAAGGAATTTCTGGTCAAAGCTTTCGACAACCCTATATTGTATAGGGTTGAAATAATGCTTTATGATAAGATATAAATTATATAATTATATTATTACAATATAATATATTATATTATTATACCATAACATTAAAATATTGGCATGCATTATAATTATTTTCCAACAAGGCATTTTCCTTCCTTCCTTCCTTCTTTTCCTCCCTCCCTCCCTCTCCCTCCCTTCCTTCCTCCCTCCCTCCCTTTTTTCCTCTCAAAACAACTAATATAAAATATGAAATCTATATACTATTAAACACTGCATCTCTGTATCATACTTTGTGATCTTCAATTGGGCAAAATGGTGCATCATAGAGTAACAATTTTTGTATCTCAAATGGGTTAATTTACAGCATGAGTCCAAACTCATCAATCAACAATCATAATTAATATGGGATTGAAATTTGTCAAAAAAAGGAAGAGAAAATAGTGCCAGCCTATATTATTTGGAGGGAGGGGGGGAAGAAGACCCAATAGGCCACAGGATGTCTACAACCAATTAATAACTAGCAAAAACAGCTACAAATATTAGAAGTATGACAGGGTTGCACAAAGGTTCAGATTTGCTTCCAAAAATGATATTTTGAAGGATAGAAAGATGCAAAAGGGCCTGAAAGTGTTTAGTGTTTTTCTCTGAGTAAATGTGGTGGTTTATGTTATCCATCTCTTTACTGTTATCTAATGAATGTCCAGATGTTTGAAGGCCAGCTCTGGTAGACAGTTTTAGTTCCAAACATCTGGGGATCACCAATATAGGAGATTGATGTAAATACAAATATGCATAGGTAGCTTCTGGCAAATCCATTTCTACCTTATTTCACAAAGTTGCTTTTCTTTGAGAAAAATATATATCAGGTTATTTGTTCTATATGACAGCCAGTTTAATTTAGTGATTAAGGCACAGGCTAGAAATCAGGACACTGTGAGTCTTATCCCATATTCAGTGTGAAACCAGAGAGATAACTAGATAGACAGACAGATTTTAATTATACTTAGTTTTCCTTGGCAAATATACAATCAGCTGCATTTGTGGGATATAAATGTGATAGATGGTAGTTCATAATGTAATGACACCCCTGCACTTTTTTATTTAATTTTTTTTTTACTACCTGTTCTGTGCACTTGGTGGCATGGCATGGCTTGGTGGGAGAGGCAGGGGAAGGATACTGCAAAATCCCATTCCTTCTCCACCCCACTAACCTGCTTTCCAGTTCTGTTCTCCTGTGCAGGGCAACAAAAGAAGACCCAGCCAATCAGCTGGGACTCGGGAGGCAGAAAATAGATGGGGGCGGGGCCAGCCAGAGGTGATATTTGCCGGTTCTCTGAACTATTCAAAATTTCTGCTAGTGGTTCTCCAAAACTGGATGGTGGCACGTCAGCTCCCTCAGTACCTGGATGAAGCGGTATACCTAGACCCCCTCCAATCGGGTTTCAGGCCCAGGCACAGCACGGAGACAGCGTTGGTCGCGTCGGTGGATGATCTCCGGAGGGCCCGGGACAGGGGTTGTTCCTCTGTCTTGGTCCTGTTAGACCTCTCAGCGGCTTTTGATACTGTTGACCACACTATCTTGTTGCGGCGATTGAGGGGGTTGGGGTTGGGAGGCACCGTTTTACGGTGGTTCTCCTCCTTCCTCTCTGACCGTTCGCAATTTGTGTTGACGGGGGGGCAGAGGTCGACCCCGAGGCCCCTACTGTGTGGGGTGCCTCAGGGGTCGGTGCTCTCTCCCCTGCTGTTCAACATTTATGTGAAGCCGCTGGGTGAGATCATCCGTGGTTTTGGGGTAGAGTTCCATCAGTACGCTGATGACACTCAGCTGTACATCTCTACCCCGGGCCACCCCAACGAAGCCGTTGAAGTGATGACCCGCTGCCTGGAAGCCGTGCGGAGTTGGATGGGTCTTAACAGGCTTCGTCTCAACCCGACCAAAACTGAGTGGCTGTGGTTTCCTGCGCCCAGATACAGCCAGCTTGTTCCTTCGCTGGCCGTGGGGGGAGAAATTCTGACCCCCGTGGAAAGGGCTCGCAATCTGGGTGTCCTCCTGGACGTACGGCTGTCTTTAGAAGACCATATCACAGCCGTCGCCAGGGGGGCCTTTTGTCAGATTCGTCTGATTTACCAGTTGCGGCCCTTTCTGGATCTGGAAGCACTTCGCACAGTCACTTCTGCCCTCGTCATCTCCCGCTTGGATTATTGCAACGCTCTCTACATGGGGCTCCCCTTGAAGAGTGTCCGGAGGCTGCAGTTGGTTCAGAATGCGGCCGCGCGGGTGATCTTGGGAGCCCCTCAGAGCTCCCATGTAACACCACTTCTCCGCGGGCTGCACTGGCTTCCTGTGGCCTTCCGGATCCGATTCAAGGTGGTACTGACTGTATTTAAAGTGCTCCATGGCTTGGGGCCTGGGTACTTACGGGACCGCCTGCTGCCATCAACAGCCTCCCACTACCCAGTACGCTCCCACAGGGTTGCCCTCCTTGGGGTGCCGCCGCCTGATCGTTGCCGGCTGGCGACCCCGAGGGTGTGGGCCTTCTCTGAGGGGGCCCCCTCCCTGTGAAATGATCTGCCCCCGGAGATACGGGCCATTACCGACATCCAGACCTTCCAGCGCGCAGTAAAGACCTTGTTTTTCCAACAGGCCGGCCTGGCCCAGTAAACGGTTCATGGGGTTTTAACTTAATTTGGTTTTTAAATTTTTAAATTTTTAATTACAATCCTTGAATGTTAAATTTTGGAAATTTTATATCTGAAGGGATTTCGGCCGGATCTATGTTATTTAATTTGTTTTTAATTGTATATACTGTTTATTTTTTTAGTACGCTGTACACTGCCCCGAGTCCCTTTTTGGGAGAGGGGGCGGTATAAAAATTTAAATAAATAAATAAAACTGTTCAGAACCTGCTGAATACCACCTGTGATATTAGTCCCACACAAATATTTATTCTTGATATAAATCACATTCAATTTTAAATGAGGTACATTTTTCTGATTCAACTAACATACTCCAGCAATGTTTATTATATGCTGTAATAAAATGGAATAATATTCTAGTTAGGTGGGCAATATTAATGTATACCCTAAGTAGTCAATTATGGCTAATGTTTATTAACACACCAAGATTAAACTAAAACTGAATAAAAACAGAATAACACTACCTATGTTCATTGCATGCATATATGCAAACCATTAAAAGCTTCTATTTAAATAAATGCTGAGTTCTTCTTTCTTTAACTGAAATTGTACAAGATCATTGATAAATAATTGAATGGACATAAAAACTGTTCCTTGCACCAGCACGTTGTCTTTAAAATTGCAGTTATTATTTAAAATCTCTTCCATCTTTGGATTCACTCTTCTTAATATAAGCTCTTGGGAGGAAATACATTGTGTTGGGGCAAATGTCAGAAACACATAGAGTATTACAAAATTTCTTTGTTTGGCTGAGATCAAACAGAGTTCAATTTCTTTCCTATATTCTCTTTAGGAATGATAATGAATAAAAAGAAGCAGCAGCACTGGCATTGCTTTTTAAGAAACCAAGTTTTCACTTGCAATTAGTAGAATCAGAATGAAATCTTAAACATTGTAGCATAAATAAAACAGTACATCTTGTGGGATATAGGAATTAGTTCTGTTCTATTCCACAAATATATGTATATCTAACAGCAGTTATTTAAAAATATAGCAGGTTTTTTAATTAAACAAACCTAGTCTTTGCTTTATGTTTCCTTATTTATTTCAGGGAATCCAGTGCATCAAATTCTAAGGCACTGAGCATCTGAAAGAATGTCAGTTCAAATATCCAATCTACCAAATACATCCAGCATTCTGTCTATCCTAGATAAGCAGATCCAGTTAGAGGGAGGTGATTTGGGAAGTGTTCCTCCTTATTTGTGGAATTCCAATTCCTAAGAGGCATTTTTATGCATATTATAGATGTTCTTTGGCTAGAATTGGTCTTCATCATTGTTTGCCTTGGATGGGTTTCCATGTCCTCATTCATGGCAGGGCAATTGGGGGTCTTCTTGGATTCAAACAGCAGATGGTATCTGTGATCAGGAAGGCCTTTGCACAAATATACATATATAATGCAATAGTTACACCTATTTTTGAATTAAGAGTCATGCCCTTAGTCACTCATAGGATGGACAGCTTCAATGTGCACTATATGATGCTGTTCTTGAGGACCATTGGATGGTACAGCTGATCCAAAATTCCAGAGTTCCAGGGATGTAGGCTGGGATGTTGGAAGAATCCTTGGGCAAAAGACAATAGCAAACCACTTCAATTGCTGCCAATAAAATGGCCTGAATATTTCTATGAAATCATCAACAGCTGATTCATATTTTTGCCAAAAAATATATGCAGTACAATTCCTAAGAATTTATTCAACTTGGTGCAGATTCTTTTTAGCATTCTAAAGGATACAATATATTAAATGAGAATTGGCTCATATTTTGTAATAGCTAATTTGGACACTACATCCTCTATTTAAGGCTATAATGACATTAAATATATCTTTGCATCATGCATGTGTGTTTTGTAATGTATTTATGTGTATATGTATTATATCTGTATATATTAATATAATTTAATTACATCATGGCAGCAGGAACTCTATCTAGAATTTGGTTCAAGTCCTGTAAGTGTGTTTGGTGATAATAGATCTAACAATATTAATGACTATAAAAGTTTCATTTTCTCAGTATTACCCTATTCTTTCTCAATTACAGATATGAATACAATAAATAGACAGATGGAGGGACTAAATATGGATGAATTATTTTATTGACTTCTTTGATACTGATACATAGAACTGGCAAGAAGCACAAGTTATAGTGCAAGTGCAATATTAATGAACAGGAGTTATAAATATATTCTAGGAAACTGACAATCTTTTGGCCATTTTGATTTAGGTGTTATATTTTCCAAATAAAAACTATTACATTTATCAAAATTAAGATGTGGTAGTGGAGTGGGTAATATAGGGGGCATGCATAAGCGCACCAACATGCCTACCATCCCTGTCCTATTTTTTCTTTTATTTCTCTTATATGTATCCATGTATTCATAACTATGTTTTTACTTATACCTATTATCTTGTAAGCAATTGACAAACCAAATAAAACAAAATAAAATAAATATAACTATAATAAATATAATTGTATGTACTGGGGACCATCTAAGCCAGGGGTGTCAAACTCAAGGCACACGGACTGAATTTGGCTTGCAGGGTGCCTCTGCCAGTGAAAATGCAGCTCGGGAGCGCAGTGTGTGGCCCTCTTGAGCTCCGTTTTTGCTTGTGATGGCCTCCTGCAGCACTCTGCCAGCAAAAATGGAGCCTGGGAGGGATGCCTCCGACACAAGTGATGTTGAGCTGGCCATGCCCACCCAAGCCACACCCACCCAGTCCCTGAGGTCAAACACAATGTATGTATGTGTGTGCATATGTAAATATGTGTATATAAACACACACACAAACAGACAGACAGACAGAAGAATCCACGCTTCTATATGTTATAATATCAGTAATTAGATATACTCAGAAATGACCATGTTCTTTATTAGAGACTTACTCATTTACAATTTACCATATTAAGCAATCTGTTACATTAATAAATTGTGCATGATTTTCCAGTTCTCGTGGATTCTTCCATCTGGACTTTTGTTGTTTGACAATATATTGGAGATTATTTTGGGATTTCTTGCTGTCCTTGCATGATATTTCTTTCACTTGAACTGAAGAAGAGATTTTTCATTCCAAAGAACCCTTGATTAATTGCTTTGCCCAAATCCTTCTGCTAGCTCTTAATTTTCGGTATTAACATTTTAAATGAATTTACTGCCAAAGTCTGCTAAACCATAAATACATAATTCCAGTGCGGAACACCTGAGGTAACTTTTCTCTAATCCTTTAAAATTGCTTAATTCCCAGGTTCCTGTCAGGCAGCCAGATTTAGGCCTCAGTCTTGAGAACAAACAACCATCTTCCCTAGCAAAAAGAGAAAAAAAAAATAAAAAAGAAAGAGGAAGTTCATGGAGGAGGAAGACGGGGAAGAACATCTATTCAAAAGACAATTGAACCACAATTTTATTAGAATTATTTCTATCTTTTTTTTAATAGTAATGTTAAAGAAAAACGGAAGGTCCTAGCATTATTACAAGAACAATTCATGTTCATTTCTTGAATTACAAAATGTTATAAAGCCAGATTCACTTAAGAACCATGTTACTACCTTAACAAGTGCAGTGAGTCATTTAACAAGTGTGGTAAGAAAGGCTGTAAAAGGGAACAAAAATATACTTAACAAATGTCTCATTTGGCAACATAAATTTTGGGCTCAATTGTGGTTGTAAGTCGTAAGTCGAGGATTGTATATATATTCAATACTTGCATACCTATAATGTTTTAACCATGCCATTAGGCTTAACAAAGGACCCTATAGCATTCATATAAAGAAAAGCCTAATGCTTTATTTGGATTTGTGTTCATGTATTCCCTTACCCACACAACTCACCCAAAAAAACCTTAATCCTGTGGAATTGAGGATCATAGCAGATTGCTTAGCAGATTGCTTATAAAGTAAGCAAATATTTTATGACTACCATTGCACTCATTTTATGAATGGGCATTTGACAATTCTCAAAATGACAGACATAGTTGCTTCTCCATGCAGTTTTCTTAGTTTTGTGACAGTGTGATGCAGTTCTCTTCTTTTTAAAAAGTGCATTATGCTTTGACTCCTTGTGACTTTTGGAAAATTCTTCACCGTCTTGGGCTCTTTGTTTAACAACAGCTCATACTTTTTCACATAATTCCACTCATCTCTTCGATCCTGTTCCTCCACCTTAAGTACTGTTTTTTCCCCTTTCTGTTCTCTCAACCTTGCTAAACATAATCTTCTATTATTATCTATCATCTACTCAATTCACATGTTCAAAGAATATGAGTTTCAGTTTTCTGTCCATTAACAGCGAGAGGTCAGTTAAGTTTGATTGGCAAAAATCAGCTTGTTCTTCGAGTACATGATTGTCAATAAAAATTGCCAGATCCCTTTTAGCATCTGTGTTTTTCTCAGTGTTCAGTTTTTACAGTTGTACATTGACACTGGAGAGACTATTGGCTTTAAATGCTGTATTCTGATCTCTGCATTTTGATTTTCTTAATATTATTTAAGGTTTTCATAAATAGCTATTCTAATATTACTGCTTTTACTTCTGTAGCAAATTCCCTCCTTCTCTCTCTCTCCTTTCTCTCTGTCTCTCTCCCTCCCCTCTCTCTGATTGGTCAGTCTAGACTTCAAATCTTAAGTGAAATGCTCTATCTATGAGCATCTGATGGTTTGAGCCTCTGGTGTTGTTTCCAATGCCCTTTTGAGCTGTGCTGATATAATGGCTGATATGGTCCTTTAGCTTTGTGGCTTTGATGCCTGATAGGACTTTCCATGTTATTGATAGATGGTGGTGTTGTCCCCTTGTGGATGTCTTTCATGATCAGATTCTTTGTGTTAGCAGTCTGGGTGGGACCTTGCTGCTAACAGTTCATTCATTTGTGCTAATAGGCATTCATGCATTCCTCTTAGTTTCTTTTGCCAGTAGGTATTAATCATGTTTAGTGTAGGTGCTATCCAGCTCTTCATATTCTTGACCTGCTATTGGATCTCTGCTACTCTTATTGGTGACTGGTTCCTTTTCTGGGAGATTGCAGTGATCTGCTCTCAGATCCTGCAACAAATTTGCATTGGGGTTATGTCTTTTCTTTCTTCCATATGCTCTTCCTTGCACTGTTCCATTTCTGCTATTAGTGCTGTTAGTTACTGTTTTTGTACTGCATTTGGAAGAACACCTTGGATGGTTTTTTGGAGAACAGAGCTTTTGTGTTCTTGTCCTTTGCTTTTCTAATGTATCTCCTTAGCCTAGTAGTCCATGCTTTTTTCATCTCTCCCTCTCTCTCTCTCTCTCTATGTGTGTGTGTGTGTGTGTGTGTGTGTGTATTTATCCTTCAAATCAATTTTTTGTATCTTGGTGACTGTCTAGACAAGTCCTTGCAATTTTCTTGGTAAGAGATAAAACAGAGATCCTTGAGACTAATAAATAAATGATCCATTACATTTTATACTCAGCTAAGCATGAAGATTGATCTTAACTATGTCTTCTTAATATTTAAGATCAGCCAAGATTCTTGACCTTCCATTTTTATTCTCATAATGAACATTTCTAAATCATCTTTACTTTCAGGTAACAGTGTAGTTAGTCTTGCAAATTTGATTCCATCTATCATAATTCCCTATCTTGCCATTCTTGAAATAATTTTGTAATATATTTGCAATGTGAGTTAATGGAGAGAATATGCAACTTAGTTTCAGCACTTTATCTATTCTGAACCATCCTATTTCTCCAAATACAGTTCTTATAATAGCTTCTTCTAATTATGAAGATTTCTTAGAAAAATAATAACATGTTCTGACACACCCATTAGTCTTAATATGTTTCCTATCCTGGCAAGTCAAAGGACTTGCTGTAGTCAATGAAGCAAAAGTAAATTTCCTAATACTCCCTTGCTGTCTCATTCAGATTATGTTAACTATCAGATCTCATGTCCATCTGTCTTTTCTGAAACCTGCCCCTTCTCTGGTACTTCTCTCTCCATGAATGGCTCTACTCTTCTTTCTAAGATTTCAGACAAAGCAGCGCTATCTAGCAAAATAATTAAACTTCTGAAAATAAAAAATCAAGCTCACTGAATTTCAGCAATGCAAATAATAATAATAATAATAATAATTTGATTGTTATTATTGTTGTTGTATTTGGCATGCAGGAATGAAGAGAAGAGGCAGGCTAAAGGCTAACAGACTTTATTGCCACTTAGTAACCTCAGCCGGCTTGCCGCCACTTGTATGGGCTGTCGGCTGACAGGAGCGAACAGCTGAGCCCGCTTGACAGCTCCCTTTTTATAGTGAGCTGTCAAGCGGCTCAGCCAATCAGTGCTCGCCCTGGCTCTCGCCTCAATGGCGGACCAGAGTGAGGACTGCTGGCTGTAACACTCCTTCCCCCTGGTAATGCGTATGCGTAGCGCTCTAGATAGGCAGGTGCCTCATTCTTGCAGATCTTCTTAGTGTGGCTGGCGCCATCGACGGGGAAGGATTGGCCTGGGCGCTGGCGTCTTCTGCCAGCATTGGAGCATTCTCCCGGCTGGCTCCTTCAGTAGATCGAGCATCTTCATCTGAGGCTTCGGTGGAAAGCAGGGCCGTTTTGACATCTGGTGGGGCGTTCAGTTCGGGTAAGTCTTTTGCGAGTGGCCATCGTTTGGGAGGTGGGTTGTCGCACTCGGTTCCTGCTGCCTCTAGGGATGTTATCTAGGGGTGGACCAGCAGGAGTATTCCATCTGCTTCTAAGCTGGTCCACGTGTCGGTGCCATAGTCTTTCATCGGTCAATTGTACCCTGTAAGACTTTGGGTCTGCTATTTTTTCTACCCAGCCTGGCAGCCATAGGGGATTCCCAGCATAGTTACGGGCGTACACTGGGTCCCCTAAATTTAAAACCCTTATTTTGCTATGGGAGTCTAGGGGTGTTCTGGGAGCATAGTTTGGGTGAAGTCTATCCAGAGTTGTCCTTAACCTCCTTCCCATTAGGAGTTCTGCTTGGGATAGGTTAATCTGGGCATTTGGAGTGGTATGTTGTGTTAGGTGGTATAGGGCAATTTTTGAAAACCAATTTTCCCCAGTCATCCTCCCCAGGGCTTCCTTGGATGATCTGACAGCCCTTTCTGCCCTCCCATTAGCTGCAAGGTGGAAAGAAGAAATTAGGGCATGCCTGATGCCCCTTTGGGCTAAGAACAGTTCAAAGGGAGAGGAAGTAAATTGCGGGCCATTGTCTGACACCAGGGTATCAGGATACCCATGTGTCCCAAAGAGAGCATCAAGAACTCTAGTAACTTCTTCAGTGGTAGTGGGCTTAAGAAGGGCTAGTTCTACTCATTTGGAGTAGGAATCCACTACCACTAGGAAGAATTTTCCTTGGAATGGGCCTGCTATGTCGATGTGGACCCTGGACCAAGGAGTTTTCATGTCTTCCCATTCACTGACGGAAGCAGCCAGGGATGCAGGTCGTGATGATTGACATGCTTGGCAGCCCTGCACCTTCCTGGCAACTGCCTCATCAATGCCCGGCCACCAGACATAGCTTCGTGCTAGGGCCTAGTGATGCCAGGGTGCCCTTTGTGTAGAACAGCTGTAATACGGGGTCTCAGATCCCGAGGGATGACCACCCTATTTCCCCACAACAAGCAGCCCTTTAGTATACTTAACTCTAGATGGCGAGCTTTGAAAGGTCGAAAGTCCACTGGAACAGGGTCCCTGGGCCATCCCCTCCTGACCCAGTCAGGAGATCTCTGGAGGAGGAGTAGGGAATGTCATTGGCATTCAGGGGTAACTGCAGATCCTCAATTAGGAAAGTGATTGCTGTGGGTGCTGGGTCATTCACAAAAATAGGTAATGGGCATCTACTTAAAGTGTCTGCATGGGTCACTTGCTTCCCCGGTCTGTAAAGCAATTTGTAATTATATGCTGATAGGAAAATGGCCCATCTAGTCCTTCTGGGAGACATAATTTGTGGGCTGGGCTTGTCCCCAGCCAGTATACTAAGGTGGGGTTGGTGATCAGTGACTAGTTCAAAATAGTGGCCGTACAAAATTTCTTAACTGCAGCTACGGCAGCAAGAGCCTCTTTGTCAATTTGGGCATAATTCTGTTCTGTTTTTGAAAGTGTCCTTGAAAAATAAGCTATAGGGGCTTCTTGGCCATTGGACAGTCTGTGACCTAAAACTGCCCCTATGCCATAAGGAGAGGCATCACACACTAGTACTAAAGGAAGGGCCTTGTTAAACTGCATTAAAACAGAATCTGAAGAGAGTAGGGCTTTGACAGCCGTAAAAGAGGCTTGCTCCCTTGGACCCCATGACCATGCAGCGCTAGAATCCAAAAGTCTGTGTAAAGGTTCAGCTATGGTGGCTTTGTGAGGAAGGAATGAATTGTAAAAATTAAGTAAGCCAAGAAAGGCCTGCAACTCAGTCTTATTTGTAGGGGTTGGAGCATCTTGGAAAGCTTTGACCTTAGATTCAATTGGATGAATTCCTGAAGCATCAATGTGGTAACCCAAAAAATCAATTTGTGAGGTTGCAAAAATGCATTTTTTCTTATTCAGTTTGAATCCAGTATCTTTGAAACATTGTAGGACTTTTTGTAATCATTGTAAGTGTTCCTGAGAGCTATCTGAAGCAATAAGGATGTCGTCAAAATAGGGAATGACCCCTGGTATGTTGTATAGTAGTCTCCATAATTGATTAAAAAATACCAGGGGCTACACTACTCCAAATTGGAGACGTTTGCACTTAAACGCTCCCCTGTGAGTTATGATAGTTTGCGCGTCTGCAGTTTGTTCATCTACCAGGAACTGTGGTATGCCTGTGTCATATCTAGTTTTGTAAAAATGGAGCTTTTGCCCAGGCTATGTAACAAATGTTGTATAATGGGCACGGGGTATGCATTGGGTTGTAGACCCCTGTTAATGGTTGATTTGTAGTCTGAACAAAGGCGAACTGAACCATCTTGTTTAAGCGGTATGATTATGGTTGTTTCCCATTTGGAAAAATCAGTGGGTTCTAGTACCCCTTGTGCTATCAGTTTATCCAACTGCGCATCCACTTTTGCACGTAAGGCTAAGGAAATTCTTGGTTTTAGTCGTATTGGAGTCACTTGGGGATCAAGGTTTAGGGAAATGGGTGTGTCATTATAGCAGCCAAGCTTGCCATCAAAAACTTTTGAAAAGTTAGTAAGTAGTTGTTCTAAATTGCAAGTATTAATAGCATTTATGCCAGTTATTTGCAATCCTAGGGAATTGAACCAGTCTAACCCTAGCAAGCTTGCAGGTGCCCATTTACTATAACTAGAGGTAAAAGCCCATTAAAATGATGGAATTGTATGTGGAACTTGCCTGTCCCGATGACTGGAATATTCTGTCCCTGGTAGTCTTTCAAGGCTAGCTTGCAGGGTGTCAGTTGTTGTTTGGTGATGTCTGGAACCAGCTGCTTCAGGATGTCCTAGGACAGGATGGAGAGGGAGGAGCCTGTGTCCACCTCCATGTGGCATGGCTTTCCTTCTAAAAGAAGATTGACATTTATTTTATTAATATTAAAACAATTAGGTAGTGACTCAGCTCTGGGATATGCGTTGGTAACTGCAAAGCAATCCTCTTTGGTTCTGAAGGTTTTTGTTGGTATATGGCTTGATACTGCCTGGCTCATGTTCCTAGCAGCTTGGCAAATTCTTGCTAGGTGTCCCTTCTTCTGGCACTTTAAGCAAACCATGTTTCTAAAGCGGCATGTGGCTCTAGGGTGGTTCCCCCCATAGCTGAGGCAGATGTTTTGTGGTATGCTTTGTCTTCTCTCAGCTGGGTTGTTTTTTCATTGGGGAAGTTGAGGCATTCTTAGACGGTTTACTTCTTCTTCCTCTTCTTCACCGTCCTGGGTTTCGAACGTGTCTTCATAGTGAATAGCTGTATTTGCTTTGACCCCCAGGAAGCTGTTTGAGTTTTGAATTTCAGCCACGGATAGGTTTGACAGCTCCATGGCTTGGGCTTCCTCGATTGCCTGCTTCAGGTTCAGGTCTGTTTTTGTTAGGAGACGTCTCTGAAGCCGGAGGTCTCTTACCCCACAGACCAGTTGATCCAGAAGCATGTCATCGAGGTGGTCCCGGAATCCGCAGTGAAGTGCAGCCAATCTGAGTGCTGCCATGTATTCGCTGACGGATTCTCTGTCTGCTTGTGGTTTCCTTCGGAATGCATGGCGGTGCGCAATGCAGGATGGCCTGGGAGCATAGTGGTTGCTGAGCTTCTTGAAGCTCTCCCCAGGTGACCTCTTTCACTGTCTGTGGGGCTAGTAGGGCCGTGGCGATGTCAAAGACAGCGGCTCCGCAGAAGCTCAGGAAGCTTTGTTCTGTTCACGGGTATGTCAGTCAGGTTGGCGGCATCCATGACACATCCAAAACGATTGATGTAGAATGTCCATGTCTCTGCCGCCAGCTGGAATGGAGGAAAGTTCAGAGGTACCGCCATCTGGGTTAGCTTTGTGGCAGTCTGGTTAGTGCTTTTAGCTCAGTGACTTTTTCAACTCTTCTGTTGCTTCAGCTCTTTGTGACTTTCAGCTCTTTTCACCTCAGACTGTGTCACTTTGCTAACAATCCCATCCTTCGTCACCAGTTTTGTATTTGGCACGCAGGAATGAAGAGACAGAGGCAGGCTAAAGGCTAACAAACTTTATTGCCACTTAGTAACCTCAGCCGGCTTGCCGCCACTTGTATGGGCTGCCGGCTGACAGGAGCGAACAGCTGAGCCCGCTTGACAGCTCCCTTTTTATAGCGAGCTGTCAAGCGGCTCAGCCAATCAGCGCTCGCCCGGCTCCCGCCTCAATGGCGGACTGGAGTGAGGACTGCTGGCTGTAACAATAACAACAACAACAACAACAACAACAACAATAATAATAATAACAATCTCAACAACAACAACAACAACAACAACAGCAACAACCTGTTGATGAACTACTGCAGTGGTTCAGTAATTTCCACATTTCTTGCATTTCACTTTTTCAGTGTCTAGGATTAACCGTGTTGTTCCACATTTGTTGATACAAAGCTATTTACAACTTTAACTGCTGCTTTTATAGCTTTTACCAGTAAGTATTTCAGCTGTGTCTAGTGTTATTCTTGACAACACTGGTCAACACTGGTCAACTGCCTGTTTAGCTTGCTTCTTCAGTGAGAACATATTCCAAAGATATTCTTTCTCTACAAATCTACAAATTTTTAGCATTCTATATCTATTCTTTGCACTGATTATTATTATTATATTACTACTACTACTGCTGCTGCTACTCCTACTACTCCTACTACTACTACAACTTTTACTATTAATTTGATTAGCTACCTAGCACGGCATGGTGGCCAAATGGTGAAGACGCTTATCTCCCATTTAGAAGGTTGAGAGTACAATCCTAAATTGCAACAGATGTTTCTCTCTTAGGGTGTAAAGAAAAAAAATGTTGCTTACCCTGCATAGGCATCAGGAAAGGCATCCTGCTAGTAAATACTCAGTTTCATCCAGTCTCCCCAACTCTACCCTGAATAGGGAAGGGTTGTAAAAAGAGATATATTTTTTATTAGCCACCTAAATGAATTTATATTATGATTACATGTTCTTCTAGTCAAGTTTACTTGCCTTCATTCATTTTCATTTTCTAAGTTCACCCATGTATTTGACATCAATAATTCAAGATTCTGTTTCATAGTCTGCACCTGGAATGACTTGGCTGACTATGTAAAGTTTAAGTTTAAGCTGCTTGAAATAGCTGTTGCCAGTAAACAAGTTCTTTATACAAAGTCTATTAACCTATCTTCCATGCTATTACATTTACTCAGTCCAAATATTCCTGTGGTTCCAGGCTCCTTCACATCTCCAAGTTTTATATGTCAACACTTTAGTAGCAATAATAGCAGCAGCATTAATAATTTTACTATATGTTATATACTTCTCATCTAAGTGCAATACAAGACCTACATTTTCTCACAACCTATGAGTTAGATTGGGGTTAGATTGTGGGGAATGATTGCAAATGAGTTTCAGACCATGTCTGATGGTCTTGATCTCTAGTTCATAGTCAAAAACTTTAAACTGCATTTAACATTTCTTGGAATTTCTTATAGAATTCCCCAATGTCTTCCTTCATTGCCTCTGCAGTAGATGAATATACTTCTATAATATTGATAATTACTATATATTCACTAATTCAAATAAATAGTTTCACTAATTCATGATATTATCCAGAAGCACTATTCAGCTTTTTTGTGTTTGGAGGGAGAAGAGGCGAGAGCATGCAGACATGCCTTTTGCTACAAAATAAGATAGCATAAGGTAAAGTGGCCAATTATGATTCATCTAAATTCACTTATTTCTTTTCACGTATTCACACCTTTTCTCTCCTCTTCTGTGGTTTGTTTTTATCTCTCATACTCCCTTGATCATACCAGTAACCAGAAAACTTACAAGTTAGAGACAGGTATGTTATAAATTTCCCAGGAAAGTGACTTACATTAATTGCATCATTGGTTCATTTGGTTCAATACTGTCCATTCTGTTTGACCTAACTAGAGATGGTGGAATTGTATCTGGAGTTTTTACATGCAAAAGATGTATTTACTATTAGATGAAATGCCTCTCCTGCTGTCTGTTAATACCATTGCCTGAACTGGAAATCCCCATTCTCCCCACTGACTCTGAAATAGGATTATCCAACCATATTATATTAGATTTTCTTCAATTTACAGTACATTCATAAAAGATAAATGGATCGATTTTACAAGATATTAAAATGTTTATTCTGAGTCACAAATAAATATTAAAACATCATCTGCTCAGACCAGGAGCATATGATAATTCCATTTTCCAGTCATTAAGCATCCACATTTTGTCTTAATGCCAGAAACAATAATAAATTAAAGGAGGAAAAATGTTACAAAGAAAAGCCATATAACGACAATTGTGTAGATTAATGAGAGTGAAAATAGAGGATAAAAAACACAGAAATATGGATCAACTCATGGAATTTGATACCATCAGTTAATTTTCAGGGAAAGCCATTTGTTAGAATTAAATTTAGGAGAAAACGACAGTGAATTTTATAAAACACATTTTTTACATCCAAAATCATTATTTTTGCCAGGGATATTCCAAATATTTAAAGTGCAAATACTATCCATGCCAGACTGCCAGAGAACGAGGTCTTTATCCATTTCGAAAGCAATAGAGACTGCAGGTTGAAACAATTTATCAGGATGAAGATATGCCACTCATTCTATTCAGCTTTCAATTTCTCTTAGTGTCTACCCGCCACACAAAAGATTGCAGGGAGACAAAGAAGAATTAAACTATCAAGCCATCTAACTTGGGTACCTGTCTTAACAAAACATGGAGTTGTCTAAGGAGATGTCAGAGCAATCTTCAGAAGTAAGTACTACTTAAGTTCAAACAGATTATTTGCCAGATATGAAAACGCAAAATCACATTATGAAGATAATACAATTTAACATAACTTTACAAAACTCATATTGTTATGCAAACATTAATTTGATGCAAGATTTAACAAAACAAAAAACTTATTCAAACACAGGCAAAATGAAGAAGTGACCTTGAAATCTGAGCTACACATCTTTCCTCTTCCCCTCTTTTCCATATGGATGCCTCCTAATTCCTTTTTCCTAGAGCTAGAGCTGAGATTAAGCTGTCTCTTCATTTATACAGGGACTTGACCTCCTCCCTCCACACACACATATATTTCCTATCTCCAAAAAGGAAGAGAGTTTATCTCTATTTTCGTCATCTCCCGCTTGGACTATTGCAATGCTCTCTACATGGGGCTCCCCTTGAAGAGTGTCCGGAGGCTGCAGTTGGTTCAGAATGCGGCTGCGCGGGTGATCGTGGGAGCCCCTCGGAGCTCCCATGTAACACCGCTTCTCCGCAGGCTGCACTGGCTTCCTGTGGCCTTCCGGATCCTATTCAAGGTGGTACTGACTGTATTTAAAGTGCTCCATGGCTCGGGACCTGGGTACTTACGGGACTGCCTGCTGCCATCAACAGCCTCCCGCCACCCAGTACGCTCACACAGGGTTGCCCTCCTTGGGGTGCCCGCCGCCTGATCATTGCCGGCTGGCGGCCCCAAGGGTGCGGGCTTTCTCTGTGGGGGCCCCCTCCCTGTGGAATGATCTGCCCCCGGAGATACGGGCCATTACTGACATCCAGACCTTCTGGCGCGCAGTCAAGACCTTATTCTTCCAACAGGCCGGCCTGGCCCAGTAAATGGTTTATGGGGTTTTAATTTAAATTTGGTTTTTAAATTTTTAAATTTTAACTTTTTAATTTAATCCTGGAATTTTAAATTTTGTAATTCTATAACTGAAGGGATTCGGCCGGATTCTTGTATTTAATTTGTTTTTAAATTGTATATATTCTATTTTTAGTAGGCTGTACACCGCCCCGAGTCCCTTTTTGGGAGAGGGGGCGGTATAGAAATTTAAATAATAAATAAATAAATAAATAAATAATAAATATGAAACTTGTGGCAAAGTTTTTGGATGGGAAAAGCTGTTGACTTCCTTTACTTAAAGACAAGATTCATTCTGTTTTGCTGCAGTCTTTTGATTTCATTCTGTTTTCAACTCATGGCCTGTGGGCCAGATGAAGAGGTAGTATTCTGCTGGTTTGGACCAGTTCTGGTGTACTGGTAGTGAAAATTTTGATTGGTTCGGAGAACTGGCAAATACCATCTCTGGCTGGTCCCACCAACTCATCCCTGCCATTATCTCTCTTATATTTCATTGTTTTTTTTTAGCTCAGCTGAGCTTAAAAACACTCCAGGCTGCTCACCAGGTTGACAGAGCTCTATATTTTTGCTGCAAGTGTGCGTGCAAAGCTTAGCTGATTTGCACTATTGCCGCACCTCAGATGAGCTTAAAAACACTTCAGGCAGCTATCCAGCCTTAATAGAGGTCAGTATTTGAGTCCTGCACATATGCACGCGCACATATGGAACTGGTAGAGAAAAATTTGGAAACCCATCACTGGCTGGATGTGTCACATGCTGGCCATGCCCACCCCTGATTTAGCAAAGGGGAACAAGTCACAATAGGTTACGTGATGACAACATGACACCATGAGTTTGACATCCCTGGTTTACACTGTTAGACAGGTCAGCATCTATGTTCATCACATCATGCAGCATTATCTGCATAACAAAAATTAAATGATGTTGACAAATTCATTAATTTTCAGTAATAAAACACAAAATATTGTTCAGTAATTTTCAGTAATAAAACACAAACATGTTCAAAAAATCTCACCAAATTTAAAACTGATCTATCTATATCTATTATATCTTTATCTAACTATATTTCTGTATCTATCTATCTATCTATCTATCTATCTATCTATCTATCTATCTATCTATCTATCTATCTATTTATCTATCTATCTATCCATCCATCCATCCATCCATCCATCCATCCATCCATCCATCCATCCATCCATCCATCCATCCATCCATCCATCCATCCATCCATCCATCTATCTATCTATCTATCTATCTATCTATCTATCTATCTATCTATCTATCTATCTATCTATCTATCTGTCTATCTATCTATCTATCATTTATCTATCTCTATAAAGAAATAGATCTTTCCAGAAACAATACCATGGCTAATGTTGCATGGACATTCCAAACAGAATTTCCTTAGTTATTTCAATTTTAACCTTTCATGTACATAATAGATGCAGAATAGAGATGGAAAGTAGAATAAGAGGGTGATCTCTCCTATACCATGAAAGTTACAATTCTGGCTCATCAATATATTGATGAATATATGCAACCAGTTGGTCACACTCAAAAATAACATCATATGATATTCATCCTATTACGATTGATTTGAAGGAAGCTGGTTACTTTATCATTCAATCTGTCAATAACAATTGAGCTGTTTAATTACTATCATCATTTTTTTCTGAAAGAGGAAAGGCAAATTAATTTTAATCCTCAGAAATTGTGAAACAACTCTATCAAATTGTTCCTTATTTTTGTGTTCAAAATTCATTGAAAATACATATCCCCCTGGGAGTTCTATTCTATAAGGCTGATTTGTACACTGAAATCCAACCATGCATCTACTAATCAATGAAATCCTTTTATAAAACGTTTTTTTATATAAAGCACAAAACAACATTTGCCTTTTATTCCTCTTTAAAATGAAAAACTAGCACAGTAGCTTAGTTCCTACTTATTTAGAAATCTTGTGTAATTGTGAAGAAGTTTACATATTGAAGAGATGGCTTCTAATTGTATCAGACAAGATAGCAAGTGTGGCTATGAGACTAGGTTCTGTTCCTGGTAATTTGTGTAAGTAAATATCAAACAGCCTACATTAGGAAGGCTGTACATTCCAAATATTCTAGGGCAGGGGTGTCAAACTCACGTTGTCATGGCAGTGTCACATGGTGTATTGGGACTTCCCCCCCCCCTTGCTAAACAGGCCGTGGGTGTGGCCAGCACGTGATGCGTCTGGCACATGGGCCGGGAGTTTGACAGCTCTACTCTAGGGGTTGGGACACTTTCTCCAGTAAGTTTAATTGGATCATCTGCAGGTTCATTTCTTTTGACTAGAATCCTCCAACAAGTGTGATTATCCTGAAAAGGCATGCTTAAGGTTTAGTTTAGTTTAGTTTATTGTCATTGCACTTCTTACAACGAAACTAAATACCATCTTCAGTGTACATTATGATTATGAAAATAAATACAAACACACATCCTTCACATTCTATATATTGAATTGAAAACTCCTGATATTGTATTAACATTGCACTATACAAAATTCAAAAGAGCTACTGCCCTGGGATAGAAGATATTTTTCAGCCTATTTGACCTTGTTTTTATTATCTTGTACTGTTTGCCAGATGGTAATAGTTTTTTTAAAAAAGGCTGCCCATGATGAGATGGATCTTTGAGAATGTTTTGAACTTTCTTAAGGCAGTGGGAGCTATAAAGCTCTTCCAAAGAGTGGAGAGAGCAACCAGTGATATTTTTGGCAATGACATTAACCCTCTGGAATGCTGTTCTATCTGCCACTGAGCAATTGGCAAACCATACGCAGGTGCAGTAAGTTAAGATATTCTCTATGGTACAGCGGTAGAAGGTGACCAGCAGTTTTTTATTCAGTTGTTTTCTGAGAAGTCTCGGATAGTATAATCTCTGCTGGGACATTAAGAGGATAATGACTGGGTACATAGTCTTGTTGGTTACCCTATTATTGTGGAACAACTTAGATTTCATTTGACCTTCACTCTGCTAACCTGCTAATAATATCAATCCTATTTCAACAGGCATTCAAGTGTTAAGGGTAACACTTTGGGCAAAGCCTTAATCAAAGGTTCTTTGGAGTGAACCCTTAATCAAGGGTTCTTTGGAGTGAAAAATCTTCTTTAGTTTCATTACTATTTTGTTTATTATGTTATTGATTTTATTTTGGGTTGGAGAGAAATTTTCTTGTAAGATATTTATTACAGATTTATTTTTTAATCCAAATCATTTCTCCCCCATCCTCAAAAAAAGACTTAATAGATCTCTTATTTGGGACCCTTTTAAAGGGGGAGGGGGAAAATAGAAGTTATCGCCCTGGATTCTACACGCAGTAGACCCCATTATAATTATAATTAAGAATTGGATATTATCAGATGAATTGATATTTTTTTCATTCCTAGTCCTATCACGCATCAATTAAAATATTATCATTATTTTACATTATGATAATTTAGAATTATTTCAGTACTTTGAAATGCAGACCCAATAATTGACATTGGCTGCATGAAAAGAAAGTAGGAATAAGGTGTGGGAAGCCCCCCCCTCCCTTCCTAGAAGAATGAAATATTTTGTGGCATATTAAAAGAGGCAGAATATTATATTTTCCCAATGGAGAAATGGAGAAAAATCTTAAGGAAGGCAGAAAGAAGCCTCCAATGGCCTCCAGAAGATGCCTGAAGTCTTTAGAGATGGGGATTTTTTTACTCATTAAGAAATCCAGGCCAATCTATTCATAAACAAAACATCTTCAGCTCCAGGTGATGGGATTAAGAAGGACAGGACATGGCCTTTAGGACATAATAGGCTTAACTCACCACCAATTAAATAATAAAAGCACACAAAGCAAACCTCAAAATTACAAAATACTGTAAACTGTATAAAAATCCTTTCAGAGTCTTCCAGAATATTCAAATACCTTGGCCTTGTTCCTACTTAAGGGAACAGCAGTGTATTGCAGCCTACTGTATGTCTGAAATAAATAAGTATGGCTATACTTCATACTGGTGGAAACTCAAGATATAGATGAAGATTTTTTCATCTCTGCTTGACATAGCTTGCCTTTAAAAAGAGCTGTTAAAGCTCAATCCTGCTTCATAATATAACGTTAGGAAAAATACATGAATCAGAAAGAAGCATTTTCCACTTATCAATGAAAAGGAAGTCAAAATAGTGCTCTTTTAATTCCTATTAGTAACATATGTCATACAGACTGGAGCTTCCAGTAAATCCTGCTCCTTGGGTCATTTTTTTCTCCCATTCTGTCTTTTTTATGACTTCTACATTTTCCTTCTCTTAAGTTTTCCTTGATTACTATTCCCCAAGCACATATACAGTATTTTGTTGATATGAAACATAGGTTCACCTCATTTTGGTCAGTTTCAGCAGCTGTTTCAAGAAAGAAAACCAAATCAGAGGAAAACAACATACATAAAAGTAATGCCAGTCCATGCTTGGAGACATCTGATTAATGAGGGGAAAATATTGACATATAGAAATGTGAATGGCTTTCTTACCATATTTAATAAAATGTCTGGATTATTACAGATGGACTGTGGACTGTTCATTCATTCTTCTGGTTTAAGGCAGGATATTATTCTTCAGTTGATGGAGAAATATTCTATATTGGCTTTACCACACCATATCAAGGCTCTCACATCACATCACTTGTCAGGCTTACACAGGTAGAACTGAAATAGCTGTAAGTTCTGGAGATAGTATTTTGCACTCATTTCAATCCTATCTCAAAAGTAGGTCTTATTAACTTGTGCCAGCAGTGTATACTCAGATTTTTTTGGATTTATGGCAATTCTACAGATCTATCATCCTCTTTGTATACAGATATCATTTATGTCTCCTGTCCATCTAATGTGTGGAAGACTGTGAAGGAATTTAGAGCACAGCCTAATGCTTGTACTCTAGAAAATTGGACTTATACCCTGAAAGTGTTTCTTAATAGAGTTTTGCTCAGGATGCCACTGAGGCCTGGAGTTCCTTAGTGCAATTTTAATTCACACAGTGCTTATAGTAGTTGCCTATTCCCTCAGTAAAATTAGATCTATCTGTTATCACAAAAACCTTGGCTATTTCCACACTGTATTACTGCAATGCAATTTATATGAAGCAGAGCTTGAAACGTATCTGGAAATTTCAACAAATGCAAAATGCTTGCCTCTAGGCACTGGCCAGCATTCATTTCTTCCATTTTTCAGTTGCAGTATTTTTCCAGACATAACTTAAACTGCTGGTGATTTCTTAACAAAATAAATTCCTATTTAGTATAGATTCATATTAAGATAGTTATTTATTTCACTTATGTGGCTTCAGAATCATATTATGTGTCATCATAAAAAACACAAATTTAAAAGTTACAATACAGATTTAACATAAACAATATAAACAAAATGCAATAGCGGTAGGGGTTCAATAGTGTCATTAAATTTGTGGTACCAGCTCTCAAAAAGTTTTCTATCTTGACAGCTTTCCAAAGGGCCACCAGAATTGGTGCTAGTCTTACTTCCAGTGGGAATCTATATCATAAGGACCAGCTTTTACCACTTGAAATGGCTTGAGATTTATAGTTGTTATTATATTAATCTTTGTCCCCTTTGCCATCTCATGAAATGTGGATCACTAATGATGCTAAACCTCACTTTGTCAGAACAAACCATCTCTCATTCTTTGTATTATTATGTTCATTCCTGAAACAGGAGACTCACAGTTACTAATGCTTTGGTGACCTTGGATTACTAAAACAAAATTTACAGGACATAGAGCTATCCTTGAAAATTATTTGGAAGCTTCAGCAGGTAAAAAATGTGGACAGTTCTGGGTGATTCTGGTTCAGCATATGTATCACCTCTGCTCTGTGAGCTGCATTGGTTGAGAGTAAGCCCACCCACTGAATAATTCAAGGTGGTGGTAGTTATTTTTAAAACTTTTTATGCCCTGGGGCCAGACTATTTGTGAGTTGGTCTTTTTCCAATGGTGTATAACCACAGTGGTGGACTTCTACTGGTTTCATAACAGGTTCGGTGACCACATGCTTCACACACGCACAGAACACTACAAAACAATTTTACAGTTTTACAACTTACTTTCCACTGTAAAGACAGTGAATAAAACAACTGAGGCATGGTAATCCATTGTGCTGCACCTCAGCTGAGCTTCAAAACTGCAGAAATAAAGGACAGACTAAGGCAGGGATAGGTGGGCTGGGCCAACTGATTGCCAGAACAAAAGGTTCACCCAAACCCATGTAAACCCATAGCAGCAGCACCCCTGTATAACCATATTATTAAATCCAGCATAGAGACATGCTCTGGGCCCAGTCGGTTAGGGTGTGTCATCTAGCAAGACCCAGGAGAAAACCTTTCATGTTGTGACATCCACTCTCTGGAACAACAACATCAGTCTTGATCTATCAGATCCAATCATTTGCAAGATCTTAGCTTCTTTTTGTTCGTTGAACATGGGATCCTGATGATGTGGGTGAAACTATTTCCTGATGGACTAACTGTAATAAAGGATTACAGTTGGGTTTTTTTCTCCTTGGCCTCCAAAATTTTGTTTTTATTCCATTTTTAATTATTGTTATTGCTCTGAGTCATGTACTTGATACTTTTACTCATATGTATGCACAGTACATATATATGTAAGAGCAGTAGTGGTACAGTGCTTAGTATGTATACTGCAGGCTATTTCTGCTGATCACCAGCTGCCAGAAGTTTGGCAGTTTAGGTCTCACCAGTTCATCCTTCCATCCTTCTGAGGTCAGTAAAATGAGGATCCAGATTGTTGGTGGCAATATGCTGACTCTGTAAACCGCTTAGAGAGGGTTGTAAAGGACTGTGAAGCAGTATATGAGTCTATTGCTATCTACTGGTATTTTACCCATAGTGCATTTATTTTGAATGTCATATAAGCATCTTGGCAGATAGGATGTAGGTTTTCCAAAATAAATATATAATATAAATTACCTATAAACTGCAAACAACTATTAATCTATTAGATTTGTGGTACCACACAAATAGATATTTCATTATGAGGCTATGCCACACTATCAGTGCATGGGAGACCAGCAACTGGTGGCTAATTATATGTTGTTCTTGTTTAGCTGGTACTGATTTTATCTGAATATTGATTAATAGATGTGTTATGAGGAAGGACACATTTAGATCTCCTTGACATTTTTCCTGACTTTAGCTGCTTCCTTTCTTGAATGGTTTCTAGATGGAACTTATTTCAATGTCTCTATGAATGGGTGAGTCATCTGCTGCAAATACCATCCCACTAGGAATTAATTTGCATTTTTGGTCTGTTTTGTTAGAATATTCATGAACTGGCAGAGATATGGTAACAAGGTCAGCCAACGAGAGCTGAATTAGAAACTGAAAAGAGTCTGGGCATGGCCCTGCAGTTGTGTGTACCATGCTGAGAACTGCAACTATTCTGCTCTGAGCTCTGAAACTGCTGCTTGTGGTGGTTGTTTTTTTTTTCTTGTATCCTTACCACATTGAAAGAGTCTACTATTGGTATTGTAAACTTTACTTCCAATGTTAATATGTATATAAAGAAGTTAATGAATCCTGCTGAATCAATCATCTGTGCTTTCTGGATTTGATTTCTGCAATAAACTCTAACATGTTTGCTGATAATATATTTGGAGTTTTGGGTTATTGCAATGTGTTTTGCTCATTCTTTGCCTTGTATGTGGTAGATGTCATCTGGTTGTGTGGGCTGTGCAACTGTTGGTTTCATACACAGACATTTTTTGATATATGGATATTCATTGAGTTTGGAATGTTACATAGATATTTCTTCTGATACTCTGTTTGGAGTTTTAGGTTATTATAGTTTTGGCCATCTTAAGAGCAAATGGAGTTATTTATTTATTTACTTATTTATTTTTCATATTTCTAAACTGTCCATTTCCCTCAGAGAGTTACTGTTGTGTGCTTCTGAGTTGGTGTAACAGCTGAGTTATTTGACTGATGTGGGTAGTTTGTTCACTATGGCAAATACTAATGTTTGGTGATCATTTAAAATAGCTGAAAATTATCATTAGCTTATTCCTTCTATGCAGGAACCTGTTTTATTCCAAATCAAAATCTATCCATATAGTTACATACTGCCTGCAATGACTGAGAGTAGCTCACTGGGTAAGAAACTAAGACAGAGAAAGAACATACTTTTCAGTTAATACCTAATCACTTTAATCAATACTGCCAGAGATTGAACTTGGGTATTTTACATTATTTTTTCCATTCCTTTTCTAAATATTATCATATTCACCTAAAGAGTAATGTCCAAAATGTCAATTGTAATTAACATTTCAGTTTGCTGTTTGTTTTTGCCAAGTTACCTGCCATCAGAATATTTTTTAAGATGCTACTTTGGCTATGAATGAAATGAAATAAGGAGATGCAGGTCTAAAGCATCTCATGCTCAATACACAAGAAATATTTACCTTTGCAGTTCATTACAATAATTAAACAGGTATAAAGTGAGCATGATTAGTTATTCATATCATTAAAAGCTCATTAAAATGCCAAAGAGACTGAAATTAATTATTATGATTTGTGAGGTCATTAGAAATGTGCCGAAGAAATGCAAAAAAACAGAGAAAATTAGTTAAAGTGTTAATTTATCAATCCAGGTTTTAATTGGGCAAATACATCTCTGCAGCTCTATAAAAGTAAACTTCAGTGAATGCTGCCTAATATCATTTGGATGATGTAGGACTCTAGAATAACTCAACTCTCTTTTTTCATAATTTTTATTAAAAGTTATGAAAAGAACATTCAAAAACAACATAGAATAAAAAGGCAAAGAGAGTGAAAGAGAGAACAAAAGTGAAGAAAGAAAAGATAAAATAAATTTTACAGCAAATCCAAATCCAATTGCAAACTTATCTCTTAATCCATGGTTATTTAAAAAAAGCTCAATTTTTTTCTATTACCTACTTTTTCTATTCGTCATAACCATAAATCATAAGTATTTTTTTCACGCAGAACATCCCTGAAGGGTTTCCAGTCAGCCATAAATGTACAGTAGATATTATCTTTTCTCTAATCAAAGAAGCTAGTTTATCCATCTCTGCAAGTTCCATCATCTTCACCAACCATTCTTCCCTTGTAGATAATGTCAAATCTTTCCATTTTTAAGGTTATAATAATCTTGCTGCAGTTGTCATACATAAAAACCAAAGTTCTAAGATGTCTTTCTAGTGGCCTGTTCACTAGCCCCAAAAGAAAAGCCTCTGGTTTCAATGTACTTTTGGTCTTTCAAATCCTCTAAATTTCATGCATACATTTTTAAAGCTTTTTTACATGTCCACCAAAGATGATAAAATGTCCCTTCATAACAGTGACAGGATTCAAGGTTTTTTTTACTACCAGTTCTGTGGGATGGCTTGGTGGGTGTGGCAGGGAAAGGATACTGTAAAATCTCCAGTCAGAGGTGGTATTTGCCAGTTCTCTGAACTACTCAAAATTTCCACTACCGGTTTTCCAGAACTGGTCAGAACCTGCTGAATAACACCTCTGCTTCATATTGTTCACATTCCCAGCAAAAAATTGTCTACATTCTAGACAATTTATCTGTTGATACACACCAATAATATTCTATTTTTGTAAAAATTCTCTTTAGAACATAATGTACATTTCAATGTTTTCAACCATATATTTTTCCATTAGTCCATTTGTATATTGTCCATTATAAAACACTGTAAACCAAATGTCTTAGTCTATTTTATCATACCTTCTGTCTCATAATTCAACCAAAAAATCACACATTTTAGCAATAAGACGTACATCATTGCCACATATTTGTATCAAACTCAGTCTTACAGTTCAAAATGTAAATCTGTGCAACACTGTAAAATCCTTTATCCACTTTAAACCTTTGTGGTAATTGATGTAAGAAATCCATTGACAAGTATATCCTTCTGTTGTCAAATCTTCTTTTTATTTTATTTTACAATCTCCTTGAGAAAATTCTAGTATATCATGGTACGTCAATAATTTATGTTTACTTATCATTTCACTTTTATAAAATGCCTCTTGCATTGGAACCCACAAAGGAGTTTTCAAGCACAACCCACATTTATATTTATACCATGCTCTAAAGAAGGCCTGCTTAACATATTGATTTTTTAAAAAAACTGTATTAACTTTAACTTTGTCATACCAGAAATACCATGCCACCAAAATCTCAAATCATGACCTTCTAACTCCAATAGCTTTCAATTGCTTATCTTCCATCCAATTGCCCACTCTCCCATCCAAACTAGACAGCAGGCAGCAAAATGTAATTGCAAATTTGTAGACCCAACCTTCCTCTTTCTTTTGCATCTTATAGTACCTTATATTTAACTCATTTTAACCCCTGCCATTCAATTTTAGATATATTCTTCTGCCATTGTTTATATGGAGGATAAGTTGTTAAAACAGGTACTGTCTGAAATAAAAATACTATTCTTCATAATGATTTATCCCCAAGTTGGTCTTTCAGTCCACATGGAACTGTCATGTGATATAGGAACCAAGAAATTTCTAGTCTAACAAAGAGGAGTAGGCTGACATAGCAGTCTTTCAATATTTAAAGGATTATCACAAAGAAGGGGCATCAATCTATTCTCCAAAGTACTAGAAGGTAGGACAAGAAATAAACAGATGGCAACTTATCAAAGAGAGATTCACCATAGAACTAATGAGAATTTTTTTGACAGAACGATTAATCAGTGGAAAGGTTTGCCTTCAGAAGTTGTGGGTGTTCCATCATTGGAGGTTTTGAAAAAGAGATTGGATAGCCATTTGTCTGGAATGGTAGAGGCTCTCCCTCTTGAGCAGAGGGTTAGACTAGAAGACCTCCAAGATCTTTCAACTCAGTTATTCTGATAGAAAAGCTGAGAAAGAGGACTTATTAATCTTCAAAGTATCAGTAAACCTGTTGATACATTTTTTAAAAATATTTCATGCAGAGCAAAGCCCCTAAATCAGAATTAGACAATTGGGTACTTGCAATGTTGCTTCCATAATCATGGATCATGTCCATATTGTCTTTGGTTTAGGGAAGCTGGAGTTCAAAGCCTATTGTGACAACTTGGTTGCTTTGCTTTGCCAATAAATTCTGGTTGTGATGGTCGTCATAAATGAATTTCTTCATAGATAAATAAATGATAACTGAAAACCTTTATTATGCATCTGGTCACCAAGGAACTGAAGTGATAGACTTATTTTTTCACACTGCAGTGTAATATTTTTCATTTGAATCATCTTGCATAAGTAGCTTATAATCCTTAAATAATCATATCTGTGTTCAAGATGGATGCAGCAAATGTGCCAGGAAAGTAACATTATTATTTGAATGGATTTAAATAAATGATTTATGTGCAAATGCATATATGTGACCTGTCTTAGAATTGTTCTCTGTAATTTTGTCTCTCTGCTATATATTTTTGTTACTTTTCTTTTAGATGCCAGAAAGAAATTCAGGGATATAATATATACTAAGAAAATAACACACACATGCAGTATGTGAACAAGTTCAACATTTATTTTATCATTAGCTTGTCCCTAGCAGTTCCCTATTCATAAAAATGGTCCTCCTTATCCACTGACTTTATTGCTCATCTTAGCCTCACATCTGCGTCCCTAACCCTATGTTTCAGTGCAAAAAAAGAAATCTATGTTCATAATTTCAAATTAAGCCAAGGTTGCTTCATATTTCAGTTTTTGAAAGCCATTGGCTATTTGAGATCATATAAGAACTTTAAAAAATAAGTTCATGGAACCTTCTCTGAAACAAACAAACAAGGCAAAACCTGACCACGCTGACCAAGCTGTGTTTGTATAATCTGTTTCCTTCTCAGATTTGTGGAAAACAAAATCTTTATTGCTATAGCGTTTTCTTAGTTAATTATTCTGAGCCAAAATGGAGAGAATATCATCTTCTCCCCATGACTGATTTTCTCTCTGTAACTTGCAGCATTTCTCTTCTCCTTCAAAACAGCTCAATTTCCTCCTATCAGGAAGCTCTTCTATACACGGTTAAGCAAGATTCCATTTCCTGCTGACACATTCTCATTCCTTTTCTTCCGGTAAGCCTTTTGCCTTCAATCTCCTGTTAATACCTCCCATTGAACATATTTCATTATCTGCTTCTCCATATTTGCTGCTTTGCTTTCTGCATCATTAGCATGCCATGATAGAAATAGGATTGGGAGTAAACTGTGGATTGCAATTTGAAATCTACAGCTGGTGCATTTTCTTTTAGGGACCTTACTTTTCACTTGTTGGGTCTGCAATTCATTCCCCTGGTGTTCTTGGCACAACATACACAAACATTTCCAAACACTTTACTGGGTCTGCTTGATATCTCAACAGTGGAAATGGAAGAGCTCAGCAGGAGTGGAATGTTGGCATCTGATATTGTTTTATTTTTCACCTTCCATTTCCACCGTGAAAGATGCCCCCATGCTGTTAAACCCAGTTGACTTTCTGGAACACAAATATTTGTTCAGATCCGAGAGGCTCAGATCATATGAGCTTTGGATGCTCACAGCCTACGTTCCAGAAGGTACAGTATCTAATGTGATTGTTTCCATCTTATATTTTTGGTGATAAGCTGTTGCTTCTCTTCAGATTGTCTATATGATATAAGGGTGAATGCATCAAATATTTCACATGGTGACAAAATCCAACATATATACATTTTTGTTAAGATAGATATGCTCTTTTCCATTCAGAATTGTGCTCCCATTTAAATAAGTAGAATAGAATAACTCTGGCATTTTCTACCTGAAATGTTAAAGAAGGACCAGTGGAGACCAGTGATCTTTGTATTGGTGCATAACCTATGGCCCTCCAGATATTTCTGACTCCCAGTTAGCTCAACTAACATGACCAGTAGTGAGGGATGTTGTGAATTTTTGTACAGCACCATCTGTTGGATCTTACAGCCATCCATCTCAATTTAAAATGTCCAACAACATATTTGGCAACACATTCCAATCTTGTTTCCCAATCTAGTGTTCAAGACAGACTACAAGGGCTAAGTGTAAAGGAATGCCTCCATCTCCATAACTTTAGATTAAATGGAAATATTTTAAGAAATGAAACACTGATAAAATCCTTGAAATGAACTCTTTTGTTACCTGCATCTACTTCTCTACATAATCACCATCATTCACTACCCAGTTCTGCTAATGAAAGGATAGCATCCTGCTTCTTCCATCAGACCCTTATCAAGATATGTAAACAGGCAAAGAGCACAGTAACTGTTTCATTTTATTACATCTGCCACCAAAATTAAAATGAAAAGCTTAAAAATCTCATATACCTTCATATATAGAATTACTTTTTCCAGCATTGGAAAGACTGATTTTTCAGTATCAAGAATATGTTAGACTGGTTAGGAGGCAAAAGCCTTCAGCATGTAACTGATTAAGGTCTTGTCAATTTCAGGCAGCAGCACAACGCAGCTGGAAGGTACTACAATAATGAAGTAATTAAAATCACACAGAGGAGCTTGTTAACTTGCAGTTAACACTTATTAGGAAAGCACTGTGCTGCAGAGAAAAGTTGCTCAGAAGAGATTTTTTGGGGATTCAGTACTCAAGATACTGCTCATACTGGGCAACATTTCATTTTAAGGCTAGGTCGCTAGTGCTTTACCTGTGAAGGACATGTCCTTCTTTCATTGAATATCTCATAGCCCCATTAATAGTCCATCTCTTCCTTTGCATTAGATTCCTTCAGTTTGGAAAAAGGTGATAATGGACTGTGTGATGAAAGAGTTAGTGGTAAAAGAAAACCAGGCCACCAAAGTACATGATGACTGGATACCATCAAAGCTGACACTAGCCGGAGCATAGAAAAACTCAAAGAAGTATGGCAAGATGAGAAGATATGGAGAGACTTGGCCAATAGAATCTCCAAGAGTCAAACACAGTTGAATAGATAACAACAGGAGTGTCACACTCACATTGTCACAGTGGCATCATGAGATGTAGCGCAACTTTTTCTCCTTTGTTAAACCGGGCATGGACATGCCCAGCATGTGACAAATCCGGGCTGCGAGTTTAACAGCCCTGTATAACATCATCAACAACATTACCATGGCAGCTGACTAATAAAGTTTCTTGGCTTGACGGGGTCTGAAAACTCATGATGACATATTGTGGTAAGATTTCATTCTTGGGTTTCTGAACATTGCTCAATCATTACTCTGAAGTTTTGAGTATTTCAATGTAACACTCTGAGTTTATAGTAATGCCAGATTCAAGGAAATACTTATCAGTAGCACCATCTGCACCCCTCCCTCCAAAAAAACCCTCCTTAACCATGGGTTTTTCTGCCATAGCCTGATTTCCTTCCTCTTTCTATCTCCATTCCACAGGTGAAGCTTTGTAGACTGGGTCATAATGATTAGTCCATGTTTTGTTGGATACTGCAATTACATGATGTTCCTTATCTTCTTTTTTTTAGCATGTTAACTTCTGGCAAAATTGAACTTTTTATCTCTGCCTTGAACATGTGATAAACTGTTCTAAGTACTTAAGAATCATAAATGTGAAAGGCCATTCTTGACTGCAATTTCTTTTTCAGTGATTCCCTGAACATACTTAATAAGTTTGTCTTCTTATGTTCACTTTATTATTGATTACACAAATCAGCTCTCCCCCTTCATTTTCACATATTTTTGACCCAGCAATGCACAATCCTTATATCTATGCAATCATCATTAACAAATAGTATTTGGCAGTTAATTTCAATTGAAGGGATTCCAGCAGTAAAAAAAAAATGCAATCAAAATGTATTGCTTAAAGCATACTTACAAGCCCTCATTGCAGATGTCTATTTCGTGAACAATAGTAACACAATCTTTTTCACAGCAGCTTCATATCAACTGAAAAGAAGGAGCAGATGCTACAGAACATGTCAGAGCTTCTAGCACATCAGTACAGCCATCTGTTAACAATTTACAACACAAGAGTATTGTATTTCGTTGAACCTTAGTAGGTTACAATTGTTATTTCCTACCAGCAAAATCATTGTATGTGATAATGGTAGATGATGAGAGTTGGAGTCAAATGAATTTGTAGCACAGCTTCGGAAAGTCAACATTAGATGAAAGAATAGTTACAATACCTGATCTATATGGAATAAATCAGAACAACCTGATTTAACTGTTAACTGTTTATAGATCTGTGATATTTCCAAGTAAGACTATTGGAAGCTTTATAAGGTTGATTCACTACAATCATACAGATAGTCTTTGACTTATGACTATAGTTTGGACAATAAATTCTATTACTAACTGATGTTTTCATAAAGTTTGATGGTACACATTACTTAGTGATACACATTACTTAGTGATAGCAATCCTGACACTCCAGTTGCTATCAAAACTCCAAATTTCCAAGTCACCAAGGGGAAAACAAAGGAAGTCCTGGGTAAGGAGTAATGGGAATACCAGAGGGTGGATAGGGAGAGCCCAAATGCAGTCCAAGTCCCAAATGGCAGAGTTCTCCATTGCTTAAGGGAGACAGGGCAACAGGATGAAGTATGTGTGTTTGTGCATATCGCACAAACCTTGGGAAGTACAAATGGGCTTCTTGGCACACTGCAGCTCTGGAGTTGCAAGAAGCCTCTGAGCGGTAGTGCAGCACAAAGCCAAGGGCCAGTCCAGTCCAACTCAGCCCAGCAGTGTGGCACAAAGGGGCATTTTGGTGTGCCACAACTCAAGCTGCAATAGACCTTAAGCTACAGTGTAGCATGAAGGTGAACTCTAGCCCAACATAGCAGCAGGATACAAAGGGGCTTCTTGCTGTCCCAGGAACCTGAAGCTTCCCCAGATCACTTTCACCCATGTGGTGCTATACCCCTAGACTCCTGAATTTTGCCAAGGTAGCTAAATTGACTTCTCTTATCATAGAAAATACAATACGTTTATTGTGGACTGGGAAACCCTGATGGACTTTTGCATAAAAAAGAAAAATGTGAAGCTAGTACTTTGTATCTCTTTTCTTTCTTTCTTTTCTCCATTTTATCTACTTTTCCCTCCACTACTATCTTTCTGTTTGTTTTTGTTTTTTTTTCTTACATCTTCTTACTTTGTATTAGCTTTATCTTCCTTTTTTGTAAAAAAATAATAATAAAATTACATATAAAAGTAGGCTTACTGCATCCATAGTAGAACTAATATTCTGAAAAGTGCAATTCTCATTATTAAGTTTGCAAGAATGTAATTTGGGACTTGATTCTTTGAAAAACACGAGAGATCTCCATTGTAAAATTTAGGAAGCACAGCCATTAAATTTTTTCATACATATCAACTTCTTTAATTTCTTTAAGAAACAGTTTGCTCTACCACATATTTTGGCTAAATGGAATTTTTTTCCATGCATTTTTTTTGGGTGGGGTTGTTTTGGAATTTCTTGCTACAATAAACAAACCACAGTTTTTCAGTTGGTGGCATAATACTTTCTTCTGACATTTTTTTCTCATTAATATGCTTGTTTTAGTCTTTATTTCATTTTGTTAATTGTCCAGAGTCATGTCTATGAGCTAAGAGCCCTATAAATTAATTAAATCAATCAATCAATCAATCAATCAATCAATCAATCAATCAATGAGAGATGAAATAAACACAACTAATAATTAAAACATAAATAGCATAAAATATATTAGCAGCCAATTGCACCATCTCACAATTAATGGAACCAAGAAAATATTTTTGAAATTATTTTGTAATCTTGTTAAGATGGAGCTCATCTTAAATTGTTTTTATTTTATTGTTATTCTTTCTTTTGCTGCAAAAACAAAAATAATTACCGCAGTTTTCTTCACAAACATTTCTATTCCTGCAATATTTGTGTCCTGCAAAACACATTGTCTCAGCCCCACTCTATATTTATTTAATAATGTTCTCTTTACAAGCATGAAAGGGAAAGCCCAATGGGAAGAATGAAAAAATAATGAAGAATTGTAAAACCAAACTGCTGATATACATTTCAGTAAAAAATAATTTGATTCTGGTCTGATTCCTATTACTTTCTCCCAGCCTTACATAGTAGGGTTAATTTAAAATAAAATTGTTATTGATATAATTACATGAATTTCACTACTTGAATAAGTTAGTAATGTTATCTATTCAATGTGAGACCGTTGCTAGACATGATTATATCTAAAAACAGTTTTTCAGTCAGAGCAGAGCTGGAAGGGACATTGAAGGTCTCCTACTACAACATCCTGTTTAAGCAGGAGACCCTATGCTATTTCAGACAAGTGGTTGTCCAATCTTTTCTTAAAAACCTCTAGTGATGAAGCACCTACAACTTCTGAAGGTAAGCCATTCCACTGGTTAATTGTTGTCACTCTTAGGAAGTTTGTCCTTAATTCTAGGTTGCTTCTTTCCTTGATTAATTTCCATCCATTGTTTTTTGTCTTGCCTTCTGGTACTTTGGAAAATAAGTGGAGCCCTCTTCTTTGTGAGAACCCATCAAATACTGGAATACTGCTATCATGTCACCCTTAGTCCTTCTTTTCTCTAGCCTGGCCATTCCCAATTCCTGCAAATATTCTTCATACACTTTCCTCTCCAGGCCCTTAATCATTGTAGTTGCTCTTCTTTGCACTTTTTCCAAAGTCTCAACATCTTTTTTGTACTGTGGTGATCAAACTGGATGCAGTATTCCAGTGTGGCCTTACAAAGGCTTTATAAAGCAACACTAATACTTCACATGATTTTGATTCTGTGCCTCTGTTTATACAACCAAGGATTGCATTAGCTTTTTTGACTGTTGTCACACACTGCTGGCTCATGTTTAAATGATTGTCCACTAGGATTACAAGGTCCCTCTCACAGTTACTGTTTCTGAGCCAGATTTTGCCTAATCTGTACTTGTACCTTTGGTTTTTCCTACCTAGCTATAAAACCTTAGCTTTATCCACATTGAATTTCATGTTGTTGTATAGGGCTCATAGTTCAAATTTGTTAAGATAATTTTTGGAGCCTGAGCCTTTTTCTGAGGTGTTGGCTATTCTTTCTAACTTAGTGTCACTTGCAAATTTGATGAGTTTCCTTATCTAAGTCATTTATAAATATATTGAAGTGTATTGGGCCCAAGACAGAACCTTGCAGTATCCCTCTGCTTCCTTCTTTCCATGTAGATGTAATCTCATTAAGGACTACTCATTGAGTACAGTTTGTCAACCAGTTACTAATCCATCTGGTGGTGATGCTGTCTATCCCACATTTTCCTACTTTATCAAGAAGTAGATTGTAGTCTACTTTGTCGAATGCCTTGCTGATGTCTAAGTATACCAAGTTCACAGCATTTTGCTGATCTATTAATTTAGTCACTCTGTCAAAGAATGAAATAAGATTGTTTTGGCATAATCTGTTTTTAACAAATCCATGCTACTAGTTATAACTTTATTTGTTTTTAGATGTTTGCAGATCTGTTTTTTAACTTTTTCCCCAGTATCTTCATTTTATGTTATAAGGCAGATTATGAACATCCAATTATTATTATCCAAAAGTTATAAGGCAGATTATGAACATCCAATTATAATAGAAGATGTTGCTAAATATTTCCTTGTTAAATCCAGAGGAAAGGAACTTGCAAAGGGCACCTTCAGCAGGTCCAGGGACAAGTTTGATGCATGCTTATTTACATTTTTTTCATTATAATTTTAGGTAGCTGTGCCATAACCTATCTATGTTGCCTCTTTTTCATTATTAGATGTAAGCACAGTTAATAATAAATATTTAAATTCCTGGTAGCATTTTGAAATGTAGAAAATGGCCATTCCTATGGATATAAGCAATCAAAAAGTCAGCATATTCATTGGTATTCGATTTGTACTTTGTGTTCAGTAAAAATAGAGTATTTAGTTCTTGAATCAGAAAGAAGCCTGGCCCTCATGTTTTTACTGGAGTTTAGTAATAATATCTGAACAACTCTGACCATAGGAGATATGCTTCATCGACTTTAAGACCTGAAATCAGTCTGAGATCAATATGTATTGTTATGCAGATAAATTCACAGAGAATAGAATAAAATAGAATAGAATAGTTTTTCTTCCTTTAATAATCCAGCTAAAGACGTATTTCTTCCGTTAAGCTCAACATAGTGAGAATTGTTTGCTTTTCTTTAAAGCAAAAAAGAAACAACACTGGGATGCATTAAAGAAATGTTATCAGCAGGCATAATACATCACTGCTAACTATTAGAAACAGTAGAGGTTTCCAAGTTTATTACCTATAATTCTTCAAATTACCACCTCCACTTGCTATAGTGATGCCTCAGCATGGCATGCTTTGCATTTTTTGCTGCAGCAAAGCTGCACTAAAGATACCATGTTGTGATGATATACAATGAAATTCTCACAACTTCTTGGAGTTTGAATAAACAGTCTTTTTTGTCTACATTCAGCCTTCTTATTACAATCACTACCCAAGTTTTCCTGAATATAAAATTGGAAACTGTTTGATAAATTTTTCCAGGAATTATTAAATGATAATTTTTTAACATATACAATTTTAAGACAAAATTTTTTTTCATCTATAAACATAAAACAAAATAACCTCTTTGTTCTAAAGGATGGTTATTCCTTAAAGAAGAATGACTAAACTTTGTATGAGATATTAAATTTAAGACAATTATACATTTATCTGTCACAGTAACTTACAGTTTTTTTAATTGTTCTATAACTTTTTAATTAAAAATATTTAAAATATTTTTGCTAACGTTTTGCAAAAATTATTGCTAATGAACACAGATAATGACACTGCTACCTTGATTCTGTTTCTTTAATCTCCTCCTGTTAAATTCTAAAGACTTTGGAAAGAGCCTACAACAATACCAAACTAATTACACAGAGCCCTTCTCTATGAGGAAGTATTTATTAAATACTCACTTACAGTAAGTGGTTCTTATAATTAAGTCCAGCATTTTTTTACATAAATGTGTGTGTTGGGAGGATATTTTTGTTATCACTTAAAGAAGAGGCATCAAATAAAGTAGAGTTTGGCATCATTTTAGTACTTCCCGATATATTTTTCCTGGATATAATTTTATTTTCAAAATACAGAAGAATTTATATCATAAAGACAGTAACTAGAAAAACATGACATTATGAAACAGGATGAAAACTGAATAAATCCTAGAAGAAGACGAAGAACTGTAGTATTATCACCAAGTATCAACCTAACAGCATTCAAATAGCTCAGTAGTGTTAACAATGTGTTCCTTTTTCAAAAAAAGAAAGAACAGGTTTCTCCTTTTTTGTAAAAAGTGTTTAATTTTTTATATTTCAAAAACAACTCTTTTAATGAACAGCATGGTTCCAGGTTTTCCCATTTCCATACAAACATCTTTCATATTTAGTTTCATATCATATCATTACATTTCATATTTTATAAATTTTCTCAGATATTCTTATAGTCTTCAAAAAATTTTTTATATATTTTCTATTCCTTTCTTAACTTATTTCTTTTTCATTTTAAATAGTTCTCATATCTTCATCTTCATTATACTTTATGTTTTATATAAAGGTTTCTGAAGGCTGCCAAACATAATTGGTATGATTGCCAATGTCAAATTATTCCTGCCATTTTTCCTTTGCCTTCATGAGAAAAGTAAAAGAATGAAAGAATGAATAAAAAAGAATGATAAGGTTATAGAAAATGAATAAAACAGCTAAAGGAGAATATGCATCAGGCATGAAAGTCAGACTGACTTGGGTGCATGCCCAGAATCATAGTCTTGACATGTCTAGATAGGTCGATATTTTGGACTGGATTTTGTGGTATCCAACTTGACATCTTACCTTGATAATTGCAGTATTCAATGATGAAAACTTGTTCAGTATCATATTGAAGTCAGTTAATGTATGCATCCTTTACTACCCTCAGTTCATTCCGAAGTATAGAACTTTATTTACTCTTCCATACTATCTATCTGTAGTGTTTTTGGAATCCGCTTCTCTATCTGTTGCCTACGGTTTCTCATTTTGTTTTGTTTTTCAAATCTTCATTAGGGTGAAGAGTGTGTGTGTGTGTGTATTCAATATAGTCTGCAAGTATATCAGGAAAACTGTTTCCCCATCAGGCTATGCTTTCCTTAAGATGTTTTCCCAATATCAATTTGTTACAGCAACCTATCTCCCTATAATTTAAGATTTCATGTACTCAGGGATAACTCAGAAATGTATTGGGTTTTTTCTATATCATAAGTTTTTAGATATTAGAGAGGAACTAGCATCCCCCATTCACTGCAGTTGCTTCTTTAAAAGGCTAAATTATCAAGATCAGAACTATTATTTCCCAAGATTTGGTAATAATCCATTTTACACTTTCATTAATACAACTTAACATTACTTTTCCTTTTCTGCAATGAAAAGCTTCAGATAATAGACTCTTATTCAGGTTATAACTGCTAACAACTCCAAGATCCCTTTTACACTTAGCAAGAAAATGGCCCTTAGTTGCTCAATATTTAATTTTTTCCTTCTAAATGGAGGTACTGTTTTAACTTTCATATTTTCTATATATCATGGTTGCTATTGATATAGTTGCTTAGTTAAAAGGGGCTCCCAGTTACAAAAGGAATATTCATTCATCAACAAGTATAACATTACCCTTTCAAGACCTATTTCAATAAGCAACAACTGAACAAAGCACAATATTGTAATTCTGTTTAGAAGCATTTAACTGAGCTGTTCATGTCAGTAGATATAACATGTCTAACAGTAGAAGTAAGCCTCCCAGAACTCAGTCAGAAATTGATGTCTAAAAACAAAAGCTGGGTGGAGCCAGTACAAATAAAATATAGACTTTTGTAAGGAGACACTAGCCTTTACTTGACGCTGTTCATTCATACTCCACTATCAGATGCAAACTTATCTTAAAAGCTACAACTGAATATTAGTTTATAATGAACCTGATTCCCTTAGAATACTACATAGTTCAGAAATAATGTAAGTTGTACACTAAGTTTCAAAATAAGCAAATGCTTGGGCCACTAAGATTAACAAACATCTAACTGCACAAGTTTTTAGTGTTATGTTTAATTTCTTTAAACATAATAATGTAGTGTTATGCCTCTCTGGGATTTATATATTGTATATCTGAAACCCAATTTTATTACATAATCTACAAATATATATACATTTTGGTCAGTTTCTCACTGACATTCAGATAATACAGTATACAATTAAAAAAAGTAGGAGAAAACCTTCCTATGCAGATAGTTGATCTACTATCTGTTATCCAAACAATTTAGATGTAGCTATTCAACTTGCTGATCCTGAATGGCCATCAATATTCCTATAATTCCTTCTAGGCTGGCCTAAGAATTTGGTACATTATGCTCACTTGAACCTACAGAACAGTGAAGTTTTTTCAAAGCCCTTCTTCTTCTTCTTCTTCTTCTTCTTCTTCTTCTTCTTCTTCTTCTTCTTCTTCTTCTTCTTCTTCTTCTTCTTCTCTTCTTCTTCTTCTTCTTCTTCTTCTTCTTCTTCTTCTTCTTCTTCTTCTTCTTCTTCTTCTTCTTCTTCTTCTTCTTCTTCTTCTTCTTCTTCTTCTTCTTCTTCTTCTTCTTCTTCTTCTTCTATGTTTGGTTGCCCAGTCAGCCTGGTGTTTAGAATGGATTTGTCATTTTTATCTACCCTTTGAGTCCTTCCCAAGGACCTGGAATAAGAAGATGTGGTTGTTTGATGGTATTACAGATATTGATGGTGTTAAAGTTATTGTCACAGGATGTAACGTGTTCCTAATAAAGCTGCCTTTTGCAATTGACTGGTGGTGACTTTGTCAATGCTGATGGTGTTCAAGTGGTGCTCCAAATGTTTTGAAAAGGCAATGTATCAATATTGTTATTTATGTTGTGTATCTAGTCTTATCAGCAAGCTTTTTAATATGGCTCTATCCTTGCCTAAAAGAATTTGAGATTATAAGACATGCTACACCTTTCTGAGACAGTCTCCTGGTGAGTCATGACAATGATCCTGAGAAAGAAGTATTGCCTATACAGGCAGTTGATGAAGTGTTCTGTGATCCATAAATTTTGTTAGTAGTTAAGATGCCAGAAGTCTCCCTCGTGGTTTTGCTGTAAAAAAATCTGTAAAGGTTATTCCTCCAGAAACAAGTATGATTATAGAAATAAGTTATCTACGATGTTACAAGTATTATCATAAGTTATAACTTTAAATTATGACTTCATTTCTGTTTAAAATTTATTGTACATAGTTACATATACTTTAGCATAAAATAGTAACATTTTCTACCAAGTTGAAAAAGTTATTATAAGCAGAGGGTGGACCTGTATATAGACATAGAGACTGTAAGCTCTTTCCCATAAAAACCACTGAAACCTAAACGGGTTTCCAGTTTTGAGTAAATCATACTCTTTCCTGATATGAAAAGAACTATATAAAAGAATTGCCATGATTAATGGGAATGGTACAGGTTATAAAACTAGATTCTCAATTAAATGTAAGAGTTAAATCAATTAATACGGAATCAGATTAATAGTGGAGTTAAAAATAATAAATCACCTCCTTACTTACCACAGCCTAAAAACTAGATGTTTCTGTATAAAAAATTTCCTATGTTTTTTCAATAGGAAAGTGTAGAAACAAGCCTAATTCTTTGCACTTTTATGATTTTTGAATAAGCTTTCTTTTTTCATAGTGCTATCCTCAACAAAATGGTGCCCCTGTTAACACTTCTAGATAAAAATATTTTCCAAATATTTTTATGATAATTCTTGTTTTTTTCATTTGACAAACAAAAACGTTTGTTTGAAAATTTCTTTAGAGAAATGAGTATATTTCTCCTAGATCAGGGGGTCTCCAATCTTAGCAACTTTAAGCCTGGAAGACTTCAAGTCCCAGAATTCTTGAATCAGCTTTGCTGGGAGTTGAAGTCCTCCAAGCTTAAAGTTGCCAAGATCCCTTGGAGATCCCTGTCCTAGATGACATATCATGTTCTTAGCTATGAAGTAGTCCTGAGAAAGTAAAACATAAAAATCTAGAATGATTTTGAAGCAATGTAAAAAAATCCAATGACCTAACAAATATACATTAAAATCATAAAACAATAATTATTAAAAATTAAAATATAAAAATGCACAGAAAGAATGAATATATCAACTGCAATTAGTATTTTTAATTTTATTTTTAAAGTGTTATTGATATTACATTATTTATTTTTTATTATTTTATTTATTTACTAAATTACAGAATAATTAGCTAGACTTACCTACCCAATAACCTTCTGACTAAATCAGAAATATAAATTTTGACTAGTTATACCATTGTGTAAAAATAATAAGTCAAACATATTGGAAAAAACAAGATAAATTATTTCTATTTTCCTTCATCGTAGGGCTAACCTACCACTCTTACACCATTTCAAAATAAAAAATGTATTCACATTCCTATTGACCTTTTTAAGATTAGAAAATGTGAGGATTTAAGGAGACTTCAGAAGGACTGAAAGATATCAAATGGGAAACTCTCTTCTGTGTAGCATCCTTTGCTACTTTAAAGATGAAGAAGAACATTCAAAAATGTCAATCAGAGAAATTTTAAAGAAATTCTCAAACACCTGAAAAATAAAATAGATGGAGAACCGTCTTTTTCAGAAAATAAGAAACAATGCTTCTAAAATTGCAGGACAGATGTTCAGTATGCCATTTTACAGCACAATCATCTGATAATTAAAAAAACAAATGAATTCATGATGGTTACTCTCATGTAAATGGTCACTGCAACCTTGGTTGTTCTGCACTGGGACATCAGCTGTTACTACTAAATTGCCTTCTCTGCCTTTGATAGAGCTTCTGTTACTTAAGGTCTTCTCTGGAGTATAGAACTTGATGATTCCAATTTAATTCTTATTTGGCTTGTATAGAAATGCTCTGCAAATGAAGAGATTCAACTCTGTCTTGACATACGTCAAGGAAGTAATATAGCTACATTTTAACCAAAGTCGCCTGGTCTTGAATTGGTATCCTTCGGTCTCTAGGGTGGCTGTTATCTTCTTAGTAAACAGAACAAAATGTTCACTACTGCCTTTGCAATTGAAACAGCTTTGGCAGATACATGTCTAGGGTCTCAGAGGACTTTTCTATTTTGATTATCTGCAAAAGCTACATTCAAAGAATGATTATTCCAATTTTTAGGTTTTTTTTTTCCCTTTTCTATATAAGACAACAGTCTATTTACTTTTTTTGTGAAAAGCTTTCTACACAAGGGAAGAATGTAACATAAGCCAAAGAACAAGTTCCATAATTAGGTTTTTCAGAATAATTATCTATTATAAATATGCATCAATCGTCATTTTCCTTTCTAAAAATGGATGGGCAGACAGACCATATTGAGGATTCAAAATATACAGTATAAAGTTGTATTTGAAATAAAAATATATTACTTCTGCAGCAAAAATTACTTCCCAGTTGAATGCAGTGATTACAAATCCTATATATGATTGGATTATTTCAACTTCAATACAATATTTTAATTTGGATTAAAACTGGATTAAAATACCTACCTCCTATGTCCCATTAAGAAGCTGTTTTTAAAGGTTTGCTGCTTGCAGAATAGATCCTTGAGTGTCTTTTTCTTCTTTCCCAGACCAAAAATTACAACTTTTGATAAGGCCATTCTTGCCTAGGTCTGAAAATGTCCCTGTTGTTATTTGTTCATTTCTTCTCATTGTATTGTATTTTTAATTTGTATTTGCATATGTAAATTTATTTTCTATCTTTCTATAAAACCTTCAAGGGAAGTATATTTTACAAAGGCTGACATCAACAGGTCAGATCATATGACTTTGGATCAACTGTGTATTAAAGATTCATATGTTGTTCTGGCTGTCCACCTAGTATTTGGAATTTATTCCATATCCAAAAAAAAAAAAAATTCAATATAAACATACATATTTTGTGGACAATGTATTGACTGGGTCAAGTCTTTTTTAAACAACACTAACAATAATAATACAGACTTCCAGTTTGGGCTTCTTCTGCGACGGACCGAAATCGTGATCATGTACGGTTTTGATCCGTGCTCACTGCTGGAGCGCCCCAAGCTGCCTGGATTTGGGGCTGAAGCCACCCCGTAGAGGTGGTGAAGAAGGGACAGCCATCAGAGGGGTTGAGGAGAGCCGCATCTCTCCTCCTCGGCTGGCCATTACTCTCTTTCCCAAAGGCGGTTGCAGCGGTGATCAGAAATGGCCACCTCAAAGAAGAACCCGACTGGACAAGATTGTGCAGGAGGAAGCTTAAAGGAGAAAGTTTGACTGACCGGGTTGAATGGAGAACATCTATTTAAGGCACCTGGAACCTAAATTTTAAAGAATAATACTATTCCTAAAAAAGATTTTAAGCGGCGAAAGAGAAAGGGAAAGGAAACGGAATTGGCTTTTTCTCATCTCACATTGACAGTTTTAATTGACTTGAAATGTTAAGAAGAAGAGGTTTGAATAAGAAATTGATATTAATCCACTTTGATATTAATAGGCTATTTCTAGCTGAAAATAAAGTGTCAAAGGATATTTGGATATTTTAAAATTTTCTTTAAAAAAAGAAATAATACAAATAAGTATGCGTAATTCTAATCTTCAAAGTTCAATAATACTAGTCTCTTTTCATAATCCATTTATCATTTTCCCATTAATTCATTTAAATATAAATAGCATTTCTCTGCACCCTGTATTTGTTATCCTTAAATACTTAAAAGATATTTAATATCTTTTTTTAAGATTTACTAATTATTCCACTATAACTTCAATATTTCAAATGTGTGGGATTGCTAATAAGGCCAAAGTATTTGGAATTTATGAAGATATCAAGAACTATGGATTTTTAAAGAATAAAGTTTGACTCAGAAAATTATTATCAAACATTGGGAGAAATTGATTGTTGTAATTGATTGTTCATATGTGTTATCTATCAACAAAGAAATGGTCCTCTCTCCTCCCAATAAAAGGATAAGAAATCTTTCAAGCAGTATGTTCACTGTTTTTGGAATTCTGATTAAATTTTTACCCCTTCTTTTTATTATAATTATTTTGTTTGTTTGAAAATGATATATTCTATTCATACTATTAATTAATATAGCTAGGAAATCTATATTGTCTTTGCTTTAATTAGTTTAGCCCATTAAAATGATTACAAATAATTCCATCATTTGAAAAGAAGTAGCTTTGTGACCATCAGCATTCTGAGAGAATATTCTTCCTTTTGTGTCCATTAGGGCCCTTCTCTCCTTCTCTTTTTAAATATTTTAATCAAAATAAAGTAAATGGCGAGCAACAAAGCCACATTTAATGTGAAATATTGAATTAACTCAGATTTTTCATTTTCCATTTTTTCTTGGCTCAAAAAAGTCTTTATTTTGGGCTAACAAAGTGATAATATCTTCAAATCACAAACTAATGTTGTGACCTTTCTATGATGATGTCACTGCTAACATTCCTGCTATTCTTGTAATATAATCACTGCACAAATTACATAGATATGGGGATAATATACAGCCTTGTCTCCCTCTATTCCCTTTTCAGAACTGCTCTTGTTTCTCCAAATTCAGTTCTTACAGTAGCTTCTTGTTCACTGTCAACAGTCCTCAGAAGAAGAATCAGATATTCTGGCATTAGCTTTAAATATGTTCCTATATTAAACCATTAGCTTTAATATGTTCCAATTCTAGCATGAATGATACAGTCAAATGTCTTCCTGTAGTCAGTAAAGCAGAAAGAAACCTTCTTCTGTCAATTTTGTTATCCATTAGATTCTACTGTCTGATCACAAGTCAGATTTTTGGAATTTGCCTCTTTGTCTGGAATTTTCTCTCTCCATTTATTCCTGTGTTCTACAACTGGCCTTAAATGCAAGCTACTCAATGCAAGAAGCCTTGTAAATAAAATACCTGAATTTCTCCTCTTATTAAATATGGCTAAATTTGACATCATATTTGTCTGTGAAACATGGCTCAATGTATCACTCCCTGACTCCATTACCATAGTAGGAGACTATCATGTTTATCGATCAGATCGTGAAAACCATAGAGGAGGTGGTGTTGCTATCTTCTATAAAAACTCCCTATATCTAGAAAACAGGAACTTGCTCTTCCTGAGACCATCATCTGTGAACTGTCCTTAAATATCACATTTCAATTCTTACTATGTTACAGAACCCCTGATTATAATATCGAATATGTAAACAAGTTAAATTCACTACTAACATGGGCAACATCCTGCCCACATGCTTTTATCTTTCTTGGTGACTTCAATCTACCTCATATTAACTGGACCCTAAACGAATGTACGACTGAACCCATACATGCAACCTTCTACAATGCTATAACAAATCTGGGACTGGAATAATTAGTATCCAACAATACTAGAGTTAACAACTGCCTCAATCTCATATTCTGCAATAGTTTGAATTCATTTTACAGAATATAAATTAAATAACCCTTTTCCAACAGTGACTACAGCATGATTGACTTTTGTCTCAACATATGTCCCCACAAAAATCATCATAATGACGGGATCCCCAATTATAACTTCAAAAAAGGCAACTATAATCTTATAGACAATAATTTCTCATCCCTTGATTGGCAAACTCTATTTACTGGATGCAATACTGTTGAAGACTATTGCAACATTTTTTACTTGAAGTCAAAAGAGACATCAAACTATATGTATCAATAACAACTCCCAAAACCAGAAAAAACAAATTACCCATAACAATAAGGAAGTTCCAATCCAAAAAGAAATCCCTTTGGCAGAAAAACAAATCTGGTCATGTTGCCAACTTTAAAAGCCGATACAAAAATTTATGCCACCAGATAAAAACTGAATCCACCAATTATCACATTAAACAAGAGGAAAAATTTCTACGCACCAATTCCACCCGTGCTTTCTACAATTTTGTAAACAACAAACTAAAAGACTCAAGGTCCATCCCACCCCTGAAAGGACCTAATGGTAAAGACTGCAACAATGACACCATTAAAGCCAACATCTTTAACATATTCTTTGGCTCAGTATTTGTAAACAGCAATGGATCATACCTAGTATTTCCTAGTCGAACCACAGACAACCACAATGATCTAATACATATCGATTTTACAGAAGACAATGTTGAAAAAGCACTATGCAATCTAAAACCATCTCTATCTATTGGACCAGACGGAATATGTGCCTACTTCTTAAAAAAGATATCCACTGTCATAGGTGAACCTCTAAGCATAATCTTTGAAAAATCTTTCAGGACCAGCTCCTTGCCAAACCTATGGTTACTAGCCACGGTCATCCCCATCTTCAAAAAGGAAGACCACAGCCTAATTGAAAATTACAGACCAATCTCTTTATGCTGCATCACCTGTAAAATCATAGCATCAATTATTAACCAATCCATTATCCTCCACTTAGAGACAAACAACCTACTCTGTAACAAACAATTTGGTTTAAAAAAAAAACTATCCTGTAATCTGCAACTCTTACACTGCAAAAACATATGGACTACACAATTCGATCAAGGAAAAGCAATAGACACAATTTATTTACATAGGCTTCTGTAAAGCTTCTGTAAAGTCTACATGACAAACTATTCCTAAAACTAAAATCTTATGGTATCTCTGGACATCTGCATAACTGGATAGAAGCATTCCTGTCAAACAGACAACAAATGGTCAAAATTGGGAGCATCCTATCAAATCCTGTACCTGTCAACAGTGGTGTCCAAGGCAGTGTTCTAGGACCAACTCTATTCATGCTTTACATAAATGACCTCTGTGATTATATTAAGAGAAACTGCATTTTTTTTGTTGATGATGTGAAGCTATTCAACACTACAGACAATACTGCTACCCTTCAAAAAGATTTCGACTATGTATGAGAATGGTCAAACAAATGGCCACTTCAAATCTCAACAAATAAATGCTCTGTCTTACATATTGGCAAAAAAAAAAATCAGAAAATAAAAAGAAGCTGAATAGTCAAGAGCTTGTTGATGATCCAAACTCTATCAAGGACCTTGGAGTACTTATCTCTAATGATCTAAGTACTAGACCCTACTGTAACTACATAGCCAAAAAGGCATTAAGAGTTGTTAACCTAATCCTGCATAGCTTTTTCTCCAGTAATATCGTACTACTAACTACAGCATACAAAACCTTTGCTAGACCAATACTTGAATACAGCTCATCAGTCTGGAACCTGCACTACATATCTGATATTAATACAGTTGAGAAAGTCCAGAAATATTTCACAAGAAGAGTTCTCTACTCTTCTTTAACTCTGGTTGAAGCTGAAGTATTCATTGACAGGTAGGACATTGCAATGTATGATTTTATATACTATACTATACTTAGATTGGACCGAAAGCGGCATGGTTCTAGGTTTTCTAGGTCTAGAATTTCAAGTCTAATGCCACCAAACTTGAAATTTTAGACCTAGACAACCTAGAACTACGCCGCCTTCAATCTAAGTATAGTACATAAAATTATATATTGCAATGTCCTACCTATCAATGAATACTTCAGCTTCAACCATAACAATACAAGAGCACACAATAGATACAAACTCAAAGTAAACTGCACCAAACTTGATTGCAGGAATACGACTTCAGCAACAGAGTGGTCAATGTCTGGAATACTCTACCTGACTCTGTGGTTTCTTCCCAAACCCCAAAAACTTTACCCTTAGACTGTCTACTACTGACCACACCCCTTCCCTAAGAGGTCTATAAGGGGCGTGTATAAGTGCACCAATGTGTCTACCATTCCTGTCCTATTGTTTCTTTTTTTTCCTTTATAGGTATCCATTTCATGTATTCATAACTATGTTTATACTTATACCTGTTATCTAATAATCACTTGACTAAATAAATAAATAAATAAATAAATAAATAAATAAATAAATAAATAAATAAATAAATAATTTTGTTATCCATTGGATTCTACTGTCTGATCACAAGTCTGATATTTGGAATTTGCCTCTTTGTCTGGAGTTTTCTCTCTCCATTTATTCCTGTGTTCTTATTTGAAAGATTCTAATCGCCGTGTGACAAATTAATGAAATATTTTGATAATTTATGCTTTCTCCTACCTCTTCTTTTTTTGATTTCCTTAATATGCAAAGAGTTTTTTCCTGCAATCTCAAGACAAAAGCAATTAATTTATTGGTTTTAACACAGAGCTCTTCCCATTTAATTGCTTCTTCTCCAGGTTTAGACAGTTCAGCTGAAATTTCACTTCTCCCTGGGTGCTTTTCTTTTTGGCTAATGCTTGCTCAAGTCAGTTCTTGAATATATTCTGCTCTTTCCATCATTCTTTAATCCCATTTTAACTGATTTTATCTTCCTTTAACTTCATTTGCCTCTAGCTGATTTCTTCAGTGATTACTCTTGAGTACCCTTATTTTAGCTGTAAATTTTCTTGCAAATTCTCTGATGTTCTTTAAAATAATCTCAACTTTTCTTGTCTACTTCTTTACTTGTTGATATTTTGATTTAAATACTGGTCCTTGTTCTTTCTGCTTGTCAGAATTCAGCATTCAATTGTCATGCGTCCTTTTTGTTGCCCAAGGCTCCCTCTTTCCCAGACCAGCAACATTATTTTTTGGTTCTTTTATTCTTAACGATAGTTTGTCTTTGTGTATACTTCATAACTCTTCCCACAGCCATTCAGGATCTCTTTTAAATAAAATTGAGCATATATTATCTTTTATTTTTTAAGTTTAGCCCTTAAACTTGATTAATTTTTCATGGCCTGTTATGTTCCATAATATGGACTACAAACACTTCAATTCATTGGATTTTATTTGTCCATCTTTTGTTTCTAATTATGTAACTTACTTATCTTTCTATATTCATGGGCAGCCACAGGCTCTTGCTGTTTTTGCAAAATGACAAAAGTAATGTGCCATTACACTATAGGTTCTGTTCTTTTTGGATTTTCATATTATATAATACATACATACATGCATGCATGCATGCATACATACATACATATATGCATGCAAACATACATACATGCAGGGGTGGGATTCAACCAGTGTTGCAATCAGTTCGGTGAGAGTGCATTTTGCTGCGTGCACGTGTCGAAGATTTGCGAAAAATAATTAGCTGTGCCACCTGGACAGCTGACAAGCGCTGTGCAGGGTGCGCAGCATTTGAAAATACTCTTTTTTCCTGCTTTTTCAACCTGAAATAAAGGACAGCCAAGAGCCCGGGTGGGCGGATGGGCCAAACAGATGACCAGAAGGTTGTCACAGCGAACCAGTTCGGTGTCAGTTGCTCTACAGAGCTACCGGCTTTATAGAACCGGGCAGAACCTGAAGTATCCCACCCTTGCATACATGAATGAAAAAGAATAATGCAAACTAAAATTGACTGAACTTTTACTCTTTAAAAAAAGAAACTAAAGGAAAAAGGTGCAAAAATAAAAAAGTACAAAAATAAAACGGAAAAATGTGGTTTCCAATTTTCTTTACAGCATTTATAAGTACTATTATATATTAACCTCTCTATCTAAAGTTCTATTGTGACTCTCTTATTTCTATAATCTACATTATCTAATCATTGAAACCATAAATCTTGTTTTTTTCTTCTTACACAAAAAATCCATAAGGGGCTTCCAGACACAAATAAACATATTATTGTCTTTTCCCTTAAACCTTTTTATTGTTCATATTTCTAACATAAATTTGAAATGCTATTATACATGTAATTTTTCTGTATATCATTTTATAACAACTATCTTTGATTATAACATAGTGTAAATGCCAGTCTTTCCATCCACATATCTTCCCATTGTTTTAGCTGCATATTATAATTAAAAAGTTAACCCATATGTTTCTCAACTTGTTCGTCTTCTGTTTCAAATTTTAATAACAGTTTATATACATTTAAACAATTACATATTAATTATTTGTACATATTTCTGTTTTAAAATCAGTCTTGTACTGTTCAATACCCTGAATTGTTTTAAATCTACTTTAAATCTGGTAATTATTAAAAAGAAAACACTGGACAACCACGTCCCTGTTGTTAGTTGTTAGTTGTTCTATGATTTTATTTTATGTCTCTTTGACATAATTATAGTATTTCATGATATATTAACCATTTTTATTTGCCTATTATTTATCTATAGAATATTTCTTCAGCTGAAAGCCAAAAAAAGATTTGTATCTATTTCATATTCTAGATTTGCACCTATACCATATTCTTAATAAAGCATTTCTAACACAATCATTTTTGAAATCTTCATTAACCCTGACTTTATTGTATCACAAATACCCATGCCAACCAAGTCTCAGTCATGTCTTTCTCACTAAAAGTCTTCTATTTCTCAGCAACTTAGATATATTTTAAGTACATTGTTTAAATGTACATCAGTTGCCAAACTGTATTGTTATTCTGACCCAACCCTGTTACCAGCACCAAAATCTCAACCAAACGCAGCAACTCAAACTTTCACAGCTTTAATCTACAAATAAACTTCTTTGTAGATAAAAGATGGCTCGCAACCAATTATTCCAACCAGAAAAGCCTTGACTGAATTCTTCAGATAAGCTGGAGTCTCTACACACAATGCTGGATCCTTAGAACATTTTTGCTTTCTGCAAAAGCAAAAACCTTTTGAAACCAGGCTCATATTCCCTGGAGGGAGGGGCCATTACATTGCATCCTTACTCCCGAGTTGCCTGTGCTACTCTAGCTGTTCTCTTCTACGAATCATCATGCGCCCACTCACACTTGGCACAGGCTCCTCGGGAACCTCCTCGTCACTACTGCCAGCCCCCACAATCCTTGAAGGCAGCAGTCCACTCCCTGATGGTCCTGGCCCCTCATCAGAGTCATCGCTCTCCTCAGCCATCTACACATGCTGCTGGCTAACCACAACAATTGTTTGAAACAAAGACATTTGTTTTACATCCAGGGATTTTTCCATAGTTTTAATTTACTCTTTCATCTCTTCATCTTTCTTCTATCTCTTGAAACTGTTCCATATTAGCATTCACTCTTTTCCTATTTTGCTTTCCTTTATCATTAATACTTTTGTCTCAGTTGGCAATCCATAGTTATTGTCACAGTCAGCCTGTCTCATATTATTTTACCTTATTTGATTTGTAAAATCTATCAATTGTCTATGTTTTTTTAATATTAAACAAACAATAATCCCACAAAAGTGCAGTGCATTTATCTGAGACATTCTACACCCAGAATTCACTATTTCCTTCAGAGACAACTAATCCACCCTGCAACCTCATGTCAAAGCCCTCATTTTGGGCCGGCATATGACAACACAGTCCAGTTGCCTTTTGAAAAAAAAAAAAGACATGTGGGACAACCATGACCTGGCTGATTAAAAATTTCCACAGACTTCAGGATGTGTATACACATTTGCATTGTGATGGGGTGATGCTGCTTTCACACAAACTTCATTATGTAGCTGTATATTTCACAATCCTCTTTTTAGCTTCCTGACATGATGAAGCAGCACTTTTGAGAGACATTGTTCCACCTCAGTAACCAATTTAGGGTCTTCCGTGGAACGAGATCAGTTTGAAGATACAAGTGTAGCATCTGAAATAAGTCTGTGTGTGCATGTGCACCATTTTCATTTAGTATAGATTGCAATAGGGGAAATGACTGGTTTACTCAAGAGTTTTTATCTACACCTTTTGCAGAATTTTTCTATTAAGATAGCTCTATTTCAGTAGTATATTTTTTGTGTGCTTTCATCTAAAGTGACTGGGCAGTACTAAGTTATATCTAGATGTTATAAAAATAGAATGTGTTATATCTTTTTAGTTATATTCAATGAATTGGATCAAATTTTTGGAGTACAAAGCTAGCTTTTTGGTTGACCTGTTTGCTGCCATATTTTTTCTATTTTCCATTTGATGTTTGCCTTATCTTCTGCAACTGTTTTTGTATTTCTTCTAAGTCTTAAATAAGAAGAAATTGGTTTTTTACAGGCAAGGTTATCCACCTCAATACAGTTTGTGTGTGAATGCATGTATGCATTGTTAGTATTACTATTAGTATTATTCCAATGGGATTTTGTTTCATAAACCCAAGAACCAGGAAGCAATTTTAACTTTAATTAGAAACTAGCTGAGGTTGTAGAGGGAATATCATTTGATTGGCAGAGATGGATAGATGTCACAAAAGTAGTACATTATCAAAGGTCTCTCAGCATCTAGCAGGATGTTCCATCAAAGTGCCTGTTTTACCTGCATTCTTCCAGTGGAACAGTGCACCAAAGAATAGCAGGCTGAACCATTAATAGGTGAGAAGATCATGTCCAAATCCCTTTCTTGTCTCAGGTACATCCATAGAAGGAGTGAACTAATCCATTCTTACAACTGCCTTGGAATTTTCTCAAAAGTCTTTTTGTCCCATTAAAAAGATTTCTCCTTTTCTACTTTATGTTCAAGAAATTTGTGATATTTTAATAAAAAAAAAAAATCCTTGATCTACTCATATAAGTTTCATCAAAATTTTCTTGTATTTTGATCTTTTTTTAACAAAAACCTTCTCATTCATTAATCTAAGGGGAAATGGGGAGAAAAAATGTTTGCAAAAAAACCTTCTATATGCTACCAGCTAAGAGACTAGGCGAGAGTTTAGAGCATTACAATTAATTTCTACACTTTGATCACAAGGGCAGGAATGAGAAAAAAACAATACTCCATGCTTCCTCTCCTGTGAATAGATCTTCCTTTTCAATTATTTTCATAAGACACAAAACCTTTATTTTTATGAGAATGGTTAAAGACTTTTATTGCTGTTATTGTTGCTATAATACATGAGCCATCTGAACATTACAGAGTGTCAGAAAAAGTTTGAAATTCATCCTTCGTCCTCTCCATATTTTTTAAAATTAAATTATTCTAATTATTTGTTAAATTCATATGCTACCAATGACTCTGGGAAATTACACATAAGGGGAAAAATACAACAATAGACAAGAAGGGAGAGTGAAAGAGTGGAAAGAGTGACCAAAAACTGATTGGGAACAAAAGAAATAAACCTGCATAGTTCAAAGAAGGCCTTTACTTTTTCTCACCAAACAGCCAGGTCTTCAAGGCCGTTCAGAACAACAGCTGGATGGAGATCATGAAGTCTGATCCCACTTTAGGCATGAAAGCTGTCTGAGTGATTTTGAGATGCTGACTCAACTTATAGTATTTTTGTGGAGAAAATAGGAGGAAGGATTAATGTGTATACTCACTGCCTTGAGTTATTTTTAAAGATAAAGGCAGGCTATAGTATATTGACTGTTTCCCAGTATGATTTTTTATAAATATGATTTTATTTTTTATAAATATGGTCTTATTTTATGCATTACTATTACTATTAATCCTCCCTTCCTTTCACTTATCTCCTCCCACTTATGACTGTATGACTGTAACTTTGTTGCTTGTATCCTTACAATTTATATTGACTGTTTCCTAGTATGATTTGATTGCTTATTGTACCCTATGCCTATTATTAAGTATTGTACCTGATGATTCTTGACTTTTGATGAATGTGTCTTTTCTTTTAGGTACATTGAGAGCATATGCACCAAGACAAATTCCTTGTGTGTCCAATCACACTTGCCCAATAAAGAATTTATTCTATTTTAAATGAATGAATGAAATAAATATATTGTAAACACCATCCATTTCTTCTCAAAAACATTGCTTAAGAGATACTGAAGAACATAGTTAGAAAATGGGAACACCTTTCTTGCAATATTCTCAGTGAAAAAACCAGGGCAAAAACCAGGAGGCTTTTTCTATGATGGGTAAACTAACTCTATTTCATTTCTATTGTTTTCTAGTTCAGAATAAATAACATTCTTTCCTCATTATTTTGTGTCAGTGGACGCCAGTGGGATCTTGCAAAGCCGTTGATATTAAAATAGTATCCCAAGGGCCAATCTAATTTAGATTGCCAGCCTTCACTACATCATTCTCCCCACTCTTTTTTCTTCATCCCAAACATCAAAAATTATAATGACTGAAACACATTTGCAAACTCTATAATATTTTTTTCCTTGGGAATTATTTCTAACTAGCTTTCATTTGTAATTCTGCATTCCCATTGTGAGGTGGTTACAGAGGAATAGTGTTTTACATCAAACTTTTATTGCTTCAAATTGTAAAAAGGTCACTAAAATGTTTCACTCCTTAGGTGATGCCTCAGAGGAAGGCCAAGCTCTTATAATTTGTCAGTAATGAATACTTTAAGATGCTCCATCTTATGGTCAGACAAGAATGCCTTTTGCCTCATATATCTAGTGAATGAAGCAAGAGATGCTTGAAAACTCTCTCAGATGCTTCATTGCAATACATCACTGAGTACATTTTTCTTTACTCGTGACATAAAGATGTACGCTATAGATGTAAGCATGAAGCAAAATATTTGTAATGGAAGGGATGGAAATCAAATGATGGCACATTTAGCCGTATCAGGATTAATTTGTATTAATATCTTAAAAATATGCTACTTGAATGGTAGTATTAAATGTATATACCTGGATATGATATAGTCTATAATTGAATGAAAATAAAGTATACACACATCAGAGAGATAGATACATACTTTGAAATCCCAGCTGTTCCAGATTAAAAATCATTTTCTTTCCCTTTCTTTCTACAAAGCAACTTCAACTGGAGAAAAAGAAAAAAAGGTCACAGCCTTCAGTAAACTTTCCCAGTCTTTTATCCAGTTTTATGACATTTTCATTACCTTTGTTCAGATAGCAAAGTTATTGAAATGTGTGTCACGCAGCTACAGTGCAGTATACAGGGAGCTTGTATGTTAAGGGTTTGGTTAACGTTATTACTTCCCCAGGATATAATCACAAGCTTTAATACATATTTATTTTATCTCAAGACTAGGAAATAATACGATCTGAAAGCTGATCCACCAAGCTTGCACACTCTCTGGATGAAACCCTGGTGCATTTTCCTCTCTGCAGAATGCACTGTCTCTAAGCAGTGCTTATGTCTGGTCCCATAAGACCACCAAATCATGAATGTTTAAAAACTTCCCTACCTGTCCAGTGCTATATGAAGAGCTTGTGAAGGAAGTTATGGTAGCAAATCTTGTTCTTTCTTTCTTAATATTGCAAAGAAAAATTGACCTTTAATTGCTTTTTAAAGTCAGTGCTTATTATATAATATTATGTGATATTATTATATTTCATCATTGGTAACATCAAGTGTCTGAAGCTCCTTATGTTTGCAGAAACATATCCTGTTCTTCTCAAAGTCATGTTGTTGTTATTTTTCATTGGAAGCTTTCACCTTCATTTGTGATTAATTTGATTACTTGACTCAATAGGATATCAGTCTAAACTAATTTCAGTTAAAGGGAAGAATAATCAAAGGGTTAGATGAAGGTACTCCACCAATTGATCCACAGGTAGGTAGATACATCTTTTAACGACCCCATAATCCCTTGCAGGGTGGAGTCTGGGCATCTGAATGGAATTAAGCAGAGTGTTATAATGGCTGGATGCCTTTCCTGTCACCAATGCAGAATTTTGTTCAGTTGATATTTTCTCAGTGTGCCCAGAGAAAGAAACATCTGCCTCTACCTAGGATCAAACTCACAGTCTCCTAAATGTGAGGTGAGAATTCCACCTCTATGCCACCGCACTACTCCAACCTTTCTGTTTATAATGCCCTTTATAAATTCAAAAGGTGCTTTGCCTTTTCAGCCTATGCTTGGTACTGGTGATTAAATGAAGACTTTCCTAACTTCTTCAACATTTGTGTCTGTGATAGGCATAGCACTCATACTGGATTGAGCCAATATTTCCTCAGTGTTAACTGTCTCTTCATAATTTCTCTTTGGACAAGGGGAAAAATTGAGATTGAGATTGAAGACAAATGCTCCATACAGTTACTCCTTGCTTTTGCAAGACAGCTATCTCCAATAGGTTTACAGCTTCGGTAGAGGACAAAATAGCTATCTTACCAACTCATGGCCAGTGTCCTTATAGACAAAGAGTTCATATATTCTTTTTTTCAAAACATTTTACAGCATTGGATATGTTTCTTTCAATCCTTAGCAAAATAAGTTTTAAATACAAGTTTAGGAGCTAACTTTTTTTTAATAAACAACAAAAGGTTGATTAAAACTTTGATTTTAGAAATGGACTAAAGGTTCATATAAATTTGAAGTAAGGTTTTGGAATTAATTATAAAGAATCCTTCCTATCGGAAAATGTTTTTGTTTGAATTCTTAAAAAAAACCATGGCTTTAAAAATTGGACATTAAAAGGAACTTAAGTTTTCAATTCAAGAAGAAAAAACACTTAAAATTGATTAAAACAGAATGAAACAAAATATTTGAAAATTGGACATATTGAAGATATTTTGGAATAGTGGACACAAAAATTATGATAGGGAACAGCACCAGCAGCACCCAATTTCAAAGCTCTAAACAATTTACTTTAACAGTCGATTAAAATAGATATTAAACAGAATTATGGATAGAAACATTTTGAACATGATAGGTCTTTGATACAGATCAGGGATGTCAAACTCAAGCCCTGTGGATCCAGCCAGTGGGGTGCTTAAATCTGGCCCATCCTGGAAACAGTGAAGGACTGGCCCGCAGTGCCTCTGCCAGCGAAAATGGAGCTTAGGAGGGTGTCAGGGGTGCCTTTAGCAGCCCTCCTAAGCTCCATTTTTGTTGGCAGAGAAGGCCGTCCCAGCAAAAATTGGAGCTCGCAAGGGCCATGCACAATCCCCTGAGGTCTATTTTTACTGGCAGTGGGTTGCAGGAGGCCATCTCAGCTGAAAACAGAGTTCAGAAGCCTGTTTTCACTGGCAGAGCACTCGGTCATCACAGGCACCCCGACACAAGTGACATGCTGGCCAGGCCACCCCAGCCATGCTCATCCTGGCCCCCCGAGACCAAACACAACTCTGATGTGATTGAGTTTAACACCCCTGATATAGATGTTAAATAATAGTTCTCTAAAAACACCATTTGTTTACTATTTATTTATTTAAATGTATCAATATGTCTTACGGAAGAAGGATAAGGCAAAGATCCCAAAATCAAGAATCATCAGAAGGCTAAGAAGGATACAATAGTTAATGGCAGAAAAAGCTAACAAAAAATCATTCTCATAGCAACCTCTTTTCAGTGTACAGTAGATCATCTATTAAAGCCATCAAGGCAATATAAGTACCATATTTTATATGAATACTAACTATAATGTATCCAGATAATTAATTTCATCCCAAAGAATTTGAAACTATGAAACCCTGCTTCTCAATCACTTCCCTAAGATATATGTATGATTACTTCCCTTAACCATGAGATTAATCCCAAATTGGTTAAATTTAATAACAAGTTAAAGAGGCATCTGCCTGTATATCACTGGATATCCTCAAAAACTACACATTGAAAAGTTCCAAGAACAGAAGAAGTAGATGCCAGGGTTACTTCTTTATGACCTACCCAAATACTAAAATTCAGTTTGAGGTCCATCCAATTTACTAGTTGGCAAAAAAAAAAAAAATGCTGTGGGAGGCTTCCTCTTTTCCTCTTCCAACAACTGAATGGAAGAAATACTTCATTGCTCTGAGCTCCCCAACAAACTAGTTTGATTCTATTAAAGGAAAACAATTATTAAAGGAATATAGCTTAGAAGCAATAACATATCCTGTTTTCTCACCTAAGTAGTTCCAGACAAGATTGAGACTGATAAGTATTGGAACAAAATGGAGGTAAGAGGGGACTGGGTGTGTGAGATGATGAGCATACTACATTGCAAAACAAAACACAAATCAGTTTCAAAGGTAGTCACTATAAAATAAGATGCAAGTATCTGGGATGCAGCAAGTAAGACTGGTTAGTGTGGCTCTTGTATTTTTCTCATTAGCTGACTCACAAGCTGTCCTTTCACCCATCCCACAATATTTTAATTACTATGAGACAACTATAACTGATTATCCACTGTGATTCAAACTAACATTAACAATAGCACTGAGACTTATATACTATTTCACAGTGCTTTCTAGCCCTCTCTAGGTGATGTTTTTACAGTCAACATATTTCCCCTCCTCCAAATTTGGATCTTCATTAGGAAGGATGGAAGGCTGAGTCAACCTTCAGCTAGTAAGACTCGAATTGCCAAACTGCTGGCAGCTAACAGCCAGCAGAAGTAGTTTGCAGTACAGCATTCTAACCATGGCTCCTTCAGTATATATGGTAGATATATGTAATCCTTATGCAAGAGAAAGTAATATCCCTGTGATTTTGGACACACAGAAATAATGCAGCATATGCTTCTCTGGTGCCTGTACTACAGAGGTATTCATACTAGCCTCATCTCACCATTACTGCATAAATACCTAGGGCACACAAGACAATTTTTAAACCTACCCACCCTGCTACATTATACAACTTATTGATTTCTGCCCAGCAGTGTTCAAACTTCATCAGATGATGATAATGTATGGAATACATTAGATTTAATGACATGACATCTACCTCATCATATAGAGTCTGTAATTTGACATAGTCTTTCACATACTAACCTTTTATGCTTTCCTACATTCACCTAAAGTTTCCATCCCTTTTAAAAGATTTCTTTAAATTCTTAATGGAAAGCTTAAGAGATGGTAATTCTAAATTTGGGTTCCAAGATAAAATTCAAACTGGCAATATGTAAGTCAGTTTGGATCTTACTATACTATTGCATGATTATAATAATAATTCTAACAATAACCTTACAAATAATTTCATGAAGTTCTCATCTTCCTTAGATAATTAACACATGTGGGGAGGGAGCAGTAGATTTAACTTATTTCATCTCATCAATCAATGTTTATGGACATAATTGTTTATTAGTCCTCTTATTTTTCTTATAAATTTGTAAATAACTCATTTTTCAAGGATATTATGGTTCACTGGTTCTCAGGGGTCATTGCTTAGTGTGTAACTGTTAATGAACATCTATCTAGATTTTCACTGCAACAATAAAAGTGCATAATAAGATATTTGATTCAATGAAATAGCACTAGTCTCTAGGCACTGCGAATCCATTATTGGTATGCATCAATACTATTAGAAAATAACCATTTTTTTGGAACTTTGTTCAAATTCATCTCCGAAGAAATTATGTCTGCTGTTTTGTTATGAAGATTAGCAGAATCTCAAAGAATCTCCTAAACCCATAGCATGTAATAACTACTAAACTATCCTGTATACTGTTTGGACTTTTCCTAAATCCTTATTTTCTGAAATATTTAAACAAATCCTATATGTACAAAATTCATGTATATAGGTTTTCCAGTTAACTAGAGCAGATCAGAAATATTGGGAAATCTGTGTCTACTTTGGAACTCCTTTTTACGCACCTTTGGTGGGGTGGTGGTGCTGGATTGTGATACTATCCTTGTTTTTTGAAACCACAATTACAGTTAGCTGGAATACATTCAAGGGCCCAGTGCATTAATCCCCGTAAATAGCATTCTGATTGCAGGAGTAGTAGTCAGCTTTGGAAAGTTACTGTTTGAGCTTTAAACACAATCAAACTAGTCTCCTTTGGCACTGAAGCTGCAGGAAAAATAAATGATAAAATTGTTTCAATTAAAAAAAAAGAAATTAAAAAGCCTGGTAATATGCAGATCTTTATAAGAGGCAGTTACATATCCAGTAGTCAGTGAATTATTTTTCTAATACAATCAATTCATGCTGCAATGATTTTTACATGCATACAAATAAGCTTAGGTTTAAAAACAAAGAGTGTGTAATTATTCACAGCTGTATAGTTTGTAGTTGCATTATGAAAAAAAATAAATCTCTGAAAAAGCTACTGTTAATGAGAATGGACTGTATAAATGATCCAGATATACAAAAATGGGATAAAATATTAGTGTAGATTTATTTCTTCATCTTTCTGAACTTAGGAAACCATTTTTTCTGCAGCAAGCCTTCTCCAATTAAAGAATGTAACCCCTATGACAACTGGCTATTGACATGTTTTTGTGAAAAGTTGCCTGAAGTTCACATTTCACACTCTGATAGAAGCAACTCTTTTCTCCATGAATGGATTTTAGTTGAATGCTGAACATAAAGAAGAAGTTTGCATTAGCTGCATGCCACAGGGATTTGAACTGACTGTAGACCTTTAACAAAGTACCAATGTTCTGACTAAAATAGAAAGCTTCCCTCTCCCATCTAATGCCCTGAAAATGGTGTGATTGTGTGACAAGAAGTCAAACTGGAGTACAAGGTGTTTCTACCTTTACTTGCTCATATTAGGAACTCTTACAAAAATGACAGAAACTCGACTGAAAGACTTTCCTAACATTTTATTCTTACACTATAGTAATAGAAAGCAGGACAGCACCACAGGAAGACTAATTTCAAATGTGAAAGATCTGCACTTCAAATTCAGAAGAAGAGGGTTTTTTTTGAATGGGGAACATGCAAGAAAGAACATGGAGACCCATCATTTATTTTAGTGGTTTAGGAGTGACAAATGAAGGGACTATGATAGTACTATGATAGGACTGCACATGTCCTAAGTTACATATTGTTTTTTAAAACAATACAGTACATCACAGTATCACCATAAACTGTATCCTGACAGAAGAACCTTTATGCTGTATGAGTATGGGGGTTAGGGTGCCAAGCTGTTTCCTGTCCACTTCTCCATTTTTTGCTTGTAGATATCAAGCCATGTTAACAGATAACAGATAATCAGAGTTGGAAAGGACCTTGTAAGTCATCTAGTACAACCCCCCACCCAAGCGGGAGACCATACACCATTTCTGACAAATGGCAGTCCAATCTCTTCTTGAAAGTCTCAAGTGATGGCACTTCCACAACTTCTGAGGGCAAGGTGTTCCATTGGTTGATTGTTCTCACTGTCAGAAAGTTTCTCTTTATTTCCAGGTTGCCATCCTATTCTCTGCTTCTATTTGCCAGGGGAAGAAACCAGATAATTCCCTCAAAACAATGTTTGCAGATTAAGAATATGATCATTGACAATATTTGCCTCATCATCTGCATACAGATATACAGTATATGCATATGCGAGAAAATAGGTCATTCTACTGAACCCACTGAATTACTAGAAGATCAAATATCCTGTAATAAACTGTGTGTAGAAATAGAAGAAGATGCTCTGAGCTACTTTGGAACTCTTTTTTTCTGCAGGTTTAGCCACATTTTGAATATTTGGAACAACTAACCTAAATAATGTCTTGCTTGTTCCTGACAAAAAGGGCAAAAAACATCACAGTAAAAAATATAATCATGATTTTTTAATATGCAAAAGGGTAAATTTTCTGATTAAAATGTGTTCCTTATCCTGCAATATTTTTTCGAAGATCTATCCTGAATTTCCCCACCTTGCCTCTATGAACAAAAAGCAAATGCTCTTCTCTCGGTGTTACTACTAGGAATAGAACATCCTTCTCTAATCAGCCCTATGAGACCACAGGAACAATGTTGAACAAACAGGAAACTGCTGCTTAATTCACATTTCTCCCTCATCTCTTCAATCCACGTAGGTACTCACAGGGCATGGTCAATTTAAAGCTCATATGTACAAGAGCATGTGGGTTAGCAAGGAAAGGAATTTATTTGGAGTAGCTGTAGAATTGGACAGGATGCAATCTCACAAGACCAATTTATTTTTCCTTTGGATTCAACTGATTAAAGGACAGGCTTAATATTGTCAGATACCTAGTAGAGTCAAGATGGTCAAGGGCAATAGTTGTTCCGCAGTAGAAATACCTTTCTAGGCTTCAAAGACTTGACCTCCATTTCCCACACTCTTAAGACTACATCTGCTGCAGATGTTACTTTCTGCTCAAGTCTGTGCTCTAATAATGAAGGACTTGAACATATGATACCGTGATATGCAGCAGGACATAAGCTGAATATAGTATTCTGTATGGATAAATATGGATCTGAAAACAAAGGAGTCTTGTGTGACTCCTTTTGTCATAAACAATCAGTCCCTGGGCAGTTTTAAATTAAGAGCTGTACAAATCTCTGCAAGACTGGAATACAAGTTAAATTGATTTGACCTGGATGCTGGATGTTTTCCTGAATGAGCTTAGGGAATTCTTCACATCGTGTCTTAGCAAGGTCCTATCTGATTTACAGAATGCAGAGACTACCAGAATGATTGACACTTGATTTTAAGTACCCATTTCCTTCTTATAGACTCAGACCTTGGTTTAATGAGCCTTTGTGAAAACTTCTAAAGGGAACTTTTTTAAAAGAGTGAATGGTTAACCAAAAGGTAAGTAAGATTTAATTTAACAAAGGTATCATATTTGAAAAAAATAACAATATGGGGATGGGAAAAGTAGGGGACAGCTGAAAGTGAGCTAAAAAAAAATCCCTTATAAGAATAATTTAGAATGTTTGGATGTTTTACCTTGAAAAAAGATATGACCATTGGTGGGACATATTTGAAGTATATAAAATAAATTTAAAAACCAGCAAAGATTGCCCCTTTTGGCAAAATTCTAAAAGCAAGGCTCATTCATTGAAGCTGGAAGTTAGCAAATTTAGAACAGACAATAGTGCAGTTGATAATGGAATATATTACTAATTTAGAAAGCTTTGAAAGAAAAATAGATAAGTTAATAAAAGACAAGTCTATCAAAGACTACTAATTTTGAAGATTCAGTTCTACATCAGGGGCAGGGGATTTTCTAATATTAGTGGGAAAATGGCACTGAAAACTTTAGATTTCTATCTCTTAGTTGCAAGCACCCATAAACATTTGACTGGCAGAAGGTGGGCCTACAGTAGGCTGGCACACAGCAGGTGTGATAGTGCTCCTTGTTCCTATGTTGTGACTAGATTAATAGGGGCTAGTTCTGAAACAAAATCATTAGAAGCTATTTGAATCATTAAATTGGGTCAACATTTGGCAGTGCCTATCCATGGCTTAGTTATATCCATTGCTGAGTATTGCAACATTCTGCATGTGGGCCTATGTTTGAAAATAACTGGAAATTCAAATTGGTCTGAAGTGTAACATACCAAGTTCATATGATTATCTATCTATCTATCTATCTATCTATCTATCTATCTATCTATCTATCTATCTATCTATCTATCTATCTATCTATCTATCTAAAAATATTCTGGTGGCAAATTACTCCTGGGCACAATATGAAAAATATTGACTTTCAAAACTTGCATGTATTATGATCAAATTATCTATCAATTTATCTTTTTTGGTATGTCAGAAAGGGCTTTCTTCCATTTTCTACAGGCTAATGAATACATATTGTATACCTCTTTTACAAGCATTTAAGTTATAAATTATTTTAGCATTAATTTTAATATTAAGTTTATGCTTTTAACTTGTATCATCTGTTAGGCAGGTTATCAATCTAACAAAAATAATCTTTATTCAATTAATTTATTTTTATAATAAGCAACCTGTAAGTTATTTAAACGTAGAGGAATTATTCAGGCAACTTTTCATCCAAATCCAAACTGGCTTGAGTTGGATTGATTTGGTTCTTGACTCTCAATTCTTATCTGTCTTACAACTACCCACTGCTCCTGGCATCTCCATTTTCCATGTATTGAAAGCCTGCTGCAAAAGAACACAGTTGAAAATTACAGTTGCAATTGCAATTGGAGGAGAGAGAAAAAACATAGAGGAAGCTAACACAAAACTGGAAAGAGCTATTATTTTGTCCTTACATTCATTCACACAATGTGATCTCCTTGAAATGGAAGCAAAGAATTAACAGCTGGGAAAGAGACAGTAACAAATTCTTAGCTCTGTATGTGGAACAGAGATGCACAACTTGAGGTCTCCAAATGCTCCAGTGTGCTTTCCAAGTCTTCTTCAAAAGTGCCACACAATATATTAGAATGGAAGAATAGCAATTGACTGTGATGATGGTAATTAAGCTGGTGTAATTTAAAATACTTAAAATAAACAGAACTGAATTTTGTTCTACTCAAACCACCTGTTTCTTCTTTTCCTATGAATCTATTGGAATACAACCTCTTGCTTACTTCATAAGAGACAAGGGTACTGCTTGGTCTGAAGAAAAATTGTGTCCCGTGAATTGCAGGTAGAACATTGAGACTCCAAGCTTAAGATGCAACCAATACAAGGTAGAAAGTTTGATTCTTGATGCCAAATTCAGTGTCATTAGGTTAGCAAACGTATGTAATTGACAGAGACAGATCTACTGAGCCTTTTCTATATTACATTTGCTTGTGCAATGAAGGATGCTGTACTGCCAGCTGATGTGCTCAAATAGTTTGACTCCAGAGAAATCATGTAGAAGAGATGCTGCACAGGCAGGAGAAAAATAAAATGACACATGGGATTCCTCCATCCCTTACCGTTAATCATGAAAAAGTCTATATATTATCCCTGGTCATTTCTAAGATGTCAACTTATTTGTGGAACATTTATTCTTTCTCTTGGATTTAAGGTTTGAAAGCCACTGAGCCATTAGAAGCCTAAACAATTGCACTGAATAGGCTCACTATAAATCTCATTTTTGCACTAGATTAGGTAAACCAAAAATATTCCCATTGGCAATGAACTTGGTGTACTTTGGTTTACAAGATCACAAAGTCACTGCAGGAGGAAACTGAATGATAACAATAGCAAATTGGCATCTATAAATAAAGTATTATGCAAATGAAGATTATATTTCTGGTCTTTTTAATTGATTGAAAAGTGTGTACATGTGTGAGTGTGGGAAGATAGGGGGAAGGCAGTTTCAGATTCTTAAAAAAACTGATCCCATGTGTCAGTTTCAGATCCTTCAATAAATCTTTGAAATTATAACCTCCACAAAAAACAATCATCCGTTTCTAGCAATAAAAAGATGACATTCTACCATATGAAACGTTATGACTTAGTTCTTTATCAACATTTCTTCTAATTTATTTTTAATTAGGCTAACGTATTTTTAATCTGTAAAACATTCTTCATCTCAATAAATTAGTGACAAGGGTACAGCATTAGTTCAAGCCATGCATTTTTATAGCATTTTTTTCTGACCTGATCTTGAGCTTGTCAGAGGGACACAGTTGTAGTGCTGAAAGAAAAGGCACATGAATTTCAATGAGAGCATTTAGTTTGATGGAAGATTCAATTCATTATCAATCTTATATGATTCTACCCCTTCTGTGTTGAGTGAGAAAGTCTATTCTATATTTGGCTGGACTTGTTAAAATTCGTTACACATTCAGAATCCCATAATCATCAAAAAAGAATAATGCTCAATAAAGTAGAACAAATTATTTGTTTGTACCATCTATCTTCCTCTCATTCTCCATTCTCTTTAACAATTTTCAGTTTCATTATCAAATGGACAAGTATGCTAATAACAAGATGATGTGGCATTACTGGACTGTCTATGTACCATAATCATATACATAGATATAAACCAGAGGTGTCAAACTCAATTTCATTGAGGGCTGCATCATGGTTATGGTTGACCTCAGGGGGCCTGTAGGGCATGAGCATGGTGGGCACGGCCATAGTGGAAATAGCCAGCTCAACATCACTTGTATCGGGAGATACCTGTGGTGGCCTGGGCAGGGCTGGAGGGAACTTTCCTTCTTTTCCTTTTTCCCTTTTCTTCTTTTTCCTTCCCTCTTCATTTTCCTTTCTTCTTCCTTCCCCTTTCCTTCCTTTTCCTTCCTTGCTCTCTTCCCCTCTTCCTTCTTTTTTTTGTCTTTCCCCTTTCCCTTTCTCCTTTTCTGTCCCTTTTTGGATGCTCAAATGCATAAGGGGAAACATTCTCGATGCATCCTTGCATTGTGATCAAATGCCCCTTTGCTAGTAGTTTGTGGCCACTTAAAAAATTGAGAACAAACCAGGTTCAGTTTATCCTGTACTTACTTTTAGTAGGGATTGGTCTGGGGTTGCTACGGGCCAGTCCTTCACTATTTCCAGGGTAGCCCCGTGAGCCAGATCTAATAATCTTGTGGACCAGATCCAGCCCACAGGCCTTAAGTTTGATGCTCCTGGCATACACAATCCATAGAGACCAACACTTATTCAGCTATTTTCTTTTGTCTTCTATAGTAGAAGAGAAAATTCAGTACAAAATTAAAGCACTTGGGGATATTTTGTCCATATAACTCTTATTTTCAGACAAAATGTCCCAAGCTATTAGGCACATTGAAGCAATACAGATTATTTTTAAGAGTGATGTATGTATGTATGCATGTATAGTGAAACTGAGGCTGTTAGCTTACTTTTTTATTATTAAGGAATAAGCTCCACTGTCCTGGGGCTTGATTCTGAGTAAAGAAAAATAGGTTTTCAAATACGAAGTTCATCTGGCTATCTTTAGCAAAGCAAATTCTGAGTCTGAGTGTGATCTTGAATGTTATTTAAACTTCAATTTTCTTTCTGAGACAGCAGTTCAGCAAATATTGTTCTAAGACAATCAAGTGGCATAATACCTTTGAAAAAGACAAGAGGCCAATTGCTGATGCTGAATAGAGAGAGAAATTAGTATTCAACATCAGAATAAACAGTTATCCCACAGGAGCTTACAAAAGAAGCAATGAAGATCAAGATTAATCATGCAGGCAGAGAAATATCTGCCAATGATTGTGCCTTAATTATATGCAAACAGGTCATCCTTAAGTCATCATCACAGATTGCAGTCAACTAACGTTTCCAAATTGTAATCATTGTTTAAAAATAAATTATGTGCGCACACACACACATACATACATATACATTATGTATGTATGTGTGTATGTGTGTGTGTGTGTGTGTGTATGTGTGTGTGTGTGTGTGGTATTTGTTAGAGTATTTTCCCACGTCGTTATAGCTGTGCTTTTAAAATTGTAGCGACGTTTCGGCAGAATTTCATCTGCCATCATCAGGCTTGTGTAGTGGGACCTCTCGAAACGTTGCCAAAATACTCTCAATCTTACACGGGAAAAAACCCGAACACAGCAAGATCTGTGTATATTTGTAATGATCATAAATCTTGGCCTTTGGAGCTAACATCACTCTTGTTCTAATTTAAGAAAATAATTATAATAATGTGGAAATCATGGTTCTTTCTTGATACATTCTTAGAAACTCACCAGGTGTTGTCTGAATGTTTTTTTTTTTAATCAGGGAACCTGGTCTACCCAAAGATGGAATGGACCATACTGCTTCTGCTTTCGCCTTTCAGGTCCAATCAGGAGCCTTTGCAGGCAGTCACTTTCGTGACAAACTATTTTTTTGTGTTAAATTTATATTTACTGACAAAGAAATAAAGGGAGACTAATATAGATCTATTTAGCTATTGTCAGCTACCTATGCCCTATTTAACTGATGAGAGCTAAATAGCTTGAAATAGATCTGTAGTGATCTCCCTTTATTTCTTTGTCAGTAAATGCTACAAACCAGGTGTTATCTGGTTTGTAGTAAAATTAAAACCCTTGCTCTAAATAGGATTCTATGAATTAACCTCTATAGTTTATTCATAGGCTGATTAATCAGATAATTTAAAACTTCATTTGCATAGCAATAGCAAACTATTACAGTTTGAAAGCATTTATAAGAAGAAAATTATGAATGCTGAAGAGGCAGGGAAAGACTAGAACAGATCTCATGGAGGAGAACTCCTACTGCTCAATATTTTGCTAGTTTGGATACATTTCTTTTCAATTGTATAGAATAGAATAGAATAGAATAGAATAGAATAGAATAGAATAGAATAGAATAGAATAGAATAGAATAGAATTCTTTATTGGCCAATCGTGATTGGACACACAAGGAATTTGTTTTGGTGAAATGCTCTCAGTGTACATAAAAGAAAAGATACATTTGTTAAGAGTCAAGAATCATAAGGTACAACACTTAATAATAGTCATAGCGTACAATAAGCAATCAAATCATACTAGGAAACAGTCAATATAAATCATAAGGATACAAGCAATAGAGTTACAGTCATACAGTCCCAAATGGGAGGCATGGGTGATAAGGAGTGATGAGAAGATTAATAGTAATTGTTTTCCTTAATTAGGACATACATGCCAGTAATTGGGAAACATTTGAAAAGGCTGTGAAGCTATGGAATCTGGAGTTTCTGAATCATTTGTTTGCAACCTGCTTCAGCAATAGGGAAAATTCAAATATTTTCCATCCAGTCCTCCCTCCAGTTGATTTATTCTATTTAACATTATAGGAAATTGATATCTTAAGAGATTCTTATAAATTACAGACATCTGTAAAGGAACAATAATAAACATTTTATATGCTACTGTCACACTGAGAAAGTACAGGCAACTCCCATTATATAATTCTTGCTTTCTGCTTTTCAGGATGAGCAGGTACAACTCTCTATATAATAAAAACATATAACATCTGAAAGTATCATTCACCATTGGATTTGGGGTTTATTTTGATATTTTTACAGCATATAATTAGAAAAAAATGCTATAGCATTTGTAGCCCACAAAGATCTGACTTAAATATAGTTTGTTCAAAGTTGCCACTGTGTGCAAAATCCCCCATATATGTGTAGAATGTGGAGACTTCATACTTATATTGCCTTAGAGAACTGGGAAAGAATTTACTTTAGTTTTTAAGCAAATTTTATTTATTTATGTTTCGCTGAACCTTGATGTGAACTGAAGCACAATTATAGTTCTACATTTACACCTCTACTGAATTGCCTTTGATACAGATTATTACAGAATGTGAAGAAAAAATGGAGAAAATTATTGAGGAGGGGAAGGGGAGGAGAAGGGGGTAGGGAAAGCAGGAGGAGGAGGAGGAGAAGGAGGAGGAGGAGGAGGAGGAGGAGGAATAACAACAACAACAACCAGATAGCTTACTGAAAACAATAATAATGTGGCTCTAGTTTAGATAGTTTTTGTGTATGTGCATGTGTATGTATATATGTATGGCAAGGGCAAGAGTCTGGAAAAATGTAAAGGTGATTGTAAATGAATCCAGCAGAAGATAAGCTGGCTTGATATTTTCACTGATGACTCAAGAAAAAATTATAAGAATGAAAGTCTTCATATCCAACATGGATTTTTACTTGCTTCTTTATAAAGTGTAGAGTATAGTAATAATGGCCCATGTAAAGTGAGATGATTGCTAGAATAAGAATTAAACTAGTCTTTTTAATGTATAAACCATGTTAAATTACCATTACATAAGCAATACGATACAGAAGAAGGGTTGGCAGCTCTCAATCCATGGACCACATACGTCCTCAGTTTAATTCTTCTGGCTTCCAGCATCATCTTACTTACATTCTAAAATAGCTACTTAAATTCTGAGGAGCGTGTTCCTTTTTTGTAACATTTCTTTAAAAACTCTCCAAATGTTATCCTTTAGTTGATGTTATTCTGCCATACTGATGCTTTTGACTTAAAAAGTGTGACCCCTGCCAAACAAAATAGCCTCTTCATAAATCATAAGCTTCACATTTCTTGGGATGGTAAGGTTAAGCCATTTTTACTATGTATTATAAAACATTCAATGGCATATTATGTTTTCTTGTTCTAGATTTCTTATGATTCTGCTTAATTTACCTTTTCAGGAAAAGTGAAGATAAAGTAGAGGTATAGTGCTCAGAAGAAAGTTTAAAGAAGCAGCAAGAGATAGTTTAGAAATAGTTCCTATGCATTTTCATTCACAACACTGCTGCAAAATTCACACCATTTTCATAAAAGGGGAGGCAGATAGTAAGTGAGCTCCTACAGGACAAGACTTGGTTTATGTCAACCTACCTTTGCCTTGTCCACAGGTGGCATCTTGATTATTCTAAGTTTCTTTTTTTCTCCTTTAAAGAGAAATAGGAAACTTTTGGGATGAAAATCTGTACGAGAGCAGGCGGTTAGCATGCCCTCAAAATAGCTATTCATAAATGGACTTCACCAGTACTCAACAAATCAGTTGGCTCCATTCACCTGCCCTTGCCCTGTCCTGTCTTACATTTCCTTCCTTTGCAGTTCAGCTGATTCTTGTGGCAAAGTGGATCACTGCACCTCAGCTATTCTACTTACTGGGGAAGGCTGGAAGGTAAGCTTGAGAGTTCAAATTAGTGTTCGCTGAATGCTGCATGTGCAAAGTGTGAGCTCATAGAACACAGAACAAAGACATTTTTGCACTTCCTTCCTTCTTTCCTTCTTAAAAAGAAACTATTGGAAAGTGAAACATGACAAGCAACAGAGTGCCAAGGGTGGGAGAATAGAGTTTTTCAGATTTTTTACCTGTTTCTTTCTACTAATGTTATCAGATAATGAAAAGTGTGTGTGTGTATTCTTTTTTTTTTTACCAAGGAAGGATAGCTAAATAAACCATGTCACACATAAAATGGTATCACACTGGCAGAATAAATTCATCTTAAGAGGCATGCAATACTTTTGATGTGTTTGATGCTATTTTGGACTGGCCATTAATTGGGGAAGCACTGCAATTACACAGATAGAAGCATAACATCAAACATTAGCAAGAACTAAACAGGATCTCCCAGCAGACAGCTTCTGCTGAATATCACCTGCTGTGAAGAAATATTGAAGAGTGCTGAAGTGTGCAACTATTTCAAAGTCAAGTTGCTCCACATTGCCAGGTATAACCAGCTTCACATGCAATGATTTAACCATTGCTGCAAAATGCACTATGTTGAAACAAGATGAAAGTTTAAAGAATGGTGGTATCTCTTTGTTGGTTTGATTATTTGTTAAAAATCCTTGAGCACCTCTTCCTTTATTATCAATACTTTAAAGCATTATTTTAATTTTTGGTGACAGAGTTCAATCCAAAGTAATCCCAATCTATTCTGTAATACTGTATTATTATTGTTAGTTAGTAGGATGAAGCAGCCCGCCTCTGGCATTTTCATTCATTCTCATGAAGAACACAGCCTCACAAATGGTGCCCTTTAAATTACATTTTACCTGCTGTGAAGACCAGGATATTTTCCCAATGAAATATGTTTTCATTTGGGAGTTGTCAGTTTCTCAAAAATGAAATTACTAGGCTTTCTTCCTTAGGAAATCCATATGAAGTACTTCTCATCAATAGGAGCAATATTCTCTCTCTCTCTCTGTGTGTGTGTTTGTATGTTTGTGTGTTTGTGATGAGAGTAATGGAACAGCTTGGCCCAAATAAACCCAGACTTACTGATAAAAGACTTGAGAGTTGAATATACATGCTGAAAAAAATTAGGCATTCTTAGTAATTATTTAGAGTTCTCTTCAACAAAATCAGTGTTTGTGACTGTTTATTTCAAAAAAAGTTCACTAAACTTCAGCTTAATTCTTTATGTGCCTTTCATTAGTACTCTGAAATTTTCATGATTGTCTCTGAAAGAGGGAAGAGAATTCTTCACTTTAAAATGGGTTAATTTAATTTGGACTATGTTGCATCAGCAGGAAGTTCATTGAATATCTTAAGCAGGTAAAATGATTTCCTGTCTCCAACCTTCGTTTTGTGGCAAAGGTTGTTGAGAGTGTGGTGGCACAACAGCTTCCCCAGCACCTGGATGAAGCTGTCTATTTGGATCCACGCCAATCGGGCTTCAGGCCCGGGCACAGCACAGAGACGGCATTGGTCGCATTGGTGGATGATCTCTGGAGGGCCCGTGACAGAGGTTATTCCTCTGTCCTGGTCCTATTAGATCTCTCGGTGGCTTTCGATACTGTTGACCACGGTATCTTATTGCGGCAGCTGGGGAAGCTGGGAGTGGGAGGCACTGTTATGCGGTGGTTCTCCTCCTTCCTCTCTGACCGTTCGCAATTTGTGTTGGCAGGGGGGCAGAGGTCGGCCCCGAGGCCCCTGGTTTGTGGGGTGCCTCAGGGGTCGGTGCTCTCGCCCCTTCTGTTCAACATTTATGTAAAGCCGCTGGGTGAGATCATCCATGGCTTTGGGGTAGAGTTCCATCAGTACGCTGATGATACTCAGCTGTACATCTCTACCCCGGGCCACCCCAATGAAGCCGTCGACGTGATGACCCGGTGCCTGGAGGCCGTGCGGTGTTGGATGGGGTGGAACAGGCTCCAGCTCAACCCATCTAAGACTGAGTGGTTGTGCTTCCTGGCACCCCGGTACAGCCAGCTGGTTCCATCGCTGGCTGTGGGGGGGGAAACTCTTGCCCCCACAGAGAGGGCCCACAATCTGGGTGTCCTCCTGGATGTGCGGCTGTCATTGGAAAACCATGTGGCGGCCGTCGCCAGGGGGGCTTTTGGCCAGGTCCGTAGGATATACCAGTTGCAGCCCTTTCTGGATCGGGATGTGCTTCGCACGGTCACCTCCGCCCTGGTGACGTCCCGCCTAGACTATGCCAATGCACTCTACATAGGGCTGCCTTTGAAGAGCATCCTGAGGCTCCAGCTGGTGCAGAATGTGGCCGCGCGGGTGGTGTTCGGGGCTCCTCGGGGCTCCCATGTTACGCCACTTCTGCGTGAGCTGCATTGGCTCCCGGTGGCCCTCCGGGTTCGCTTCAAGGTCTTAGTTATCATCTTTAAAGCACTCCATGGCTCGGGACCAGGATATCTGAAGGACCGCCTCCTGCCATTATCGGCCTCCCGCCGACCGATACGCTCCCATAGAGTCGGCCTCCTCGAGGTGCCACCGGCTGGATGGCTGGCGACCCCGAGGATGCGGGCCTTCTCATTGGGGGCACCCTCTCTCTGGAACGAATTACCCCTGGAGATGAGGACCATCCCTGATCTCCTGACCTTCCGCCGTGTGTTGAAAACTTATTTATTTCAGCAAGCCAGTCTGGCCTAGGGGTTTTTAAATTTTTTAATCTGGTTTTAATCTTTCTTAATCCCCTTATTTTTAATCTTTGTAAGAGCCAATATATTTAATTCTTTTAATTTTTAAATATTGTATATGTGTTTTATATGTGTATTTTATTCTGGCTGTTCACCGCCCCGAGTCCCTTTGGGAGAGTGGGTGGTATATAAATTCAAATAAATAAATAAATAAATAAATAAATAAATAAATAAATAAATTTTACTTGGACTGTAGTTTATTCTTTGGCATCTTGTGAAATATATCAAGAACACAAATGATACACAGTTATGAATCTCTAACACTGGCTGGTCAAATGATGATGCTGAAATGCTTATTCTATGCTTAAAAGTTTTGCAAATCTGGGTGTGGAAGACCAGGCTGTAACTCAACCCTGGAAAAACCACAAGGCTTTGGAGTTTTGGACCATGTGGATCTGGAAATTTCTCATCTTTTTCAGTCAGGTAGCACTCATTCCAGATCGATATGGTGTGCAACTTGAGAGTCCTCCTGAACTCACAACACTTTTTGAAAGAGCAGGTGGCAGCTGTGGAAGCTTTTGCACAAATCCATTTGAGGCACCAGGTGCACATGTTCCTGGATTATGGGACTCTACTCATGATCGTTCTCAAGTCGTCCTTTCTCAAAAGGATTACATAATATGGCAATAAACTCCAGATGTGACTGCCCTTGAAAAATATTCAGAATTTTCAGTATGCACAGTTCTGGCAGAAGACTAACCCCCACTCCTTTAATCTTAAATTATTCACTATTGACCTCACCCCATTCCTAAGAGATCTGTAAGGGGCATGTCTCCATTTATTTGTACCTATTTCCTGTATTCTTATTCATGTTTATACTTATACCTATTATCTTGTAAGCAATTGACAAATTAAATAAATAAATAAATAAAAATAAAGTTTTATATAAATAAAAATAAAGTAAATAAATAAATAAATAAAAATAAAGTTTGCTTGTGCTAAATTATCATTGCCTGTGGTACAATAAGATTTTGGGTACAATTTAAAGTGCTCGTTATCACCTTTAAATCCATGCAAAGCCGAGTTACTTGGCTGTCCAGTTATTTTCAATAAGCAGGCATGCTTAATATTAAACCTAAGAGATTTGCTTTCTCTGTCCACAATATCTGGCCTATAGGTCATTTCCCACCCATACATCAAAAGACAATCCCCTCAATTTCCAGAAAGCTATGAACACTTGACCTAGAATATTACTTGAGCCCAATATACTTGTGGCTTGTGTTGTTAGAGTAGCATGGTCCTTTAGTTATTGTATTATGATTACTTTAACTCTTTATATTTTCTTGATATAGGAGAGAGAGAGAGAGAGGTGATTGTTTATATTTGAAAGATGGACAGCCACATACATTCTCAAATAAATCCTTTTTCACAATCCTAAAACCCCAGGTTTCTTCCCACCAATAAGATTCTTATGTTTATATCCCCTGAACCAACCCTAAATTTAATTACTATGTTTAATATCCTGAAGGAAATATGAAATTAATTCCTTATTAACATTGTAGTGTTGAACAAATAAAAGATGTATAATCAATACTGGATGGAAACCAATACTACACATTTAGGTTGTTTGCCATTGCATAAAGTCAACTGGGGGGCTAGAATCTATTCTACTTGGGAACAAAAGCTTAGCAGCCAGTATTTGACTATGGCTGCCTGCTTGCGCTGATTTGACTGACCTGCCAAATCCAACCAGCCATATTAGCACCATTCAAGTTGATTCACCACCCAAGTTCAATTGTCTTTAATAAGTCCTTGATGTTTGTTTGTAAACTCGCTATTTTCTTATAAATCTTTTGAAGATGCAAATGTCTCTTTTCGTACTTTAATCTGTCTTGATACTTTGTGATATATTTTTCTATGAAATACGTTGTAGAACATTTTTTTCATCTTTTCCTCCACCATGAGAGATTGATTGAGATGTGTTATCATTAGTGTCAGTGTAAACTTGCATTCAGAATGCAAACATAGTATTTCATTCATTTATCTTAACACTTAAGGAAGATACAAAAAAAAATGAGATGGAAAATGAGGGTGAGAATCTCACTTTTCCCTTCACTGCTCATTGGAGAGGACAATGGCAGTGTTGTTAGAATACTTAATATACCTCAGAGAACCTCTTAAAATTAAGGGGTTCCAATTAAGGCTTGCTAGAATATAACTCAACAAAAATTTCCTACAACAAGTTATGAGAAATTGTATAAATATTAGAGGAAGAATCAAGTAATTTTGGGATTAAATGCTTATGCTTTTCTTTTTTATAAGAAAATTTTAAAAAACTTTTTGTATATATGCTTGCTTGTTTTTAAAGACAAGTTTCTTCAAGTTCTTTAAATATTTTATTTATTCTTCTAGTTACAGTCATATGTTTTTGTCTATATCATAAGCTTTCTTTTCCATATTTTCAAAAAAGCAAAATTAATGGATGGCTAGTAGTTATTTATAAAAATAAAAGGCTGAAACAACTTATTTATAAAAAATAGATTTTCATCAAACTATCAAATTATACTTACATGTTAACATATGACATTTTTTAAAAATTAAAAACACAAGTCTTTGATTTAGTCTGTTGGGCTCAGAAAAAAATAACAATAAGATTTTTCATAGAATTTATATTGCCTAATTAATTTATAAAACTAGTAGTATCAAAATACTAAGTATAAATCTGTGGGAAACAATGTCTATAATTTCACAAGGTGAGATGAAAGTCACCAGCATAGATAAATTCTCAAGGACACATATGGCCCATTTGATTCATTTTTTCTTCATGTATTTTCAAGATGAACTGTCGACAGAAATATTATCAGTGGAAAAATATGATTCAAAACTGACCTCTTGCATAAATGTTCTTTAAGGAGACAGGGAAAAAAATGGAAGGAAGGTTGATATGTATCTATCATCAAGTCACTTGTGAAACTGCCACATGACGAGTAAAAGTTTCCACATCTCATTTGGGTTTTCAAGGACTTGCCAAAATGTAGGGTAAATGAAGTCGTGTCTGTCAACAAGCACATTTAAATAGACAAAAAGGGCACTCTTTCTTCCTTGTGTTAAATAAATATGTATGCGTGTCACAGCCATAGTGCTCATAATTCCAACTGTGTATTACAAATTCTAATTTCATAATAAATGTAGAAAGGAGGGGGCAGAAACTGAACTGAAACAATTTCAAGCAATCTCATTTTGAGTGGCACTTCAATTGATAAAAATAAATATTGTTAGGATAGAACTACTTCCTAGATTCTATAATACTTACATCAACTTTTCATATCCTAATAACCTCCAGCAGTGATATCCATAATTCATAGGGATGTTATGAGAGTTAATGTCTGATATACATGGAGAAAAGCAGATTGGAAAGACATTATTTAAGATAATTAATTTTTATGGAACTCAATAATCCAATAAGCAAAGCTCTTGGAATTTATGGAAAAGCAAATCAAAATATAGAATAGAAGAGATCTATACAACTGAAATCAGCTGGAGAAAAATTATTTCAGTAAACAATATTAATAAACAGCTATCTGATTAGTTTCTGAAAAGTAAATTTCTTATAGAAGAAAATATAGTGGTTGTGGTATTAAATAGGTTTATTAATGTTTTAAGCATTGTATGTTATCTATCTACCTACCTACCTACCTATTCATCCATCCATCCCCGTAGAATTTCATTTTTCCCAATTATTATGGTTGGTTGCACAATCAGCCAGATATTTAGGTTGGATTTGGCATTTTTATTTACCCATTGAGTCCTTCCCAAGAATCTGACATAGGCAGATATTGTTTGATGGTGTTAGAGATATTGTCACAGGATATAAGCTGTTTTAAGTAAAACTGCTATTTTGTAATTGACTGATGGTGATTTTGTCAATGCTGATGGTGTTCAAGTGATATCCAAAAAATTTGGAATTGCAACCAAGATGTCACTTAACTGTTGGTTACCTTTCCTTTTTTTATTGGCACAGTCATTCTACTTCTATTTATAGGTCTTTGTATTTTGTGTTTTTCTCCAGTTCTTTCTCTTCAATTGTGTTGTCTCTGGGTACTGTAATATCCATTAGCAAGATTTTTTTAACTTTCTTGTCAACAATTGTTAAGTCTGGATGCTATGATTATTATTTACAAATGCAAATACATGTTTAAAATAATATTAAATAAATAATACAGATTAAAAATCAAATATAAAGGGTAAAATGATATAAAGTACGTATAAGGTATGATATGTTTTATATATTTGAGTATAACATTACATGTTTATAATGCTACTAGAGATTTCATTTCCATTATATAATCCAAAAATACTATTAAACTTTAAATATTTAAACTGGTTAACAGAATTGAATTCATTTAAAAAGGGAAAGAAAATAAAAAAAATGTGAGTAATAAATGGTGCATTAAAACAATATTGAAAATTGTATTTAGATTATATCTCAATTTAAAATATAAACTATAAAACCTGAATTTTGGAAGTTCCATAATTCCCTATATACAATTGTAGACTAAAACTGGTTTCCAAGCAGACTTGAATTTGGCATCAGAATTACTTTTTAAATTTGAAATTATTCTAAACATTAAAACATACCCCTTCAATTTAAATTAACTAATCTTCCAGGACAGAGGGAATCAAAGAGACTTTTTATTGATCCGTACATTTTAAAAGCAATATCCCATTCTAATATTCTTCCATTTTTGCTGGATCAGATTCCTGTGTACTATAGAATTTCAAACAGTAGCTAACAAATTGCTATATATATATTATTTATTATGATGTTAAACATCTGCAGTAGAAACACCATGATCTCATGATGTTACTGGAGCAGAAAGGATTGAAATTACTTTTCTTCTTTTTGTTGATAAGATTAATAAAAACCAATTGGCTCTATAAAGGCAACACACAAGTCCAATAAGGCTTGAAAAGATTGTTTTCTGTCACTGATATGGAAGCAAGTTTGCCTTCATCCTCAGGAAATGATTATTACATATGAACTATATGTGGCATTCAATAGAATTAATGTCTGGCCCATAGACGAGATGGAAGCTTCAATTTATGTAGTAGGTCTATCATTCAAACCTTAACCTGGCATTGCAAATAGCCTCCGCAAAGGTTTAGCTAATCATCCCTGGGTAGAAATTAACCACAGACTATATTTCCTTTCATAAATTAGCTTGGGGCTTACTTAGTTACTTACTTACTTATTTACTGGTTGGCCCTTTCTGTCTTGGTAGAATTTATTTAATCTGGTTAAAAGTTATTTTCCATAGCTACAGTTGGTAGGTTACAACCAGGTAAATCCAGGTAAACATCCAGTAGTACAGGAAAGTAAAGAGTACTTGTCCTAACCTTGGTGCACAACAATAAGGGAAATAAACACACAGTAGTACCTTGGTACTCATAATTAATTGGTGCACAACAATAAGAGAAACAAACATACAGTAGTATCATTAATTCATTCTGAAGGAGCGATGAGTACTAAAAATGATGAGTACTGAGAAAATCATGTGACTTACTATGTGATCCTTCATTTCAGCCAGAAGTAGTGAGTTATAAGGCAGTCGATGCAAGCAAGTTCTACCTTGCATGTATCATCCATGAATTGAAGGAAAATAAAAGACAAAAATTACAAAATAAATACAAAATAAAATAATACCAAGAGGATATAGGAAGATTTTAATTTATCTAATGTTTAATCTAATGTTGACGGTGGCTAGAATAATATATACGCAATACTGGAAGAAGGAAAGCACACCACCAGAAACAGAGATAATAAGGAAAATTATGGCCTGTGCAGAATAGAACATACTAACCCTAGAATTAAAAAACAAGATGGAATCTGAGTGCTATGAAACATGGAATAAATTCTATCAGTGGTCGCATAGAAGAAGATAAGGTCAGAACATAAGTAGCTATGATGATTAGAATAATTAGTAAACAATATGTTAAATAAGAAGATTGTAAATGATGAAGTAAAATTTATATATGTATAACAATTGTAATGCCACAATGGCTCTACCGTATTGGATTCTTATAATTAAAATAAATAAACAAACAAACAAACAAATAAATAAATAAGAAAGATGAATGCTGGGACAAGATTTTTACTTCAAAACACATTGAGTAATGAATTCAAGTTTTGAAGCAGTCAAGTACTGAAATATGACTACTATTTTGGACATTGGGATATTTAGCTACTGGATCAGGGTGGAGAATGGAACAGTCAAGAGTTTCTTGTCTATAGTCATTCAGGTTAGATTTGATAATTTTCTAGTTTACAATCTGGAGTATAATTTTGATAAAGGAAGTAATACATTGGGTGTATTAATCATTAATAGTAGTAATGTACATTGTATGATATGAATGAAAGCCAGTGTAGGGCTCTGGAGCAGTTATGACCAATCCAAAATGCTCATATTTTTATTAATTTTATTAAAAGACAATCAAACTGCAGTTAAATTTTTAATTCTTCATGCAAGTTCCCAGAATATTTCATCAGTGATAGAAAAAGTCACTGTAGTAGAATCACAAGCATTTCCTAACCTCTTCTTACTTTAGAATATCTTACTCTTTGAAGCTTTAGATTTACTGGATAGTGATGCTTTTCCAATTTCAAATCAAAGTGTTGGTTATTGTTATTACAGAGAAGCAGGGGGCAAGATGGCATTCTTTCCATCTTACTTATGACAGAATAGCATATTCCTTGGCACATCAAGTCAGTGGATTAATGGCATGGTACAAACAAACCTGTCCTCAAAAACCTTGCTGCTATCTATGTCAATATCTGCTGCATTAAGTAGTTGCCTTATTCTGCCTTATGATTAGATTGGCTATATCATTCAGACTATAGCTGCCAGAAGCCCTAAAACAAAATTCTTCCTCCTCGATACTGTGGCACATCTTTGAAATCAGCTGGGAAAGTTCTTCATGCCTTTCACTTTTATCTAGGAAATGTTTGAGAGCAGTACAGAAGAAAATTTCTAAAGCTGAGTTCACATTCTGGTATTATTTGTCCCAAGAGATATTTCTGGTTCCTTTTGTGATGTCTGTTCTTCACCTCTTCGAGATGTCTTCATTCTGACAGAAGATTAATTTTGGCTGCTTAACTTTTGCTTTAACTTTTTCCCCCAGTGCTCAGTAATGTTTTTAGTTGTGTTTTATTATGTTTGCTGGCTTATACATTGTTCTAAACCAGAAAGTAGAAAAGATAAAAGCTTTCTCAAATCAAACTTAACTTTTATTGTTTTCATTGATACATTTGCCTAGCTTTTCTGGCAATAATATGAAAATAGTTTGTTGGCCTATTGCCAAGATGTTTCTTTAATTTCTCCATGTAGCCCATAGCAATCGGGTTTTTTCTCATCATACCCTATTTAAATATCAACCAGCTCCAGTATTGCTTAGATTATTATGCTCAGTCAAGGCTATTTAAGCGGAGTCACCTATTTGGGTTGACAGAAAGAATTGCAAAAAAAAAAAGTGGTTAGACTATCTAAAGGCTTAAAAGATTGGAAAATTTTAATATGAGAGAAACTGAGAGAAAGCAATCTGAACTTACACCAAAAATCTACTCTTTGGTAATGAAGTTTCCTCATTTAGGAAAAAAAAATTAAAAGTCATGGATTTCTACATAAAGACCACATAATAAATTTTATCAAAAATGAACAATTTCTGTCCATGCAGATGACCTTTGACTCTTTTTATCTATTTAGCTGTCTTAATAGTCTTGGAATTATATTATTGGTAAACTATAGAATTTTTGTGACTCTAATTGTTATTATGAGTAAAAAATAAAATTGAAATTTCAAGGTCCAATTGTAAAATCATCTTAAAAGAAGACAGACTAGACAGGAATAAGGAGGGGCTATCAGCTAAAACTATTAATGAAACATACCAAAAGTCTTTTCTCTTCAACAAATTATTGTTTTGACAGCTCTCAAATTAGAGGGTTCATTTCTACATTTTCTGGAGCAGACAGTTAATGCAAATATGGTCCCTGTAACTATGTGAGGAAAATGAAAGAATACATTACAACTCATCACATTCATTTCCTTCATCAATCATTATTTTTAAAGGAGAAGTTGAAAATTGTCAAAGTTGTCACAAGCAAGTGTTCTGCTGTAGTTTGTGGAAAAGTAATGAAATTCATGGAATCTGTAAATACAAAATTGTGATGCCACCTATTTAACTAATTTCTTCTGGCACAGAAATAGCAGTGTCCAGTCTACAGTGTCTGGAGATTAAATGTCTAGTACAGGTTTCACTTAATAGACATAATTGATGGTGAGGGTCCTTGGTGCTCTATGAGCTTGGTTATTTCTTTGCAGACGTTTCATTACCCAAACTACAGTAGGTAGTATCATTAGTGCTAGTAAGGAGTGGGGTTTTCTCTCAGTTTATATTCTAGTGGATTGTCTTGTCAGTGTTGCTAGGGGTGATCTTAGATGTTCTTTATTTGGGCTGTTTATTGTTGGCTTGTTTGGAGGTCTCTTGGAGTTAATCTATGTTTATCTGGGTACTGATTGCTGATGGGAAGGTGTTTTGGTCTTTTTTATTTCCTTTTTGGCTTGCTGATTGTCTCTTTTGCATAGTATATAAATATTGTTTATGTATATGTGCCTGTTGATGACTAATTTTATCACAGCATATGGATAAACTTAATCATAGATTTAACTGGGAAACGGTGACCATCCTAGACCAAGCCAAGTCCAAAAATGCTAGGGAATTTCTAGAAGCCTGGCACTCTGACAATTGGATACATGATAGATAGATAGATAGATAGATAGATAGATAGATAGATAGATAGATAGATAGATAGACAGACAGACAGACAGATAGATAAATAGATAGATAGATAGATACCGCTCCTCTCCCAAAGGACTCGGAGTGGTGTACAGCCATCCAATTAAAATAACATTAAAATATACAAAAATTAAAACTGAATTAAATAACCTGGCTGTAATAAACAGGTTAAAACCCCCACTATAAACCCTAAAATTAAAATACCCCAACCCTCTGATCGCCATATGATGCATAAAGGTATGGAAAAAGAGTAAGAAAGAGTAACAATCTTTGGAAGCTATCTCATAATTTATCACCTTTCCATCTGCCATTTGATGTGGAATGGGCTTCTGGCAACATGGCTCACACGTCTAAGGTTGACATCATCAGCACATGCTTTGTACTTTTGTGGTTGTCAGAGCAGGAGAGTTATTATACAATCCTAGACTATTTAAAGGCTTCTGTAAGATGTCAAAAAGAACAATAGTAAGAAGAATGAATAAGCAAGAAGAAGGGTGAAGCCGTTATAGTGAGAAAAATGTTGGACAGCATCAAGAAAGGGAGTAAAGAACTATAAAAACAAGAAAAGGCCTAAAGGGTGAAGGAAAGTGAAGACATAATCAGTGCGAAAGAAAAAGCAATTACCTTAATAAAAGAACTGGAAAAGAAAAGTCAGGAAAACAAGTTCCAGCACTAGGTACATGCTTAACCATCCCAGAGACTATATAAGTCCAGATATTTGCCAGGTATGTAAGTTACAAAAATAGTTTCTTCTCAATCTATGCCCTAAACATAAGGTCTATCAGAATCCAGTTACAATTGGATATCAGATGTCTGAGAAATACAAACTGGAACTCAGTCAGAAAATAATCCTCCAGGGAAGTCTATTAAATTATTGTCTATTGCCTGTTGCCTCATGATTGTCTTCTTCTCAAGATAAGCAATTTGTAGTATACTGTAGTTTATAATAAACTTGGAAACAGGTATTGGATGTGGGATGCAAAAGGTTGCTTGTCTCTCTAGAGCTTTTTCCTCTCCTTGCTCTACTTTCTGTTGGCATGGTCACCTCTGGTCTCACATGACAGGAATGAATGCTGAACATTAATCAAGTATATTGATTGAACACTCTTATATCATAACAACTGGTGTTTGTCATGCCATTGGGAATAACTGACTATCCTCATCATATGAGGATGCATTCAAAGGACATTTTCATTGTACAAGTTGATAGTATCTAAAGTCCCACAGAGATGTTACTGTGTCAAAATAACTTGCAAATCCAATACCACTTAATTCCTTCCCCTTCTCCCTACAGTGTCATGCTCTTTAGTTCACCTGCTCCTCCATGAAAGTGAATTAAACATGTTAGAGCTGTATTCTTTAGCTCAGGGATCAGCAACCTTAAACACTCAAAGAACCACAAAGTTCCTAATTGGAAGCCCCCCATTCAATTCTGGAGCTGACCAGATATCCGGTTTCCCCACCATAGTCTCCCCCTAGCACAACGTCCTTTTTCCTCTGCCAATCAGAAGTCCAGTTCCCCCACCATAGAGTCTCCTTTTAACATGGCATCCTTTTTCCTCTACCTGTCCTAACCTAAAGCCCTTTCAATTGTGGAGCCAATTGGCAACAGGGAGCCACAGCAGAAGGATGAAAGAGCCACATGTGGCTCCAGAGCCATGGGTTGCTGACTCCTGCTTTAGCTTATTCTGTGCATTATTTTATAATTTGTCCAATGCTGTGTCTTTAAGGGTTTGGCAAACCCATTGAATTCTATTATTATTTAATGGGTTCTCATCAAGTCAGCATGGTTTTAAGATGCCAAAATAATAAGTAAAGGACTTATATGTTGATGGAGATTTCACCCAATTTTATAAAGTTGATCTATTTAATATGGAAGATTATGCCAAACATCTGTTTCCAATTCTATTGGTGGCACTTTTCCTTCTGTCAATCCTGCTCAAATCCCACAGAGTAAAGCTTAAAGTCTGCTAAAACTGTCACAGTTTTTCCTCCCCAACCACCTTTGTGGCCGTTAAAGATTCCATAATTGTGATGAACAGAATATGCCTGATTCTTTCCTCCCAATATAATAGCTACTGTCTATGTTTTCTCATAAGCTTTTTATATTAAGCCGGTAGCAATATTGCTGAATACAACTTCAAGGTTGTAGCATTTTATATTTGAGAGAAATTATTCTTATGTATAGCCGGATGCTGCAAAAATGAACATCAGCTATTGAAAAGAAGCCCAAAGAAGACAAGATTGTCCTCTAACATTCCAATTTTGTAATATTTCACATATAAAATTGTCATATGACACACTATTTCCAATAGCAACAAAGTTTCCCACTGATTGAAATAGCTTTCAGTTTTTATATCTGTGCACAGAGTTTTGTTTCATTTCTTCTTTCAATACACATGCCATCTGATTTATTTCAAATCAGTTTGATTTGAATGCTAAACACAAGGAAATAAATACTTAGAAAATTAATCTGAATTTCAGTTTCTAGGAAAACATTATAAAGCATTGAAAATGTGGTGGTGAAAGTTTATGGAGCAATTGATCTGAGAATACAAACAAACACTTCCTCCATTATTAAAAAAAAATCTACCTCTAACCTTCTCAATAAATATTTTATCAGAAGATACTAATTAATCTGATAAGGGAAATTTGAAATGCAGGAATTTTTTAAAACCATAATCTGTTATTGTTGCTCTTACAATTTTTTTTAGTTTTTCACTCTCACATGGAGTGTTTTGGAGTTATTATAAAGTATATAAATTCCTTTAAATTGCAATTTTAAGTAATTGTTTTACCAGAGTAGGACAATTTATTTGTATGTTTGTAAACCATTTTGAGTTGCTTTTTCCCTAAAAGGTGATACAACCATATTTAAAATAAAACAAATATGCAGAAACATATGAAGTTTGTTAAATTAACTGATATAAAATAACAAATGACTTTTAGCATCCTGTACATATGAATAGGATAGATCTGAAAGTGGAGAGCATTCGTAATTACCAAATGCACTTAGAAAATAATCTACATTAATTTTCCTAACCTACAGAAAAGATAGGAGAATGGAAAGGGTGACAGGTCAGTTCAACTGAAGAAAAAAAAAAGTTTTATTCTGGTGCTTTATTTCTAAAAAGGTTTGTAGGATTACCAACCATTTTTGTGGTGAGATAAAGAGCTTCAGAATAATACCTACAGGATGAGCACACAGATCCTTGATCACCAATCATTCTTTATGTTCCTTCTTATTCCTTTCAATTTCAATTTCCCCATTTTCAAGCATTCTTAAAAGAGAGTGATGAAAGAGAAGTCAGATATGTGCCAGAAGTCGATAGGCTCATTTCTGAAATCCTTGCTTTCAAAATTTACTCCTATCGGCTCTTACGCTGAACTGAGAATCTAAAGGTAGTAGTAATAGTGATTGATAAACCCACTAGAAGATGGGGCCAAACTTTATAATTGCCACCATTATTCCAAGTATTTATTCTGGCTTTCAATAAACTGAAATTCAATATCTTGCATAAACTGGGCTATCTTGCTGCTTATTTCTGGCGTTAGAGCATTTATGAATAAATGCATTAAAGCAGCATTAATTTCACTCACTCCTTAGAATAGAAACAACAGACAAACAGAAAATCCTGCCTTATCCACTTTACATCAATTGTGGTTCTTGGCTTTCTCCTCAAAAATTGTTAATTGTTACCACCAGCTGCTTAAATTTTTTTCATCCCTATACTAGTGAATGTGCATACCAATCCCAAAGATGCTTTTTTCAAGAGGCAATTGGACTTTCTGGTTTTTCTCTGAAGACGTTTTGCTTCTCATCCAAGAAGCTTCTTCAGAGATGTCTAAATGTCTTCAAAAAGAAAAATCAGGAAGTCTAGTTGCCTCTTGAAAAAAGCACCTTTGGGACAACCATGACCTGGATGACTAAGAAAATCCATAGACATACCAATACAAGATTCTTAATTTTACTAAAGAACAAAACTGATATAAGTCTCTTTCATTTTAATGATGTACCTAAAATAGGAAAAACTGATATAAGTTGCTTTCATTTTCACTGTGTAACTAAATCGGTAAAATAACTTTAAATGCAGATTTCTGCCATCTCATCAATAAATAAAACATCTTAGCACAAGAATGTCAATTAGGCAGCTTTTTAGGCAGCCTGCAACCTACATTTACTAATGCTACTTGGTTTAAAATTTTTGTTCTCTTACCTGCAAAACACCAAACAATTCATTTAAATTTCAGTGAACACTTCTTCTTCTTCTTCTTCTTCTTCTTCTTCTTCTTCTTCTTCTTCTTCTTCTTCTTCTTCTTCTTCTTCTTCTTCTTCTTCTTCTTCTTCTTCTTCTTCTTCTTCTTCTTCTTCTTCTTCTTCTTCTTCTTCTTCTTCTTCTTCTTCTTCTTCTCCTCCTCCTCCTCCTCCTCCTCCTCCTCCTCCTTCTCCTCCTCCTCCTCCTCCTCTTTCATTTAATTAGTACACTACCCAATTTCCAGCAACTTTGGCAGTTCACAAATAAAAAAATAATACAGGGAAAAAACAATAAAACAATGCAACAGTAAAAACAGGGGGAAGGTGGGGGGAGATAATAAGAACCAGGCAGTAACAAGAAGCAAATAAGAAATATCCCAGAAGAGGAATTCAGTAACTTTTACCAAAAGCCTTGGAGAAAAGTCTTCTGAAATATTTCTATATACTTTTATGTATTGTTTTCAAACAAGGACAATTCATTGTTAGAGCTATTTCTTGCCATTGCAAAGATGCATGTGTCATTATGCATTTAATTTTATTTCAAGATGTATTTTATTTGGCAGAAACTGTACAGAATGAGACAATAATCCTCATACTGATGAAGAATTCTACACATAAGAATGCATACTTGAGAAGCTCAGCCTGTGTTCTTTAGATGAAAAGATGATCCAATCTGAATAACCTGTTTTAGATATGAAAAAAATTATGTTGTCATGAAATAAATATAAACAATGTAGATCTATCTATATTTGTAACTTTGGACATAACTATTACAGATGAAAAATGACAAGATTTTCATATACTTTTTGTTTTACTAAATGAATAATCTTATTGAAAATGGTGAAAATGACAATGTTCTCCAACCTTTAGAAAGGATCTTGCCCACATTGAGGGAAGAGAAAACATAGGAAGATCTGGTACTTGTGCAGACACATGAGTACTCAATAAAGATTCATTTAGATTCTTGATGATACATTTACATTCATGTTTTTGAGAAAGTTTACTTCTTTATATACTGTGTTATTTGTTTTCTGTTTTTTAGACAGCTATGCCTATTTTAATTTTTATTTAATAGTTGACAAGTGGTCTTAACTATAGGCCGTAAGGTCTGGGAGAAAGTTGCTTTGTGCTACCTTTCCTAAGAGACATTTGTGGAGTTTACCTCTCTAGGAAAATTTAGGACTCTTTAGACCAGGCATTGTCTAATCCATGGCCCATGGGCTGTATGTGATCCTGGACAACTTTAATGCAGTCCAACAAGTTCATTATTGTATGATTTTATATTATAAAATTGTATTATTTATCTTATATGTGGCCCAAGACAATTCCTCTTCACTCAGTGCAGCCCAAGCAAGCCAAAAGTTTGAACATCCATAATCTAGACCAGTGGTCGCCAACTGGTGGGCCGGGGACCACTGGTGAACTCTGAGAAAATTTTGGTGATCTGCAGAGAAATGTCCTCCCCAAAGCACCCCCCCCAAGTAATTAATCCAGGTTGCAGGGGGACACAAGGCTGTGCCACCCACATAGCCCACCCACCTGCTGGCTCCCACCCTTCAGCCGAGTGCAAGCCTTACCTTGAGTAGAGCCATTCAAGGTGGAACTGGAAGGTAAGACCAATGTCAGGGGAGGGAAATCCACCCCATGATGGCTTGCTGACGTTGGTGGGAAAATCGGTCCCATATTCCAGAGCTGCAATAGTCACAGGACTGGCCCTTTAGTCATCCCGGAGCAGCTCCTCCAGACCATGGCAGGCCGGTGCATCCGCATAGAGGAGCAGCTGCTCTGGGACAACCAAAGGGCCAGACTTGTGACTACTGAAGCTCTGGAATATGGGACCGGCCCGTGGTGGGATTGGAAATCTCTACTGTAGTGGGTGGCATGTGTAATGTGCAAATTTGTGAGTGGTGCAACGTGCAAAAAGCACAGCCCTCGCCAGCCAGGATTAGTGGTCCACAGGATTTAAAATTATGAGTTTGGTGGTCCCTGAGGTCCAAAAGGTTGGTGACCCCTGTTCTAGACAGTTTGTCCTCCAAATGTTTGAAAGTAGTTGGGATTTGAAATAGTAAGTATACTTTTTGTTTCAGTTAATGAAATGTTGTTCATTGTGGCATGTGATTTTAATAACCTGGCATGATTACTGTTGGTTACTGGTTGAGCAGGGGGAAGACAGGTCTAATGGTGGCTGCTTTTTGAAAAAGGGGAGTGAAGCCCTTCATCCTTCTGGGAAGAACAGGAACATGAGAGAGGGATCTAACTGGGTGCGGATCCAAGAGTGGAAAAGTGAAGTGAGTTCCTGATCTCTGGAGAAGAACCAGGCAAAAGACTTTGAGAGAGGTTCTTCCTCAACAGAAAAGCATGAGGTTCTCGGCAAGAGCAATTTCAGTAAGAGATCAAGCCACTCTGAGCACACTTCAGTAAATTCCAGCCCACTCTTTTCTTTTTACTATCTGTCTTGTCAAGTCCAAAAACATGGAGAAGGGATATGGATTGGAGAGATAGAAGATGATAGTCTATGGTATTGTGTTGTACATACCTGTTGTAGATACTTGTTGTAAATAACATTACTATATACTGTATAGTAAAAAGTATAAAAGAGTCCACTGTCATGCTTTTCTGTATCAATTGCCACCTTTGCAAAACAATATACCCTCTGTTCAAAAGAGAACCCCACTGTGATATAGAAATGGCAAAATCCCCCATAGTGGTGTTATTTCCTTCCACTTTGATCTGCACAGTTAATAACTAGGCTGGACTGGGAAAAGTTCTACTGAATTAGTAAAACAAAACCATAGGAGATCCTAATTAAAAATCTCATATATGTTGTCTAATTTTGGGTATTATTGCAAATCATAGTAACTGAAAAATGTGTAGCGTGCAAAGTTAAAGATAAAATCAATTGGGTATTTTTTTCAATGTTTTCTTTAATACAGGACAAACTTTTGAACCAGAAAGTCCTAAGGCAAGTTTTAAATAGAAACAGTATACTGAGCAATAGTAAGACAATCAGAAAGAACTGCAGAACTTACCAAAGAGCCATTTTCCCAAATGATTTTGACAATTTTGTTCATGTAAATGACTCAACAACATTTCAGGAAATTAACTTAGAAAGTCTTTATTGAATAATTTGGAAAGCAGCAACCTCAAGTGATGCATCGGACACCATCTCGCTCTCATTATCTGGTCATACTGAACAAATATTCTGTTCTAATACAATTAACACACTAATTAGAATGCAAACTAATTTTAAAAATACATGCGAGTAAAACTAAGTTGAAATCCTATGTCATAGATGAAACAAATAGTTATTGTCATAGTTTATACAACCTTTCTTTTAATTATTTAAACATAATTTTCTACAGGAAGAATGGAGTGTATTGATTCCTACAGCTGTGAAATGTGATGTGTTATAATCAATCCCCTCTTCTTTCGTTCAATAATTTCCTGGTCAGAAAATGTTAACAGTGTTTTTGATATTTAGCTTAGGGTGATAGACTGCAAGATAATATTATTATCATTAGAACCTTTAGCTGACAACTAGTTTTTCCTTCAGTTGTTTCAGGTAATCAAAAGCATTCACAGTACATGGCTCAAAGTTCTCTATGAAAGCCATAGGCTAAGTATGATTTTTCATAACATGCCACTCTTAAAGTTTTGATTCTTTCTGGAAGGGGGTTTCTGTTGCAGGACAGAAATTCAGCATATTATGTGGAAAAAATCTTGCTTTTCTCTTCCAATATTGTTTCATAGATTTCACTGGTGAGGGAAATTGCTTAATAAGTCAAGGAGGTTGGCCTTTGTATTTGTTCATTTTGACACTTTACAGTAATTCATTATGAAAGAAAAAAATCATTCAGAGATTGATCAAAATATTCAATATCAAATACTCAGGAAACAGCCCCACATATTTCAGGTTGGTTCAGATTGTGGTATCCTACCACAAAATGAAGCCTCGTTATGTCTGAGTACTTCTGTACTGATATAATGAGAGCAGCAGATTATTGGCTTACAAATAGAGAATCCTAGTTTATAGAGACTATGGCAGAGAACATGACCTGTGGTGAGGTGTTTTATACATACACAATATGTATGTGTGTGTGTATTCTACAGTACATGTTTTGAGATTATATACATACATATACATATATATATTATAATGTATATAATATTTGTTCTAATATTTGTGTCAAATTTTCTTACCAAATTCACAAAAAGCTTATAATCATGAGCATTTTTAAAAAATAGCAATAGCACTTAGACTTATATATCACTTCGCAGTGCTTAACAGCCTTCTCTAAGTGGTTTATAAAGTCAGCTTATTACCCCCAATAATCTGGGTCCTCATTTTACCCACCTTGGAAAAATTGAATGCTGAGACAACCTTGAGCTGGTGAGAATCGAACTGCCGATCTCTTGGCAACTGGCAGTCAGCAGAAATAGCCTGCAGTACTGCATTCTATTTTTTAAAAAATAATTTTTATTCTTTAAAAACAAAAAATACAAAAATCACATTTCCATTAACAGTTATTGTGTCATTGTATATACATGTTTCTTATTTTGTGACTATACATTATTTTTATCCTCGTCCTTCACCTATTCGTACCACCGCTCCCATGTCGCATAGTATTCTCGATCCTCTTTGCCTTTCAGTTCCATAGTGAATTTATCTAGTTCATCACAGTCCATTAAAATTTCATCTGGTGGTATTTTATCACTCTTCCAATTTTGTGCTAATGTGATTCTTGCTGCAGTTAAGATGTATACAATAAGGTATCTTTTATCTTTACTCAAATTCCTTTGATCATACCCAATAAAAATGTTTCAAAAATGTATTCATTTTATATTTTGTAATCTCAAAAAGCCATCTCTGTATTTTCTTCCAGTATTTTTGACCTGTATACATTGCCACCACATGTAGAAAAACATTCCTTTCTTTTGTTTGTACTTAGCTGGCGCTAAGTGCCAACTACAGAACATTTTATATTGATTTTCTTTGAATGCCGTCTACAAAGTCAGCTCACAGTTCTCGGTCCAAGTCTTTTCCCACTTATCCAAATTTATATTATGACCCACATTTCTCGCCCAGGCAATCATTGGTCCCTTAACAATTTCCTCCTCTACTTCTACCTCCAGTAAATAATTATATGTTCGTGTTATAAATTTTATATCCTTGCCTGTCAAGATTTGGTCCAATTTTTGTAAATCTTTATCTATCCCTAGCTCCTTTACATCTTTCTTAAATTTAGTTTGAATTTGCATTCTAACCACTGCACCACCACGGCTCTTAATAAATAAAATTATTTATCTATCTTCCTTTTTATTCTTAGTTGTAAATTCTTCATAATAAAAAAGTATTAATGAATTCTGAAAGTTTGTCAATCCTGAATTTGGATAGTTTGATACTATGTTCAATGTTTTAGTGTTTACAGTACATAATGCCTATTTCTGGATTATGGTGCTATGTTATATTCTTGTGGCTGGCATGTAGCACACTTAACAGTATTTTGAAGTCCTTTGTTACTATGATGGCATTTTTAGAAGGAAAGAGTGAAAAGTAAAATTTTCATTAGTTTAAATTGGCATATTTTAATAAATGAAACTAGAAAATATTCCTTGAAATGAGCTTTTTTTTTAGTTACATATATTTTCTTTTTAGTATAATCACTATTATGCATTACATATTTCTGCCTTTACAAAATAATCTCACATTCCCCTCTTCAGCCAGATAGTAACAGTTCCACTTTTTTATTTGAATCAAAGGGATGTCCACAAAAGTATTGCTTAAATTTTTGGAAAAGATTTAAATTCTGTAGTATTAACTCTGGTCTCTATGGTAGAAAGACTAAGATGATAAAATCCAAATCGCATGCCCTCTTGGGTGGCTCATGAGATGCAAATATTAACATTGTCACCAATTTCCTTCTGTGGATTCTGAACTCTGCTTAATCAACATTGCATTTGTTCCAACAGGATGTTCTGGATAGTTATGCTAAATTCAAGAAAATCCATGGAGATAAGGCTACCTGCATTCAGCACAAAAACCCCTCTCCTTGTAACCATGAGATTTTCAGCTGAAGCCTGGAGTTTTATTCCTACCCACCCTCCACAGTAAATGAGCTTTGCTCTGTATCCCAATGATGATTCCATGTTGTGGAATTTTTGACTGTTGTGATGCTGTGAAGAAATTCCACACCTTCCTTTCTCATAGTATAACAACAGTTGCTGGCAAATTTCAACTTTTGAAGCTTGATGTAGGAGATGACCAGGCTGAGCCTGAACATCATCAGTCTGGAGTCCCTTCACTCCCACAAGAGATCTAAATCTAGCCCTCCTTGAATCCCACTACACAAGAGATCTAAATCTAGCCCTCCTTGAATCCCACTACTCTTATCCACTGCAAATTTGTAGTTCAGATTTTTGTTTAGAAGTAGCATCTAATAAACTTGTACTCATTTGAACAACTCTAGTTCCTGGTTTCTTGTTCCTGACACTTTCACCTCTGGTGTCAGAATGTGGGCCGCCCATTTATTTATTTATTTATTTATTTATTTATTTATTTATTTATTTATTTATTTATTTATTTATTTATTTATTTATTTATTTATTTATTTATTAAATAGTTTTATATACCACCCTTCTCCTGAAGGACTCAGAGCAGTGAACAGCCAACTAAAATATATTATAAATTACAAATTACAATATTAAAAGAGATTAAATTATGCCGTTAAAAGAATTAAAAACCCCAATTAAAAATAAGCTAAAATTACCATACCCCAACCAAAATCAATTCTAAAACCCCTCACTTAAAATCCCATTTGAAGTCAACCCAGGCCGGCCTGCTCAAAAAGCCAGGTTTTCAGATCACGTCTGAACGCCCTCAGGTCAGTGGTTGTCCGTAACCCTGGGGGCAGCTCATTCCAAAGGGTGGGTGCCCCCACGGAGAAGGCCCTATTCCTTGGGGTCACCCGGTGACACATAGATGCCATCGGGACCCGAAGGAGACCCTCTCTGTGGGAACGCACCGGTCAGTGGGAGACTACTGACAGAATGCGGTCTTGTAAATATCCTGGTCCAATGCCATGGAGCGCTTTAAAGGCCAAAACCAATACTTTAAAGTGAACCTGGAAGGCTACCGGCAACCAATGCAGCTCATGCAGGAGAGGCGTCACATGGGAATATCTTGACGCCCCCATAACCACCTGCACGGCCACATTTTGCACCAGTTGGAGCCTCCGGGTGCTCCCTGCAGGGACCCCATGTAGAAGGCGTTACAGTAGTCCAGGCGGGAGGTGACCAGGGCGTGGGTGACCATGTATAAGGCGTCCTGATCAAGAAAGGGCTGCATCTGGCGTATCAGGCGAACCTGATAAAAAGCCCCCCTGGAGACGGCTGTGATATGATCTTCCAAAGACAGCCGTAATCCAGGAGGACGCCAAGATTGCGAGCCCTTTCTGTGGGGGTCAATATCTCATCCCCAATAGCCAGCGACAGAGTCAGCTGACTATATCGGGGCGCCGGAAACCACAGCCACTCAGTCTTGGAAGGGTTGAGACAAAGCCTGTTCCCACCCATCTAGTGCTGCACAGCCTCCAGGCAACAGGACATAACCTCCACAGCATCGTTGGGGTGATTTGGGATGGCGATGTAAAGCTAAGTGTCATAAGCATAAAGATGACATTTCACCCCAAAACCACGGATGATCTCTCCCAGAGGCTTCACATAAATGTTGAACAGAAGAGGGGAGAGGACCAACCCCTGAAGCATCCCACAAACGAGGGGCCTAGGGGTGGACCTCTCCCCCCGGTCAACACAAATTGCGAGTGGTCCGAGAGGAAGGAGGAGAACCACCACAAAACGGTGCCTCCAATTCCCAACCCCTCCAACCGCTGCAATAGGATACTATGATCGATAGTATCAAAAGCCGCTGATAGATCTAATAGGACCAGGACAGAGGAATAACCTCTGTCACGGGCCCTCCAGAGATCATCAACCAATGCAACCAATGCTGTTTCGGTGCTGTACCCGGGCCTAAAGCCCGATTGGAACGGTAGATTGCTTCCTCCAGATACTGAGGGAGCTGACGCGCCACCACACTCTCAACAATCTTTGCCATAAAGGGGAGGTTGAAGACAGGACGATAGTTATTTAAAAGAACCAGATCCAGGGAAGGCTTCTTGAGGAGGGGTCGCACCACCGCCGTTTTCAGGGTGGTAGGGAGTGCCCCCTCCATTAACGAAGCATTGATAATCCCCTGGAGCCAGCCTCATGTCACCTCCCTGGAGGTAGAAACCAGCCAGGAGGGACACGGGTTCAGTAAACATGTGGTGGTCTTCAGCCTCCCCAGCAATCTGTCCACAACCTCGGTGGTCACAGGATCGAACTCCTCCCAGATAACCATCTCAAGGCTTGCCCCGGACACCTCCCCTGGGACCACCCAACTGGAGTCCAGCCCACCCCGAATCTGAGCAATTTTATCATGCAGAAATCGGGAAAACTCTTCTGCCCTAACCTGCAAGAAGTCCTCCCGCGCTCTCGGCTCAAGCAAAGAGCGGGTTACTCTAAACAGAGTGGCAGGCCGATTTTCTGCCGATGCAATAAGGGTGGAGAAATGAGAATGTTTCGCCGCCTCTATCGCCACTAGGTAGGTCCTAATATAGGACCTCATCTGTGTCCGGTCAGACTCGGCGTGACTGGTCCTCCAGACGCCCTCCAGACGTCTTTTCTGGCACTTCATCTCCCTCAGCTCCTCTGTAAACCACGGAGCTAAATGGGATCTGTGCCGAGTCAGAGGTCGCAAAGGCACAACACGGTCCAGAGCCTCAGCGGCCAACCTATCCCAGGTGGCCACCAAGTTTCGGCTGAGTTATGAACCAGAGTGTCAGGAAATGGCCCAAGCTCCATCTGGAACTGTTCAGGATCCATCAGGCACCTGGGGCGGAACCATCTCCTCGGTTCTGCTTCCCTGCAATGGGGGGTGGCGGCACAGAAGTCAAGTCTAAGAAGAGAATGATTGGACCATCTTACACAAGCTTTCCAACATCAATAATGTGACCCAGATATTCCTGTGAAATGACAAACTTGATAGCAAAATGATCCACCAATTATCTTTAATCAGTTCATCAACCTTATTATGTGAATCTTGACAGTTGCTATCATAGACTTTTCACTTCATTCTTGGTCAGATTAATAAGCTTTTCCCAGCTTTTTTCCCAGCGGGTTTTGTCCCATGTGGAATTGGAAGTATCTAGGCGACGTTTCGATGAAGTCTCATTCATCATCTTCAGGCTTGTGTCTTCGGCCTTGTGCTTCTCAGAATGATGTGAGCTTGTAGCTGCTTCTTCCTTTTAACTACTAGTGGGGGTGTGACTTGATTGGGTGGGGGCTTGGCTGTGTTCTGATTGGGTGGGGGTGTGTTCTCATTGGTTGGGGGTTTGGCTGTGTTCTGATTGGTTGGGGGTTTGGCTGTGTTCTGATTGGCTGGGGGTGTGTTCTGTTCTGGTGGGGACCAAACATATATATGTTTGGTCCAGCAACACACAATCCTCATGAAAACAAGGTGAATTTCAATTCAAGTGATTCCTTCAGCAGGCAAAAATTCAATCATGATGCATTAGTTAAAGCACCCTGATTAATATTTAGTACAGTTTTTCATTTCACAAATAAGAACGAAACAATCTTTTCTCACAGAAATTGAAGAGAAAAAACAAATGCTAAGACCATGTTAGAGTTTCTATTGCATCATTACTGTTCAACTTACAACACTGATCAATGCATCTGTGCTCAACCTATATACATTGGAGGAATTCAATCCTGTTACATAAGTACCAAAATAATTAACATAAGTGCATATTTTATGGAATAGTATTACTAAATTAAATTACTGAAAAAAAATTTTTCTTTTATTGATCAAAGATATGATATTTTTATTTAGAACCACTGCAACTGAATACTATTCCAAAAGTGATAATATAGTAGACACAAATGTAGAACCCTGTAGAGCCCTATATTCAAGTTTCATATACCTTAAAATAGTTTCAGGTTAGTAGATCATCATTGTTACCTGTGGAAAACTCAATCCTTCAACAGCTATCTGGGGGTTCAGGATTCCTTTTAATAGAAACCACAATTTTAATAAGGTTTGGCCTCTAGCTCAAGTTTAAAACACATATGCAATTCAAATAGGCAACAATTACAAAATATTTTTAACAGAATAGAATAGAATAGAATAGAATAGAATTTTTTATTGGCCAAGAGTGATTGGACACACAAGGAATTTGTCTTGAATTGAAGAAGAATAAAATAATTTGAATGCTTCCAGTTAGATAAGGTAGGCTGTGTATCTGTATATTTTAATCATTATTAATATAATTATTATTAAGGGATAACTACAGATGGTTATGGAGATAAGGACAGAAATATTATTGTTCCATGTGGTTTTTTCCCAATATGAATGACTTTTAAGAAATATTGTGCATATTTCTAATGCATCTATGCCAAGAGAGCAATAATGTTGGTAATAAGTCTGAAAACCCTTGTAGGGAGTTTGCTATTGTGCATTACAAGCACAAAACCTCCAACTGCTTACTCTTGTGCCTGTAACACAGCTTGGTAACAACTCACATCCATCATGACAAGTTTTGCTCCTGGGTTAACTGAGGTGTCATTTCCATCCAAATTAAAGAATTAAAAGTTTACCTCCTATAGCTTTAGGGTACCCTCTATGTGCTTAAATGTCCTTTCCTTCTAATTCTCCTATCAGTCTTTGTCACTATGGGTACAAAACTATGGCAGAGAATAGTGTGGTATTTGGCAGCACCTGGGAAAAGGAAAGAAAAACATTTCCACATTGGCCATTACAATTTTTGCCCAGTGATTCCACATTTATTGCTCAACTATATTTTTGGCATTTCCTTTTGTTTTTCATAATTCTTAACCTTGTCTCTAAAATTAGACATGATATGGGATATTAGGCTAATATTACTTAACCTAATGTACTTTCAGAGAAATAATTGTATGGATTTTGAACTTAAGCTCCCATCACATTTGAGCAACATGGCTAATGATAAAGAGTAGGACTAAGATTCAAATTAGGGTTAGGGTTGATTTCTCTGCTGCTGTTGAAAGAATTTCCAAACCAGAAGATTGTTCTTGAAGAACATCAATCTTATGATGACCAACTGTCACAAGACTCCAGTAAGTATTGCCAAAATAACTATTAAAAAGGCTTAGTTAAATCTTTCCACCAATGACCAACAATGCTCTCCAGGCATTTGCCCAGCCTTTACTGTAGTAATCTAAAGTCTCTCCTTATTACTTTTATTTAAAAACAACTATATGGGATGACTCTAAAAGATGGTATAAAGGATGCTATTAAGTTGCTCGTGAAAAAGAAAGAAGCTATTATTTGTCCTTTTTGTTTTCTTGGTAGAAGCTTGATTCTGCTTGTATTCAAAAATTCATTTCCTTGTCTTTATTAAAAACAATATATACTTAGATTTTGCTGGTAAGGATGCATGGATGTCATGGGGTGTCATATACCTGCATCAAATGTTGAAATATTTATATAAGGATAGGATTTATATAAGGATAGGATTTGCATTATGACATCATCACATCCCATTTTTATACCATTAAGCTTGCTGTTGAAGTTATTAGAAGGAAAGTTAAATTTGATCTTATTCTATTTGGAACAAGGTAGTTTATGATAACTCCAACCATATTTATGTAATTATAACATTCATTTATCTGCATAGGGGTTCACCCATTTAGGTATTGATAAAACATTGTTTTTGCAAGAGCTTCACTATATTCCTTCAGATGATGTCTTAGGAATTACAAACATACCTTTCAGTATAATTCATATATGCTACTACCAACCAAACTATTTGAGCAGGTCATATAACTGGCAGATGAGTATATATATACTGTGTATATATATATGTGTGTGTGTGTGTGTGTGTAAGATTTTTAAGCTGATAATTTTAAATAATAAATAAGGGAGACTAGTATAGATCTATTTCGAGCTAGTTAGCTCTCTTCAGCTAGCCATACCCTTACTGGGATTCGAACCAGGGAAGTATTACATGTGAGGCAGTTGTAATTGCCACTACACCATCTGGCTCTATGCTTATCAGCAGAGGCAGGGGAATAAGTATATACTTTGTATTACAACACCCTGTTAAGCCCCAATTAAGGGAGAAAGCATACTGCTTTCTTTTCTGTCTTTCGGCTCATCACCAGAGACCATACCGACAGAAAGCTATTTGTTTCGTTGTCTTTTCTTTACATGTGTGTAAGATTTTTATAACAGGGCTTAACAGGGTGTTGTAATACAAAGTATATACTTATTCCCCTGCCTCTGCTGATAAGGATAGAGCCAGATGGTGTAGTGGCAATTACAACTGCCTCACATGTAATACTTCCCTGGTTCGAATCCCAGTAAGGGTATGGCTAGCTGAAGAGAGCTAACTAGCTCGAAATAGATCTATACTAGTCTCCCTTATTTATTATTTAAAATTATCAGCTTAAAAATCTTACACACATGTAAAGAAAAGACAACGAAACAAATAGCTTTCTGTCGGTATGGTCTCTGGTGATGAGCCGAAAGACAGAAAAGAAAGCAGTATGCTTTCTCCCTTAATTGGGGCTTAACAGGGTGTTGTAATACAAAGATATATATATATATAAAGATATATATTTGTTTTTTTGAGGTTTTCGCGGGTATTTGTATGTGGTCCTTTGGTAATTCAGGTTTTCTCCCACATAAAATTGGAAATATCTAGGAGATGTTTCGATGAAGTCTCATTCATCATCTTCAGGCTTGTGTCTTCGGCTTTGTGCCTTACTTACTCCGAGAAGCATATATATGTGTGTGTGTGTGTGTGTGTGTATGTATATGTGTGTGTGTGTATGTATTATGTATGTATATGTGTGTGTGTATATATATGTATATGTGTGTGTGTGTGTGTGTGTATGTGTATTTATGTATGTATGTATGTATGCATATATCAGCTGAATAACAGCACCATCCAATGATGACAGTGTTATAAAAGCTCCATGGTATCAGCAACAGTCTATTAAATAACTAAATAATGGATTCCTGTATGCCTATTTTAAAAATGTAGATGGAACAATGTTCATGGAATTAAAAAGTGTCAACTATGATGGCACAGAAGGGTTTCAAAGTTATACACTATTCCTCTGATCCTGAAAATATTTTATTTACTTAATTAAGTTAATTTTACAGATGAATTATTCACAACTGTGAGTACATGTAAAATAGGGGGAATTTAGCAACTGCCATTAGCAAACACAGGTAAGAATTTCAGTTGAAATAGATTTTCTAGATGACTTTGAGTGAGCAAAACCAAATTTCACTTGTACTATTATATTAAAAATATGTTTTTTCCTTCTCTATCACTATCCATTTTTTTAGAAAACTAGGGTATTTTTGGTTGCAATTTTATCTATCTATCCTACTTACATATGGTTGTCAGAGAATTTTTCTCTGACCATATTTTTAAGTGAACTAGTACAATTCACACTTTCGACTATGGGGATTAACCTGTTTTATGGAATGTTTTACTTCTCTAAATTTTAAAATAAAGTTGTTAGCTCAGAAAAGCATACAGAAATGCATATATAAAATAAAATCCCTTTAAAAATACATAATGTGAAAAACCAAATATACATTCTATATATTTGAAAAGTCAGTTCAAATTGTGTAGTTTTGAAGTCTGCTCAAAATGTGTGTTTTAGGGGAAAATTCAAAAATTAATGTGATTTTAATTTTATCTGGTTTAAACTGTAGAATGATGCATAAATTGGGACAGACTTAGGATGATCTAATCACAGGCTGAAAAATTGAAATGGGCTAGATGTAGATTAATTGATACTTATTTCTGAGGTTATATTATAAAATTTCCTGTTAAATAGCTAGCATTTAATTCAGTCTGAAAGTTTTGTTACTCTTACATAGGTATCAGTGGTGGGATTCAAATTTTTTTACTACCGATTCTGTGGGCATGGCTTGCAGGGCATGTGTGGCTTGGTGGGCATGGCAGGGGAAGGATACTGTAAAATCTCCATTCTCTCCCCACCCTACTAATCTGCTTTCCAGGTCCATTGTCTCCCACCACCCCACTAATCTGCTTTCCAGGTGCAGGGCAACAAAAGAAGATCCAATCAGCTGGGACTCAGGAAGCAGAGAATAGATGGGGGCGGGGCCAGACAGAGGTGATATTTGCCGGTTCTCTGGACTACTCTAAAGTTCCTTTACCAGTTCTCCAGAACTGGTCAGAACCTGCTGAATATCACCTCTGATAGGCATGGTTATGCCACACAGAACGAGTATAGAAAATTTTTTGAGGCATCGAAAATCAGTTTTTTAAAATATATCTTGAAAGATTGTGAAGATGTTGCTCATTGAAAGGTGTTGCCAACCTAAGCAATCGTGCCTGGCTGTAGAGCAAAACTATGATCTTGTAGGCAAAGTAGAGGCAACAGAGAGTATTAAAAAAGGCTGAAGGTAAAGCCTTGAGTAATTAATATAAGAAGAGTTCTATAGCTACATAGATATTGCAATGCTTAAGTAATATTACTGAGTAGAGGTGGCATTCAGCAGGTTCTAACCAGTTCTGAAGAACCAGTATCGGAAATTTTGAGTAGCTCGGAGAACCGGAAAATATCACCTCTGACTGGAGATTTTACAGTATCCTTCCCCTTCCATGCCCACTAAGCTACACCCATAGAACCAGTAGTAAAAAAAATTGAATCCCACCCCTGATTACTAAGCCTTGGTTATTGTAATGTAATGCTCAAAGGAATTCTGCAGAGTTGTATCAATGTTAAACCTGCATTTTCAGAGTGAGCATTTTAGCTTTCAGAGGAAGCATTCTGCCAGAAGGCTAAATGAACTAATTTGATATGGATGGTGTAAAGGTTCCTGCCACTTGCTTTCTTCACACCCATAACCTGAAACCTTATTTTGACAGATTCCCAATATGCTGACCTGTGAAAATTCTCCTAATCTGATGTTATGACTTGCTCTACTTTTCCTGTCCTGCAAGCTGATGTGGCTCAGTGTCTTTGGAATGCTGTAGATAGACCAGTCACAGATAGCATAACTGGAGAAGAAGCAGAGCAAAAGATACATGCATGGTTGGTAGGAGAAAGGGATGGCCTAGAATTCAAGGCTGCTAGCATGGTATATGTATGTTGTACGGGAAGAACCACTCAAGTGTCAATGTCTCTCCATTATTTGAAAAATGCAAAGGTAGATGAAAGTAAAAGGCCACAAATATAATCTCTAATACAGTATTATCAGCAGAATTAGAGCTGTTTTTTTAAAGCAAATTCCAAATCCACTAATAATAATCAAACGTTGATGGCTAGTTTTCTCTCCATTCTGTTTTTAAAAAGTCATAATGCCTGATCCAAAACAAAACAAAATAGTGCAAGAGATAGTACAGAGGGGAAAAGGGAAATATTATATAGGTGGCTCAATGAAGACATGATAATGGTTCAGTTCATGGATTGTTTTTTTTTCTTTTCTTCTTTCCTTTCCTTTTTTTCTTTTTTGCACTTCACAAAGCTATTTCTACTAGCAAAATCATTTATCATTAACTTTACCTTAAAATCATTTTAAATATGGGAAGTACTTGGAGAATTAGAAGAATTAGTAGAAGGAATTTTTATAGGACAAACATCTTGCCATGAAAAGCACTTACTTTCCCAATATCAATCTGCTGATTTACATGCTTATCATATTCCAATAATAATTGTGAGGTTTCACCCAACAGGCAGTTCTAGGTAAGTTCACAAGAATAAGAATGATTGATAAGTACATATCTGTTGAGGAAAATTAGGAAGCCCTAATGAAAGAATTTGAGTAAATGCTCTTTTTCAAGAGCCCAGTCTATGTATAGAAACAACCTTTTGGCAACTTTTCTTTCCTACTTTATGCAAAGCTTCATGCTCTTTTATGCCAAAGGGCTGGTTTCCACCTGTCTTTTCTTTTTTGCAAGTCAAATTTACTTTTTTTTTATTTAAAAAAAAATTGATTCTATGACAACTCTCAGAGGATGAGATTTTTTACACAAAGAAGCAAACCTGGTCATGAGGCAAGGTAAAGTCACATCCGATGTGAGCAAATTGTGTGCTAGTAGCATTGTAAGTTGGTAAGGAAATGACCAGTGGTGGGATTCCATTTTTTTTACTACCAGTTCTGTGCGCATGGCTTGGAGGGCATGGTGTGTCTTGATGTGTGCGGCTTGGTGGGCATGGCAGGGGAAGGATACTGTAAAATCTCCATTCCCTCCCCACTCCTGGGGGAAGGTTACTGAAAAATCACATTCCCACACCACCCCACTAATCTGATTTCCAGCTCCATGTGCAGGGCAACAAAAGAAGACCCAGCCGATTAGCTGGGACTCGGGAGGCAGAGAATAGATGGGGGTGGGGCCAGTCAGAGGTGGTATTTGCCGGTTCTCCAGACTATTCAAAATTTCTGCTACCTGTTCTCCAGAACTGGTCAGAACCTGCTGAATACCACCTCTGGAAATGATGTTTTGAGATGGTTAATATTGTCACTGCTCTGACAAAATTCATCCTGCTTCCCAGTTTCTGAAATCCTGTTGTGGCAGCATTCAATAAATTTTATAGGAAGTGAATTGGAAATTGGTCTTTTTTCAGTAACACTGTGGGTTTTGCAAAGAGTCCAGTTTAGCAGTTTTCCATGAGTTGATAAAGGATCCAAAATAAAGAATTGCTGACCCCACCCATATCAGCATTAAAGGTTTGGAAAGCAACAGCTATTAACAATCACAACAAGCATAGGCCACAAGGAAATGATAGCAATTTACTATTTTCTATTTTTATGAAGAAAGAGAAAGATGTGTGTTTAGGGTCCTATAAGAGGTGATAAGGTGAAGTAACTCAATTACTGGCCAGCAATCAAACACTGATTGATTGATAGAACTCTGCTCAACCCAACTCCTGGGCACAAAAGGCAAACACTGATAATCAATTATTCTTTGCTAACTGTAGACTAGCGAATATATGCTGATGTCCATCCTGATGACTGACTACACCTAAAAAAAGTTTCTTGGGGCAAAAATCCTCAGATCCATCTAAAGTGCATTTAAACCCAGATTCTGAAGGGTTGAAACAAAAAAGAACCCCAGGTATAACTATGAGCAAAGCATGTATACATAAAATTAGATAAATCTTTGACTAGCATTGGGGTAACAAGCATAATAATAAGTATTACTTAACTCGGCAACATTGATTTGAAAACATTTGCCTTGTATGGGTCTGCATTTTGATAATTTTCAAGTAGAATGAGTTTATATAATTGGGGAAATATATATAATTGAATTAATATAATTGAAACAGAATGCTGAAACATAATTTTACACATATTAAAAAAACTGCAGAAACTTAAACAGAAAAATGGAAAAAAATATAAAGGAATAAAAGAAAAAAAGTGAAGGATAGCAAAAAACAAAGAAAAAAGAAAGACAAAATGGAAAAAGGAGAAGGAACTTTGCAATAGTTATAGACATGATGGTGGCCATCTCTACTGTTCCCAATTACGTATCTTAGTTCCCTTCATCCCATATATAACTTTTTAAATCAGTGAATCCAAAAATCACCAGTTCATTTGATCCATTTTCAGTAAAAAGTCCATAAATGTTTCTAGTCTTTTATAAAAGTAAACAAGTCGATTTAGTCATTTCTGCAAACTCTTCCATCTTCAAAATCCTTTCTTCCATTACCGGTATGTTTTTATACTTTCCTATACTTTTTCATGACACTATTTTTGCTGCTATTCTTTGTAGGAACGGCGGGGAGGGAACATACCTGGGTCATTATATTTTGTAAGTGCATTTCCTCCCCAAAGAAGGACTGGGAAATTCTTCACTTCCTGGGGAAATGTAAGAAAACTACCTGTTTGTTTTCTTTGCCTACAGATAGAGATGCTTAAATGATTGCTTGCATACACTATATCTGTCTGAAAGGTCCAAAGGGAGAATATTTATTTGAGATGTTCTTTTTTTTCTCACTGCATCATATATCTGGATATCCCAGCCCCTTGTCTTTTGTGTGCCAAAATCAATGTTCCTGTAAATAGGAGCATGTAATGAAAAAAAACAAGTACTGATAGCAACTTTGGGAGTTATATTTTAAGTGATCATTTTCCTGCCTTAAATAAAAGACATTGATTCAAAGGGCAATTGCTTCAACAAAAGTGTAGAACATGCTTTCAAAAATCAACAACACTTTTTACTTGTAGTAAACCTGTAGAACTTGCAGTGCAAACAACTGGCCATAATGTGAATAAATCAATGCATTTTTCCCATTGAAACTTATCATTTGGAGTTCTGTCAATGAAGCTAACCTTGCAATGACTTTTGGCATATTCCCAGACTGGATATTTGACACTTCCAATTTTTATGAAGTTCTATCAATATTCAAGAACCAGATATTGTTAATACTAGCTGAAATCACTCTCCAGGATAACAGGAAGGTAATAACAACATTCAGACCTCTGTGTAATACAATCTCATAGTTCCCTGCAGATTTATGCCAACCCAAGCATTAAATCTGGCATCTGGGAGCTTATCCTAAGGATATTTATAAGAGGCAGAAGTTTGAGGAAGATGTCAATTTAACAAACCCTATCTAACCTGAAATATCTTATTGCAAATTATTTTTGTCTGATTATACAATGCCCTGAAGCGGAATTTCTAAGTTTCCAAAATGCAGTAAAGAAATATATCCAAGCAATGCTTCAGTATATTTTATAGGAGAAAATATGAGGAGCTGCAAGTTAAGATCAACTGGGTGGGATTTCATAATTTGCAAACAGTTGTTTGATTTAATAATGATGATCCTTTGGAGAATGATCCAGCTTATACAAGTCACAAATGAAGTTTAAAAAAATCTCAGATTTTGCCTATTTTAATAGTTCAGTTTGATTATTAGTAAAGCCGCATTTGGGCATTCATTCCAATGTATTTGCAGTCAGGAAGTGACCATCTGTTTTGTTATATATGAACATTATATACTATACTTTATACTCTATATTCTATACAGTGCCTACTGCTACTACCTATTTTTTTTGTTATCTGTCAAAAGTAATGTTTTTGAATCTATGCTGTCTAACGTGATGTGATTCACTTCTGCATTTTATTTCATTGTACATAGACCATCCACTTCAACTGGCTACTTTGCACTATTACAAAAAAAATCTTTCAGTCACTCATTAGCATTTGTCTATGGCCATGGATGGATGTGGTAGCTCAATGGCTAAGACGCTGAGCTTATCGATCAGAAAGGCCGGCAGTTCGGTGGTTCAAATCTCTAGTGCCGCATAACAGAATGAGTTCCCATTACTTGTCCCAGCTTCTGCCAACCTAGCAGTTTGAAAGCATGCAAAAATGCAAGTAGAAAAATAGGGACCACTTTGGTGGGAAGGTAACAGCATTCCATGTGCCTTTGGCATTTAGTCATGCCTGCCACATGACCATGGAGACATCCTCGGACAGCACTGGCTCTTCGGCTTTATAACGGAGATGAGCACAGCTTCCTAGAACCAGAAAGGACTAGCACATATGTGCGAGGCGAACCTTTACATACCTATGGCCATTTTATCCTGACCTACTAGACTGGTGAACTATTGTATCAGAAGAAAGAAAAAGGAAAAAGGGGGGAGGAGAAGAGGAGGAGAAGTTTAATTAATTCTAATGATAAATTAAATTCTAGATTCTTGAACTTCCTTGAGGTAACCTGCAAAAAAAAGTCAATTTTCTGGATCAGGCCTTAGCTTTTAATAATGTTAATACTAAAATAGTAGAGGAAAAAGCCATATTTTCATACATTCATGAATATTTAGTCCACAATAAAACCCAAGTCTTATTTTTAATCCTTTTTAGCAAGGATATTACTTACTAAGAAGTGCTTTACCGAAAGAGGAAAAATATTTTTCAGCCTCCACCTGATTATGGAATGATTTCTGGGTGTCATGGTTGGAAACTTAATGAAATATTGAAGATTCTTCTTGTGACCACTGTTTCTCACTGTGCTGAACATCATTCTTTGGTGTTGAACTGCTCCAGAACAAAGAAGAACATGTAAGGAAACTTTTGCTCTCTTTATTCAATTTGTTCAATAGTCTTCTATTAACCTTCATTTATTACCATAAATCTAAAAAAAACTGTTAGACTTTTCTTGACCTGATTCAAATCACAGAAACAGTACTTTTACACAACCAGTTGTTCCTTTATTATACAAGGGTAAAGTGCTGGTAATTACCCTACTTCTGATTTTTAAACTTTATGCCAATTCTATATTTGCATCCAATTTTATTTATTTTTACTCTGTTATTGTGTATGTATGCATGCAGAAGTATTTCTTTATTTATTTAAATTTGTATACCGCCCCCTTCTCCCGAAGGGACTCAGGGCGGTGAACAGCCAAGATAAAATATACATATAAGAATACACATACAATATTTAAAAGTTAAAAAGAGTTAGATAAGTTGGCCATATCAAAAAGATTAAAAATGAGGGATTAAGAAGGTTAAAACTGAATTAAAGGCTCTAAAAACCCCTAGGCCAGACTGGCTTGCTGAAATAAATAGGTTTTCAACGCACGGCGGAAGATCAGGAGATCAGGGATGGTCCTCATCTCCGGGGGTAATTCGTTTCAGAGGGAGGGTGCCCCCAATGAGAAAGCCCGCATCCTCGGGGTCGTCAGCCGTCCAGCCGGTGGCACCCCGAGGAGGCTGACTCTATGGGAGCGTATTGGTCAGCGGTAGGAGGCAGTCCCACAAATATCCTGGTCCCGAGCAATGGAACGCTTTAAAGATAATAACTAAGACCTTGAAGCGCACCTGGAGGACCACTGGGAGCCAATGCAGCTCGCGCAGGAGTGGCGTAACATGGGAGACCCGAGGAGCCCCCAACACCACCCGCGTGGCCGCATTCTGCATCAGCTGGAGCCTCCAGGTGCTCTTCAAGGGAAGCCCCATGTAGAGAGCATTGGCATAGTCTAGGCGGGAGGTTACGAGGGCGGAAGTGACTGTGCGAAGCGCATCCCGATCTAGAAAGGGCCACAACTGGTAGATCCTACCAATATATACACAGTATATACACATATATGTATATGTATTACTATCTTTCTTAAAATTACTTCTATTTCAGTCAATCTAGAATGTATAGATCTATACTTTATTTCTCTATGTTATGGACTTTGCAATTTTCTAGATCTTTGTGCTTTTTTCTGCTTTCCCCCTTCTCTTCAGTTCTGGTGGTCAAACACAGTCCATTTCTGTTTGAAAGCCTGTTTCATTCCTTATTTAAGGACATATGTGTGGCATAGGGTTTCCTTCTAGTATACAGTCCTTTGTTCCTTAAATTAGTTTGTGAATCTTTGTGCCTGTTTAGACTCTTCCTTGTTTCTTTTGGCTCTGCCTTTGGTTGTGTGTAAGACTTTTCTCATTTTCCTGCAATTTTCCTGACTCAACTACAGTACTTTATTACCCCATTAACATGTGCGTGTGAGTTTCTGTTCCATGGCACATACTTTCCAGTTGCAGAAAAGGTGTGTGTGTGGGGGGATGTTTAAATGTTGCTTCACCAAAGATCTGAATCTCTAGAAAGAATAAAAATGCTCCTTCAGTCTGACCAGTGAATCTTTCCACAAAATCTCATAGGAAATTATTGATGGTGATCAGCTGTATGAAAAGGACAAGCTGAAACGCCATGAGCTCTCATAATCTTTGGGCAGAATCAACATTTTCTGCATTAGGTCTTCTAAAACAGCAGCAGCTGGTCTTTCTCAGATATACTAATCACAGATAAATTGGCTTGGCTGGAGTAAAAACAAAAGCCAGGAATATTATTTTACTTTGATTTACACTATTTAAGAATTTCCAATTATAGATATATGAACTGACTTCCCAAATTTTTCTAAGACTTTCTTTTCTTACATACTTTCTCAAGAAGAAAAACCATCCCATCTTAATATTGTCTTAGTAAGTGAAGATTGTGGTAGAAATATCTTAGGTGCCTTCCAGATAAATCACAAGTTCTCTCTGATAATCCGAACACAAATGAACCTCCAATTTCTGCTTCTAATAGTACCAATTAAGGTAGCAGCTACAATTATCAAGATGAAAGTATTACAAGGGGTACTGGAGCATGCTAATATCCATTTGATTACAGCCACCTTGGCTAGAATCTGTGTATTACAGGGAAGTATAATGCATGTCTACATAAAGCATTTTATGCCACCTATTTATAGGATCAATATTAATATTATCAATATTATTGATTTGAATAGACTGAACCTCAGACTCCTTTTGATGTTTAGAAATCATACTGTATTGCTAAACAAAGCTAAGTATATAGTGCTTGTGTGATTTAAAAATATTTAGTACCCATTTACAATCTAACCTGCCCATAGCCCTGACTTCAGTATTAATTCTTCCATAAACTTCTCCTAGCAGAGTATTAAATACTTTTTATGCCTACTTTTGTAGGAAAAACATGTGAAGAACAATAATCATTAAATAATGAAAACCTGTTTCTAATATTGCATATACATATGTTGGGGAGTTCTCTTGGAAAGACAACAGGATTACAAGATGTAGAATGTACTGAATCTTCAAAAAGCAGAGGGAAATTCATTATAAAAGGTCTTTGAGTCTAAACATCCGCTTTGCATATTTCAAAAATGATTCGTAGGAGTATGGATCTTACACGAGTTTCACATCATCTCAAGCAGCCTGATGTTTTTACAAGCTATCATGGAAGCCTGGAAAGAGGGTGATACTACTTTAAGAAATAAATGTCTCAAAGTAGTAGCATCCTTTTTTCAGGCTCTCAAAAAAGCATGAAATTAGTTGGACTTCTGTAATGAATAGCACAGAAGTTCTGTACTTGTAGATGGTAAAAAAGAATGTCTTCCAAATCATCTTTAAAGTAAGCTCAACTCTAGTAAAGATATTACTACTTGCATTAGGAGAAAGCAATATCTCGATGTTTGGTGGTTTTGTGTTTGTGTGTTTCCTCACTCCTTTGGTGCATGCTGGGACACCTTGTTTATGCTAAAACTAGGGAAGTGTGGAGAGGAGCAAGAGGATATTTCCCCTTTAAAAATTGCAGTAATGTCTATCATTTTACATTTTGTAGTGCCCTAAGGCTCTTTCTTCAAGTAAGTAATTTATGCAACTGCAGATTGAAAATACTTGGTTCCTTTGACGGCTGAATGACAATCTTTTTTCTGCATAAATGTGTTGTGTAAAAAGAGAATTTTAGACAGGATGAATTAAGTTAAATTAAACTGACAGAAGGGCACCTCTCTGCACACTTCAAAAATAATGTTCATGACAAATCTTACATCTCATGTGTAGCATATCTTGAATTGGTAGGCTAAAGGGTGTGAAAGAAGTAGTCACACATTGCTGAAAGCTAGATTAAAATAACCACAATCTTTATTCTTTTAGTTTAGATTAATATGACCAATTATCCTATAATCAGCTGTTGAATAGTTCTTCCCAACTTTGGACCACACTCTGGAATATCTCATTATGAGTGTCACACAGTACATCAGATAGGATATTCACTTTCTCAGATATATCTCTGGAGCTCCATCTTTTGATCCTTAGCCAGTGCATTTCTTTTTCATAGATTGCCCTTTATCATTGATGGAAAAATGGGATATATCAAACATAAAATAGGAGACATGTTAAACTGAACTGAGTCAAAATTGAAAAAAAAATGCAAACTGTGCAGTACATAATGAACTGTATTCTTAATACCTTTTGCTCACGGGTGGGATTCAAATTTTTTAACAACCGGTTCTGTGGGCATGGCTTAGGTGGTGAGTGTGGCTTGGTGGTCATGTGACTGGGTGGACATGGCTTGGTGGTCATGTTATTAGCTGGGTGTGGCCAACTCAATATCACTCACATCGAGGCATGCATCTCCTCGCCTGGCCTCTCATGACTGTGGGGATGCTGCAACAATTGTAAGTGTGAAAAATGGTCATAAGTCACTTTTTTCGGTGCCATTGTAAATGGTCACTCCATACAAGCGAAGTACCAGCAAAGGAGGGGAAAAAAACTCCAGAGAGGTTCCTGACATAGGAAGTCTAGTCCTATCAAGAATGTAATAAGAGTTAATGGAGAGGCGGTTTCTGTAAGTAACACCAGAATGTTTCCTTCCTGCCTTCCTTACAGGATTAGGCCAGTAATTTCTTCTAACAATCAGTTCTCCAAACTGCTTAGAATGTTAACAACTGGTTCTAGCGAATAGATACAATCTGGTAGACTCACCCCTGCTTTTGCTTGATATATAAGAATTAGGAATTGGAGATGTGAGTAAAATTTACAAAATTTACAGAAGTGGAGAGGAAGAATATTTTCTGATATGAGCTTCCAAATCACTTCCAAGAAGATAAGTGTGGATAAGATCTCAGATGTGAATCTGTATTATACCAATACCATCAAATATTTTGTCTTTTCTTCACAGCAACATTTATTTGTTAAAATAATTCAAAACTTTTATTTCAATATCTTGAGAACTGGTTGTCTATTGTCCGGCAGTTATTAAATGGAATAGCTTGAATCCCCTGCACCTGGAGGGGAGTGACTTGGGGATAGTTTCTAGTTGGAATGAAAAATGATTTGACCATGTGATGGACTATTCAGTGCAGGGGATGGGTTTGGGGTTTTTTGGGGGCTAGGGAAAACTTGGAACTCTCAGATTCAGGTTTTCCCCAGATGTGCCAATATGACACCTCTAATAAAATGGATCTCTGGGAAGATGATATTCTCAGAGTCTTTTTTCCCTGGAGGTTGTTACTTGGAATGCTGACATAGCTGATGCACAAGAAGGAAACTACATGATATCGTTCTCTGCCCAAAATCCATATTGGTCATGTAGTTGTATTCATGTTAACTTGTATATAAGTACAACTATCTGTACTAAATACTACAATGGTTAAGGCATCAGACTATAAGTTCTAGTCCTGCCTCAGGCATGAAACCTGGCTGAGTGATTTTGGACCAGTCACTCTCTCTTAGCCCAACCCACTGCAAAAATATGTTGTGTAGAGAAAATTGGAGACAAAGTAATATTAAGAATCTTCATCCCCTTGGATTATTTATAAAAAAGGAGTAAAACTGAATGAGTGAGTGAGTGTTTCAAACAAATGCAGGTATGTCCCAAACATGCTTTTTCAAGAGGCAACTTGACTTTCTATTTTTTCTTTGAAGATGTTTCACTTCTAATTCATGAAACTTCTTCAGCTCTGACTGGGTGGTGGGGAATGGAAAGATTTATATTCCTTGCAGACAGCTGGTCATTTGCATTCTTTTAGAGAGTAGTTAGGGTCACCTGGAGGTTCTCTGTGTCATCAGGATCATCTGTGTAGTGCAAATGGATGTGGAGCCTTCTTGGAACTGCTGAAAGGATTTTAGATAGCAGACTCTGTTACAGACTGTGTTGTCCTTTCAACTGTTCTAAGAAGGTTCCACACTCATTTGCATCACTCAGCTGACCCTGATAACACAGATAAACCTCCAGGTTTTCACTCCCAAATTTTCACATACAAATATTTCTGTAGAATTTCTCTTCTATAGATAAGTTTCTTATTCAGAAAAATCTGAAGCTCCATTAATGAAATATCGAAGAGCAATATGTTTTACAACGTAAGAAAGAATCCAGCAGTTATCATTACATTGTGACTGACAGCATTTGAAAGAAGAAATTTCTCCTGTTAAAACTCTTCTTATTCTAGTCAGCAACAAACCACTATGTAAGAATGAAAAGCCAGGAGTATTGGCCTCATTATTTACCTAAATGCAAAGGCATATAGATGTGTACTACAAACTGGAACGGAAGAAATAGGGAGCACAATCAAAATTAATTTAACAAAAATATCACTGCATTTTCCTAACTGAAAAACATGAATATATCCCTGCAATGTTTAAAATTAGCTTCTGAAATTTCACTGCAGCAATAAAAACATCTTTTTTAAAAAAAAAGGTGATATTAAGATACTTTAATCAATAATTAATTTTATATTATACTTTATAGTATAACACATGATGTTTCAGGAATAAGGCAAAGTACCTGGATAGTTAATGATGATTTTTCTGCATTTTGTTTTTATTTCCATGGAGATTGTTACAGAATTTGTGATCTGTTACAAAATTTACCTCTCCAAAACAGTGGAGCACTAAAGTCTTGTTACCTTCCTGGGAAAGTCTACATCACTATCAATGCCAGTACTTCTTTAACCAATTGTTTAAAAAGTATTGAAATCTATGCCTGTTGACCTGTAAGACTTGTTAACCAGACAAAGAGCTAAAACGGTCTGTAGAAAAGAGATAATTTTGGAAGTGGCTCAGATAGATGCTATCCTGATTCAATGGAATAAAAGAAGGAGGAAAAGGTATGGCACAAGGAGACTTGTAAGTAGGGGTGGAATTCTCCTGGTTCAGATCGGTTTGGGTGAATACCTTATTCTGATGATTAGCTGGCTCTGAACCGGTTCGCTCCGATGAGCATGTGGGCCCACCCACCTGCCCATGCTCTTTCTTGTGCTTTATTGCTGCACTTGAAGGTAAGTATTAGTTTTTTTAAATGTGGAACACATGTGCTCACCGAACCAGTTGTTATACTGGTTGAATCACACCCCTGTTTGTAAGATTTTGTTATTAAAGCCAATCCCAATAAAATCAGTTTTAGCCTTCCTGTGAAGTTAATATCCTGGTCTGATCTACCTAGTGAGGCTGAACTTCCCTTATCTGAAGGTTTTTTTTTTTTTTTTTTCATTTGCTAGGCTATTCTAGAAGAGTTTCCTTATGGCCTCCTACCCAAGTATTGATCAAATGCAACTTGCCATATTTTTTTATTTACAACCAATGTTGGATTGATGCTGCTGATGAACAAATCAACATGGACATAAAGAATATAGTAAAAGTGGAAACATTTCTATAATTATCTATAATTATAGTTCCCAATTTCTACGAAGATCTTTTTCCAAACAAATATGAAACACACAAGTGCGCGCATGCGCACGTGCGCGCGCACACACACACACACACGTATTACCATATTTACCAGATTTTTGTTAAAGAATGTATAACACAGAAAATAAAATAAATGTTAATTTGGTACTAAGTTAATAAACAAAAAAGATTCCCCTTTTCCACAACCTTATAATTTAATTTAATTAGTACAGCTTTAATTGCACAATTCAATGCAAATTATTAAACTAATTATAATGTGAAATTTAATTTTTCATCAAACTGTTTTGCATCATAAACACACATTGTAATATATAGATAGATGATATCGATACATGTAGATGATATAGATGAAGAGATAATAAATATAGATATAGATCCCAAATACTCACAAAGACATGCAGAGAGGCATTTTTGATCAGGCTCTCCACCCTATCGACAGAAATGTTCACAGATATCTGGTTTCTGCAATTTGTTCAGAAGGCAATTGAAACCCTGTGTCCCACTTATTCAGACCTACTCTCGTCACAAGGATTGTAAACTTTGAAGGAACTGACCCAGTGGAACTCTGTTTTGGCAGGCTGAATGAAGCATGAATTGACTTTTTCAGAGAGAATTGGAAGGAAGAAGATGACATGGCAAGTAATCGCACAAAGAAAACAACAAGAATGGCTAAAAATTCTCTTGGTCATTTATGTTCAGGAAGGGAAAACAAGAAGAGAAAGCAATAAAAAGCGTTCCATAAGGGCTAATTATTCTGGCGTTTTCTCACTGCAACCCACAGAAAAAGATACCACTGAGACTTTTCTGGGATGAGATATAAATTAAATCTTTAGAAGGTATCAAAAAATATTTGTAATACTTATAAATTGCTTGGGTATATGTATTGTAGTATGTGAAGAAAGAATGACTGAGTAGGAATGAGTAAGGAACACTTTCATTTTACTTCTTTTTTTAAAGATATCCCTGTAATTTTTTAAAAATAAAAAAATATGTTTCAAGAGCATCCCAACTTAAATCCTAGCATTGAAGCACTTAGACCTGAGGCCCATGAGACAATATCTGAAAGACATTTGCTGGGATATTAGTAGGCTTCCTTGTGCAGGTGATTGGCCAACAAACTTGTTAGACTAGATAAGGCAGGGCTTCTATCCGGTAGGATACTGCTATGTTCTAAGACCAGATAAATCACTTCATCTTCTGATGCTTGGATTTAAGTTATGATATCTTAAACCTTCAATCAGAATGTTTGAGACATGTGCAAACAATGGCCTCTTTTATTTTATTGTGCTATAAAATTTTGCTGAGTGCCAGTATTATTATATGACATGAGAAGAGTTGTTCATCTCATTGAACTTCCTTTGGCCTCCTACAGATATTCCAATCTATTTATCTGGAACTATAACATGAAATTAATTACAATACTGTTCTATGTCTTGTCCACAAATGAAGCATATGTTTTTGATGCTCTTGATGGACTAATTAAGATTCCATATTATCTCACAAAGCAAATGAATGTGCTGGAGGGGTGGAAGACAGGTTTTAATAGAATTGGCTTTGGGAAACATAACTCATACAATGTTATGTGCCTCCCTGAATTCTCATCACATTTATGTAATAATATGATAATTAATATTAGTCTACATTAATTAAAGCAGCATGCCAGAACTGTCTCTTCAAGCTTAATGCCTACTTCCACAGGCAGAGCATTTAAGATATATTTGGGTAAGGTACCATACCTAGACTGCACAAATCTAAGTCACAACTGGATGGTGGCATACAGTTTGAGAAAGATTTTTTTTTTCAATCTCTTTGCCATCACCTGGTGATGGTTGGGATTTTTCAGTAACCAAAAACTTAAAACTTGGGGCAATTGTATGGAGGAAAAGTCAACACACACACTCATACACTATCTATCTTAGTAGATAATAAAATAAAGTTTGAGACCAAGTTAAATACACTTATAAAGCAACCTATCTAACATCTATAAGCAAGGTCCAGAAGCAGCCTACACTACATTGAATTACAATGTCAACAACAAAATTTTATTAAATATAACAACATCTAAACTTACAACCAAGCGATATTATTTAAATTTTAAGTGAATTAAGCTACATAGAATGAGTTGTGAAAAATTGGTCCAGAAGGCTCCAATAGATCATCTGTGCTGTTGTACAAAACCTAGTTCATGTGCTATAACAAGATTGTTTATGAGCAACATTTAGGCATAGCCTGAATCTGGTGACCTACAATTCAGAGATGGGCAGAAGCAACTGTTTAATAATCATGTGGTTCAGGGGTGGTATTCAGCAGGTTCTGACCAGTTCTGGAGAACCAGTAGCAGAAATTTTGAGTAGTCCAGAGAACCAGCAAATACCACCTCTGACTGGAGATTTTACAGTATCCTTTCCCTGCTATGCCCACTAAGCCACGCCCACAGAACCGGTAATAAAATAAATTTGAATACCACCACTGATGTGGTTGCATGAAGTGAAGGAAGCCCCTCATTATGCTATTCTCACTGACAGAAAAGATTAGTAATAGGGACACTTTTTATGCAACCATGTAGAATGATAAACTGGCATAAAAATAATTGAAGGAAGGGTCACTTTTTGATAAATGTCAAAATCAAATCCCAGTTAAAGGTGTGGAAACATTTTCTGCAATTTGATAATGAAACTAGGCAAACAATGATTCTAGATATACCTTGACCCTTCAGGTGGTTTTCCTAAAGGCTTTGGCATAATTTCATAGCCTTCTACAAGCAACCCATTCACAAAAGTTGTCTTTACATAGAGGAGGAGGAAGTGATGCACAGAGTAAATTTCAGAAAAAGAGACAGAAAAAAAAAGAGAGAGAGGTGGCCTTGCCTCCCTTTGAGTTCTGTCATATCCAGCCTTGGTTAATCCCGCCACCACTGTTTTCTAACCAAACTTTTGTTTGAGGGGAAAAAAAGTTGTTTCTCCAAAGAAAACTCAATAACTGCCTCTCAATCTCTTCATCAAACCATTATCTTTCTGGTTTCATGTCAGTTTAAAGACTATTTAGAAAGGATTGTCTAGAAACCTTTAACAGTATCCCCAAATGACACCTCTTCATTTTTAATGTTTCTTAAATAAAGTACAGCTATGTTCAGAAGTAAATCCACTGACTGGAAATGTCAAAATATTGCAGAAATTGCCCCAGGCTTTTTATTTGGAACAGCATCTAACTTACAGGTGTTGGGCAGATGATGCTTTCAATCATCACCAGTTAGTTTTGTAGCAACTTGAAAAATCTTCATAATTACCAGGTGACATCAATTCAAATGCCTGTTTCTTGGCACCCGGTCATAGTCTTACTTTTATTCAATTGTAATCTCATTTCTATTATTTCAACCCATTCTAAGAGTATCTTCAATAATCATGACTGCAATGTAACTAAATGCAGAAATGATTTAGACATGGGCACATTAATTTAGACATGGGCACATTTTTAATTTTGTGCCTGTTTCTGCTAATTGCTGAGGTATTTGGAAAATATGCAGAATTAATTGTCTTAATTTGAAAAGTTATCTAATGACATTTGAATTAGCAGATGGAGTCCCTTTGAGATAATGCTTCCCTAATGAGAAGAAATTTTGCTTTTGCTACAACATAAAAGGTAGAAGTTGAATATAAATGGTTGACTTATTCTCATCTGATAAGCAGTCCCATACATCAGGAAAAATAATTAAATATACCAATCTCAGCATGAATCTCTTATTGTTGATAACTTTGTCTTTTGCTATTAGTTATATCATTACTGTGAGGTTTGAAACAATAGGTGTTTATGGTAACCAAGAATGAGTTCTTCTTTCTCTTTTATTGCTTTGAGTGTCGAAGGAGATATAAAGTTTTGGTTCTTACTATTCTGGTAGCCTCAACCATTGTTATTTGATGCTCTTGTGGTGTACTTTTGATGTTGTCTCTCCATATTGGGCAGGGGATTGAACTAGAAGACCTAAAGGTCCCTTCCAACTCTGATTATCTGTTATCTTATTCTGGGTTTGTCTCATGTTCTTTGACCTTTTCCTCTTTTTATATATGACTTGTATAGTATGGAATCCCATGACTTCCTCTTCAGATGAGCAAACCACTTTATTTGCTGATTTTGTATGTAATTTAAGATTGGTTCTATGCAAATTCTTTTTCTTATTTCTGATTATATATCTTCTGGTCACTCCAGCAACTTTCCACAAAAATCTCATTTCTATGGTGACTCACTTTCATTTATGTTCTCTTGTAAGTGTCTAAGTTTGCCACTGGTAACCAGTGGTGCGATTTAATCGGTGTAACAACCGATTCAGTGAGCGCTTGCTTCGGCACACAAGCGCCAAACACACACTTTGCACACATGCACAGCATTTAGAAAAGACCATTTTTAGCTATAATACTTCTGCTGCATCCCGAGTGAGTAAAACAGCAGATGTGCAGCAAACCTCTCTGCCATGCGAATCAGCTATGCTCAAAAACAAGGAAATAAAGCACAGGGACAGGCCAGAGGCAGGTGGGTGGGGCCAAATGATCACCGGGACTACCAGTTCACCCAAACCAGTCCAAACCAGTAGAATTCCATCCCTGCTGGTAACATAGGGTAGGGATTACCATGCTTTGTATAAGATGCTTTTTTTGTGCTGATCACTACTGTCTTATATTGTAGGAATTCTTGGTTTGCCTTAAAACATTATTTGTTACCAAGAATGAGTATCAAAAGGAAAAGAAATCATGTGTGAATTGCTTTTATGATTAATTATAAGAATGCATGAGAATTGTCTGTTTCATTTTACCTGTAAAATAGAACATAGATATGAAGATTTGTCCATGTTTTTATAAATGATTCTACGCTATGAACATGTCTCTTACAGCTTAACTTTTTTTTTAATTGTCTATTTTCTCAGAATTTCTTAACAGTGAATCCCTCTTCCTGTCACCCAGGGGCTCAGCATTGCTCACAAATGCTTCTTTCAGGGGATCACCAAGAAAAGATCATAAAACTATGGCTCCCAGCTACTAGCAGAATTCTGGGAGCCAGCCATTTTGCCAAAACCACCGTTTAGTATTTCCAAATATTCACCCACTTCTTTTCTTAATCACTTCTGGAAATGGCTTGTTAACTGCTTTTTGGATATTAAGAAACTTCAAATGACTTTAGGAGGAGCAATAGAAGAGGATACAACTAAGGATACAACAGTCAGGCTGTTGGTTTGGATATGACAACAAGAATAACATGAGCAGAGATGTCACACAGGATTTATAGATGAAACTAGCTACTTTTTCTTAATAGCTAAAAAGGATTCACAAATAATAAATTAGAAGAGTGACTTGTATGGGTGAATTTCATCTCAGAAATATGAAGTGGACAACTTTCTTCTTTTGGGCTTAAAGAAGAGATGTATTAAGAAGGAACTCCTGAATAAACATAAACAGAAAATGAAAATAAATCAGCTTTGCAGGACAAAGACCTCTTCCTCATGTTTCCAACCAATATTTTGCCAATTTTTGCCTGCAATACTTGCTGATATCATTGAACTATCTTGCTTTAGGTCTCTTCATTCTTCTTGATATATACATATACATATACATACATACATATATATATGCAGGTTTTGGTGTGATGTTTCGACGAGATCTCACTCACCATCTTCAGGCTGGTGCTTTCGGCTTTGTGCTTGTGCTAGAACACAAATATATATATCTACAAAAACAAATATATATATATATATGTGTGTGTGTGTGTGTGTGTAATGTTTTTAAGCTGATAATTTTAAATAATAAATAAGGGAGACTAGTATAGATCTATTTCGAGCTAGTTAGCTCTCTTCAGCTAGCCATACCCTTACTGGGATTCGAACCAGGGAAATATTACATGTGAGGCAGTTGTAATTGCCACTACACCACCTGGCTCTATCCTTATCAGCAGAGGCAGGGGAATAAGTATATACTTTGTGTTACAACACCCTGTTAAGCCCCAATTAAGGGAGAAAGCATACTGCTTTCTTTTCTGTCTTTCGGCTCATCACCAGAGACCATACCGACAGAAAGCTATTTGTTGTCTCGAAACAAATAGCTTTCTGTCGGTATGGTCTCTGGTGATGAGCCGAAAGACAGAAAAGAAAGCAGTATGCTTTCTCCCTTAATTGGGGCTTAACAGGGTGTTGTAACACAAAGTATATATATATATATATATATATATATATATATATATATATATATATATATATATATATATGGATCTTTGGTTCTTCGGGTTTTCTCCCGCGTAGAGTTGGAAATATCTAGGCGACGTTTCGATGAAGTCTCATTCATCATCTTCAGGCTTCTGTCTTCGGCCTTGTGCTTCTCAGAGTGATGTGAGCTTGCAGCTGCTTCTTCCTTTTAACTACTAGTGGGGGTGTGACTTGATTGGGTGGGGGCTTGGCTGTGTTCTGATTGGGTGGGGGTGTGTTCTCATTGGTTGGGGGTTTGGCTGTGTTCTGATTGGTTGGGGGGTTGGCTGTGTTCTGATTGGCTGGGGGTGTGTTCTGTTCTGGTGGGGGTTTGGTTGTACTCCGGTTAGTCTCAGTTGCTGGGGGATTTGAGCTGGTGAGCTGTGATCCTATTGTTTGGCTTCGCGTTCGTGGTCGTGTCACATCTTCATGGTGGGCATCAGTTCCCTTCATGTATGGGTTGGGGGGGTTTGAAGCAGGTAGTGATGCAGCTGTGGTACGGCTTCTGGTCCGTGGTCGTGTTTCATCTTCTGTGTGGGTGTGAGTCCGCTTTCTGCGTGGAAGTGTGGTGGTAGTTTCTTGTGTGGCCTTCGTGGGTGTGGGTCTGGTGTCCTTTATGTTAGGTACTCTTTTGTTAATGAGGGCGGGTTTCCAAATGGCTGGTAGGCGGGAGGTGTCATCTCGTTTATTCATGCTGTGTGGGCGTTTTTCTATCTCTATGGCTTCTCTGATTATTCTGTTGTTGAAGTGTTCAGTTTTGGCGATAGTTCTGGTATTTTTAAAGTCAATCTTGTGTCCTGTGGCTTTGAGGTGTTGGACCAGGGAAGAGGTCGGTTCTTCTTTTTTGATTGAGTTCTTATGTTCTTCAATGCGTGCACTTATCCTTCTGTTAGTTTGTCCAATGTATGTGGTGGGGCAGGAGGTGCACGGGATTTCGTATACTCCTTGGTTTTCTAACTCAATTTTGTCTTTAGGGTTTCTTAGGATGGTGGATATTTTTCCGTTTGTGCAGAATGCTGTTTTAATGTTGTGTTTTTGGAGGATCTTGCTGATTTTGTCTGTAGTGCCTTTTATATATGGGAGGAGGGCTTTGCCATTTTCTTGTTCTCTGTCTTGGATTTTGGTTGGGGTTTCTTTTTGGATTACATATTTTATTTTTTAAATATTTGTACTAGTTTTTATCTTTGTATTTTTAAACTTTAATAAAATTATTATACATGCTGCTGCAAAGAGGACCACAATGAGAACAAATGCTGGAACTTCTAGTGACATAAAAAAGTTCTAATGCATGTGTAATTTGTAACTATGTAAAGAACTTGAACAATTTAGGAACTTAGACTTGAATATTTAACAATAGTTTTACTCTGGGTTCACTTTTGAAAATTAAACTGTATAACTTTCAATATTTCTTTCTCTTGTTGAACATGTGTGCTAGAGGCATCAGCAAGTGTTAACTAGAAAGCTACACTGTGTTTTATTACACATATATTTTAACAAGCATTGGCCGTAATTATTATTATTAATGAATTTGCAGCTCTTATGTTGCATTGGTAGCTTTACACATTTTCTCCTTATTATGTGGTTATTTCTGCAAATATATAAGAAGGAAAATTGAGGACTAGCTAATAAGCCAGGGTTATAAGAAGGTTACTTCCAGGAGGGACAAGCTTACATGTAAGCCTTATTAACCATTTTTGGTCCGCTGCCCTCCCCCCCCAAACAACCCATGTTCAGAGCCAGCAATGTTATATCAGTTCACCAGGGCAAGTGGTCATCTGGTCATGACAAGGCTAGAACCGTAGAAACACAAGTGTAAAAGTAAGAATTAGTTGTTTTAATAGACCAGAATTTGATATTTTCCCCATTGTTTCAGTGTAATTTTTATATAGTATAGGCTTCTTATTGGACATTTTGAAGAATGCTTTGCTATCTTTTTCTTTTCCTTTTTCCTTCTCCTCTTAAAGAGGTAGAGAAGACACATTTCAAATATCCACTGGAGTGACACTATTGAAGATATCCCACTGATGCTTGACATGGTTAATATCTTCTAAACAGTCTAAAATCTTCTCTAGTTTCATCCCATCTAGCCCATAACAAAGCTGCTGCAGGAAATTTGATGATTTCTTCATTTTAGCATGTGATGAATCTTGAACAGGCTTGAACTGAATCAGTTTGTCCCTGAACATCAAATCTCAATTTTGAATCAAATAACATCCCCTTTAAAATTTTCAATCTCCTTTCTGAAATTGAAGACAATCCCCAACAGTGGCAACTAACAAGACTATTGAGTAAATGAATTGAATCAGCAGTTTCTGAAGGACTAAACTTTTGTCTCTTCGACTTTAAACTGAAGATTCTTAATCAGTTTTTTTATATGTTTAAAAAATAAATGCTCTACCATTCATATTTTTCTTAAACAAACCTTGTAGATTTCTGACATAGTATGTGTAACATGTGTCTTTTGAATCCAAACAGATTTAAAAGAAATTAACAGTCACAAAAATTAGCATTTACTAAATTAGCATTTCTTTTTCTCCAATGGATAATGCTGCCGTTGAAGTAGCACTTAAATATGTTCAGAACACATTGTAGTGTGTTAAAATCCACTTTCCCTGTGTTAAAATTATGACCTGTTCTTATATTATTTTCAATGGAATTAGACAAATTGTGATGAGTGTAAATTTCCAGGAAGATAATTTGTATTTTTCTATGGATGCATTTCTTCTGTATAGATTATGTCTAACATGTATGTGTTTTGTTAATTAGATTGTGATGTAAAGAATAGGAATATTCTCCCCCAGCCACCCAAAAAGTTGGATGTTTTGAGGCACAGTTATCACTATAATTTGGTGTCAAACAATATAATAAAATAATATAAAATAATAGTCCCTTCTAGATGGTAAGTGTCTTCCTCATGTCCTCTACCAGAGGCCTTTGAGTTTAAGGGTTTAATGCGGTATCTTAGCTGTTCCTAGCACTGCACTTTCCTGGGCAAAGTTGTCTGATGTTGTTCTTAGGATATAGAGTCTGTCTTCCAACTTAGAAGTCACAATCCCTAGTGCTCCTACCTCCACTGGGAACACTTAGGCCTTTAGTTTCCACATACCCTTCAAGTCCTGATACTTCTCCAGCTTCTCATACTCCTTCTTGAAGTTGCTGTCACTTGACATTGCTACATCTATCACAATTATTATTTTCTGGTCCTTATCTACCACCACAACATCTAGTTGATTGGCCAGTACCTGCCTGTCTGTCTGGATCCGGAGGTCCCTTAGGATCTTAATTCTATTATTCTCCATGACTGTCTATCAGATTGTCAATCTAGACTTGAGATGGTCTAGTCAATTTACTATGCATACATTCCTGTACACAATGCCAGCTGCTTGGTTGTAGTTTTCAGTATAATCTGTTCTTTCCTGCATTTTACAACCTGCTTCTTTGTGTTGGACTATCTCTGGTTTTTCTCTGTATAGTCCACTCTTTGAGTCTTGTCTAGTGTGATAGATTCCTGCTTCCATTAATCTGATGCTTAGTGTCTTCTCTTATATTGCTATGACCAGTGGTGGGATTCAATTTTTTTACTACCAGTTCTGTGGGTGTGGGTTGGTGGGTGGGCATGGCAGGGGAAAGATACTGTAAAATCACCAGTCAGAGATGGTTTTTGGCAGTTCTCTGAACTACTCAAAAATTCTACTACCGGATCTCCAGAACTAGTCAGAACCTGCTAAATACCGTTTCTGGCTATGACCAATGCTGAGCTCGGAAGCTAAGCATGTTTGGACTTCTTTGGTGAGGAAGACTAAGAAGAAGAAAGTGGCAACCTTTATACATATTATTGCCATGGAAATTATGCAAGCATGCCAATGAAGTTGTCAAGAGATGTATACAATTTAAAGGTGACTTTACTTTTTTTAAAAAAAAAATGTAACCTGAAAACCTTTACTGATTACAAAATGTAATGCTGGTAAATCTGCTTCAATCCTCGCTGTTGTGCTTTATCTAATCATTAATTGCACCATGTTCTTTCAATGAAATAAAACTGTAATCTTCTGGATGCTTTCTTCAGACCAAAGCTTCAGTATGGGCTTTGACATTTGAGTCACATCTGCTTGCAAAGGACATATTTTATCTATAAGTAAAAGGAATATCTCAACCCAACCTCTGCAAATAGTTAAATACAAAGAAGCTGTAATGGAAAATGGTTCCCTTCTGGGATCAGTTTTCATGTCTTTTTGAGACTTTTAATCCTTCTCCATTTTATCTGCAAATGAAGATAACTTCTTATTTATATGAATATATGAGTTAAAAGGAGAATGGTTAGTTTCTGTTCTGGTACCAGTAGTTCTTGACTTACAACAGTTTGTTCAGTGACCATTTGAAGTTACAACGGCACTGAAAAAAGTGATTGCAACTGTTGCAGCACCCCCTTAGTCACATGATCAAAATGCAGATGCTGGGCAAATGATTCTTTTTTATGATGGCCACCATGTACTGGGTCACGCGATAAGTTTTTGTGACTTTCCGACAAACAACTGCAGTGATTCCCTTCATAACTGTGGCAAAAGGGGTCATAAATGGAGCAAAATTCACTAAATAAATGTCTCATTTAACAACAGAAATGTTGAGCTCCATTGTGTTCATAAATCAAGGACTACTTGTATGTCCTATAACTCTGGTTTCATGTGTTAAAAATCCCTGCTTATAAACCAAAGTTCAGACTGAAGTAACTTGGCCATTACTTAAAACTGGAAATTTGCTTATATTATAAAATAGATTTTTTCCTCACACAGTGATAATAAACTATGCATATATCTGTTGACATCTGTAGGTTGTTCAAAAATAAATCAGCTAATAAAATATTCATTTCCCCAAAGCTACCAGTTTTACCACCAACTGTGAGTATTTGATGGAAGCATTTGAAAAAATTGAAGGAAAATATATTTGCTTTATTCTAGTAAATCCTTCACACTTAATTCAAGTATCAGCGTACAGTCTTTTGAAGTGATTTATAGAACATTAGAAATTGGCCTCTTTCCTAACAAGTGATTCAGTTTCTGCATTACTTACTCTGTTGCAATCTCATTGACTTTAATTTGATCACCTTTGATCACCTGCCATTACACCTTTGGCATTAGTTTCAGATCACTCCCTAGTACAGTAATATTAGAGTTGAAAGCTCAAAAGGGATTTTTCATGCTACATTGTCCTCCTCCTTAGTGTCCTTCAGCATCATTGTATATCTTCAGCCATTAGATTGGGTCGCTGGGGCATTTGTGCAGAATTAAACTGTTGAGGACAGAAAAGGTGAAGTGTTACATCGGTTAGACCAGATCAGACTAATAATCTATCGAGCACATCTGTTCCTTGCTTCACAGCATAACTGATTTCAGATGCTACAAGGAAAACAGAGGCCAGAGAAGTCGGCAGACAGATTATCATCACAGGTATTGCTTCTCCTTTCATTCATTTTACTGTGAAAAGGAATGAAAAATGTCCAACATTAAGGACTTGCTGTATAAAAAGGCCAAGGGAAAGGGAAGATGCAAATGTGTGGGTAGGCAGGGGGGAAAAAATAAAGGATGCTTTTAATATAAACATAAAATGGCTAGATCAGCAATGATGATCTCACACATTTTGCGTTTGTGTACATGGCATTAGAAAACAATTTAAAACATATACAATAATTAAAAAATAGACATAACATCTACATTAAAAATTCCTCCAGTCCTGTAATTTTGGCATAATGTACCATAATGTAGCATAAAATAGAGACACATAAATATGGTGCAGCTTTTTATTTCTCTTTTACATTGCATTTTGGGATAAATAATTTGCCTTCCATCGTGTTCTCTCTCACATGCAACATTGGACCCAATTCAAATAAAATTGCATCCATCAGTCTGAAATTTTGAACGACAAGAAGTGATTCCCAGCCTGAATACACCATGAAGTACATTTGAAAATATTTTTAAAAGATAATTTATATTGAAAACTTTATTTTATTATACTTTTTAGTTTATGCACTGCGAAGTGCAGTTTTTCTTCCTTTTTTAAGCCTTTCAAATGGCTCAACTGAGCAAAACTTACAACATTTTTCTTTAAATAAAAATCTGTAGAGTACGTTTAGTGTACTTGTTAAAAATGACTTTTAAAAGTTCACCCCTTCTGCAGTTTCTCATTAAGTTTGCATTACCAGGTGTTTTAGGTACATCCCTTTTTCAATATCTAGATTTTTTTTCCTTCCTCCTTCCTTCCTTTTTTTCCACATTGAGATCAACATTTGATGCTGTGACCTCTTTATTTTTTAAGAATTATGTATCACATATAGCTCCTGAAATGCATGATACATTTATTCAAATGTTTGCATAGCAGTTCCAAGTGAGATACAATCAAGTAGCTTTGAAACCTAGATTATTGCTCTTATGATTTCCCCACCTTTTTGGGTGACCAAGTTTATTGTTTGGGAATTAATAAGTAGCAAGGACACGAAAACAGATATGCATGAAAGCAGCATAAAAAGTCTATAGGAACAATGTTCCTATTGAAACTCTATGAAAATGTGTGAGTAGGATTGTGTCAAGTACCAGTATCTCCTGGGGTTATGCTACTGCCTGACAACTGAGAATTGTAACTCCAGTCTGATTCAGTAGAAGAAAAATACATTGTTTTTGACCCTCATCTTGTGCTTGTTCACAGTGCACTCCCTTGAGTTTTAGAAGTGGTTTGCCATTGTTGTACGCAAGGTACTTCTTAGAAGTGGTTTGCCGTTGCTCCTTTCATAGGGATAAGAGAGCTGACTCAATGGCACCCAGCTGACTTTGTGCTTTAATTGCTCCCTGAAAGTAAGTATAAATATGTGTAAATTTGATTTGTTTCTACCTACATAGTAGAGCAGTATGTCTCTGTATGTGTGTGCAGAATCTATCCCTTTTTATTATCAGTACTATCAACTTCAATCAACCCCTGCAAGGCCTCTTCATTAAAGGTTATGGATCTTATTCCACCATTTGATCCAGTAAAGGATGATAGCTACTGTACATGTTTTCACAACTTGCTAGTCTAGTCCTGACAGAGTAATTGGCCTAAAGCAGAAGTGGGGAATTATGGCCCCTTTATGACCTGTGGACTTCAACTCCCAGTCTGGAAATGCCTAGCTCAGGAATTCTGGGAGTTGCAGTCCACAGGTCATAAAGAGGCCATTGTTCCCCACTTCTGGCCTAAAGTCACCCAATTAACTTCTATCCCTAATGAGGATTAAAACTGAGATACTTGCCCCTAGGATAGCAGCTTAAACCTTGCACTTCAGAGGCTCTCATCTCTCTCTTAGATTTTTATGTTAACTTAATTTGTTTAACCATACATTTTCATCTGCAAATTTCCACAATGTATATGGTTTTTAATAGACAGCTCACATACAACCCCCTACAACCCATCCTGCCTCTGCTGATGCTTTCTAAAGCATCATTTATTGTGAAAACAATAAATGGTGTGTAGGTTAAGGTAAAACAGGGGAGGGCCAATTAGAGAAGACTAAAAGAAAAAGTGAGAAGATGTACATAAATAATGATTGAATGAAGAACCTAAAGGACTCAAGCATGGGAGAAAAAGGTAAGACTGTGGAGAAGGAAAATGAGCTGGAGAAGGATGGGTGGGAAGAGCAAATGAAGGGAAATGTATCAAACATGCTGAGAGAATGAATTCTCCTTTTTTACTTTTTAACCCATTGATACCCACCGTTACTTTTTTCACCCACTGATATTTATCCTCCACATGCTATCCTTTTGTACCTCATTGTATTGCCAGCTTTTGTGTTGTTACATGAATAGTTACTGCAGCCATAATTTAACTATAAGATGAATCAAGCTTTATTTGCTGCAGAGCAAAGAAAATGTTAGAATCAAAGTATCATTATTATCTGCATTTTGACAGCTATACCTAGCTTTAATTAAGCATCTTGGGCTAGGTCAATGCTTTCTTATGGGTCTTTATATTTTTCTGTGGAAAAAAAGTAGATTATTATATTACTTATAAGGAATTTCTGCCAACCTGTGCCATTGTGTGACAATTGTGGCTGGCAACTTTCTAAACTGTTTCAAGCTACATTTTAACAGAGAATGCTACTGTAAAATTTAAACATAAGTTATATTTGGCATCACTTAAAACAGGAGAACACAAATTATTGAGGGAAATAAGATACAATAGAAGACTGCAATACCCCCAAAGCCATGTAGCTTTATAGTCAAAGGAAAAAAAAATACATTTCTTTCCAGTTATACCTTCCTTGAAGGCTATGAATATTAAGCTGGAAGAAGATTGTTTACTGGGAACTCTTTTAAGTCTGCTTCCTTTATATCTATACAGAAACAAATTTTGGAGTCTGAGAATTTTTAAAAAATAAATTGGCCAACAGACAATGTACATTTTTCAGCCTATTATTTCTGATCCTGGTTGCAAGATGCATGCAGATGTAAATCAAAAGAACTTTACAAATCAATTTTTTTCCTCTGTACCTCCTTGCCCAACAACTGCCTTTCACTCAGGTTTCTCTATCCTTTCCCAGTACACAATGATTGATTGATTGATTGTTCAGTTTGCATGACTCCCCGCTGCCCTAGATCCATCTCTCCTCCTTTCTTTCCATACTGTGCCTGCATCATTGACTTTCTGCCACCCATTTTGCTGGTAGGGCCTGAACTGACATTAAATGATCTTTAGAAGTCTGTAATGTCACATTCATCACTCTTTATCAGTTGTGACAGACCTAAATTCAAATGAAAACATGAAATGTAGACTGAATCCAATCCAAACGTTGATAGACTTTTGAATGGCATCCATCAAGAAATGCTGAGGTGGAAAAAAAATAAAATGAACTGCTAGCGCCCTTGGTAAAATTACACCTCTGAAACATTTTTTCCCAACTATGAGCATTTTCTGTCACAGAATTTAATGAAGAGGATCACAGCTTAATTTCTGTCTCAAAGTAAATGTTCATGTAAGTGTGATGATATATGATGAGCTGTTCATATTTTCTCACTCCAGTTTTGATGAGGTGTAACAGAATTCTTTTTTAAAACTACCAACTAAATGAAGCTACAAAACTGATTTTATTGAAGTAGTCCTGAGGATCATACAAATGCAATTTTTTTTTTAAAAAAATCCAAATTTGTTGTATCTCAAAATTCTATTGTGCATTTCTGTTGAGCAGAACTTTTCTTCTAGGAGAAGGAAGGTTGAAATAGAAGACCATTTAAGCTGTTTACCATTTTTATCCCTAAATGTATCATGGGGTTTCAAATCGATTGGTTTCAGGGCACTTGTGGTAACTGTAGAAAAATCATGGAATAATTGCCAGGAATCTTGGATGTTTATAAGATATGAAAGAAAAGAAGGAAGGAAGGAAGGAAGGAAGGAAGGAAGGAAGGAAGGAAGGAAGGAAGGAAGGAAGGAAGGAAGGAAGGAAGGAAGGAAGGAAGGAAGGAAGGAGAGAGAGAGAGAGAAAGAAATAAATTGGAGAAATGTAAGAAAAGTCCTTTGGGAAGAGGTCAAAGATTTATGTAATTCTGCCAAATGTATCTTGGAAGCCCCAAAGCTACAAAAAAGGACTGATCAACTACTGTCCAACCCAGAAATTATTGGTATTTGTTATACTGCCTCTCTATGCAGAGACTCTAAACTGCAATCATAACTAAATAGCTATTGATCATTTCATCAAATGGGTCATATGTATCAAGCTGCAGGAAGATAAAGTCAGGAGCCCAGCTATCTTACTTTCTCAGCTGCAAAACCAATCCTGAAGACCCAAATTCAGATTTTTCTTGAATTGAATGCATTTCAACTGGTCTTTGTAAAAAGCACTTCTTTTAATACTGAGAATTAATGCTGTGTTTAATGATGGACATTTATTCATTGCCGGACAGTGAAAGGAAGGAAACAATGGTGGACAAAGATTTGGATTACATAGGAAGGCTATCTACTTCAAGGGGTGTCAAATGCTTAGATCTGGCCTGTGGGGCCACCCTGGAAACAGTGAAGGGCCAGCCTGCAGTGCCTCTGCCAGTGAAAACGGAGCTCAGGAAGGCCTCCTGCAGCCCTTCCAAGCTCCATTTTTGCTGTCAGAGGGTTGCAGAAAGCCATCACAGCTGAAAATGGAGCTTGGAAGCTCATTTTCCTTGGCAGAGTGCTTGGGCCACCATAGGCACCCCAACATGAGTGACATCAAACTGGCCATGCCCATCCACACACACCCAGACCCCCTGAGCTGAAAAACAATCCTGATGCAGCCCTCAATGAAATCGAGTTTGATACCTCTGATCTACTTTATATGTAAAGGTACAAATTTTAAAAATGTTTTAAATATGAATGTCATGCAACAGATATTGCAAAAGCCACACACCAAGTAATTATGTATGTGTCACCTAACTTTAATTGATCCAGACAAAATCTAGGTGCTCTTTTCTTTTTTTTTCCTTCCACATATTAAACAAGTGTTGCCTATTGCACTGTTTACAGAACATTTTGTCCCTCAGCCAAATATTTAAATATTCAAATCTAGGTCAAGATATAAATGTATTAAAACAATAATGTGCCTTTAATATATTCTCTAATAAACTTCGGGTCTCACAGGTCTGCTTCTTTGGTCTTAAGAACTACCATATGATTTTTTTTTTAAATGCAGAGATTAAAAAAATATTTTAAGAATTAACCTTTCCATCAGTTGCAGTTCCCATTTATTACAGTTAAATGTGCTTAGTTGATCGTTAAAAAGACCACATTTTTTTCTTGTGTTCTTTCCAGTCAAGATAGCACCATGTAAATTATTCCATTTGTTACATGGCATTGGGGAGGGGAAACAACTCTATGGAAACTACTCAGGCAAGGGATCTCTGGCAACTTTATGACTTGTGGATTTCAACTTCCAGAATTCCCCAACCAACATGGAATTCTGGGAGTAGAAGTCCACAGATCTTAAAGTTGGCATGATTAAATACTCTCAGTTACAGTGGAATAAAAAAAAACCTACTTAGAACAATAATATAGATAATAGACACAATATAAAGCTTCACTCGTAGAAGTAATGTTTTTATAAATGTTCTTATTTTTTAAGTGTTATTATCACTTCTGAAGGAAGCCAGTTCAACCTACCTCACTAAGAATCTACTTCTTTTTTTAAAAAGGGGAAAAAAAATCAACTATCCCAAAACTATCTGTCCCTTAATGATCAAAAGCAGTGGCTTCAACTTTTCTTTTTAGAATTTTTGTTGGTTTGTTGATTGAACCATTAAATATACAGGGAAGTTAAATCCAGCCAAAAACTAGTTATTCCCATGACTTTTTCTGTCAACATTTGCAGCAACATACAACAAAGAGGAAATAATAAGATCAGAAGAGCCAAAGGCCTTTCCACAAGCCTAAGGGAAGCCCACAAGCAGAACATGGACAGAATTGCATTTCCCACTATTACCAGGCATCTTCCATTCATAGAGATGTGCATGTAGAATCAGAGAGTTGGAAGGTGACATTTAGGTTATCAAGTCCAGCCCCTTATTCACTCCAGATATTTAAATTAAAGCATTCCAGGTAGACGTCTGTCTAGTTTTTGCTTGAATGTATCCAATATTGTCCAAATAAATAGATTTCATTATCAAATTGCTTTTCTCTTAGCACGTTTTCCCCACCCCGCAAATTCAATCAGACTCTGCTGTCCTATAATATAAAACCATTATTTAATGTCCTTCCCTCTGGAATGAGAAAAAACATGTCTTTACCTACGTTCTGAAGAATGGTATCACATCTCCCTGGAATCATCTTTTCCCAAGGGTAAACATATCTCCTCCAGTGTCTTTTAACAGAACGTATCTTCTATTCTCCTCTTCATCCCAGTAGCATTTTTCTGAACCTCTCCTAATGCTTTTGAATTTTGTCCAATTGTCAGAATAATAATGTTCTCATAGAAATGTGATGAAGATATAAAAGATGTATCATGTATTCACTATATTTCAATGTAGTGCATGAATACAGAAAATACAAATTATTAAAATGATTAAATAATTATTTAGCTAAAATATAAATTTATTAAAATAAAAACAATATAAAATGGGTAAAGAGGAAGGGAGAGGACCAGAGGTAGGTTTCTACTGGTTCTATCCACTTCTGTAGAACCGGTAGCTTTGAAGAGCAGCAGACATAGAACTGGTTTTATGTCTGCTGATGTTTTTGTCCACACGCCCACCTGGGCTCTTACCTGACCTTTATTTCCTGATTTTTTTCAACTTCAGCTGCCGTGCGAGGCACAGCTGCAGTTTAAAAAGCAGGAAAAAAGGGCTTTTTTGAAAGGCTGCTTCTCTGCACGCAGCACGCTGATGACGATTTACAGGAGCGTGCCGGCAGCGTGCAGGGAAGCACATCATAAATCACCGAACCTTGTAAATGACCAAACTGGTAGTTAACCCTGTCGGATCCCACCCCTGGAAAGGACTTATTCACATCATTCTCATAGAAAAGACTTGGGTGAAGAGATAAATCTGCAGTAAGAGCCCCAAGGACACATTAATACACATTTTCCAAACATCTGAAGAGAATCATTCCAGGCTGCCATCATTTAAAAGAACTCCTTATATAGTAATATTTCAATCAATCAGAATAGACCTGGAAGGAACCTTGGAGGTCTTCTAGTCCATCCTCCTGCTCAAGCAGGGGGCCCTATGCCTTTTCAGATACGTAGTTGTCCAGTCTTTTCTTAAAAACCTCCAGTGATGAAGCACCTACAACGTCTGAAGGCAAGTTGATCCACTGGTTAATTGTCCTCACTGTTAGGAAGTTTCTCCTTAATTCCAAGTTGCTTCTCTCCTTGATTAGCTTCCATCCATTGTTTCTTGTCTTGCCTTCTGGTGCTTTGGAAAATAAGTTGATCCTTTTTTCTTTATGGCAGCCCCTGAAATACTGGCATACTGCTATCATGTCCCCTCTAGGCCTTCTTTTCTCTAGACTGGCCATACCGAATTCATGCAAGTGTTCCTCATATGTTTTTGTCTCCTTAATCATCTTGGTTGCTCTTCATTGTTTTATGAAGATATTGAAGAATACTAGGCCTTGTGGTACCTCACTGTTTATTTCCCTCCATGTAGAAGTAGTACCATTAAGGACTACTTGTTGAGTATGGTTAGTCAGCCAATTACATCTGGATTTCATAATACTTATTTATCACTTATTTCCTATGAAAATGAGCAGCTCTAATTGTGATATAGGGGATCCAGTCACTAGGACCAACACTCACTCACAATGAGAAAATATTAGCATATATTAGGATTAAAGTTTTTAAAAGTTGACCAAATCTGTTTTACACACATGCACCAAGTATGGAATGGAATAGCAATAGATTGCATTTCAGATGTGAAAAATACCTTAGTTAGCATGCCTATCCTCCAGCATATGGAGTATAAGGGAGGAAAAATAACATTTTATGAGCATGCCTGGAATGAACGATTGTTTTTGCCTTTAAACTTTTCTAATTTTGTCATTTAAATAGTTTACTGTGGATACAAGTAGTCCTCAACTTACAACAGTTCATTTAGTGACTGTTCAAAGTTACAACATCACAGAAAGAAATGAGTTATGACCATTTTTCACACTTACAACCATTACACCCCATGGTCACACAATCAAAATTCAGATGTTAGGCAACTGACTCATATTTATAACGGTTGTAGCGTCCTGGGGTCATGTGATCACTTTTTGCAACCTCCTGACAAGCAAAGCCAATGGGAAAGTCTGATTCACTTAACAACCATGTTACTAACTTAACAACTACAATGGTTCACTGAACAACTCTGGCAAGAAAGGCTGAAAAGTGAAGCAAAATTCACTTAACGAACATCTCATTTAGCAACAGAAATTTGGGGCTGAATTGTGGTCATAACTGGGGGATTATCTTGACTTTATTTTTTACTGTAATCTGCCAAGAATATTGTAATTGTGGTCAGCAGCAAATCCAAATAATGTTAACAACAGCAATAACAGCGGCAGTAATTAAACAGAGAACAGAAGGAGCCACGAGAGAAATGAGGAAAATGGACTGCTGTGTAAACTCATGGACAGAGAGGAGAAACCCAGGAGTCCAAGTGACAGACTGAGAAGAAAATTAGAGAAAACAAAATAGGAGCAGGTTGTAATTCTCTGCTCTGGGGAAAAGAAAGAAAAGAAACCTTTTTGACTGTTTTATCCCACCAGAACTTTAGACTGGACAATTAAAAGTTTTTTTTTCTCATAGATTTTATCATCAGGATAGAAGTGGGTGATCAGATAGACACCGCTAGGCATTGACATTTCTTAGCAAAATTCCTTTTATTTAATTAACAGAATAATCATGTACCTTCACTTAATTCAAACAACTATGAAAGCCCAGAACATCTTTACTTCCAGCAGTTTTTCAAGTTTTCATGCTTAGCTGCTTTTTTCTGGAAAAGAAAATGAAAAAGTTTTGCCAAGAAATCTAAGAAATACAGAGATAAAACATAAAGTAGAAAATATTTCTTTTCTGCAGAATTTGATATTCGAATGAAGAGGTATGTTGTGAATCAGTCATGAAGTTACACTTGTTATGATTACACTTGATGCATTTCTGTAAATCATTGGGAGATGGCGGTATAAAAATGACATTAATAATGTCATCAAATGGGAAGATTTAATTCAAATTTCTACTCTGAGACTCAAATACAAGAAGATTTGTTTTCAGGTTCAATATGTGATCAAAGAGTGTAATAAAACAGCATGAAATGTGACCATTTTCTCCATTTCTGAATGAAAATAGCAAAGATGGTAAATAACATTAAAGGATGTTTATTAGTCATCCAGCATCAGGATTTTTAGTGAAACATATTTTTCTATACCTATTTTAAAGTATAAATAGCAGAGATGAGGAAGATTCTCCAAATTTTCCAAGAAAAAGTCAGAAAATGTGTTTCAATCAATGTAGAACTTGTCCTTCTCCAACTTAAAAAAAAATGACTGAAAAGCAATCTTATATTAAAAATTTAAGAATCCACTACCATTTATTTTACTGGGCTGATAGTTCATTGGTATAACTCATAGACAAAGCTAGCTGGTTCTTGGAAACACAACTTCTAGAAAATCAAATAAATGTCTAAGAAAAGTACACTATCACTATTGCATATATAATACATTAAATATTTAAAAATGAATCTCTACAAGGCAAACCTTTACCTTTAGGAGGCACATCATATCATTAAGAAAATGAACTTACTTTGTGAAGGGGTAGCAATGATCCAATTCATTCTCATGTCACTTGAATTTTCTTAAGTGCTGCAGACTCCCAGGTGTAACATGAAATGAAGTAATTTGGCAGTTTTGCTTTGCTTTTTAGAGCTGAGGTGAGAGTCCATCTCTATATTCCTAAAATCCAGCTATACAAATTCTATTAGAAAAATGAGAGAACAAACAGCCAAGCATCAAAATAAACTTTCAAGATTCTGTTATTATATCCTATGACAATGGTAATTTGGCCTGGCCTACCTCAAAAGGATGCTATAAATCTCGAGTCTTTTGGAGTTTTTCTTTATGCACCCTTTTGCCAGAAAAAAGGGATCAGGCCTGAATATTGAATGGAAACAGCGTTGGTTGTGGTTTCTTGCTTATCGCTGGCAAAAGCAACAGACGGGTAGTGCATCTATCTGATCTCTTAGAACTCTCAATACCATTAACCATGATACCATTCTGGAGTGCTTTAGGAGTTGGGAGTGGGGGGGTACTGTATTGTCCTACTTCACTTCCTTACTCTGTCGTTGCTCTCAGTTGGTATTGATAGGAAGTTAAAAGTCTGGGCCCTCCTTTGTGGTGTTTCATAGGGTCCAGTACTTTCTCCATTTTTGTTTAACATCAACATGAAATTGCTGGATGAGGTCACTCACCACCCTGGACTAAGATATCATCAATATACTGTTGGCACCTAGTTGTATTTCTTGGCATGTGGTCAATTAATTGATGCCATAATCTCCATCTTCCAATGTCTGGAGGCTTTTAAGGGCTGGGTGGGAACAATGGACTGAAACTGAACCCTGGCAAGATATAAGAGTTCTGGATTTGGGTTCTTTGATCCATGGAGAATTGTCATCTCTGGCCTTGGATAGGGTTGCACTGGTCCAGAGAGACCCAGTACTATCTCCTAGACTAACAACTCTTGCTCAAGGAATAGAGGACAGTGGTGGCCAAGAGGATCTTTGCACAATTGTGAAAAGATGCTTTCCTGGATCGATATTCCCTGTTATGTCCTTTACTGGATCAACAATTCCTGCTCACAGTTATGCATGATGGGATTACCTCTCATTTTGATTGTTACAATGTGCTTTACATGGGGCCATCCTTGAAAAATAGCCAGAAGCTTCAATTGATTCAAAATGTGGCAGCCTGCATGATTTTGTACAAGCGTAGATTGCACATGTCATTTCTTTTGCAGGAACTGTCTTGATGGTTCATTTACTTCTAGGTCCACTTCAAGTGTTACTGTAGTTAACAATTTCAAAGCCCAACATGGCTTGGGACCAGGTTATCTGAAGTGTCATCTTTTCCCAGTCATATCTAATTAACCCAATAGAGCAAGGAGATGGGAAATGTTAGAGATGCCCTCTTTTAAGGAGGTTCATCTAGTACAGGGGTGGGGAACAATGGCCCAGCCAGGAATTCTGAGAGTTGAAGTCCACAAGTCATAAAGAGGCCATTGTTCCGCATCCCTGATCTAGTGGGGCCAAGAAGAAGGGATTCTCCATGGTGACTCCCTCCATGTGTAATATCATTCCTGTGGAGAAATTATTGGCTCCCACTTTGATATTATTTTATGAGACCTTAAATACATGGTTCTGCCAATGGTCTGGGGAACCCAGAGTAATGTGGAATCCATCAAGCAGTTGTTTTGATTGTTGTCATTGGGGGTGGATGAGTGTTTATTGGATTCTATATTGGGGTTTTATCTTTGTAAGATACCCAGAATCATCATGAGATGGGCAACCAAATACATTTTTTAAAATAAATAAATAAAATTCTTCTCCCTTAATGTTTATTTTTTAATTCTTCCCAGGTCAGCTTATTCTCCCCAAAATTATCACCACACCTTCTTCGACACTCAGTTGCATTTCTCAGATCTTTGTCTAAGCTGCAGCTTTTCCTCCTGTATCCCAAGGTCATTTCCACACACCATTAGAAGAACATTTTCTGGACAAACTAAAAACTATGCAACAGTAATTTTAAAAACATTGCAAAATAATCCCATGTTTATTCTGAATTAAGACCATTCAACAAAATCAGGGAAGTAAGTTCATCATTTCTTCTTGTTCTGTAAAATTGCCTCCCCCATAATATCACCAATAAAGCAACAAAAGTCCATGTGTTTATTTAACTCGGGCATGTGGCCAAATTCCTTGCTGTACCTTAAAATATCAGAAAAGTAAGAGATTTGTTTGTGCCTTTCATTAAAAAAATTGTACATTTCTCCAAGAATGGGATGCATGGATTTGAGAATTAGCAAAATAGTATTCAGAGTACAGAAAGTGAAACTAATGGATACACCGAGTCTGAGGAATGTCACAGATTTGTATTTTCTTGAATCTTCATTTTCTATCCCAAGTTCACTTGTATACCTGGCACTGAATTTACAATTTTTTTTAATTTTCGGGCAGGTATTATCTTGTGTTGTTGTTGCTGTTAAATGAAGTCTAGAAAGAGCTTCAATCTACTAGGGCTGACAGTATTTTATACTTATTGGTTTTGGGAATGCAGATGAGTGCTTGATTTAGTTTACTTTCATATAAATTTAACAAAATTAGCATTTTAATAACAAAATGGCAAAGAAATTAAACAGCCATAAAACTAGAAGGGACTATTAAAGCCAATGAATTCAACTCTTTGCTCGATGCAGGATTTTAAATTAAAACACTCTGATGACACTCTCTTTTAATCAATTCAGGGAAGCAAAGATTTCTACTTTTCTGGTTAACTAGTTCCACAGTTGAACCTTTCAATTAGGAAGATATTCTTGCATTTGAAACTGAAATATGCCTTCCTTACCTTAATTCCATTGTTTTATATTCTGCATTCAACAAAGTAAATAATAGATTTTGACCTTATTTGTTGTGGCATCTTTTCAAGCACTCAGAAATGTTATAATTTGTCATCCACTAGTCTTCTCTTCTCAGAAATAAACATTGACAGTTCCTTCAGACTTCCTTCACGGGACATATTTCTACGTTTATCTGCTGCTCTTCTCTGAATCTATTCCAGTTTCTGAAAGAAATCACATTAATGGTGGTATTTGACAGGTTCTGCCCAATTCTGGAGAGCCTGTAGGAGTGATGAGCAGTGGAGACCAAAATGGTTCTCTCTGCTGCTCTAATGGCTCTGCTGCTGGGCCCTCCCAGGCTCCCATACTCACCTTTATAATGCAGCTGCTTTGCGCGGCACAGAATAGCGCTACATGGCAGTTGCTGAAGCGATCGGGAGATCGTGCAGGCTTGCAAGAGGCGAGGTAGAATGCCTCTGTGCCTGCACAAATGCTTCTGCATCTGCTCAAAGTGTGCATTTGGCATGCGCATGCATGCACACAAAGTATGTGCATGTGCGTAAAGCGCGCCCACCAAACCACGCCCACCGAACCGGTGGCAACAATATTTGAATCCCACCACTGAATCGCATGATGAATAATCATGGAGGTACAATCAGAAGTCAAAAGTAGCAAAAAAAATTTACTTTATATAAATCAAAACAACAGAGATTCAGTTGACATCTTTCTCTCTGTAGAATTCTCAAAAATCTATTTTTTTATTAAAAAGTTCCTTAAATAAAAGATAGGAGGGAGAGAGAGAGAGAGAGGGAGGGAGGGAGGGAGGGAGGGAGGGAGGGAGGGAGGGAGGGAGGGAGGGAGGGAGAGAGAAGAAAAATATTTCCGCTTCTATCTAAGATGCTTTTTTTTCTTAGAAACTAAATGCTGATGACAGTTTCACTATAAATAATAAACAGAAATTGTTTCAGAATGTTTGGCAGGACCAGACAAATTTCTGCAATATTACTTAAGGCTCATTTATTTTCTTTTACAAATCCAACATTTTGCATAATAATATAGTTGTTCTGTAGAATTTGTAATTTTCTTGCATACCTATGATGCCTGCTAAATGACAGCAGTAGCTTGACATCTTGGAAAAGCTTGTCATTTTAAAACGATTTAATTTTGAATACTGCTATAGAAATAACCTATTCTGAAAGATCTTACTTTCAGATTGCTCATAGATGGCATAAGATAAGGATGCCTGCAATCAGACCATTTTCATATATGTTTCCTGATGCACAGAGGTGGATCTATCTAGAAATTCTATGGATTCAGAAAACTTCTTACATGCTGCTAGTCAGAAAAAAATATTTCTGTTATAAAGAGAGATGATCACAGTTTTCTCGCCATACAAAATGTCCCTGTTATGTATGGCCATTGCCAGGGACTTTTCATGACAAATTAAATTCATCCAACATATTTACAAATTCTGCAAGAAACGTGTGTGGGAATATTCTGAGCAAATCCTGCCTGGACAGTTAGCTAACCTTGGACACTTACTCTGTGTCAAACTTTACAAAACAGGACCAGTTTGTCTTGCAGAAAATTTCTTCCATGCATGTGAAAAAAAAAATATCTAACAAATCATTGCACATGTAAGGAAGCAACTTGTTTGTCTGGACAAAGCAGCATGGCCACTCCACTGTTGAGAAATTAGTGCCAGGTCATTGTACACTTTTGCTTTAATATGACATTTTCCCTAAAGCTGCAAAATTCAAGCAAAGTCCTCTCAAAGCTTGGCATGCCCCTAGTCCAGTGATGGTTAACCTTTTCAGCCCCGGGTGCCCAAAATGCGCACACACATGAACATCCCCAAAATGCAATTCATGTGCATCCCCGTGCATGTGTCCCAGCCCTGCGCATGTGCACTCATCCATGCACATGCATCTCCCATGCATGTGGTCCACCCCCACACGCATTTCCTGTGCATGGGCCCCATTCTCTGTGCCTGTGCCCTCCCGCATGCCCCTGCCCCATGCACATGCACGGCAGAGACCCGGAGACCAGGTGGCCAGTGAGAGGTGCATGCGCATGCACGGTGCTAAACTGGGGCAACGGCTCGCATGCCCACAGAGAGGGCTCTGCGTGCCACCTGTGGCACACATGCCATAGGTTCACCATCACAGCCCTAGTCCATACACATTTTTTGTCTGCCCTGTTCATAATCTTCCTATCCCCAATATGCGACCCATGGAAAAGGCTGTTTGATGCGAAACTTTGATGTGAAACTAATCAAGCAGAAAAGCAATTTAGAACTAAGGAGAAATTTCCTGACAGAACAATTAATCAGTAGAACGACTTGCCCCAGAAGTAGTGAATGCTCCAACACTGGAAGTTTTTAAGAAGAGTTTGGACAACCATTTGTTTCCTGCCTGAGCAGGGGGTTGGATTAGAGGTTCCTTTCAACTCTGTTATTCTGCTTTCTTTAACAGATGAACACACATTCTTGAGAATATTTCCTCTAATGATACACTGCATTGTATTTATTGTTGAAAGAAAATGGATTTAAAACAAGCATCCATGCTCTGAAGTCTGTAAATTGTAAAGGCTTGAAATTGGTAGATTCATCTTAAATGAAAAAGAAATTGGGAGGGGGTTTAATTTCTCACCTATCCTTAGGCCAACTTCTTTCATTGCTGTATTATTTTATATGGCTTGAAGCTAATATGTGACTAGCACAAGAAGCTTCTTTAAATTACTTTACATGATGACTCTCCCTGTGTGATGTTCTCTTTACATTCAGTGAAAGACTGAGAGCTTTTCTTTATGCCATCTGAGGCTTGTTTTTCCCCATATGAAATAGTGTGGAGAAAAATTACCCAGTCCACAGTACAAGTTGCTAACATGCTTCTCATAAATAGCTTTCTTTGCATTGACTACTGCTGTTTATTGTCATAGTCTAGTCATATTTTTAGAATTTAGAATTTATTTGATTTGTCAATCACTTACAGGATAATAGGTATAAGTATAAACATAGTTATGAATACATGAAATGGATACATATAAGAAAAATAAAATATAAAAGAAACAATAGGACAGGGACAGTAGGCACGTTGGTGCACTTATACATGCTCCCCCTTTCTTAGCAAAGGGGTGAGGTCAATAGTAGACAGTCTAAGGTTAAAGTTTTTGGGGTTTAGGGAAGAAACCACAGAGTCAGGTAGAATATTCCAGACATTGACCACTCTGTTGCTGAAGTCGTATTTCCTGCAATCAAGTTTGGTGCGATTAACCTTGAGTTTGTATCTATTGTTTGCTCTTGTATTGTTATGGTTGAAGCTGAAGTATTAATTGACAGGTAGGACATTGCAATGTATGCAATGTATGATTTTATATACTATACTTAGATCGGACCGAAGGCGGCGTAGTTCTAGGTTTTCTAGGTCTAGAATTTCAAGTCTGGTGGCATAAGGTATTCTACAACAAGTAGAATATATCCACAAGACCAAGATATATTTGTTTGAGGGTGTACACATCAGAAGTGGTATTCAGCCTTTTTTGACTGGTCCTGGTGGACCAATAGGGAAAATTTTGACTGGTTCAGAGAACCAGTAGGGAAAAAATTTACTGGCCCTGCTCTTACCTCTCACCTCTCCTATATTCAGCTGAGTCACGCATCAGAAGGATTGCTGCACCTCAGCTGAGCTAAAAGAACAGCACAGCTCACCAAGGAAGGGCCATCTCTGAACCCTGCGCATGCGTGTTTTGCGTATTTGGTGTGCGCATGTGACAGGAACACCTGCACCTATCATGCACACACCACAGCTTAATTCAGAGTGCGAAGTTTGAGCACTGCACATGCACACATGAAGCAAACTCCAAACCAGTAAGAAAATTTTTTGAAACACACCACTGGTACACATGTATACATATATGCATGCAGGTGTATGTATGTGTGCATGTGTGTGTCCTGTAAAGAGGAAAAGGGTATAACAAAGTCTGAAAGATGTTCAGTTAAAAAAATGAAAAGATTGTCCCTTTTATCTCATTTTTTCAAGGAACAGGCTTGGTTATTCAGTCTTTTAAAAACAGCATCAATTATAGCCATTCACAAAAGTATACAATAGGGTCTTAACTTTTATATACCAAAGGACAAGAAAGCTAGTATTTTTTTTTAATGATGGGTGAATAAAATATAGGCAGCGGCTTTGGGGAACATTTAGAAAAAGTAGAAGTACAGATTGCTAAATGACTCTGACAATTCAACCAGAACAAACAGAAATCCTGAAATAGTCTCAGTGTTTTACTGAAAGCCAAACAGACATCTCTTCAATTACTATGGCACTATATCTATTCTACATTTGAAATTTATCTGGTCATTTCTTTTCAGTGGCTGCAGTTTTGTGACGATCATGCTCAGCATGAAAGGAACCCAATTTGATGATTTTTCTCAGGTTTGATTGTTAAATGGTCTATGGCTCAAAAACTAGGGTTCTTTTGAATTAATAGCATGTAGTACAGTACTTTTTGACATGACAGAATCAGTCAGCATGGTCCTGCTGAAGTATTTTCAACAATTGCATTGAATTCAATCCTGCTCTCAAGATAGAAAAAGTAGGCAAGAAAAATGCATGTGCATGTGACTATGTATAGGTGTGTGTTCAATTTTTCTCTTAACTAGAATTATTCTAACCATATTCATTGCATTTTGCAAATTCATTGTCAGTTCTTACTGAATGCATGCTTCTATCTATGTCTTTGGTCTTGAAGACGATATAAGCAAATAACAGAAAGACACAGAAAAGTAATCTATAAATAATCCAATACACTGAGGTTCTGCTGAAATCAATACAGTGATGTAGGGTAGGATGTATAAGCACTAAAACATTTGTGTTTTATTGAATATTCCCTTTTCTTTGGGTTACATCCCAAAAATAGTATAAGGAGCTAGTGTAGCAAATAATGCTATTGTCATCCCCAAAATGGCCAGCCGCTAGCAAACTGTCCTGGGGTTGCCATTCGGGGACAGGAGGATCCACTATTGCCACATGAGCAGTCAGTTGGGAAGCGGAGAGCCTGCAATCAGCTGAGAAGCAGAGACCCAGCTGAAACAGCTGATCATTGGCAACAGAAAGCCAGTGAAGGGGGCAGGCAAGCATGAGAAGATTCTGGTGGACTAATTGTGGGCAGACACAATGGAGTGGGATACATGCACATACTTAAGAGTGAAAGGATAAACTGCAGTTAGCACTTACTTTGTTTTGCTTCTTTGATTGTTGGTCACTTTGTGCCAGGTTTCATGCTTTCAAGGATAAACGCTTCAAACTGAACTGTGTTGTCTGAGGTTTCTTGATGTGGAACTACAGAATGTGACAGCTATATTATTGTGAGATCTCACATTGCTACCTGCTATCACATCTTTGCTATCTAGAATCATTTTTAAAGTTTCTTTTAAAATTATTCTTGAATGTCCAGAAATGATAATTGGTTGGTCCTAAACAACACACACACACAAAAAGGATATGCTTGAGAGAGTCTACAAAATGTCTTGTTGGAGTTGATGGAATTCTTAGAATCCCTTCTTAAAAGCATTGCTTGATGATGTTTAATACTGCAGCTATTGAGGGTGATGATAGAGTTTGGAAAGGTACACCAAGGAAAGATCCACTTACAGTGGCCTGGTCAGGTCTGCAGGGATGAAGGAACTAAGGAGGGTTGTTATGTATAAGGAATTCTGAGGGGGAAAATGCTTGAGGAAAGTTTGAGGGAAGGCTCTGCCTCACACATTACTACCTGTCAATGTCGAATAAAGCTTATTTCTTTAACTTGATTCATGGTAAACAGCAGAAAATAGAATACTTTTTGATATTTTTCTTTTTCAGGCTGTAAAGAATGACTTTCTCACCTGTGGAGATTCTCAATCATACAGGTTATCATTGTTTCAAAGATGCTTTTTCCCGGAGGAGGAGGAGGAGGAAGAGGAGGAGGAAGAGGAAGCAGCAGCAGCAGTAGCAGCAGCAGCAGCAGTAGTAGTATTAATAATAGTAGTAGTAGTTTCATTTCTCATCCAAGAAGCTTCATCGGTTCAGAAAGAAATCAAGAATAATTTTCTTCATTTCTTTCTCTTCCCATTTGTAACTGGGCAGCCTTTGTTATTAAATTGGCTGCATATGACATAAAGTAATATACAATAAAATCAAAGCAAAAGAACTATCTATTTGCTCATTGTTTGCAAGATTTTTCCAAATAATAATAATAGTAGTAGTAGTAATAGGAATAGGAATAGAAAGAAGATACACTTGAGAAAAAGTGGAATGTCTAGCATGGACTTTCATGGACAGTGAAGGGAGGAAGACTCGGGAGGGATGAGGGGCAGACTATAACATCCCAATAGTGACAGATTTGGCAAGATATGATGGTAAAAGGGATCATGCTGTTTTGGGGGATGGTGCCACTGGTAGATTTATAACCCTGCCTGACATATAAGAGTGGCTATATACCTGCTTTAGTTTTTCTATTTGGTATACTGGTATGCTGATAATACCAGCTTTATATCTGAAACTCATGCTGGCAGGGATCAGAAGACATGCCTTTTCGGCCCTAGCGCCTGCCTTTTGGATCATTCTCATTCCAGAGATTAGGATGGCCTTGGTCTTTCAGAAGTCTTGGTTATGTGTCCTAATCCATAGTCAAGGATAAGTGATGCTTTTAGTCAAAGTTATGTGATGCTGTATTTATTGTTTTAGATATTTATGGATAACGGTATCAAAGACTAAAATAATCATTTACATCTGAAAAAAATGGAATGAATGACTGCAAGCTATTTATAAATGGCAAAAAACTAAACAACACAGATGTATTGATTCAGAGTTAATAGCCAACAACTTAATATGTTTTTCTCTTGCTTCCACTATCCCAATAATAAGAAAAATAAATTAATTTGTGAGACTTGGTAAAACATCTACTCAAAATGAGAATATAGATGAGAAAAATTTCAGACATCCAAACAGTAGTAAAAAAAATACTGAGTAGTATGTCATCTGCTGTGAGAAATGAATGTTTATCAACAGAAGCAAAAAAAATGTAAAAGTATGTTTCTGTCTACTTCATTATAAAAACATGAGAATTGAGCATGTCAGGAAAAACATAAAAGTAAGCTGAAAGCAGTCCAAGGGGGTACTTGGAAATGTGTGTGATTAAAGAAAAATAATAAGTGCTTAAATGTATATCGATTGAATACCGATGTTATGTGACAATTACTACAGTACTGTTATGGTGGTTTGATCATACAGTATGAAAGAATATGAAAGAAGCCTGAAACAAATACATGAAGAAAGAATGAATGAGTCAAAAAGAAGACTGAGGAAATTATGAATAGATGGATAAGATTGATTTAGTTCATATAAGACAGCAATGTATGAAGAATGGAAAAGGACAAAGTGGATATCCTCCAAATCTCTACCCCCAATGATTATCTGGGTTTTGAAATGCAAATACTCCATTGGTTCAAAGGAAAGGAACTGACAGCAGGTTCCACTATATTGAATTGATCTAACTGCCAATATTGTACTGCAGCCAAACAAATCAGCTTGGGTTTTTGTGTTGTTGCACTTCCCTCCTTCTATCCCCTCCTCCACAAATATAATTACTCCTTTACATTTTCTGTCATCCTTTATTCTATGACTTCCTGGCTGGAAGTCTCTGAATCATTTTAACATAGAAAACTCTATCATTGCTTCAATTGACAACTTACTGGTAACTCTGACAGAGAATATGCCCTTATCCCATCAACTATCCAGAGCAAACAGCAAATTAATCAGATTTGTTTTTAGAATTTCTTAAAAGATGACCATAGAAATTATTTCCAGCTAATTTAATTTAAAAATGCATCTGAGTTTTCATTTGAAAAAAATATGGTTGGTCACACAGTTAGATTGGATTTGGCATTTTTTTCCCACCTGTCAAATCCTTCCCAAGGACCTGGGATAGCCAAATGTTGATGTTTGATGGTGTTAGAGGTATTGTCACAGGATGTTCCAAATGAAATTTCTTTCTGTAATTGACTGATGGTGATTTTGTCCATGCCAAGTGATGTTGTAATTGTTTTGGGATTTCACCCACAGCACCTATGACTATTAGTATATAACCTTTGCTTTCTTTTTCCACAGTCATTCTGTGTTACTTTCTTTATTTTATGGTCTCACCAGTTCTTGACTGCTGGCAAATGGTATTTCCAGTAGATCTCTTGAAGCACCATTCTGGCTATTGTCATGCCTTCTTTGTACACAATGTGTGTGATATTTTTGCAGCAGCTAACCAAGTGGTCCACTGTTTCTTCAACTTCTTTGAGAGGCAGCGTTTGCTATCTGTTGCTGTCTTCTCAATTCTGGCTCTGTATGCATTTGCTCTCAAAGTTTGGTTTTGTGAAACTAGAATTAGCTTTTCTGATTCTTTCTTCAACTTTCCTGCTCTTAGCCATTGTCAGGACTTGTTATTGCTTGGGTTCCCTGCTATTGGTTTGATGTATTGGCCTTGTAATATTTTTCTTCCCATATCGATTTTCTGTTCTTCATTTGTTGTTTCGTGTAGGCCAGTTTGGTCTCTTCAGTACTCAGTAAGTCTTTGTGGTATATTAGCTCTAGTGTCTGTGGAGGTTCTCAGTCATCCAGGTCATGGTTGTCCCAAAGATGCTTTTTCACAAGGCAACTGGACATTTTGTTTTTTTCCTTTGAAGATGTTTTGTTTCTCATCTAAGAGCTAAAGAAGCTTCTTGGATGAGAAGTGAAACATCTTGAAGGAAAAAACAAAGGACGACCTGTTGTCTTTTGAAAAAGCATATTTGGCATTAACTGTAATGCATTATTTTCACTGTCCTTCAGACATTCTTCCAATGCCCTTTCTTCTTTTTCTTCTTTAACTGTGTAGTGTACTTGTGCAATTCCATGCCCACCTGAACAGAGCATATATTAAATTTATTGTCTTCTCTGAAAACTACAGTGTGCATGCTGGCACACTAGACTTCAGCTATTAATCATTGCTGCACTCTCACTATCACTTCAAAGCTATTTCCCCAATGTCTGTTACTTTTTCATTTATGACCATTAGTTGTTACCTTCTCATTTGAGTTCCTTTTGTTACTGTTCCTCCTTTTCATGGAGCAAAAGGAAAGGAAAAGGATGAATAATCATATCACTATTAAAAATATGTACATCATACCTAAGAAAAAACAAAAAGGAAAAAATGTTAGAAATGTAAAGCTTTGACTGGACTAAATCAGTGGTGGGATTCAGCCAGTTCTCACCAGTTCAAGAGAACTGGTTGTTAACTTTCTCAGCAGTTTAGCGAACTGGTTGTTGGAAGAAATCATTAGGACAGAGAACCAGTTGTTAAAGTATTTGAATCCCACCACTGGACTAAATGCAAATGATCATCAAGTCAGTTAAAGATGTGTGGTCAGAGGATTGGAAGATTGTGTGAACACAAGTGAGCATAGGAGGAAGTTAGTGTCTTTCTCCCTTATGTATTCTGATGAAGGGGCTCTATTTATAAAAAGAAGAGAAGTTCTATATCACTGAAGAGGCTTTCACTTCTGTTGTATGTTTGCTAAGATAAAACCAATGTGAGCAAAGTTCTACATATCTAAGCTTCCTCTGCTTCATTGAATCTAGACTGAATGAGGACTCAAATTAAACATTTATATGGTAAATCATACTTCAAACTAAAGTGTGGGAGTGGGGAGAAATGTAATTTCCCCATCCTAACTCATGAACATTTACTGTAGATATATAGTCTCATTTTTCCCTGAGAAAAATTACTTCACTGACCAATAATATAGCTAGACAATCATTATTTTCAGCTGAAAAGTTGTGCCAAGAAAAAATTAGCCATTGCCCCCAAAGAAGCAAAATGCTGGTTAAACAGCTAGAAGGGAAAATAGCACTATTATTCCTGTTGTCGTGATTGATAGATGAATCAGAATCCAAAATCTTTGAAAGAGAGACATGAAGTGATTCAAAATACAACTACAAAAACTTGCGAAGGCCCATCTAACATTGCATACATCCATTTGGTGAATTCCATGATATACATAAACATGAAATATAAATGATTTATATAAATCTTTGGACTACCTTAATCCACCTTGCAAGCTATTTGAAAATAGTAATGTTCTCAATAATTTTAATTTAAATTTAAAACTTTTTTTAACTTCTTATCCTTTAATATGTTATGTGTTTCACTGACTCTGAATTGTTTTCATAAGATGCTTTGTGTAGAAAGGCATCATTGAAAGTGTGAATCATCCTTCACTGTTACAGGTTCAGGTAAAATAACAACAAAAACAATGACAACTCTTCCAGGGGCCTCAAGTATTTCTCTGCTCAAAGAATATTCCTAAACTATTTTCTGTTAAAATTATTTTAAATTGTATTGAGGTACTGTAAGGTTTTTGTATAACTTCTACTTTGTAATTTTTACAACAATAATACCTTAAAATAAAAATAAATGTTTTCCTAGTCTATTGAGTGGGTATGCTGAATTAATGCACAACAGGAATACCACTAGAATTTAAATTGCATTGGGTTTTTTGTTTTTTTTAAATGGAGGGAACAACATCCAGCAGCCTTATTATTATGGCAATCAAGCTGTCATTTCCCTGCATCATATATCATCACCAGTAGAACTAATTTCAGACTCTCAATGTGTTTCCTACTCTCAGGAGATAGTTGTTGCTGGTGGTGATGAATGAGGGCAAAAAGAAAAAAACTCAGAGTGATTGAGCTTATGAACCTGCAGAGCTAAAAGTGGTAGAAGGGGGAAAAATGGTTCTATTTAGAATGCAAACTTATTATGGATGACACAGAGCAGCTTTGAAAGTGCCACTGACAGCAGTTTGTGTGTAAGGCTATATAAAGAGCACTGATATCACTAAAGGCATATCACTCTCCTGGCTCTAAAGCCTAAAATCATTTAAGTGCTATCTTAAATATATTTACCGGATGATTATAGCTGATTCATACCTTTATGCTTGTTCTCATTACTCATGTATCATTTCCCTATGACTCAGAAATCAATGTTTCATTCCTTTTATGTCAGCAATTGGCACATTGAATGTTTTGACCTTGGAACATGATTGTATTACACCTGGGAGCATGGTAATCTCCTACGACCTGTGTTAGATAATAGCAACAAAAACAACATAGCACCTGAAAGAGGGGCTTACTTAAATTAGACAACAATGAGTTCTGATGATATGTCTTGCAACTCAAAGAACAAGAGGTGGGAAAAGATCAGGGCTATAGTGGACAGACAGAAAAAAGAGAATCCCTTATCAAACCATCTCATTTCCAAGTATCAATCCAAAGGTAAAGCCTGATTTACAATCTGTAGTTTGTAACTAATGGAGAAGTCATGGACAAAAGTAATTCTTCCTGTAGCTGAAAATGTAGACAGCCAGGAAGCCTACAAAGTTATAGAACTGAAAAGAACATCTTCCAGAAGTAGTATCAACCACAATCTCCTTAATAAAAGCGTTAAAATATTCCAAGAGAAATTTGCAAATAAGTCTCAGATATACTGAAATTTCATCCTTTTGATTGATCTCAGCAAACTGCCTCTTGAGCATCTTGCCATAATCTAAATAAAAATACACACACCCATACTCCAGAGGCAGTGTTTTTCTTACAAGCAATCTTTTAAATGAAATAGCTGCATATTGTTTCATCTACAAGTATGTCAAATATCATGGATGCATGAGCTTGCTCTATTTTGGGGTCTTATCTTATAATTTTAGATGTATTTAGTTTTATACAATATTCCAACTCTATTGGCTGATTTACTATTGCCAGACAGATATCAATCAATCAACGTTTATTGTAGTTAAAGACCAGCTTAAGGAAAGTGGAGTACAAACAAAATTAAAACATGAAAAGTACAAATTACACAAAATATATAAAAGCTAAAAGTATATAAACTTGATCAATAAAAATTGGAAAATGAACCTCAATTGATGGAACATTTCTTGTATAATATTATTTGCTATACAATTCTACATGTGAAAATGCTGACAATATTCACCCTGACATTAAAATATCATGGTATGGAACCTCTATAAAGTATCACTACTTTGTGAGAAGTATCAGCATTACATCATGGAAAGATGACCTTGGACAGGGGTCTCCAACCTTGACAATTTTAAGACTTGTGGACTTCAACTAACTCACAGAGTTCCTCTGAGAACTCTGGGGTTGAAGTCCACAAGTTTAAAGTTGGAGACACCTGACCTAGGACACTACAGCTATACAAATTTTTGAAGAGGCACTTAACTGTGATTGAAGGTTTGTCAAATCAGTTTTATGCAGAGCTGGAGTGTTTCATTTCCTAAAGTAGGAACAGATTAGTTGTCCTGCTTTGATTTGCCTATAAGAGTATGTTACGTATGTTAATAAGCTGTTCTTACTGAATCAAGGTGCCTATCTGTCGCGTTGTCGCGGTTTGCTCGTTGTCCTTAGGTTCTCTGATCAGCCCGTAGAGCCCCCGCAGGGGTGAAATTTAGAGGGACCCTCGCGAGGGTGAGTACTTAAGTACTAGAATCAATAATTGACACAGACACCATAGTTTCTCAAGGTGAGAGAGCACGTTGTGCCCGGGGTAGATGAAAAAATCCCCCGATTGCAACGCACCACCCTCTTTTATTTTGCAGTTTTATCAGGGCGGGGGGAGCGAGACATATGTGAAGAGGAACAAGGAAGTATAATTCTAATGGCGCCATGGCAGGATGCGACCACTGTTGTGTGCTAAGATAGAGTGATTATCTATTAACAAGATATTTTGTAGTCAGCTAGTTTCTGTAACTATTTGCCTACGTGTCGTGCCAAGCTGAGTTTATCATGCAATTCCTAACTTGAGAAGATCATTCTTAGGGCCTTAGGTCAAGAGGACTCTCGAGGTTTACTACAAGTCCTCTTTTCTTTGTTTTTAAGGTGCCGCGATATCCGATTCAAAATATAAGCCTTTCTCCTTTGGAGTATCATAGTGCTTGGATAAGGACATACCCTCCGGGACATCCCGATCCGATTGCACAACCTCGTTCAAGGGCAGGTTATCAGTGTCGTCATCGGAACATAAGTGCAAAAGCGGAGCTTTGCACTCCTCAGTTGGAATTGCCATATACATGATTTTGCATTAAGAGATTAAGTTGCGCAGCAGCTTTAGCTTCGGCAATAGCATTTAAACTACGTTTGATCATTGAAATAAAGATAGGTAATAAACAGGGTAGCAAAGTTGGACCAATTAGTTATGACATGGGTGATGTTAATTTCCTGGGCCTGCCACGGCCATTGTTCCCCCATCGTAGTTCCCCCACACACAAAGCAATTTTTAACTTGCAATGATTTAGCAATAGTCTCTGCAAGGTGTACAAAGGTGTTGCGCACCTCATGTGGTACGGTCAGGTGAGTCAATTTTGCCAATTCCGAATAAACAGAATGAAATAAGGAGTGTCTGGTTGAGTCAATGGAAATTTTGCTTACTATTATTTTGATGGCTACTGAAGGGTTGGTTCCTGTCCCATCAATACCCAAGCCATAGTCATTGTCAGTACCTTTCCATGTTTGGAAGGAAAGCCAATTTTCCGGTACTGGAAACGTGAGATTGATGGGATTGCACTGATGTTGCATACAGTTGGAATCGGGAATTCTAAGACGGGTGATATAGAGTTTTTTAAGGTTATCCCTCTTGGGTATGGTGTCGGGTCGCACTGTGAGCCCTCTGGATTGAAAGTCCACACATTTCCATTCATTGCAGTAGGTGCCTTTGCCACAGGGGTCGTGTTGATTTGAAGTTCTGGCACAGATGTACTTTTCGTTGCTGGAATATGTCCGTCGCCAGACAAGTGAGCCGCATTCGTTTGTGCCATAGTCCATGGCTTCGCAGGCATCAAAAGTGACCGATTGGGATACCTTCGGATTATAAAAGTCATGATTGACCAGTGTCTTTTTCGATGAGCCGGCTCCGACAGTGATGAGGATGTTGTAGCGATGAGTGGGGCCTGTGGGGTCATAACAGGTTTGTTTGTTGTTATCTTCACAAATACTATACGTCGTGCTATTCCACACACAGGTGTGCGTGGATGGTTTGGTGCAAATAAAATGAGTGTGATATATTAATGTAGTTCTGATGGTCTGCCCCTGTTGAGTTTTTTGCAAGCAGGGGGTGCAATGTTTGGCATCTTGGGAGGTGAGTGCACTTCGTGTCCTCCGTTAGGGGGGGATAAACTTTTGTTGTAGGGATAATGTCAGCCGAGAAGAAGTGGCAAAGCCTCGTACCATTTTTGTAATTTCACATTGGTATAGACCAAAGTCTGAGAGGGTCAGATCTGTTACTGAAAAATGAGTTGCTCTAAAATGATAATTGATGGTATATTTGGGTGAGTCTTGTAGATGTATGGTATTGTTGAAAAACCAGTGCCAGATGATTCCCTTTTTCTTGATTGGAGACCTCTGGTAACAGGAGAGGGCCTGAGAGCGAAGATGCAGTGCTCCCTCATTGTTGTAACGGTGCGTGTGAATCAAGGAGTTGAATTTAGGATGTGGAGAGGACTCGAGAAGCTGTCTACGAATTCGTTGTCCGCGGAGCGGTGACCAGGAACCAGGATAGCGGTCAGGGAGATGGGAGCCAGGTGCATCCCATAGGCAGCTGGTGGTATCACAGGGAGGTTGGCAGCAGGAAAAGTGGCGCACCAGGGTATGGTGAGGAGATTGAGGAGAAGATTGAGACAAAAGGAGCCAAGAAAGAAACATAGAGGGTAGTGGGGGGCGAGTTACAGAGAAAATGGAAAAGAGATAAACTGTATGATTGAAGGATTGACGGGAAGCAAGAAAGCCTAAGCAGGAATAAGGTCCCACCGTATTCGCGGTGACATAGACATGTAGGTAGACCCGACAGGGTTGGTAGCCATACAGAAGAGAAACGTGAGGTGAGGGACGCAAGGCACGGCCTTGATGTTGAAAGGCATAATTACAGGCGGAAAGAGAGATGTCTTTAAAGGTAAAGGTAACGCGTGTGAACGGAGGGGCGAAGATAACAGCAGGATCAGCCCGAAACTGAGAAAAGACAGGAGATATCAGAATCAGAAGGGCTAGGAGAGGAACACTTGTCCTTAGCCTCCCCATGATAAGGTCGAACACAGCGCGCAGGCACCCAAAGAACACGATCAGGAAGTTGAACAGCAGCGTATCCTTTGCCCCAAGTGATCAGTTGCACAGGTCCCTTCCACTTCGGATCTGGAAGTTGCCTGAAATAAACAAGAGGTCTGGAGGTAGGGACAGGAGGTGTGGTAAAGTGACGAGAAGCAGCCGTAGAAGAAGGAGAGCCAGTAAGATTCAGAAAGTTCAAGGTATATAAACATACATTTAACACATTCTGTAACGCTGGGAGGTTCGCGGGGCGTACGCCTTTTTTCCCCATGTATCGATCAAGGGCCGTTTTGAGTGTTAAATTTGCTCTTTCCACAATAGCTTGGCCTTGGCTATTGAATGGAATTCCAAATTTGTGTACAATGGACCAATGATGACAGAACTCCGAGAAGGAGGAGCTCGTGTATGCAGGACCATTGTCTGTTTTTAAAATTTTTGGACATCCCAGTGTTACAAAGGTCCGAATGCAATGATTGATAGTGTTTTTAGTAGTCTCCCCCCTTTGCAGTGTGGCCATGATGAACCCAGAGCAAGTGTCTACAGACACGTGAATATACTTCCAGGGCGCAAAGGATGGATACTGAGTAACGTCCATTTGCCATGTGTCACAGGCCTCGGTGCCTCTAGGATTTACTCCTTCTGGGACACTTCGTGCCTGCAGACTACATGTAGGACATTGTTGAACAATTGCCGCGGCTTCTTGATGAGTAATTCCAAATTGTCTCACCAGAGCCTTTCTATTTTGATGAAAATAATCATGACTTTCTCCTGCTGTTAAGGTGTTATTCTGCAGGATTGGTAACAAATGCAACTTGCAGGCCTCATCTGCCATGTGATTGCCTTCTGAAAGAAATCCGGGCAGATGCTGATGGCTTCTGATGTGGGCCACAGAGATTCCTTCCTTTCCTTCAATAGGTCTTGTAACTGTAAAAAAAGCGTCATTAAAGGAGAAGGGGTTGCAGGAGAAATGTAGGCATCAAATATATTCAAGGCCAATTGTGCCACATACAGACTATCAGATATTACATTAATTGGCTGGTTGGGAAAAAGTGTGAGTGCCATATTGAAGGCAGATAGTTCAGCCTGTTGAGCAGAAGGTTGTGGTGTGGTAAGTTTTTTATGCCATTGATTGTCAGTTTGCCACACACAAGCCCCGATGGTTTTAGAACCATCAGTGAATACAGTAAGACAATCTTTCACTGGTTGTTGTACTAAAGGAGTCTCTAGAGTGAGCGGAATTGTTTTCAGCACTTGTATGCGTGGGTCTGGTGGTAGATGGCAGGAGACATTCCCTTGCCACCCTTCCAACGCATCTTGTAACGCATCAGAATTTTGGAAGAGTGGTTCCCATTGTGTTAGTCTGCAGGGAGTGTAAAGCGTGCAGATGTCCACACCCATCAAGGCTCTAGCTCTTTTCCTCCCCCGTTCTATAAGAAGAGCCATTTGTGCAGCTCTTGTGGTGATTGATGCTTTTGGGGTATGAGGAAGGTGAATCCACTCTAAAATGTGTAGCTTTTTTGAAGTCGAGATTTGAACGATGATTGCTGTAAGGAGTGTGGGTGTGGGAAGAAGCGCCAATGAGAGTGCATGATTGTGTAATGAGCGGTCCACCCAATGGGTATGCAAGGCGCTGTTGATTTCTTTAAGAGCATTAAGCTGTTGCTCATTCAGCCAAATGAGATCTGCTGGACGCTTAAGGCCGACCAATGCTTGAAATAATGGTGAGAGAGTATGAGTTGAAATGGAAAGATATGGGCGTGCCCAATTGAGCGTGCCCAGGCATTGCTGTAACTGAACCAAGGTTGCAGGTTGAGGGAGTGTGAGAACAGGAAGGTGAGGTGAAGCTGTGGAGGCTAAAACCTTGTGTCCTAAATATTGTAACGGATAATGAGACTGCACCTTTTCTGGTGCTACATGCAGTCCTGCAAGAGCAAGGAGAGAGAGAAGACATGGAAAAGTTTTACATACTGTACCTTTAGGACCATCAGCTGCAATCAGGATGTCATCCATGTAATGATACACTAAAAATTCAGGAAATTTGTCCCGATAGGGTTGTAAAGCTTTATTTACAAAATATTGACACATCGTAGGAGAATTGAGCATTCCTTGGGGAAGAACTTTCCATTGATATCTAGCTGTAGGTTTAGAATTATTAAACTCAGGAACGGTGAAGGCAAATAGTATCCTGTCCTCTGGTATCAGCGGGATGGAGAAAAAACAATCTTTGAGGTCAATGATTATGAGATCAAATGTTACAGGAATTAAATTTGGATTTGGAAGGCCGCATTGCAATGGGCCCATAGGTTGCAATATAGCGTTCAGAACACGAAGATCCTGTAGGAGGCGCCATTTGCCACTTTTCTTTTTAATTACAAACACTGGTGTGTTATATGGGCTGGTAGATGGTTCAATATGACCTTCTGCCAATTGCTGGTGAACGAGAGTGTGAAGTGCGTTTAATTTTTCTTTTGTAAGAGGCCATTGATCAATCCAAACAGGAGTATTTGATTTAAGAGTGAGAGAAAGAGGAGAAATAGCCATAATTCAAGGTATGTAGAGAGAAGTGTGGAGTTGAGATAGCAGGTCACGGCCCCACAAATTGCAATGTAATGGAAGGACAAAGGGTTTAAGATAAGCAGTCACAGAGGAATGAGGCGTAGAGGCAGTAAGCCAAAGTGAGCTAACCTTTGCTGTCTGTGCTCCACCGACGCCTTGTACTGAAGTTGTTTCAGCAAGCGGCCAAGTGGATGGCCACTCAGAGGATCGAATGACAGAGACGTCAGCTCTGGTGTCAATCAGGCCAGCAAAAGATTGGCCATTCAGCAATATGGTTAACATAGGTTTGGAGGCTTGAACAGATTGCTGTAGAGCAAACAAAGAAGGGGGTTCAGGAGACGGAAGAAGAATGAGAGTAGCCACAATCGTTCCCGCTTTCAGGGAAAAGCACCGGTCGCCAATGGCAGCGAGAGAGAGATTTTTCAGAGAAGAGGAGTCGTACAAAAAGGGTGCAGCGACTACGCCTTCAATGATAAGGGAGGAGTTAGGTATGAGCAAAACAGGCAAGGAAGGCGGAAGTGGCTTCAGAACAGTGATAGAAAGAGGGAGAGTGAAGACCGAACCAGGATCATCATAAACGATGTCCTCTGTCAGCTGTACAGGGAAAGAAGTAGGTTGTAAAAAGGAAAGAGAAGAGGAAAGAGAAGCTTCAGCCTTTGTAGCGGGGTTAGCTGAAGACCCCATGCCTAGTTTTCCGATTGCTGAGCAGGAGGAGGGTTAGAACGACATTGGGAAGCCCAATGAAAACCTTTTCTGCAACGAGGGCAAACAGTTTTTGGCTTGGCAGCATAGGGTGCAGTACCCCGAGACTGGCCACGAGGCGTTCCAGAGCGGTTTGCAAACGGTTAACGAATGAAGAGTAAGACTCGTCAACCTCCTGCACTACCTTCAAAAAGGTGTGTGTGGATTTAGAGTCTGAGTCATCCACACGTTTCAGGGCATTCATCGCACAAAGATGAATGATTGCAAAGGCACGGCGAGGGCAAGTTTGTTGCTGAATCAGGGTGGAGTATAATCCAGTTCCCTTTAAGTGATCAGCAATGACCAGATGAGGGAGGCCTCGTCTTATTTCAGCATCTACTAATTTTTCATATTCAGACTGCCAAACAACATACTGGGCAGGAGTCATAAGCATAGAAAACAACATCTTCCAATCATATAACAGCATTACAGTGTTAGCAGACACGAGAGAATCAAGCATGCCACGAGTGTAAGTGGATTGCAGTCCATACATATTTACAGCCTCTTTTAAATTTTTCAACACTCTTAACTCAATGTTGGTATGAACAGGAGCGCCAGGGGCTCCCGGAACAAGAGTCATAGGGTAAGCAGAAGGTATATCACAAGTTTCTAAGGTGAAGGAAGGAGAAGCCAGGATAGCAGTAATATTTCCCCCCGAGGGATGTGGGGACGGAGAATCAGTAGGAATAGGAGAGACAGAAGGAGAGGAGGGCTGCAGACGATTGTGCGGAGTGTCAGAGTGAAAAGGAGGGGCAGAGGCAAGCTGAGGAATATTATCCGAAGAGGCGACAGATTGGTAAGGTGGGGGAGAAGAATCAAAGTGAACAGCAGGAGGCTTAACAGTTTTAGAGGCAAGAGATAAAGACTCGGGGAGAGTGGTGGAGGGGTAGATAGTATTGAGCGCAGCCATTATCGCACGCCAGGATATAAGAATGTCCGGTGGAGCTCTGGGGACATCATACAGATATTTTCCCAAGCGTTCCCACGAAGTGCGATGCAGCGTGCCCTCAGCCGGATAAGCAGGACAGTGCTGTTCCACAAGGAGCAAGAAGGAGGTGATAGATTTTCTAGACAAGGTATATACAGTGGTGCCATTAATTTTTTGCAAACAATTAGCCTTCTTCACTAAGTGGTAAAGTTCGTCCCTATGAACTGATGAAACTTTGGAGAGTGAGGAGCCCATTACTTACGATTGTACAGAGCCTTTGCCAGGTGCGTAGCAACGGGAGTGAAGGCAGCGCACCTCTAGACAGAAGTCACGCCGTGGAGCTGAAGAAGGGAGAGATCCCGGACGAGCCCCCAGTTGTCGCGTTGTCGCGGTTTGCTCGTTGTCCTTAGGTTCTCTGATCAGCCCGTAGAGCCCCCGCAGGGGTGAAATTTAGAGGGACCCTCGCGAGGGTGAGTACTTAAGTACTAGAATCAATAATTGACACAGACACCATAGTTTCTCAAGGTAAGAGAGCACGTTGTGCCCGGGGTAGATGAAAAAATCCCCCGATTGCAACGCACCACCCTCTTTTATTTTGCAGTTTTATCAGGGCGGGGGGAGCGAGACATATGTGAAGAGGAACAAGGAAGTATAATTCTAATGGCGCCATGGCAGGATGCGACCACTGTTGTGTGCTAAGATAGAGTGATTATCTATTAACAAGATATTTTGTAGTCAGCTAGTTTCTGTAACTATTTGCCTATGTGTCGTGCCAAGCTGAGTTTATCATGCAATTCCTAACTTGAGAAGGTCATTCTTAGGGCCTTAGGTCAAGAGGACTCTCGAGGTTTACTACACCTATCTGAGTCACATTAGCCCTGTCCTGATGCTTTACAGAGGTAGAGCATTTCACGTCTGTTAAATAAAGGACCTCTGCAGAGTTTAATGCAATCCACATGGTACTATAGATGAAAAATAAATAAATAATAGGAAATGTACAATATCTTCCCAGAGTTAAGGTTTTGATTTCTACCTGGGTTCTGTCCTCACTATATATTACACTGTGTACAGCAGAAGTGGTATTCAACCAGTTCGCACCTACTCAGGCGACCCGTAGTGGTTATTTGGCATGGGTCGCCGAACCGGTGATGACCCCTGGCTGGCCACGCCCCCAACCCAGTTACCCAGTCACTCACTTGCGATCGCTCTCCTGGCTTTCTGTTCCCCACATCCTTTTTCTCCCCAGGGGAAAGGAAGAAAGGCATGGATGCTGCAAGTATCTCTTTCCCTTGCGAGTTAAAGTGCCTGGAGTGTGGTCTGATGGGGAGGCGGGGGGAATCCACTCCAGCCTTGGAGAAATTTAAAGGAGCTGCTTCCAAAATGCTTGTCTGTTAAGTGCTGTTGTCTGTGTGTGCGTGTGTGTGTGTGTGTGTGTGTGTGTATGAGAGAGAGAGAAAGAAAGAAAGAAAAATAGAGAGAGAGAGAGAGGGAGGAAGGGAGAGAAAGAGAGAAAAAAATAGGAAAAGAGAGAGATAAAACTCTGTGCTATTATTTTTAATTGTTCCATTATTTATCATGTGTTAATATTTTACACTGTCCCCACACCTTGAGTGATTTTTCTGCTTTTCTTTTGCCCAGGACTACCACATAGTTTTCAGGGTTTACATGTATTCAATGTCAATAGTCCAGAGCATAAAATACGTATGTGTTTAACAAGAGTTGAAAGGGACCTTGGAGGACTTTTAGTCCAACTCCAGCAAGAAAACTGAAGTTGCCAAACTCTGAGTAGAAATCCTGGGAAAGGTGTCAGAATAATACTTAGAAGGGACCTTGGGTGAACCCTATACCATTTCAGAGAAATGGCTGTCCAGTCTTTTCTTAAAAACTTCCAGTGATTGAGCACCCAGAACTTCTGGTGACAGATAGTTCCACTGGGTAATTGTTCTCACTGTCAGGAAGTTTTTTCTTAGCTTTAGATTGCTTTTCTCTGTTCAATTTCCATCCATTGTTTCTTGTTTGCATTCTGCTTCTCTGGAAAATACATTGTCTCCCTTTCTTTGTGGCAGCCCCTTAAAAGCCTGTTGCCTATCACACTCTTGAGTAAAGCATGTGAGCCATTTCCTCCTTTCAGTGGTCCATGAAAGTACATCTATAGTATGCAGATAATAAAGTCAAAAAAGGTGAACAACATTTTTACAGATCTATAGATAAGTTGAGGCTGGGTGACAAGGAATAGCTGGGAGGGGAGGGGCCAAGTGAGTGACATTGAGTTGGCCATGCCCACCCAGTCACATGACCACCAAGCCATGCCTACCCAGTCACATGACCACCAAGCACGTCCACCCAGTCACATGACCACCAAGCCACGCCCACCAAAAAAGCCACGCCCACAGAACCGGTAGTAAAAAAATTTGAATTCCACCACTGATGTACAGGTTAACATGCAGCTAAACCTACCTATCCCCCAATAAAACAGTCTGTGTGTATAGATCTGGATGCTTTATTAAAGAAACAAGATGGATGAAACTTGGAAAAATAGAAATACACACAATAAGAACCCAAATACAAAATAAGTGGTGTTGAGCTGCTGGTGAGCATAACAATTAACAAATACAGATACAACTAAATCTCACCAGTGATGCTGTGTGTATGGGATGTGGATTTTTGTCCTCAGTTGAACCTTGCCACGGATTAGACTAGACTCTTCCAGGTGCTTCTGTTTCCTCTAAATACTAAAGGAAATGGAGTCTGACTCCCCAGGATAAGCTTGCTTTTGGAGTGAGGGTTGATGGGTAGATGACCCTTAAAGGATCAGGTCAGCTTCCAAACCATACAGATTGGTATTTGACCCTGGCCACTAGATGGGCACAGAGAACAACAATAGTATATACAGAAACTGTATGCTGGGCATGACAACCCTTTTGACTTATTCCTTTTAAAATGTTAGTATTGTCATTATTACATTTTAACAAGCTTTCACCTAAAGAAATTAAGGCATCATAAAAAAGTTATAAATATCATTACAGTATTGTAAACACTGGTGTCGAAATATTCAACTTAGATTCCCTTTTTGAAAAGTAAGGTTTATTATATACTAATAATAACATGATAAACCAATTGTGTTGGGCCTAGACCAGCAGTTCCCAACTTTTTGGGCACCAGGAACCGGCTCCACAGACTGGAAATATGGTTTCTTGTGGTGCCTGCATCTTGCAGATGGGGCCTTGCTTGTTTGTGCAGACTAGTTTCTGGCATAGCCCTAGATGATCTCCTGCTTACATCTAAATGAGGTCTGGACCTTGTTCTCAAATTCTTGCCTAATATCTCCACTATTAAAAAAAACAATTACAAACAAGTTAACTGACAAGTTCTTGTGGGTGGCTGCATACACTAGGACTTTGGTGCTCCATGCCCACTCCATTAATAGTAGCATTCTATGTCTCTCTGATATCATATCTGGATTTCACAAAAGAATAAAGTATATCTAGAAGCTAGATTGCAAAACAGATAGATTAATTGTGTTTATGACAATTTGCTGAATTTGCATTCTCAGACTTCTCCTCTCATATTTTTACACATCATTGACAAACCCCTCCTCATTTGTCTCTTTAAATTACTTCTCTGTGATGATAAATTATGATCTCAAGATCAAGAAGATAGAGAAAGAAGGAATCAACCCTTTCTTCAACTGAGGGACAGCAACTCTACCCAAAAGAATTTATTCCTAACCCACAAAAGAAAATACAAAAAAGTAATATCGTAGAAAAACTATGCAGAGTTACATACCAGGGTTTTAAAAAATCATTTTAGAATAACTCAGTTAATATGGATAATAAATACAGTGGATGATGTGATCCATTTTTTTTGGAGACAAAACAGCTTTGATTCTCATGTCTAGAAAATGCAGAGTTAAAAGCTTTAGAAATTGATTCACACAAAACATGAAATAGCTGCTTGAAAATTCTTATAAACAATGTGACAGAGATATAGTACAAGAGTTTTCATAAATTATTGAGTTATTTATTTAACCAAGGTAAATCTCCTTTAGACATATATATATATGTGTAAGGTTTTTAAGCTGATAATTTTTTAAATTATCAGCTTAAAAACCTTACACACATGTAAACAAAAGGCAACGAAACAAATAGCTTTCTGTCGGTATGGTCTCTGGTGATGAGCCGAAAGACAGAAAAGAAAGCAGTATGCTTTCTCCCTTAATTGGGGCTTAACAGGGTGTTGTAATACAAAGTATAATACAAAGTATATATATATATATATATATATATATATATATATATATATATGTGTGTGTGTGTGTGTGTGTGTGTGTGTGTGTGTGTGTGTGTGTGTGTGTGTAAGGTTTTTAAGCTGATAATTTTAAATAATAAATAAGAGAGACTAGTATAGATCTATTTCGAGCTAGTTAGCTCTCTTCAGCTAGCCATACCCTTACTGGGATTCGAACCAGGGAAGTATTACATGTGAGGCAGTTGTAATTGCCACTACACCACTGGCTCTATCCTTATCAGCAGAGGCAGGGGAATAAGTATATACTTTGTATTACAACACCCTGTTAAGCCCCAATTAAGGGAGAAAGCATACTGCTTTCTTTTCTGTCTTTCGGCTCATCACCAGAGACCATACCGACAGCAAGCTATTTGTTTCGTTGCCTTTTGTTTACATGTGTGTAAGGTTTTTAAGCTGATAATTTTAAATAATAAATAAGGGAGACTAGTATAGATCTATTTCGAGCTAGTTAGCTCTCTTCAGCTAGCCATACCCTTACTGGGATTCGAACCAGGGAAGTATTACATGTGAGGCAGTTGTAATTGCCACTACACCACTGGCTCTATCCTTATCAGCAGAGGCAGGGGAATAAGTATATACTTTGTATTACAACACCCTGTTAAGCCCCAATTAAGGGAGAAAGCATACTGCTTTCTTTTCTGTCTTTCGGCTCATCACCAGAGACCATACCGACAGAAAGCTATTTGTTTCGTTGCCTTTTGTTTACATGTGTGTAAGGTTTTTAAGCTGATAATTTTAAATAATAAATAAGGGAGACTAGTATAGATCTATTTCGAGCTAGTTAGCTCTCTTCAGCTAGCCATACCCTTACTGGGATTCGAACCAGGGAAGTATTACATGTGAGGCAGTTGTAATTGCCACTACACCACTGGCTCTATCCTTATCAGCAGAGGCAGGGGAATAAGTATATACTTTGTATTACAACACCCTGTTAAGCCCCAATTAAGGGAGAAAGCATACTGCTTTCTTTTCTGTCTTTCAGCTCATCACCAGAGACCATACCGACAGAAAGCTATTTGTTTCGTTGCCTTTTGTTTACATGTGTGTAAGGTTTTTAAGCTGATAATTTTAAATAATAAATAAGGGAGACTAGTATAGATCTATTTCGAGCTAGTTAGCTCTCTTCAGCTAGCCATACCCTTACTGGGATTCGAACCAGGGAAGTATTACATGTGAGGCAGTTGTAATTGCCACTACACCACTGGCTCTATCCTTATCAGCAGAGGCAGGGGAATAAGTATATACTTTGTATTACAACACCCTGTTAAGCCCCAATTAAGGGAGAAAGCATACTGCTTTCTTTTCTGTCTTTCGGCTCATCACCAGAGACCATACCGACAGAAAGCTATTTGTTTCGTTGCCTTTTGTTTACATGTGTAAGGTTTTTAAGCTGATAATTTTAAATAATAAATAAGGGAGACTAGTATAGATCTATTTCGAGCTAGTTAGCTCTCTTCAGCTAGCCATACCCTTACTGGGATTCGAACCAGGGAAGTATTACATGTGAGGCAGTTGTAATTGCCACTACACCACTGGCTCTATCCTTATCAGCAGAGGCAGGGGAATAAGTATATACTTTGTATTACAACACCCTGTTATGGCTAGCTGAAGAGAGCTAACTAGCTCGAAATAAATCTATACTAGTCTCCCTTATTTATTATTTAAAATTATCAGCTTAAAAACCTTACACACATGTAAACAAAAGGCAACGAAACAAATAGCTTTCTGTCGGTATGGTCTCTGGTGATGAGCCGAAAGACAGAAAAGAAAGCAGTATGCTTTCTCCCTTAATTGGGGCTTAACAGGGTGTTGTAATACAAAGTATATATATATATATATATATATATATATATATATATATATATATATATATATATATATATATATATATATATATATATATGTATGTATAATAAGCTTGTGAGAAAAGATTACAGATGATAAGATGAATACTTCAAGAATAATATAGATGCATTTCCTTAAATGTTTTAAAATATTTCAAGTAGATTGATAAATTATTAAAATGTAAATGCAATTTTAAAATATACATAATGAATAACTGGATTTTACTTAAAACCTGAGCTTTTTTATATGCATTGTATTATGTTTTGTCTTCTTTTGTTTCTTTTCTTTTCTCTTTTTCACTCCTTTTTTGTATTTTTTAGTTTGTTCCTTTCTTTCTGTATTTCAAACCAAAACACACAGGTATTTAGATTTTGCTTGTTACTGAAATCTCTGGGCTAATTTAAAATTCTTTAAACATACTACACTGAAATATATTATATTCTTCTAATGAATTTATTTCTAAAGAATGGTTGTTACCAAGGGGCTCTGAATTAGCACAGTGTTGTTATATTGCCATTGTGTCTGAAAAACATACATGGAATATCTAATTGGGTATGAGACATCCATAAAAAGAACACCCACCAAGCAACTCTTTAAACTCTACTGCACAAAAAAAATTAGTAGCCATTGATAAGATTATTTTAGACTTCAGTAGTAATTGTGTAAACCCAAAAATGTTTTATGATTATTAAATAAACCTTTTTTTCCCCAAATGCTCAGATTTCAGAAAGGACATTTATGGAGATCCAACATAAACTAGAAAGAATTTTTGGGACTGAAGTGTCTTTTTTGCCATTCTTACTTTTCCCAAGACATATCTCTGATTCTAGCACATTCTTGACATACTCAGAAGGTTTTGCCAGTCCAGCTTTCATAACCAATTAATCCAAATTCCTGACCTCATTAAAAATGTGTAATATTTCTAGCTTTTCAATTGAGTGTAAGGCATCGTTGCATCGATATTTGCAAGTATCCCAATTTTTTTATTCCTTAGGATCCTGTTTAGATGATTTAACACTGACAGAAAAGTATAGCAGTATTATCTATAGGGAAATTCTCTGGATAGACCCAACAATTACTTTTCTCTTTTCCCAGGTTGGTCCATTTGATATCTTTAGGGAAATAAAGTCCCAGAATAGAAGTCCCATGCAATATGGCCAATGTTTATTAACTCTTGCAGATATAAATCATTTCCAATATATGTGTTTCCCCAATGTACAGATCTACACATGGCTCACTTCATTGTACTGCACATACCACATTGTTCTGTTTGTGTCTGGATATTTTATCCTTGGGGTGGACAAGCTTCTGCCTTTGTGTATTCTTGGGTTTGAAGTGTTCAGATACGTTGTGTTGGCTGAACATCCTCCTGAGTTTTTCCAACATTCCTGCAAATATGGAATGACAACATTGCTTTGTTTATTGTTTTCTTCATTGTCTGTTATGGACGAGCTCCTGTAAGGTCTTTTTTTGAGTTTTGATGAAGGCCCACTTGGGATAGCAACACATTCTGAGGGCTTCCTTGCTGTGTTTTAGTTCTCCTCCCCCGCCAATCTTTGCTGGTAGGCAGGCCTTCAGCTCAGTGGTGTGGGGTTCTGATGACTCCCATTTTGTGTTTAGTGGGTAATGAGAATCAAAATGTAAATATTGATCTCTGTATGTAGATTTTCTGTAAACTTCAATGTTAAGGCTTCTCTCTTCCTTAATATGTACCACACAGTTCTGGAAAACTAGACTATTTTCCTTAACATCTTCCATTGTGAAGCTTTTTGAATGAAAAGTGAAACGATTTCCAAGAAAAACCAGAAAGTCCAGTTGCCTCTTGAAAAAGAACCTTTGGGATTATTGTACAGAATTTTATATTTCCTACTGGTTCCAGTCAGTATGTAGTTTGTTTTCAGGAACTGAAACAGGCAAAAGAAAATAGCACTGGGAAAGATGCCAGATGGGTCTAACAGCTTCTTACATGCTTATGCTATATAGATAGAAAGATGTACGAATGGGGTAAAATTCAACTTGTGTTGTAGGCCTCAACTTACTACAGTTCATTTAGTTACCATTTAAAGTTATGTCATTGAAAAAAGTGACTTATGACTGTTTCCCACCCTTACTACCCATGGTCACGTGATCAAAATTCAGGTGCTTGGCAACTTTCTCATATTTATGATGGTTGCAATGTCCAGAGGTCATGTGATCACCTTTTGCGACCTTCTGAGAAGCAAAGATCACCAGTTTCTTTTAGCAACCATGTTACTAATTTACCAACTGCAATGATTCACTTAACAACTGTAGCAAGAAAAGTCATAAAATGGGGCAAAACTCACTTAACAAATGTTTTGCTTCACAACAGAAATTCCGGGCTCAATTGTGGTCATAAATTGAGGAACTATGTGTATTTGGAATCCCCACAAGTTATCATTGTATCATGCACTAAACATTCTTCTTTTTATAAACTGCTATCAGTCCTGCCATTGTACTTGTGACATAAGATTGAGTACAATTTATTTATTTATTTATTTATTTGATCATATTTCTATACCGCTCCCTCTCCGAAAAGGGACTCGGGGCGGTGTACAGCCTAGTAAATACATTAAAATACAAGAATACAAGATTAAATAAAGTTTAAAACCGAATTAAATATAAATATAGCTGCATCCCAAAAGTTTAAAAATGGAGTTAAAATTTTAAAAACCCTATTAACTTAAAACCCCTTTAACCCTTACTGGGCCAGGCCAGCCTGTTTAAAAAATAGGGTCTTAACTGCGCGCCGGAAGGAGAGGATATCTGTCATGGCTCGTATCTCCGGGGGGAGATCATTCCACAGGGAAGGTGCTCCCACAGAGAAAGCACGCACCCTCGGGGCCGCCAGCCGACAGCGATCAGGTGGCGGTACCCCAAGTAGGGCGACCCTGTGGGAGCGTACTGGGCGGCGGGAGGTTGTTGATGGCAGCAGGCGGTCCCGTAAGTACCCAGGTCCCGAGCCATGGAGCACTTTAAATACCGTCAGTACCACCTTGAATCGAATCCGGAAAGCCACAGGAAGCCAGTGCAGCCTGCGGAGAAGTGGTGTTACGTGCGCGCCCCGAGGGGCGCCCACGATCACCCGCGCGGCTGCATTCTGAACTAACTGCAGCCTCCGGAGACTCTTCAAGGGGAGCCCCATGTAGAGAGCATTGCAATAATCCAAGCGGGAGATAACGAGGGCAGAAGTGACTGTGCGAAGTGCGCCCAGATCCAGAAAGGGCCGCAACTGGTAAATCAGACGAATCTGATGAAAAGCCCCCCTGGTGACGGCTGCAATATGTTCTTCCAAAGACAGCCGCACATCCAGGAGGACACCCAAGTTGCGTGCCCTTTCCACGGGGGTCAAAACCTCTCCCCCCACGGCCAGCGAAGGAATGAGCTGGCTGTATCTGGGCGCAGGAAACCACAGCCACTCGGTTTTGGCCGGGTTGAGACGAAGCCTGTTACAACCCATCCAACCCCGCACGGCCTCCAGGCACCGGGACATCACTTCGACGGCTTCGTTGGGGTGGCCCGGGGTGGAGATGTACAACTGAGTATCATCAGCGTACTGATGGAACTCCACCCCAAAGCCACGGATAATCTCACCCAGCGGCTTTACATAAATGTTGAACAGAAGGGGCGAGAGCACCGACCCCTGAGGCACCCCACAAAGCAGGGGCCTTGGGGACGATCTCTGCCCCCCCGTCAACACAAATTGCGAGCGGTCGGAGAGGAAGGAGGAGAACCACCGCAACACGGTGCCTCCAACCCCCAACCCCTCCAACCGCTGCAATAAGATACTGTGGTCGACAGTATCAAAAGCCGCTGAGAGATCTAACAGGACCAGGACAGAGGAACAACCTCTGTCCCGAGCCCTCCAGAGTACAAGGCAGTTTGTTGAGTTTTCTGTTTGCTAAAAGTAAAATAAGCACTCAATTTTTTTTTCTCCCTTCACACACACCATTTTTCTTCTCATTAAGCACAGAAGACTATTGTCTAAGCATTTTTTAACAAAAGCGCATCAGTCCTTAGAGAGTTAAAGAAAGGAAGAGCATATTAATTGTTTGCCCTAACATTTTATGCATCAGTGGAAAAACAGTTTACATTTTATAGCTCAGCTGTTCCTTTAAATCAAATGAAAATAATCTAAGGACAGTTTTTATTCCATATAGACCAAACTGTTTTCAGGAACAGAAAAGACTAAAGGCATCTTTAGAATACAAAAAAACTCTTTGTGGTAAAGAATGAGCAGATGCAGAAAAATAAATACCCCTATAAAGAGCATGCATTTAAAAAGGATGTGTTAATATCTTCCATTTTCCTTCCATGATATGAAAATGAGTGCTGAACACAACACCATTCATTTACGGGATGACTCTGGGGCCTGGCTTTTGTTAAATATTCTTTAGGGTTACACTCTGGAAAGAGAAGAGCCTCTCCTGCCTTGAGATTAATTTGCTAAGAACCTCTTTCCTGGTTATCTCTTTCAGGATAGGAGAAGCATGGAAGCATTTGAAGATAATAACAAAAGCTTAATGTAATTTTAAAAAGAAATCTTTCAGAGGATTACAGATCTCAAGAGGCATAAGACTTGGGGTTTCCTGTGGCTTTGCTGTTGAAAAGATGACATGAGAGACTGATTAAAAGGAGGACATTAGGACTCCTTTCTTTATCTTTAGAGCCTTCCAAATCAAAGCTAGCTGAGACTGATTTGCTACAAAAGTTCAACGTCAAATTTGTAGAGACCTTAGCAGTGAAAACAAATAGAAATTTGCTGAATTTTGGGAACAAAATCAGGACTTGACTGTGGCTGCAGTTGAAGAACATGGGGAAATACTGAGGTTAGCTGTATTGACACCACTGCAGATGGATAACGTTATTTTTAATTTTTTGCTTCCCCCATTCTTATTTAGGTAAAAACCGAAAACAACACAAGGGAGAAGTTACAGTTGTGGACACTATTTAAGCTGCCAGCACTTGTGAAATAAATTATAGTTTTGACATTTTTTAAATTGTCTATAGTATTCTTCCTTTGTTTTAACATAACCAGTCTAGAAAAAAGATTCATCAAGCTTGCCAACTATTTTATAATTTGGAGTGGACCTAATTACCCTATGATATTTGCAAACAAACAAAGCAAACAGTATTTCTATAAATATTTGAGAACATAAGTAAGCCAACATATTCAAATTTTACTTTTATATTAAAAAAAATACAAAATCATGCTTTAATTCTAGTTATAGCAAAACCTAACACAATGTGTGAATCTGAAATTTGTATTTGGGCCTTTAAAATCTTATCAGTGGTTCAATTATTTCACAGCCCTGGATAAATATACGTAACTATGTCACACATTATTGCTAATTCTACCTATGGGCAAAGAATTATGAGTCAAGTAACTTTTGAGAAATATATTGCATAAGAAACAGAAATACTTTGTTTTTAAATTCTAACATCTAGCTGAACTACACAGGTTCAATCTGTCTCTGTCCTACAGACTAGCCTCAGCCAACAACCAACTGCTTAAAGGAGCTACTAGTTCTGATCCTACATTTGAAACAATTCAACTAGATTTTAACACTAAGCATATAAATAATACAGTATTTTCTTCTCACGTTAACGGATTGTTAGGCCTCAATATGATGTAGTCTGTTCCAGATACATGCATGAGTGGGTGTCAAAAAGATCAACTATGTGATATTTATAAAAAATAGGGCCGGGCTCCATCACATGGTTGCAGACACCTCTTGACTTTTTTTGACTCCCCTTCAGATGTCCCTGCCCTTTTCTCCCATTTCAGTGGTGGGCACATTTTAGATTAAGCATAGTCTCTGACAGGGCTAAAGGAAATTGTCTTTAGAATGTAAACTTTGCAAATACTACAACTTAACTTTACTGAAACTATAATTGTTTATTTAGACAAAAGCAAAAAGGACAAGAAGGAAGATGTCTAGATGCTGCTTTTTAATTAAAGCATTGATTTCCTATACCTAGAAATAAGACTCATTGAACTTACATCGAGAAGGAGATATGCAATAGGATTCAACTCTCTGAACATGGACAGTAGAAATATATTTGTAAAAAGCAATTTCAAGGCTAATTAGCTCACGTTATAAATAAGCATAGAGACTGCCATGACTGTCTATAAACATCACCTGACACACTTGTTCTCATTATTGAATATTACCTAATTTAGAGCATTGGCACATAAATCACAAACCATAAATTTAACATCCACCATTTTATTTATGGAGAATCCTTAAATCTGGTTACAGGGGCAAGTATAAATTTGGTGGTCTGAATAGCAACATGCTTCTGAAATGACAGTTCATTCTGTTCTTCACAAAGAGGAAAAACATAGATTAAGGTTATGCAAAATCTCAGACTGGACAATTACTTCAAATCTTTAAGTCACTTCAACATATATTATTTTAGTAAGGTACCTTCAAATTTCTGCAGAGATTTTTTTTCATAAAGTTCCAAAGTTTCAGTAGACTTTTTGGCTATGTGCTTACTTTTTGGGGGAGTGGGGAGGGGGATCAACTCTCCTCCATACAAAGTTTTGATTGTGTAGAGGTCTCCAATATTGACATGACTAACCAACCACTGAGTTTAACTAGTTCTGCAAACACTACCTGTTGCAGTGCCTGATGAAATGCTGCTGTAAGTTTCCCTGATTTGGATCCAAAGTCCTCAGATAGAATAATCAGAAATTTCACAGTCATAGATGGCTAAGTAAGTATATTACAGGAAAGACTGAAGTCACTGTCAATGAGAGGGTGCAAAATACATTTATTCCATCATAGTATGTGGATTAATTTGTGTCATAGAGAATGGACCATAAACATGCCTTTCAGCTTCTTAGATGGTCATGTGGAATAAAGAAGTCTGGTGGAAAATAAGTTGTGATGTCCTTTATTAATGAAGTGACTTTCCAATTATGTAGGTCAACAAAGTCTCCATGGGATATAGTTAATTCTTCAGGAGAAAATGGGAAGAAGGTGGAATTGAGGAGCATTGGGAAACAGTTGGAAGTATATAGTAGCTGTAGATGGCCTGAAATGGTAGCAACTGAATGGAAACTTGAACTGAGCTATATATGAACCTAATCATGTGTAAAAAAAAATCAGGCTAATTGCCTTGCAAGTGGTTTATATTGCACAGAAGAATTTGCATTAAGGTAGTGTTTCTTTTTTATGTTGATTTAATTAGCTCAGGGGGACAGGTGAATTTTCATATCTAGTAGCTGAAACAGTTTTTAAACAATGTGCTGTGAATGGTAGCCTCTGTCAGTATGTATTTATGTTGTGTGTGCATTGTATTTGTGGTGATAGACAAGAACTAAAAGACAGTAGTAATGATAGATGTAGTAGTATCAAGTGACAGCAAAATAAGAAAAAATAGTTTGAGATGCTGGAAAAGTACCAAGTCCTGAAGGAGAAACCAGAGAGGATGTGGAAAGTAAAGGCCAAGATGTGGCAGGAGCACTTGTGGCTCTGACTACTAGGCTAGGACAGTAGCTTCAACAATTTCCAGGAACAATGTCTGACCTCTCTGCCCAGAAGACTTCAGTACTAGAAACAGCTAAGATTTTTCATAGAACCCTAAAACTCCCAGGTCGCTAACTGAGAACTTGAGAATGAGGAAGACACTGACCAACCCAAGGAATCAGAAGGAAATTACATGCCTTCAGACATACACACAAACAGCCTTGAAATCTTCATTTCCAGAAATTTGCTCCAGAAAACTGAGGGTTTTCCTTAGCAGATGTGGGGCTCAAAAGAAGAGGAGAATGAGAATTCCTGAACATCAAGTAGAAGTACAATATATTTTCTTGTATTTATAGAGCTAACTATAGTTCTGTATCCTCCCACACTCCTTGATCACCCTTTTCATCAAAGCTACAGGAGACAGCTTGAGGGGAAATGATTTCTGAGTTTCCAAATTATTTAAGAGTAGCCTCTTTTCCTCTCATAGCTCAAACAGAAAATGGCAACCTGTTTTGGCTCTAGTGGTATCAATCAAACAATTATTTGAGTTATAATTTTGAAAGGAATGTAAAATATTTTAATTCTAATACAGTGCTATCTTGACTAGAAGATTCCTGATAGATGGATAGATAGATAGATAGATAGATAGATAGATAGATAGATAGATAGATAGATAGATAGATAGATAGATAGATAGACAGACAGACAGACAGACAGACAGACAGACAGACAGACAGACAGACAGACAGACAGACAGACAGATAGGTGATAGAAATATACATTCATATTCATATATGAATATATGTATGTGTGTGTTAATATAGGTGTGTACACACAGAGAGAAAATGTTATGTGAGCATGCAATAATACATAGTTCTATGATCACTACATTCACTGGCAAGGTGACTTCTGTTTGGTCATATAATTGTTCTGTTTTCAGTCAATCATTTTTGAAGAAGAAATTAAAAGATAGCAGTGACTAGAGGCTTTTAAAAAAAGATGATTGATGAGAAAGGAAGTTCACTTTCCTTGCCCGACCGCCTTAATTATTCTAGAAAGTCTTTTATTCATGATTAAATGGCAGGGGGAAAAAAACTGCTTTCTTCCTGTTAAGTGCTGTAGGGCAAGTGCCCACATACTGTAAATAAGAAACCAAAGCACTTGAAGATAAATACAACAGGGTTCTTTTTAATTGGCATATAATGATCACCAGGTTCTAGATGTGGATTCCTTCCCTTTCAGGATGATCTACCCTGAGAGATTCCAATTTGTAGGACCAAATTGTTTTTAGAAATTAAAGGGAAGTTATTCAAAATACTTTTATTGTTTCTCTCCCATTAGTAAACAGGTTTCCAGGTATTGTATACCTAATGTTACCCAGTATTGCTGCTGCATCAACTAACAAAAGCCAGGTCATGTGTGCATAATTATGATTGGTCAATACAAAGAAATATATAAAATATTTATAGTGGTATTTTATATGTAAATATTCTAAATTTGCACAATAAATAGTACTTTGGATTCTATAGAGGAAGTAAAGTGTATCCTATTTCATTCACTACTGTAAGATCAATGGTGAGGGTTATATATATATATATATATATATATATATATATATATATATATATATATATATAATGTCATACAATTTCTGTTATTTGGGGTTTTGTTTGTATAGTAAAAAAGACAATTAAAGCTGTACTTTAAAATTTACCTCAATGTAAGTTCTAATAAAACCAATATATAAATATACATATGCATGTTTACATATATATTAATTCATTTGAATAGCTATGGAAAGCTTTTAAAATAATAATAATCATGGCATCTTTTTCTTTTGCTATATAGCTACATTGGCCACAATCCTGCTATTAGTGTATTTTTAAAATCCAACTGTTGTGGGAGCTTTCACATGTGAGAATTTCTTATAACAAAAATAGAAACTCCATGAGGCCCATTCACATTTTGTCTTTTGCTTAAAACAACAGAAGTTAGTAAATGTGAAAGTATCAAAATATAGTCTATACTGGATTTTGAATTAGACTGATTGGAAAAAAGCTGTTTTTATAAATAAATAAATAAATAAATAAATAAATAAATAAATAAATAAATAAATAAATAAATAAATAAATAAATAAATAAATAAATAAATAAATAAATAAATAAATGCCTTACTACAATCTTAAATTTTAAAACCTAGAGATGAAATAATACTGATTTTCATAGTTTAATCCGAAAGCCATACCTTGCTTCATGGTTATTGGGAGAAAATCCAGCAAATTGCAATCAAATGTACTCTACAATGATGACTTTGTCACAGGCAGTAAACAGCCACAGCAGGAAGACAACATCTGTAGCTTCCCCAGACTCTTGTCAATGTGCCACATCTCTGTGACTTTTGCAAGGCAACCTTGTGAAAGCAAACTGAGCTTATTCAGCTATTACCAGAGCCTCAGACTGTATAAGGCACCCATGCCGCTGATCTTCCTTTCCACCATATGGTATTTTTAGCCAATGGCATGTTCAGACTAAAATAAGAAAAAAACATCCTTCATTTATTATATGATCATGGGTGAGAGGACTGAGGAATGTCATGTCACAAAAATACTGTATGCTAGGTAAATTGGGAAGGGAACAGATTTGACTCAGGTTTGCTTGGCCATTTATGACTAAGAAGAAGAGGAAAAAGTGCAGACATCTATCAGAATTGCATTTGTCTCCTTAAAAAAAACAATATCCTTGCTGAGATGACTTCTCATACACAAGTTATGAATTCATGGTACCCAAAGCAATCATGGATCAATTGAGACCATTATATGTCCAAAATGTATTGCAAACCTCAGGGCTTGGGGAAATAGCACGGGTTGGTATCAGTGGTGGGATTCAAAAATTTTTACTACTGGTTCTGTGGGCGTAGCTTGGTGGGCGTGGTAGGGGAAGAATACTGTAAAATCTCCAGTCAGTATTTGCTGATTCTCCAAACTACTCAAAATTTCCGCTACTGATTCTCTAGAACTGGTCAGAACCTGCTGAACACCACCTCTGGTTGGTATGGTGTGAGTCAACTCATTCTTATGGGTATATGGGACATTTGAGGTAACTGTGACACTTGATGTTTCATCCCTAACAAGGAAAAGGACCAATTAAAATGACCTATCCTCAGAAATTAATGCTATTTAAGAGTTAGCCCAAATGTTTTGATTAAAATTATAACCAAATAGATCATTAAAGTATGTTAACCAATGTATTTCTATGAGTTATTTGATAGCTATTATTTCACTGTAATGTATATACCTCAAATAACTGGGATACTTTGTCTTGTGAATGTGTGGCAGAAACCCTTACCCAAAGAGAGGTGTGGAGCTGACAAAGAATAAAAAACAAACACGGAAGTCTCTAACGTGTAGAGTTTATTTCCTCTATTCCCTAGAGCTTTCAATGAAAGGGGCTGAAAATGAACAGCTGAGGACAGCTGAGGACAACTCCTCAGCTGTCCAAACCAAGAATTCAGAGTAACATTGAAAAAAGAAATGTCTAACTAAGAAAATAAACTGATCTAGCAACAGCTTGTTCTTCTGCTCTCACACAATATACCTCCCATCTCATAGCATAGTCAAAGCATAGTCACCGGATCCTTCCTTCCTTCTTCCTTCCTTCCTTCCTTCCTTCCTTCCTTCCTTCCTTCCTTCCTTCCTTCCTTCCTTCCTTCCTTCCTTCCTTCCTTCCTTCCTTCCTTCCTTCCTTCCTTCCTTCTGAATATTTTTTCTAGGCATAAGCAATGAGTTGAGTTCCAGAGAACATAGAAGGTGGAGAGTAAGTTTACACAGGCCTGAATCCACTAGGTCCTTTCTGTGCAGGTTTCTCTTTGGCATCCCTTGATACCTGCCATTTCCCTAAACCTTCTTCTCCCATTCTAACTCCTCTTTCTAATATTTCTACCCTGTTTCTGCACTAAGCTTAACTGGGAAGATTCTGTTTGTGGTCCAATGATAGTTTGGCTTATAATGTGGTACCCAGAAATAAGATTTCTCAATAATATCCTAATTATGGAGCCTTTACTTGATGAATATTTGATGGTCTAAAACAATTCTCTTTTTTCAGAAAACAATTAAGTTGGATTGTTTCCACAGACAATTACACTAAGACAAGAGTGCATAGTATTTTTTCCTTATTTGTTTGTTTGTTTATTTATTTATTATTATTTATTTACTATCCAGTATCCTCTAAGTTTACAATAATAAGAAAAAATAATTGTAACCAGATCAGTACTGTCTGCATAAATACAGCAGTGGGCAGATTAAAAAAAATGGTTGCATAGTTAATGTGTAAAGGAAATTGATGTGTGAAAGAAAAAGATGGAGGGAGAGAAAGAAAGACAGCCAGCATGATAAAAGAAGCTATAGAAAATATCTTTGGGAAAAAAGAGTTATGGAATAGATAAAAAAAAATAGACTAAGTTGGAAAAGAAAATACACTATTTTTAAAAAACTATTTTAAAACTATTTTAAAAAATAGTTCTGACTAAAGCTACAAGTACTTAGACTTTTGCAGGATCACCTGGTAAATAAAAAAATAATGAACATAGTTTGAAAATAAATATAGTTGTTTGTTCTGGTACTATTGTAATATGGACAGGAGTACTGATGAGTCAGTCTTTACTCCTATCAACTGCCTGGACAAATATCTGCAGTTTTCCTGGAAACATTTTCAAAATGCCATTGTCTTGTTCCTGGGGCTGAGAAAGAGAATGATTGTTCAAAGTCATTCAGCTGGCTTCCTTCTTTCCTTCAGTTCCATTTATATAATGTAAGGGACAGATTTTCTTCAGAACTTGGTCCTTCCAATCTGGTCCTTCCAATGGTTCACTGTATCCAACTTGCTGCTAGTTGTCTTATTCTTGCATTACAGACTTCTCCAAGGAGTTTAATCTCCACTTACTGTAATGTGTCCAAAGTATGATAATTTGAGCCTGACAATTTGCATCTTAACTTTGAGTTGATGTTTTTGATCATCTATTTCTTAGCTATCCATCTCTTCTCCCATACTAAAGTTTGAAAGTATCAATACTATTTCTATCCTGCTTCTTCAAAATCTACATTATTATAAGCATTGACCTCCAATGTAATAAATCCATGTATACTTTTGATTTACATACTTTGTTACTTTGTTGCCTGTTGTTTACGTCTAAATATAATTTTTGAAACATGAGAATCAGAATGCAATTGTAGCATAAATATGAAAATTTGACCACCATAGATAAATGCAAGAAATGTAAAACAACGATAAAACAAAAATAAAAGAGAAATATCAGTGCATGTTGTAAAACCATGGATTTTCTCGCACTAAAAGACAAGGAAGTGCAAGACTTGATGGGCCTCTGAGAGGAATGTGTGACATATCCTGGATCCCAGAAAGAGAAATGCCTTGATTTTTCTCCTTACCCATTAGACTTGCAGTAACAGAGTTGCCATTGTTTAAAGGTTTGTAAAGCAATTTCATGAGGAAAGACAGAGATACTAATTATAACATCAACCGAAATAGTGGCTGGCATGAGATGATAGTTAACATAAAGAATGTTTGATATAGTACTTATTAAAACCATAATGGTAGTTAAGAAGGCAACATTTTAAGTGGTGAACATTTCAGTTATTAACCCAGTAGAATTGAGTGGCTGGCACACAGTGAAGTTATTAGGTCTAATTTTTGTCACCGACTAAGAACATATTTCCAATGTCACTGTAGTATATTTTCCTACACTATGAAACTGAATTGTTTCACTCTCTACAGCCAATTTTATGGTTGACCTCCCTGCTACTTGTCTTCTACATCATTTATCATTTAATATACAGCAGTACAATCCCTTCCTTTCTTTCCTTCCTCTCCATCAAATTATTAAGGCAGAACTTCTGACACACCCTCACTTCACCAGTCAAGCAGCTCAACTGCCTGACAGGAGACAGATCGAGAGGGGGGGGGAAAGAAAAACAATTTTTTTCACTCCAATAGCAATAGCTTCTGTGTCAACCATTCAACTCTAGGTGGAAAAATACTTTTTACATCAGCAAAGACACAGTAAAATAAAATGGCATGAACAGTGGCAATCTCTTTGTAAAAGACAAAATCTGTAAAAACTGTGGATTAGATATTTTGAAACTTTCCTGCTAAGCAAGACAATCAGATATTGTCTTTCATGCTCCATGCTTTCCCTACCCAAATATTATTTATTTATTTATTTTCTTATTTATTGTCAAAAGCTTACAATATAACAGAAACAAGAATAAACATAAGTTTAAATACAAGAAATAGAAACTAATAATTGGGGAAATAGGACAGGGATGGTAGGCACGATTGTGTGCTTATGCACAGAACTCTTAGGAATGGGGTGAGGTCAATAAAGGTTAGTTTGAGGGTAAAGGAGCGGGGGTTTGAGCAGATGATAACAGAATCAGGTAGTGAGTTCCAGACATAGACCACTCTGTTGCTGAAATCTTACTTCCTGCAGTCAAATTTGGAGTGGCTTACATTTAATTTATCTGTTGTGTGCTCTTGTGATTGTTAAAGCTGAAATATTCATTAACTGGTAAGACATTGTAACATATGATTTTATGTACTATGCTTAAGTCCAATATGTGAGGGGAATAAAAATTTGCTGGGTACACAAATCTGTGGATTTATACAATTCCTTATATGTTTTTGTTTTGAAGCTCTTTTGATTTTCCAGAGAAATAAAGGGTCTTGGGAAGGAGTTCCACAATGTAGAGCATTGCAATAAGATACAAAGTGTGGAATGAAGACTTTACTCTCAGTATTCCTAGTTCAAGAGTCCTGTCATATACAGGACCCTTAAAGTATTTTAAAACTAGAACTCATACTTAACATATGCTGAAATCTAATACCATAAATCTAATACCATTCCTTTTAGTCATTTTGATCCATTTCATTAAAACATGACTACAAGGGCTAAACTTACTACTGCATTGTATAGTCAGGCAAAATGGTGAGATAGTTACTTATAATATAATATGTTCCCTTCTTTACTGAATTTCACACACAGAAAATTCTACTCTGAAAGATAATTAGCATTAAATAAAATACATCTTCACAATGAGAAAGATTTAATGTGATCATGAGAAGGAAAACTTAAAAGTTACATATTGCAATCTGGACTAAAATCCTGGGATTTAAAGCATGAGAGAAATATAAAATATATCAAATCTGAAAGATTGTTCAAAGCCATTTGGACAATCTTGTTCGTTGTTGTTGTATATCTTTAATGATACTTTTGGTTAAAAAAATACTGTTTGTATAATGCTTATGTAACAGCACCTTGACAAAAACTTGGTGCACTATACAATAAGGTATCACATAATTTCTTTGCTATATGTGGAAACTAATGCTGATAGGAATTCTAGCACAGAGATTGCAAACTATATTAGTTTCAAGCCTATAGACCAATTTACAAATTTCAGATAAAATTAGACACAGTCAGTAATAATGTCATCACTAGATATGAAAAAAACTTTTGATATGATTAAGATAGGAGGGCAGTTTGGTGTAGTGGTTATGGTGCCAGGATAAAAATCAATAAATGTGAGTCCTAGCCCCACCTTAAGGACAAAGACACATGGGTGACCTTATGCCAATCACTGTTTCTCAACCCTAGGAAGTGAGCAATGGCAATCCATTTCTTCTGAAAAAATTAGAGGAACTAATCCAGGCCATTGAAAGGAGTCAATACTGACTTGAAGTCACAACCATATAATAAAAAAAAATGAAGCAGTTTTTTTTTTTAAAAAGCAATCTTGACAAAAATTGGATTTATTTATTTTTATTAGAGTTTCTTGTCTAAAAGAAGAGAAAAGAAATGGAATGACACAAAAAAAGTACATTTACTTTTCAATACAGGCCTGCTTGTACATATTATTCTAGTCTTGAAAAGTCAGTGTTAGATGGATCCTCCCACCCATTGGAAGAGAAGGAAATTAGAAAGATCCTATTGATTGATCCTTGTTCTCTTTGTTTAGATTTTTATGAAGTTCTGGGTTTGTTTTTGTTTTTTTGTAGCTTGGACCAGATTAATTTGAAGAATAGACACTAGTACACTGTTATTTTGCAGCTGATTTAGTGAATTAAGACTATAAAAGACTATAGCAGAGGAGAGCTGCTTCAGGGTTCTAGAAAACAGTGTTTGCAAAAGTTGAAGAAGAAACTATACTGGAGTTGAATTCTGCTTTTGTAAGATCCATCAACTTCTTTACAGTTTTCATTAAAAGTCTAATTCAATGGAGGGTCATACTGATTAGGTTCAATTAAGTCTGGACTTTTTTGTGTGTTGGGAGGAAGTGTCTGGCTTCAGTTAGTTTTCAGACGTTTCTTTGAATGGAAAACCAAAGATTGGAAAGTTGAGCATTTATGGTCTTCTCTTCATGGTCTTGAGAAACTTCATTTATTAATATATTTTTAAAAATATAAAGAAAATAGGAAAGAGAAATTCTCTTCCTAATTCTACTCCAAGTGTAAAATATGGAATAATGGGTTTGAATGGCAGAAAACCAGATTTACATTGAAGCTACATTAAATAAATCCTAATCGTGTGATCAAATAGGCAAAAAAAATTACTAAGAAAAGGAGTCCCCCCACATCAATTATATTCAAGCAAAGGATGGAAGTCAGTTGTCATGGATGCTTTGATTTTTATTTCTGTATGGAGGATAGTTTGCAGATGAGGGTCAAAATAGTCCCTTCAAATATATGATTCTATGATTCCATTGATACAAACACTTGGAACTTTTCACATAATATATCCAGAACTGATAAAAAGATACAGTTGGGGAGACTTGTAATTATAAACCCTGACTCAGAAACAATACCATTTATGAATGTAGACTAAATATGCAAAATGTAGAGACTAAATTATACAACATACAGGAGATTAGCGCTTCAAAATGGCGGCCGGAGGACACGTCCCGGAGCAGCTCCATCGCGGCGGCCGAGTTTCGGGGTAGGTCTCCCTCCCCCCCGGGTCCTCACCGGTGGCAGGGGTGGCTAAAGGACCTGGGGGGGGTTGGCGATCCCAGAGGGGCCGTACGTGGGCGTTTGAGCCTGGCGCCGAAGGCTGGAGGCAGAAGATCGTAGCCGAGGCTGAGGCTGAAGCCGGAGCCACCTGGAATGGTTCCCGAGAGGCGGCGGCCTGCGCGGCCAAGTTCTGGCTGCCGTGATCTTTGCGGGGCGGCACAGACCCGGCAGGGACATTGGAGGCGGCGAGGGAGCCTGCGATGAGACCGGAGACAGCGGCCGAAGCCAAGGCCGAAGCCGGAGCTGTCTGGCAGACTTTCGAGTGGCGGGGGCCCTGTGAAGCTGAATACCAACTGCCGTGACTGCTTTGAAGCAGCGCGGACCCAGCAGTAATGTTGGAGGTGGCGGGGGAGCCTGCGGAGGACCTGGCAGAGTTGTCGGAGGTGTAATGTTGGAGGTGGCGGGGGAGCCTGTGGTGGGGCCCTCGGTAGAGCCGCGATCCGTGGTCACCCGGGCCGCCCTGACTTTGCTGGGGCGGGTCTTGGGTGTCGGAGGCCCTGCTGGGACCGGTTTCTAATGGCCGCGGTGGGAGTTGGGCGATGGTGGACCTGCCGCGACTAGGCCCGAAGGCTTTCCCCTGACTGGGCCCGGGCCATGGGACGGACCTTGCCCATCGTGACTGCTGTGAGTGGCACTGCGACGGTCGCGTGGGGAAGAACCTGCCCCTGGCTGCCGAGGCGGCCGTGGGTGGTGCCACGGCGGCCTTGGACAACATTTGGCCTCGAGTGTCGGGCCCTTTTGATTTGATGGCGGTGGTGACGGTTCCGGCGGTGGCAGCTGAGGCTCCGGCAGCTCCAGCGGCAACGGGGACCAGCTGGGTACGGGGTCAACGTTCGGTGCTGTCCCCTCGGCGTCAACAGCGGAGGCAAAGACGGAGGCCGGGGGGGTCATGGACACCATCCGAACTTTTCTGGACTAGATCTCGGTCCCGACCAGTGGGCCCCCAGTGTTGCCGGCGTCGGTCAGGGGAGGCCCAGTTAAAGACGCCACTGAGATATTCTCTGGAAGACTTGTGGGCCTTGAGAAATGTCCCCCTTTCTCGGAAGTGGCCCTCTAAACTCTCCAAGACTTTCCTCAAGGACAGATCCTGGGATCCGGAGAGATGGTGTGGCTGCAAGAAGTGCTTGAGGGAGGGTTGTTGTAAATTTTTATCTAGATTTTTATTGGGGTTAGGGGTGGCCGGGCGGGGGTTGGGGGACAACCTGCCTGGGGCTGGAGCCAGGCCGCGGGTCGAGTGCTGCCGGGAGGTGCTGGGGTCGGGTGGGGCCGTGTTGAGGATGGGGAGCTGTTCTGGGGAGGGTGAATTAAAAGCTATTAGTACGGTGAGCGGGAGAGGCAGATTTGGCGGTTATAGGGGGCCACATTCTGTATTGGGAGCGCGTCCCCGCTGTTTGTCTGCGGTGGCGCGCTCCGACCCCCTTGTCATATCCCGTTCCCCGGGTCTGAGCGATCGGGCCCTGGGCCTTCAGCTGATGTTGTGTAATGCCAGGTCCGTTATTAACAAGGCCCCTCTCATTTGTGATTTGATCTGTGAGGGGGGAGCGGACCTGGTGAGTATTACCGAAACCTGGCTGGGCCAAGAGGGGGGAGTTCCTCTGGTGGAGATGTGCCCAGCCGGGTTTCAGGTTTTTCATCGGCCGCGGGCCCAGGGGAGGGGAGGGGGGGTTGTGGTGGTTATTAAGGAGGATCTGTGTCCGAGGGAGTCCACTGTTTCTCAGACGACCGGATGTGAGTCCCTTTTTTGAAGTTCGGTCCCAGGGTTCAGGTGGGCTTGTTGGTCACATACCTGGCTCCCTGCTATGTGACATCGGCCCTGCCTGAGCTCCTTGAGGTTATAGCCGGCTTGGCGGTTGGGACCCCCAGGCTTATGGTCATGGGGGATTTCAACCTGCCATCTGCTGGTGGGACCTCGGGGATTGCTCAGGAGTTCATGGCTTCCATGACAGCCATGGGTCTGACCCAACTAATTTGGGATCCTACTCACTTGGGGGGTCACACCCTGGATCTGGTTTTTGTCTCTGATCAGTGGCAGAATGATCTTGGTATAGGGGACGTAGTTGTGGAACCCCTGTCATGGACTGATCATTCGCTCCTGAGACTCGACTTCCATTCTGCACCCCCTGGCCGCAGGGAGGTGGGGCCGATAAAATGGTACCGCCCCAGGTGCCTGATGGACCCAGATAGGTTCCTGATGGAGCTTGGGCCGTTTCCCGATGCTCACACACATGACTCGGTCGAGGGCTTGGTTGCCGCCTGGGATAGGGTGGCCGCTGGGGCCCTTGACCGGGTCGTGCCCTTGCGGCCTCTGACCCAGTGCCGATCCAGGTGGCACCTTGGTTTTCTGAGGAGCTAAGGGAGATGAAGCGCCGGAAAAGACGCCTAGAGAGTAGTTGGAGGGCCAGCCGCTCCGGGTCTGACCGAACACTATTACGATCTTATATTAAGACGTATTTAGTGGCGATAAGGATGGCGAGGAGGTCCTACCTCTCCACCCTTATTGCGTCTGCGGAAAACCACCCGGCCGCCCTGTTCAGGGTGACCCGCTCCCTTCTGGAGGTGGGGGCGTGGGAGGATCCCTTGCAGGGACGGGCTGAGGACTTTTCTAGGTTTCTGCAGGACAAAATCACTCAGATCCGGGATGAGTTGGACTCTGACTGGGCATCTCCGAGCGGGGGGACGGGGGTAGATTTCGGGGAGGTCATTTGGGATGAGTTCGATCCTGTTACTCTGGAGGAAGTGGACAGGATACCGGGGGGGCTTAATGCCACCACCTGTTTGTTGGACCCATGCCCCTCCTGGCTGGTCTTGGCCACTCGGGAGGTGACACGAGGCTGGTTCCAGGGAATTATCAATGCTTCCTTGAGAGAGGGGCTTTTACCCGCCACCTTGAAAGAGGCGGTGGTGCGGCCCCTCCTCAAGAAACCGTCCCTGGATCCAGCATTATTATCAAATTATCGTCCGGTCTCCAACCTTCGCTTTGTTGCGATGGTTGTTGAGAGCATGGTGGCATGTCAGCTCCCTCAGCACCTGGATGAAGCGGTATACCTAGACCCCCTCCAATCGGGTTTCAGGCCCGGGCACAGCACGGAGACGGCATTGGTCGCGTTGGTGGATGATTTCTGGAGGGCCCAGGACAGGGGTTGTTCCTCTGTCTTGGTCCTGTTAGACCTCTCGGCGGCTTTTGATACTGTCGACCACAGTATCTTGTTGCGGCGGTTGGGGGGGTTGGGAGTGGGAGGCACCATTTTACGGTGGTTCTCCTCCTTCCTCTCTGACCGTTCGCAATTTGTGTTGATGGGGGGGCAGAGGTCGACCCCAAGGTCCCTACTGTGTGGGGTGCCTCAGGGGTCGGTGCTCTCGCCCCTGCTGTTCAACATTTATGTGAAGCCGCTGGGTGAGATCATCCGTGGTTTCGGGGTAGAGTTCCATCAGTACACTGATGACACTCAGCTGTACATCTCTACCCCGGGCCACCCCAATGATGCCGTTGAAGTGATGACCCGGTGCCTGGAAGCCGTGCGGAGTTGGATGGGTCATAACAGGCTTCGTCTCAACCCGACCAAAACTGAGTGGCTGTGGTTTCCTGCACCCAGATACAGCCAGCTTGTTCCTTTGCTGGCCGTGGGGGGAGAAATTTTGACCCCCGTGGAAAGGGCTCGCAATCTGGGTGTCCTCCTGGACATACGGCTGTCTTTAGAAGACCATATCACAGCCGTTGCCAGGGGGGCCTTTTGTCAGGTTCGTCTGATTTACCATTTGCAGTCCTTTCTCGATCTGGACGCACTTCGCACAGTCACCTCCACCCTTGTCATCTCCCGCTTGGACTATTGCAATGCTCTCTACATGGGGCTCCCCTTGAAGAGTGTCCGGAGGCTGCAGTTGGTTCAGAATGCGGCCGCGCGGGTGATCTTGGGAGCCCCTCGGAGCTCCCATGTAACACCACTTCTCCGCAGGCTGCACTGGTTTCCTGTGGCCTTCTGGATCCGATTCAAGGTGGTACTGATTGTATTTAAAGCGCTCCATGGCTTGGGGCCTGGGTACTTACGGGACCGCCTGCTGCCATCAACAGCCTCCCACCGCCCAGTGCGCTCCCACAGTGTTGCCCTCCTCGGGGTTCCGCCGCCTGATCGTTGCCGGCTGGTGACCCCGAGGGTGCGGGCCTTCTCTGTGGGGGCCCCCTCCTTGTGGAATGATCTGCCCCCGGAGATACGGGCTATTACCGACATCCAGACCTTCTGGCGCGCAGTAAAGACCCTGTTTTTCCAACAGGCCGGCCTGGCCCAGTAAACGGTTTGTGGGGTTTTAAATTAATTTGGTTTTAAATTTTTAAATTTTTAATTACAATCCTTGAATTTTAAATTTTGACAATTTTATATCTGATGGGATTTTCGGCCGGATTAATGTTATTTAATTTGTTTTTAATTGTACATATTGTTAGTTTTTTAGTAGGCTGTATACCGCCCTGAGTCCCTTTTTGGGAGAGGGGGCGGTATAAAAATTTAAATAAATAAATAAATAAATAAATACACCTAAGCCAGTATATGAAAAATGTGTAATGACCATGTGAAAAATTAGAAAGGAGGATCATGTCACCATGAACTTCCTGCTATAGAGATGGAGGCACAGGTGGTATTCAGCCGGTTCTGCCCGGTTCTGGAGAACCGGTAGTAGAAATTTTGAGTAGTTCAGAGAACTGGCAAATACCACCTCTGACTGGAGATTTTACAGTATCCTTCCCCTGCCACACCCACAGAACCAGTAATAAAAAAAAATTGAATCCCACCACTAGATGAAGGGCATCCTTTCATATTTACATTAGATATGAAAATACCTTTTTGAAAGGAGATAGATTTTTTTTAATTGTCCTTCATTTCTAGGAACCCAGACAACCCTAATGGATGGAAACTGAACAAGGAGAGATTTAATTTGGAAATAAGGAAAAATTATCTGACAGTGAGAACAATCAACCAATGGACCAGAAGTTGTGGGAGTTTCATCACTTGAGACTTTCAAGAAGAGATTGGACTGCCATTTGTCAGAAATGGTGTAAAGTCTCCTGCTTGGGAGGGGGATTACATGACCTACAACATCCCTTCCAACTCTTTAATCTGTTAAACCCTTCTGGCTGCTCTGCCTGTAAGGTTCAATTGATGAAATAGCACTTGTCCTCCAAAAAATTAAAAGATGTCAGACAAGAGGGTGACAGGTGCTTTGATTGAGTCTAAGAACAGATGGCTATATGATACAATTTCAAAATAAGCAGAAAATGAATATTCATCAGTGAAACTGCTGATTGAACAACTTCTTCAATCAGCCCACTTCTTCTAAAATGGTATGCACCGCAGTGTGATAATTCACAAGATGAATGTGTATTTGTGGGCGGGGTATGTGTGTGTGTATATACAGAGATAGAGAGAGAGAGAGAAAGAAAGAAAGGGGACGGAAAGAACTATTATAATGGTGTTAACTGCAAAAAAATAATAATGATTTTGATTAGAAAAGAGCCACTTATATGAGAAATAAAGCATTGTGAGTTTGAACAAGTTAGCTAAAGTCCACCTGTCAGTCAACTTCCTTCCTGATTTTTCTTCTGAGTTATTAGATAGAAGTGCAAATCATCAGGTTCTTACAATGAACACTTGAGGATTAAGGGTAATCCATCCAATTTTCATTTTGATATCACAAGTATTTTTGATTCTCAGAAGGGATATATTGCTGCTTTAGAATGATTTTCTATTAAAGTTGGGATTTAGCATTTATGATGAAGTTTCCATGATATTAAATAGGTTCATAACCTTATAACTTGCACCCTCTGGGTTATAAGCAAAGGCCTTTTTCTTTATTATTCATCTAGGTCCTAATGTAACAGAGGTTAGAAATACTCCTGTTTGTATTATGCAATAATAGTCCTGAATCAGAACATGGGATCTTTCTCTTACTCCTCATCTTTCCATTATTCTCTCCACACATATGCTCTATTTAAGAATGGATGCATATATAATTCATATATAATTTTAAATTATCATGTAATTTTAACTTATCAGGCATTAGAGTTCATATTATGTATAGTAATAGCTCAGGCATTTTAGCTTAGCATGAACCAGGCTGCATAGTGATCAACAAGCTAGGTGTGATGACTCCCCCAGATGCTTCCCCCTTATCTCTCCAGTTGTCAGCTCAGAGGAAGATGAACTAGTTCCAGGCATGTCTGGAAGGGAGTTGGCTAATGGCTCCAAGCAGCTGTCTGAGAGGGATTTGGCTAAAGCACAGCTGCACTAGGACAGCCCTGAAGGTTTAGATGCCCATGGGCTGGCCATGCCCATGCCTGGTTTAGTGATGATGTCATGACGACATGAGTTTGACACCCCTGCTTTAGATGGAGAAAGCATGCAGCTGGAGTCAGTCAATGATGAAGAAGAGGAACTGCCTTCTGCAAATGATACAAGAGCAAGTAGAGTAGAGAAAAGGCAGGAGCAGAGAAGTTCAGCCAGATTACTCACGAAGAGAAAGCCTTGCCCTTCTTGATGGGTTGCACCAGAAGCTGGGTATTTAGCACAGTAGAGAAAAGTGATGTTGGGAATAACATGTTCTGCTGGTGGCTGGACTTAATTGGGACAGTTATGGGGTTTAGATGAAGCGAGTTGCAGGGGAATATTTATAAACCCAGTTACACATTTTTGTATGAGTGTGACAGCACACTAGAGCTAAAAACCTGTGGGTTAAGATTAGATATAAATAAAGCCTAGGTATATTGTGTATAAAAAATTAACAGTCAAACATGAATAAAATCTACCATTGGTAATGGGTTTTATGAATGAACCTAATGGTATGACTACAATAATGAGACAGGCTAAATTTTGATCTTGACTGGCTAGTATTCCTTGTTTAATTTTACCCATGTGTATTATTATACTTAGAACCATTTCTCACATTAAAATGGTCATGATAATTTACTCTTATTTTATTTCTCAGTAGCATTTTATGGTGTTAATTTTTTAGCTTTTAATTCACTTCAGCCACTACTATAGTTGTTTATATTTTGAAAATGACAAAGAGAGAGAAATGAAGGGGGAAAACCAGTTTATGTCAATGAACTAAAATATCATGTACTTAGGAACAGAGCAAAAAAGAAAAAAGAAACATTTTTCCATCTTTTTTTATTTTGAAAGACTCTTTATATTATATTTGGAACATTAGGTAAGGCATTGAGAACCATTCAGATTAATTCCTCTCAACTTTTGCCAGATTTTGCACATTTAACAGATATCACCTCTTCAGAGTTTTCATCATTCATTTAAATAAGTTTAATCCACTGTCCCTGAAAAATATACCTCTGGCTACATATGGTGTAATAAAATATTTCATTCAAAGGGAAAATTTGTTTTTATTGTCAATATCTTTTTTTGTTGTGACTGTCACCTACAAATCAAGAAAAGATGAGTAGGGCAAACTATTTTCCAAACCACCAAAAGGCAAAACAAGAAACAATGGATGGAAACTAGCCAAGAGGAGAAACTAGCCAAGAGGAGAAGCCACCTAGAACTAAGGAGAAAATTCCTAATGGTGAAAGCAATCAACCAAGAGAAATGGCTTGCCTTCAGAAGTTGTGAGTGTTCCATCACTGGAGGCTTTCAAAAAGACACTGGTCATTTTGAAACTCACTTTTGCATTGAACTGAGCATCTCCCACTTCTTCCATCACCAAATCTGTAATATTAGAATGCAGAGATGTCAGGATTGATATTCCTTACCTCAACATTTTTTTTAAAAAATCCAGTTATTTAATCATAAGAATGCTGGACCAGTGCAGCAGATGTTATGCAGGGTATGTTATGTTATAGAGAAGTGAAGTCCTCTGATGTTTTGCTTTAAATGTTGAGCTCTACTTTTATGCAGTTATTGATAGGGTGGCTTTTCCAAGTTGGGAATGAGGAGAAGAATTGTTCCTTCACAATTCATTCAGTTCAGGGGTGTTGAGATACTTCCTGTTCATCTAATCCAAAATAAATTGAGAAAAGATGTTTTACTTTCAGTCATCAGCACACTTTCTAGGGAGACAACTGCAGTTCTACAAATCACTAAAATGAAAATTAGTTGCACCACTTTGATTTACTAAAATGGAGATTAGTTGCTATAATTTATTTATTGAAATCAGATTAATGCTGGATTGACTGTTGCTGTTTTTGATCAATATCATTTATGCAATAGGTATTTTATCAGTCATAACTGACAAACCAATTTCCCATTCTTATCTGTTTTCCTAGATTGAGGTATTCACTTCCACTCCTTCATTTGTTTGGATTGTTTTCACTTTTACCACCCATCTTTCACAAATGGAGTGAGTTAAAGGAAAGTGAGCACTTCACCAATGCATGAGATGAAACATGTGATCAGATTCTTTAAGTGCCCAAAGCAAATCACTTCATCAAAATTGATCTTTAGACTTCCAGTATTTCTTTTGACTGGAGATGCCTATACTTGATTTCTTTATGAAGCATCCCTTGAAAAAATATGTAATTCAGTTTATTAAACTATGATTCATTTTAAGAGGCAGTGTATAAATTCCTATATCAACCTCATGGGTTTGAAGCTTAGAGGTGAGAAGGACATTTTTCCCCAATTCAATTTAATTTTTTAATTAGTAACAGAAGAATAAAAAGATAGGACGGTTGCACCTTCATCTTTGTGGCACACTGTCTTTGTGACAAATACTAAGGATCCATTCAGCAAAATGCTCAAAAGAGCCATCACTGTATCTAGCATTGCACACCTCATTTTACAGTATTGTAAATTAGATGATACGCTTTACCCTCAATTGTAAGTGATCTGCTCCCTTAATGTTAAATGCAGAATATAAAATTAACTAACTGAATGAAGAGGGGGGGGGAATGGAACTAATTAAAGTTTTACTTTGGTGGTCAGATGTTTCCACAGTATAGCCGTAATGATAATAATAGTTATTATAAATATTTATGTATCATTTCATAATTTAAAATCCCAAAGTGGTTTATAATGATGCTAAAATATGCAAGGTGAAAATAGAATAAAAACAAATGCAAAACATTTGCATGTTTTGCTTTTTAAAAAAAAATGTTTAAACATTGTGAAAAAGGAATTTTCTTAGCTGAGGAAGGCCAATGGAAAAGATGATTTTTTTTAAAAAAAAAGATATCTAAAACTCATCTGTATTGGGGTCTGATGTATCATAGAAGGAAGGGCATTTGTAGAGCAAATACAAAAAAGAAGTTTGCCCATATCACTATCAACAGTACCCACATAAGTTAGAATGACAACTTGGAAAGGATTTGTTAGTTTTGAGATTGACTAGGCAAACCATGTCTTCCACTGGTATCTTACGTCTCTTTAAAAAAATCAGCCTAATGACTGAAGATGTCTATTCTTTGTTTTTGTTCTGCATATAAATAAAGATGGTGACATTCTGATGGTTGCTATTCAGGAGTCGTGTGATGCATTGTGGGAATTTTCATTTGTACAAGAAGAAGAGACATAAACATGCTGTGTTTATCTCACTGTATCTCTAGCAGCTTCTTCCCATATAGCTGTCTAACTCTACTTTCAGAAGTAAGCATTAATTATTACATCTACATTGTTCACATGATCCCCCGTAAGACAGCTCTCCCACCCCTGGGAGAGTCTGGGAGAACAAACAAGCCTTGAAGCTTGCCTTTAGTGTCAGCACATTCCAGGTTGACAAACAGAACAAACTCTACAAGTTGAGAATCCCACTCTGAGGATAACCCGCTATGGGACCTTTTATGATTAAACTGAAAAGTTCCCAACACAAGTCTTTAGAAAGATCTTCACTGTCACAACATCTTACTTTCTAGCATTGATGTACAATCCTCTGTAGCCCAAGAAAGCCAAGTATTGTGCAGGAATGAAAGCATCAAATGTTAAATGGAAACTTATTCAGAATTAACATCTGACACTATCCCCACCCACCCTGTGGAATGGTTGGTGAAGATGATGGAGCTTACAGAGATGGCTAAATTAACTATTTTGATAAGAGAAAATATTATATCTACATTTATGCTTGATTGGAAATCCTGTAAAGACTTTTTGCAGGGAACAGGGGAAAAAACATACTCATGACTTGTAGTTTTAACAAATAGGGGAAAAAAATCAATAATAAAAAAGTCAGCTTGTTTGTAATCATAGAGTGGGATATAATTCTGTAATCATATTTGCTGCAGAGAAAATCAATAACTTCTTTTTCTTTTGCATTCTTTCTCACTGCACTTTTTGGGTTTTTCCCCCCTTTTTCCTTCTCTCTTTCTTTGTTCTTTCTTTTTTTGTACAGGTAATCCTTGACTTACGAGCACAATTGAGCCCCAAATTTCTGTTGTTAAGTGAGGCATTTGTGAAGTGAGTTTTGCTCCATTTTACAACTTTTCTTGCCACAGTTGTTAAGTGAATCACCGCAGTTGATAAGTTGATAAGTAACTGGTTGTTAAGTGAATCTGGCTTCCCCATGGATTTTGCTTGTGAAAAGGTCATAAAAGGTGATCAGAAAACTCTGGAAGAGAGTAATGGTCATAAATATGAAACAGTTGCCAAGCATCTGAATTGGGATCACGAGAGCATGAGGATGCTAAAAAGATCATAAGTGTGAAAAAAGTCGGATCACTTTTTTCAGTGCTCTTGCAACTTTGAACAGTCACTACATGAACTATTGTAAGCTGTGATTATCTGTATTCATTTGCATTAGTTCTTACGTTCTCTACAAAACTTAAAAATTTGTTGTTGTTTTTTTAAAGGAAACTAACTAAGAATTCAGAATACAGACAAAACTATAATCAAACAACTATTATGTTATGTAGCATGTAAACAGTCAATCTAGAAAGTATCAGACTTGAGGTAGGAAAATATGTGTTCTGATCAGCTTTTGTTGTGTTTCTTTCTTTTTTTTCCACAGCACTTTTCAAATTATAGCATCCATTGTTAACAAAATCGCTGTCTTTTAGAACCTTGAAATCCTATTTCCACATTTGTGTTGAAGAAACACACCTTTAGTTGTCACAACAGAATGACTGAGATTTCTAACATATGTGCTAATTCAGAACTACAAAAAGAATGCAGTTCAAATGCATATAATGGTGCAATTTTCTGAATTAATAGGCATCGGAGAACTTAATTAGAGGCCCGTGTTGTATAAAACCTGGAAATTACAGAGATTTTACTTACTGGCAGTTCATTCATACATGTAGTTAAATTAAAAGTATAGAAGGACATTCTGTTAAATAAACTTCCATAGGGATTCAGTATTTCAGTTCAGAAATGGAAATTAAAGCATCAGAAGAATACATAATTAGATATTAGGCTTCCTGGAAAATATGTTTCTTGCTTTACTGATTTCATGTCTACTTAATGAAGTTTCTAAGTCACTATATTTTAAGTATTACAGGAAGAGGAAAGAAGGAAAATAAATTTTTATTTGGAAATACATGGTTTTCATGATTTCTTATCCAAATATCTTTATACATATTGTTTATAAAGTTGCTTATTGTGCAGATATCAATTTCCAAAAGGCCAAAACAATTGATTACTCTTTTAATCTAATAAATAAATAAATACACAAACAAACAAACAAATACTCAACATGATGAATAGTAAGGAATTGTTGGAGACCTCTGGACTGCCCAGAAAGCTGCCTATCCTCGCACGAGTATTTTATTCACATAAGAATCTGATTCTCATAAATGAAAGTGATTTTGAACCACATATGAATATTGGAAGAAAAAATGGATGATATGACGAACATTCTAATTTGTACTATAGTAGTTGTACTGATTATCGGTGTGTATCCAGCTCTAATTCAAACGGTTGACTCTGACCTTTAAAGTTTTAAGCTATATGAATTTGAGCATTTATTAAAATTAATGTCAGGTGCCCTTACTGATGATTTGATGTTAACCACCGTAAGATTACTAAGGCTTTTTTTTCAGTTGTGACCCCTGCCCTATTTTCTCCAAATTGACTAATTCTATTCTAATAACCAGCAATACCGTTGAAAGAGTTTTATTGATATTTTACATTGGTACTGAAGTATCTGCGTTATAGTTTAAGCTGGCAGGAGTAGTCCTGCAAGGCATTCAGGAATTCATTCAAGAATGCAATCAGTCACCTAGCAAGCATTTTTAGTTTTACAGTTTTAACTGTATTCCTAAAACTACCAAATAACATTAGGTTATATTAAGGTGATAAATTATTACTGTGCTACTGAGAGAAAACATTCCTATTCCTATTATTATTATTTCAGATATTGAAAAAAACCATAGCTTAAAAACAAATTTGGCTGAAATCTAGTATGGGAAATAGATAAAATATATTGTCTATTTATCATTGTCAGGTATTATAGACATACCACCTCAGAAAGGAATACAACTTTTGGGAGAATTCTATTTCTTTCTATAAAAGTAAAATCTAGTACCATTACTTTTTCAAAGAAGAAAGAGAAGTAAATATTAAGGCCATTGTTTTCAGTTTTCTGATGGCATGCTGATCAGTTTTGTTTCCTTCCACCGCATTGTTTGGGACATGGCATTAAATCAAACTTTGCTAGATGTTGAAGAGCTATGGGGGAAAAGAATGTATCAAACTAGAAAGTGTTAAGAAAGAGCATTTTAAAAGTGTAAAAAGTGTACTAAAGCAAAGGGGATATTAAAACCAGAAAGAGGAAATAAGACACATTACAACAAACAGAGCAGAATTTGCAGCAAAAAGCAGAAGGTTAGGCTGATAAAATAAGACAAAACTGCTGCTAAAATAAAGCAAAGGAAAAATAACTCATTGTCCTTTATCCTATAAACTTTATATGCCATAAAATGAATTCCATTCAGTATCTTTAGCCTCACTTTTTCATATGATTCTCTATAATTGACAGGCTTTGTATGCATAGGATGAAGAGACTTTGCAAGGATGCTATCATCATGTGATCAAACCAAGGATATCATATGTTTGTTTTCAGACAACCACTGGATTGAGTGGTTGCCTGGAAACAAATATACAGTTAAAATGTTAATATAAATCTATCTCTCTTTGCTGCTGTTTAATGGTCATTTGGATTCCTGCAGTTTAAACATGATAAGCTTATACAAATCTGTCCAAGGCAAGTAAAATTGAGCTTGGTTTCTGGATATTTCATCTATATATCGTACACTATGTAAATAATGCAAGTAATCTTCCATTCTCATTCAATTTGATCAACACAGTAATTTGTTTAGAAATGTTGTGTAAGGAGAAGGGATTTTGAAGTCTTTAATGGATGGGTTGTAACACATAATTACAGGATGGTCAATCACCTCACATTCATTTTCAATAAGCATTCACCAACTGACTTCACCTTCCACACTTTAGTTAAATGCTAAAGAAAGACATCAAGAGAGACCTTTTCCCACTAAAATATTTTACTGCTACAGGGGACTCCAAAGAAACCAACCCAATTTCTCTGCCCACAAATTTAGTGGGGGGATTTGTAAGCTCATTTGTATCCAGCTCCAATATAAAGAGACTACAGCTCACTGCTCCAATGGACATCTTTTTAAGCCAGCAAGCCCTAATGCAGGGTTCAGCAACCTGTGGCTTTGGAGCTGCATGTGGCTCTTTCATCTCTCTACTGTGGTTCCCTGTCGCCAATTGGCTCCACAATTGATAGGGCTTTTGGTTAGGACAGGTAGAGGAAAAAGAACGCCATGCTAGGAAGAGACTCTATGGTGGGGAAACCGGACTTCTGGTCAGCTCCAGAATTGAATGAGGGGGCTTTCTGTTAAGACCTTTGTGGCTCTTTGAATGTTTAAGGTTGCCGACCCCTGTCCTAATGAATATAAAAATAAACGTGGCAGGGACACAGGACACAGGCCTTCTGTTCAAAATGCAATGATTAACAAGGTTGAAATATATATTCTGACAAAACAATACATGCTTCAGCATTTTCCTCACCTGTTTTCAATTCTTGCAGACCCCTATGACTAAGAACATAACTTGACCACAAAAAGTCCACATTTTAACTTTCTAAAATCAACGAGGTGACTGAAAGAAGTCTTTCATATTTCTCTATGTTCAAAAAGCTAAGCAGGCTTATAGCAGTATCAAGCCAATTATAGATTCTGCCCCAGCATTGAATAGAAAGCAAATTAGTTAAATGATTCCTATATAATACTATTGACACAGGTACACCCAAAGGGGCTTTAAATTGTCCAAATGGTTGCTGCTACCAAGTCGTCAAATCCCCATGTCCATTTTTATGCCACATGCTGTAACTCATGTAAAAAGGGGGTGCTACTTCAATTGTGCCATTTTAACTTTTTTGACACACACCCCCACGCACAACTCTGTACCCATGTGTGGTTCTTAGAAAGTATTTTGTTTGTCAGTTTTTCAAGCTATAAAAGACTATCTAGCCTTGCTAAGAAGAAATATGCATATTATGAGATAGTTTCAGTATAAATTCCTTTCTTTCCTTTCTTCTACAGATACCAATAAACAAAGTGTGATGTGAATACCTTTTTTTTATTCTGGGAAGATGAACTGAAATGAATGAATGACAACAATTCATAGTTTTTATACTCTTAATAAACATAAATTTTGAAAAAGGAATGAATGGGCAGTTCAACCCTTTAGAGAGGCTTGTTACTGGGATTTTTGAGTAAAATAATAATAATAATAATAATAATAATAATAATGAGTAAATTTTAAGATGTATCAACATAAGCATGAGTCTTAATAATGCGAACCAGTAATTCTAACTTAGTATTTGTCCAAATCCATTCAAATGTTGCGTTCAAATCTGGGTGTTGAACTTTAAGAAGATTTCAGAGAATCTGGAATATGTTTGGGGGAGGAACATCAGGAAGCTACAAATTAATTCCTGTTAAAAGAGATTAAGGAAATGGGAATGTTTAAAGAAGATTGAGTTATATGGTGGCAGTTTGAAATGATATCAAATAGAAGGTCAAGATCTGTTATTTTTTCAATCCAGTGCCCATGACATAAAACCAAGGAACTAATTTATAAGAAAACAGCTTCCAACTGAATGCTGAGGGGAGGGAATGGAGAACTTCCTAGCATTAAGAGTAGCTTTCCAATATAACCAGTTACACAAAAAATGGTAAGCTCCCCTTGATGGATGAGTTCATTTGGAGGCTAGGCATACATCTATCAGGGACAGGTGCTTTCATTTCAATTCCCGAGCAGGGAGTGGTTTAAATATCCACTAACACCCTGTGGATTGAGTCTAAATATTAGTATTTCTTTTCTCTTAATTTCCAACAGTCCTGAAATATTCAATGGAAATATGACATTAGCTGGAGTCAAGTACACACTATCTACTCAGTGAAATATTATGTGTGTCATTTCCGAAATAATCACAATGTGATTTAATTCTACAGAGAGAGTTGCAGCTTTAATATACTCAGTCTACAGCAATCTTTTTTTTTCCAAATTATTTCTTTTTGGTTTTTATTTCTCCTGCCTCACATATTGTATGCATCTGTGTGTCTGTGTGTATATATGTATATGAACATGTATATGTGCTTCTATTTTAATAAGTGAAATGTTAAAGATTATATTATCTAAAAACTGTTATCTCTCACTTTAAAATCTTACAATTAAACAGCAATGTGCCTGCAAAATAATGACAAGAGAAGAACTAAGACATCACTACACAACCCATGTTCCATTAGGTCATTGTTTCAGAGATATTTCCTTATCTAAACAAAGAATGGATATGCAAAAAGTAGTGGAAGCACAAGCAGCTTTCATATAGAACTATTCTATATGGTAACAATAATTGCAGCATTGTGGAGGAGAAGTGCAAAAGTGAAGGACTACTCAATCCTCTTAGGTTGGTTGAATATCTATGGTAATGGTGCTTTGCTATGACAATCTGTTCATTACTTTATGGAATTTATGGTTTTCTTTTTTATGGGCCACAAAGGGTGATTTGCCACAAGCCAATCTTCCCTGAAAACATTACTTGCTCATGCAGCTTTTAAAACTTGTGCTATTGTGATTTCTTGCTGTTGCTCCCCTGCCTGTTGCTGTTGTAATTTTGACTAATGCATTGCCCATTTGATGGTTTCAATACATCATAACTTCATAGTTTGTAAAATATTATAAATAGTATAAAGAATTTGCAATGCTATGATTCTAAGATAGTACAGGTTTAGAGGTTTGCTTAAATCCTATTTTGTATCATCCTTTGGAATTATTATAGAAATGACGAAAAGCAAGTAATATGATAAATAGATTAATAACACAAAGAGGAAACCATATAAAACAATCCTGGTGTTTTTATCATACTGAAAATAAATATATATCTTAATATGAAAGCAAGGCCAGTCCTTATTAAGAAGACAGGTTATTCTATAATACAAAAGCAACATAATAAAAATATTTGATGTTAATAGGATGATGACCTCAAAAAATATGTCTTGCGCACATCCTTATTTTATGAATAAAAGTGAGATCAAAGTATATAATCTAAGATAGCAGCTACATAATTATGTTTCGGCAATGGGAACAGTGGGAAAAGAATAGGAAAACCAGCAATGCTTTGCACAGTGTCTTTACCATTCTTAAACTGGTTTTATTTGAACGATTGCTCTAATTTACTTTACAGATGGGACTTAAATTCAAGTAGCAGAGTGTTGTAGAAGGCAGGGAAATCAGATCATTAATGGATTGTGTCTTAGACAGATGGAAAGGTAGAACCAATTGTGCAGTCTATATATCAAACTGTAACATCAGGGTGCTATTTTCAAAAGAAGCCAAGTAATTTAGAAACACATTTCAGAGAAGCTTTTGAAGAATTGCCCACAGGGACTATGTATCTTTCCAGAAAAGGCCAGCTTCAAATGCTAACTTTGCCAAAAAGAAATGAACTTTCCACTCTCTCTTTTGCTGGAACTTTGTAGTATGAAAATATATTCAAAACCAATGTTGTTAGTTATTATACATTCACCTTATTTGGGCATCATTCCTTCAAGCTTTTTTTAAAAAAATAAAATGTTGTATAGGAAAAAATGAGAGGCATGTTCGGTGATCAGGTCACAGCTCTTGATGAAATTAATGTACGGGATGAAGAAAATAATAAGAAGAAAGGAGAAGAAGAAAAGAGCATCTTATTTTTTTTAATTCCATCCTGAGAACAGTAAGGAAATAGAGAAAGACCCCGGTACAATAAGCAGTTCAGCTTTCCCCTAACAGGATGTTAATACTGTGAGGGAATAATATTTAAAGGGAGCTTTTGTAGAAGAATTATCAGAGCTAAGAACCATAGATCACATAAAGAAGGTTCCATCTAAGCTCACACTCTATTTACAAAACAGCCAGCTAATGACTTCAGTGGTATTCACAATAATTACACAAAGGCTAGTTATTTATATGTTAATTTCTCTTTGACTATAGACTGCCTATTAGCTAAAATAGTTATCAGGCCTTAATCAACATGGCCATATCATACCCTTTTCTGCAGACCTTTCTCTACCTTTTCAGAGATTTTGCACATTACAGTTTTCAACTCTGTCTGTCTGTTTGTCTGACTGTCTGTTTGTCCAGCTAAGTTGTTATCTTCAGATGGTGAAAAAAGACAGACCTTTCCCATTCCACTGGCAAGGGGAGAATAGTTTGCAAACCCAAACTGTCTTTTCTTCAATAGTCTTCTATGTGAAGAAGAGAAAAGAAAGAGGATAGAAAGGAAGGTCAGGGAGATTGTCCGAAACACATTATAGGGTGGCCACAGTGCTTACAAGGTTCAACCCCTCCATCATTAATATGAGGTATAATTCCTAGCAGATTATTCCCATAGGAATGGAGCTTTTTTAAAAAAAAACTGTTAAGAAATGTTTATGCAGACTGTTAGAGGACAAAAGTATTCGGGAACAGTTATTTTATTCTTTTTCTTTGAAAAACAATATTTTATGTTTGACCTCAGGTGGCAGAGTTTTGACAGCTAAAGAAATCTGTTTTGAAACTGGCAAAACTGTTATGTTGCCTTCCAATTTAAGCTATATTGCAGCCCTATATCTTTCACCCTACTCATCTTAAAATTGTGTAAAATTATCAAAGCTGAGCTTCAGGGAATCAGAATAAAATAGGTTCAAAGGGTTGCATCTTCACAAGCTTTTTGATGAAAGCAGTGGGAAAAAAGACTCCTGGATCATTTCTATATCTTAAGAGTATGTCAGTACATTTCCTCTCTCCTAGTTGGTGGGACAGGATTTGCAAGACAGTTTCAGAGGATTAGAGATACTAGACTACATAAAACATGGCCAGAGTTTTACTAAAAATGATGATTATTATCATGATTAGCGTGGAGTACTGCATATGGCATGGATATGGCAAACCTATTCTTTCTTTATCTTAAGAAGGATAATGTGAAAGTCTCAACTAATCATCCATGAGAGATGTAGAGATAACAACTCTCAATGTATCTCATGATGACTACGGCATGTGGAAGATTGCAAAGAATAAACAGTAAAGAGCAGGAATTAATGAATGAATTGAAAGTAAGAATAACAGAGATATTGCGAATCCAAGAAACTAAGAGAAAAGGGAAGGCTATATAAAACTACAATGCAGATTGTCTAATCTTGTGGAGTGGAGCCAAAAATATTATAAAAGAAAGTGAATATTCAGATTTAATTATGAGTCAAAAGGGCCAAACTGTATTTCAGAAAGCATGAACCACCTGTTGTCCAGGTGGTTGTGAATGTGTATGAAAACTAAAATCCATATGCTGATAACTGGGGAATAGTATGCTCCAGAGAATTATGCTAATGGTAGAATTAGACAGGAGATTTAGGGGAAATTGTGTGTTAATCATGGGAAAACAATTATTTTAATAGGTATCCTTAACAGATTGGTAAAATTGATTAAATCAAACAGTCCACAAAATAGTAATTCTGAGACCTCAGAATAGCCAAAGACTATTTTTGCCTCAAATGTACGATTTAAATGTGTATTTATGTATATTCACAGCAAATAAATAAATATAAATCAAATACACATTTTGTAAAGAAGGACAGAGAAAACTAGTGAAGATTAAGAGTGAGGTAGGGCTTTGGGTGTGGAACAAGGCAATTGTTGATAGCATCAAGAAAGGTTGTTGAGAAACATGACAAAGGAAAGAAAAGTGAAATAAACAAAAGTGAAAGTAGAATGGTTTCAAGACGCAAAATCATAAGTCTTGTATGAAAAGGAAGTTAAATTAATTTGCCAACAGAATTAAAGGAAAGTTCATGCAGAAAATCCTTAGAACAGAGTGAAAAAAATTATTGATGGAATTTGTGAAAAAGCTGTGGATGTAAGATAACATTTGCAGTAAAATATAAGAATAAAGAAAATGTATAATAATAGGTATATATAGACAGATCTGTAAAAAATAGTCAAGAAAAACAAGGAATGGTTAAGTTTTAAAGAGACAGAGAATTACACATTTTGGGTCGAATGAAATAAAAAAATGTTTCAGAAATACAGGCAGGCAGCTAAATAAAAAAGCCTCTAGCAAAATAATTCAAATTAAGAATAAACGTAATGGAATGCTTTGGGATGAACCTGAAGTGAGGAAATGCTGGAAGAAGCTTTTTAGAGATTTCTATCAGAATGATACTGATATGTGGATGAGTGGAATTGAAATGAATGTTACTGGGTTTTTTTTAGAAAAATGCAGGAAAAGTAAGACATAAAGATATAGCTGTGAGTCTGTTAAAAAACACTTCACAAATCTATATACTGTAAATAAAGAAATGTTAACATGTGGATATGATTTAATTATGGAACATCTGTACAACTTGTTTAATATGTGTGCACAAACTTCATGTGTACCTGAAAATTGGAAAACTCTGCTGTTGTTCCCCATATAAAGAAAAGTGTGGTAGAAATGAGTACTAAAAAACACAGAAGCAACAGTGAACAAAACCTGGCAAGTATGGTAAGGTATTACAACTAGAAATGGATATGCAGAAAAGATTTTAGCTCTTCAACAGGTCAAAGAGAAATTTATGAATGTAAGAAAATAATATTGCCCATTTGTTGATTTAGAGAAAGGATTTAGGGCTAAATTCTGGAATATTTTGCATGAATTTGGAGCTGAAGTTGTTGCTGAACATACTGATCATGATAACACTCAGAGGTAGATCACATGTATGGTGGAATGGAAAGTTTGTAAAAGTTACAACACTGGGTAGGAAATAATATGATACTTGATCTCAGCGAAATGCTTTGGCTATAATTAGCTTGGACTTCAGTAAGGCATTTGACAAAGTAGACCACAATCTACTATTTGTCAAGATTGAAAAATGTGGGTTAGACAGCGTCACTACCAGCTGGAAGGCAGAATGAAAATCTAACAAAAACTAAAATATGATGCCATTTAGTTACTTGGCATATATGTATAAAAGTGCAAGAAATGTTTCTAATAATAAACTAATATTATTAATAAATTAATTGCACATCAAATCAGTTCAGTTCTACATCAGTCAAACCACTCTGTGCATCTGATAAGCTGAATTGTAGTTCACAAAAATTTAAACTAGTTAGGTAGGAAACTTCCCATCAGACTCTTTCTGATGTTCTGCTACCACAAACTAACATGGGGTGCCTCCTGCAATTTGTAACATCTCTTTTTTTCCCCCTTTTTATCCTCATTTTCTTTCTTTGCATTCCTTTTTCATTTTTCCCTTTTTTCTCACATAATCTCAGGCTGTAGAGAAAGGACAAGTTGATCTCAACCAAAATCTGAATTGATCTCTTGAGGAATTTAAAAATTAGACCAAGGATCACTCCCAGCATTGAAGTAGGATGGGTCAAAGTGCAGTAGCATAGGGCAAAGTTTTGTGTTTCTTTGCTTTATTTATAAAAAACTTGCCTGCTACTTTTTTCTCTCAGATAAATCATAATCACAATGCAACCACATATTTTAAATCTACTTGAAAATGTCACCATCTGTGGTCACCAACCATAGACATTTTTTTAGAAGGAGGAACCAAACGGGGGCCACAAGTAATAGGTTATTATCTCCCTTCTTCAGAATAGGGCCTTTGATATTCACAGGTACCCATATGCTGGAAATTGGATTTTCAGTATAACTTTGGTATTTATTACTTTCAATTTCATTGTATAAAACACACACACACACACACACACACTTGTGATAGAGAAGGAGTTTGATAAAGATATAAAAAATCAAATCAGTAGTTCCTTTGCAAAAAAGAAAACTGCTCTACTTGCTAAAATATAATAGAAAAAAATCAATTGTTCTTTTATACTGATGTTGTTTTTGTCCATCCTTTATATGACAATAAAGCAGAAACAGCTGATGCGTCTCGCACTTGAGCACCAAGTTAACCTTTCTCTATATTAACTATGTTATTCCTAATCCAGCCAGGTTATTGTATCTTGATTTATGACTGACAAAGTCACAATGTTACCCCTTTTCAGTAGTAATAGTAAAAATAATTAAAAAGCCAAAGAATGGTTGTCCTTGACTGCTATTCTGTATTTCCAATAATTAGAACTAAGCACCAGGAACACTTATTAAATAAACTACAGATTAAACCAGACTGGGTTTTTTTTTCAAACATTCGTTCATTCTCACTGCTGAGTCTATTCAATTACTAATTTTCATCTAGATCTTTCATACCGTTATAGCAATAGCAATAGCACTTAGACTTATATACCACTTCACTGTGCTTTCCAGCCCTCTCTAAGTGGTTTACAGAATCAGCATATTGCCCCCAACAATCTGGATCCTCATTTTACCCACCTTGGAAGGATGGAAGTCTGAGTCAACCTTGAGCCTGGTGAAACTCGAACTGCCAAACTGCAGGCAGCCAGTCAGCAGAAGTAGCCTGCAGTACTGCACTCTAATCACTGCACCACTGTTATGCTGAAAGTCATCACGTTGACATAATATTGTTTGGTGCATGTACACAATTCTGTTTCAAAAGTTCACTTGATATTACTCTTCAATGTGTGTGCTTTGCTTTATATACTCACAAGCTCTAAAAAATTCATATACAAATGCAATATTTTTGAAGTCAGCCAGAAGGAAGATGAAATGCAGAATCTCTTGGGTTTGCATAGAGTGAAGGCTTTTGAGCAAGACATTTATGTTGTAGCCACTTATTGTTAATGATTCAGACTGTCTTCCCAATGGATCACTTCCTTTGCATAGGTTTGTGCTGTTGAAAATAGCTGGATGGTAGCTTTCAGCTTGAATTGGCCACTTTTGCATGGTCAAAAAGCTACAGTGTCTGCCAGAGAAGAATTAAAAGAAGGTGGTAATTGTGGCAGAGCAACCAGAACAATCTTTATAGATGCATGCAAAATTGACAGATGTGTGAAAGGAGTGTGGCTTCAGTTATGTTAATGACTACCATCTTTTGAGGGCCCTTCACACTCTACTGCTCACAAGCTCTGCTCAAGAACCATTTCAATCTAACCTTGCAAGTAGAGTGGGTGACTCAGCAGTTAAGACACTGGGATTGTCAGCTAGAAAGCTGAGAGTCCAGGTTGGAGACCCAAGCACCACACAATGGGATGAGCTCCCATTCTTGCCTCAGCTCCTGATAACCTACATTGTAGCAGTTCAAAAGCATGCAAATACAAGTAGATTAATAGGCACCACTTCGATGTGAAGGTAACAGTGTTCCCTAATGTAATGCTGACCACATGATAGCAAAAACATTTTCAGACAGCACTGGGTCAATGGCCTTGAAACAGAGATGAGCTCCACCCGCTATAGGTGACAACAACTAGCAGAGTAAAATCTGCAGGGACTCTTTTACCTTTACTTTTAATTTGCAAGTAGAGTGGAGAAGAGATATATAACATGTGCAATAATGTTGATAGTAACAATTTATATTCTCATGACATTTTCAGTGTTTGAGCTGGCAGAAGGACTAGTTTGAAGGGACATACAGAATCAACGAATCCTATGAAAACAGCACTGTATGCATGGAGTCATACCAAGAATTCATGTGAAATATCACACACATCTTTGTGTCTCTTCTTTAAACTGTGCAGATACTCAATTCATACAGCTATCATATGATTCTGGGAAAAGAGAGTAGCTCCTTTAAAGAACTGCACATAAAAACTATGTTCATGCCTCTGCTTACCCTAGAGCACTCTTTGGCAACCAAAAGCATTACACAGCCCTAATGTATAAATTTGAACAAAACATGATTTGCTTCTTTTTGTCAAGCTGGTCGTATCTTACTTTAAAAAAAAAAAGTCATTAGTTATACCATTTCCCCTCTTTAGGCAAGACTTTGTTCTTTGCAAACAATGCAATCCTCTGAAGCAGCTACGTTAGTTGTTCAAAATGCTTGGAGTTAGGAACTCAAAGCCAATTTGAGGCTCTGTACTCAAATATAAATATCGAAACATTTTTAAAGGCAGGTTAACAGAAGCCATCTTTAGGCAGAGATATCGTACAATAGGTGATGTAGGTGAAGCCCAAATGTGTCTTTACTTTTTTTCTTCAAAGAAAATCAAATAGTATTATCTACAGTTTAGAGATCTATGTGCGTGAATTCTCTAGAAACCGTGTAGTACACAAAGGCAAAATACACTTTTCTGTCAAGCATCTGTGCTTTTCTTACATTCCATCTGGTCAGCTACCAGTGAGCCATAGAGAACAGATATAAAGAAACAGTGACCTTCTGCAAGCTTTTTTGGGTAATTTCTTTCTCAGTAACCACAAACAAGGTTGCAATTTACTTACTGCTTCTGGCTTTTCTGCCTAACAGAATCACTATGAAGATAAGGATTTTAACCATGCCAAACTTAGCAATCCCTTTGTATAAGAATATTGTCTACTATTGACAACTAATATCATTATTAGTTATCAATAGTTTTACCTGGGGACAATGATTGCAAGCAACCAAAGACAATAAAAAAATAATAATTATTGCACAACTGTGTGTGGGGTGGGGGAGCAGGGATAGATCTTTGTGCAAATTGAATTACAGGTAGTGATGAATAGACACACATTTGCATCATGATCTACTTTTGTCATTTTCCCTTCTTTCCTCTCTCTCTCTGCCTCCCATCAATTCCCACAGCAGGTAGAGATGAATTTGCCCCATTCATGCAGGCTCTGAGATGTTCTTCAATGCTTCATGCAGCTCTTCATACCAAAAAAAAAATGATTACCCACTTAATCAATATTTTCAGTACATATAAATGAATCTGTATACTTTCTTCCTTGAGAGTAAGGAATGTAGATGTCAGTGAGATATATTCCGAAGCTAAATCAGATTGCATGTTGTCTAAAACATATGAGATAATTTCAAAAAACCCTTTAAAAACATCAAGTTCTCATTTTTGATACATCAAGTAGTCATCAATCATTCAGCATTTCATCTTCCCAAGGTTCCTGTTGGAGATTTCTATGCTAGACATTCTCAAATGTTAGATATCCTACTGGTATAGCAGGGAAACTATCCCTCACATTGAAAATGAGGGATCCAAGAATCAAAAGGTCCATTTGTATGTCTTGACTGATCACGCCAAGCAAATGAGACCATTGTTGATTTATATATTGCCAACCCAACTAATTGGTGGACAGATTCCTAACTGTTATGTTAGTAGTATTTCCCAGAAAAAGGGGAAGAGACTGAATTCTTTATTTATTTATTTATTTATTTATTTATTTATTTGTCAATTGCTTACAAGATAATAGGTATAAGTAAAACATAGTTATGAATACATGGATACATATAAGAAAAATAAAATATAAAATATAAAAGAAACAATAGGACAGGGACGGTAGGAACGTTGGTGCGCTTATGCACGCCCCCTACAGACCTCTTAGGAAAGGGGTGAGGTCAATAGTAGACAGTCTAAGGTTAAAGTTTTTGGGGTTTGGGGAAGAAACCACAGAGTCAGGTAGAGTATTCCAGACATTGACCACTCTGTTGCTGAAGTCGTATTTCCTACAATCAAGTTTGGTGTGATTAACCTTGAGTTTGTATCTATTGTTTGCTCTTGTTTTGTTATGGTTGAAGCTGAAGTATTCATTGACAAGTAAGACATTGCAATGTATGATTTTATATACTATACTTAGATCAGACCAAAGCGGAGTAGTTCTAGGTTTTCAAGGTCTAGAATTTCGAGTCTGGTGGCATATGGTATTCTGCAACAAGTAGAGAAGTGAAGAACTCTTCTTGTAAAATATTTCTGGACTTTCTCAACTGTGTTAATATCAGATATGTAATGTGGGTTCCAGACTGATGAGCTGTATTCGAGTATTGGTCTTGCAAATGTTTTGTATGCTCTAGTTATTAGTGTAATATTATCAGATAAAAAGCTACATAAGATTAGGTTAACAACTCTTAACGTCTTTTTGGCTATATAGTTACAGTGGGCTCTAGCACTTAAGTCATTTGAGATGAGTACTCCAAAATCCTTTACAGAGTTTGGATCATCAACTAGGTGTTTGACTATTCAGCCTGTATATTATTTTCTGATTTTTTTTGCCAATATGTAGGACAGAGCATTTATTTATTGAGATCTGAAGTTGCCATTTGTTTGACCATTCTAATATGTAGTCAAGGTCTTTTTGAAGGGCTGCAGTATTTTCTGTGGTGTTGAATAGCTTTACATCATCAGCGAAGAGTACGCAGTTGCTCTTGATATGATCACGGAGGTCATTTATGTAGAGTATGAAGAGAGTTGGTCCTAGAACACTGCCTTGGGGGACACCACTGTTGACAGGTATAGAATTTGATAGGACTCTCCCAATTTTGACCATTTGTTGTCTGTTTGACAGGAATGCTTCTATCCAGTTATGCAGGTGTTCAGAGATACCATAAGATTTTAGTTTTAGGCGTAGTTTGTCATGTACCACTGAAACAAAGGCTTTACAGAGGTCTATGTAGATTATGTCTGTTGCTTTGCCCTGATCAAGTTGTGTAGTCCATATGTTTTTGCAATATAAGAGTTGCAGATTACATGATAGTTTTTTCCTAAAACCAAATTGTTTATTAGAGAGTAGGTTGTTTGTTTCTAAGTGGAGGATGATGGATTGGTTAATAATTGATTCCATGACTTTATAGGTGATGCAGCATAAAGAGAATGGTCTGTAATTTTCAACTAGGCTGGGGTCTCCCTTTTTGAAGATGGGAATGACTGTGGCTTGTGACCATAGTTTTGGCAAGGAGCTGATACTGAAAGATTCTTCAAATATTATGCTTAGAGGTTCTGCTATGACAGTGGATAGCTTTTTTAAGAAGTAGGCACATATTCCATCGGTCCAATAGATAGAGATGGTTTTAGATTGCGTAGTGCTTTTTCAACATTGTCTTCTGTAAAATTGATATGTATTAGATCATTATAGTTGTCTTGGTTCGACTAGGAAATGCTGGGCATGATCCATTGTTGTTTACAAATACTGAGCCAAAGAATGTGTTAAAGAGGTTGGCTTTAATAGTGTTGTCATTGCAGTCTTTACCATTAGGTCCATTCCAGGGTAGGATGGACCTTGAGTCTTTTAGTTTGTTGTTTATAAAATTGTAGAAAGCACGGGTGGAATTGGTGCGTAAAAGGTTTTCTTCTTGTTTAATGTGATAATTAGTGCATTCAGTTTTTATCTGGTGGCATAAATTTTTTTATCTGCTTTTGAAGTTGGCAACATGACCAGATTTGTTTTTCCGCCAAAGTGATTTCTTTTTGGATTGAAGCTTCCTTATTGTTTTGGGTAATTTGTTTTTTCTGGTTTTGGGAGTTGTTAATGGTATATATAGTTTTATGACTCTTTTGACTTCAAGTAAAAATATGTTGTAATGGTCTTCTACAGTATTGCATCCAGGGAATAGAAATTGCCAATCAAGGGATGAGAGATCATTGTTTATAAAATCATAGTTGCCTTTTTTGAAGTTATAGGTGGGGATTCCATCGTTCTGATGATTTTTGTGTGGACGTATGTTGAGACAAAAGTCAATCATGTTGTGGTCACTGTTAGAAAAGGGTTCTCTAATTTGTATTCCATAAATTGACTTCAAACTATTGCAGAAGATGAGATCGAGGCAGTTGTTAAATCTAGTGTTGTTGGTTACTAGTTGTTCTAGTCCCAGATTTGTTACTGCATTGTAGAAGATTGCATGTGTGGGTTCAGTTGTACATTCATTAAAGGTCCAGTTGATATGAGGTAGATTGAAGTCACCAAGAAAGATGAAAGCGTGTGGGCAGGATGCTGCCCATGTTAGTAATGAATTTAGCTTGTTTGCATGTTCGATGTCATAATCAGGGGCTCTGTAACATAGTAAGAACCGAAATATGATATTTATAATAATTCTTATTATAGTGACAAGAACATATATGCTTTGTTGTCAGGTACAGAAGATCAGGTCCACACATAAAGGTCCAGTTAAACTAATTTATTGATAATCATGCCCATACACAAGAATAATCTCAACTAACAGTTAACACCTGTCTGGGATTAGATAAGGACTCATAGAACTTAAGTTCCTTTGCACCAATGTAGGGATTCCAAGCTAATGTCTCTTTTAACTCTGCTCCAGGTTCTGCCAGTCTTTCTCCTGGATTTATGCTACTAATACAACTTTATTTTATTGAATATTTTCAGTTCAGGGACCAGAAGAGTTACAAGGAAAGTGAAGGAAGGCAAGTGACAAAAGTAGCATCACAGCATCATGATTCAAGACTGACCTTTTGGGGCATGCATTGTGATAACATACACATGTACAAAAGGAGATGGAGGATATGTCATGTTAATATGATATTTTTATAATCTTGAAAGCCTTAGATTCTGTGGCACTTCTGGAACTGAAATTTAAATTAAAGTAAACACTGTGTTGAATGTCCACAACATGTCACATTCACTCACTTTTTACATAATGTCTCTAAGACATTACCACAAAATAATTGCTATTTGATGTTTTCTTGTTTTGATAGTATTATATTTTTGCAAAGAGGAGAGCACTTGTATGAAAGACTGGATTACTCTTTGTGTTGGTCTTCCGCTATTGTTAAAAAAGTGTGTTTTTGACTCAGATTAGATAATGGTTGCAGGTAAATTTTTAACTGATACTCAAGGATATCACTGCAAGATAAACCTGAGAATGAATCTCATTCTGAAAAAAAAGCAGATGGAATTTTTGCTTGTCCAAACAAGGAATTGGGACAAGATATCAAGCATAGGTCAAGAGAGTGGGCATAAAGTTTATGAAAAGAAAAATACACATACGCACAGAATTTGAAGTGGAGCTTCTAGACTGTAGATGCTACTAATAGGTGGCCATGGAGTAAGTATAAGAATTCCAGCCAGTCTTGAGTGTAGCTTGAGCAAACACTCTCAAAATTGCCCCTAAACCAGGGGTTTCCAAAATTGGCAACTTTAAGATTTTTGGACTGCAACTCCCAAAATTCCCCAGCCAACATCTTAACTTTTAAGATAACACAATGAATAATAAATGATTTAATACATAGGGAAGTATTATGTAAATAAATTGTTATAGTGTTAATTTAATTTTAATTTAGTGAAATGTAATTTTATCCCAGCGGTGTCTATTGTGCAATGCTCAGACACATCATTCAAAACCACAGCTAGTTTAAAAGAATATTGTTACTCTGATGAGCTAGAGAAGATATAAGGAGATGCAGGAGGCTTTGAACACCAATTTTATAAATCAGATAGGAGCTGATGGAGAACAAGCAAATAGAGAGTTCGTCAATAGTCTTGCCAAGCTGAGTAAAGCCTGTTAAAGCTTAAGATCCCAGCTGATGGGTGTGAGTTTCTGTTCATTGACTGGGAAGAGATTTTGGAATCAGCAAGGATAACTCCGTGAACAGGCTGAACTATTGTGTGATCACTAGAGAAAAAAAAATCTACATTAGAAATCATAAAGAAATGTTGCCATACAGTATTCTAGACAAAGCTGCATCACTTGGAATTCTGTGTGCATCTTTGATTACTGAATTTTTAAAAACTATAGGAGAGCTGAAAAGGGTGAAGGAAAGGGCAAATAAAAGAAACTGAAGCTGCCATCTAAAGAATAATTTCAACAGTTGATTTTTTTAGTATGAAAAGTCAAGCAAGGGGGTGGGAGCTAGAGGATTTTCTAACATTATGCAAACTATAGCAAAAATGAAAAGGAAGCAATTTTCTGCTAAGCACATAATAAAAGAACTTAGAAACTGAATGGTGGGAGAACATTAACAGGAAAAATGAAACAGTTCTTCATGCTGCACACAATTAAAGTGTAGCATTCACTAGCATAAGGTGACCAACAACATAAATGGTTTTAACAGACAATTATTTATACCAGTTAATAGGTCTTTACAAACTATTTGGAGGAACTTTTGATGTATTAGACAAAGTACTTCCATAATCTTCACTGTTTGGAGTGAAATTCTTCCTCAAAGGCTAAGGGTGTCCACTTCAAGAACTCTTTTCAGACATATTCATGTGCAGAAGGGGCCTCCATCACTACTGAAGTGGCAGATATTCTCAGTGGGACTGGAAAAATTTCAGCCTGAAACTATAGAAGGCTACTTTTAGTTGGTGGCCATATCTACATTATCAGACTACTCTACAAGAGTATCAGATATCAACCATTGTTGAAGGGAAAAAATGGACATTGCCCTCTACTACCTCATAGCCCACTGCAAAGATTTTGTTATTCCAAATTGAAAATGGTATTTTTCAGGTTGTGCTGGCTCAAAATTTGCCTTTGCTTGTTGTTCTTCCTTTAAAGCAATGTTCTACTGTGTGGCTATTGTGGCTACTGTGTAGCCACAGTACATTGGCTACTGTGTAGAGCCAGGAACCACTTCACCTATGACAGTGATGGTGAACCTTTCTGTTGTGGTGTGCCGAAAGCATCCATAATGCAATGTGCCCCACCCTCCCTGCACATGCACATGCAACACCCCCCGCCACCCCCTTACCTACACTGTGCATGCATGCACCTCCCAGCTGAATTTCAGCCCATCTGAGTCCTTTTTGGCCTCTCAGAGGCTCAAGGGAAGTCTCTGGAGCCTTTGGAGTCCAAAAAATGGGCCCTCTGGAAATACCAGAAGTGATGAAACGGGCCTGTTTTTATGGCCTCCAAAGGCTTCAGAGGTTTCCTCCGAGCCTCCGGAAAGCCAAAAAAGGCCTCAAACGGACCGAAAATCAGCTGGGAGGCATGTACGTGCACAGATAAGTTTGGCTGATGCTCATGTGCCATAAGTTCTCCATCATGAACTTATGATAACGACTCTCATCCAGTATCTCTCTATGCTGTGCTACCATTGATAATGTAGACAAATGCTGATTATAATTTGTCTGACATGCAGAGGGCTATTGGCTTGAAATGGATGATGATGATGGTGATGATGATGATGATGATGATGATGATGACAACATGTCTCTCCCTACTATTGTTTTTAAATGCATACTAAATTCAGCAGTGCATTGTTTACTGGTGTAGGTTTTCATGGTTGGCATTCTCTGAATAGCACTGGGCTTCAGGATTTTGTGATGATGGTCTACTAGACAACACCTGATGTGGCTGACAACTTCAGAGGCAAGATATCCCACCAGGCATCTAATGCTTTTGTAGATGCAAGCCACAGTTACTGGCAAAACCTCAGGAAATCTATTCTCAATCAGACTTCCTTTAAGATTTCTGGGAATCAGCTGGGAATACTTACATGTGCACCTACTCTGTCATTTCATTATCAAAGCATATACGCCAGTAGCACCTTATTTTAAATTGCTTTCAGCATTTCTGAACTGCAACAGCAGTTCAACAGAACAATTGTTCACACAATTTGCCATGTTTTAAAACAGTGGCAAGAGGAACGGGTGCCTTTTTTTTATCAGGTCCTCTTCTCATCTGTCTCCTCCTTCAGCTCTCACATGCTCCAAGGAATACATGAAAAGGTTTTATTGAAGTCCAGTTCCCAGCTTGATCCTTAACAAAGCAAGGGGACTGATACACAGACATTCTCTCATTGGGGAATTCATATTTCACTTTTAATATCTTATGTTTCTCTTTCTCATCTCCAGGTGCTATTGGTTTTTCTTTGGTCTTTCCCAATTCATCAGCTTTTTCCCCCTTCTTCTTCATTTTTATATTTATATTTCTTTACAAAAAGAAAAGAACAGTGCTAAGAACATTTTACAGCATTTCAAAGTGAAAATATATTGTTTGTATTTGTGTTTGATTAAGGCTTTAAAGAAGCACAAATTAATATGATGACATCATTCATATAATGGGATTATTTGTGCATATGTAGAAATGTGATGGGCTGGCCCCTTTAGTTCTCTCAAGTCAAGTTCCCTAACCTTCTGCCTCAAATCAAATTTAAGGGGCATGCATAAGTGCACCATTGTGCCTCCTGTCCCTGTCCTATTGTCCCCAATTATTTGTACCTATTTCCTGTATTCTTACTCATGTTTATACTTATACCTATTATCTTGTAAGCAATTGACAAATAAAATAAAATAAATAAATAAAATAAAAATCCTAACTGTTATACTTTCCTACAATTTAGGAATCCTTTTCCATTACTTCGTTGGTACTTTCATTCTGCTAAACTATTCCATGTTGGTGTATTGACATATGCTTATTATTTAGATCAGGGATTGCCAACCTTTTGGACCTCAGGGACCACCAAAATCATAATTTTGGATCCCAAGGACCACTAACTAGTTCTGTGGGCGTGGCCTAATTTGTGGGTGTGGCTTGGTGGTCATGTGACTGGCTGGGCATGGCTTGTATGTGAATATTTTAAATATTTATATAAATATTGATTTTTTTATAAAGAAAAGAGCAACTTTTACCCAAAAGCAGGCAGGCAGATTGAGTTGCTCACAGAATCACAGATTCATTCAGAAATCTATCTGTCTGCCATTGGCTAGCTCAGTCTGTCACATAAAATTTGCTTGCAAGCAAACTCACAAAATTAACTCACAATACACCATGTATTTAAATATTAATTTTTTTATATAAAAAAGCAACTTTTATCCAAAATCAGACAAAGCAGGCAGATTGAGTTGCTCACAGAATCATTCAGTAATCTATCTATCTGCCATTGGCTAGCTCAGTCTCTCAAATTTGCTTGCCCTGAGTCTGCACTGAATTTGCTTGCAAGCAAACCTTCAGTCCTAAGGGAGGTTCGGCTCTGCTTAGTTAGAAAGCAAGAAATCCAACCATTTCCTGCTTCCTAGCTAATCTAAATCTCCCAGCACAGCAGAACTGGTTGGCGACCGCTGATTTAGATATAGCCTTCCAATTTAGTGACTCTGGGCAGCTGACAAAGTATACTAATTAAAATATAAACCACAAACAAAATTAAATGAGAGCCTAGACCCGTGATGGAGAATGCTTTCCTTATTTAGAAAAACTGTTTGCCACTCATCTCATATCCAATGACTCTGGGCGTATTACAGCATAAAACATTAAAGAATAACTAGAAAAACTGAAAAACTAGAGAGAGTATCTTTTGAAAAGCTTCCCACATTCTCCCTTGTTCTTTGGATTGACACATCTTTTACAATGTGTCAAATTTGGTTGTCTCATTTATGGTTTTCCCTCCTGTCTTCCAAAGTCATTCCTTTATACTATTACACTATCTCCAGTTATCTCTGCCCATCTGGTTCAGTCCAATGAGTGTGTCCCTACTCTGCTGTAGTTCCTGCTCTGGAATGACATTTGTGTAACATTAACCCTTATTACATTCAGGAAACTACAGTGTTGTGATAGCTCCCATCATGTAAGAAACACACCCAAACATAAAGTGTGTGTGTGGGGGTGGGGGTGTCACACACACACACACTCACACACACACACACTTTACACTGGGGTGTGTTTCTTATGTGATGGGAACCAGATTGGGAATCCATAAATCTTGAACAAAATAGGGCTGCATCCTTTCTCTTTTGTCAGAGAGGGGACAGTTCTTTCTCCTAGCTCCTTGTTTAAAGTAAAAGTTTTCTGAGTTTTGCTAGACCCTTCAGATTATCCAGACTGGCAGGTTTAGATTTGATTGATTAACATTTTTTTCCTAACCGAATCTCTTGAATGTCTTCTCTTTTTCATAATAGTGCCTTTGGGAACACACACACAAATTCTACATGAGCTTAGTCATAAATGGTAGGTATTGCTTTGTTAGAAACCAAAACCTTAAGGCAGATTGAATATTTGTAATAAAGATTTCTGAGCCTTCAGGGAAGCCTTCTGATTGCAAGGAATACATTTTCACTTAACTTATATTCAAAACTTTCCTTGGCAGTGGCTTCTGGGCAAAATTTCCTACTTATGTTATGTGAAAGCTGCAGTAAATGAAATGGCCAGATGCTCAGATAATTTCATTTATTTGACGATTTATTAAACATATACAGTTACCCACCTTACAAAAATCTGAGACAACACATAATAACAACAAATAAAAACATAGATATAAAATAGCATCTCCACACTATACTAAATAATATATCCCAGTTCTTACTATAGCACCATCACATTACCATATGAAATCCATATTTGATGGGCTCACTACCATCCTAATCCAGTGCTTGGAGAAAAAGCCAGGTCTTCATATAGGGGTCTTCCTGTAGGGAATGGCTGTCCCTGTAGGGAATGGCTATTCTAAAGGGCTGTGCCTGCTTCAGAAGAAACGTGGGTTCCAGCAGGTAACATTTGAGAAATGAAATCTGACATGCCCACTCTATCTGACTTGGTGCAATGGCCAGATACCATCAGAAAGAGGAAGTCATACACATAACCCACTTCATGACATTCAATAAGCAGCACCTTAACTGACACTCAGAAAGAAACTGGAAAGCAATACATCTATGCAGCAGCAGTGTAGCACAGGAAAAACACAGATAATTAGGACTGCAGAATGGATAAGCACCTGAATGGCATCACATGCCCTACATGGGTTGAAGATGTATAGCAGCAGCATCCAGATACTGATGATACTACACTGCATGCTGCTGAATTATCTCACCCAGAGGCTTTATGCAGATGGAGAGATCTGAGATCTAAATTATCCTACTTAAAAGCAGCAGTAAGACCATGGATCCAAGACACCTGGCAATCTCTCATCAATAAGGATCCTGTCTACTTACTCAGGTTCAACCAGCTTGAACTTTTCACAGATAACCAAGCTAGGATGTGCCTCAATCACTTCATAGGACTTGCTCAGAGAGAATCCAACTCAGAAAGAAGCTGAGCAACTTTGTCCTACAGATAAGTAGATAGTCTACACAGAGACTTTAAAGGTGTTCTCCTAACTCCTCCTTACTCAGAAGCTCTGATTCCTATTGTGAATTGGGTCTTTAATAAGTTGGATCAGGTCCATGGATGCCATAGTTACTATGTATCCCAAACCATCTTGGGCACAGGGAAGTAGTTTGAATTTTCCCAGAACCATAAGTCTGTAGAATTACCTAACCAATTCATCCTTGGTGTCAATGAGTTCAGGCACAGCATATGTCTGACAAATGCCAGCCAAGTTTCAGTGACACCTGGTGAGTTCTCTCATCTACAATCAAATCATGTACCAGGTGAGCTTTATTACTGGTGATTTAGCATAAAGTAACAACAATCAGAGTTCAGGGCTTCTGAGGTCCCAAAGACTAAGCTTTGGACCTGAGACCACATAGCTGAGACACTATTATTAATATGTATATTAAATATTAATCCCTGAGGTTGTTTTCCCTTGGAAAGAGAAATCTCCCCATGCCCATCACCACCTTAATCCTGCAACTCACTCTTTCTTCCCTGATATTATTTCCACCTCACCTTTCCATGCCATAGTTCATTCCTTACTCAGATCGAAATCTAGATGCTGTAATTCACAGTTTAAAAGTTTTATTTAGTAACACAAGGCAAAAAGCATCTGGCACTGAGTGGCCCAGCTCCTTAAAAGTGGTGCAAAGGCATTTTATAGTCAGATGTTATCAACTAGTCTATGCATGCCTAATTCTAGGACTGTCAAATTTTATTTTCCTAATAAGGAATAGCCTAATTTCTCCTACTAATTGGCATAACTTATCTCTATTGCTAAGAGCATAACATTTGTTCTTACATTCCTTTCTAATCTATGTATATGACTTTCTTGCTTCTGTATAATAGCAAAGCACCAAGTTCCCTTTTAAAATGGCATTAATTTAATTTTTTAATAAAACATCTAAAAGGGCCCAAACATTCCACCCACACTGGTTGTGGGAAAGGTACACCCAGGTCAAGAACTTGAGGCTTCTACCTTGCAGTCAACACCTATGTCTTGGGTAGCTATTTTAGCCCCCTTGCCCCTATCATTATCCCCCAACCACTCTTCTTTCATATGGGTCAGAAGGGGAAACCCAAAACTTAAAAGCCCTGGCAGGCAGAACCTACCTCCTTACCTTAATTAATCCCCAGAGGGCATTAATCTGGCCCAGCCTCACCAAGTTTGTACTTCCCAAACAATTTCCTCAGGCAAAAGACTTCTTTTCCTTCCAGCTGCCAGACTCTGACATGAAATCCTCTTAGATCTGTCTAACAAAAGAGATGGAATCATTAGAAAAATATATTGTGATCTAGGTGAGATATTTTGAAGGCCTAGAAGCATCCTTGTTATCCTCAGTAAATAAAAACTGTTCCATAATTTTATATGCTGAGAGTTACCTCTAAAAAGTATTATAATGTAAACAAGTAGGTCAGAAACATAGTGCTGCTACTTTGCATTCAGCGTAAGATGGTTAGGAGTGTTCTGTTAATAGTAATAACTAGGATGGAAGCCATCAAACTGTCAGTCTGAAAATGCCAAGTGGGAGAAACTGTGTTTGTTTGTGTGTGTGTGTGTGTGTGTGTGTGTGTGTGTGTGTGTGTGTGTGTGAAAATAGTTTTTATATATATGGAATAGAGATAGATAGATGTTAGATTGATAGATAGATAGATAGATAGATAGATAGATAGATAGATAGATAGATAGATAGATAGATAGATAGATAGATAGATAGATAGATAGATAGTCCTTTATATTGACTATTAAAAGAAGGCCATTAGGGAAAGTGTCAGATAGAAATAAGCACTTGATTAATCAGAACTTAAGACCAGAATCAAGCAAAAGTTGGGGGCAATTGGTTGAGGTTTGGTAAAAGTTGTGAAGATCACCATTGATGGCTGAAGAAGGGCATAGAACTCAGAACTGAGAAAAACAGGTTTACAATTTGTAGATATATGATCCAAAAGAAAGGCTGGGGTAAACATTGCTTCCTATTGCTAGGAGATACTAAATGTCACCCCTTATCAGATTAACATTGAGAAATTACCCTTTGGAAAATCTGAACTACTCAGGAAGCCAGGAAAAGTTCAAAGCAGAGGAAGACTGCTACATATTATTCCTGGTTGTGAATATGAAAAAAGTGTGAGCTTTTACCAAAAAATGCAGGTAGTCCAGTTAACCATATTCAGAAGAGCTACAAGTTACCTAGAAACTCAGGCATGGAGCATCTCTGAATTTGAAAGAGAAATACTATCTGAAGTGGCTTTTTCAAACACACATCCCTATAAACCAGAAGCATTTCAGGCAAAGCAAAAACATTTATTAAAGGTGTCTGTGTCATATATATGGTACAGAAAGAAATGATACATTTTTTGGCAGGTGTGATGCATCAGAAAGAAACTAATCAAACAATAAAAGACATTGATTAGACTTGAAAATTGAACAATAGAAAATGTTGATTCTAGATAATTTTCCACAAGTGGCAAATTTGCGGGTTTCATCATTACTTTTCACAGTCGGATTTTTTTCTTTCTTAATACTGGTGTATTCAGGGAGTTCCTGAATACGCTCCCTATTGTTTAGTTAAGGAAAAGGCTAGTTTTTGCATATCAAAGGAAGTGACCTTGGCTCAGAAGGGGGGGAAATGTGGTTTTCTAAAGTTGGAAAAAAGAGGCCTAAGACTGCCATAGTAAATGCTAATCTCACCTTTTAAAAATGCTAATAATGAAAACTAAAAGTCCAAGTAACATATACATGCTTACCCCAGACTTGTTTGACATTTAAACAAGTTCATCCCTGCAGTAAACAAAACAAAAAACAAAGTGGCATTAGAACTGTACCTAAGCTGTCAAAATTCAGATGATCACTTAGATGACAGATGAGAGGGAGAAAGCACTAAATTTTGCTGCTATGTAGTGATTATCTGAGTTGTGGTAGCTCAGGTATTTTAGATCAGCATGAAAACAGGTCTTTCAGTATACGTGTTAAGTATTTTTATTTTATAAACTTATTTACTACATGGTATTGTTCTTATTTTATTTATTATTTATTTATTTATTAATTACATTTATATACCGCCCTTCTCCCTAGGGACTCAGGGCGGTGAACAGCTCGTCTAAAAACCCCACAAATACAAAAGTTAAAAAGTAATTAAATATTTGAATCAGCTGCAGACTAAAATTAGGAAACCCCCCCCCTACCCTTAAAACCCAATTTAAAGTTAAAAATGGAGATCAAATTTAAAATCATTATCTCAGCCCAGGCCGGCCTGCTCAAAGAGCCAAGTCTTTAACGCGCGCCTGAAGGCCCTCAGGTCCGTGCCGGTACGAAGTTCCGGTGGCAGAGTATTCCAGAGGGCGGGGGCACCCACAGAGAAGGCCCTACCCCTTGGCGTCGCCAGACGACACATAGCGGCCGACGGCACCCGGAGCAGACCCTCCCTGTGGGAACGCACCGGCCTGTTGGAGAACGTTGGTAGAATGCGGTCCTGAAGGTAACCTGGTCCCATGCCATGGGTCGCCCTAAAGGTCAAAACTAGAACCTTAAAGCGAACCCGGAGAGCCATCGGCAACCAATGCAGCTCGCGCAGGAGAGGCGTCACATGGGCGCTACGCGACGCCCCCATAATCACCCTCGCGGCTGCATTTTGCACCAACTGGAGTCTCCGGATGCTCCCCGCAGGGAGCCCCATGTAGAGGGCATTACAATAGTCCAGGCGAGAGGTGACAAGGGCCTGAGTGACCGTGCGCAAGGCGTCCCGATCCAGGAAGGGCCGCAACCGGTAGATCCGACGGATCTGATGAAACGCCCCCCTGGAGACGGCCGCGATGTGATGTTCAAGCGACAGCCGTACATCCAGGAGGACTCCCAGGTTGCGAGCCCTCTCTGTGGGGGGCAGAACCTCCCCCCCAATAGCCAGCGAAGGTGTCAGCTGGCTATATCGGGGCGCCGGAAACCACAGCCACTCGGTCTTGGATGGGTTGAGCCGAAGCCTGTTCCCGCCCATCCAGTCCCGCACGGCCTCCAGGCACCTAGACATAGTCCCCACAGCATCGTTGGGGTGGTCCGGAGTGGAGATGTACAGCTGGGTGTCATCTGCATACAGATGACACCTCACTCCAAGACCACGGATGATCTCGCCCAGCGGCTTCATATAAATGTTGAACAGGAGGGGAGAAAGGACCGACCCCTGAGGCACCCCACAAACCAGGGGCCTAGAGGTGGACCTCTCCCCCCCCGCCAACACGAATTGCGAACGGTCAGAGAGGAAGGAGGAGAACCATCGGAGGACGGTTCCACCAATCCCCAACCCCTCCAACCGTCGCAATAAGATACTATGGTCGATAGTATCAAAAGCCGCCGAGAGATCTAATAGGACCAGGACAGAGGAGAACCCTCTGTCACGAGCCCTCCAGAGATCATCAACCAACGCGACCAATGCCGTCTCAGTGCTATGTCCAGGCCTGAAGCCCGATTGGAACGGATCGAGGTAAGTTGCTTCCTCCAGGTACTGGGGGAGCTGACGTGCCACCACACTCTCAACAACCTTCGCCACGAAGGGAAGGTTGGAGACTGGACGATAGTTGTTTAAAATAGCTGGGTCCAGGGAAGGCTTCTTGAGGAGGGGGCGCACCACCGCCGCCTTCAGGGCGGTAGGGAGCAACCCCTCTCTCAAAGAAGCGTTGACAATCCCCTGGAGCCAGCCTCGTGTCGTCTCCCTGGCGGCCGAAACCAACCAGGAAGGACACGGGTCCAATAAACAGGTGGTGGCATTCAGACCCCCCAGCAACCTGTCCACACCCTCAGCGGTCACAGGATCGAACTCCCCCCAGATAACACTCTCAAGACCTGCCCCGGACACCTCCCCCGGGACCACCCAATTGGAGTCGAGCCCTTCCCGAATCTGAGCGATTTTATCATGCAGAAATCGGGAAAACTCCTCCGCTCTACCCTGCAAGAGGTCATCCCGCGCTCTCGGTTCAAGTAGAGAGCGGGTCACTCTAAACAGGGCGGCAGGCCGATTTTCTGCTGATGCAATAAGGGCGGAGAAATACGAAGATTTCGCCGCCCCTATCGCCACAAGGTAAGTCTTAATATGAGATCTCACCTGTGTTCGGTCAGACTCAGAACGGCTCGCCCTCCAAATGCCCTCAAGACGTCTTTTTCGGCACTTCATCTCCCGTAGCTCCTCCGTATACCACGGAGCCAAATGGGATCTGTGCCGAGTCAGAGGTCGCATAGGCACAACTCGCTCTAGGGCCCCGGCGGCCGACCCCTCCCAGGTGGCCACCAGGTCTCCAGGCGAGCTGAGAGCCAGAGATTCAGGAAATGGCCCAAGCTCCCTCTGGAACCGATCCGGATCCATTAGGCGCCTGGGGCGGAACCATCTAAGTGGCTCCGCCTCCCTGCGGTGGGGGGTAGCGGAACAGAAATCCAGCCTAAGGAGGGAATGATCTGTCCATGACAAGGGCGTAATAACTAAATCCCCCCAATTACAGTCATTCAACCACTGCCCAGAGACAAAAATCAGGTCCAGCATGTGACCTCCCATGTGAGTGGGGGCAGAAACTAACTGGGTCAGGTCCATGGCCGTCATGGAAGCCAAGAACTCCCGGACCAACCCCGAGGTTTCACCGAGCGATGGCAGGTTGAAATCCCCCATGACTAAGAGCCTTGGGGTCTCAACCGCCAGCCCGGCTATTACCTCTAGGAGTCCGGGCAGGGCCGATGAGACGTGGCAGGGAGCCAGGTACGTCAACAAAAGACCCATCTGAACCCCTTGCCCCCACTTCACAAAAAGAGATTCACAGCCAGCCGTCTGAGGGACAGTGGCCTCCCTAGGACAAAGGACTTCCTTTATAAGCACCGCCACCCCACCGCCCCTTCCCTGAGCCCTAGGCTGGTGAAATGCAAGGAAACCTGGTGGGCACATCTCAACCAGAGGGACACCTCCCTCTGGGCCCAACCAGGTTTCGGTGACACCTACCAGGTCCGCGGCCTCCTCCTGAGCCAACTCCCAGATCAGGGGAGCCTTATTAACCACGGACCTGGCATTGCACAACAGCAGCCGGGTATTCAGGGCCTGAGATTCCGGACAACCAGGACTGCAGGATGGGTAGGGAGGGTCGGAGCGCGCTACCGCTTGTAAACATCGGGAGCGCGATCCCCTAACCGGATATGGCCCTCCACCCCTAGCATACCTACCTCTCCCAGTTACCGTGCCGATAAAATTGGCCCCCGGCTGCCCACCCCCTGTCTGCCACCCCGACACGGGGACCCCCGAGGCCCCACAGGCGCGCTCGCCGGCCCGGCTGCCCCCAATTCCATGCGGGCTGTCTCCCCCGCCCGCCCTGGACTTTTCCCCCTTAAAAAATCCCATTAAAAATTTTTCAAGCCCGAATTTACCACGCCCTCCCCGGTTTCCCCGACCCCACCATCGCTCCGGATCCCAGGATCCCTCATTGCGGAAGGTCTTAGAGAGCTTCGAGGGCCACCTAAGGGAGAGGGGGGCATCCCTCAAGGCCCAAAGCTCTGTCCTCGGGTACTTCCGTGGACCCGGCCGCCCCATCTCGGCAGTCCCAGAGTGTCCGCGACGTCTGCCGTCCTCCGGCCATGGAAAATGGAATCCAGTCCAGCTGGGATATATTCTGCCTCCCCCCGGTCGTCCCACCTCTGCCACCGGTGAGACCCCCGGGGGGGAAAGAGTCACAGGCAGAGCCGGTCCCCCCCCCAGGCCCACCACCTCTGCCACCGGTGGGGGCCCCAGGGAAGGAAGGGACACCACAGCTCCACCTAAGCGGCCCACGGGGGCATCGGCACCATCGCTCCCCAGCCGAGCCCTTCCGTGGATCTCCCAGCCGCCGCGTCGTCTTCGGGGCTATCGAAAATGCCCCAGGTCCGCTCCAGGGCCGCCCTGACCGCCGCCGGCCCATATCAAAGCCGGCCGGGGCCGCCCATGACCGCCGCGGCCCGAAGGAGGCCGCTGAGCCCATACTGGGGCCACCGACGTAGAAGACACCAAGAGCGCCGTCACGACGAGTCCGGAGGCCGCGGCTGCCACCACCGCCGCCGCCGAACACCCATCCGCAGCCCCCTCGCTCAGCCGACCGCCGGGAAGGGCCGCCGCCGCCGAGCACCCGTCCATCGCCGCCAGGCGCCCGTCCGCAGCCGCCCCGCTCTGCCGACCGCTGGAGGAGGCCTCCGCAATCGACCCAAGGCCGCCGGGGCCGCCGTGACCACGCCGCCCTCCACATCGGTCCCGCGGCTCCAGCCGACCCCCGACCAGCTTCCAGATGTCCCGGCTGGTCTCCCTCGATCCTCCCCCGCCTCTGCCACCGGCGGGGGGGCCCAGGGGACAGGGGGGGTCGCCGCTGAGGCCGTCCAGGCCGGAGAGGGCCGCGGCGGAGCTCCGCGTCGCACGCACCGGATCCATCGCCACAAATCCACCGGGGCCGCTCCACACCACTCCCAAGGCCTCCGAGGCCGCTCAGAAACCGCTCCGGGGCCGCCGCACCTGGAACGCGGCCTCCGACGCCACTCCGAGGCCACTCCGAGGCCAACGAGGCCACCCCGAGGCCGCTCCGAGGCCGCCAGGACTGCCGCGGCAACGCTGTCTCTCCTCTCGGCCCCGCGGCTTCGGCGAGCTGGAAAACCGCTCCGGGGCCGCTGCATCCAGAACGGGGCCTCCGAAGCCCCTCCGAGGCCGCTCCGAGGCCGCCAAGGCCAGCAAGACCGTCCCGAGGCCACTCCGAGGCCGCCAGGGCCGCCGCGCCAACGCCGTCGCTCCCATCGGCTCCCTTAGCTCCGGCGAGCCCCCAACCAGCTCTCGTTGGAAACCGCTGGTCTCCCCGGGCCCTCCCCCACCTCTGCCACCGGCGAGGGGGGCCAGGGGGCATGGGGACCCGCACCGAAGAGCACCCGGGCCGGAGAGAACTCCGGCGAAAGCAGCCGTCCGCCATCTTCCCCCATGTGCATATACATTTTGATAGTATAAGAACCAAACTACTGGTTATTCATAAAGTATAAAGAGTTGATTGGTTTTTTTAAAATCCCACAACGTATTGTAATTATTTTAATGTAATAGTTATTGAGAGGGTTTTTTTTTTTAAGAACAATTCATAACAGTTGGAAATAACACTGAACACCTTTCATTCTGCACCATTCAGGTAAAACTTTAGATTGAACTTTAAATAATGCAAACAAAAAAGAGGAAGGATCTCAGTGTGTACATGTGTGCATCTATAGATATGACAAGACCATCAGCTAGATTTAATCTATTTGTATTTGTATTTATTTATTTGTTGAACATCATTAGATAATAGATATAAGTATAACCTGATTATTAATACATGAATTGGATAAGAATAAAAGGGAGCATTAGGACAGAGATGATAGGCACATTGGTGCGCTTATGCACTCCCCTTAAAGACCTCTTAGGAATGGAATAAGGTCAAACAGTATACAGTCTAAGGTTTTTGGGGTTTGGGGAAGAAACCACACAGTCAGGTAGAGTATTCCAGGCATTGACCACTCTGTTGCTGAAGTTGTATTTCCTGCAATTGAGTTTGGTGCAGTTTACCTTGAGTTTGTATCTATTATCTGCTCATTTATTGTTGTGGCTGAAGTGGAAGTAGTCCTTGATGGGTAGGACATTGCAATGGATAATTTTGTGTACTACACTTAGGTCAGACTGAAGTCAGTGTAGTTCTAAATTGTCTAAGCCTAAAATTTCAAGTCTGGTGGCATTCATCATATTCTATTCTGAATAGAGGTAATAATCAAGACTAAAGTGAATAGAATGTTATTTGCATAAAATTGGTTAAATAAAATCTATAAATTTTTGTAAATCCCAACTGGGGGACAGATGGCTGGAGCAAGTTCCAAGAAAAGGAGTTAGATGGTTAGTTAGTTAGTTAGTTAGTTAGTTAGTTAGTTAGTTAGTTAGTTAGTTAGTTAGTTAGTTACATAGATAGATAGATAGATAGATAGATAGATAGATAGATAGATAGATAGATAGATAGATAGTTAGTTAGTTAGTTAGTTAGTTAGTTAGTTACATAGATAGATAGATAGATAGATAGATAGATAGATAGATAGATAGATAGATAGATAGATAGATAGATAGATAGATAGATAGATAGATAGATAGATAGATGATACACAGACAGAAAGACAAAAAATAGTTATTGCATACAATATGGTTTAGAGGAAAAAATATGAGAAACTTAGGCAGAAATACAATACAGTTCAATCTCCTTCTCCTCAGTCAGCTCTCCTTCTTTGAAACTTTAGTCTATACATCTGACTGAGTGGCCTGAGATTTATGAAAACTTAAATAGCAATAAATGTGTTACCTCAATAAGATGCAAGACTCCTGTTTGATTTGTTGGAAGAGATAAACAAAGCTATCCCTTTCATGTTAAAGAAGAAACTACAAAAGATAATTATATACAGTTATGAGTATTGTACAGAAATTTGTTCAGAATATTGTACCTGACTTTTTTTTCTTTTTTCTTTATTTGCCTTTGCAGAAGAAAGCTATTTAGTAGATAGATATTCAGTTGGGATTTTGTAATGTTTTTGTTTCCACATCACTCAGTCTTTTCTGTAGCCATGTTTTTTCATTGATGGCTAGCTGTCTCTTACCTTGATTTGTCAGTCACATGATGCTGCCCGTTAAGAAGCACTTTAGGGGATGGATGACTTTATTTGAAGCTGGTGTTCCCTCAAAGATATGTCCCTGAGGGAAATGAGAAATGTCAATATGAAAGTATCAAAATTCACTGAAAAGGAAAGACATTTTTTGACATTGTTCTTAAGTGTGAGTACAGTAGTTTCAGCTCAATTTAGTTCTGATAAAGTGTCAGATTTATGATGCTTGTGATATTTTTTTAAAAAGATCTTACATTGTATTATATATCAGAAATGATTTCCTGCCAACTTGTTTAATTATGTAATCATAAGTGAAGATAGATTAATATTTGATAATTGAGATAAATCCCAATATAAGGCTTGTACATGTTAACTTACTCATGGAAACAAATCAGTTCTGTAGTCAGATTAACTCTCTGAAAAGAAACAGAAGTCAGTTTTGTTAGACCTCTACAAAAATCTACAATGGAGTTCATTGTGAGAAAACAGCTTTTTGCCATAGGCAAATGTCCTCTGACAGTGGGAAAGAGCAATCAGATGACTTTATTCTTTCTAAAGAGAGACACATGCAAATTTATATGAAATCTGGGGACCTTTTGCAACAGTAAGCTTATAAAAAAAGGAGAAAAACAAAAATAGGGTTTGAGATTAATAGCTTAAAATAGAGGAACGAGTCATGTCAAAAAAGCAAACAGTCAATCTCACAATCTATTTATTCCACTATGTGAAAATTGGCCAATCCTATACAATAAAATACAGTCTTTGGAAAATGACCTTTCCCCCTTATCTGAAGCTTAGAGATATGTTTCTTGTCTGCATCTTGAATATAGGTAGCCCTCAACTTATGAAGGAATTGGAGCATGCTCATTATGGCCATAAATTGTGATGGCCATAAAATGGACCACCCACATGACTGATATGACATGACTGACATCTGGTTTTTTTTTGCAGCAGGCGTTAAGCAAACTCCATGGTCATTGAGCAAATCAATTGTTTGCTATGGGCCAATGGAAGCAAATGCTGGTTTTCAGCAAAAACGTAGCAAAACATGGTCACAAGACTGTGGGACACTTCAAAAAGCTATAAATGTGGGGTGGTTGCTGAATGCCTAAAATATAGTCATATGACCATGGGAGGAACCATCAGATCTTCAGATCTGAGTCATAAGTATCCCCAAGGAAGGTTCATTGTAATTTCAATTAGTTGCTACCTCACAAGTAGCAACCAAGGACTACTTGTATATTAATATGCTTATAATATCTGTTCATTAGTAATAACTTAAATATTTTGTTTTTTTAACAATCAAATCAATGTTTATTTGGAAATATATCATATATATACATATATTTGTTTTCTTATATTTTCGCGGGTATTTATATGTATGGTATTTAGGTTTCTTCAGGTATTTTCCCACGTTTTAATATTTGTACTTTTATTATAGTACAAGATATACTTCCCTGGTTCGAATCCCAGTAAGGGTATGGCTAGCTGAAGAGATCTAACTAGCTCAAAATAGATCTATCCTAGTCTCCCTTATTTAATTATTTATCAGCTCAAAACCTTACACACATGTAAACAAAAGACAATGAAACAAATAGCTTTCTGTCGGTATGGTCTCTGGTGATGAGCCGAAAGACAGAAAAGAAACCAGTATGCTTTCTCCCTTAATTGGGGCTTAACAGGGTGTTGTAACACAAAGTATATATATATATACACACACACACACACACACACACACACTTTTTTTGCTGGTTCAGGTTTTTGTCTGTGTTTGTGTGTAAAAGTTTTTAATTTTTGTTTGTATAGAAGTTTTTAGTTTTTGTTTTGGTATAGCAGTTAGGCACATCTGTCACTTGCAATTTTTCTTCGTATAATTATTTAACATTTCATTTCCTGTTCTTTCCACCTAATTTATGAAGATGCTTATGATTCCTGAAATATATTAAAATGTACTACCTAATTTTAATGAAATGATTATTAAATTATTTAAATTTAAAAATAGTCTGATTTATTATTCGGAACCAAGTAAATGTCAGGTTTTACACACTGGTAATATACATGTCCTTAATCATGAGAAAAATATGAAGAATCACGTGTGTGAATATAACATGGCTAAAACAGGAGATAAAATAGTGTAGCTCTGAAAGAAGTGTGATTTCAAAGTTGGTGGAATTTTTGTTTTCTGTAAACAATTTTTTCAATAAAAAATTCTGATGTTATTCATCTTGCAATTCTGTCTGTTTTGGTGATGTCAATGCAAATCCCCATGGCATAGAAATCAAATTATGAAGTTTGCAGCTGATTTATTTGGGTGTAAAGGCTGAATCTTTATGGAGAATAGAATTTTCCTAGTTATGAGCCCTGTCTGAGGTAACTCCATATACCATAACCTCAGGATTAAAAAAACATTTAAAAAAAGATATAGAATTGTTACCCACACAAAAGTCCATCTTTTGAACATGGGTTGCCTTGTGTTTTGATGATAACTGATTTTGAAAATTATTTATAGGCAATATTAGTATTTCAAAGATCAGCAGAAATAAAGATAAACCTACTTTTATCAGCCAAGCTATAGATATATAATATTCTATGATCTTATAATAGTAACAGAGCCAGAAGTAATAAGATTGCCTTCAGTAGAATCACTCAGTTTGGCAGGTAAAAGTAAACATTTTTTTTTATTCTTTGTGGGGTTCTGTGTTCTCAGAGCACTCTGCAGTTATTTAAAGCACATTTTTCCCTTTGATATAAAGTTATGTTTTGAAGTCTGATTTATTAATAAACAATAGTATAATACATATAAAATTTACCCAGTAAGGAAATTGGTTCAAGAATTTGCATTCACACATTCACCTATTTCCTTTCCCCCCCAGCTACTTAAAATAATAACAAAAAGTATACTTGTTTCCTTTGTCAGATACATTTTTCTTTCACCTTTCTTATTCAGAAGTTCTTTTACCCTGAAACTCAAAGTTCACATCACAGTTTAGAATAACTATTTGAACTTTTCTTTCAGTTTTCATATTGGCTTAGTGTCATGTTATGTACCTTAACTATTACTTTAATGTTCAAAGAGCTAAAATCTATTTTAAAATGCAAACATGTATATCAAAAGTCTGAAAATTCATTGAGAGACAGCTATTGGTACTGAGATCATTTTAAATACTGATATCTACAGAAACATTGTTGTTTCTATAATGATTGGTCCCCAATTTCACCTCCAGAATCCCAAAATTAATTGGAAACCTCTCAGTTTGAAAATAGTAATGCCCCTGATAAAGACTTAATTTTACCAGAATTCTTAAAAATTAAATTATTCCATATGCTGGTCATCTATATATGCTCCCCTCTTCACAGTTATAAATAATTCTTTGTGTCCCTGCTAAAATTTGAATTAACTCTAATATTATCCTGGTTTACAAGAAAGGTGACCAAGCAATTAAATGTCTACCTGTAATCAGCAAATTATATTACTGATTTCTATATTGCAAACCTTTTTGATTGGAGGTCCTCTGAAAACATGCTTACCCCAGAACAAGGTTTCTCAACCTTGGCAACTTTCAGATGAGTAGACTTCATCTTCTAGAAGCATGGCTAGTTGGAGAATTTGGGGAGTTGAAATCCAGACAAAGTTGCCAAGAATGAGAAACACTGTCCTACAGCCAATCAGCTTTAGGTCTTAATACTCATCCATGGATCAATATACCATACTGTATCACTAGCTGAGAAATACTACAACCAACATAAATATGTCCTCTGACCCAATAGACCACTGTCTTCTTAAGCTAATAATGCTATTATATCATGATATATCTATTCAAGTTAAGGATAATACCTTTGGTGTTCTAACCTATTTTGTATCAAATAATATATTAAGTAAAACTGTATACTCACCTGGTATTATTTAACTTTTTCATTAGCAATATTGCTGAGATCTCTGCTAAGTCAAAATTCCAGCTTCCCTTCCTTGCCAACAGTCTATCTTTATTTTCCTGTATGCTGATGATGACACACCCTACCATCTGTAACCCATGTACATATTTCAATATGACTTAAATCTCCATTGCTTTAATGTTCTCTACTCAAAATATACAATTTTGAAACAAAAACTATGCTCTAGGATATAATAAGGCCCCAATTAAATAGATGATTGGCAAACCCATTGAGCAGGTCAATTTTTTTAAATATATAGGTGTATATTTATAATTTTCTCCCTGTTGGTCTATTCAAACAAGGGAGCTTCTAGAAAAAACCCCAAAACTATTCTTGCACTTTCTAAATTTACCGGTCAATTTTGTAATTATTATGTCCCAGTAGCTATTAAGCTATTTAAACTCAAAACTAGGTTTGATATATATATGTGTGTGTGTGTGTGTGTGTGTGTGTGTGTGTGTGTGTGTGTGTGTCTTGGCGTGTTCAGGTTTTTTCCCGTGTAAGATTGAGACTATCTTGGCAACGTTTCGATGAGATCTCACTCACTATCTTCAGGCTGGTGTTTTTGGCTTTGTGCACGCCAAGACCTGCATACCTGTACCCGTGAAAATGTACGAAAATTTGTACATACACACACACACACACATACACACACTCAACTTCTAGTGTTCTGATACAGCTGGAATTCGGATGTATATCCCTTGGGACCTAATTAAGATTGTGCTGATTTTGATTCTGGTTGAAGTAAATCTATCAAGAAGTTCCTTAGTTTAACTTATCTTACCTGATAGGTTCTATTCCACCCTAAAAAGACAAATTAATGATGGTTTGGCATATTTCATATGTCAGCATTATCTGCTTTGGCACTTGTTCATGAATTAACTAAAGCAGAAAAATTTGATATCTAGATATTCAAAATGAGGGAACCAACATTTTGTATCTCTTTTATAGCACAATTGTTCCTCTTCCCAGAACTTTCCTTAGATATTTCTTTAACATCTTATATACGCCATGTAGATGATTTATTTAGCCCAAATTCAGGTGCTACCTATTCGTGCAAAAACTGGTAGCTATATGAGTCTGCCATATGGAAGCTGAAGTTATTTTTAGTCACAATTCTTAGTAGTATAACTTGTGTGTGATTCTCAGTGATTAAAGATGCTGAGCTGACAACCCAGGTTCAAGACTGGAGTGCTGCCTAACAGGGTGAGCTCCTGTTACTTGCGTCAGCCCATCTAGCAGTTTGAAAGCATGCAAATCAGTAGTGGGATTCAAAAATTTTTAGTACCGGTTCTGTGGGTGTGACTTGGTGGGTGTGGCACAGCTTGGTGGGCATGGCAGGGGAAGGATACTGCAAAATCTCCATTCCCTGCCCACTCCTAGGGGAAGGTTACTGCAAAATCCCCTCCCCTCCCCACCCCACTAACCTGCTTTCCAGTTCCGTTCTTCTGTGCAGGGCAACAAAAGAAGACCCAGCCAATTAGCTGGGACTCGGGAGGCAGAGAATAGATGGGGGCGGGGCCAGTCAGAGGTGTTATTCTGAACTACTCAAAATTTCCACTACCGGTTCTCCGAACTACTCAAAATTTCTGCTACTGGTTCTCCAGAACTGGTCAGAACCTTCTGAATACCACCTCTGATGCAAATGCAAGGAGATCAGTGGTGGGAAGGTAACAGTGTTTAATGTGCCTTAACATATGGTCATGCTGGCCACATGGCTATGGAAATATCTTCAGACACCACTGGCTCCCTCAGCTAAGAAACAGAAATAAGCACTGCTCCAAGGACACAACTGGAATGGGGAAACCTTTACCTTTACTTTGTCTTATATGCTATTAAAATGTCTGCTATACACTAAATGGCAATTATACTAAATGTTTCCAATTGTTAAGAACTCTAATAGTCATCGTAACCAGTAGCCCAGAAACCTTCTCTTAGGTGACCACTCTTCCAAAACCTGGAAGTACTGTGGTTTGAAAAATTCTTATCAACAGATATTAGGAAGTCATCTGGTTCATCCTTCATTCTATTCATTGTTAACTGTTTTAGGATTTTCTTAAAATGTTTAAAATTCCTTTTAATAATTATAGTGTATTGCTGTTTTCCCCCCCCACCCCTTGCATTTGTTCTTGGAAAATGAATAAATTTGGAAGCTAACTATAATGATTACCAAAAGGCAGCAGATTGCGTCTCCTTGCCTCTTTCTTCCCAACTGCAAGTTATTATTTTCAAATTTCAAGACGTATTTTCCTCTAGTGTTTTGTCATTTGGATTTTAAATTTAATATAAATATATTTTAAACTAGAGTACTTGGATTTGCAACTCTCTTAATGCTTTGTGCCTTGAACTTTACAGTCATTGTTTCCTTCACCCATTACTGCTGACAATCATAACTAACACGATGCTCATCACTCTTTCAGCCACCAGAAAAATCCAGAGGTATAAATTGTGATTGTTGCCCCTATGGTTGATCCCTGTTCTTTCACAGTAATGAGGCTGGCAAAGAATGCTTATTTTATTGCAGGTCAAGTTAAGGAAATTGATGAATATCCAGGGCTTCACTTCATCCCACAAAATTGGAAAACAACCACCCATAATTATCTCTAGAGCAGGATGTGGTAGGTGACAGGAGACAGATGCCAAAATTGTGAAGTTTACACAGTGGTGTGATTCAACTGGTGTAACAACTGGTTCGGTGAGCGCGCATGTGCACCAAATGCACACTCCATGTGCTCTGCATTTAAAAAAGCCTATTTTCAGCTCTAACACTTACTTTCTACTGCAGCCCCTGAGAATAAAACCAGCTGAGGCACAGCAAACTGCTCTGCTGTGTGAATCAACTGTGCTCTAAAACAATGAAATAAAGCACAGAAAAGAGCAGTGGCAGGTGGGTGGGGCCAAATGATCACCGGAAATAGCAGAATCCCACCCCTGGGTTTATAGCTTCTGAAGTTGTCTGATTAACAATATGTGAAGGGATGCTTAAGATTAAACTATGGTGGCACAATGGTTAGAATGCAGTATTGCAGGCTAATTCTGCCGACTGCCAGCAGTTTGATTCTCACTGGCTCAAGGTTGACTCAACCTTCCATTATTCCGGGTTCAGTAAAATGAGGAGCCAAATTGCTTAGAGAGGGCTACAAAGCACTTTGAAGCAGTATATACGCCAATGCACTATTGCTATTGCTAAACAATAGGAAGAATTCCTAGTGCTATTTGCATATCTCTGTTGTGTATCTTATGTGTCAATTGGACCATTTCTAAACATGGGCTTGTATGAGTGAACAACCCATGTTCAGAAACAGCTTGACCGACTGGTCAAAAAATAGTTTCCCTTGCACCTGCCTTATGCAGCTTCCCCCACATTGCATACTTATCAAATTGACTGGGACTTGTTATTCACAAAATATTGTTTAGTCTTCTAGGCATGAGGTGAAGGACCTCTTCTCCCATATTTATCAATCCCTATTTAAGTGTTTCAAACAAGAAAACTTTTCAGTTGCGCTAACCTATCTTCTAAAAAGTTTGTTCTGAGAGATTAATATGATGTCTGCATTACATTTTTTGAAAGACTACATATATTTCTACTTTGTAGATTCTTACATAATATTATCATGACCGCATTTAACTTTGCATTTCATTGTATGGAACATTTTTTAAATTGCTGAATTTAACTTTATTTCGATTTGAAGTTTCATGCTAATTATTGTTATTTTATATTTTAGGCTTTTTAATTAACTCTGGTCTAATCATCCACAGAACTTCAATAATCAGGCCATCTAAAAATATAATAAGTAAATGAGTATATACAGGTTAGGGCTCAGACTGAAATTAGCACCCAGAACAAACCTGTCATATCCTTAGTCAAAACAAAAATATCTCCTTCGTATCTTATGGTCTTCTATTTTATCTTCACTGGATGCTATTCCTGATAAAGGATGCCTGAGCCTTGGCTTTCTGGAATCTTTTTTGTTTTGTTTTGTTTATCCCCAAATATTGTTCATCTGATTTTTTTTTTACAAAATCGCTTTCCTGTCTCTTTTAGAACATAGTGGTATGGAGATATTAAGCCTAGATTGTCATGATTTGGGGCATAACTGGAGCTTTTTACATATAATTTCTAAGTTTGCCCTCCTTGTTTTTTTTTTTGTCAGGGCAACAATTTTTTCCTCCCATGATACAACATGAAACTTTTTGAAAACCATCTATGGAACTTCTAACTGAACTTAATAATGTGTTCCTAAACCATTCTAAAAAAAAAAATGAAATCTGGCCAATGACTTAGTCACAAATATGGACAATGGGATGGCCACGCACTAAAGAATTTTCTGTCTTAGGAACAGTGGTTGTAAATTATATCTGTAAAAGGAGAATCCAAGAAAGAATACAAAACAAAAACAGGGTCTTATCTGAAAAAATCTAACTCACATCACTGAGTTCAAAACACAGACACAATCAAGTCCAGAAACCAACCTGAAGTGAGAAGAACCAATCAAAAGTGCAGAAAGACATGACAAGGAACAGTTCCATTAAGTTGGGCATTATCTGCTTCAAGACCTTTCAGCAGATAAAATGGCACATGAATATATAATATAAATAATACACAACTAGTTGTCAAAATCAGTGAAATATTTTCAGGTGTAGATATTCTACTTTATACAATGTCACACTAACATAAACTTGCAGTTAAAACCGGTATAATCCATGCACTCCTTGAAAAAAGGAGTTGCTTTATTACTGCAAACATGTGTTTCATTTGTGCTCCTGCATATTCTGAAGCATTTCTTTTGAACCAAATTAGTAGCATTGCACAATACTAACTCAGAATCCATCAACGTGCCATTGTGATGTGCAATAATGAATTTCAGAATGTCTAAAGGTCAGTTTAAATCCAGGGCAGACTAATCCAGCAGGAAAGAGTTGAAGCCACATGACAATATAGATCCTAATTTTTTTTTAATAATGTTTTGATCCTTTGTGCAAATGCTTCCTATTTTCATTTCAATTAAGGAATATCAAAATCTGTCTTCCATTGTGCTCCCCACATGAAACAAACTTCTGTTTTATAGTCTTATTCAGGGTGCTTGAGAATTTCTCTAGAATTACTTTGGGAGTAGATTTTTGTCTCAGGATTTTTTTTAGCTGATTGTTTTATGCAATATGCATTCCCATTACACATCTTTCCATCACTTTGCCACATTCTTGACAGCAATTGCTTCATGGGGTTGGATACCAAGAGAGATTACTGCAAATAAAAGAAAATATATTCATCCACTCATGACAGCTACTTCCGAAGTATAATACTACCAACATGTAACTCTCCTTTGAAAAACATTTCAAAAGTAATCTATTTCCCATCAAATTAAGCAACCATGATAGAAAACAATGCAGATGAAATTTGCTTTGCTGATGCCAATGAACCATGACTGTCTTCCTAAAATAAAATCAGAAATGACACCATTAAACTAAACTCTCTGAAAATTTAACCAGATGTATCAACTCAATCAAATTGCCTTAATCAATTGTGTTATGCAACTTTTTAAAAAACTTTATGTTGCAGTTCTTGCTTCAGAATTTTCAGAAAAAGGGATACAGAGAAAGAGAATAAATAGTCCCAATGGCTTGAACACAATTCTGCTTTAAGTAAAAATAATAATTAAAGAATAAAGTAAAGATCGTCACTATCAGAGAGAGCACTCAAGTAAAGGAATATAAAGATGGAAGAACAGGCAAGATAACTTCTCAGTAGTTTCATACATTTCCTTCAGCAAAAACGCAGTCTGAATCAGAATTAGAAGCATTAACATTTTATGAGAATTCATTTTCTTGCCCCCTGTGGCTTGCCAAGGAAAAAGATGACACTATTGTCATAACATTTGTGCAACAATTACTCATCTTAGGACTCACCTCTATAATAACTTTGGCAGTGAAGCATAGAAATTTGGCTGGAGAAGAAGATCTCTGTGAATTCTCTCTTCCCGCTCACCCCACAGTAACTGTTGAGACAAGGTAGATCCATAGTTATTCTGCTTTGAATATTCAAGATATTTTTTTTGTAATAGAGAATTAATAAAAGCCCTTCCAACACCTATAAGGTCCTTTGATCATAATTATTTTTAAAAAATCATATTGAGCCCTGTAAATCACACATTTAGAGGGCAAATCATCGTCATAGCTTCTTACATTATTAGCTTGGGTTTTTTAAATGGATCTTATCATAGATGTGTTTCACTCCAGCCATCAATTTAACTTATCTTAAGGAATGAATTGTCAAAAGAATAAAGTAAGTCTTCCATTAGTAAGGTTAAAGCAGGCTCAAAACACATTTATTTCCATAGGCCTTTTATGCTCTTTGCTGTTTGTTTGTTTGTTTGTTTTCTTGCATTTTTTTTGAATTTTTTGTTTATAACTGTGATGCTTCACTCTTATGTTTATGAAATGTTTTATTGTACCTTATAAACCATCCAGAACCATTAAGGCCATGAGTTCCATTAACATTTTCTAAACAAACAGCTAAAATAAATAAACATAAACTATAGCCAATTATGTATTTCTCGATATTGTTTTTAATTATGACAGAAAACCCACATTAATTTATTTAGAATACATTCTATTGGACTCATTGGATTCATCTCTTCATAGAAATTCATAGGAATGAACGATAAAATATTTTTGTCAATCTCTAGTCCAAATAGGGTGGTATCCATTGTATGATGTTTCACACAATAGTATATTTCATTAATAAAGTTTACAAGGGCTTGTTAACATCTTTGACACAAATATACTTCTGATGAAAGGTAAATGACAATATGAATTAATCTTTTGTTTGTTTATGACTTTTTACTTTAGCTCTTGTGGTTGGGATTTTTTTGATAGTGCTATTTCTTAGGCATATGTCAGATAAGACAGCATTCATATACAGTCTTTGTGCATTAGAAGGGAAGATGATTGGAGAAGTTCAGTTAGAAATATATAAACCAAAAGTATAGCATGAAATCTATCAATATTAATTGGATCTTCTTAAATGAATTGTTATATAATATTTGTAGCATAAATATATATCTGGTTGGCTACAACAAATTATTGACAGGCTTCTCGGTCAATGTTTGAAGATTTAGTTATATCTCTCAAAATTTCCATCTATGTTTTATGTTTTCACATTTTTTTCTTTAGCATTTAATAAAAAAAATGAATGGAACAAAAAAAACTTTGTAGCATCTATTAATTATTGTTAAATTATTATTTCCACAGAAAGCATATTTTGGTGGGAAATCTATTCCTACTTGGAACAGCTGAATCCAACTGGTACATTACTCTGTGTATATATAAAATATTATATACATATATGCACACAATTTTATACATCTTTAGTTAATATATATTGCATGCATCTTTTCTGAGTTTACGTGTTTCCATGTATGTATGTGTATGTGTGTCTCATATAGTATATAAGACTATTGCTTACAAAATGACATACCATCTCATGTAAAACAAAGTTTATATTGATTTGCATTTTTTTAAAGTTCCCATAACTACTTACTAACATATATGTTGAATAAAATTACTGAAATGATGATGGCACACTAAAAAAACTGCATAAACAAATTGAGGAGATGTCACACTTAAACCAAATGTACACAAAATTCAGGAGAGATATCATTATTTGAAGCTGGCATCTAACTTAAGGAGTGATTACAATGAGCTTATTCTGTAGTATTTCTCTATTGCTTGTGAAGCCCAGTTATTGAAGAGATGGAGCTACAGACAGTTTTCAAAAAGATTCTCAACAATATATAGAGTAAAGTATGATTACTAAACATTGCAGTCTCAGCTCTGATCTAGATGGATCTAAAGAAAATGCAGTGATAATATCTAAAGTCTAAAGGAAAAAGAGATTTGTAAGACAGGACAGCTGCAAAAAGTTTGAATTGTCTTTTATTCCAAGAAAAAGAATAATTGTGAAGAAAAGTTAAAAATAACCCTGCACATCAAAAAACTATATACTATATACATTGAAATACTATATACATTGAAATACTGTCTGCACTCACAGTATTAAAGCAATACCATATTCAGAACCAGCTGTTACTAGCTAGCCTATTCTTTTAGTGCATTGTTTGCTGTTTTCTCCAGTGGTGGGATTCAAAATTTTTACTACCGGTTCTGCTGGCATGGCTTGGTGGATATGTCAGGGAAGGACACTGCAAAATCTCCACTCTCTCCTCACCCCACTAACCTGTTTTCCAGCTTTGTTCTCCTGTGCAGGGCAACAAAAGATTCAGCCAATCAGCTGAGACTCAGGAGATAGAGAATAGATGGGGGCAGAAGCAGTCAGAGGTGATATTTGCTGGCTCTCCAAACCAGGGGTCGCCAACCTTTTGGACCTCAGGGACCACCAAACTCATAATTTTAGATCCCAGGGACTACTGGGATCGGGATCCCTTACGCACGGTCACTCATGCCCTGGTCACCTCCCAACTGGACTACTGTAACGCCCTCTACATGGGGCTCCCGAATGGGAGCATCCGAGGCTTCAACTGGTACAGAATGTGGCTGCGTGGGTGATTATGGGGGTATCAAGGTTCTCTCATGTGACGCCCCTCCTGCGCGAGCTGCATTGGTTGCCAGTGGGCTCTCGGGTGCGCTTTAAGATTTTAGTGTTAACTTTTAAAGCGCTCCATGGCATCAGACCAGGATATTTACAAGACCGCATTCTGCCATTTTCCTCTCACCGTCCGGTGTGCTCCCACAGGGAGGGTCTCCTGCAGGTCCCGTCGGCATCTATGTGCCGGCTGGTGACCCCGAGGAATAGGGCCTTCTCTGTGGGGGCGTCTGCCCTCTGGAATGGGTTGCCCCCGGAGTTACGTATAGCCATGGACCTGGGGACCTTCAAGCGTTCCTTGAAAACCTGGCTCTTTGACCAGGCCGGCTTGGGCTGATTTTAGATTTGGGTGTTTTACTTTTATATTAAATTTTAGGGTTTTAGGGAAGGGTTTAATTGATTACAGCCAGGGTCTTAGTTTAATTTAGTTTTAATTTTTCACATATTTATTGTTTTAATTGTATGGCTGTGCACCGCTCCGAGTCGTTCGGGAGAGGAGCGGTATATAAATAAATATTTATTATTATTATTATTCTATGGGCATGGCCTAATTTGTGGGTGTGGCTTGGTGGTCATGTGGCTGGCTGGGCATGGCTTGTATGTAAATATTGTAAATATTTATAAAATATTTTTTATAAAAAATAAAGAATTTTTTATAAAAAAAGAGCAACTTTTACCCAAAATCAGGCAAAGCAGGCAGGCAGATTGAGTTGCTCATAGAATCACAGATTCATTCATAAATCTATCTATCTGCCATTGGCTAGCTCAGTCTGTCACATAAAATTTGCTAGCAAGCAAACTCACAAAATTAACTCACAACATACCATGTATATAAATATTGAAATTTTTATTTTAAAAAAGCAATTTTTATCCAAAATCAGGCAAAGCAGGCAGATTGGGTTGCTCACAGAATCATTCAGTGATCTATCTATCTATCTATTATTGGCTAGTGAGTCTGCACTGAATTTGCTTGCAAACAAACCTTCAGTCCTAAGAGAGGTTTGGCTGTGCTTAGCTAGAAAGCAAGAAATCCAACCATTTCCTGTTTCCTAGCTAATCTAAATCTCCTGGCACAGCAGAACAGATGATGGTCGGAAAAAAGGAAAAATAGCAACAAAAGCCGGGTAAGGAGTGAGTGAGCAGGGAGGTTTCCCATAGGCCATGTGGGCTGAGCAGCCTTGTGTTTCTGTGCAGCCTCGATTAATTGCTTTGGGGGGGATGTTCTGGGAGTGAGATTTCTCTGCGGCCCACCAAAATTTTCTCACGGCCCACCAGTTGGCAACCGCTGCTCCAAACTACTCAAAATTTCTGCTACCGGTTCTCTAGAACTGGTCAGAACCTGCTGAATACCACCTCTGGTTTACTCTTGGTTTTAATTGGTGACCTTCTGGTAATTTCCACAAACTTAAAATGAATTGATCTTAATCTATTTCTCAAGAATTATCCAGTTTTTTGTTGTTGTTTGAACTGGAAATATCAATGTGTTGTTCTACATAGCCTGGCTCAAATCGTCTCCCAGTTCATAAATTCCTTTTATGGATTTTCCTAGGTTTGATTCCTTAATTTATACTGCAACTACTACATTATCTTGGTACTCTTCAAGTGGCGTAGTAGTTAAACATTTGCTTAACATGCAAAGGGTCACTGACTTGAAACCAGTTTCACTTTTAGATTTATTTACCATTTTCCCCCTTTCCCTTGGCTACAACTTCACTGTTCATTTGTTTTTAACAGCCACTGATTCATCGTTTCATTTTTTTTCCTGTCACTTGTAAGGGAGAAGGGTTTTACTTCAGTTCCCAAGGGCTTCATGGTACTTAATCATTGGGGCTATTTTTGAGTTGGGTAAACAGCAAACCAAAACCAAAAATAGAAATAGAAAAAGCTCCAGGATTATTGCACAGGTAATTTTTTTAAAAAAAATAAGTCAGAAATGGTTATTTTAGAGAAAGAAAAAAAGGGTTTTTTTGCCAGATATTGAATGGGAAATTTCTCTGTGTTAAGAAAATGATACAACCACCGTACTACTGAAATATTCAACCACTGGCAGAAGTCAGAGACTGTTGTGGTTAGCCAGCAGCAGGTGCAGATGGCTGAGGAGAGCGATGACTCTGATGAGGGGCCAGGACCATCAGGGACTGGACTGCTGCCTTGAAGGATTGTGGGGGCTGGCAGCAGTGACAAGGAGGTTTCCGAAGAGCATGTGCCAAATACACCTGCATGAAGGATTACTCGGAGGAAATAACAGTTACAGCAGTACAGGAAACTTGGAAGTAAGGCTGCAAGGTAATGGGCCCTCCCTCAAGAGAGTAAAAGCCAGGTTTGAAAAAGCGTTCTTTGCAGAAAGCAAAGAAGCTCTTAAACTCAACTGGTGGACATCTTAGTTCATGTTTGGAGAATTTTGTAAATTAGTTCTTATCTTTGGGTTTTTGGCAGCCTTGACAAATAACTTGGCAAGGCTCTTTCTTGTTGGAGCTAATTAGTGGGAAGCAGCCTTCAGAACAGAATTTGTTATTAAACCTTAAAAGGTGATGGCTGCTGCCTTTGTCTGTGTTTGCTCTTTGGGAACCCGGTTGGGTCAGAACAGAGACCCAGATCTGGGGAAATGTAAGAGAGGCATTCCTATCACCAGGCCAGTTGAATTGTAGATATTTGTTTAGAAGATATTAAAGTTCAACAGATAACTTGACAGTTGCTAAAGCTGCCAAAATATAGAAGGCATTAGTTTAAATGGAAGACATATAAATGTAGGCAGAAGTCACTTTCAGAGTGGGCTGAAGGCATACAGATGACAGTGTTATCTCTTCCTGCCTTTCTGCCATCAATACTTGGTGACCTGTATTTGCAGGGGGACAACCTGGTAATGTGGATATGCCCAACATAATTTAACACAAATTTATTTCCCAAAAGTAAATTATTACTATGTAAACCAAGGGGCACAAACATAGCAAATGCAGAGGAAGCAGCTGTCTTTGGGCTCACAGGTATAGGGGGATCACTGGGTTTTTCCTTACTGTCCACTTCTTGTCTGATCATATGTGGTAGGGTTATAACATCTGGTCTGAAAAAAGTAAAGCTATAGACTGCAGGAAAGAATTATAACTTTCTTTACCTCTTTGCTATCTTATCAACCAGACTTTTGCAGCCCAGACATGATAGCCCAAGCAATGGGGCACAATAGCAACAGCACTTAGACTTATATACCATTTCACTGTGCTTTACAGCCCCCTGTAAGAGATTTATAGAGTCAGCATCTTGCCTCCAATAATCTGGGTCCTCATTTTACCGGACTCAGAAGAATGGAAGGCTGAGTCAACTTTGAGCCAGTGGGAATTGAACTGCTGACAATTAGCAGAATTAGCATGTAATACTGCATTCTAACCACTGTGCAGCACAGTCACTGCACCACTACATGATTGTAGTGAAAAGGCTGGTGCAAAAGAAAGGAGGAAGGAAGTGAGGTGGCTGCTACATTCCTCTTTCATTTCTGAGCATGCTGTTGTATTGGCGACACCACATGGGTAGAAGATGAAGTACTTACTCATTGCTGGCTGCTGCCTTCACCTTCTGCTTCTTCTCTTTCAATGAATAATAATAGGCATTTGATATCTTGGCTGCAAAAAAAACATCGGACCACTAGAAGCATGAAAAAAAAATCTGCAGAAATGCAGAAATCTGTTTTGTTTCATTCTATTAATCATATTGGATTTTTTAAAAAGAGCAGTTATATTCCACTTTTCCTAAGACAAGGATGTTTAGGCAACCAAGTGTAGAAGGAAGGGATGAGATTTTGGGAGGAAGCTAAGCAGGAGAAAAAAGGAATATTTTGGAGTACTGAGAAGGTGAGGGGTTAGGACGCTTCCACTGTAACGGTAGTAGAAAAACATGATTATGCAACCTTCTTCTACCCTTTTTCTTCCCTATCATAATTTGCCACAGACTCATGGAAGAGGTGCTCCAAAACCAAATTTTCTGCTATTGGAGCTCATCTGATAGATTTACTTTGGGATCCAGATAGCCTAGTTTGCTCTGTAGTAGGTACAGGCATATAATTTCTGGGCTGGATCACTGAAAAACATCTAGATGTGGGGGGAGTTTTTTAAGAGTTCCTGTGTCTCTTTCCCTCAATCTAGTAGTTATCTGGAAGTAGGCAACTCAGATATGGCACACCTAAATACTTATTGATGCAGAGAAGGTATGATTCATGTATCTTTTGTTCCTGTAATATAATTCCCTGGAATAATATTGCCAAAATACAGGAACAACCATCTTTTTTTTTATCCAATTGATTTATCAGAGATTCTTCACTGGTTTTTTTTAAAGAGCTAACAGGATCTGCTGAAACCTGTCTCCAACTATAGGGCATTCTCTGACTCCTATGGTTTAAAATTATTTCAAATCTTCCTCCTAACCCCAAACCCTCAGAATGAATTATTTCCTCTCTTCCTTCTTAAGGTGACTTAGACCTGGTCGTCACATTTTCACCAGTCAGCCTGTCTCTCTCTCTTGCTACTATTGTAATTATTATATTCCATTTCCCTCCAAATATGCTTGCAGCCAAATGGCACTGTAACTTTGAAATCAACTTTCTATTGACTTTTAGTGTAACCACTAAACTGTTTCTTTAAGCCTTTACAAATGTAATGTGAACTTTAATGCATAGCTTTTAAATCATCTGAATTTCCATTTTCAAGGCTTGCAAAGTACTTTGGCTGATCCATTCCATCTAGAACACAATCCATATATCCCTCTGCAAGATGGTGCTTTACAGAAAATACTCCTTCATCATTTGTAATAATTAACTTCATGAATACAAACCAGATGTCAGCATCAGAATTGAAATGTCATTCCATCTCTCTTTAAAACAACAAGAACAACAAGGCAGAGGGGGAGATGGAAGAGTTATCTACATCATCATTACCAAAGGAGTGCAGGCATGTCAAAGTGATTAGTTCACTGACATTAGACAAAAGTTTTTATCCTGTACCATATTTTTCACCCAGGTGCTGTTGCTCATCATTCTGAGTGTCATATTAAGTGCTTTAAAGACATGTTCTAATTTCTGTCAAGCAGCCTTATGTGGTGTAAAGTATCACTAGATCGTCTATGAAGGTAATTAATTGATCAGCACCTGAATGTTTAATTCAAATTGCCTTTCTTTGCTTGAGGGCAGGAGAGTTCAGACACCTGATTAGTAAATCCAATCTGGATTCTTCATAGCCATCTATTTTAGAGAACAAGAGAATGAGAAATAGAAACAACCCTTTTCTTTACCTGGCTACTTCCTTCTATTAAAGAGCAAAGTTTAAGAAAACTAAGATAGAGTATATTTTTTTTATTTCATTTGAAAGTAAACATCTGCTTCTTTTTTAGGATTTCAGTTTTGAAATCCATAGGACCAACAAATCTGGATATTTGCCACTTGGATTGCTTGTTGATATCAGGTGGGGGGAAATCATTTTGAATGCTGAAGGATCTTAGAAATTGTAATTCAGCAATATCATGAAGATCCCCACATGGCTGAAAACACACTGTCAGCCCAATACTATACAATCTTCTTTAGAAAGCCAAAAGTGGCATAAAAGAGGCATTGCTGATTACATTGCTGGATACCAATTGCTGATATGTTGTATTACACAGGACAACTAAGAAAACTTTCCACTGAAATAACGTAAGACAAACCACAATGCTATATGGGCAAGCTTTATTCTTGTTGACATGATATGACTGATTGTGCAAGAGGCAAATGTACATGCAGATATCAGCATATGATTGAACCCTTTCCAAATTATGCTAAAATCTTCATAAATAGGGAATATTAGCAGGAATGTTCCATAGAAAAAGAGGTGGAGATTTAATTAAGTGGCTACAACTACCATCTTGATTTGGGGGGGGGGGGTATTTTCCCCTTAGATGCCAGATATATGACTGGTGGGGTTTGCTTAGATTACATAAATCCTCTAAAGTCCTGTGCATTTTTCAGTTTTGTTGACATATATTCTCATTAATATTTTGTTGAGATATATTCTCAATAATTTTATTTTAAAAATTCCAGAAAGAAACTATTTTATAATAAGTAAATTAAAATATAATTTGCTCTCACAGATTACCAATAATGTTAATTAAATTTCAGTGCAAAAATAGTTATATCTCTGTACTCTGATATATTATTATACTCATTAATTTCAAGTTCAAGTCACCAAAACTGTTTTTTTAATAAGAGGAGTAAATCCAGAATGCAAACCCTAAGCAATTTAAAGCTAATTATTATTATCTACTTGTTCTTCACTTCTTGACAGGAGCAAAAGGCAGTATCAGTTCCCTTCTGACACATTAGAAGCTTCTTTTCAAAGCACTTAGAGCTTTCTGAGGACCATGGAATGATTCAATAAAATCATTGTATCAAAAGGCTTAACACTAGATAAAAGTTTATTTGTGAAAAAAACTACATTAAGTTTAGCTTCCATTATATTTAGTGGGGTCTGAATGCATATGTTTCCATTTAACATTTCTCCAACATCCAATTACCCTTGCTTGCTAGCCTGCAAGATGAATGGGTATAACATAACTTCTCACTCCTAAGTCAATATTTAGATTTTCCTACAGAGATGTTTTGAAGGAAAGATGGAAAGATATAAGTTGGAGTAGGTCACCACACTGCCATACTTTGAAGTTATAGCTAGTTAATTGAAAATATATTGCCATGGAGTTGAGCATTGGAAGGACAAAATGTTTTCAGTCAAAATTTGTCCTTTCTCAATCACTATTATATATGCCAATAGTCTTCTAAAAATGTAGGACACCTTCTAAGCCAAGGGTGTCAAACTTGCATCATCACGTTGTCGTAACAAGATGTATCGTGACTTTTCCTCCCTTCGCTAAAATGGGCATGACCAGCACATGATGTATCGCAAGTTTGACACCCTGTTCTAAGGCAAGTGAGTTGGCCTTGAGAATTGCATACACAGACACTGACAAATACAGATAATTAAACTCTCTTCCTTTCTTCCAACCAGAGATCTGTCAATCAAACTGAATTACTTGAGAACAAAATTAAAATCCATTCACTTGCCTGCTTCCTTCTAATTTAAAATGTTGCAGTCATGAGTGATGTTCTGTGACACTGTTTTTACAGAGGAATTTACATGCATTTAAAGCATTTCAAAGAAGCATATAGCTTGTTTTGAAGATGGTTCAATGGTAGTTACAGTTTGCAGAAAGAGGCTGATTTCTCATTGTAAAACTGAATATAGCTTGCTCAGTATGAAAGTAAAGATGTCTGAATGTATAACTTTTACACTGAGGGATTCTGGGTAGCTTCAAGAATTAAGTAATAGCAATAATGTTTATAACTTTAATGGAACTAGCAGGGTCATAGGTATTTATAAAACCCTTTTTAAAAAACTAGAATTTCAGCCATTATATTTTTTTAAAAAAATATTCGGGACAATATCTCTTACTTACCTAGAATATAGCTGATAGGAAATTTTGATACACTTAGAAAAATATATCTTACATTTTGGCAAACCAAGTATCATAGGAGAAACTGCTTCATTTTTAGGTTCACTATTGTGAAATAATGAACTGGCTCAGTTGAAAGAATCATATATTGGTTTATTGTTTCCTTCACTTCGCTAGTGTTCCACTATTATCTCCTCTGACACATATTTCAGATTGTGATCTTCTTGGAGTACGGATTTTACTAGTTTACGGATTTAAAAAAAATATTCTTACCTCCAGTGCAGTGGTGGGATTCAAATTTTTCTATTACCGGTTCTGTGGGTGTGGCTTGGTGGGCATGGCAGTGGAAGGGTACTATAAAATCTCCAGTCAGAAGTGGTATTTGCTGGTTCTCTGAACTACTCAAAATTTCCGCTACCGGTTCTCCAGAACTGGTCGGAATCTGCTGAATATCACTTCTGCTTCAGTGAAAGAAATTAGTCAATGGATACTTTTAATATGGATGCACTACAAATGTGCATATGGAATTATTTTGAAATGTTTGCTCTACATACAGTTTGGTTTTATTTTTTATTCAGATAAATTGTGACCCACTTTGGGTGTTAAAATTTTTGCGGAAAAGCAAAATGAAATAAATTAATTTATCTCTAGGGTAGCAAATGGCAACTGAGTTTTAACAACTATTGTCACTACTTGGCACCAATAGGGAAACTGGATTACATGTCATTGTACATGATACCTATAACTAATTAAGTCAGTTTTGATTAACAAATAAATTAGGGGTACCCACAAGAGAAGGTAAAAAATAGTCAAGGGAATGGCTGTGACTGATGGTAAAAGCAGTGTCCCCTTCTGTAATATGTGTTGTAATATAAAATTGCAAATCTAATTGCTGAAGGCTACAGTGGCATAAAAACTTGCTGTGAACTCTCTGTCTCTCTCCCCAACACTAAAAAAGTTATACCTCGGTCTTTCATGCCAATTTAAGTGTAAAACTTAAATTATTCCTCAGCCTGTGGTCCTCTGGATTTGTAAGAATTTTTATGAACTGGCTGACTGATTATGTAACCACATAGGTAGATAGCTCACAAAATACACAAGTCAATATTTCCAACAACTATCCTGATTAGGAATTCTGGAAGATATTTACCTTAAACTTTAACAGAAGAATCTCTCAGCATATTGCTCAAATGCAAATCCCAATCTTTTCAGGCAGACTTTTCCAACTTGAAAACTTTAACGTGAATTAAATTCAGCTTCCATGGTCCCCACCTTCTGTGGCTTTTGGCTACAAAGTCTAACACATTTAAGGATACTAAATTAGGAAATTAAAATATAAATAATATGCCTTCCAAAATGCACACTTAAAAGGGAATGGGAATCTTAATCACAAGTAGCAAGAATGTAGGTAACATGAATAAATTCAACTAATTTATTACAAGAATTTGTTTTAAACACAAAAAACAGGGCATGAATTAGTTATTATGGTTTATCTATGCTCTAATTGGCAAAGACAGTTCAGTACCAATCTAATAATGTAATGTTACATATCTTGGGAATGGGAAATTAAGAAAATAATATTTCTTTTTAAGTTGGTATAAGACAAATGAAATAGATTAACAAATGTAGATGGGTCTCCAAAATACAAATATATTGATCAGTCTTTAAAAAGATTTATCAGTTAAAGAGCAGACAAAATGCCTATTTTCCATGTAATTGTTTTTATTTGTTTATTTATTTTGTCCCTTTGAATCAGTTTTGACATGATAGGACAGGAAAAAAAAGATATATGGTAACTGCAAATTATCACATTCACAAAGATGGAAGAATAGCAATAGCCCTTAGACTTATTTGCTTTACAGCTCTCTAAGCAGTTTACAGACTCAACATATTGCTCCCAACAATCTGGGTCCCTATTTTACTGATCTTGGGAGGATGGAAGTCTGAGTCAACCTTGAGCCTGGTGAAATTTGAACTGCCAAATTGCACACAGTCGGCAGTCGGCAGAAGTAGCCTGCAGTACTGCACTCTAACCACTGCGACACCATATCTCACATGAAATATCCATAGTAGAAAGTGTTATAAAATTGACAGAGCTTGACGAAATGGCAAAGCTAATCACTCTGATCAGGGAAAACCAATAAGACTTTTAAAAAAAAGATTGGAAGCCTTATATGCACTATATATGAAAGAAAGAAAAGTCAGAACTGATGATTTATGGATATAGGAATTAACAAAGAGGTTGGGGAAAAAGTAAGATGGCAATTATTCAATAGAAGGAAGGGCAGAAATCAAAATTTGATATTTTATTTTTTCATTTCATTTTCTAATATTCTTTTTTATTTTGTATTTCTGTGACACTGTAAAATTCTGATAAAAACATTTGTAAAAAGTAAACCTCAGGCCTGCGTTCTTTAAAACAAACTACAACTCATTTTCAGCTGTACTACAATTGTTACATTTTCTTTGAAATACTATTGCCAAATTGCCATGACATGCTATGGTTTTTACATGGCAGAAATTCCTATTAAATGCAGTGAAGCTTGCTCTCAATTACACTAAATGGACTCTCTCACTTTCAAGTGCAGTAAACACATAAAGAATTATATTTTGGCAATGCATTGGTTGACCCAGAAATTGAATTCACTGGGCTTCCTCTCTAAGATAAGTGATCTTAGGGTAACAAACTTAGGCAATTTGTGAAAATATGGAAGCAAAGGATCAGTTATTTTTCCACTCCTAAACACTGGGCAGGAAACTGCTAAATGGCTATTAAACATTACTGTTAATAATGAGTTGAAATTGGGAACTAATTCTTTCTTTTAAAAAAAGCAGGATTACATAAATTAGAGTTGGGTTGCTTTCTCTTATCTTTCCTTCTCTTTCTAAGAATATTAGCTCCAGGGAAAAGTCAACAGTATTTCACACAATTTAAAAGGTGATTATCATGAAAGAAACACTAACACTTTTTAAAAATAAAATAAAACATCCTATGTATAGTATACAGATACTTCATGTGCAACTTGGGAAATTACCCTTGATTTAAGTGGTGATGGGTTGGATAATTCACAATATGTGCCTCTACATCAGTAAACAACCATTCCCATGGTAATTATACATCTCACTTTCTCCAATACTTCTTAAATTGCAAGTTTCCCTTTGCTGGAATTTACAGCAAACTATGGAAAATAAGAGATTCTCTCAGACAGTTAAAAAAAATAAGATGCCTCCATAGGCAATGTCAAAAGGTCAACATCATCTCAACGTCCACTCTCTTCTTATGCCACAGATCCTCCATGTATTACATTTTGTTTTGGGGTGTGCGGGCAGGATTATGTGGTTTCATATGTTTGAATTTGCAAGTGCTATCAATTTTGAATCATATTCCAGAAAGAACTCTTTTCAGCAATTTAAATATAAAAGCTGCATGACTGATATATCTGTTAGCTTTATAATGATCATGGATTACTCTACAGTACAATACTAATATAGTATTAAGATATTCATTACATTTATAAGATTGTGAGATTGATTCTATCTTACTTCTTAACTAATCTTTCATACTATTAACTTATCTGAAAATGCAATTAGAATTGGTTTATTATATTTCCAATGCTTAGTGTAACTATTATTAGGCCAAAGCTACAAAAAGATATATTCTCCTTTTATCAAAAATTTATTCTGAAATCAAGCAAATCAAGAGTCACAGGTTCTAGCCCAGCTCAAAGATGATTTGCATGTTGTATTAAATAAAATTTCCAACAGTTTAATAGGACTCAAATAATTACAGAAGGGATATGGACATATGTATTAAACATTTTTATCTCATAATTCCTACTGGACTTGATTTTTCAATGGTATATATTGTAGATTTTCATTCTTCTCTTTTCTCACCAAAAACTTATTTATAAGGCAGGGCCATGTCACTCATATATTTTAGTACTATACACTGAGCAATGTCCTTGCAAAGAACATTATTACATCTACATATCTGCCAATAATCAGCACAAATGGGAAACTTTAGCTTTTCTTGTCCATCAGTTAAAAAAAAAAGACATGTTAAATATTTCTAAGTTTGAATATATATATTCAATCCTATATAATCTGCCCAGTGCAACATATTCAACAATGAGTGTTTTAAAATCTACACTATTGTGTCTTATCAAGTTTTGTTCTAGCAGATATTTGGTTAAGCTCTTTCTTTCATTATTGTGTGGCAGACAAAGAGTGTCAATTGGCCTCAAATTACAACCTATGCAACAAAAATAATACGATATTTAGAATTTATTGAACACCGTTACATTAATATAGAAAAGAAGAGAATTTTGTTGGAGAGGTAATAAGGATAATGCTTCTTTAAAACACCAGTTTTTCCAATGTTGTATATATTTACGAAGTTTGGGGAGAAAATGTGATTATGCTAAAAGCTAAAATTTTCAGTAGATAATGTTCTCTTGAATTATATACCTAATACATAGAATTTGACAACTGGAAAACATAAATAGCAAAAAAAACCTGATAATGAAATATTGGAAAGACAAATATAATAGCTTATTTTACTCAATAGATGCAAGACCTGATTATACTTGCTATCTACAAGCAGATTACCTACAGAAATAGACTTTGCATGGCTAAGTATAATGAAATATGGGTCTCATTTATACAAAATACAGCAGGTTAAAAAGCATGATGATTATATCAGTTATAAATAAAATTATATATATGCATAATCTTTGTATTAGATAATTATGTGTAGAATTATAACTGCTTACTATGGTAACACAAATATAGTCTATATTTTATTTAAAAAACATTTTCTTTTATTGTTGTTTTTTCACTTATTTTTAAACACTTATTGTGCACTCTTTTTTAATAATGTATTTATTTTTATGCTTTGTTCTTTTGTTTTTTCTGCTATTATTCTCTTATTATTTCAGTCATAATATTATCAATGTGCTATTATTTAGTGCAGTATTGCAGGTTGACTGTGCCCATCATCAGGAGTTTGATCCTAATCAGCTCAAGGTTGATTCATCCTTCTCTCTTTCTGAAGTCAGTAAAATGAGGACCTAGATTGTTGGGGGCAATATGCTGACTCTGTAAACTGCTTAGAGAGGCTGCAAAGCACTGTCAAGCTGTATATAAGTCTCAGTGCTATTGTTATTGCTATTATACATAAAAAAAAGCAGAGGCTCTCAAATGATATTTGTAGATTGCCAAGTAAAAGTTACACAACCAGACAAGGCACTCAAGTGATCAGGTTGACTGGCAAACAGATTATAATAAAAATACACCACTTTACTAAGTTAAACAAAACTATATATTTAGATATGATTGGACAGTCAATTTTAACTTTCAAGATTGGCTGGTTGAATGATGCTGCAAAACTTCATTGGTTAATATTTATTTTCCCAAAGCTTCAGAGGAGTAGAAAACATACAGCCCAAATTTTTCATTTAGTTTCTGGCCTTATAAAAACATTTATGACTTTTTAAAAAATGTATGGGAAAGAATCACCTATGTATTCAATTATCTATGTTTATGTATTGAAAAATTATAATTGGATGAGATCAAAATTGTATTCATCATTGCCAGTCATAGTTTCAAATGTTCTCTCTAGAGGTAGGACAGAGAAAAGGTGATAATATCTCTGAAGTCAAGCTCCCAATGATATCATCATTTGTGATAGATAATGATACAATTGCTATTGCACCATCAATCACTCTATCATTTTTGTTTTGCTATAAAACCCAGGAGAATGCCGTTGCATAGCCTCATTGCTCATGTCCTCACTTCTGTTAGCCTCTAAAGTTTGCCATTTCTGCCCCTTTATTACAAATCAAACACAATTGATCATACATAAGCAAAATAATACACTTTTAAATTGTACTGCATTTGTGAGATTAATCTGTATAAATGAAAACTAATTTCCAATATGAAAATTCACAGCAACATAAATTATTTAATGCATGTCAAGCTTACCAGGCTGACCAGACAAGAAACATGGCTGGATGAGCTAGTTTCTACTTTGTTGTAAGGCTACATTAACATAATCTTTCAACCGTGAAAGTACAAATTTCCTGTAAACTCCTTTGTGGCCTGACAAACTATAGAGTGTCCCTTCTGAACTTCTTTTTTTGCCCACTATTCATTTGCAGGTCCAAAGATGCTTTTTCAAAAGGTAGCTGGACTTCCTTGGTTCTGAACTGAAGAAGCTTCTTGTATGAGAAGTGAAACATTTTCCAGGAAACAGCCAAGAAAGTCCAGTTGCCTTTTGGAAAAGCACCTTTGGGGCAACCATGACCTGGATGATTGAGAATCTCCATAGATATTGAGTTATGCTGTCTCTGATTTGACTCTTCCCAAGGCAGCATCTCTTCATCCCGTCTCCTAAGTATATTCCCATACACCATTACAATGTGCTATTGTTCCTTGCCTATATTTTTGGAATGTGTGCTATAATGAGAACCATGTACTATTGTGAGAACCATTGTTCAGACAATACCTTACACCTTATGAGCAGAGTTGAATAGCATCTTTCCTTTTTAAAGACTGAATAGAGAATATGTTGGTAAAACATTTCCCCTCCGGTCTCCTGAATGCCCCAATTACTCTTGGTTACCTTATAGCACAGCATACACTAAATATATGGTGGGGACAGAAACTTAAATCTAAATCTTTGAAAAGACTGACTGGAGGATTTTTGGTTGACAGGAGGACTGTTTAGATCAGGGGTGTCAAAAGCGTATCATCACGAAGGCATCACATGACGAATCACGACTTTTCTCCCCTTTGCTAAACCAGGTGGAGACGTGGCCAGCATGTGACACATCCAGCCCATGGGCCACAAGTTTGACAGCCTTGGCTTAGATGATGAAACACACTTTTTTCAAAACCTCAGATTGACTACTCCAAGTTTTTCTGAATGTCAGTTGGGAATTAAATTGGGAACAATCAGGCAAAAACTTTATAACTTATTTGTTTATGGCTGCACAGTATCTATTGAACAGGAAGTCCATGAAATGTTGACTGTTTGTTTCTAACAGCCTTTTTAAAAAAAATTGAGCACCTTATCTAATATCTGTTACCCTGAAAGCAGAATCAAGAAGTTCTGTCTGATAGAATAGTGGTCCCTGATCTTTTCAGCTCCATGGACTAGCAGTGGTGGTGGTGGCAGCAGCGGTGGCAGCAGGAGGAGGGGATGATTTCATATGTGTGCCCACTGCTTGCACAAATGGAGCTTTGTGTGCTCACCTATCACTTACATGACCACGGATCAGTACCAGTCAATGACCAGGGTTTAGGGACCACTGTGATAGAAGATAGGAGACAATTTCTAAGGGGCATCATCTTCAAGTTACACTAGCAAAAGTGAAGAATTTTGTCTTCCGAAAGTTCTATTTGACATCAATGAATGTTAAAGCAACATTAAACTTCAGAAGAGACTTTCCAGCTTTTCTTCTAAACCAATACATGATTTTGCTAAATCAAAAGCCTTTTTGCACTCTATAAAAGCAGGCATTTACAAGAATCCTTTCAATATGCTTTCTGTAGATGACCCATGATTAATAAATTACTCATGAACCTTGCCATCATCACTTATTGATATCCATCAGCCTCAGAGTCAGTTCCCCAGTACTATTTTTGTGAAAATCTTAGGGTAGAAGATAAACACATTTCATGAGTTCTTTTAAATATTTTTTTTACAGAGCAGTATACTGATTGGCAATTGGTCAGAACTGTGGATTAGGAAAGAGAAGTTTCTGCTTCAAGCTGCTGTTTTTCCGCTTTGCTATCAGAAAAGATTGGCCTAAATCCAAGAATCCAGCTTAGTAAGGTTGCAGATTTGGACAAATATGTCAGCCATTTATTAATTTTTTATCTTTCCTTTAAGCCCTGAAAGCACCTACATGCTCTTTCATTTATCCCCCAAGAAACAAACAGTCTAAAGTCACCTAGTGCATTTCATGGTTGAATAGGAAAACCATCCTTTTAAAAAAATCCTCAGATAAATGGGGCTTCTAATATGATGTTTGACATTAGTGACAATTTTACTAATTTGTATAAAATCTGACAGAAAGGCATTTCAGGACTGGACTAGGACCATTCTAATAAGAATAAACAATATAGATGTACATGTTTTATTCTTATAAAGCCCTTAGCTATTCCTAACATATGAGCAATTACAAACTAATATATTTAATTCATCTGTCACTCAATTAAGCTGAAGTGCTTTTCGCTGAGAGATAAATGTTGAGCATTTTGGGCTTGCCTTCCTTGCACATTCTGTCCTGCCTGAGCTTCTTAGTTTCTTGATTATTTTAGAAAGTTAAACATTTCCTCCATTTTAAAATGTCTTCTATGGTGTTATTTAGTATGCTGATTTATGAAACTGAACTGAGCATCACTTGGGAAGGCTACCAACATTTTAGTGGCAAATAAGATGGAACGTGACCTTTTTTTTGGTTTTGTAATGGAAATTAGCATTAGTCCTCCAATAACATCAACAGCTATATTTGCTAGCTCTTGCTCTGAGTTGGCAAGAATATACCTGGGAGATGGTTGGGATAGCTGTTGGGCAGAATGGCAGTTTTCAAAAGCATGTATTGATACACAGGCATTTGCACTTAGTGAGGAATAAAAACAGGAATTTCTTCCTGCAAAATATAATTAAACTAAAGAATCTGCCACCACAAAATGCAATGATAACAGCTATATTGAACAATAAGATAGTGCTATAAACATTATCTACTAGTTAGGATGGCAGTATATGGTTTCCATGTAGTGCTCTTGATACTAGTTCCTGAAGAACATGAATGAGACTGTGCAATTATGGTAATGTCCTACTTGTAAGCTAACTATAGACATTTGGTGGGCTGCTGTAGAAATAGAAGACAAGAAGCACATTAAATAACAATATAGAAGAAGTTTTAAAATGAAAACAAGGACTAGGTGTGACACATGATAGCATTTATCCAATATCTAAGGGGCTGCCACAAGGAAGGGGGGGGGTCAACCTATTGTCCAAAGCACCTGAAGTCAGGACAAGAAGCAATGGATGGAAGCTAATCAAGGAGAGAAGCAACCTAGAAATAAGAAGAAAGTTCCTGACAGAACAATTAATCAGTGGAACAACTTGCTTCCAGAAGTTATGGGTGCTCCAACACTGGAGTTTTTTTAAGAAGAGATTGGACAACTATTTATCTGAAATGGTATAGGGTTTCTTGCTTGAGCAGGGGCTAGGACTAGAATACCTCCAAGGTCCCTTCCAACTCTGTTACTATTCTGTTATTTTCAAGATCTCTTTTGAGAGATCTACGGGAGCATTGTTTTTTTTTTAAATGTTCCTGTATGTTTTTGTGCTCAATTAATCTTTTTTTTATTGTGGCTTTTCTTCCCATTAAACAGAGATCCATCTCACCCAAAAACATAGTCACACAACAAAGTAATTACATCCAAAATCCTTTAACTTCGTACCAGAAAAAACCCTTTCGAACTCCAGAAAGGGCTTCTTTTTCCATAATGGCTACAAGTTTCCTTTCCAATATTCATAAAGTTTACCAGACTGGTTTGTATGGCACTAAAGCTAATGAACTCCTTTCCTTCAGATGCCTTTTGCTTAATATAATTGTCCTGATGGTTTCTTTTGAACAATTCTTATAACAACAACTTCTTTTAACAGCTCTATTACAAGCATTGAGAAAGGCCTGCTTAACATTTATTTGACTTTTATTTGCCTCACTAGTTCTGATGAAGATGAATAGTAGTTTGGAGAAAGTGAGGCAATCTACTTTCTCCTAGAGAAAGCTGAAAAGTGCTTTTAGCCCGTAATCAATCCAAACACGGCATAATGTATTTGTAATTTCAGTCCAGCTCTGACACATGATGGGGAAATGACAAAGAATCCCAACAGACAGATTCACAATGACTTCAGGTTCCCTTGCGTGGGGTGCAAGCAATAAGTACATTGCCATATTCAAAGCTCTACTCTTGCCCATTGAGATTTCTTTTAAAGGTTACCTCAATTAAAATGCACTCCTCTCTATTCATTTGTTTTCAAAACAGTGTGTGCAGAAGAGAGAGAAAAGTTCAGCCTGCTCTGCAAAGACTGCTGCTAAATACAGATACCCAAATTTGGTCCCCAAGCCCCACCTTCGGGAACGGGTGAAGTCATTGAAATCTAAAGCACTGACAGCAATGTACTTGCGATAGGTCAAGCAGAGCCACAATTAAATTGGGATGATCTGTTCTTTGAACTTCAATTGCATTTCGCTTAGAATAAATCTCAGACCTTTCACAGGAATGTCTTTTTAAGAAAATGCTTAAACCAACCTTTTCATAAGGACAACTAAATTTAAAGGGGGGGGGGGGGCAGAGGAGGGACTAGGAATGGTCTCATTTGCCCAGGAGACTAGAAGAGTTATTCCCCAACAGCTATCATAGGCAATTAACTCACCTTCATATGCCAATAATGCAGAGATCCTGTCAAGCACAGAACATCCATTTTCTAAAAGTTCCTAGGTGCTTCAAAGTTGGTTGGGAGGCTGTCATTACTTTAATTGTTAAGGTTTGGGGTTCCATTTGGGGTAAAAGACACAAATATTTAAAAATCCACAGGCGTACAGTCAGGTTTGCGGGCACCAGTCAATCCCTACATTTAGACCAGAGTAAGAACTCAGGCCATGCAATAAAAAAACTATAGGAGAGAGAGAGGAAAGGAGGGAGAGAGAGGGAGAGGGAGGGAAAGAGAGAAAGGGAGAGAGAGAGAGGGGAGAGTGGGAGGGAGAGAGAGAGATAGATGAACCACAAGCAATAGGGTAAAGAGTTTAATAAAAATGATCTACATTATCTGTCTATAAATAAAAAAGCACAGAATTTTACAGAGCCACTGAAAACTATATTCTGGGTAATTAACATAGGGGGTCCCAAAAAGAATAGTCTTTGGCTACTTATACCTCTTTTAACCTTTCACATACACAGTAATAAAAGAATAGAAAGTAGGACACCACGTGATCCTTCTCTAATCTTCACTACGGGGAAAACAATTTGACAAACAAGGATGATGTGTCCGTCAACATCTAGCATATAACCTTCTCTTTCTCTATCATTCCTGTTTAATTGTAGATATTCTTGAGATTGACTAGCTAAATCCCTGCAGTTTCCTTGGCAAGGTTTTTCAGAAGTGGTTTGCCATTGCCTCCTTCCTAAGGCTGAAAGAAAGTGACAGGCCCTAAGTTACCCAGCTGGCTTTATACCAATGGCATGACTAGAACTCACAGTCTCCCAATTTCTAGCCTGACCAAACTGGGTTTCAGCATGTAGTACTTCCTTACTAAACTTAATAGAATTTGAAACAAATAGACTTCAATCAGAAATGTAAAAAATGTAAACTGAGAGATATTAATAGGTGATTTTAAATGGTCATATGAAAAGTTCCTGCAGCTAACTATAAATCTATTTGACTATTTAGGAAGACTACCAAAAATTGTTGGAAGCTGTATTGTAGAGCAACATGTAGAAGTTCACAGGATTTACATTATAAGGCATCAACTTCAAAAATCATAATTCTAATCCCAACCAGTCAGTTCTAATCAAAGGTCAAATCTACTAGAAGGTGTACACAAGCCAAATAAATTGATAGTAGAGTATACTTTACATTCATCAGTAGAAAAACCATGGATAGCATAAATAGGTTCCATCCTCCTTCGTATAAAATAGTCTTCCCCCAAAAAAAGTTGTCTTACAGGCTGGGTGTTACAATTGTTCCTCAACAATTGTATGGTGCTGATAAATACTTGTAGTTTGAGCTCAAACGTATTGAATTGGATTATGGGACCTGCATAAATCTGGCCTGAATCAATACAGCCTTTAATGATTAGTCTGTACAATCTATGAATTCAGTTAATTTTTTTTCTTTAAAAAAAGCCAACTAAAAAGGTTGGCAATCTTTGTTACTTTTCGTATGCCTCATTCTCTAATTAGTACATTTTATAAGCTGTCTGTGAGATAATATACATTTTGCATGTAACTTTCCAGAGTGTGTGGTTGTTTTTATATGTAGCTTCCAGAGAGAGAGAAGGAGGGAGAGAGGGAGGGAGAGAGAGAGAGAGAGAGAGAACTTTTGGAGCCAAGAAACTTCAAGATTGATGCTAGCAGACATTATGATTATGTGCCTGTTTGTGATGCAATAGATTCCCTTTTTGGCAGATCACATCATGTCCTCTAAAAAGAAAATTGTGATGGATTATTTCTGCATCTCTAAGCAGCATATGAAAATTCTTCCCACATACTATGAAGGTTTGGTGGCAAAAATCATTTGCACAGCAGGATGCCATTCACCTCAATGGTCTTTACAGCAGCTTGTGAACAAATCCCAAGGTGCATGTTACTTATGGACAATAAATGAAGTGTAGGAATCTATATTTGTAAAATAAGAAGTAAGGCCTATGAAGGTCAGTAGGACTTACTTCAAAACCTGTGGAGGTAATGTTACCCCAGCCTGAACAAAACATACAAGGTATGTACACATGTATATAAAGTTCTGTATAAACATTTCAGTACACAGAAGCCATATTTCATTACAATCAACCATAGCTTCTATGCCACTAAGTGATTCATTTGTAAATTGCTAATAACATTAATTCCACAGTTGATGTTTGACTAGTTGGGGCCATCTGTTTATTTTCCTAATAGATCTCATAATTATAAATAGGCCAAAGTTTAATTATAAGTATGAAAAGAGTCAATCTTTTTGTCCATATCTTAGGTTCCACAAATAGGAATATACTTCAAAAGAATGTGAACATCTGAAAATATTAAGTATTGACTCAATGTTCATGTATATAAAAATTTTTCTCCCCCAATGGAACAATTAAGAGGACACAATTTTATGACAGTTGGTATATTTTGTACGAAAATATACACTTTACTATGAAAGTGGTTACCAAGTGTGGCTTGCCACTAGAATGCAGCAAACAGTAATCAAAACATCAAACTCTTGACTGTCACCTCATGGTCACCTGGATTTATGCATCCTTAATTTTCATTGAATAGAAATTGTTGAGAGGCTCAAAGAATAGAATTTTCATGTATATTGCAAGATTGCAAAGTGTCATGTGAATAAATGCAAAAGACTACAATTAATGCACCGTTTGGGTTATATATGACTTATAGTTGTGTAACATAAACTGTATAATAATTTAAAGAAAATGATGTCTGTGTTTTGTGATTCCATTTATTCCATTTGCTTGGATTAGTGAACAGCCACCCAAACGTATGATATTATTTGCTGAGAGCCAGGCAAGCTGAATTCTAAAATGTGCCAGATTGAGATGGCAAATTTAACAATTCAAAACTTGTAAGTTCAACACTTAACCTCACACATTATGGATATTTATTTTGCTGGCTGGATATACCATGTTTAAATATGTAGACATATATTTGAATGTCAGCAATACGGAGAAAGGGAGCAATTGTATAATTGTCTCTCTATTGGAGTGTATTGGCCCATCATGTAATCATAATATAGGGTGCAACTTTGCTATATATTTCCTCCACACTAATTTTTTTCAGATGAAATCTGATCTTGTAGAACAAAAGTTGTTCTACATGGTGGTATTTTAATAAATATGAAAAGTATCTCAAACTGAAAACTGTTTTCAACTCAGCTTTGCTATCCAAAAAGAAGCTATTAAGACTGGTCGTAGATTCTGCTCTGTATTCAGCAACATACCAGATGGCTTTGTTAATAAGCAGAAGAAAACTACGTACTGTACATATGTTTGCTGCCAAAAATTTGTCTCTCTGCAAGTTGAGAAATGACCCTCTTTATCAGAAATAAATTTCAAGGCTTCCAGGAAAAAGGGAAAAGCATGCATCTTTTTAATGGGATTTGGGAACTTGTAAAAACTAGTAAAAGATAATCTTCCATTCATTTTTGTGCAATTATTAGTGTTATAAGATTATCACCATTATCATAAGGTATACCTTTAAAATTTGGAGCATTTGGTAACTTACATACTTATGGCATTTAGTAAATCAGAATTTAGACTTGCTAGCTCTAGATTAAAACTCTGGTAGAATGGATGACCATTATCTGCAACAACAAGAAACTAAAACTTGAATAGTTATCTGCGTTCTCGCATTATGATGTGGATCTTAACAGATCAAATCTACTATTTTAATTGTAAATAATGTACACAATAGAAGTAACTTGAAATCATGTTCAAATTTCCATCAATTGCTAACCTTGCTAAATTGGTTTAGACTCATTATATTAAGTCATAGAGTCATTTGTTTGTTTTAGTCTAACATGTTATGTGACTCTAGTTACTGTTATTATAATCTCTGGTTTGTGCCTCCATGCATTGTTTAAACACATCCAATTGTGATTTATTCAACAAAATACTGTACACCTATCATGGGCCAGCATCACCTAGCTTCAGCTCACATTTGTTGGAAGGATGTAAAAAGTAGCAAGAACATTATAAGCTTTTTTTATCTCTGTAGAATGGTAACAGCTAATTTATAACAGCTAATATTTTAATACTAATTAGATACATACAGTATAGTGTACAGAGAAAGATTATCTTGATAGAGAGAAGGAAGATCTATTTTTCTTCTATCTTTACCTGCGTAGAAACACAGGTGAGGAAAGAAAGTTATGAAAATGTTTGAACCCTCTCTCTTTATTCAAATGATATATAAAAAAGGGAAGAAGTAAACACATTCAGATTGCAGATTCTGTTGCAATAGCTAATCTTAATAAAAGTAGTTTTAGGCCAACATGTGTTTTTTAGTCTGGTCTAACTTGTGAGGTTGCAATATAATGGAATTTGCATGTTTTGATTTCTGTTATAAAATTGAACGCCTTTCCCCTTTTCAGGTTTGCTTCAGACAATCTCTCAAGCTTTCAGATAAGATTTGAGAAGTAACAATAGCCTTGGTAGATGATGAATCACGCTTCCTGATCCTGTTGATGAGAGTTTTCCATCAGCAGAAGCAGTTTACTGGATGGTACCTGACACACAAAATTGCTCACTTGATATATTTTATATTATTAACCTAATATAAAAGAACACCACTGCTAGCATGGGATGGTAAATACGTCTAAATATATCATCATGACCATGTGATAGTTTCTTCTAGAAATGTGATGCCAGCATATATTTTTTTACATTTAATTTGCTTTACCTCAGAAGTCACAGAGTTGCCAAGAATTTTAAGGCAGCACAGGTTTGATTCATGCTAAAAGAATAATTGTTGTTTATAGCTATAAAGCTATGATGCCTTCTCTATTTTTTTAAATTACCTGCACTCAGAAGAAAGTTACTTGGCACATAAATGATTCATTGAAAGTTTTGATTCATGATTACTCTTCTGGTGATTGCGGAGGGCATTTGGGGGCTGTCATCCCTGTCCTATCCTCTTTTTTCCTCTCATTTTATTAACTGATATTGAACTGCACATTCCTTTACCAGTTCTGACTTGGGCAACTGAATAGCAATAATATTCACTTAATATTGCCAACAGAATAAAAAGTAACGTGAGAATTAGATTGGTGCTTTATGAAAAATGTGTCATTTCAGCCATTTACCAAATGAAGCACTTCACCAAATGCATTAAATCTTTCCCGAGCTGAACAGGCTTTGAAAACACTGAAATATTTGCAACCCTTATGGAAGGCATATCTAAGAATGATAGTAATCTCATTCCTGAATGGCAAACCTTAAGACACCCAATTTTTTTTATTTTTCCACATGCATTTAAAAAGAGGAAAAAGCGGAAGTGTAAAAGGCAAAATATAGCAGCCAAATAAAAATTGGAAATGCTTTTACTTAGTGCACATTGCACATAAAATCATATTTTTCTACTTTCAGTCGAAACATTATAAAATATTTTAAATCTCGATACTGTTAGACTATATTATTATCAATGAAGTTAAAATTTATTTTAGTCTAGAATAATACAATAATTCTTATCATGGAATATGAAGCAAAGGACAGGCATTTTTATATCAAATTTAGACTACCTTCTAACTTTTTCTTAGCTACTGGCTCAAATGGAAGACACCACATGAAAATATCATTTGTGCAGAAAGCAAAACCCCATTTTTCCCCTTTTGCTGACAATGAATAAGTGGATAGTTTAAATCTTAATTCATTTTAAGAGTTTCAACAAAATGGATAATGGTATGACCTTGAAGAAATGAAGCCTATTATATTGAAAGAAAACTATCTTAATGTGTTACAACAGCATCTGTACCAATTTAAAAATATTATTTAAAGAAAACGATAACAATTGTGTTGATTTCAGATAAAAGACTCACTATTTGTGTGTGTATATGATGAGGGTGAAAGGTAAAGACTCAAGTTGAAGTGGGAACATATGATTACTTCATACACACTTCTGTAGTTTTCTTGGCAACATAAGTGATATATCTCAGGTTTTGTTTCCACTTCTCAGACCTGGACATATTGGGGCTAATAAGAAGATACTTTTAGTGAGGAAGACTTGAGACAAATGCATTGAGTAGACCAAACTTGCAAACAGGAATAGCTTGAGGAGATGAAAATTTCTTTCTGTTAAATATGGCTCACTGAAAATCAGCTGAGTAATTCAGCTTGTGCCCAAAATAAGAGTATGAACATCTTAAAACTACAATGGACAGGATGCTAGAGTGTGACCAAAACATAATGGTTAGGTTGGTGTAGCTGCTGCTTTAACATAGATGTCCTGAATTTGTTCCTATGAGGAATTCTCCAGCTGTTTAATTTCTAATAAACAGGGGAACTCCAAAGATAATTTCCCTCCTCCTCTTCTTTGCAAATCCTCTAAATGCACTTCTGGCTATGAAAAAACTAAAACAGCTTTATTACCACTACACAGAGATATAGACAGTACTGTATTACAAAGATACAATAATAGCTCTAAATAAAAGACTCAATGTGAGTCTTGTAGAGAAGACTTGCTCAAAACTAATCATGTGTCTTTCACACACATACACACACATACCAACACACACACACACACACACGCATATATGCATGTATACCCAACAGATGATGATGGTTACAGTAATTTGTATGCTGCCTACATGCTGGAATATAATTACTTACAATTTCCAAAGGATAAAAATACCATACAGAATGAAATGAAATCAAAGCAAAATAACCATATTTTCCTCCACCACTATGAACTGTTGAGAATCCTCATTCCTAAAGGCTCTGGATGGTGGGGCAGGGGAGAGCAGATTGGAGAAGATAGATGAAATGGACACCTAACATTAGAACCATCATTAAAAAGGTACAACAAAGAATGTTCTTCTTCTGTGCCAACTCAGAAAGTTCAAACTGCCCAGGGAGTTGCTGATACAGTTCTACAGAGCAATAATTGAACCTGTCATTTGTTCTTCTATAACTGTCTGGCTTGGTACAGCAACTAAACCAGACAAGAACAGACTTCAATGGACAGTTAGGACTGCAGAAAATACAGTTGCAACCACCCTATTTTCCACTGAAGACCTCAATACTTCATGAGCCAAAAAGAGGGCTGAGAAAATATCTACAGACTCCTCACATCCTGGACATAAACTGTTTCAACTTATCACTCAGGACACTGTTATAGGGTATTGCATGGCAAAATAACTAGATGCAAATACAAGTCCACCCCCGCCTCCATGCTGTCATTCTGCTAAATATCTGATTCCCACAGGACTGTCTTATGCCTAAGAATACCTTACCATTTGTATTACTAATGTCAATCTCATCTTTTTTATTATCTGCTCCTATTGGTATCTTATGTCTATCATTTCTTGATTGAATTTTATGATTTATTATTGTATCTTATGATTTATTATTTTGTTGCTTGTACATACACAGACAGGTTATGCATTGGAGAAAAATTCCTTGTGTGACCAATCACACTTGGCCAAAAAAAATATGTTCTGTTCTGTTATCAAGAACCTGCAATTCTGTAGGCCCTAGTTGGCAGGGGAGTGGGAGGGAACTGGAGGAACATTGAAGTAGCAGAATTACTAATGCCAGTTTAAGTTTGCATGGTTTTGTAATTGTGGTGTCAAGAAATATGAGCCATCCATGGCAAGTTTCCTATGAAATGTATTTATTTATTTATTTTATTAAACTTATATACCGCCCTCTTTCCCTGACAGGACTCAGGGCGGTGTACAGCCAATTAAAAATACAACAACAATACCAAATTAAAAACAATTAAAATCAAATATAGTGGCTGAAAAATAAAAGCATATAAAGGGAATTAAAAAGACTAAAAACCAGATAAAACCAGATTAAAAACCCTAAGAGAACCCTAGGCCAAATAGATGAGTTTCGGCTTGGCAAAATAGATGAGTTTTCACCGCCTGCTGGAAGGTCAGGAGATCAGGGATGGTCCTCATCTCTGGGGGTAATTAGTTCCAGAGGGAAGGTGCCCCCAATGAGAAGGCCCGCACCCTTGGGGTCGCCAGCCGTCCAGCCGGTGGCACCTGAGGAGACCCACTCTATGGGAGAGTATTGGCCGGCGGTAGGCAGATGATGGCAGGAGGCGGTCCCGTAGATACCCCAGCCCCAAGCCATGGAGCGCTTTAAAGATGGTAACTAATACCTTGAAGCGCACCCGGAGGACCACCGGGAGCCAATGCAGCTCACACATTAGCGGCGTGACATGAGAGCCCCGAGGAGCCCACAACACCACCCGCGTGGCTGCATTCTGCACCAGCTGGAGCCTCCGAGTGCTCTTCAAGGGAAGCCCCATGTAGAGAGCATTGGCATAGTCTAGGCGGGAGATTACGAGGGTGAAAGTGACCGTGCGAAGCGCATCCCAATCCAGAAAGGGCCACAACTGGTAGATCCTACAGACCTGACCAAAAGTCCCCCTGGCGACGGCCGCCACATGGTCTTCCAACGACAGCCGTACATCCAGGAGGACACTCAGATTGCACGCCCTCTCTGTGGGAGCAAGAATTCCCCCCCCCACAGCCAGCAATGGAACCAGCTGGCTGTATCGGGGTGCCAGGAAGCACAGCCACTCAGTCTTAGATGGGTTGAGCCGAAGCCTGTTCCACCCCATCCAACACCGCATGGCCTCCAGGCACCGGGCCATCACTTCGATGGCTTCATCAGGGTGGCCCAGGGCAGAAATGTACAGCTGGATGTCATCAGAGTACTGATGGAATTCTACCCCACAGCCACGGATGATCTCACCCAGTGGCTTCATATAAATGTTGAACAGAAGGGGCGAGAACACTGACCCCTGAGGAAACCCACAAATCAGGAGTCTCGGGGCCGATCTCTGCCCCCCCAACACAAATTGCAAATGGCCGGAGAGGAAGGAGGAGAACCACTGCAAAACAGTGCCCCCAACACCCAACCCCCCCAGCCGCTGCAATAGGATACTGTAGTCAACAGTATCAAAAGCCACCGAGAGATCTAGTAGGACCAGGACAGAGGAATAGCCTCTGTCACGGGCCCTCCAGAGATCATCCACCAATGTGACCAAAGCCATCTCTGTGCTGTGCCCAGGCCTGAAGCCCGATTGGCATGGATCCAAATAGTCAGCTTCATCCAGGTGCTGGGGGACCTGTCATGCCACCACACTCTCAACAGCCTTCACCACAAAGCAAAGGTTGGAGACTGGATGATAATTAGATAACAAAGTTGGGTCCGGTGACGGTTTCTTGAGGAGGGGTCTCACCACCTTTCTTTCAAGGCGGCGGGCAGATATCCCTCACTCAAGGAAGTGTTAATGATACCCTGGAACCAACCTCATGTCATCTCCCGAGTGGCCAACACCAGCCAGGAGGGGCATGGGTCCAATAAACATGTGGTAGCATTCAGCCCCCGCAGCATCCTGTCCACATCTTCGGGAGTCACAGGATTAAACTCTTCCCTAATGACCTCTCCAAATTCCGCCCCTAATCCCCCCGCCCAGAGTTGCCCATTCAGAGTCCAACTCATGCCGGATCTGAGTGATTTTATCTAGCAGGAAATTTGAAAAGTCCTCAGCCCGTCCCTGCAAGGGGTCCTCCCGTGCTCCCCCTTCCAGAAGGGAGTGGGTCACTCTAAACAGGGTGGCTAGGCAATTTCCTGCAGATGCAATAAGTGCGGAAAAGTGAGAACACTTTGCCACCCTTATCGCCACTAAATAGGTCTTAATATAAGACCATAATAGTGTTCGGTCAGATCCGGAGCGAGTGGTCCTCCAAATACTCTCCAGGTGTTTTTTCCGGCGCTTCATCTCCCGCAGCTCCTCGGAAAACCAAGGGGCCGAGTGAGCTCGGCTCTAGGTCAGAGGCCGCAAGGGTACAACCCGATCAAGGGCCCCAGCCGCCACCCTTTCCCAGGTGGCCACTAGGTCCTCAACTGAGTTGTGTGCTCGAAAGTCAGGACATGGCCCAAGCTCCATCAGGAACCTATCTGGATCCATCAGGCACCTGGGGCAGAACCATTGCATTTGGTCTGCCTCCCTGCAATGGGGGGGAGCGGCCTGGAAGTCCAGCCTAAGGAGCGAATGATCTGACCATGACAGGGGCTCAATAACAACGTTCCCTATACCGAGATCATCCTGCCACTGTCCAGAGACAAAAACCAGATCCAGGATGTGACCCACAGTGTGAGTGGGGCTCCCAATTAATTGGGTCAGGCCCAAGGCTGTCATGGAAGCCAAGAACTCCTGAGTAACCCCTGGGGCCCCGCCAGCCGACGCCAGGTTGAAGTCCCCCAAGACCATCAGTCTGGGGGTCTCAACCGCCAAGCTGGTTATGACCTCGAGGAGCTTAGGCAGGGCCGACGTCACATAGCAGGGAGCCAGGTATGTGATCAAAAGGCCCATCTGAACCCGGGAGCCACACTTTACAAAGAGGGATTCACATCCGGTCGTCTGAGGAACAGTGGATTCCCTAGGATCTAGATCCTCCCGAATAACCACCGCAACTCCCCCACCTCTGCCCTGGGCCCTCAGTCGATGAAAAACCCAAAACCCAGCTGGGCACATCTCCACCAGACCTCCCAGCCAGGACTCAGTAATGCCTGCCAGGTCAACTCCCCCCTCAATAATAAGATCGTGAACGAGGGGGGCTTTATTAACTACAGATCTGGCATTGCATAACATCAGCCAAAGGCCCGGGGCCGAATCATTCGAGCAACCCTGGGAACGGAACATGACCTGGGGGTCGGAGCACGCCTCCGCCTGTAAACAGCGGGGGAGAGCTCCCACAATATGATAAGGTCTCCTGTCAATGCCATACCTGCCTCTCCCACCAATCGTAGTAATGGCCATCCCCTCCCCTCTCCAAGAAAAAACCCCCATCCTCGACCCGACCCTCCCTGATCCCAAGACCTCCCGGTCGCGCATAAGCCTTGGTCTGGCCCTTCTCCCAGGCAGGTTGTCCCCCAAACCCAACCTGGCCCTCCTCCCTAACCCCATTAAAAATTTGAAAATAAAGGGATATAACTGCGCATGCTTCCCATGACTGAGCCATCTCTCCGGATCCCAGAATTCGTCATCAAGATACTCCCTGGGTAGGTCGGAGGGCCACCTCAAAGAAAGGGGGACTTTTCTGAGTGCCCATAAGTCAACCTTCGAATAAACAATCAGATGGGTACAACAGTGTCCAGTTAGATGTGTCTTTAGCGTTTGGTATTGGGGTTGGGCAGGCGAGGGCCCACAAAACATCCAGATGTCTCGGGCAGCAAGTCGTGATCTCCACCTCCGTCGCGTCATCACCAGCATCAGCGGGTACAGGGTTGAGAGCATGATGGCCTCATCTGCGGTACCACTGCCAGCTCTGCCAGAATCCGGGCCCCCATTGTCAGAGCTGTCGTCATCGTCTCCAAACCAGGAGTCCCTACTGCCGGATCAGACGATGCCCAACCAGATCGATCCCGCTGCTGCCACCGACACTGTCGAGGTCTCCAAGATCCCCGGGTCTCCGCCATCGCCGCCACCCTCAGTAGGGTCGCTCCAGTCAGGGTCGCTGCCACAACCACCCTCCAAGGCCCCGCTGTTAGAGTTGTCACCCCCAGCAGGCCAGGATCCTCAACACCATGCCGAGGCCGCTGGGGTATCCTCGGCTCCGTCAGCACCGGAGCCACTAGTGGGGCCATCCAAGTGGCGCCCCCTGAACCAGCAGCTTCAAGCAGCCAGGTGGCGCCCTCATCGGTGGCTCAGGCCATTCCCCCTGTTGCCACCACCGCCCAGACTGGCAAGGCCTGGGCAGTGGGTCCGGTCGTGGCCAGAAGCGAGGCTGGAAACAGACTGGCCCATAACCGGCAGACTGCCATTGACTCCAGCTGGAGCTGCCGGCACCAACACCGGAAGACGCCAGCCCCTCCAAGTCAGATGGTAGCAGGCAACGCCCTTACTCATACCACCGGTGCTGGCAACACCCGAATGTTAAGTAACAACCCAAGCCGTCACCCACACAGCAGCTGAACAAAGTGGCAGGGCCCCAAAGAGCCGAACAAGCCCCACAAAGTGGCAATGTCAATCTGCCCGTCAGACAAGGCACGACGAGGTGAGGCAAGATGGTAACCGCCGCCAACCTCGTCCGCCGCCCGGACCACCCACGCGGCCATCCAGGCAACCCCGCCGTCCGCTCTCACACCCGTACAGCCGCGCTGACTCCCCCTCACCTGGGCACAATCACCATCACCAAGGGCCCCAGGGGGAGGAGCAGGCACGGCCTGGGGCGTGGAGCGGATGACGGAGCTCGCCGACTAGCGTCCAACTGCCATCTTGGACATGCACAGTAAATTAGCAAGTAGATTAGCAAATCTGTAATGAAGGTGGCTCTGCAAAACTTCTAATAGTTTGATTAAACTATATGATAAATTTTACATGAATGGTAAATGACAAAAAACTTTTAGAGCAATTTTTTAAAAATCAATAGCTTTTAGATGACTATGTGAAAACAACCCCAGTCATATTTTAACAATATGTTAAACAATATTTAACAAATCTCAAATAATCATCCGAGATTATTCACTTGTCAAAAATATTTTTAACAATTTCTGTTATCTGGCAAACTTAAAGTTTTCCTAACTTAAAACTTGCTTTACCATTGGCAGAAATAATTTTAATAAAGAGGATATGTACAAGTAGACTTCAACTTATAATGATCTGTTTGACAACCGTTCAAAATTATGACGGTGCTGAAAACAGCAATTTATATCTGCAACTGTCAAGAAAAGCCAACTACAGTACAGTCCTGGGCTGCATTAATGGAGTGATAGAACAAGTAAAGTGTTAGTACCCCTTTATAATGCTTTGGTAAGACCAGACATGGAATATTGCATTCAGTTTTGGTCACTATGATGTAAAAAAGACTCTAGAAAGAGAAGAGCAACGAAGATGGAAAGGGGACTGGAAGTTAAAACACACAAAGGTTGCAGGAATTGGGTACATCTAGTTTAATGAAAAGAAGGACTAGGGGTGACATGATAGGGTCCCAATATCTAAGGGATTGCTACAAAGAAGAGCTTCTCCAATTCAGTATATATTATGTATAAATACATAAACAGATACTATATAAATTAAGTCAAAAGAGGGGCACTGTGATCCTTCTGATCTTACTTAACCTTCTGATTATATCTCAATATTCACTATGCTGACCATGGCTGCTGGGAAATGTAGTTCAGCAACAACTCGAAAACTTCTTGTTCTCTAAATTAATGAAATGTTCAAACTATGTTTGAAAAAAATGTGTGTGCATAAAAGAGTTGTGGATTTCACTTTGTCAGTGACACATCTTCATGCTACATGTAAGGCTGTCTTCTAAAAGTGTAGGAGATTTCATAAATCATTTGTGAAGACTGTTATTTCAGCTTACCTAAAGTAGTTTTTTGGATGCCATCTGTGTTTATGAGATCCAAGAAAATATCAATTGTCAACAAGGCCAAAGTAGTTACTGAAGAGTATTACTTTTGCTGAATCTGCTTCACAGTAAAAGGATGTTGATGGCATTTACTAGATCAATCTTATTTAATCTTAGTAGAGCCATAAATTGCTAGAAATGACATACCAGAAGTGGCAATGGAAGAAAATTAAAATTTATATAAATCTATTTTTCAAAAAAAATCTAGATTATTGAATGTTAAGAGTTTTTAGTCCCATAGTTATTGCATAGTTGAGATGTTATAAAGAAATAATCTTTACAGAGGCATGCGGCAATAATTACTAGGCAAAAGAGATTAGAGAATTTTTTGTAAATTCAGAGCAATGACATGACATTTGGAAGTAGTTTATGCAGATGCTTCTCTAATTCACAGTAAGAAGGACGATCAAACCTGCAAAATTTTGTTATTATAACCAATCTCTATAAAGGTAGCTTTAGCCTTCATGTCAAGTTGATTTCCTGGTCTGAGGTTGACATCAATCTTGCAAGTTTGATTGTCCTACTGACCTTCTTCAGCTTCTTATAGTTCAGTAAATTGGACGCTTGTCTTCCTAAACTACTTTCAAATGTTATTTCATTGTTCTGGACATTTTAAAAAATACTTCAGGGCCTTTTGGCTACATAACAATTATAGCAATTCTCATCAATATAATTTTCCTTACTCTTTACATATATCTTTGTAATAAAATGATAGAGATAGATAAGAAAGGGGGGGAGATATATACAATATTTGAAGGAATTAAAATATCCAGACTATCAACTAAATGTGATCCATCAGACCTTCTAATCTCAATTAGAATAGAATAGAATAGAATAGAATAACAGAGTTGGAAGGGACCTTGGGGATCTTCAAGTCCAACCCACTGCTTAGGCAAGATTATTTCAGACAAATAGTTGTCCAATCCTTTTTTAATAACTTCCAGTGTTGGAGCATTCACAACTTCTGGAGGCAAATTGTTCCACTGATCAATTGTTCTAACTGTCAGGAAATTTCTTCTTAGTTCTAAGTTGCTTCTCTCCTTGATTAGTTTCCACCCATTGCTTCTCATCGTGCCCTCTTCTTTCTGGCAACCCTGAGATATCAGAACACTGCTATCATGTCACCCCATCTTTCTTTTATTTAAACTAGACATACCCAATTCCAGCAACCATTGTTGAAATGTTTTAGCCTCCAGTCCCTAATCATCTTTGTTGCTCTTCTCTTCACTCTTTCTGAAGTCACAACATCTTTTTTACATTGTGGCAATTAAAACTGGATGCAGTATTCCAAGTGTGACCTTACCATTATAATGTGGTATTAATACTTCACATGTTCTTGATTCTATCCCTCTGTTAATGCAGCCTAGAACTGTGTTGGCTTTTGGGTGCAGCTGCAGCACACTGCTGGCTCATATTTAAATAATTGTCCACTAGGACTACAAGATCCCTCTCACAGTTACTACTATTGAACAAGGTACCACATATATTGTACTTGTGCATTTTGGTTTTAATACCTAAATGTAGAATCTTACTTTTTTCATCTTTGAATTTCATTTTGTTAGATAGCACCCAATACTTAAGCCTGTCAAGATCTTTCTGTATCTTAAGCCTATCTTCTGGAGTGTTGGCTATTCCTGTCAGCTTGGTGTCTTTTGCAAATTTGATGAGTTCTCCATCTATCCCCTTGTCCAAAGCATTAATGAAGATGTTGAAGAGTACTGGACCTAAAACAGTGCCTTGGGGTACTCTACTGCATACTTTTCTTATGTAGATATAGTTCCATTGAAAACTATACACTGAGTGCGGTTGGTCAGCCAATTATGAATCCATCTGTCTAACTCTACAGATTAAATTGTATTAATCTGTACTAAGGTCCCAACATGTCCAAATATCCACCTTTTAAAAACTCTCTTTCCAAAATGAACCACTATTGGGGTTCATTTTGAAAAAGACCTAGAGCAAAACATTACAAAGACAGTAAAAGAAATTGTGTTTTTAGAGATATAAACTAGCATGTAGTCTGGTCCTCAGATTCCAGGCAAGATTGATTCACATTAGTTACAAGTATTTATTTCAATGCTTTCTGTAGCTATATGTCAATATGTCAACTGGTGTATTAATTGATTATCACACATTAGGAGAACTTTTTTTAAAAAAACCTGAAAATAGTAAGCTGTACCATTTACAGTTACTTATAAAAAAGATAGAGAGAATAAAACTACTTGATCAACTAACATCAGGTTTTATACTAAACTAAATATGATATTCAATTAAAACATTCTTAGTGTGTGCATAATAATGTTATGTATTGAACTGATCAACTTTCTGTTTCAGCATCTGCAGAGAATGTTTTCAAAATATCCAAATTGACAGAAATGCATTTTAATTAAGATAACCTTTTAAAAAATATTATCCAGAAATCTAACAAGCAGGAAAGAAGAGTTTATGCATTCTTTGTAGAAACATCACACCAGCTATAATGTGAGCTTGATTGTATCTTGAGAATCAGGAATTAGAGTAGCTCTTTATCACTTCTTTAAAAAAAAAAATAATTAGATGTTTTCCAACCACATAAAATAGTTTTTTTTCTTATCAAGAAGGCTTTGCTATGATTGATAATTTAAAAAATGATTAAAACAGAAAATAAGAAAACTACTGTGCATAACATCATTACATACTTACTTGGAGTTTGCATATGTTATTTTGAATGCTCCATGTTTAAAACATGCCTTGTGGCTTTGGAAAAACCTGTTGAAGTGAGAATAGAAGCAAAATTAACAAACCTATTGGGCATGCTAGTCTTGCTTTAGTGAAGCAGATATGTTGTTATTTTTGTCTTACTGTGCTAAAGAATTCAACAAAGGCCATAAGAAAAATGTACCCTTTTCAAGATTTAAATTTGGTTACAGTTGTGCTAACATGGTGATTATCTGAAATATGTCATTTTATTTCTATCCATATTACGGTGTTTAAAGGCATGATAAAATACAATGTTGGATTTTATGTTGGATGTAGCAAACATGGAAGCTAATAAAATGTCAAAAAATATGAAAAATGTAAAAAAAATGTCTAGTCTAACCAAAAGCTTTTTGAATGAACATTACCCTAAATCTCACACTAAAGCATGAATCTCAGTATTAGCTATACATAAGAAGGTCTAACTCTACTGGTGGGGCACACTATCAAGACTTCAATGCCCCATTGTTATTAATCATGAGTATGATTCAGAGATCCATGACCTATTGGATGGAAGTATTGAGGGCTGTAAATCAACAAAGATTATTCTTTTGATCTTGAGGAGTCTTTCTTAAATCTGGGTTGTTGTTTTTTAACTTGACTAAATGTTTCCTATTATTAAGATATCAGTTTGTGTTCTTGAGATGTAACAATTATTTGTCTTTGGAATAACTGTCAATCTGTAGAAAGAAAAGGGTCAGGTATTATCAATATTGTATGTTCTCTTATATTGTTAGGCCAGTGTACTGTAGAGATTATGGTATAAAATTAGGAGCAAGGGAAAGAGAGTTACAGTCAATACCAACCACAGAAGCTCACTGGGTTTCTTTCAGTCTTCTTCAGTTTAAACTTTCCTTACAGAATGGTTCTTGGGGGAAAATAAAGAGATCTCCTGAATGCTATCTTGAATTCCTGAATTCCTTGAATCTACTGAAGATTTGGTTGGATCCCCACTTACCCATCATCAGAGCACAACTACATCTTTTTTCTGCTGTGCTCCCATGACACGGCCTTCATCTCATCTCTAACTCAGATGTGAGACGGACTTGAATTGTCCTTATCTGAACAAACGTTAAGCTAGGGCATTCCTCTGATTCCAACACTGCTTAAGGACAGTCTCAAAGTGTGTATTAACTCTTGTTAGTTTTTATTCTGTTTAATACAATTTTATTTTAAAAACCAAAGTGTATAAAATCTGTTAAGCTTTGTCATACATTACTTTGGAAGAAAGTCAATTGTAGGCAATGACTTGGAACAGAGACAGTAAGGCTAGGATAGGGATCAGCAATCGAAATAGCAAATATTGTGCCAGTGTAAATTTCTGTCAACTTAATTATAAATGGATGGCACTTCAGTTCAGCCCCACAGTAAAATCTGTAGCAGAATCTCTCCCTAAGCCATTTTCTATATCCTGATCTCATACACACATTCCTCTAACACATATGCAGTGGTTTCTTAATTACTAGTTTTTTAAGAATAAAAGAGTAGACAATGCAAAAAGTGATGAAGAAACATGAATGGAGTAATCTCCCTGGTCTTCCTACCTCATGTTACATGAAAGAATCAAAATAAAGACTTGTCTCTTGATTTATCTTTTTCAGTTTTTGCCTGTGCTATGGTGCCAAAGGCTTTCACCTTTGAAAGCATCAGCAAACAGACTGATTTTAAGCATTTACATAGACAGAAAGCACCAGCTGTCTTTGCACTCTTATGAAACACTTATCTTCTTACACTTACTGCTGCTCATCTTCAAAAACTTCAGGACAGGGCACCTGCTGCCCTGCAGAATCTTCAGATATTACTGAACTATACCCCTTATCAAGGGACATTGTGAGCTATCAAGTTATTAGCTTTAAGAGTCAGCAGATAGTCAGCCACCTAAGGTTGACCCAGCAGAAGGTCAGCAGGGGCATTTGTGAAAAGAGCTGAGGGACAAGGGGCAGATCCTGGCAGAGTTCTCAATCCCAGGATGCCTTGGCAAATTCTAAGAGCTGAATAGAGATGATCAGTTCAGCTCTTTGTGAAACAAAGATGTCAATAACCAAAACTAAATCATACCTGCTATCTTTCTTATTTAAGAGCAGATTATAATCACCAGCAGATGATTTTTCACTGGAAACAACTCCCTATCTTGTATCTGGTTTCTGTACCCTTGCTTCTTGTTCTTCTTTTTAATTCTCAACTCTTCTATTCCAACAAATTCACAAATCTCTATGGTGTTTGATCCTTTGACTGTCATTGACCTACCCATTCTCTATTTGGGTCCGGGCTGAAATTCCCTAACCTCTTAGCTACCACATAGCAATAGGAATAGCACTTATATACTGCTTCAGAGTGCTTTTACAGCTCTCTCTAAGTGATTTACAGTATCAGCATATTGTCCTCAACAATCTGGGTCCTTATTTTACTGATCTCGGAAGAATGGAAGGCTGAATCAACCTTGAGCTGGTGAGACTCGAACTGCCCAACTGCTGGCAGTCGGAAGTCAGCAGAAGTAGCCTGGAGTACTGCATTCTAACCACTGTACCATAATTTTCCTGTATTTTCCAGAACTTCAATGGTTGATTTTTCCCCCTTTGTAGCTTATTGAAATATCACTCACCAGTAAATCAATTGTAAATCAAGTTGGCATATGTGTGCACAGAAAAGAAAAGAAAACAGAAAAGAGGATCCCAAAAGTCAGGGTGGTGATTGCAACTATGCAATTGAAGCATTGCCCTATTTTTTTAAAGTACACCTGTACTCACAAAAGGCTGGGACTTTGATCATACTGTCATGACTATCATTTTGACTTTTTGGAACTTAATGAGTGCACTGGTTCATATCATTTTACATAATGGCAGGGGGGTGGAGAGTTGTGGTTCCTTATTCTAGAACATAGTTTTTTAAGTCAATTAAAATCTGCAGTTACCCAATTGCTCTGCCAATGATTTGACACTGCTACAAAAAGCTGTGAGAAGACACTCTGTTTAGATAAATGGGATGTCCAGTGACCAGCCATGTACCCACAACTGTGCACAGCATGTCTAAAACTAATGAAGTGATAAGATTCATTATCTTTTAAGATAATCTATCAAGCAACAAGATTCAACAGGAATATCTTTCCGGTCCTTAAGGTATGATGTAAAGTGAAGTACCCTCTAGCATTTTCTTTGCTACATCTTTACTTCTTCACCATTTCCCTTTATGAAGAAATAAGAGACTAGACATGTGAGAAATTATTAGATTTTCACTGGGATGTTTTTAGCAAGTTTTGAGCAAATATAGGCTATATTCTTGGGAATAACCAAGTTATATCTTTTAAAGAAGAGATTGGACAACCATTTGTCTGAAATGGTATAGGACCATGATGGCAAACCTATGGTATGCGTGCCACAGGTGGCACGAAAAGCCATTTGTGCTAGCACATGAGCCGCAGGCAACCTTTCAGTAGGCATGTATGTGCCTCCCAGCTGATTTTTCAGCCTGTTTGAGACATTTTTCAGCCTCCCAGAGACTGAGGAAAGCCTTTGCAGGCCGAAAAATAGGCCCGTTTCATTACTTCCTGTATTTCTGGAAATACTGGAAGTGATGAAATGGGCCCATTTTTCAGCCTGCAAAGCCTGCAGAAGGCTCTGGGAGGCTGAAAAAGGCCTCAAATGGGCCAAAAATCTGCTGGGAGGCACAGTGCAGATAAGGGGGAATAGGGGGGCACACGCATTGCCTTCAGGGTGCTGGCACGTGAGTATGTGTGTGCAAGCAAGTGCACAATTTTTGGCACAGGAGCCCGAAAAGGTTACCCACCACTGGTATAGGTTTTCCTGCTTGAGCAGGGGGTTGAACTAGAAGACCTCCAAGATCCCTTCCAACTCTTATTCTGTTAAAAGTTCTGAATTAAGGAAAGTTTGGTTATGCAATACATGGTAAATGTTACAATAATATTGCCATTTCCCACCCCCCTCAAAAAAAATCACATTCCTTTAAAAAGTTTTATTGATGCAGTTTTGTCCTTGTTAACAGGCAATTAGATATTTTTACTAGAAACGTAAAGCAGTTTCTAGAATAAACTAAGTCAAAGACTAATGAGGAAGTTTCCTTGTAGGATATGACTCTACTCATCATGGGAGAGGTGTGAAGAAAGAGTCTTATATTAAAATTAGCTCATTGCTAAGTAGCTGCAAAGATCAATCCACTTGATTACTGTTTGTGCATTCATATCACAGTTTCCATTTGACACAGTTAATGACAGCATCTTCAATTCGCCTACTAAAGAAAAACAATCACTTAAGTTTTCCCCTTTGTTTACTTTTTAACTGCAACAGTTTCCTTTTTGAACACATTCACAGCCATGCATCCAAGAAATTCAGGAAGATTCACCTTATGTCATTTTTTTCTCTATCTTACTGTAGATACAGATGGAATGGTACATAGCCTTTAGTTGGACTGCCGTTGAAGGTACATATTTAAACTCACTTATTTTGGTAGATTGCCTATGGAATAAACATTACAAATGTGATGGAATCAAAATGTTTTTTAGGAAACAAAATAAAGATCAGGAATTATTATAGTCTTGGGGTATTGAGTATGCAGTTCCATTGGGAGGAAAAACAGATATGAGTAAATATGAGGAGGAACAAAACAAAGATATGAAGAATGGTTGCAGGAATTGGGTTTGTCTAGTCTAGTGGAAAGAGGGACTTGGGGTGACATGATAGCAGTGTGCCAATATTTGAGGAGCTGCCACAAAAAAAAGAGGATCAATCTATTTTCCAAAGCACCAGAAAGCTAGACAACTAACCAAGAAGAGAAGCAACCTAGAACTAAGGAAAAACTTATTTGTTTAGGCGGCGGGAAAAATGAGGCACACACTCAAGTGATTTCAGCTCTTCTGTTTATTTCAGATCGGACTAAAGCCAGGAGCCGCGGCAGCCTCTCTTTTAAAGGCTGCCCGCGCCTTGCCAGCCAATGGCAGGGGATTGATCTCCCGCCGGTAACCAATGGGAGGTGAGTATTTCAAATACAAAACACCCCTCCCCTCTTGGTTCAGTCCGACCAATCAGGAGCTCCGCCTATGTTACGTAATCACGTAGGTAGGCGGGGCCCCTGTGGGTCCGACTGGACCTGCACAACTCACTCACTTCTTCGCTGACGGCCGGTGCGAATGGACCTGTTGGTCCTCCTGTCCCTGGCCGGGGAAACTTCTGGAAGGTCGAGCCGGCCGGGCCACTCCTAACGGGCTTAGCTCGATTTGTTGAGATGGCTAGGCAGCTCCCTTCCTGGACTGGATTATCATCGGCTGCGTTTGGTGTCTCGTCGTCGGGGAGTTCCTCTGGCTCAGGTGCATAGCTGCGAAACTCGACCGGAGCTAGTGTTGCGGGTGTGTGTATGGAGGTTAGGTTGCCGTTATTTGTTTGTGGGTCTGTTGTTCCTTGGTTGTTTGGTGGGTGTGGGTATGCTGTTTCTTGGTTGTTTGGTGGGTGTGGGTATGCTGTTTCTTGGGTTCTTGGTTGATTCCCTTCCCCCCCAGGGTCTTTGTGTGGTCTGGTAAGGGTGCGGGATCGTAGTTGGTCGATGTGCCGCTTCCAGCTTCTGTTGTCAGAAGTGATAAGTCGGTACGATCGTGGGCCTGTGAGTTGGGTGATGGTGGCTGGCACCCATAGGGGATGTCCCACCAAATTTTTTGCGTAAACTAAGTCTCCTACTTGAAATGTGCGGAGTCTGCTAGAAGAGTCTAGTGGTTTGTCCATGGAGTATGTGGGGTGTAGACGGTCCAAAGGGGAGCGTAATTTTCTCCCCATGAGTAATTCGGCCGGGGTTTTGTTCGTGGTGGTGCTGGGTGTGGTGTGTTGTATAGATAGTAGTTTATCGATGCGTGCTTGTATAGGGCCCTGGCCTAACTTGTGGAGTGTTTCTTTGGTGAACCGAACCATGCGTTCGGCTCGTCCGTTTGCTGCTGGGTGGGCCGGCGCGGTTAGGGCATGCCGTATGCCCAGGCTGGCTAAATAACCCTCAAATTCTGTAGCTGTGAATTGAGGGCCGCTGTCCGAGACTAGTACATCTGGTAGGCCGTGTGTGGCAAACCATCTCCTGAGCTGTCGAATGACAGCTTCGGAGGAGGTAGACTGCATGAGGCTGACCTCTAGCCAGTTCGAGTAAGCGTCTACCAGGATTAGAAACGTATAACCCCTCGTCGGACCCGCGAAGTCTATGTGAACTCTCGACCATGGGCCCCTGGGCAGTTCCCACTCAGCGATTGGTGCTTGCGGGGGTGAGGGTCAGGATTCTTGGCATGGCTGGCAACCCACAACCCAATTTACAATATCCCTGTCAAGCCCAGGCCATCAGACATAGCTTCTGGCTAAACTTTTCATTTTAACTACCCCGGGGTGTCCTTCATGCAATAGTCCCAAAATTGGATCCCTCAGTCTGGGTGGAATAACCACCCGATCCCCCCAAAGTATGCAATCTTTAAGTACAGAAAGTTCCGTTTGTCTCTGTTTAAAGGATTTGCACAAGTCTTGTAAGTCAGAAACTGGCCACTCCTTGGCAATCCAGGAAACCACTCTGTGCAGTAGGTGGTCTTTGGCAGTTTTGTAAGCGATGTCTGCTGCTGTCATTGGGAGGTTGGGTAGAGCTTCAATCAGCAGAGTGGATATGCTGGGGTTCGGGTCAGGGTCAATGTCCGGCAATGGGCAACGGCTTAATGCATCGGCGTGCGTGATAGACTGATCGGTAAGACAAAGTATAGTTATAAGCAGCAAGAATTTCCGACCATCTAGTCATTCTGGGTGACAATATGTTAGGGGTCGCTTTGTTTCCAGCCAGGATTCCCAATAAAGGTTTATGATCGGTTATAACAGAGAACAGGCGACCATAGAGGTACTCGTGGAAACGTTTAATGCCTGATATGATGGCCAGTGCTTCCTTGTCCAGTTGACTATAATTTCGTTGGCTTTTGGACAATGTTTTAGAATAGAATGCAATTGGAGCCTCTCTGCCATCTGGTAAGAGGTGGCTCAGAACAGCTCCGACCCCAAAAGGCGACGCATCGCAAGTCAATGTTAATGGTAAAGTCTCATTATATTGTATTAGTACCTTTGTTGAAGTAATGAGGTCCTTTATTTTTTTAAAAGCTGTTTCCTCCCGACTGCCCCATTTCCAAACATTGTCTTTGTCCAGGAGTCTATGTAAAGGTTCCGCAACCGTGGCTTTCTGCGGTAGAAAAACATGATAAAAGTTTATTAACCCTAAGAATGCTTGTAGTTCTCCCTTGTTAGTCGGAGTGGGGGCATCTTTGATTGCGCGGAATTTTCCTTCTGTAGGGTGAATGCCGTCGCCATCAATTAGGTATCCCAGGAATTCGATTCTATCTGTGATCAATGTGCATTTGTCTTTTTTAACTTTGAGGCCGGCTTCAGTGAATTTGGTGAGAACTTGTCTTAGACGGTCTCGCAGTTGCACCTTATTTTTAGCCGTGATCAGGACATAATCAAAGTATGGAATGACTCCCAGTATTCCGTGGAGGAGACGTTCCATTAAGCATTGAAAAATGCCTGGTGCCACGCTAACACCAAATTGGAGGCGGTTACATTTAAAAGCGCCCCAGTGTGTGACGATTGTTTGGGCTTCTGCTGTTTTCGAGTCTACAGGCAGTTGTTGGTATGCCTGGGCCAAATCGAGTTTAGCGAAGATTTTTCCGCCTTTTATGGGGTGCAGTAAATGTTGGATGACTGGAACGGGGTATGCACTTTGCTGTAGCGCATGGTTAAGAGTCGCCTTGTAGTCCCCGCAGATACGAATCGACCCATCCGCTTTAATAGGGGTGACTATGGGGGTCTCCCATTTGGCGTGGTCAACTGGTTCGAGGACTCCTTGCTTAATTAATTTATCTAATTGTTCCTCGATTTTTGGTTTTAAGGCGAAGGGCACACGCCTTGCTTTCAGTCTAATTGGGGCTACTTTAGGGTCTAGGTTAAAAGAAATAGGGTTACCCCGGTACTTGCCTAATTCGCCGCTGAACAGGTCCTGGAATTCCTTGATGAGATCTGCCTCCCAGTCTGCGTCTGAGATGTGGTTGACGCCGGTCATCCCAATTCCAAGCGGTTCGAACCATTCCAATCCCAGAAGGCTGGGTCTGTTTCGGTCAACTATTGTTAGTGGTAGGATTTCGGTGTGGTTTTTGAAGGTGACCTGGAAATGTCCGATGCCAACGACAGGGATTCTGTTACCTTGGTAGTCTTTTAGTGTTAAATTTTGTGTTTCCAGTTCGCTTCGTTGGATATCTGGGATCAATTTGGCCCATGAGACCATAGAGAGGAATGATCCTGAGTCCACCTCCATTTCACAGTCTTGTTCCTCAATTCTTACTTGAATGTGGACTTTCCTCACATTCCTTGTATTTGAATGGCCAATTATGACCATTTGGTGTGTTTCCTCTTTTCTGTAATTTGATTCTTTGTTCCGCCTTTGTCTTCCCTCCAGGCTCCAACGGCTGCTCGTCTTTCTCTCTTTCTCTCTTTCTCTTTCTCTTGGGGGGGGGGGCTTCCTCTTCGCCTCGGGCTGTAGTTCGACCTGGATCTGCATACTCTTGTGATGTGCCCTTTCTTCTCGCATTTCCGGTAGATCGCATCGATGAAACGGCATTCTGACCGGGGGTGATTCCCTCCGCAACGGTTGCATTCAAATTCAAACTTTCTGTTTGCCCGCTCTTTTTTGTCTCTCCCTGCCTTCAGGTGGCACACATCGTCCTCCTCGCTACTGGTCTCTGTTTCAAGGTCTTCGTGATGTGTTGTGGTCTTCTCTCGGTCCCCCTCTGGTTTGGGTAATTCTCTGGTGTTATAGTTCGCAGATTTGTTAATCTTTTTCATTTTTGCCGCTGATTTTTGGGTGGCTTCGGCTGCGGTGGCTTCTTCCATGGCTTCCTTCACTGTTATTTTGGGCCGGTTTAACAATCGGCTCTGCAGTATTGGATCTTTTAACCCTAGAACTATGCGGTCCCTTAGGGCTTCGTCAAAGTTCAGGAATTCGCACTCACCGCCGATGTCCCTTAAGGCTGCCACGAAATCGGCGATAGTTTCATCTTCTTTCTGATTCCTGAGATAGAATTCGTGGCACTTAATCAGACAGGAGACCGTTGGTGCGTAGTATGCTCGCAGGATTTTTTCCAGTTCGGGCCAGGTTAAAGTCTTGACATCGGTTGGTGACGCTAGTGCTTTTGCCATTCGGAATACAGTCGGGCCGCAATGGGTCAGGAAAACCGCTCTCTTCCGTTGTTCCGATACGCCGCTCAGGTCGCTGCTCTCCAGGAACATGAGGAATCGGTCTACGTATGACTGCCATTCCTCTTTCGCCGGGTTGAATTGTTCAGGCGGTGTATTGTTCCCGGACATCGTGCCGCTCGATCTCCGCCGCTATTGCACTCGCTTAATTAGTGCTGTCTCGATCCCACCTTCGTCGCCAGTGTTTAGGCGGCGGGAAAAACGAGGCACACACTCAAGTGATTTCAGCTCTTCTGTTTATTTCAGATCGGACTAAAGCCAGGAGCCACGGCAGCCTCTCTTTTAAAGGCTGCCCGCGCCTTGCCAGCCAATGGCAGGGGATTGATCTCCCGCCGGAACGGTAACCAATGGGAGGTGAGTATTTCAAATACAAAACATTATTAACAGTGAGAACAGTTAACCAGGGGAACAACTTGCCTTCAGAAGTTGTGAGTTCTCCATCACTAGAGGCTTTTAAGAAGAAACTGGACAGCCACTTGTATGGAATGGTATAGGGTCTGCTGCTTGAGCAAGGGGTTGGACTAGAAGATTCCAAAGTACCTTTCAACTCTATTATTCTGTTATTTAAATTATTAGGTCTTGTCATGCTTCATTAATTAAATATAAGATGCTTCATGGAATAGTGAATGAAACTGAAAAGTATTTATAAAATGAATGATAGGACATATACAAAATTTGGATTTAGAGTTATTTTTCTTCTGGCAGAATCTCTAGAAATGTGTAAGGAAGAATTACTTGTGCTTAGGAATGAAAGAACTAAGTGACAGTAGTTGAAATAAGTTGTCATTAGGTATACTCAAGACCCCATGAATACTGCCATGTTTTATAGGCTAGTCTCCCCTCTTAATGACAAGATGCTTTGTTTTTCAGAAACAATGGTTACATCTACAAGATTGTAAAATGTATCATGAAAATGTCACTGCTTAGATAAGCACCAGCATAAAAAGGTAAACAGATCTGCAAAGTGAAGGAAAATTATATTGTATTTATAAAAATAATAGAGCGTAATGATAAAATGGAATCAAAAACATGTATAGTCAAACTCTAGATAAATAAATTATTTTTATGAACAAGTTTTTATTAAAGGAAGATTTTAGAAAATTTTTGAAAACTATAGAAGCATAGAAGAAAAAGAAAGATTTTATCAAAGGGTAAAAGAAAAGATGAAAAATAACAAAAACGCAAGGAAAACAGATATCTAAAGAAGCTATTTCCTGTTTTCTTCGCAGCAGTTGGAAACAGCAGTTAACATCTCTACTCTTCCATACTGCATATTATAGTTCTGTTGTTTCTATAAACAAACCTTTTTAAACAATAAATCCTAAAATCATCAATTCATTTTTATGCATTTTCAGTAAGAAGTCCATACTTTAAAAAGTTTCCAATCTTTTATAAAAGTTGTAGCTCCCTCCTTAATGAAATTGGTCAATTTAACAATTTCTGCAAACTCAGATACCTTCCCAATCCATTCGTCCATTAAACCAACCCCTTGACTAACAGACTAAATGATATTAAGACTAATAAAGGCTTGGAAAAGAATATGAAGAAATTGAATTGAATGAAAAAAAACAATTACCTCATGATCTACATTTATTGCAAGCTGCTTTCTCTATATATGAAGCAGTTGTTTAAGTTTAAATCATAGTAGGCTCTTCCCTTATTCCCTTTTAATCCTTATTGCTCATCCCCAATATATCTTTCTTTAGCTATATAATCATTTTGAAGTCTAAAATGGATGGGAATCAAAAGAATCATAGCAATAAATTTCATCCAGTTACATTTCTGTCTCCATGAGAACAGTATGTTTATTGTAGGAGAATCTGCACATTTTTAATGAATGAGAATTGATTATGGAGCATTTTGTAATAATGTCAAAGTATCATTATTTAATGTAAAGACTTAGATTATCTGAAAAAGATTTCAATTTCTTGTTTTGTAAATGGTTCATAACTCAGTTGCACTTTACATTTAAAATAAATGTCACCAGTAGAAACTGATGAAACACAACCTCGTCTAATTTCTAAAAGAACCATTATTAATATGCTATCTTCTATTATAAGCCACAGAATTTATGAAGTTCCACTGTATCTGTATTATTACCATTATTAATATTCTATCTTCTATTATAAGCCACAGAGCTTATGAAGTTCCACTATATCTGCATTATTGTGATAATTATAACCATTAAGATTGTAAACTCAATTTTAATCAGGCTAATTAGTAGGTAATTTGCATTTTTAAACATTGATAATTGAACTGAAGCTAGAGTCTTGTTTGGTTTTTTTTTTCCAAAATACATTAATTTCTGATTTAAAAAACAAAAGTCCTTCTTTTTATCAATAAATGAAGTATTTATGTTTACAAGTTATTTCTCTTGGGAACAAGTATTATACAATAGTTGGAAACTCAGCTTCAGCTTTCTAGTTAGTTGTCATATTCAACTGTAGTGTTTTGCTAAGTTTCCATTCTCCTAATGTCTTTCATGTATACTGAGACTAATATTCTCAAAATTCCTAGCAAGCAGAAATTGGGGTGAGATGGGCAGCTATATAAATTCGATACATACATACATACATTCTTGGATTGGAATTCTAAGAACTGCGTTCCCAGGGTATGGAGAAAGTATGCAATTGGAGAAGTCTTCCTTCAAGTTTTAATAATAATCTAATGCTTCTTTCAAAACATTCAAAATAATTTTAACAAGCAAATGCATTAATATGAGCACGTCAATTAAAATCAGACATTAAAGTCGTATTCCACAGCTACATGACATATAAACCAGGTTTAGCTTCAAATATAAAATGGTAGATGATGAACTAATGATAAAAATGTTTCAAGGCACCTCTGTTTCATTTCTGGATCTGCTTTTTAGTATTCCAGGTAACTTGACTAGAGGCCTGAATGATCAAGCTCCAAATTTTAATGGACAAGACAAGTATTCAACAATTTATGCAGAAACAGTGTACTTTTGTTTTGGCACAGCTACACTTTTTTCTTTAGAAATAACTCTGACTTCTAGCTCGGGTTCTTTCCTTGCTTTATGGTCTCTCTCAAGTGGCAATTAAATTGTCATCACAACAAAGGAGCACACACTGGTACCTGCAAACATTTTTAGACATGAATGTTTAATGTCTCTTGGCAGTAGTGGTCTTCTGAAAGGAGCCAACTATTGCTGTGAGCCAATAATTTATTCCACAAAATCACCAACCTGAGGCAATTTAACTTGGAATTGAGGGCCAGACAAAACCTGCTCACTAGCTTGATTTCCTCTGTAGTTGCATCTGGCTTCCACTAATCCTTTACTTACTACATAATATATTGTCTTTCTTTAGTTTCATGTTCTTTTTTTTTGCTCTGCCAAACTTTTATCAGATGGAAGACTGATCTCCCATATGCACAGTAATGTATAAAAGAGAAATCAGAGAAAAAGGTAAGTCTCCTGCTTTCAAATCTTTTCTTGCACAGATAAATTATAAATTCCTCAAATGTATTTTTTAAGCTCTGCATAATGGCATGAACACTTATAAGCTTGAGGTGACAAGGAAAAAAAAACTAAAGCATCATTTTGTTCCAAATTTTGAATTTAACTGCAATGTGCTCAATTATTCCTGCTTCTTGATTTTTAGAATGGGCTACTATACAGCAGAATTAGTCCTTAGCATATTGATATGATCCCAAATTTCCATTTTGGCTATATGGAACCCAGGTGCTTGTTCACATGTGGCTACAAATACCCTATCTGTATACCTGACTCTCTCTCTCTCTCTCTCTCTCACACACACACACACTCACACACACACACACACACATATATACACACACAAGCATGCACATACACAAGCACACATGCATGCACGCACGCACACCACTATTGTGTAAAGATACATTATTCATACATAAACATGCAAAGCTCAAGAAGCTCTTTTCTTGACATTGCTTCAGATGAGAGGTGTTCCATTCACACATCTTAAACTTTTTTTAATGGAAAGAGTAGATTCATTTTATATATGTCTGTGTGTGTGTGTGTGTGTGTGTGTGTGTGTGTGTGTGTGTGTGTGTAAGGTTTTTAAGCTGATAATTTTTTAATAATAAATAAGGGAGACTAGTATAGATCTATTTCGAGCTAGTTAGCTCTCTTCAGCTAGCCATACCCTTACTGGGATTCGAACCAGGGAAGTATTACATGTGAGGCAGTTGTAATTACAAAGTATATATATATATATATATATACTTTGTAATTACAACTGCCTCACATGTAATATATATATATATATATGATATTGATGCATCAATTCTGTCCACACTCTTTCTCTCAGGGTGTGAAAAATGAAAAGTGCATAAAATCTCTAACACTTGCTATTTCTAGGTATCAAAAACAGAATCCAGAGTATTGCTACTAGAAACTCCTCAAAGAAATATAGTTTTTTTCTTTGACTTGGGATATTCATCCCCAAATCCTGCAAATGGAATGGTGAAAGTTAAATCCCAAAATTAATGTTTTGATTCAACATATTGTATTTTCTTTGTATGAGTTCTGTTGAGTCTTCTTGGGAATTTAAGGACATGCATTTCAGTTTCTCCCCTGTAGTGACACATAAGGATTTTTTTAAAAAATATGAACACAAGTGTTGATTTTAACACAGAATGGAAGAAGCAAAGATTTAAGTGTGTCGTCTCTTCTGCAAAATTGGCAAACTATCTTCTCTCCATAATGCAAATAATAACAGGAAAGTAAAAAAGCTGATGATTGGAAATAGATTTCTCTTTTGTACTATTACTTTACCATGATGCTTATATCGTAATTACCATAAAACAAACAAAAACATCCTAAAAAAACATAATAGATAATACTGTACATTAATACTCAACATCACAACACAATGGCTAAATAATGAGATCTGTTTTAATGTCAGAAATAGATACAACTAATGATGGGAAACAACAATTTGTTTAACCAAGATGCCACCATGGTAGGAAAAAGCATTATTTTTTTCCCAAGAGTTCTTCAGCTGAACTCTATCCATATATCCTCCCAGGAGTATTAATCCATCTTCACAACACTACTTCAGGCATTGAGAAGTAGCATGATGGATTTTTAAATGTTTCTCAGAATTGTATGGCTCAAGGCTGACCCATCCTTCCATCCTTCCGAGGTTGGTAAAATGAGGAACCAGATTGTTGGGGGCAATATGCTGACTCTGTATATCATTTAGAGACAGCTGCAAAGCACTGTGAAGTGGTATATAAGTCTATGTGCTATTGCTACTTACAGCTTCATGTTTTGGTTTTATCAATTGTTTGAGCTATTGTTTTACATTGATTTATGCTGTTTATTGATGAAGTATGTTGCCCTGAGTCAGTACTGGGGATGGGAATGGGGGGGGTACATAATTGAATGAGTGAGAGAAAGAAAGAAAGAAAGAAAGAAAGAAAGAAAGAAAGAAAGAAAGAAAGAAAGAAAGAAAGAAAGAAAGAAAGAAAGAAAGAAAGAAAGAAAGAAAGAAAGAAAGAAAGAAAGAAAGAAAGAAAGAATAAAATCTAATGTTCTTGACTAAGGTACCTCTTTTCATTAAATGGAATTGTGGAAGGAATGAGGTTCTACTATATTTTAGTAATGAACCTAACTATTTATTCATTAGATAATCCATGCTCTTTTGTGTCAGCATTTCAGAGATATTTCCTTACTAAACAGAGAAAAAACAATGACCAGGGGCAGGCAAAAGAGCAGTGAGAGTAGGAGTGACTTGGCTTTCCTGTTGAGTTTCTGAGAATCTGTCAGGGAGCATTGGAAATCTCTTTTCACTTTCACTTTCATTTCCCTTTCCTTCTTTTTTTAGCAGGTAATTTATTGGATACTGCTGGTTGGAGGAGTGAATGAAGGATTATAAAATGGCTGGAGAATTGTCACTGAATGTTTAAAATGACGATCATGTGCCTGCAGCAGAAGGCCAGCAGTGCAACAACAGCCAACCACAGGTTGCTCAAATATGATACCCTTGGGATTCATGGTCCTAGATTTTGGATTCATTCTATAAGTTACCCATTTGAGATACTTTGATTGCACCATTTTGTCCAGTTAAAAGTCATGGACAATGAGAGTTTTAATAGTATAATACAAAGATACACTAGTCTTAATGTTGGGCTTTTTTAATTGTATCCTGCCTCAACCTATTCCGTTCTTATAGCATATGACCTATATTTTGTAATATGCACACACTAGCTATACATTATACACAAAATAATTTTCCTTGGAACTAAATTTCAATGAAATCAACTTGAAATAATATGGACTTTGTACTGAGGTATTCTCACTAAAATGAATGCTGTCATTTCATAGATTTCAAAGTTGGGTAAATGTATCATAAATGCTTTTAAGTATTCTATATATTTTTCCAAGATAAAACCTCTAAGGTTTTACACACCTAAAGCCATCAGGGACTTTTTAATAAAATATGTTATAAAATATATATGAATATATTATCTATCTATCAAGATTTCACACACAGCCTACCTATATCTGTGTATCATTTTTTATTTACAATTCTTGTGCCTTAATGTTCATTCCATCTATTAGCATTAGTTTATCCAGAAATACTTACAAATTAGCAATTTCATATGCAATTCTTCTCTAAAATATTTGTTGCACTGAAGGATAATTTGATCCATTTCAAATGTTGGCTCAAAAATCATTCTTTTGAGTGACAAAATCAGTACTCAAATAAGACCTTAATTATTACAATGGTTGCCTTGTACTGAATTTGTTAATTGCTGGCTTTGTGCCATTTAAAATTATTATAATAATAAATGGTACATTACTTTCCATCTTAGTGGTATAGAATCTTCAAAAGGACAACATCTGGATATAACTCCCAAAGGTGTTTTTTCAAAAGGCAACTGGATTTTCTGATGTTTTCTTTGAAACCATTTCACTTCTCATCCAAGAAACTTCTTCAGTTCTGGATATAAGGACTTAAAATCCTAGAATTCTTAGCAATAGATATGCTGGCTATTAAATTCTGGGAGCTGAATTCTGGCAGCTGCCTAGCAGGCAGCAAAATGGAAAAAAAGACTATCATAGTCCACTAGAATGCATAGAATGAATCTGACAGAATAATAATGTAATCAATTACATTTGTTTATATGACTCTAGTCTACAAATGACAAATGAGTGGGAGGACAGGGCTTCCTGAAGCAGTTTCATTGATTATCCTGGCCAATTAGAGATCATATGATGATGGAAATAATGACCTAATACTACATTGACAGTTTAATTCTATTGTGTACTGGAGTAATTTAACAAATCAATTTAAAGGAAGAAGAACATTTTATTTGAATACCATATTTTTCAGACTATAAGACACTCTGGCCTATAAGACACACCTAGCTTTCAAGAAGGAAAACAGGAAAAAAAATCTGCCTCTGCCTCCTAGCAATTTGTCTCCTTTGCAGCAAATAGCAAACAGTCTGGTCAGCTTCAGCACAGCCTGATTTAGTATGAGCAGGTGATTGACAGTTGGATATGTGTTGAGGTATTCCCTGTTAGGAGAATGAGTGCGCTCAGGGAAATGTAGTGAGAGTGGTGATGAATAACTCACAACTAGCACACAGATACACTGAATAGTAAAATGTAATAAAACAGCTAAGCAAAGTCCAATAAACAGTCTAAGTCATACACGGTTAAAGCAGTCAGTATTCAGTCCAGGGCTAATCCAAAAACAAAGTCCAGTATCATAAATAAAGTTCAGTAAAAGTAGTTTGCTAACAGTTGCAAGACTTACAGCAATCCGAGCAGAACGAAGATCAGGCAAAAGGCAATAGGAAAATGCAAGAACTAACAAACCAGGTTTCTGGCTCCATCTTATGGCCGTTGGAGGAACCACACCCAATTACAATTACAGCATTCTCTTAAAGACACAACAGTATTAAATGACTATCTTGGTTTATATATTGCCAACCCAACTGTTAGGTGACTATCATTCCTAACATTCTGCCTCCTGGAATACCGCCTATCAGCTGTTCCAGGCTTCAGGGATCACCACTGCCCATAGCCACCATCACTGCTCTTCACTGCTGCTGCCTAGCGCCACGTCCGCACACTCCATTTTCTGGCTCCACACATCCCATTTTTGGCCCATTCCAAGCAGTGGGGAATATTGGGCACACAAAGGCAGCAATAGGTGGCAGCAGTGATGGGCAGCAACAATGGCGATGGGTGGTGGCAATCTCCACAGCCTAGAACAACTGATAGGCAGTATTCCAGGAGGCAGATCCAACCACCAATCAACTGCTCATGCTAAATCAAGCTGTGCTGAAGCTGACCAGGCTGTTTGCTGTTTGCTGCAAGGAGGCAATTGCTGGGAAGCAGAGGCCAAAGGATGGAGGCTGGCGACAACATTCACTGTATAAGATGAGCAGACATTTCCACTCACTTTTTTTTGGGGGGGGGGGGGGAGTATGTCTTATACACCAAAAAATTCATCCTTCTTTAACTTGGCACACATTACCAAAGGTTAGAAAAACTTTACAACTGAACACTCCCTGGAAACAGGAACACACCCTTTTCAATTGTACTGAAAATGTTCAGGAAACAGCAACAAAGCCTAAAATATTTTCATCTTGGCAAGCATTATAACCCATAAAGTGCAGTCTTTGACTGACAAATTCCGTTTGTGGCATTGCTAGGTGATCTTAAGGGTTAAAAGCCCCATGGCAGATGGTAATTTTTAGTATCTGACCTAATTGCTTTATGGGATGATCCTCTGTGAGCATAAAGCTCTTAACAGAGGAACTAGTCTATTTGAAAAAAATAACTTGAGGAAAGGCTGAATATATGTATAATGGTGCAATTTGTTGAGGTCAGCTTAATCTCTAGTGCACAGCTGTCCATATCTCAGAACTATCATAAGTCATTAATGAAAATTGTCAGCCTGAGAGAAGAAAGCAGAAACACCCTCTCAAGCTGTGTTTATGTATTTGTTTGCAAGAAGACACAAAAAAGTGGCATTGCAGCACATTAATATCTTGTGTGACTAACATAACTGCTCATATATACCTGTTTTTGAATGCAAATACACCTAAATATATATTTTTCTACACACACATTTTTCCTTATTGGGCTGATCTTTTATTTTTTTATAGAGTTGTCTTATTTTACGCAAGTGTTCTAGTAAAATTAAGAACTATTATTGTTTGTCTGTGGAACAGGGGACATGTTTTCTGGCAAATTGTGACCAGCCCCAGGGGATAAGACTTGTGGAAACACTTTTGCCTCATCAGAAAAGAATCCAAGTTCAGCTCCAAAGATGCTTTTCCAAGGGGTAACTGGACTTTCTTTGTTTTTCCTTGAAGATATTGAAAAAAGAAAGTACAGTCTTCATACTACAAACAAAAGATTAGTATGTCTTGCTATAGTAATGGTTACTAGAATAATGGTAACTGCAGTAAAAGAGTTAGTAAACATGAATACAATACTAGAAATTATTGTGAATACTAGAAAATATTAATGCTCTGGGTCATTTTTTTTCTAACCTGAAATCTTACAGTAAATCTTATGTCATTTTACTATCTGAAGAACCATGTCAATATTTATGACATCATTATTTTCTGTATATAAAGCATGCAACATTCTAACATTCTGCATCTCAATTCATTGCAAAGGTGATGCTTCCCAAAGAAAAGTTACTCAAATCTGCCCTTATCTAATTATATATACGTGCAAAGAAGTTGTAACCTTGCTGGTTGCCTATATGGTCCTCTGATCTTTGGGAATTTTACTTAATAAAATCCATGATAAAAGGATGAACATCCTGTAGAATGAGATGAAAATTGGTTAGATTGGGAAGGAGAACAAAAGTATTGCATCGTATTTTTGCTACATTTGTTTTCTGTGAATGTGTGTGTTTTGTGAGAATATATGTTTGATGTGGCTATGATAGAATAGAACAGAACTTTTTACTGGCCAAGTGTGATTGGATATACAAGGAATTTGTCTTTGTACAAATGTTTTCAGTGTACATAAAAGAAAAGAAACATTCATCAAGAGTCAAGAACCATAAGGTACAACACTTAATAATAGTCATAGGGTACAATAAGCAATCAAATCATGCTAGGAAACAGTCAATATAAATCGTAAGGATACAAGCAACAAAGTTATAATCATACAGTCACAAGTAGGAGGGAATGGGTGATAAGAAATGATGAGAAGATTAATAGTAATAGTAATGCAGACTTTGTAAATAGTTGGACAATGTTGAGAGAATTATTTGTTTAGCAGAGTGATGGCATTCGGGAAAAAACTGTCCTTATATCTAGTTGTTCTGGTGTGCAGTGCTCTATAGTGTTGTTTTGACAGTAGGAGTTGAAACAGTTTATGTTTAGGATGTGAGGGGTCTGTAAATATCTTCACAGCCCTCTTTTTGACTCGTGCAGTGTACAGGTCTTCGATTGAAGGCAGATTGGTAGTAATTGTTTTTTCTGCAGTCCTAATTACTCTCTGGAGTCTGTGTCTGTCTTGTTGGGTTGCAGAACCAAACCTGACAGTTATAGAGGTGCAGATGATAGACTCAATAATTCCTCTGTGGAACTGTATCAGCAACTCCTTGGGCATTTTGAACTTTCTGAGTTAGTGGCTATGATAAATTGAACATGAACATGATCCTAGAAGATAGTACTAAGAGCTTCCATTTACTTTTTGGCAAGATTTCTGAGGGCAAGCATGTTATCTCACACCATTGAAAGACCAAGTCAGGAGTAGATCATCATGGAGAAAATCAATTTATGTAGTCACAAGAGTCAATATGACTTGATGGCACATAATTAATCAGTGTTATCCCAGAAACTGCAATTCCTAAATTAAATTTTGCTGTGTTTCCAGAAAAGCTACAAAGTAGACCCCAAATAATGCTTTATTTCTTCACTAGTTCCAAATAATGCTTTGAAGGAGAAAATTTTTCTCAATGTAAATATTGCATCCAGCTTCTGCTAATGGAGTTCTTGTAGTATCTTACTTCATTCATCTAACATGCTTAACAATCCGTGAACTGTGATTGGTTAACACTATTAGTGTGCTTATTAACTCTGCAACTAAGTTTCGAACTGCTCTAAGAGCAGATGAGAGATCAATATACATGCTAATTAGGTTTCATCTTGCAAATATGTGCACATCATATGAAATTTATAACACTAGAATATTTTACATTCAACAGAATCATTTTGCTTTTTGTCAGTTCCTGTAGAATTTCCTTAAAGATAATTGTCACTGATTAGTTGTCTACAAATTACGTTAAATCACATTTATTGAGTAAAAGAATGTTGAAACTACTTTGAGTTATTACTTCTATGAGTTGGAACAGAATTCTATTGATTGTGTAATTGCTGGATGTCATTTTTATTTGTTTCTTCCTATTGGTGATATGATCTAGATATTTTGTCACCTGAACAGATGTTTCTCTGTAAAAATAGGTGAAACAGAAAGACTAACTTACTGATACTTTGCAAAATGCATATCTTAGGTTATAGTCATACAGCCTCTGGAAGAAAATCTGAAATAAAGTTTTTTTTTTTTGTCCCAAATGTCTTTCCTTCAAAACTAGAGAGACAGCTTTGACCTCTAAGACCAAAATCCATTACCTGATTACATTCAGGTACTGTGCACATCCATCAACTTCCAATATCAAATTCTTACAACTCTGAAATGTCCTGCATGTGTCAGTACATTTCATACAGCTCCTAGCTTGTGAGAGGTTAGAGCTAGCAAGTATTCTGGCTTGCAAATAATCTGTCCTTTACAGATTCTAACTTGGAGAGAATAGCATGAGCTTCCATGAGCTTAAAGCTGGAATTAATTCCACTTGTAACATACTGGCTAAACATACTGGTTATAATGTGCCACAACAGAAGGGTGTTTCCCCACTACCACCATCAGTGGGGAATGCTGCATGTAACATGGGTATGGAAAAGGCTATACTTCATCAAATCATTCCTTCTTCCCAAAAAATATTATATGGAAGCTTTGATGGACCAGGGCTAGAGTAGCTCACAGTGGTAAACGTGTATGGGACTTTATATTAAGGATCATGTACTATAACAGATTGCAACTTGAAATGAAATTATAAATGATGGCAAAGGTAAAGATTTCAAAATATGAATAGAATAAATATAGGCCAAAATTATGAAATGCTGCTGTTCCTATTTCAGTAACGGTTGGAAATGAAACAATCGTGGGTGATTTTGGAGAAAAAATATGCAATATTCTAAAAGAAGTTAGTCTGCAGAAATAAATTACTAAATTAACAAATATGGATGAATGGCTATTCAGATGAAAGTCATTCGTTCATCAGATGAAATCAGATGAAAGAAGACAAAAAAGTCACACTGGAGAATGAGGGTTCCAATGTACCTACTGCTGAGTCACTGCTCCCAAATATATCTTGCTGTATCACTGAATAAATAAGTAAACATATAAACTGTACATCATAAAAAGGCAAAGGAAGTTCTCAAGAACAGAAGCAAACAGAATGTAAGGCATTCCCAACAGGGAAAAAAAACCTGCCTTCTTTCACTGATGGTAATTGAGAGTTTGTGCTACTTAATATGACTAAATAGGGATATTTTCACATTTTAAAATAGTAATTTGAGCCGACGGTAGATTTCCCCTTTATATGTCAGCTAAAAAAAAAATGTACACACGATGCAGATTTTCTTCAAACTTTAAGGCATTTATGAGCCGTGGGTGGTATTTTCAATATCTAAAGGCAATTTTAGATGTCAGCATGATACTTTTTATCCTTCTTAAGTTGGCTTCAGACATTATTATAATTACATATTGTTAGATATATTAAGTGACACACATATGTCACAGTTACTTAAAATCAAAGCTTTTGATTGAGCTTTGATATAAAAACAAAATGGAGTTTTGTGCGATTAGTTGTACTCTGTGTTATGACATAGCTCAACCTATTATTTTTATGTGGTCCTCTATTGAAAAGCCTACTGTACTTCCAAAACCCTCTCTCACTACTTGCATGTAATTTTTCCTTCTCCCTCCTCTACCACTCCGCAAAGCCAGAATGGCTGGGGAAACCTAACCTAAGTAAGGAAATGGTTCAGTTTTCGCCCTATTATAACCTTTGTAGTCTTTGATACCATTAATCATGATATCCTTCACACACACACACACACACACAGAGAGAGAGAGAGAGAGAAAGAGAAATATAATTATGGAATAAAGCATGTTAAAGTAAGAACTAAAATAAACATCTTTGTTCCCAACAGAGCAGTCCTAAGAAAGGATACACATGCTATGGCACCCCGTTAGATGCCAACCAACATAGTAGAAATTGGGGGAATTGGCATCGTCTGCCTATTTTCAGCTTGTTGTCTTTAAACAAGCGTACACATGAAGAAACTAAAATCTTTCACAACGTAAGCAATAAGAAAAAATTATTTAGATCAGTCATACAAAATTGCTCACCTATGGTCAGAATACGGAAAACGAGGGAGGTTTACAATTCTTTGGGTTCTCTATTCTTTTATGCCTCTCTGATATCTTCACTCGAGAACGCAAACTCTCCTGACCTGATATGGAAATTGTCAGCATTTGGAAAAAGGGAATGTGTTATTAGAGTCCCCACCCAATTTCTGGTAGTCTATCTCCAACTTGGGAGAAAGGGGAATCGAGCAAATGTATTCCCCTTGGATTGCACTTCAGAAATCAAAGGAATTCCTAAAGTGAGAGGAATGTGGGTGTTTATGTTTTCATAATGTCACCATGATTCAGTTAAAAAAAGTCACTATTTTCAAGCAGAAAAAGGAAACTTGTGAATTGAGGTGAAAGGTCAAACTTTTGGAAACTTTCTGGAACTTTTGGGGTATCTTTGAAAATTTTATTTTCAACACCTGGGTTTTTGTTTGTTTCTTAATTTTTAATGGAAAATTCAACCTTATTTTCCTCTGATGTCACAATGAATTTCTTAGCCTGAAGTGCTGCTGTCTTCTAATGCATACGTTTCACCTGAGTGTCAGTGAATTTAATACAACTATATTTCAATTAGATATATCAAAAAGTAAATGTAATGTCAGAAAGCAGCTGATTGGCCTCCTTTTATCAAATGATGATATGATTTTATTATCATACACACAAGTAGGATTACATAGGATATTAAGAAGATTTAGCTCTTATTGCCAGGATAAGTCTCTAATCATTAGTAAATCTAAATAAAAAATAATGATGTTTGGAAGAAACCATCAGAGATATAGGTGGCAATTGGATGGTGAACCAATTGAACAGGTTAATTCCTTTGTATATTTGGGCATAACGTTTTCCAAGACTGGATCTTGGGCCTCCCATCATCAACGGAGTACATTTAGAGCAAAAGCCATTTGAATTTATTGCTCAAACTAAAAAATCATAGTTATCCAGGGTCCCTAGTCCCATTAATTAAGGTTTATAAGGCTACAATGCACTCCATACAATGCTCTTGTATGGAGCATAAATTTGGGGTCTTTACTCAACCACAGTCCTAGAACAAACACAGTCCCAGCATTTGAGATGTATTTTGGGTATAGACCCAAGAACATCTTCTGTAGCAGTTAGAGCTGAATTGGGAATTTATACAATTCAGGCATTATCTAAAATTAGAGCTTATAACTACTGGTGCAAAGTTAATGAAATGGAGACTGACAGACTACCCAAATTATGCCTACTAGAGCAAATAAAACTACAATCACAAATCTCCTGGATCATTAAACTAACAAATTTTGTAAGAAACTCTGGTCTTCCTATCTCTTGTGTAACAGGAAAACAATAAAAAAAGAATTGCCCAAACAATAAAGGATATAGATCAGTGGTGGGATTCAAATTTTTTTACTACCAGTTCTGTGGGCATGACTTGGTGGGTGTGGTATGGGAAGGATACTGTAAAATTTCCAGTCAGAGGTGGTATTTGCCAGTTCTCCAAACTACTCAAAATTTCCACTATCAGTTCTCCAGAACAGGACAGAACTTACTGAATACCACCTCTGACGTAGATGCACAGACTGATATAGCTATCCTTAGTAAGGTAGGTAAGTTGAAATGGTTGAGTAAATACAAAGGTACTTTCCACGTAGATAGCTACTTGAAGTCACAACTCCCAAAACATCTTAGGGAGATATTCACGAGAGTGAGATTTGAACAGCTTGACACAATGGTTAGATATGGGAGATTTCTTGCAATACTGTACAATGAGTGCCTCTGCATTTACGGAGTGGCAGAGGTAGTAGACTTTGCTCACATCCTATTTGACTGTTGCCTGTATAAGAGGATTAGAGACAGGTATCTTGGTCTTTATATCAGACTAATGACCCATTGGGATACCCACATCAAAATAACTTACCTTATGTCCAGCCAGAACTTGAAAATAACATATAAAGTAGCACAGTATTTAAACAAAATGATTCGGTTGAGATCTGCATACGTGGGATTGATAGGGGTAGACTGCAAGGGGGACTCTGAAATATAACTTTACTATATTTTATTTATAACTTAAATTATTGTACATTATTACAATTTTATTTTGGCTTGTATTTTATCATTATTTCATCTTAAATAGTATTTTGTCTAGATTCCATTTTAAATTGTATTTTATCAAGTTCCATTTTAAATAGTATTTTATCAAATTTTTGAATTGCTTTTATTAAATTTTAGTAACAAATTGTTGCTGGAACTTTGCACTTTGATATGGCCCAAGGGCTAATCAATAAAGACTTACTTACTATTTAAGCCAATGTACAATGCCACTTTAAATGACACACATTTGAACCACTTCACTCTTGATTTGGATACAGTAGCTGTAGATATAATGTTTCTATAACATAACACATTTATTGAAAATCTAATAAAGGTTCATTGTGTTGATTTTGGTCAAATAGTTTAAGCACTGAGATTATATAAATATTCTATGTAATAAATATCCTCTAATATGACCTTTAATATTGTCTTCTTTAAAGATAGAATATTTGGAGCTTCCGGTTTGGGTTTCTTTGGCGACGGACCGAAATCCGCAATCGTGTGCCGTTTCGATCCGTGCTCGCCGTGGAGCGCCCCGTTCCTTTGGATTCGGGGTTCAAACCACCCTGTAGAGGTGGTGAAGAGGGGGGAGATTGCTAACTGAGTGGAGGAGAGCTGCATCTCTCCTCCTTGGCTGGTCTAAGCTCCCTTTCCTGATGGCGGTTGCAGCGGTGGTCAAAAATGGCCACCTCAAAGAAGAACCTGACTGGATAAGATTGTGCAGGAGGAAGATAAAGAGGAAAGCAGGACAGACTGGGCTAAACACAGAGAACATCTAAGCAAGGTACCCTGAATCTAAAAGCATTTAGAGGGATACTTCTGAAAGATTTTTAAGCGGCAAAGGAGAGAGAAAAGGAGATCCTGAACTATGAAAAGCAAAAAGAAAAGCTCAAGAGCAAGAAGTAGGGCGTAATAAAGAAGAAGCCATTTTCAATGATCAAACAATACAATGTGGGGCAAAAAGGGGGAAAAGGGGAAATGGAGTCAAAAGTTTGAGATTAAAGGGAACAGACAAAAAGAAAAATAGTTTGATAAAGAAGTATAACAGTAAGGAGAAGCAGAAAAGAAAATTACAGAAGGAAAAATTAGAGAGAGAAGGATATAAAAAAGGGATGAGAAAAAGGCGGGAAGACAGAAAGAGAAAGAACTTATGAGGGACAAAAGCAGAAAATAAAGAAAAATGGGAAACATACTAGGATTAAAGGTATTGGTTCATCTAGAAAACACAGAGATAATGGTTAAACTAAGTTAAAAGTGAGAATTCTGTAAAGGTACAAAAGATAGTGTTATTATTATTATTATTATTTTTATTTTTATTTATAAAATTTCTATACCGCCCTTCTCCCTAGGGACTCAGGACGGTGTACAGCCAATCTAGACCCCAACAGTAATACAAAAGTTAAAAGGAATTAAATTAAATATTGGCCGAATAAGAAAAACCCACCCCACACCCTTAAAACCCCAATTTAAAATTACAGAACAAATGGAGACAAATTAAAACCATCTCAGCCCAGGCCGGCCTGCTCAAAAAGCCAGGTCTTCAGCGCGCGCCTGAAGAATATGACAGTAGAATATAGTAATGAGCTAGAAATGATATAAGTAAATAATTTATGAGATAAAATTGTATTGTTATGCAATGGTATGCTTATTTATATTAATGTAATAATAAAGAAGGGTGGGAAATATTGTAATTGTTTCTAAAGATTGATAAAATATTGAAAAGAAATGTGAAAGATATATAAGGAAATCCATACCAATACTAGAATGAATAATTATTTTGCTTATTATTTATAAGGGAATTTATACCAGTGATTAGAATGAATTTGAATAATTATTTTGCTTATTAATAGTAAATAATTTATAAGATAAAACTGTATAATTATGTAATGGTATGCTTATTAACAATTAACATATAATGAAGAAGGGAGGGAAACACTTTAATTGTTTCCAAATATTGATAAATATTGAAAAGAAATGTGAAAGATATATAAGGAAATCCATACCAATACTAGAATGAATAGTATATATATATATACTTTGTATTACAACACCCTGTTAAGCCCCAATTAAGGGAGAAAGCATACTGCTTTCTTTTCTGTCTTTCGGCTCATCACCAGAGACCATACCGACAGAAAGCTATTTGTTTCGTTGCCTTTTGTTTACATGTGTGTAAGGTTTTTAAGCTGATAATTTTAAATAATAAATGAGGGAGACTAGTATAGATCTATTTCGAGCTAGTTAGCTCTCTTCAGCTAGCCATACCCTTACTGGGATTCGAACCAGGGAAGTATTACATGTGAGGCAGTTGTAATTGCCACTACACCACTGGCTCTCTCCT